>JASUUL010000143.1:24303571-25561785 GCA_030449875.1 Aegle marmelos
ACGAACCGCGACTGATCCTCAAAATTCGACTAATAACTATTCTAATATTAACCATAATAATATTTCTACTAAAATTTCCGATAGAATTTCACTAAAATTTAAAAATTTCCAATCCTGCAATTAATAAGATAACACTCCTAAAATAATTTTTAAATACAATCAACTCCGTTAATCAACATCCCAATAAATACCAATTATCATTCGAAGTATTTTAATATCAAACACAGTAAGTTATTCTTAATTGTAATATCATACAATCTAAAATATTCTACACTGAACTCTATAATTGCTAGGACAAACACGTAGCCAATTACACATAACTAGCGTTGTTGAGTCAATCAATATGACAACCACAATCAAGTCTCTTTGTGGGGAAAAATATAATAAAACGAAAAAGAATAGGGGTGAGTATAAAACTCAGTGAAGGTCAGTGAGTGGATAATTGTTTTTCTGAAAATAATTTTATTCTTAAAATAACTGTATCAATTTTAAATCCATAATTCCATCAAATCATAAACGAGAAATATTAGTAAATCACTTCATATTTATAATCAAATCACTAACTTCGAAAACATATATATAAACATGTGAAATAACCAAGGAAGTATATGTCATAACATTGTATAAATACTCAATTTGAAATCATCATAAATTACTGCCTAAAACCGATGAAAATTCGCAACATATATTATCAATTTGAATACTAAAAACTTTCACCAAACGAGTACCCGGGGAAATAATCTCATCCTATTCGGACCTCAACGGATGAGTAATCAAGCAACCATCATGCCCCGGAGCTACACGGATAATCCGGACCTCAACGGACGGGCAATCAAGAAACCATCATACCCCGGAGCTACACAGATAGACGGGGAAATAATATCTCATATGTCATCTCATCTCGACATATCTCATCATCATAATTATTTATGCATAGTCCTCAAAGGACAAAAGCGCCCAAGCACACGGCCCAAAGCCTCTATGTGTACTCCGACGGGCCCCAAAGGCTTATATCTCATATCATCACATCACAGTATACAGGGAAGGGTACTGTCTAATGACTTGAAAACAATTGAAAATACACATGTATATAAACATCCGATAATATCCGAAATCACATTCTCTTTTATTCTCAACAACATTTAAAATCCATTTTCTTTTCTTTAAAAATATTATTAATACGCATATATTCAAAATCAGAAATAAAATCATAAATCATAACAATTCCGATAATGAATGCCATTATGCAGATAAAATCTATTTTCCATAAAATCATTAAATCACGCATTTAAAAATTCATTTGCAATCATACTTTATCATAATTAAAAATCATAATAATCCACAGAGAAAATAGATTTTGTATATTCCACTCACAGTGACAACGATCAAATCCGATATCATCGACGTTCGTGGATTGTTTCTCATTCGCGGGTCCCCCTAATCAAATTAATCACATAATTATTACTAATCACATAAAATACAATTAATTATACTTAATAAAACTCAAACTCACATAATATGACTCCCGAATATTTAAAATTATTAAATTATCCTTATGTCCAAAATCACCAAATTATCCTTATTTCCAAAAATTACCAAAATACTCTCAATATCATAATTACTTAATTATCCTCAACAATACATTTTATTAATTTATCCTTAAAATTCTCAATTTTCGAAATATCCTCAAATCCTTTAAAATTACCGGAATGCTTTAAATTCAAAATTATCAAAATATCCCAAAAATCATAATTAATCAATTTAACCTCAAGATCATAGATTACCAACTTATCCTCAATTTTATCAATTACTAAAATATCCACATATTAGAAATTATGAAATTACCCTAGAGGTATAAAATTATTAAATTACTCCCAATTACTTAAATTACTGATTTACCATCGAAACCTCAAATTACCTAACTATCCTTATCCATAATTATCAAATTACCCATAACTTTCAGAAATTACAAAAATAACCCCAAAATTCTCAAACTTTATCAAATTGCCCCTCACCGGTCAACAATGACCGGACTTCGGTCAACGGTGACGGGAAGCTCAGGTCTTGTAGTTCTGGCCTTGGTGAGTCCAACGGTACCGGCAGTGTTCACCCACGCGCGGTGACGGAGCCGGATCGAGCTTTCTAAAACCGCGGGTTGCAAGTTGCCGTTCACCGGCAATCCGGCCGTTTCAGGTGACGAGACCGGTCGGAAATGGAAGTTGGAGATGAGAGTAGTGGAACCCAGCCGGTGGCATGGCCAAACTCCGGCTGAATCGACGGCAGTAAGAATGGAGGTTTTGACCGAAACTTTCGAGCTTCACCGGTGGCGTTCTGGTCCGTTTCCGGCGGTGAGAACGGTAAGGATATGACCAGCGTCTCAAGGGCTTTAAATCGGTACCAAGATCGTCTCGAATGGTGGCCGAAATTGAGAGATCCGGCCAGGTCAAGATCGCGGGTCGGGTCGGGTCGGATCCGGGTCAAAGGGTCTCTCTCTCTCTCTCTCTCCCCCTTTCTCTCTTTCTCTTTCTTTCTTTCTCTCCCTCGACTTCTCTCTCTATTAAAATATATATCTATCTATATATATATAGTTATATTTATATTCATACATCTATGCAAATATTACACAAAAGGCTTCAGGATTATGCTTTTAAGCCGTTATTAATTGCCAAACATCAAGTGGTTCCTGTTACTTCTTATTTTGTTTTCTCTGTTATAACTTTTAGGTTAAGTTTCTGGTTTCATTGCTATTTTTATAATTAGTTGATTCTTCTCCTACCATTAACACTCAGAGAGACACAATTTCGTCATAGCAAGTGGGATCTACTAGTTGCGGAGAAAAATAAATTGACTTTATTAGTAGTAAATTTACATGGTTAACAAAAATACGGTGAAAAAGATATCGAATATTTAGAAGGTAGCATGCGTTAACTAATCATCAAGCATCTGATTCTGATATGCTTGGTAAGCGACTCATGATGGATGAATGAATGAAGATTATTAATTAACAGTTGTTGGTTCGTTCGCATTCATCAATCCATCCAGCATATATATCGATGGGTCGGTTAAAGCCTGGATTTGGGTGCAAAACCTCTCAAAGCAATTCCACCGAAAAGCCTCGCCGATCTGAATCTTCTTGTACATACGACATTAAACACTCGTTCCTTGGCCGCAGAATGGACATTGGAATTCAGTATCCAGTTTCTCCATTCCCTTCATCTTCTTAACACCTACAGCCTTTGCCTTCATTGACTTCCTCTTCCTCATTAATGCACAAAGATTTCAATCGAGACCTGAGAGAGAGACACAGAAAGACTTGTAATTTTTGGGCAGGAGGCTATATAAAAACCTGATTTCCCTATGCTGTCAGGATACGTTACTTTTCCTCGTGCTATCAGGATAATATTGAGAAACAACAGTTAACTTGTACTGTCTATCTTTACAGCAATGTCACCGACGGGTCGTGTAGACATAGACGACACTAAAAACTGTGCTATAGAAAGCAAAAGACGTTGTCGGTTCGGTGTGATTTGCGGTCGACTTCAACGGGATTGCAGGACCAATATATGAAACCAATCAAAACTGATTGGGGAGCTAAGTGCTGCAGTCTGCTAAAATTCCAGCTCACATGGCCACAAATTTCAGGCCATGAGTCCAAGACAAAGCAAAGGGTGCTAGCTTGGGCCAATTCTAGAAAATTTTAGCACACTCTAACACACTCAAGTATGTACATATTCTAAAATTCTCTACACATATCTAGTGCTTGTAAATATTAAAATATAAACTAGTTGCAGGAATTCTCTAAAACTCTAGAACTTGGCAAGCCTCCTTATAAATAGGGCATGCCATTAGGAATTTGAGTATCAAGCTTTGAGCAAACATCTCAAGCACTCTTATAAGCTTTCTTGTAATCATTCTTGTTAGCAATACAAGGTTTTGATTTTGGCTCAATTGCTCTATTTTCTCTAGCTCTTTCGATAACCTCTGGCTTGGCGAATTGATAAGCACAAAAGTTTATTTAGCAACTTTTGATAAGAGTTGTGTAAGTGCCGCACGAGTTTGCTGCGTAAAACACTCATCCCGTGACATAAGATAGTTAAGTAATTGGCGAAGAACAGTTGTGGACTCTCTTTTCATCAGATTCAAATTAAGTGTTATTTAGGATCGTTGTTTAATATTCGATCAATGACCCAGAAAATGACTCAATTGAGAATCTAACGGTTGCAAAGCGATCTTTCAAGTGTGCTCTAAAGCACCCAACTAAGGCTCAGCAAGACTCCTGCTAACGGAAAACTGTCTATTTGATTATTATTAATAGAAGAGATCTATTTGGCTGTTATTAATACATGACGTTGAACATGTTGTTGAGTGTTTTCGTATTTCACATTAACATGTTGATTGCTTGGATAATCAAGGGAACCCCCCCCCCCCACCAAAAAGAAAAAAACAAAATTGCAGATATATGTCAAATAAAATGTGAGAATGACTAAGGAAACCATCATTGAATGCATAATAACCAAAATATTACTTGCAAACTTCAAAGCAGACACAACTTTTGATCTATCATAGATCAGATTTATCATACGTTGGGTGAAACCAGGGTTCCTTCATATGGGATTGCCTGAGATATACGGTAACCACAAATGATCAAACGTTCAAGTGTACTCCTATGTTTAGGTGTAAACCTTATTAATTCATCCTCATTTTTTAAGAGTACAACTTCATCATCCTGATCAGCTCTTAATTTTTTTGTAAAGCAGAGCGGTCTCAAGCTGTAGGAAAAATTAAGTTCACGAAATTTCTCAGCAAATTTAAAGAGCTTCTGCCAACTTGACTTCACACCATATTCCTTCATTCTCCATAACTCTACACAACGATCGGGATGTGAAGAACTGACTAAACAAATGCACCCATCTAGAACTGACAATGTGCCAAAATGTATCGATTTCTCAACATTAGGCATTGGCAACTCACTGAATTGCTCTTCTTTCACGTCAAAAACAGAAATCCTTAACGAGCTATGATAACAATCTATTAGCCAATGGAGGGTTCCATTCAAAAGAGACCCTTGTGGGAGATCGTAGTTGCCGCAGAAAGCATTTCGACATTGAGGGCGACAGTCATCATATATCAGCTCTCTCCAAGAATCTGTTTTAGTTGCCAAAATTCTATATCTGTAGTCACTATCCGGATCACAACAAAACATTCCGGAAGAAGCTACAGTGGCACAAACAACCTTGTAGTCATCAATGGAAGAATCATAACCGAAACCCCACATACGTACATCCCCCATTAAATTTAATACTAAATCAGGTAGTTTCTTATAGATCCCAGTAGATGGGTTCCATAAAAATAATTTCCTGTAATTCTTTTTGTTAGCGTTAATTTTAAGAGCCACACATACCAAACCGTCGCAGGAGCCTTCAATCTCAATGCTGCTAATATCAATAATTTCATGACGTGAGGGACGAAAATCAAGGTTTGTCAACGCCTCTTGGATAGTGAAAGATGCTTTTGAACAGTCTAAGGATTTTAGACCAGAAGATGATGATATAAGAAATTTAGGGCCTCGGGACGCTAGCATGTTGGCGAAGATGGGATCCGAAATCAGGCACAGCAGTGCCTTGCATACGCATTTAACCCGCAGCAGAAGCTTCACGGGCAACCGTGAAAGTATCTCAAGCAAGATTTCACGAGGAAGAAGATCCAACATCATATCCTTCTAAATGTTCAATATTGATGATTTGATATTACTCTGTCCGTTTGTATATATAGAGGGTGGCATTGGGCAAAAATAGAATCCCGTTAGAATTGGGATTACTTATTTTGTACGTCGTCAAAAGTTTTAATGATGATCAAGTTGTTGCTTCTATATGGTCACAGTCATAGTTCTGTTTGCACTATTTGAAGATTAAAATTGTAGTTGTTTTAGAATAAAATGCATGCGCCTTTTTGATGCAAATTAAAAGAAGATTTATGTTTGAAAGGTATGAAAAAATAGATTAACGCGTTAGACTGATTGCAATTCTACTCAAATAATTAATATGTTATACAATCACTAACCCTCAATAATTAGATTAGAGTAATAAAATAACGATACGGGTCGAACAATGAAACTAAAACAAGAAAAACATAACCACTTTATAAAAGTTTCTGAAATTTTTATTTGAATTAAAATAAAATTCTGGGTAATAAAAAATTTGCAGCCCCAGTAGCTGCTAAAACCTAAAATAATCCGAATTATTTGTGAAGGATGGAATCAGAAAATGTGTGTGTGTGTGTGTGTGTGTTAAGGCAAAAAGAAATCAGGCATTTGGAATGCCCATGATAATCTATTTGTTGCGATTAAAGAATTTTGAATTGCTAATAACATGAGTCCTCAAATTGCATGCATGAAATACAAAGTTTAATGTTCTTTGCACAATAGTTTGACCGAATGATTTTTAAGCAGCTTTCTTCAACTAAAATAATTGCACAAAATATACAAGAAGGATGCATAGGGCATAGCTCATTGATATCTCTTCCTCTTCCACAAAATTCTAAAGAATGCTCCTGGTGAGACTTAATTAGTACCAGAACTATAATGAAGTAGTAATTAGTACTAAATTAACTAGAACATACATAGAATACAGCATATGCCTAAAAAAGACAGTCTAATTAAACTTAAAAAGAAAAAGAAAATGTGCTATGACCATGACCTTTTTTTTTTTTTTTGAAATAAAGTATGGCATCTAAGCAGTACCTACTGTAACTATTTATAATAAAAAAGAAGAGTAGCCCTTGAAATGCAAAGGATTTAAGCAAACTAAGATCTTTTCGCTGTGGGCACGTATAGACTGAAAATTGCACTAGCCTTGAACTTGCCTTAAGGTGTAATCATTGTAATCCAATTTGCATTTGAACTTTCAACATTTCCAATTTGAAACTTGAGATAAACCAACATCATTGATGGGTTCATTAACTGAAGAGTTTTGAATAAGAAAAAATAAAATGGGAGGAACAATCAATCTATGCAAATCAATCCAAATCTTGCCCTTTTTTTTGGTTCGCGTTTGTAAAATTTAGATATTTTTTTATTATATTGGGTGAAAATGTCTTTGATTTCACATTCCAAGATTAGTATGGGGATAGTATCTACGTACTTAATTAATTATGCTATGATTATAATAAGAAATAGACACTCAAAGTACTTGCAAAAATGTAATATTGTTAAACAAATATGATGCTACTCTATGTAAACTTTTGTATGAATTTTTTTAATAGGGCATCTCAACTAATTGTTAGTTATTGTAACATCCTAAGCACATCCTATATTGATAAAGTATGGGAGAGATGTTGGGTTTATAAAGGTGATCTATACCTTAATTAGTAAGATGCGTTTTGTGGTGTATAGGCGCCCTACAAACAAAAATGCGCATGTCTTGTTAAGACCCAAAGCAAACAATATCTTTTTAAGTCTATATGGAAATAAAAATGTACATGTCTTGTTAAGAACCAAAGCAGATAATAGTCTGGATTGGGCTATAATAGATGATATCAAAGTAAGTTCACGTGTCCTCTTGAATGATAGTGGACAAACCTCAATGAGGACCCTAAGTCCCTAAGGGAGTGTAAATAACACTACAGGCAAATTCCATATCAACAAAATAAGAGAGTAATACTCCTAAAATGCATCTTGTCAATCAGCAAGATGCATTTTGTGGTGTATGGTTACCCTAGAAATAAATCCATGCGAACCTTGTTAATATCCAAAGTGGACAATATTTTGCTAGGTCGTGATGAATATGTAACACCTTAAAAAAATCTTATATTAACAAAGCACAAGAGAGATACTGATTTTATAAAAAGGGATCCATACTTTAATTTGGAAGATGCGTTTGGGGATATATAGACACTATACAGTAATGGCCTTGTTAAGGCTAAAGTAGTTAATATCTTCCCAAGTTTGGGTTGAGTCATAACTAAAATATAACACATAACTAATATAAAGAAAACAATTTATACAATTTTTACCAAACACACAAGATTAGAAAGCATATATTAGAGAAGATAATTGCCTTAGGGATTATTCAAACGAACCTAAACAAAAATCCTAGGATTTTTAGCTTTTATGAGGCTGTTAGTCAAAGAATTTTAATAGTGGAGAGAGGAAAGAGTTTAAGTTTTATTAAAATTCTTTTTTTAAAAAATAAATAAACACATAAATAAAGGAGTTAACTTTATCTCAAATTATTTCACTTAAAACGATAATCACAAAATAAAATTAAATAGATAATCATGAAAAATACCACGGCAATGGGAGTTATAGTTATAATAATCATTTTGACTATCAGTGGGTCCCACTCCAGCTGACTTTGATGCTACCTCATCTCTCATAACCGAATATAACTAATTGGCTACCATAGAAGGGACTATTAAGGTCTGAAAGCTACTTTTGGGCTCTTACCCTTAAGTTTTGAGATCAAATTATAACTCAATATTAGCTCAAAATGTTCACTCAATATGCATACAATATACATATCGACTGAAATATGCGCATATCTTGACTGTGAATTTGGTTCAATATTGAGGTTAGTTATGTCTGTCTCTTTATAATCACTTGTTATCATACCATTCCTATTAAAAAATTTAATTACCTATTATTTCATATCCAATAAACTTTCAATCACATATTATAAATAGCTAAACACAAACTTCAGTTCAACATTCAAATCGCTTGCCCGTTGAGCCATTAAATTGGCCACTTATATTTTTATCCCATATGCAATGTTCTGTTTCTCAAAAGGGAAAAGTACACAATTCACCAGCATTACTAAAGGCCCTTACAATTCAGCAGCATTTGGGTAATGCTTCTGTTGATTACAGTACTCAACAATGGCCTTCAAGAGTCCATTGACCAAGATGCGTCTGTGATTGATCATTTGTTGCAATTTACGTTTAAGAAGCCACCGCCAGTTTTTTCATTTTTTGTTTTATCCGAACTAGAAAGAGTGAGAGTTCTTGAAGCAGCATGTTTTTCAAGAAACATAAGAATTCAATTAGATTTAGTTATGAGGAATCTTATTGAGCTATAATCAGGTGCCGCATTGCCAACTTAGACGATTTCTTTACAACCGTCTGACTATCAATTTAGTATCTGTCTTTGTATCTAACTTAATCTTAACCATTAATCATAAGGAGCACTTCTGATGATGATGATCAAAATATCTTGCTTTCACTCTCCATATAGCTTAAAAAAATCGTTTTAAGTTAGTTAGAAATAATGAAAAAAAGAAAAGAAAAGAAAAAAGAGAGAGACTAATATGAGCTGTTACAATCTGCAATCCCATCTGCATTGAATTCGCTTGCCTGTAATGGGAAACAGTTGCGGAAACTCTTGTCCCATGGAGTGCTACTAATAATGGATGGTGAAGATTCAACTAGACAGAGCATCAGACGGGTGTAAAGAAATCGGTTAAGTGAGCCCAGGGGGCGCCTAATTGGAGCTCAATAAGATTCCTCATAACAGAATGAGACAGTGCAAGCTTCTCATAACTGATTCTTGAAGATCCTATCCTATATTTCCTGAAATCATTCTCTTCCAAGATCCCTCTTCAAAACCCTCTCGTTTCTCGTTCACTTTCTTAGAGAAACCCAAAAAAAAAAAAAAAGGGAACGAAATGGACACAGATCAACAAGAAGAAGAAAAAGAAGAAGGACAGCAGCTACAGAACAATGAACAGCCTCAAGAAGGTTCAAAAGAAGAAGAAAAGAAGGCGGGTTATGGGTTTGATGGCAATCATGATATCAATATCAATATTCAAAGAAAGAAAAGAAATCTTGATGGTGCTAATGATCGCACAACTTCCGAAGATGATCGAACACAACAATATCTCGATAGCTTGCTCAGGGGAAATGATGTCAATCTTGAGGAAAGGCTCGAGAAGGCAATTGGGGACTACTTCGATGAAAACAGGCAATACCCAGATGCTAGCTATAATTCACTGACATGGTTTGTGGCCGATTGGCTTGATCTATTTGATGTTCCACCATGTGATTTAAGGAATTTAATGCATAGAATCAAAGAGTTGAGGGAAAAAGATGATGATGATGATGATGCAGAAACAGAGTATATTGTGGCCTTTAGAAGGAAGGGAATGATGCCGAGAATTGAAGACTATCTTTGGGAAGAAGACTATTATTGTGATACTTAAGATGAAGAATTGGTATATTTTGGGTCATACATTCTGAAAAGAAGACTTTCAGGAATCCGAGGAAGCATATAGTAAGAAGCGGAGTAAGTAGCAGTAGCGAAGACAGAAGAGGTACAATCTTCTTTTATGTAGTTAAGTCATTTTAACTCAAATTGTTGATTTTCATCATTGTAATAATTGAGCTAGCCAAAATCATGGTTCTATTTGGGCTCCAATTTGAAGATTAAAAATCGTAGTTGTTTCAGAATTAAACTGCATGTTATTTTGTTGCAGATTATATATGTCACAAAAACTATATGTCTATATCATATCTAGGGAGCCACTGCCTTGAATTTCTGTTTGATTATGCCAAATTTCAATACACATAAGAGTGCGTTATAATTTCATGTCAACAAAAGACATCGATGGATGCAGGGTGCAGTATTGTTTCATAGTTCTTGCTAGACTAAATGCTTATGTATCATCAGAATAAAAGTCGCCAGTAGGGGCCCTTTGATGGTTAGTTCCTTCATGACTTTTAAAAGGCTTCACTGCCAGTACGACCAGTTGGGTAACGGGCAACTTATAGCAGGTTCCAATATCCTTGTTAACAGTTCAACACCGATATGGGTTTTGCACGCTAGGGGAACATTATTTGGGTTTGAAATCTACTATTTGGGCACTTACCCTCAAGTTTATTTGATAACTCGATATTAGTTCAACTTAGATATATACATGTATGGTACGTACTGCATGCCCAGAAGCTTACTTCGCATATTTCAAAAATATATATCCATTCAGATTTCAGTAAAATTTACCATTTAGATTTTGGATAAAGAAAACAATAACGCTTGTGTAAATGGAATAAGCTTGAAAGACAAATGAAATGGTGAGTCTTGCGATAAGTAATTCTAAAAATTTAAAAATCAACACGAAAATAGTTAAAAGAAATTCAAAACTTAGTAAGGGCATTAATTATCTGTCTCATCTCCGCATAGTATGGCTCCGAGGATGCTGGTTTGTGATCGACACAAACAAAAATAAGATGATAAAATTTTATATTGATGTGATAGTCATAATAACCACTGTTAATTGAGAGAAAATGAACTCTCTAATACTGCATAAAGCTTGGAAAGATTATGAGTGAATGGAAGAAAAGAAACTCGTATACCTTGTCGCCGCTGAGAACAAGGTTTCTTTTGGTATATGATCAATGCGTTGATCTCGGCCTGCCGATCAATTTCATATATATATATATATATTGAGAAATTAATTTGTATGCAAAAGCCAATATTTCTGGGTAACATTCTTTCTAGTTTTTAATATGTAGCGAGTCCATGCACGGAACGAACCAACCACCCACGTTTTGCTTACTTGCCTAAAAAGCCCAAGTGATTATCCACCTAAATCATTATCATTCGGAGGACCATCTAATTCTGTGGGCGGGGTGGATTTTACTTTGTATTTATCTTGGGCTTAGTTAATTTGAATTATAAATAATAAAATTATTTTGATTTCTAAACTACACTTACAAGTGTTTACTACTATATACTTTAACAAAGTGAAAATATATCCAGAAAAGGAGGAGAAAAAAAAAAAAAGCACCGCATGCTGTGATTTTATAGAATTTATTACATATTTGTTTATCTAAATTTAGAAAATAATCAATGTCGAATCGCAAGTTTCCAAGTTTGAAATGATAAAAAGAGCGAAATCAAATCTTAACCCATAATTTATGGATGGCACATGATATGATTAACAATTTGTAGACAAAAATTTAATAATAATGAGAAAATACGTAAAAAAAAAGGTTAAAAAGAAAAAGCGTTGCATATTTGCATAATGTTCTGTGATTCTTATGGTATAACTCTTAATAATGATTGGGTTAATTTTACATTTTAATGGAAGTTGTCGTGGGATACAATAGCCTTAGGCGTAAAAACTATCCACGTATAGCAACGATCCAAAATAACGAAGACAACGGTGGCGTTTTATTTCAACGTAAATCGAAGTCCAAAAGTGGGTCAAAATAATCAATCAAATTTCAAGAAGTCAAAAGTCAAAACAAGAGGGCCTACCTCAACCTCTTTGAATTTTCTCCTATATAGGATGTCCAACTAAATTAAACTTAAGTTATCCAATTCGAAATAAAGTCAAAAATTAAGCATTAAAAGGTAAAAGGTTGTCAATGCAATCAGCGTCAACGAAGGCAGCGTTTTCTTTTTCTTTCTATAAACGCGTAGTGGAAAAGAAAGTTCGAAAATTGCTCTTTCCAAAAGGAAACTATTATTATTATTTTTCATGGAATAGCATGAAGCTTCGAATTGTATACAAGAGTCTGATTTATAAACACAAGCGGTAGGAGTGGAGGTGGTGAGGAGGACCTATTTGCCCCCACTTTAATTTTATCACATTTCGATCTCTATAATCGGGTTTATCTTCATCATGTAACAATTTAAACTAACACGTGTAGAATACGTGGCAAAAGAGATTTTTACAAATTAAAATCCTTAAATATAAAATTTCAAATTAAAATACTTTAAATATTTATTCAATTTAAACCACAAAATCATATGTCTAGTACTAAATAATATATCTTAAAGACATAAATATATCAAAATCTCAAATTTCTCAAATTACAAATCAATAACAAAAATAAACTTAAAGAAATTATGGGTTTATTCCTCTTATTTAGCTAGGAAAAAAAAAATCTCTAACTTTGTTAGTAAGCAAACCTCTTAATAAGGAACTTAATATGCAAAAATTAATGATGAGTTTGAGTCGTCAATTCGGTAAATAAAATCATTCCTAACATATTAGACCTATTGTTAGTAAAAATATTGCAAGCCTTTCTTTTAATAAAATATATATTATAATTCGTAGTTTTCTTAAAACGACATATTACGATAATAAATTCATAGTAATTTTAGAATATCAAAAGCACATAAATCATGAAAACAAATCATATAACTTATACACAAATAATAAATGGTTAGCTCATGTTACATAGTGTCACCTATAGTTCCAGTGACTCGGTCAGAACATAATTATAATAAGAATATTGTGTGCACACTCAAAATATAAACCTAGTGCTGGTCTAAAATTTATATGTATTGTATAATACGATCGAAATTAGAGTCAGAATAAGTACAGACAATGAGATAAAACATTCAAATCAAATTTTCATATGTAATCACTTATACGTGGTATTTTACACTATATGTGGTACTTTGCGGTAAGTCTGCCCTCAAGAGATGGCCTCCATACAATCTCAAGAAGTGACCCTGGTATAATTATAAATAACTTAAATTATACACAGACATAAAACATTAGTACCAAATTCATAAATATTGACAACAATAATTTAGGCTTGCAAATAAATTCCTTTCTTATATTTTGTTAACAAATTCATAAAAAATAATCTTGTAACAAAATAATTTATACTCTTAAAGGCATTGATAATTTTTTTTTGCCAAAATAGAATAGTTTTCAAATTTGAAAACATTTATACAAACTAATTTTGTTATGAAAAATAATTGATTTTGGAAAAACTATAAAAACGCATATACTTATCGTAATATCAAAATAATCATACTTATCTAGTATATTAGGAATGAAGTCACTTACCTCGATTCTATGAATTGATCTAACATACTTAAAAGTCTCTGAGAGTCACAATCACCTCCAATACTTTAAACAAAATACAAGATATACCTATTACTAACTTATTCTAAAAATTTGATTTTCTATTAATACTCATACTAGCCTAGTTCTTAGAATTTTAACTCTATATCTAGGAGTCAGAATGATATAATATTTTACAAAACTATTTTTAATATCAATGGGCATCTCCTGTAAAATTTTCATGAAGATCCGATATCATAAACATTTTGAAAATTATTTATATCTTAACAATTTTGAAACTATTTTACAATATCTTTAACTAAATAGAATGGGTTCTCAGAATTTTATAAAATCAGAAACAAATCATAAAATTATGAGATTAAAATTGTGAATACTAGACACATATTTCAGTCTCTATATAAAATTTCAGAATTTTTAGACTTTTGTTAATGGTGAAAATAATTTTGTGAATTCAATTGTTCTGTTGAAATTGTAATTTTTCAGTGTCGCAGTGCCTGAATCGAAATTACATATAAAATTGAAAGCAAAATCAAATTCTATGACAGAGAATTTATTTAAGAAGCACTCTTGTGTAGTTTTTAGAAATATAAATTTCTTGGAAAATAGTTGAGAAAATAGATGTTTAAAATTTGAGATACTTATACTGTCTGAAATTGTCCAGTGTGCCAAATGCTTTAGAGATTGATAATCAAGACTCAATAATAAATAAAAACCCTAAATAAATCCTAATCATACCCTAAATCATATATTATAATCTGCAATAATCTATAATCATATTAATTCAAAACCCTGATTAGAGTAATAGAGAAGATTATGAAGAGTAGAGAGAGCAAACTTACAAAATTGCCTTGATTCTCTTTTAAACAAGGGTTTGAATACTAGGATTTGGGGAAGAGCGTAAAGAGCGGCAGATAAGAAAAAAGCATCGTTGACTTAGAATTATGAAAGTGAAAAAAAAATATATTTATAAAGAATCTTAAGAAACCCTATTGAATTTAGAAAAATAACCATTTTTCTAAAATTATCCAATGAATAAACCTTATTAATAAAGACAATAATGTCATTTGTAAATTCTAATAAAAGTAAATAGAAAAACGAGAATTTTGGGCGTTGCAGATCATAACTTTCTTTCCTTTCAAAATTACTAAAAAGGACTTCAAAGAAGAAAAAAGACTGCAAATAGCCAAAATGTTAGCAATTAAAAAAAGAAATGGCTGTCAACTCTAGCTAAACCAACCTGAAGGCACAGATTTCGATCGTGTTGATGAAATAATCTACTTTGTTGATGAATCAGTTGGATATAAAAGACGGGTACATGTTAGTAAAATGCGCGGTTGAGAATGCTGAAAATTTTATAAAATATAATTTATATATTTGGTAAATTTAATTAATAGTATTATTTTATTGTACAAAGATCATGATAGAAGTTCAAATTATCTAAATTGCAATGTAAGCTAAAAATTTTGAAGATTAAATATATTAGATGTTACGCCTCTAAAGGTGATTAAATAAAAGTAGATAATCGAGGGTCTTGCTCCTCCACATAAACACTGGTTTATTACACCTTTATTCATTTCACCAGTTGATACACGTAATATTGAGATGACAAAATCCGGAAAATAAAGGTCATATCTATCTAGAAACTCAAAAGAAATCAAGAACATGCATAAAATAAGGAACTAAAGATCATTATTTGACTCACTAAGTGAAAACTTTAACTCAATCCTCCAACCCCGAGTAGAGTTGCATATACGAACCACATCCGATTGCATAAAGATTGTAACAGCTTCCCCTCCTCTCAAAGGATGCCCTTGTCCGCAAGGGTTAGTTCACGATATTGACTTGATGCGTGATCCGAATTTCTACCTCCCCCGGTCAAGTACAGCTTTTGGCACTGGCCGAAGGTGATCATCTTGGTTGATTTCTGCAAGATAAGCTTGTACTAAATGTTCCTTACCAATCCTTGCTGTAAGTTCGGACATATGGAACACAAGATGACTTTTGGATGCAGGTGGTAACTTCAACATATAAGCTGGCTTGTCAATTCTTTGAATAACTACAAATGGCCTATAATACCTTATAGAAAGTTGTAGATTTTTCCTAATTGGTACAGGTTAATTGGCTATAAGATTGCAACCTTAAATAGACAAAACTCCTACAACAAATTTCGTGCTTTGAATCATAAATCTTTTTCCTTCTAGCCTTGTAAATACATTGTTGCAAATCTTTCAAAATTTGGTCTTGAGACATTAATTCCTCCCTCATAGTGGATAAAAAGATGCATCCTTTGTGTCATCAACTGTTGGAACAAGCCGCATCAGCTTCAAGCATGATTCAAAGTTACCAAAATCATCAATAACACACATTGTGTGGGCCTGTATGAAAAAAGCTCCCTCTCCATTACATTGTAATCTGTACGTCAGTTCTGACGTTTTCTCCCTTAGCCAATGCATCAACATCAATATTTAGGCAATGCATATGTTGATTATAGTACTCAACAATAGCCCTCCGTAGTCCATTATGACCATTCATTTTTCGTTCAAGATTGGCCGTTCAAGACCCATCACGAATTTCTTTCATTTTTCGTTTTATCAAAAAGTAAATCAGAAAGAGCGAGGGTTCTTGAAACAGCATGTTTTTCGCGAAATATAGGAATCCAATTAGATTCAGTTATGAGGAATCTTATTCGGCTTTAATCAGGTGCCACATTGCCAACTTAGACGATTTGTTTACAACCGCCTGATTATCAATTTAGTATCTCTTTGTATCTAGTTGAATCTTAATCATTAATCATAAGTAACACTTCATCGGATGATGATCAAAATGTGTTATTGTCACCCTCCATATGGTTAAAAAAACCGTTTTGAGTTATTACCATTTTGTTGCTTCGAAAAAACTGTTATAAGGAACTAAGGTAGTTAAGTGATTGGAAGACAATTGTCGAACCTCCTATCCTTATGGAGTTTGAATTATAATTGATGATTGAGATTCAACTAGACCTGAGACAGAGACTAAATTGAGAATCTGACGATTGTAAAGCAATCTATAAGGTTTGCACTGCAGCACCTAATAACTGAAAAGCTATATTAGATTCCTCGTAATAGCAATGAGAGAGCACCAACTACAATTCTCATAACTGAAATCTACAAGTTTCTATAAAGCATTCTCTTCCAAGAAACCTCATCGAAAGGCCTCACTCTTTCAGAAGAAAAGAAAAAAACAAAAGGAAAGAAATTTGCTCTCCTCAACAACACCCATTGAAAAATGATATGCACACGTGTATGTATGTATCTCTCTCTCTCTCTCTCTCTCTCTCTCTCTCTTTCTCTCTCTCTCTCTATATATATATAATATGAGCTGTTACAATTTGAAATTTCATTGCATATATAATTCACTTTTGTGGAAATGGGGAACTCCTATCATCAGATCGAGTGCTACTTAGATGGTGAAGATTCAACTAGATAGAGAATCAGACGGTTGTAAAGAAATCTGTTTAAGTGGGCACAGGAGTACCAAACTAAAGCTCAATTTGATTTGTAATAACAGAATAAGACAGGGAAAACTTCTCATAACTGAATCTTGAAGTTCATATTTTTCCTGAAAAATATTCATTTCCAAGAAGCCTCTCGAAAGCCCTCACATACATTTTCTCGTTCACTTTCTCGAAGGAAAAAAAGAAGTGGAAATGGAGTCAGATCAACAACGAGAAGAAAAAGAAAAAGGAAAGCAGCTGCAGAACAATGAGCAATCACAAGAAGAGTGTAAAGAAAGACGAAGAAAGGAAGGCGGGTGTGGCTTTGGCGGCAATCTTGATGTCAATATCAATATTCGAGGAGAGAAACAAAATCTTGATGGTGCGAATGATCGTGCAATTTCTGGAAATGCTCAAACAAAAGACTATCTCGGTAGCCTGCTCCGAAGAAATGAAGTCAATTTTCAGGAAAGCCTCGAGAAGGCAGTTGGTGACTACATCGCTCAAAACAGGCAATACCCAGATGCTAATTATAATACAATGATGGGGTTTATAACCCAATGGCTCGATTTGATTGACTTTCCACGAAGAGATTTAGAGAATTTAATGCATAGAGTTAGAGCTCTGAGGGAGAAAGATCTTGATGATGATGATGTTGAGATAGGGCAGATACAGCAGAGTGAAACATTGGAAGAAGAGTATAAAGAAGTAGAAAAAAACAAGAAACAAGTGGACTCTGCCCAACAAGAACACCACGAAGAAGAAGTGGGTAGAGTGTTTGGCGGCAATCTTGGCATTAATATTCAAACAGTGGTCGAGAATCTTGATCGGGCCATAGAAGTAAGGGATGTGGATATTCAAATTTACCTTGATCACGTGAGGCGTGACGTTGATATTGATGCTCAGATTCAGCTCCTGAGGGCCATTGGTGGCTACTATGAACGAAATGGGCGTTATCCATATTCTGATGAAGAAACATTGCAAGGGTTCATAACCAATGAGCTTCAATTGGCTGATATTGAACCAGAAGTTTTTTTCCATGAAAGAATTGAAACATTGCAATCTACACATAGGCGGTTGAGGACGATTGTTAATGCTAAAGGTGCGAGTTGCCTGGTGGACCCTGAAGTTCTGATGGTTCATTTGGGGGACAAGACACTTTGGGGTATTGAATTTGGTGATGCATTTGGCGGCAATCTCGATGATGCTGAAGATGCAAGAGATCATGAAGAAGGAAGGGAAATCAATCAAGTGGGTGATGGGTTTTTGCGGCAATCTTAACGGTGCTAATCAAGATGCAAGAGATGATCTTGATGAAGATTTCGTGATGATCCGAACTTTTCTATTGATGTTGAAGAGTTCCATATGAATTGGAGGGATGAGGGGACTCAGAGGGAAATGTAGGGAAAACAGAGAAGGCATCTGGCTAAAGACTACTTAATGCAACAATTTGGGTACTTTTTATGTGGGCTTTTAATTGTCCTTCTGCAGTTTAGTCATTTTGTTTTCAGAGCTTTTGATGACGATCAAATTGATCCTTCTATTTAACTCTGAAAAAAAGTAAGATAGTTCTAATCATTGTTCTGCCTCTAATTCAAATTGAGAAGAAGTGTGGTAGATTTTTCAGAAAATGAATGTTCTTTTGGTTCATTGAACTTCTAATAAACTTCCTGCACTACATGCTTTTCTTGATGCAGATTATAGTTTCTGAGCACTAGGTGTCTAGGTCATTCAGAAGTCATTTATGTTTATAGAGTTTTTCCAATATATCCTAGGGAATTTAATTCTGTTCTTTTCAAATGTATGGTGAATTATTTGGTTGTGATTCCTCATAGTTATTCTCTTTCTTTGTCATAATCCTTAGGTTAAGTTTCTGGTATCATTTCTAATTTTAGTTGATGTCAACATATGTTTGATGCTAATACACATACCAGCGTACAAAGAATTGAGAGAAATGCATGCGATAAGTGATTTGGAAGAATTTTCCTTTTGTTAGTCATTTTGTTTCGCTAATTTTGATGATGACAAAATTAATTATTGCTTCTGCTCGTCATCTGTGTAATAAGTGAGCTAGTGAGAGATAACGATTTATTTTTCTTTGATTCAATCTTTGGGTAAAGTTTCTAGTATAATTGCTACTCTTGGTTGAATCTTCTCCTATTTTAACAGGTTGCCACAGTTGCTTGAACTTCAACAATGGTCAAATTTTTCATTTGTTTGATTCTCAATGACAATAGCAGTGTGCTTCTCCTTTAGTGTAATCATATTGTTCTGTTTAATAAATGCTCACCTATGATCATTGTCCTATAGTGTAATCATATAGTTCTGCAATAAATACTCATATATGATCAGATTAAGGCACACTAGCTCGTTATGTACACCAACAAACAGCAATTTCGTGAGGAATACATGAGAAGATTTAACAAAGTTAACATGCATTCCAATGTACAGAAAATTTCATGTGGATGACAAGAGCTGCAGGGCGTGTAATTTTTTACTTCTGAAAAATAATATTCGATATTACTCCATAAAATAAACCGCTCTGTATAAATGGTGGCATTGGCATAGGAAGCAAAATTATAGTGCCATTAGAATTAGGCTCGCTTGTTTGGTGCATCAGAAGTTTCGATGATGATCAAATTGTTGCTTCTATATTGTTGAAAGGTATGAAAAACTAGATTATCACAACCAGTCGGCTAATTATAATTCTACTCAGATAATATGGCAAATAATCACCAACCCTACTAAAATAAAAATGAACACGGATCAGACTATAAAACTAAGTAAGCAAATAGGACTAAAATAAGAAAACATAAACCAGTTTATAAACTTGTCCTGCATCACTCGAGTCTTGAGGTATTTGTTAGGGAGGATAAGAAGAAGAAAGGCCAAGGGAAGGCCTTTGCCACGGTGGAGGATAAGAAGAAAGATGAGGTGAATCTTGTTGGGTTTAAGATAGAATGATCCCAACAAAAGAGGAGCAGCTGCCCCAGCTTCGATAGTCATTCAAGTTGAGATTATAAATGCGTCACAAGGAAATTGCATCCTTAGCAGCTGCCCCCTACTTTTTCCAAATCCAAGCCGAAGCTTTTCAGTCTTGGGTGAAGTTGTTCTGCAATTTGGTGAATTCAGCCTTAATGATTTTATTACTGATTTTGAATCTTTGTTTAAAAATAATATTTTTAAAGAAAAGGAAATAGATTTAAAGTTTGTTTGAGAAAAATGAAATGAGATTTCAGATATTATCAGGCGTTTACGTATTTATGTATATATAGTTATTTTCAAAATCATTGAACAATACTCTTCCCTAGATACAGTGCTAGTGAAACTGATGAGATGATATAGGATATATGATGATAAGAGATACAGGTTTTTGGGACCCGTCTGAGTACACACAGCGGCTTTTGGTCGTGTATTTGGCCACTTTTGTCATTTGGAGACTATTTATACATGTATAGTTATGATGATGAAATATGTTGAGATGTGAGGACATATGAAATGTTATTTTCTTGTCTATTCATGTAGCTCTGGGATATTATGATTTCTTGATTGTCCATCCATTAAGGTCCAGATTATCCATGCAGCTCCGGGGTATAATGGTTTCATGATTTCTCATTCGTTGATATTCGGATATGATGAGATTATTTTCCCTGGGTATTCGTTTGGTGATAGTTTTCAATATTTAATATTGGTATTATGTGTTGTGAAGTTTTCTTGACTTTACGTTGTATTATATGAGGATTTCAGATTATGTATTTATATGATGCTATAATATGTTCTTCCTTGGTTATTTTATGTAATATTGCATATGTTTTCCAAAGTTAGTGATTTGATTTTAAATGTTAAATAATTTATTAATATTTTTTGCTTACGGATATGATGAGATTAAATGATTTATTAATATTCTTGACTTTCGCTTATGTTTTGATTGATACCAAAAACTCAAACATTCAAATACCAAAACACAGCAATTTATCCTTATTCACCAATATAACAATGTTACACAATTCCATAATATTGCAACACAAAAACTTTACAACTCCTAATCCTATAATGAGGCCATGGTACAAAATAATTAACATTCTTAGGTCAACTGTTGTACTTGCAAATCTCCTGTTGGGGGAGAGGGGAATATAATAAAAATGGGATGCGCTTAGTAAGTGAACGGTAGTTTTTGAAAATAATTTTACTTGAAAATAATCATATTATTTCTAAACACAATTTCATCAAACCATATGCAAAAAATATTAATAAATTATTTAACATTAAAAATCAAATCATTAACTTTGAAAAGTATATATAATATCAATGAAATATCCATAGAATATCATATCACAACATCATCTAAAATACATCAATTTGAAATCGTCATTAAACAAGTATCTAGGGGAAACAATCTCATTAGACTCGGACCTTAACGGATGAGTAATTAGGGAACCATCATACCCTAAAGCTACACGATTACACCAGACCTCAATGGATGGGTACTTAGGGTATGTCACGACTCGTCTTGAATCCTGGGATGAGTCTCACTAATTCTCGAATTCAACTAATAACGATTTATAATAATAATGATATTTCTACCGAAATTACAGCAGAGTTTTCTTATGATTTTGACATTCCCAATCTTGCAATTAATAAAATAGGACTCCCAAAATAATTTTCAAATACAATTAACTCCGTCAATCAACATCTCAATAAATATCGAATATTATCCGAAATATTTTAGTACTAAACACATTAAGTTATTTTTAATTATAATATTATACAATCCGAAATATTCTTACACAAAACTCTACAACTCATAGGATAAATACATGGCTAAAATACAAATAGTTATCATTAGTGAGTCAACTGTTGTACTTGTAAATCTACTATAGGAAAAAAATATAATAAAAACGAGGTGAGTATAAAACTCAATGAAGGTTAGTGAGTGGATACTAATTTTTGAAAATAATTTTATTTTTACAATAATCGCATCACTTTTAAACATATAATTTCATCAAACCATAAACGAGAAATATTAATAAATCATTTAATATTTATAATCAAATCACTAACTTCAAAAACATATATAATGTCATATGAAATAACTGAAAAAGAACATGTCACACCATTGTATAATACTGAAATCAGAAATTATCACAAAATATTGCGTAAAATTAAGAAAAATTCACCATGATATCAATACTGAATACTGAAAATTTTCACCAAACGAGTACGCATGGAAATAATCTCATCATATCTGAATCTTAACTGACGAGTAATCAAGAAACCATCATGCTTTGGAGTTACACAGATAGTTCAGACCTCAACGGATGGGCAATCAAGAAAGCATCATACCCTGGAGCTACACAGATAGATGGGAAAAATAACATCTCATATGCCATCATATCTCGACATATCTCATCATCATAATTATGCATACATAAATAGTCTCCAAAGGACAAAAATGACCAAGTACATGGTCCAAAACCTTTGTGTGTACTCAGACGGGCCCTAAAGGCCTGTATCTCATATAATCATATATCATCTCGTATTATCTTATCACAATGTATGGGAAAAAGTACTGTCTAATGACTTTGCAAATAATCGAAAACATACATATACATAAGTATCCAATAATATCCGAAATCATATTTCTTTTTATTTTCAACAACCTTAAAATTCATTTCTTTTCTTTAAAAATATTATTAATACGCATATATTCAAAATCAGAAATAAAATCATTTATCATACATAATTTTGAAAATAAAAACTTTAAAAATTCATTTGCAATCATGCTTTATCATAATTAAAAATCATAATAGTCCATAGAGAAAATAGGTTTTGTATATTTTACTCACAGTGACGACAATCAAATCTGGTGTCGTTGATGTCCGTAGGTTGGTTCTCATTCGTAGGTCCCCCTAATCAAATAAATAGCATAATTATTGCTAATTATATACAGTACAATTAATTGTACTCAATAAAACTCAAACTTACATAATATAACTTCTAAATATTTAAAATTACTAAATTATCCTTATGTCTAAAAATTATCAAAATACCTCCGATATCAAAATTTACTTAATTGCCCTCAAAAATATAATTTATTAATTTATTCTCAAAATTTTTAATTACCAAAATATCCTCAAATCCTATGAAATTACCGAAATGTCCTTGAATTTAAAATTAAAAAATATCCTGAAAATCATAATTTACCAATTTAACCTCAAGATCATAAATTACCAACCTATCTTCAATTATTAAAATACTCACATATTAGAAATTATGAAATTATCCTTGGAGTAAAAAATTACCAAATTATCCTTAATACTTAAATTACCGATTTACTCCCAAAATCTCAAATTACCTAACTGTAGTTATCTATAATTAACAAATTACCTATAACTTTTAAAAATTATAAAATTAACCCCAAAATTCTCAAGCTTTACCGAATTACACCTCACCAGTCAACAGTGACCCGACTTCAGTCAACGGTGACGAGAAGCTTAGGTCTTGTAGTTTCGGCCTCAGTGAGTCCAACGGTACTGGGAGTGACCTCCCATGCACGGTGATGGTGGCGGATCAAGCTCTTTAAAGCCGCATATTGAAAGTTGCTATTCACAAGCAATCCGGTTGTTTAGGTGACAAGATCAGTCGAAAATGGAAGCTGGAGGTAAGAGCAGTGGAACCCAGCCAGTGGGGTGACCAAACTCCAACAGAATCGACAGCAGCAAGAGCAGGTTTTTGGCTGAAACTTTTGAGCTTCACCAGTAGCGTTTTGGTCAGTTTCTAGTGGTGGGAA
This sequence comes from Aegle marmelos, assembly GCA_030449875.1. Taxonomy (NCBI): domain Eukaryota; kingdom Viridiplantae; phylum Streptophyta; class Magnoliopsida; order Sapindales; family Rutaceae; genus Aegle; species Aegle marmelos. The sequence goes on from JASUUL010000143.1 coordinate 24,327,648, forward strand.
TGGCATAGATATGACCAGCATCTTAAGGGCTTCAAATTGATACTAAGGTCATCGGGAACGGTCGTCAAAATTGAGAGATTCGGTTTAGTCTAGTTCACGGGTTGTATCCGGATTCAAGTCAACAGGTTAACTCCTCTCTCTCTCTTTCTCTTTCTCTCTTTCTCTCTCTTTCTTTCTCTCTCTCCTCTCTCGGCTCTTCTCTCTCTCTATTTAAAAAAATATTATTATTATTGTTAGCCTAAAGGCTGTAAATATTATAATTTTGATGATAACAAACATATGCATTAAAGTGTTTTATTTTGTATTTCACAAGTTCGTTAGTTTTGAAGGATAATGGATCAAGTGGAATCAAGTGAAATCAAGTTCAAGACACTCAACGGACAACGGCGAAGTCAAAAATAAAATTTCGAGCTCAACGGATAATTTATTGCGATAATTTCTTGTAAAACCGGTATGATTTAATTTATACATGGATTAGCATTTGTGAAACTCAATTTTATGTTAATAAAATAACTATTTTTCAAACTAAATTAATTTTATGTTTATGAGATAAAATATTTTATGAATTTAAATAATTTGGGTAAAAATGAAAAAGTTTTAAATTTCAGAGTTGGACTTATTTGCTAAACTCTAAAATATTTGGGCTATTTTGTAACTTATAATAGATTGGGGGTTTAAGTGAAAAGTTTTAAAAACTTTAAAGATTATGGTGATTTAGTTAAAACTAAAAGAGGACTTATTTGAAAAGATTTTATTTAGTTTGGGCCATACTGTAATTTTAGAATATTTTAAGGAATTAAATAATATTTAAAATTTCTGAGATTGAATTTTTTAAAAAAATTTTATGATATTTTGGGCCATAGCATAATTTGAGTAAGTTTTGAGATAAAACTGTAATTTCATCAACAATATTACTGTAGCAAAATTCAAAATTATTAACGGAACTTCATTTTTATTATGAGGGTTAAATTTGGTTAAATTAAGCGGTAGCCACACTGAAAGACCTGAAATTTGACAATAACGGCTAGTTTTCGAGATTGAACTATAAAAACTCAACTCCAACTTCATTTCAAAAACCCCAGCAAGTAAAAACAAGTTTGTAAAACATATATTGAGCTTCTATATTGCAAATCACAATAGATTAAATCATTCTTGTGCCATTATTTGTGAATCTACTCTTATAGAGAGTGTCTTGTTATAATTTCTATTTTGTATTGTATTGACAGTATTCAAGTGAGGGAAACACTTGAGGTTAAAGAGATTAAAGTGATAATCTCTTAATTGTAAAGGTCCATTGATATCTTGGAAGTCAATTGTAAACATTTGAAGCCTTGGGAGGCTTGGATAGTGAAATCCTCAAGCTCGGTTGGCTTAGAGGCGTGGACGTAGGCGGGGATTACCGAACCACGTAAAAATTGCTGTGTTTGCATTCTTTTTCCTTACTCATTTATTTTGCAAGCATTGTCTAATTTATTATATTTGATTTAATTGCTGTAAAACTTAATTTTTATTTGTATTAAGGCATTAGATTGAATCATTTGTAAAATAAATGTAATAACCTAATTCACCCTCCCTCTTGCGTTCCTTATTTGTATTTCAATTGGTATTAGAGCTTCGTTCTCTTATTAGGACTTAACCGTCTAGAGTAAAAGATCCATGGCAACCAAAAGTGATTCAACCTTTAGGGAAGGACAATCCACAATTAGACTACCTTTCTTTGACGGAAATGACTATCCATATTGAAAAACTAGGATGAGAATTTATTTACAAGCTCTAGACTACGAAATTTGGGAAGTTGTATATGATGGTCCATTTATGCCTTTGACTAAAAATAAAATCGGGGAAGATATTCCAAAACCTTCACGGGAATGGAATAAATTGGAAAAGAGAAAAGCTTCTCTAAATTCCAAAGTCATGAATGCGTTATTTTGTGCACTAGATAAGAAAGAATTTCATAGAGTGTCAAGTTATGAAAGTGCTTATGAAATTTGGCACAAACTTGAAGTTGTTTACGAAGGCACGAATCAAGTAAAAGAGTCTAAAATTAGTAGATACACTCGACAATATGAATTGTTTCAAATAGAACAAAATGAAAGTGTGTATTCTATATATACTAGATTTACGGACATAGTGAACACTCTAGAAGCCCTAGGAAAGACTTTTTCAAATAGCGAGAAAGTTAAGAAAATTATTAGATCACTTCCTAAGGATTGGAGACAAAAAAGAACTGCCATTAAGGAAGCTAAAGATTTAAATGTCTTACCTATTGATGATCTAATCGGCTCTCTTATTTCTTATGAGGAAGATTTGGCAGTTGAAAAAGGCAATGAAGAGAAGAAGAAAAACATTACTTTCAAAGTCACAAAATTTGAAAGTGATAGAGAAAGTGACCCGGATGATGAGGAATTGGCTATGCTTGCTAGGAGGTTTAGAAAATTTTTCAAGAAAACTGGTGAGCGAAGAAAATTTAAAGATTTCAAGAACCAAAAGGAGAAAAAGAAAGCAATTAAATGTTACGAGTGCAAGAACCCTGGCCACATAAGATCGGAATGCCCTCTTTTCAACAAGTTTAAGAAGAAAGCAATGGTGGCAACGTGGGATGATACTGATGAAGAAACAAGTGATGATGAAGAGCATCAAGAAATGACAAATCTAGCTCTTATGGCGATTGGAGATGAATCAAATGATGAACTAGATGAGGTAAATGATCTTCCTACCTATAATGAATTACATGATGCTTTTAAAGAATTGCATGATGAGTTGATGAAGATAGGTAAGAAGAATGTATGTTTTAAAAAGAAATTGATGGATCTCAAAAATGAAAATGAATCATTGAATGCAAAGATTACATGTTTAAAACTAGAAAATAAAATGTTACATGATAAAGTCACATCTTCAAATGAGAAACTTAATACCTCATATGAGCATGAGAAATTAAATGTTGAAAAATTGATAAAGGAGAATAAAGTTCTCAAGAAGAAGAATAATGAGTTAAATGAAATTGTAATAAAATTCACAAATGGCCAAAAGATGTTGGATAATTTACTTAACTCTCAAAAATGTGTTTTTGATAAAGAAGGACTTGGGTATAAGTCTAACTTGAAGCAAAAGTATTATAAGAATTATTTTGTTAAAGCTTCATCCACAAGTGATCATAAAATTACTTGTCATTATTGCAATAGAAATGGTCACATGAAAAATAGATGTCCTATAAAAAGAAATGCTTATTATGGTATAAAATATGTTTGGGTTCCAAAAAGAACCATTGCTGACATTCAAGAACCCAAAAAAATTTGGGTACCTAAGACTTAAAATTTTCTCTACAGGGCTTAAAGAAGAAGAAGAATAAATGGTACTTGGATAGCGAGTGTTCAAGACACATGACAGGAAATTATGCTTGGTTTTCAAGTTTTACCAAGATCGAAAATGGTGGAGATGTATCTTTTGGAGATAATTCAAAAGGAAAGATCATTGGTATTGGCAATGTCAGTAATGTATCTTCTACTCTTATTGAAAATGTGTGCTTGGTTGAAAACTTAAAATATAATTTACTTAGTATTAGTCAATTATGTGATAAGGGTTATAAAGTAGTCTTTGATAAATCTAGATGCATTATTAAAAATGCATGTGATGGAAAAATTTTGTTTATAGGAAATAGATGTATTAATGTCTATACCATTAATATAGATTGTGCATCTACTGTTAATAAATGTTTCTCGGCATTGCATGATGATGGATAGTTATGGCACAGAAGACTAGGTTATGCAAACATGGATTTAATCTCAAAAATTTCGAAAAATGATTTGGTTAAAGGACTTCCAAAAATTAGTTTTCAAAAGGATAAAATTTGTGAAGCTTGTCAATTTGGAAAACAAATCAAAACTTCTTTTAAAAACAAGAATCATGTCTCTACTTCAAAACCACTTCAATTACTTCACATGGATTTATTTGGACCCTTTAGACATGCTAGCCTAAGTGGAAAATATTATGCTTTTGTAATTATAGATGATTATTCTAGATACACTGGGTACTATTCCTAACTAATAAAGATGATGCATTTGAAGCTTTTAAAGTTTTCTGTAAAAATGTTCAAAATGAAAAAGAATACTCTATTACTTGCATTAGAAGTGATCATGGTAGAGAATTTTAGAATCATGCATTTGAAAATTTCTGCAATGATTGAGGCATTGAGCATCAATTTTCATCACCTAGAACTCCACAGCAAAATGGAGTTGTTGAGAGAAAGAATAGATCTATTCAAGAAATACCTAGCACCATGTTAAATGAAAATGCACTACCTAAATATTTTTAGGCCGAAGCCATCAACACCGCTTGTTATGTTTTAAATCGGGTGTTGATTAGATCTTATCTCAATAAAACTCCCTATGAGCTTTGGAAAGATAGAAAACCCAACATTGGCTATTTCAAAGTTTTTGGATGTAAATGTTTTATTTTGAACACAAAAGATAATCTTGGAAAATTTGATCCAAAATCTGATGTTGGTATCTTTCTTGGGTATTCAAACTCAAGTAAAGCTTAAAGAGTGTATAATAAAAGAACTTTAGTTGTGGAAGAGTCTATGCATGTTACTTTTGATGAGTCTAATACCTCCTCTATGGAGAAAGTTGCTGTTAGTGATGATGCAAATGAAATTATACAAGAAGATTCATCAAAGAGCAACTAAAAGAATTTAGAAAATCAAGTGGAGCAACATGAAGAAACAAGTGCAAAACAAAATCAAGGTACTTCTCAAGTACTCCCTAGGGAGTGAAGGTATGTTTCTTCTCACCCAAAGGATGCCATTTTAGGAGATCCATCTAGAGGTGTTACAACTAGATCATCACTTAGGAATACATGTGAGTATACTGCATTTATTTCTTAAATTGAACCAAAATCCTTTATGGATGCGGAAAATAATGAATCTTGGATTATGCCAATGCACGATGAGTTAAACCAATTTGAGAGAAATAAAGTGTGGGAATTAGTTCCTAAACCAGAACATCAATCCATTATAGGAACTAAATGGGTATTTAGAAATAAGATGGATGAATCCGGTATGGTTGTAAGGAATAAAGCTAGATTAGTGGCTCAAGGATACAACCAAGAAGAAGGAATTGATTTTGATGAGACATTTGCACCTGTAGCTAGATTAGAATCCATTAGAATGTTGCTAGCATATGCATGTTATAAAGATTTCATTTTATTTCAAATGGATGTCAAAAGTGCTTTTCTAAATGGTTATATTATGGAGGAAGTTTATGTGAAACAACCCCCGGTTTTGAAAATGAAAAATTTCCAAATCAGGTTTATAAGTTATCAAAAGTATTGTATGGATTAAAATAAGCACCTAAAGCATGGTATGATAGGCTTAAAAATTTCTTGCTTGATAATGATTTTTCAATGGGAAAAGCCGATACTACACTTTTTGTTAAACATAAGAACCAAGACATACTTGTTATTCAAATTTATGTTGATGATATTATTTTTTGTTCTACTAATGAGTCCTTGTGCAAAGAGTTTTCATTGTGTATGAGTAAGGGGTTTGAAATGAGCATGATGGGAGAATTGAAGTATTTCCTTGGACTTCAAATCAAACAAAACAATGAGGGAATTTTCATCAACCAAGCTAAATATATCAAAGATTTGCTCAAGAGGTTTGGAATTGAAGAATCAAACACTAAAAGCACTCCAATGAGTACAACAATCAAGCTTGACAAGGATGAAAAAGGTAAAGAAGTTGATATTAAAAAGTATCGAGGTATAATCGGCTCTTTACTTTACTTAACTACAAGTAGACCTGATATCATGTTTAGTGTATGTTTATGTACAAGATTTCAATCATGTCCCAAGGAATCTCACTTGCTTGCTGTTAAAAGAATTTTTCGTTATTTAAGTGGAACCATAGATCTTGGCCTTTAGTATCCTAGAGGAACTTATATAGATTTAACTTGTTACTCGGATGCCGATTTTGCTGGTTATAAGGTGGATAGGAAAAGTACTAGTGGAACTTGTCATTTTCTCAGTCATTCTCTTGTTTCATGGTTTAGTAAGAAATAAAATTCAGTTGCACTCTCAACCACTAAGGCGGAATATATTACCGCCGGTAGTTGTTGTGCACAAGCCCTTTGGATGAAACAAACACTTAGAGACTATGGCATTAAACTTGAACAAATTCCTATCAAGTGTGATAATACTAGTGCTATTAATCTTTCAAAGAATCCCATTTAGCACTTTAGAACCAAGGATATAGAGATTAGACATCACTTTTTAAGAGATCATGTACAAAAGGGTGATATTGCTTTAGAATTTATCTCTACGGAAAAATAACTTGTCGATATTTTTACAAAACCCCTTTGCGAAGAGCAATTTTCAAAAATTCAGCATAAACTTGGGATAATGAGATTTTCACATTAACATCTCTAATTATGCTATTGAATCTATTAAAATTGTTTGCTTAATGCTTATTAATGTTTTTGAAAGAGTTTAAGCATGATAGAAAAGTAAGGTGTTGTGACATATTCATTTCAAATGCTTGTGTGCTTCATGATACATGCTTGATAGATGAATTATTTTCTTGAATTAATCATGTTTTAAATGTTTAAGATCATGATTCATGCATTAAAATGGTTCTTGAGAGGTTTCGGAATCAAGAAATGATGACGAGATTGATCAAAAATGGCCGGAAAGTAACTTTGGTACAGTTGGGCAGCAACCAGGCGGCTAGCCGCCGATCCAAGTGGCTAGCCGCTTGGAATTGCTTCCAAACCCGAGAGCAAGCGGTGCAAGCGGCTAGCTGCTTGGTCACTCGTTTTAGTCCCTTCCTCTCTCTCTTTTTGGTTTTCTTCCTCACTTAACTCTCTCTCTCACCAAACTGTGAATCTTCCTCCATTCTCTTTCAAAAATTCTTCATTTCTCAACCATTTTCATGTCAAAATCATTGATTCAATCCATTACCCATCCATTTAACTTCTATTAAACATCTTTCAATCATCATTTCAATTTCCTCTTCTCTTGTTCATCTCTTTCTCTCTCTCCTGCGTGAATAGTGCCTCACCATCTCTCTCTCAAATTTCTTCAATTCTCACTCATTTTCTTGCTAAAATTAATCATCCAAACCATTACCCATCCACTACTCCTTCATTTTTCATCATCCAAACACTATTTTATCACATCTCCATAAAAATCCAAAATCCAAAAACCTAACCTTGATCGTTTCTCTCTCTAGACTTTCAAGCTTTCTCTAGCCCATCTTTAATCAAATCCACATTATATCTAAACCTCATTCATCTCTAGGATTACATTTGTTGGCTCAAACTTATCCATTTTACTCAAATCTAAAATTGTTCTTTAAGCTTGTTCAACAATGGTGGGTGGAGAAAAAGCCAAGAGCAAACAAATGGCCAAGAGATGCAAGGAAGATTATGAAGATAATACGGAGTTTTTGTCAACTTATTTTCGACATCTCCCGCTTTGGAAACGGTTTATTGATAATTTCATGCCAAGGTCGGTTATTCCTCCTTACTTTGTTAATCTTAAGAATTTGGCGAATTTGGAAATTTGAAAATTTGTCGTAAATCTCTTGACAAACTTCTTATTGCTATGGGTTGGAAAAATGTCTTAGTTATTCAAGAAGCATATTATGAGAATTTAGTTAAGGTTTTTTATTCGAATATGGATATAGTAGTTTTGGATAAAATTGTTACTAGTGTTGGGGGAGTTCGTATTAAATTTGATGTTGCGGAGTTAAATCATATTCTTGGGACTCTAAATGAGGGATTAGAATTTACAGTGCTAGAGTTAGAATAGATCATCCATGGTTTTTTCTTGAAAATTTTGTTCGAAACATTTGTCGCCGACGTGATTTGTCCGATGAATTTTGTCGATCATCATTGAAATCTCAGGCTTTGCCTCTTCAAATTAGAATCATGCATTATGTTCTTCATCATGTGATTACTCCTAGGTATGGTCATGGGATGAAGTTAACCTATTGGATGTGGCTTTATTGGATTGTATTTTAGAGGGTAGAAAGCTCAATGTTGGGTACATTATACTCAATCATATGCTTAGCACACCTTGTATAGCTAAAAGACCCCTTCCTTATGGTAATATCATTACCCGCATTCTCAAACATTTCCGAGTACCCATTACTGAACCAACCTTTTTAAATTCAAGAGAACTAGGAGATGATGCCATTGCCAACTTAGGATTTATTTGGGTAGAAGGTAAATGGACTAGAGACCGGAGATACTCCACCAAAGTTTCTGAACTTGCTCCTACAGATCATCGTTTCTTTAATGATGTTCTTCCACCAGAGCAACTTCCTGATCTTAATATCCCACAGCGCTCTCATTATTCATCTTCTGTGGGTTCTTCCAAAACTCCTTCAGTTGCCTATGAGGATCCGATGCAACAGATGTTGGCTAAAATGGATTCTCTTTCGACACAGCAAAGCCGACTTCAATCTCAGTTTGAAGTTTTTTCAACTCAATCCACTTTGGAGCACCAGCGCCTCTTTGAGCAACAGCAGCAATTATTTGATCAACACCAACGACTTTTTGCTCAACAGCAACAGATTCTTGATGGCCAGCAGCAGCTTTTTGCAGCTCTTGGGTTTCCGCTACCATCATCTTATCACATCCATCATCTCCATAGCTCTTTTATTTTCTATCACTCTGTACCACACATTTTTATGCATTTACATTTTCTGTATGAATTATGGATGATCATTATGAGCTATTTGGATGTTCTGTATTTGGATGCTTTGTCTTTGGATGTCTTATATTTGGATGTTATGACTTCTTGATATATTGGATGTTATGACTTCTTGATATATTGTTAGATATTCATGTCTCTTGCCTGTATTTGGTTGATTATTATTGCCTTAGTTTAATTTTGATGATGAAGGGAGAGAAGTCATGTATTTCGAAGACATGTTTTTATTTTCTTTTTACGCACTTGTGCATGTTTTTTTAAATATTAAGGGGGAGCTTATAAATTGTTATAGATCATATTTTCAGAGGGAGTTTATTTCAAATTTGATTATGTATTCCATATATGTCAAAATACATGAGATGTTTGTCATCATCAAAAAGGGGGAGATTGTTAGCCTAAAGGCTGTAAATATTATAATTTTGATGATAACAAACATATGCATTAAAGTGTTTTATTTTGTATTTCACAAGTTCGTTAGTTTTGAATGATAATGAATCAAGTGGAATCAAGTGAAATCAAGTTCAAGACACTCAACGGACAACGGAGAAGTCAAGAATAGAATTTCGAGCTCAACGGATAATTTATTGCGACAATTTCTTGTAAAGTCGGTATGATTTAATTTATACTTGGATTAGCATTTGTAAAGCTCAATTTTATGTTAATAAAATAACTATTTTTCAAACTAAATTAATTTTATGTTTATGAGATAAAATATTTTATGAATTTAAATAATTTGGGTAAAAATGAAAAAGTTTTAAATTTCAGAGTTGGGCTTATTTGCCAAACTCTAAAACATTTGGGCTATTTTGTAACTTATAATAGATTGGGGGTTTAAGTGAAAAATTTTGAAAACTTTAAAGATTATGGTGATTTAGTTAAAACTAAAAGAGGACTTATTTGAAAAGATTTTATTTAGTTTGGGTCATATTATCATTTCAGAATATTTTTAGGAATTAAATAATATTTAAAATTTCTGAGATTGGATTTTTTTAAAAAGTTTTATGATATTTTGGGTCATAGTATAATTTGAATAAGTTTTGAGTTAAAACTATAATTTTGTGAACAGTATTACTGTAGCAAAATTCAAAATTAACGGTAACTTTTCACATTGCAGTACTTGAGAATTTGGTTAGTTAAATTAAATTTAGTGGCCATTGAAAGACGGAATTTGACAATAACGGCTAGTTTTCAAGCTTGAACTATAAAAACTCAACTTCAACTTTATTTCAAAAACCCCAGCAAGCAAAAACAAGTTTGTAAAACATATATTGAGCTTCTATATTACAAATCACAATAGATTAAATCATTCTTGTGCCATTATTTGTGAATCTACTCTTATAAAGAGTGTCTTGTTATAATTTCTATTTTGTATTATATTGACAGTTTCAAGTGAAGGAAACACTTGGGATAAAGAGATTAAGGTGATAATCTCTTAATTGTAAAGGTCCATTGACACTTGGAAGTCAATTGTAAACTTTTGAAGCCTTAGGAGGCTTGGATAGTGAAATCCTCGAGCTCGGTTGGCTTGGAGGCGTGGACGTAGGCGGGGATTGCCGAACCACGTAAAAATTACTGTGTTTGCATTCTTTTCCCTTACTCATTTATTTTGCAAGCATTGTCTAATTTATTATATTTGATTTAATTGATGTAAAACTTAATTTTTGTTTGCATTAAGGTATTAGATTGAATCATTTGTAAAATAAATTTAATAACTCAATTCACCTCCCTCTTGGGTTGCTTATTTGTATTTCAATTATTTTATTTGATTTAAATATTTATTTTTATTACTATTTTATACCGATTAAATCGATACCGGTTCTGTAATAACAATTTTCTGACTAACTGACTCTGAAATCGTGCTTGATTTTTTCTTGATTTTTCATCGCGATAAAATATAAAATTTTTACACACACGATTTGTTTTCTAATATGTCAAATTTTTCTCGCGATGACATGTAATGAGTCCGAAATTGAAAAATCGACACTGAATGGAAATTAAATGATCTACTTTAATAGGAAAATAAAAGTGTATATATCGAAGCTACATGAATAGACTAGGAAATATCATCTCATATATCATCATATGAGGACCTCGACGGATGGGTAATTAGGAAACCATCATATCTCAGAACTACAGGGGTAGATAGGGAAATATCTTATATCTAGTTACATTTTATCGTATCTTATCATATCCGTGCATGCATAACTAGTCCTCAAAAGACAAAAGCGCCCAAGCACATGGCCCAAAACTTCTGTGTATACTCAAACAGACCCTAAATGCCTATATCTTATCTGATATATATCACTCTACTTGGGGAATGGTATTGTCTAATGATTTTACCAATAACCATATATACACATGTATATAAATATATAATCACATATGAAATCTTATTTCTTTTTTCATCCAATAAACTTTAAATCCTCTTTCTTTTTAAAATATTGTTATTATGCATATATTCAAAATCGGCAATAAAATCATATTAACCATACACATTTTCAATAATAATATCATTATGCAAATAAAGTCTATTTTTAGAAAATCATTAAATCGGAGCCTTTAAAACTGATAACACAAATATGTATTATCATATTTAAAATCATAATAAACTCTACAATGATGATGTTCAAATCCAGTAACTTCAATGTCTGAGGGTTAATTCTTGTTCATGGATCCTTCTAATCAAGTAAATAACATAATTATTATCGGTAACATGAAATATGATTAATTGTATTCAAGAAAGCCCAAACTCACATAATATAACTCCTGAATAGCCAAAATTATCTAAATACCCTTATGCCAAAAACTTACCAAAATATCCTTGACATCAAAATTTACTAAATTACCCTCAGAACCATGATTTATCAGATTATCCTCAAAAGCCTAAATTATCAAAATGTCCTCAATTCAGATTATAAAATAATCCATGAGTTTTGAATTTATAAAATTATCCCTGGAGTAATTATTGAAATGCTCATAATATCACAAATTATCTTTTGAACCTCGCTATCTCAAATTACCTAATTGTCCTAATCCATAATTACCAATTTATCCATAAATTTTAGAAATTATAAAATTATCCCCCAAGTTTTGTGAATTTATTGAATTGTCCTCGCTGGGGTTAATGATGATGAGGAAGCTTAGATTTGATAGTTTTGGCCACACTGAGTCTAATGGTGCCAGGGGTGACCTCCCACGCGCAGTAGCAATGGCAGATCAAGCTCTCAAATCCGCGAGCCTCCAAGTGGCAGTTTGATAGCAATCTAGTCGTTTCAGGTGACGAGATCAATAAAAAATGAAAGCTGGAGATGAGAGGATAGAACCCAGCTGGTGATACAGCCAGTTTTGGTGACGAGAATGGCAGGAGTATGACAATATCTCAAAAGCTTCATCTGTGGCGTTCCAACATTTTTTTCGGTGACGAGAATGGCAGGAGTATGACAATATCTCAAGAGCTTCAAATTGGTATCTTGCCTACCTATAACTGTGGCTGGAAAAGTTAGATCTGGTTGAGTCACGATCACAGCTTGAATTCGGGTCGAGTTAAACTCGGTGAACTCTCTCTCTCTTTTTCTCTTTCTTTCTCTTCCGCCTCCTTTCTCTTTCCATTTATAGAAATAGTTATTTTAATTTTAAGCTAAATACAGATTTAGCCTATACCAGATCCATGACAAAACTAAATCTGACTAACCTACCTTGCAATCACATTTCAATTGTCTTGATTTTATATCGTGACAAGTTTAAAATTATTCATACATGATGAATTTAATAAATGGATCGAATTTGATTCATGATAATATGTAATAAGTCCATAAATTTTATATCAAAACTAAAGAGAAAAAAATTAAATAATATGCTCAATTATAAAATAAAAGTGCGCATATTACACTTTCTTTGTATTAAAAGTATGTAGGGAGTCCATGCATGGAGCGATCCAACCACCCACATTTTGCTTACTTGCCTAAAAAGCCCGAGTGACTGTCCACCTAAATCATTATCATTAGGTGCACTCCCTAAATCCGGGGGCGGGTTGGAGTTTACTTTGTAGTTATCTTGGGATTAGTTAATTTGAATTCTAGATAATAAAATTATTTTGATTTTTAAGCTATACTTACAAGTGTTAACTACGATATACTCTAACAAAGTGAAAATATATCAAAAACGGAAAAAAAAAGCACCGCATGCTGTGATTTTATATAATTTGTTACATATTTGTTTATTTAAATTGGAAAATAATCAATGCTGAATCGCAAGTTTCTAAGTTTGAAATCATAAAAAGAGTGAAATCAAATCTGAACCACATAATTTATGGATGGCACACGATATGATTAACAATTTGGGAGACAAAACTTTAATAATAATGAGAAAATAAGTCAGATTTTTTTTTTTAAAGGCATTGCATAATGTTCCGGGATTCTTAGGGTATAACTCTTAATAATGATTGGGCTAATTTTACATTTTAATGGATTTTGTCGTGAGATACAATAGCCTTGGTGTAAAACCTATCTACGTATAGCAAAGATTCAAAATAACGATGACAACTGTGGCGTTCTATTTCAATGTGAATCAAAGTCTAAAAGTGGGTCAAAATAATCAACAAATTCTAAATTAAGTCAAAAGTCAAAACAAGAGAGCCTACCTCAGCCTCTTTGAACTTTCTCCTATTAAGTAGGATGTCTAACTAAATTAAACTTTAGTTATCCAATTCGAAATAAAGTCAATAACAAAGCATTAAAAGGTTAAAGTTGTCAGTGCAATCAGCGTCAACGAAGGCAGCGTTTTCTTTTTCTTTCTATAAACGCGTAGTGGAATAGAAAGTTCGAAAATTGCTCCTTCTAAAAGGAAACCACTATTATTATTTTTTATGGAATAGTTTAAAGCTTCGAATTGTATACAAGAGTCTGATTTATAAACACAAGCGGCAGTAGTGGAGGTAGTAAGGAGGACCTATTTGGCCCCACTCTAATTTTTATCACATTCGATATCTATAATCGTGTTTATCTCGATCATAACTTCATTTTCTTCGGAAATTACTAAAAAGGACTTCAAAGAAGAAAAAAGACTTGCAAATAGCCCAAATGTTAACCCCCAAAAAAAAAAAAAAAACAAAAAGGCTGTCAACTCTAGCTAAACATATTTCGTGCTTTGAATCGTAAATCTTCACTTTGTTAAAGTATATAGTAGTTAATACTTGTAAGTATAGCTTAAAAATCAAAATAATTGGTAAATTATTTTATCCTCAGCAAGTCTTGGGGTTAACATTTGGGCTAGGCTGTCAACATATTTCGTGCTTTGAATCGTAAATCTTCTTCATTCTTGATTGAGCCTTGTAAATACATATATCACACATTTTTCAAAATATGGTCTTGAGACATTAATTCCTGCTTCTTAGAAGCTAGATTTGTGGTTCCAGGGACGTAACTAAGTTTCTTCGATTGACTCTTTCTATATATAACCTCAAATGGTGTCTTCTATACTACTGAATGCCAGTTGGTGTTATAACTAACAGTATTAAGTCAACCGTTTGGTGTTCTATTCACCACTCTCTTTCGTCCGTCAGTATGAGGATGGTAGACAAAATTGAGCAATGAAGTCGAGGAAGTGAATGTAAATTAATTAATTAATCTTGTACATGTGTATAAAAAGTGGATAAAAAGATGCATCGTTTGTGTCATCAAGTGTTGGAACAAGCCACATCAGCTTCAAGCTTGATTCAAAGTCTCCGAAATCATCAATAACACGCATTGTTTGGACCTGTACAATAAAAGCTCCCTCTCCATTACATCGTAATTTGTATCTCAGTTCCGACGTTTTCATCCTTAGCCAATGCATCATCATCAATATTTAGGTAATGCATATGTTGATTATAGTATTCAACCATAGCCGTCAATAGTCCATTGTGAACATTCATATCATTTTTCAAACGATCAAGGTGCGTCTGTGATTGTTCATTTGTTGTTGCAATTTACGCTCAAGATTGGCCAACCCACCGCCAATTTCTTTCATTTCTAGGTTTTATCACAAAGTGAACTAGAGAGAGCGAGGGTTCTTGAAACGGCATGTTTTTCGTGTGATAAAAGAATTCAGTTAGATTCAGTTATGAGGATTCTTATTCATCTTTAATCAGGTGCTACATTGCGAACTTGGACGATTTCTTTACAACCGCCTGATTGCCAGTTTAGCATCTGTCTTCGTATCTAGTTGAATCTTAATCATTAATCATAAGTAGCACTTCATCTGACGATGATTGTCACGACCTGTCCTGAACCCTGGGACGAATCGCGACTGATCCTCGAAATTCGATTAATAAGTATTCTAATATTAATCACAATAATATTTCTACTAAAATTTCGATAAAATTTCTTTATATTTTTGAAATTCTCAATCTTGCAATTAAAATAAACAACACTCCCAAAATTATTTCCAAATGCAACCAACTCCGTCAATCAACATCCCAATAAATACCAATTAACATCCGAAATATTTTAATATCAAACACAATAAGTTATTCTTAATTGTAATATTATACAACCCAAAATATTCTACACAAACTCTACAATTCCTAAGACAAATAAGTGGCCAATTACACATAACTATCGTTGCTGAGTCAACTGTTGTACCTACAAGTCTCCTGTGGGGGGAAAAATATAATAAAACAAAAAAGAATGGGGGTAAG
This sequence comes from Aegle marmelos, assembly GCA_030449875.1. Taxonomy (NCBI): domain Eukaryota; kingdom Viridiplantae; phylum Streptophyta; class Magnoliopsida; order Sapindales; family Rutaceae; genus Aegle; species Aegle marmelos. The sequence continues at coordinate 24,343,036 of JASUUL010000143.1, forward strand.
TATAAAACTCAGTGAAGGTCAGTGAGTGGATAGTAGTTTTCGAAAATAATTTTATTCTTAAAATAACTGTATCAATTTTAAATACACAATTCCATCAAATCATAAACGAGAAATATTAATAAATCACTTCACATTTATTAACAAATCACTAACTTCGACAAAAAAAAACATATATAATGTCATGTGAAATAACCAAGGAAGAATATATCATAACATCGTATAAATAATCAATCTAAAATCATCACAAAATACTGCATAAAACTAAAGAAATTCGCAACATATAATATCAATTCGAATACTGAAAATTTTCACCAAACGAGTACCCGGGAAAATAATCTCATCCTATCCGGACCTCAATGGACGAGTAATCAAGCAACCATCATGCCCCGAAACTACACAGATAGACGGGGAAATAATATCTCATATGTCATCTCATCTCGACATATCTCATTATCATAATTATGCATGCATAGTCCCCAAAAGACAAAAGCGCCCAAGCATACGGCCCAAAGCCTCTATGTGTACTCCGACGGGCCCCAAAGGCCTATATCTCATATCATTACATCACAGTGTACAGGGAAGGTTATTGTCTAATGACTTGAAAACAATAAAAAATACACATGTATATAAACATCCGATAATATCCAAAATCACATTCTCTTTTATTCTCAACAACATTTAAAAATTCATTTGCAATCATGCTTTATCATAATAAAAAATCATAATAATCCACAGAGAAAATAGATTTTGTATATTCCACTCACAGTGACGACGATCAAATCCAGTATTGTCGATGTCTGTGGGTTGATTCTCGTTTGCGGGTCCTCCTAATCAAATTAAATTGCATAATTATTATTAATCACTTAAAGTACAATTAATTATACTTAATAAAACTCGAATTCACATAATATAACTCTCGAATACTTAAAATTACTAAATTATCCTTATGTCCAAAATTACCAAGTTATCCTTATTTCTGAAAATTACCAAAATACTCTCGATATCAAAATTTACTTAATTACCCTCAATAATATATTTATTAATTTATCCTTAAAATTTTCAATTTCTGAAATATCCTTAAATCCTTTAAAATTACCGAAATACCTTGAATTCAAAATTATCAAAATATCCCAAAAATCATAATTTACCAATTTAACCTCAATATCATATATTACCAATACATCCTCAATTTTGTCAATTACTAAAATATCCACATATTAGAAATTATGAAATTACCCTAGAGGTATAAAATTATTAAATTACTTCTAATTACTTAAATTACCGATTTACCATCGAAACCTCAAATTACCCATAACTTTTAGTAATTACAGAATTAACCCTAAAATTCTCAAGCTTTATCAAATTGCCCCTCACCGGTCAACAATGACCGGACTTCGGTCAACGGTGACGGAAAGCTCAGGTCTTATAGTTCTGGCCTTGGTGAGTCCAACGGTACCGGCAGTGTTCACCCACGCGCGGTGACGGAGCCGGATCGAGCTTCCTAAAGCCGCGGATTGCAAGATGCCGTTCGCCAGCATTCCGGCCATTTCAGGTGACGAGACCGGTCGGAAATGGAAGCTGGAGGTGAGAGCAGAGGAACCCAGCCGGTGGCGTAGCTAAACTCTGGCTGAATCGATGGCAGCAAGAATGGTTGTTTTAGCCGAAACTTTCGAGCTTTACCGACGGCGTTCTGGTCGTTTTCTGACAGTTAGAACGGTAAGGATATGACCAGCGTCTCAGGGGCTTCAGATCGGTACCAAGATCGTCTCGAACGGTGGCCGGAATTGAGAGATCCGGTCGGATCGAATTCGCAGGTTACGGGTTCAGATCCGGGTCAACGGGTCTCTCTTTCTCTCTCTTTCTCTTTCTTTCTTTCTCTCTCTCGACTTCTCTCTCTATATTAAAATATATATCTATCTATATATATATATATATATATTTATATTTATATTTATATATGTATGCAAATATTACAATGATCAAAATGTATCGTTGTCATTCTCCATATAGTTAAAATAACCGTTTTCAGTTATTACTATTTTGTTGCTTCAAGAATACCGTTATAAGGGGCTAAGGTAATTCAGTAATTGGGAGACAGTTGTCGAACCTCGTATCTTCAGATGGAGTTTCACTTATAATTGATGGTTGAGATTCAACTAGACACTGAGACAGCGACTAAATTGAGAATCTAACGATTATAAAGCAATCTATCAAGCTTGCACTGTAGCACCTAGTAGCTGAAAAGCTATATTGGATTCCTCGAAACAGAATGAGAGAGCACCAACTAAAATTCTCATAACTGAAATCTACAAGTTCCTATAAAACATTCTCTTCCAAGAAACCTCATCAAAGCTCTCACTCTTTCAGAAGAAAAGATATACAAAAAAAGAAAATTGATAGAAATTTACTCTGCTCAACAACATTCATTGAAAAGTAATATATATATATGTGTGTGTGTGTGTGTGGAAATGGGGGACTCCTATCATCAGATAGGAGTGCTACATATTCAACTAGATAGAGAATCACACGGTTGTAAAGAAATTTGTTTAGGTGGGCACAGGAGTACCTAATTGAAGCTCAATAAGATTTGCAGTAACAGAATAAGAGAGGGCAAACTTCTTATAACTGAATCTTGAAGTTCATATACTTCCTGAAAAACATTCATTTCCAAGAAACGTCTTCAAAACCCTCACTTTTTCTCGTTCACTTTCTCAGAAGAAAAAAAAGAGAAAGAAATGGAGTCAGATCAACCGCAAGAAGAAGAAAGAGAGAAAGGAAAGCGGCCACAGAACAGTGAACAATCCAAAGTAGAGCCCAAAGAAGAAGAAGAAGAAGAGAAGAAGGATGGTGATGGGTCGGGTAGCAATCTTGATACCAATATCAATATTCCAAAAGAGAAAAAAGATCTTGATGGTGTTAATGATCATACAATTTCTGAATTCGCTCGAACACGATACTATCTCGATAGATTGCTCAGGAGAAACGAAGTCAATCTTCAGGAAAGCCTCAAGAAGGCAATTGGTGACTACTTCCGTCAAAACATGCAATACCCTGATGCTGATTATAATACAATGATGGGGTTTGTAACTGATTGGCTTGGCTTTGTTGATGTTCCACTAGGAGATTTAAGGAATTTAATGGAAAGAGTTAGAGTTCTGAAGGAAAATGATGTTGATGGTGATGATGTTGTTGAGATAGGGCAGCCACAAGACATTGAACCATCTGAAGAAGATTCTAAAGAAGAAGAAGAAAATAAAAAGCAAATGGGTTCAGCTCCACAACACCACCAATAAGAAGTCGGTAATGAGTTTGGCGGCAATCTTGATGCTAATATTAAGATGGTGATCGAGAATCTTGATCATGCCGTGGATGCAAGAGATATTGACAGTCAAAGTTATCTTGATCACGTGAGGCGTTACATTGATATTGACGCTCACTTGCAGCTCGAGGGCCATTGGTGACTACTGTGAAAGAAATGGCCATTATCCATATATCAATAAAGGTACATTGCGAGGGTTCATAACCAAAGAGCTTCAAGCGGTTGATGTTGCACCAGAATTTTTTTTTAATAAAAGAATTATACCGCTGCAATCAACATATAGGAGGTTGAAAACAAGTGCTAATTTAATTGGTTCAAGCTGTCTGGAGGGCCCTGAACTTGAGATGGTTCGATTGGGTGACAAGATATTCTGGGGTATTGTTTCAGATGATCTGCCTTCAAATTCGGAAGTTGCTGATGGATTTGGTGGCAATGTTGATGGTGCTGAAGATGCAAGAGAAGATGAAGAAGAAGGAGGGGAAAACAATCAAGTGGGTAATGGGTTTGCCGGCAATCTTGATGGTGCTAATCAAGATGCAAAAGATGATCTTGATGAGGATTTTCGTGATGATCCGAACTTTTCTATTGATGTTGAAGAGTTACTAATGAAATGGAGGGAAGAGGGGACTCGGCGGTAAATGTAGTGAAAACAGAGAAGGCATCTGGCTAAAGACTACTTAATGCAACAATTTGGGTACTTTTTATGTGGGCTTTTAATTGTCTTTCTGCAGTTTAGTCATTTTGTTTTCAGAGCTTCTGATGACGATCAAATTGATCCTTCTATTGAACTCCGAAAAAAAGTAAGATAGTTTTAATATTGTTCTGTCTCTAATTCAATTTGACAAGTGTGGTAGATTTTTCAGAAAATGAATGTTCTTTTGGTTCATTGAACTTCTAATAAACTTCTCGCACTACATGCTTTTGTTGATGCAGATTATATTTTCTGAGCACTAGGTGTCTAGGTCATTCAGAAGTTATTTATGTTCATAGAGTTTTTCCAATATATCCTAGTGAATTTAATTCTGTTCTTTTCAAATGTATGGTGAATTATTTGGTTGTGATTCCTCATAGTTATTCTCTTTCTTTGTCATAATCCTTAGGTTAAATTTCTGGTATCATTTCTAATTTTTGTTGATGTCAACATATGTTTGATGCTAATACACATACCAGCGTACAAAGAATTTGAGAGGCAATGCATGCGATAAGTGATTTGGAAGAATTTTCCTTTGGTTAGTCATTTTGTTTCGCTAATTTTGATGATGACAAAATTAATTATTGCTTCTGCTCATCATCTGTGTAATAAGTGAGCTAGTGAGAGATAACAATTTATTTTTCTTTGATTCAATCTTTGGAAAAAGTTTCTAGTATAATTTCTACTCTTGGTTGAATCTTCTCCTATATTAACAGGTTGCCACAGTTGCTTGAACTTCAACAATGGTCAAATTTTTCATTTGTTTGATTCTCGACAATAGCAGTGTGCTTCTCCTATAGTGTAATCATATTGTTCTGTTTAATAAATGCTCACCTATGATCATTGTCCTATAGTGTAATCATATTGTTCTGTCCAATAAATGCTCATATATGATCAGATTAAGGCACACTAGCTCGTTATGTACACCAACAAACAGCAATTTCGTGAGGAATACATGAGAAGATTTAACAAAGTTAACATGCATTCCAATGTACAGAAAATTTCATGTGGATGACAAGAGCTGCAGGGCATGTAGTTTTTTACTTCTGAAAAATAATATTCGATAATACTCCATAAAATAAACCGCTCTGTGTGTTTGTACGTGTATAAATGGTGGCATTGGCACAGGAAGCAAAATTATAGTGCCATTAGAATTAGGCTCGCTTGTTTGGTGCATCAGAAGTTTCGATGATGATCAAATTGTTGCTTCTATATTGTTGAAAGGTATGAAAAACTAGATTATTACAACCAATCGACTAATTATAATTCTACTCAGATAATATGGCAAATAATCACCAACCCTCCTAAAATAAAAATGAACACGGATCAGACTATAAAACTAATTAAGCAAATAGGACTAAAATAAGAAAACATAAACCAGTTTATAAACTTGTCCTGCATCACTCGAGTCTTAAGGTATTTGTTAGGGAGGATAAGAAGAAGACAGGCCAAGAGAAGGCCTTTGCCACGGTGGAGGATAAGAAGAAAGATGAGGTGAATCTTGTTGGGTTTTCAGATAGAATGATCCCAACAAAAGAGGAGCTGCCCCAGCTTCGGTAGTCATTCAAGTTGAGATTATAAATGCGTCACAAGGAAATTGCATCCTTAGCAGCTGCCCCCCGCTTTTTCCAAATCCAAGCCGAAGCTTTTCAGTCTTGGGTGAAATCATTTGCAATTTGGTGAATTCAGCCTATAATTCAAAGAATAATACATGGTGGCACATTTGTCTTTCTTATTTTGCCGCCTTATCATTTAAATGTCATATCATTAAGGCTAACAGTCACAAAAGGCTTGAGGATTATGCTCTTAAGCCCTTATTGATTGCCAAAGCATCAAGTGGTTCCTGTTACTTATTTTGTTTTCTCTGTTACAAATTTTAGGTTAAGTTTCTGGTTTCATTGCTATCTTAAGTTGATTCGTCTCCTACCATTAACACTCAGAGAGACACAATTTCGTCATAGCAAGTGGGATCTGCTAGTAGCGAAGAAAAATAAATTGACGTTATTGGTACTAATTTTACATGTTCAACAAAAATACGGTGAAAAAGATATCTAATACTTAGAAGGTAGCATGCGTTAACTAATCATCAAGCATGATTCTGCTATGCCTGGTAAACGAATCATGATGGATGAATGAATGAAGATTATTAATTAACAGTTGTTGGTTTGTTCGCATTCATCAATCCATCCAGCATATATATCGATGGGTCGGCTAAAGCATGGATTTGGGTGCAAAACCTCTCAAAGCAATTACAACAAAAAGCCTGGCCGATCTGAATCTTCTTGTAAATGCGACATTAAGCACTCGTTCCTTGGCCACAGAATGGACGTTGGAATTCAGTGTCTAGTAATTTTTTGACAGGAGGCTATCTAAGCACCTGATTTCCCGATGCTGTCAGGATACGTAACTTTTCCTCGTGCTATCAGGATAATATTGAGAAACGACAGTTAACTTGTGCTGTTTATCTTTGCAGCAATGTCACCGACGGGTCGTGTAGACATAGACGACAATGCAATCTGTGCTATAGAAAGCAAAAGACGTTGTCGGTTCGGTGTGATTTGCAGTCGACTTCAACAGGTTTACGGGACCAATGTATGAAATCAATCGGAACTGATTAGGGGAGCTAAGGTAGTTAAGCGATTGGGGGAGATCAGTTGTGGACTCTTTTTTCATCAGATTCAGATTGAGTGTTATTTAGGATCGTTGGTTAAGATTCGATCAATGACCCCGAAATTGACTCAATTGAGAATCTAACGGTTGCAAAGCGATCTATCATCTGTGCATTGTAGCACCCAACTAAAGCTCAATAAGACTCCTGCTAACAGAAAACTGTCTATTTGTTTAATTATTAATAAAAGAGATCTATTTGACTGTCATTAATACATAACGCTGAACATGTTGTCGAGTGTTTTATATTTCACATTAACATGTTGGTTGCTTGGATAGCCAAGGTAAACCCCCCGCCCCCAAAAGGAAAAAACCAAAATTGCTTATGTATGTCAAATAAAATATGAGAATGAGTAAGGAAACCACTATTGAACGAATAATAACCAAAATATCACTTGCACAAAGGCTTTGATCTATCATAGATCAGACAATCTTATCATGCGTTGGGTGAAACCAGGCTCTCTTCATATGGAATTGCTTGAGCTATACGGTAACCGCAAATGATCAAACGCTCAAGTGTACTCCTATCTTTAGGTTTAAAGATTATCAATTCGTTCTTATTGTTTAATAACACAACCTCATCATCCTGATCAGCTCTTAATTTTGTTTTAAAACAGAGCGGTCTCAAGTTGTAGCGAAAATTAATTTCACGAAAATTCTCAGCTAATTTAAAGAGCTTCTGCCAACTTGACTCCACTCTATGTTCCTTCATTGTCCATAGCTCTACATAACGATCACGATCCGACGAACTGACTAAACAAATGCACCCATCTAGAACTGACAATGTCCAGAAATGTAACATTGTCTCAACATTAGGCATTGGCAACTCGCTGCATTGCTCTTCTGTCAAGTCAAATGCAGTTATCCTCGGCCAGCTATGATAACAATCTATAAGCCAATGGAGGGATCCATTCAAAAGATACCCTTGTGGGAGATCGTAGCGGCTGCAGTAAGCATTACAACATTCAGGGAGACAGCCGTCATATATCAGGTGTTATATATACACTTTTGTTTTCTCATTAGAGTGGATCGTATAATTTTTATTCGGTATTGATTTTATAAGTTCGGATTCATTATACGTTAATGCGAGGAAAATTGGACATATTAGTAAACACACCGTGTGTGTAGAAATTTTATATTTTATCGTGGTGAAAAACTCTGTCACGACCCGTCCCGAACCCTGAGACGAATCGCGACTGATCCTCGAAATTCGACTAATAACTATTCTAATATTAAACACAATAATATTTCTACTAAAACTTCCGATAGAATTTCACTAAAATTTTTGAAATTTCCAATCCTGCAATTAATAAGATAACACTCCCAAAATAATTTCTAAATACAACCAACTCCATTAATCAATATCCCAATAAAATACCAATTATCATCCGAATTATTTTAATACCAAACACAGTAAGTTATTCTAAATTATTTTAATAGCTATTGATGCTGAGTCAACTGTTGTACCTACAAGTCTCCTGTGGGGGGGAAAAATATAATAAAACGAAAAAGAATGGGGGAGTGAGTATAATACTCAGTGAAGGTCAGTGAGTGGATAGTAATTTTTTTGAAAAATAACTTTATTCTTAAAATAATCATATCACTTTTAAATACACCATTTCATCAAATCATAAACGGGGAATATTAGTAAATCACTTCACATTTATAAACAAATCACTAACTTCGAAAATATATATAATGTCATATGAAATAACCAAGGAAGAATATGTCATAACATCGTATAAATACTCAATCTGATATCATCACAAAATATTGCGTAAAACCGAAGAAAATTCGCAACATATAATATCAATTTCGAATACTGAAAACTTTCACCAAACGAGTACCCGGGGAAATAATCTCATCCTATCTGGACCTCAACGGTCAGCAATCAAGAAATTATCATGCCCCGGAACTATCCAGATAGATGGGGAAATACCATCTCATATGTCGTCTCATCTCGACATATCTCATCATCATCATTATGCATGCATAGTCCCCAAAGGACAAAAGCGCCTAAGCACACGGCCCAAAGCCTCTATGTGTACTCCGACGGGCCCCAAAGGCCTATATCTCATATCATCACATCACAATGTACAGGGAAGGGTACTGTCTAATGACTTGAAAACAATCGAAAATACACATGTATATAAACATCCGATAATATCCGAAATCACATTCTCTTTTATTCTCAACAACATTTAAAATTCATTTTCTTTTCTTTAAAAATATTATTAATACGCATATATTCAAAATGAGAAATAAAATCATTTATCATACGCAATTCCGATAATAAACAACATTATTCAGATAAAATCCATTCATCATAAAATCATTTAAATCAGGCATTTAAAAATTCATTTGCAATCATGCTTTATCATAATTAAAAATCATAATAATCCACAGAGAAAATAAGTTTTGTATATTCTACTCACAGTGACGACGATCAAATCCGATATCGCCGACGTCCGTAGGTTGGTTCTCGTTCGCGGGTCCCCCTAATCAAATAAATGTATAATTATTACTAATCTCATAAACTATGATTAATTATACTTAATAAAACCCGAATTCTCATAATATAACTCCCGAATATTTAAAATTATTAAATTATCCTTATTTCTAAAATTATCAAATTATTCTTATCTCCAAAAATTACCAATGATCTCGATATCAAGCTTTATTTAATTGCCCCCAATAATATATTTATTAACTTATCCTTAATATTCTCAATTTCTGAAATATCCTCAAATCCTTTAAAATTATCGAAATATCTCAAAAATCATAATTAATCAATTTAACCTCAAGATCATAAATTACCAACCTATCCTCAATTTTATCAATTAATAAAATATCTACATATTAGAAATTATTAAATTATCTCTGAGGTGTAAAATTATCGAATTACCTCCAATCACTTAAATTACCGATTTATTATCGAAATCTCAAATTACCTAACTATCCTTATCCATAATTATCAAATTACCCATAACTTTTAAAAACTACAAAATTAACCCAAAATTCTCGGTCTTTACCGAATTGCCCCTCACCGGTCAACGGTGACCGGACTTCAGTCAATGGTGACGGGAAGCTTAGATCTTGTAGTTCCGGCCTCGGTGAATCCAATGGTACCAGCGGTGACCTCCCACACGCGGTGACGGAGCCGGATCGAGCTTCTTAAGTTGCAAGTTGCCGTTCACCGGCAATCCGGCCGATTCAGGTGACGGGATCGGTCGAAAATGGAAGCTAGAGGTGAGAGCAATGGAACCCAGCCGGTGGCGTGGCCAAAATCCGGCTGAATCGACAGCGGCCAGAACGGGTGTTTTGGCCGAAACATTCGAGCTTCACCGGCGGCGTTCTGGTTGTTTTCCGACAGTGAGAATGGCAACGATACGACCAGCATCTCAAGAGCTTCAAATCGATACCAAGATCGTTGGAAACGGTGGCGGGAATTGGGAGATCCGGTTGGGTCGATTCGCAGGTCGCGGGTCGGATCCGGGTTGGGTCTCTCTCTCTCTCTCTCTCTTTCTCTTTCTCTTTCTCTTTCTCTCTCTCTCTTTCTCTCTCTCCTTCTCTCTCTCTCGGCTTCACTTACACAAATAATAAAAAATAATATTATTATTTTATTTAATCTAACTATTCACATAATTATTATATTATACCGATTAAATGAAAATCGGTTTCGTAATAACAATTTTCTAACTAACTGACTCAGAATCGTGCTCGATTTTATCCCAATTTTTCACCACGATAAAATATAAAATTTCTACACACACGGTGTGTTTACTAATATGTCCAATTTTCCTCGCATTAACGTGTAACGAGTCCGAACTTATAACTTTGTCACGACCCGTCCCGAACCCTGGGACGAATCGCGACTGATCCTCGAAATTCGACTAATAACTATTCTAATATTAATTACAATAATATTTCTACTAAAATTTCTAATAGAATTTCACTAAAATTTTGAAATTTCCAATCCTGCAATTAATAAGATCACACTCCCAAAATAATTTCCAAATACAACCAACTCCGTTAATCAATATCCCAATAAAATACCAATTATCATCCGAATTATTTTAATACCAAACACAATAAGTTATTCTAAATTGTAATATTATATAATCCGAAATATTCTACACAGAACTTCACAAATCCTAGGACAAACACGTGGCCAAATACACATGTATACAAACATCTTATCATTTCCGAAATCACATTCTCTTTTATTCTCAACAACATTTAAAATCCATTTCTTTTCTTTAAAAATATTATTTATACGCATATATTCAAAATGAAAGATAAAATCATTTATCATACGGAATACCGATAATAAATAACATTATGCCGATAAAATCCATTTTCCACAAAATCATTAAATCAAGCATTTAAAAATTCATTTGTAGTCATGCTTTATCATAATAAAAAATTTTAATAATCCACAGGGAAAATAGGTTTTGTATATTCCACTCACAGTGACGACGATCAAATCTGATATCGCCGACGTCCGTGGTTTGGTTCTCGTTCGCGGGTTCCCCTAATCAAATAAATGGTATAATTATTACTAATCTCATAAAATACGATTAATTATATTTAATAAAACCCGAATTCTCATAATATAACTCTCGAATATTTAAAATTATTAAATTATCCTTATTTTTAAAATTATCAAATTATTCTTATCTCCAAAAATTACCAATGATCTCGATATCAAGCTTTATTTAATTGCCCCCAATAATATATTTATTAACTTATCCTTAAAATTCTTAATTTTCGAAATATCCTCGAATCCTTTAAAATTACCGAAATGTCCTTGAATTCAAAATTATCGAAATATCCCAAAAATCATAATTATCAATTTAACCTCAAATTCATAAATTACCAACATATCCTCAATTTTATCAATCACTAAAATACCACATATTAGAAATTATTAAATTATCTCTGAGGTGTAAAATTATCGAATTACCTCCAATCACTTAAATTACCGATTTATTATCGAAATCTCAAATTACCTAACTATCCTTATCCATAATTATCAACTTACCCACAACTTTCAAAAACTACAAAATTAACCAAAAATTCTCGGTCTTTACCGAATTGCCCCTCACCGGTCAACGGTGACCGGACTTCAGTCAATGGTGACGGGAAGCTTAGATCTTGTAGTTCCGGCCTCGGTGAATCCAATGGTACCGGCGGTGACCTCCCACATGCGGTGACGGAGCCGGATCGAGCTTCCTAAGGCCGCGGGTTGCAAGTTGCCGTTCATCGGTCGAAAATGGAAGCTGGAGGTGAGAGCAATGGAACCCAGCCGGTGGCGTGGCCAAAATCTGGCTGAATCGACGGCGGCAAGAACGGGTGTTTTGGCTGAAACCTTCGAGCTTCACCGGCGGCGTTCTGGTTGTTTTCCAGCAGTGAGAATGGCAAAGATACGACCAGCGTCTCAAGAGCTTCAAATCGATACCAAGATCGTCAGAAACGGTGGCCGGAATTGGGAGATCCGGCCGGGTCAATTCGCGGGTCGTGGGTCGGATCTGGGTTGGGTCTCTCTCTCTCTCTCTCTTTCTCTTTCTCTCTCTCTTTCTCTCTCTCTCTTTGTCTCTCTCTCTTTCTCTCTCTCCTTCTCTCTCTCTCGGCTTCACTTACACAAATAATAAAAAATAATATTATTATTTTATTTAATCTAACTATTCACATAATTATTATATTATACCGATTAAATGAAAATCGGTTTCGTAATAACAATTTTCTAACTAACTGACTCAGAATCGTGCTCGATTTTATCTCGATTTTTCACCACGATAAAATATAAAATTTCTACACACACGGTGTGTTTACTAATATGTCCAATTTTCCTCGCATTAATGTATAATGAATCCGAACTTATAAAATCAATACCGAATAAAAATTATACGATCCACTCTAATGAGAAAACAAAAGTGTATATATTACAATCCTTCCCCCTTATAAAAATTTTGTCCTCGAAATTTACACATCTGATGGGAACAACTGGGGATATTGAGCTCTTATTAAGTCTTCGCGTTCCCAAGTAGCCTCTTCTTTTGTGTGATTCCTCCACAATACCTTTACTAACAGAATGGTCTTAGAACGCAAAACTTGATGTCTCCTTTCCAATATTTCTACTGGCTCCTCTCCATAAGTCAAATCTTCTTTCAACTCAATTGGTTGGCTCAATAACACATGACTCGGATCATATATGTACTTCGGAAGCATCGAGACATGAAATACATCGTGAATCCTGGATAACTCAGGTGGTAGAGCTAATCGATAAGCTAATGGACCAATACGCTCTACAATAATTATACCATTTATTTGATTAAGGGAACCCGCGAACGAGAACCAAACCACGGATGTCGGCGATATCGGATTTGATCGTCGTCACTATGAGTGGAATATACAAAACCTATTTTCTCTATGGATTATTAAAATTTTTTATTATGATAAAGCATGATTGCAAATGAATTTTTAAATGCTTGATTTAATGATTTTGTGGAAAATGGATTTTATCGGCATAATGTTATTTATTATCGGTATTGCGTATCATAAATGATTTTATCTTTCATTTTGAATATATGCGTATAAATAATATTTTTAAAGAAAAGAAATGGATTTTAAATGTTGTTGAGAATAAAAGAGAATGTGATTTCGGAAATGATAAGATGTTTGTATACATGTGTATTTTCGATTGTTTTCAAGTTATTAGACAGTACCCTTCCCTGTACACTGTGATGTGATGATATGAGATATAGGCCTTTGGGGCCCGTCGGAGTACACATAGAGGCTTTGGGCCGTGTGCTTGGGCGCTTTTGTCCTTTGGGGACTATGCATGCATAATTATGATGATGAGATATGTCGAGATGAGATGACATATGAGATATTATTTCCCCGTCTATCTGTGCAGCTCCGGGGTATGATGGTTTCTTGATTGCCCGTCCGTTGAGGTCCGGGTTATCCGTGTAGCTCCGGGGCATGATGGTTGCTTGATTACTCGTCCGTTGAGGTCCGGATAGGATGAGATTATTTCCCCGGGTACTCGTTTGGTGAAAGTTTTTAGTATTCGAAATTGATATTATATGTTGCGAATTTTCTTCGGTTCTACGCAGTATTTGGTGATGATTTCACATTGAGTATTTATACCATGTTATGACATATACTTCCTTGGTTATTTCACATGTTATTATATATGTTTTCGAAGTTAGTGATTTGATTATAAATGTGAAGTGATTTATTAATATTTCTCGTTTATGATTTGATAAAATGGTGTATTTAAAAGTGATACGATTATTTTAAGAATAAAGTTATTTTTCGAAAAACTATTATACTCACCCCCATTCTTTTTCGTTTTATTATATTTTCCCTCCCCACAGGAGACTTGCAGGTACAACAGTTGACTTAGTAACGCTAGTTATGTGTATTTGGCCACGTGTTTGTCCTAGGATTTGTGAAGTTCTGTGTAGAATATTTCGGATTGTATAATATTACAATTTAGAATAACTTACTGTGTTTGGTATTAAAATAATTCGGATGATAATTGGTATTTTATTGGGATATTGATTAACGGAGTTGGTTGTATTTGGAAATTATTTTGGGAGTGTGATCTTATTAATTGCAGGATTGGAAATTTCAAAATTTTAGTAGAAATATTATTGTAATTAATATTAGAATAGTTATTAGTCGAATTTCGAGGATCAGTCGCGATTCGTCCCAGGGTTCGGGACGGGTCGTGACATTAGGTCTCTCCAAGATTCTGTTTTAGTTGCCAAAATTCTATATCTGTACGCACCATCAGGATCACGACAATGCTTTCCGGAAGCACCTATTGAGGCACAAACAACCTTGTAGTCATTAATGGATTAATCATAACCGAAGCCCCACATACGTACATCCCCGTTTAAATTTAACATTAACTCAGGTAGTTTCTTATAGATCCCTGTAGATGGGTTCCATAAAAATAATCTCCTGTAATTCTTTTTCTTATCATTAATTTTAAGAGCCACACATACCAAACCGTTACAGGAGCCTTCAATCTCAATGCCGCTGATATTAATAAGTTCATCGCGTGATGGAGGAAAATCAAGGTTCGTCAACGCCCCTTGGATAGTGAAAGATGCTTCTGAACAGTCCAGGGATTTTAGACCAGAAGACGATGAGATAAGAAATTTAGGGCCACGAGACGCTAGCATGTTAGCGAAGATGGGATCCGAAATCAGGCACAGCAGTGCCTTGCAGACGTATTTAACCCGCGGCAGAAACTTCACAGGCAGCCGCGAAAGTATCTCAAACAAGATTTCACGAGGAAGAAGATCCAACATCATATACTTCTGAAAGTTCAATGATGATAATTTGACATTAACTCTGTCAGTTTGTATATATAGAGTGTGGCATTGGGCAAAAATAGAGTCTCGTTAGAATTAGGATTACTTATTTTGTACGTCGTCAGAAGTTTTAATGATGATCAAATTGTTGCTTCTATAAGACCATTTAATGGTCCAGTTTGAACTTCGATTGAAGAGTAAAATTTTAGTTGATTAGAATAAAATGCATGTGCCTTTTTGATGGAAATAAAAAGAAGATTTATTATTGAAAGGTATGAAAAAATAGATTACACCCTGTGGAATGATTTCAATTCTATTAAAATAATTAATATGTTAAACAATCACTAACCCTCAATAGTTAGACTAGATTACTAAAACAACGATACGAGTCAAACAATTAAACTAAATGAAGAAAACATACCCACTTTAATAAAAATGTCTGAAGTTTTTATTTTTGTTAAAATAAAATTGTGGGTAATAAAAGTTTGTAGCCCCTGTAGCTGCTAAATCCTAAAGTAATCCGAATTACTTGTGGAGGAAGGAACCAGAAAATATGCGCGTGTGTGTTTTGAGAAAAAAAAAATCAGGTATTTGGAATCGTTATGATCATCTATTTAATGCGGTTAAAAAATTTTGAATTGCTAATAACATGACTCGTGAAATTGCATGCATGAAATACAAAGTTTAATGTTCTTTGCCCCAAGAGTTTGATCTAATGGTTCTTAAGCAGCTTTTTTCAAGTAAAATAATTGCAGAAAATTATACAAGAAGGATGCGTAGGGCATAACTCATTGATATGTCTTCCTCTTAAAGAATGCACTCGGTGAGACTTAATTACTACTAGTACTGTAACGAAGTATGAATTGGTACTAAATTAACTAGAACTTATAAAGATTACAACATATGCCTCAGAAAGACCAACTAAGAGCATCTCCAAAAGACTATTTAAATTTTACTCTTCAAATTTTAATTTGCTTATTGATGTGGCAAGTAAGTGAATGGAAAAATATAATTCTCTCCAAAAGACTCATCAAATTAAAACAAGTTAACATTATTTTAATCAAATCATTCTCTCTATCAAATTTAATTCATTATGAAAACATAAATAATAATTATAGCAGTTGTATCTTTTCAATAAATAATAATAAAATATTAATAGAAGAGGGAGAAACTAACTCTTCAATATTGAAGAGTGAGAAACAAATCTTATTTGAAGAATCTAAATTAATGTGTCTTTTGGAGTGTTTAATGTTGACATGGCTCTTCAAATAAGAAGTAGAATTTTATTTGAACACTCTTTTGGAGATGCTCTAATTAAACAAAAAAACAAAAAAAAACAAAAATATGCTATGACCATGATCTTTTTTTTTTAATAAAAAAACAAAGCATGGCATCTAACAGTATCTACTGTAACTATTTACAATAAAAATGAGGAGTAGCCCTTGAAATCCAAAAGATTTAGGTAAACTAAGACCTTTTAGCAGTGGGCAAGTACAGACTGAGAATTACACCATCCTTTAACTTGCCTTATCACCAGGAATAATTATTTTGGAGTGGGATCGGAATGAAAAAGAGTTGCTTTAAAAAAACCAAGAATTGCGAATTTGCTAGCTATGAATTAATATATAAAAGTACATAAATAAGCATAAAAGTTTCAATTAACGTCAACAAAGGCAATCTCTTCTAATAATCTAATGAAAGAGCCATAAAAAATAAAAAGTAGTCATCAGCGTCAACTGTGGCAGCTGTTTTCTTTTTCTTTTTCATAATTCGGAGAAATGATTATTGACATTCTTAAGCTTTTAATAAAGAATACCAAAATTAAATTTTGCCTATGAAACCTTTTGGATATAGTACTACAAAACTTGATTTAAAATTTTTAACAAATGCAAATATTATGTTAATAATTTAATCTATCTAGTTAGTAGATTGGTATATGATATTAAAATATTTTTGAATTTATTTTAAAAATATATTTATATTTGTAATATATGAACTTTTATTTTCTTATTGAGTGAATTATTCATTTTTCGCTCGGTGTTGATTTTATAAATTTCAGACTCATTACATAGTATTGCGAGAAAATTCGACACATTATTAAATTAATCGCGTGTGAATAGTTTTAAATTTAACGCGAGGTAAATCTAAGACAAAACCAAACACGATTTCAAAGCCGGTTAGTCAGATTTTTGTTATCATGGAACCGGTATAGATTTAATTAGTATTATTAAAAAAATCATTTTCTTTAAATGGAGAGAGAGAGAGAGAGGAGCCGAGAGAGGGGGGAGAGAGAGTTGACTCGTTTCTACACCCATGACTCGCGGCCATGACCTGGTCGGATCTCACAATTTCATTGACGAGCTTGGTATTGATTTGAAGCTCTCGAGACGCCAGTCATGTCCCTGCCATTCAGCCAAAAACCTATTCTTATTGCCGTCAATCTCATCGGAGTTTGGCCATGCCATTGCCTGGGTTCCACTCCTTTCACCTCCAGATTCCATTTCTGATCGGTCTCGTTGCCTGAAATGGTCGGAAATGATAATTTACAAACCCACGACTTTGGGAGCTCGATCTACTGCCATCACCATGCGTGGAAAAGTCACTACTTGCACTGTTGGTTGAAGTTTAGTCATCGTTGACCGGTGAGGGTAATTCGGTAAAGATTATAAAATTTAGGGTTAATTCTATAATTTTTGAAAGTTGGTATAATCTGGTAATTTTGGATAAGGATAGCTAGGTAATTTGACTTTTTGGGGGTAAATCGATAATTTAAATGATCAGGTAATTTGGTAATTTTATATCCTAGAGTTTCATAAATCCAAAACTCACAGGTTATTATTATAAATTAAATTGAGGATATTTCAGTAATTTAGGATTCTGAAGATAAATTAATAAATTATAATTTTAAGGATAATTAGTAAATTTCAATATCGAGGGTATTTTGATAGTTTTACATGATCGGGAGTTGTATTGCGTGGGTTTTGAGCTTTATTGAGTATAATTACTTGTATTTTATGTTACGGATAATAATTATATTATTTCCTAAATTAGGAGGACTTGCGAATGAAAATCAACCTGTGAACATCGACGATACCGGATTTGATCGTCATCATTGTAAGTGAAATATACAAACTTATTTTCTTTGTGAATTATTATGATTTTTAAATATGGTAAAGCATATTTGCAAAGTGAATTTTATGTGCTTGATTTAATGATTTTATGAAAAATAAATTTTATTTGTAAAATGGTATTTATTATCGGAAACATGTAAGATAAATGATTTTATTTATGATTTTGAATATATGTGTATTAGTAATATTTTTTAAAGAAAAGAAAATTGATTTTAAAGGTTGTTTAAAGTAAAAAGAAAATGTAATTTCGGATATTATTGGATATTTATATACACGTCTATTTTTTATTTTTTGCAAAGTCACTAGAGAGTACACTTTTCCATATATAATGATGAGATGATATGAGATTGTTAACATATACATGTTCTAGTAATTGATTTTGATGATAACAAACAATGAGTTTAAGTTAATAAATGTGTTTTAAGACTCACATAATTTCAAGTATTCTCTTAAGAGTCAAAACTAGGTATGTGTTTAACATTCCTTAGAGAAACTAGAACAATTTGTAAGTAAAATGAAGTTCCGAGTATAAACGGCTAACCGATTATATTAAACGGCTAACCGTTAGTGAAAAGACTTAGCTCTGTAAAAGGTTAATAGCTTAAACCTTAACCGATAGGCATTTTGTGAGCTACTGGAAGAAATCGGCGAACCGTTAATATATAACGGCTCATCGGTATTATCATACTTTTGTTAATCCATTACCGATTAAAGAAAACGGCTCAAGGTTTGTGTTCTGTGAGATACTGGAAGCAATCGGCGAATCACTAATATATAACGGCTAATCGATATCGTCAACTCTTCAAATCCTTTACTATTAAAAGGAATCGGTTATAGAGCTTTGTATTATGAGGATACTGGACTTTAACGGTAAATCGTTAATATATAACGGCTAACCGATAAGTTCCAGAATTGATATTCTTTGTCAATCTTTAACATTTAGAGAAAACGGATCGAGTGTTATATTGTGTAGGTTTCTGGATGTTAACAGCGAAAGGGTAATTATTCACGGTCAACCGATTATTTAAAATCATACCCAAACGGTAACATTGACCAAAGGAAACAACTAACCATTAACGGGTAACAGCAAACCGTTTTCTGTCAGATGAAAAATCTGAGAAATTGTGTGTGATAGACTAATTATGCCAATGATAAAAAAATGAATTAGGAGATGACATTCCAAAACCCTCAAGGGAGTGGAATGAATTGGAAAAAAGAAAAGCTTCTTTAAATTCCAAAACTATGAATGCTTTATTCTGTGCATTAGATAAGAAAGAATTCCATAAAGTCTCTAGCTGTGAAAGTGCTTATGAAATCTGGCACAAACTTGAAGTCGTTTATGAAGGAACTAATTAGGTAAAAGAGTCTAAAATCAGCAGATGTACTAGACAATATGAATTATTTCAAATGAAACAAAATGAAAGTGTTTATTCTATGTATACAAGATTTACGGATATAATAAACACTTTAGAAGCTTTAGGAAAAACTTTCTCTAACAGCGAGAAAGTTAAGAAAATTATTAGATCCTTACCTAAGGAATGGAGACCAAAAAGGACTGTCATTAAGGAGGTTAAAGACATAAATACATTGCCTATTGATGATTTAATCGGTTCTCTTATTTCTTATGAGGAAGATTTAGCAGCTGAAAGAGGAACTGAAGAAAAGAAGAAAAACATTGCTCTCAAAACTTCAAAACTTGAGAGTAATGAGCAAAGTGAGCCAGATGATGAAGAATTAGTTATGCTAGCAATAAGGTTCAGAAAATTCTTCAAGAAAACCAATGATCGAAGAAAATTCAGAGACTTCAACAAGCTTAAAAAGAAAGAAGCCAGGACATATAAGATCAAAATGCCCACTTCTCAATAAGCTTAAAAAGAAAGCCATAGTGGCTACTTGGGATGACAGTGAAGAAGAATTAAGTGATGAAGAGGAATCTCAAGAAATGTCAAATTTGGCACTTATGGCTATTGGAGGTGAATCTGATAATGAAATTGATGAGGTAAGTGATCTCACTTATGATGAGTTGTATAATGCCTTTAAAGAATTACATGATGAATTGATGAAAATTGGTAAAAAGAATGTTTGCCTTAAAAAGAAGATGGTAGAAACTTTAAATAAAAAAGATGCATTACAAAAATGTAATGACTCATTAAATGCAAAGATAACATGTCTAGAATCAGAGAATAAAATATTACATGATAGGATTGTATTATCAAATGAGAAACCTAGTACTTCATATGAACATGACAAATTTTATGTTGATGAATTGTTGAGAGAAAATGAAGTGCTGAAGAAAAAGAGTATTGAACTTAATGAAATTGTGTTAAAATTCATAAATGGTCAAAATAACTTAGAGAAATTGCTGAGCACTCAAAAATGTGTATTTGATAAAGGTGGAATAGGTTATAAACCTAGTATTAAGCAAAAATATTATAAGAACTATTTTGTTAAATCTACTTATACAAACAATCCTAAGATTGTATGTCATTATTGTAATCAAGATGGTCATATGAAAAATAGATGTCATGTTAGAAGAAATGCATATCATGGAGCTAAATGTGTTTGGGTTTCAAAAGGAACTATTGCTAACACTCAAGGACCCAAAAAGGTTTGGGTAGCTAAGACTTGAGATTTTCTTTGCAGGGCTCAAAGAAGAAGAAGAATAAATGGTACTTGGACAGTGGTTGTTCAAGACACATGATCGGGAATTATTCTTGGTACTCAAGTTTCACCAAAATTGAAAATGGCGGAGATGTTTCTTTTGGAGACAATTCAAAAGGGAAGATTTTAGGAATTGGTAATGTTGGTAAGAGTTCATCAACCTTAATTGAAAACGTTTGCTTGGTTGAAAATTTAAAATACAACCTGATTAGTATTAGTCAATTGTGTGACAAAAGTTATAAAGTAATTTTGGAAAAATCTAGATATATTGTTGAAGATGCTTGTGATGGAAAAACTTTATTCATTGGAAGTAGATGTATTATACAATTGACATAAAAGTTGCATCTACTCATATTAAATATTTTCCTGTATTACATGATCATTGTTGATTGTGGCATAGAAGATTAGGACATGCAAGCATAGATTTAATATCAAAAATTTCAAAAAATAATCCGAATTACCCTGCCTAAATATGGGGTCCTCCTACCATACAACAGTTATATGGTACACCTACACACATGAACAGTGTGTGGTATAGGTCCCACATACTGTTCATGTGTGTGGATGTACCATACAACTGTTGTATGGTAAGTATTTCCCTAAACATGTGACTATTACTAAATTCCGTACGATCTACTTCGGACAATTCAAACATTGAAGATCTTTACAAACAAGCAAGAGCCAGCGTGGAATCGCTCTCTGGCCAGACAATTGCCACCCTATGGAAAAAGCAATATCAATGTGGCTTTATATAATGGCGCATATTTCAGCATGGAAGGATGTTTTAGAGCCCAAAGGCCCGGAAAGGCATCATTAAAGCCCAGAAAAATAGCCCCACGAGCCGAAATCCCCGGATTCCCTAAGACGATATAGGAAATAAAAAATAAAAAATAAATTAAATTCGGACATTATGTTTTTAACGTACATGCAGCGGCAAAGCTGCTGTAATTTCTTAACATTTCAAAAACAATAAAATAAAATTTGAACTATTACATGTGCAAAAGAAATGCGGACTCTTTCTGTTGGGGACGGTTAGATAAGAACGAATTAAATAAGAGTCTACTGCTCACCTTCAGGAAACCTGAATTAATTTCATCAAAATCAGCGGAAATATATAAGGGGCCCTAACGTGGCGGTAACAAACACGTAATTAAGTATGCAGTTAGGGATAGTTCCCAAATCCTTTATGTATGTTCTAATTAGTAAAACAAGAAAGACTTAATTTTGCTCGCTGTTTATACACACACAAATATGGTGGAAGAGAATAAGGGAACTGCTGGTATTGAGGAGATGGAAGAACAAAACCAGAGGGAGCAAAAGCAAAATGTAGAGGACATGCTTAAGAAAGTAAATATGCTTGTTACAATAAAGGTAGGATTTTTTTTTAGACAACACTACTTTTTTTTTCCCCCTTCAATTAGTTTGTCTAATACCTGATCTCATCAGTTTGAAGATGTGAGGCACAAAATTAAACCTAAGGGCAGAGGAAGAGCAGGACATTATTGTTGTTATCTTCTTAATAAGAACAGTAAAAAGTCCGATCAGGAGAAAATGATCTTAAAAGGTGTGAGTGGTGCAGCGTTACCTGGTGAATTGCTTGCCATATTAGGGCCGTCAGGTTGTGGCAAAACGACTCTCCTAACAGCCTTGGGCGGCCGACTAATTAATACCAGAGACAGAGAGACACAGGGACACATAACATACAACAATAAACAATTCTCTGCAGTGGTGAAGAGAAGAACCGGATTTGTAGCTCAGACCAATGTGTTCTATCCCCACCTCACCGTCGCTGAAACACTCGTTTTCACTGCTCTCCTGCGACTGCCAAATAGTCTGAGAAAACAAGAGAAAGTCCTGCATGCTGAAGCAGTAATAAATCAACTCGGCTTGGCTCCATGCAGAAACTCTATCATTGGAGGGCGATTGGTGAGAGGTCTATCTGGAGGAGAAAGGAAGAGAATCAGTATAGGGCAAGAGCTACTGATAAATCCAAGTCTCTTATTTCTTGACGAACCCACATCGGGGCTTGATTCAACAATGGCCAAACAGGTCCTGCTATCATTGTCGAAATTAGCTGGAGGTGGACGCACAATTTTGATGACTATACATCAGCCTGCTAGTAGCCTGTTTTACATGTTCAACAAGATTTTACTCTTGTCATCAGATGGAAGCAGTCTTTACTTTGGCAAGGGGGAAGATGTCATGAATTATTTTGCTGGCCTTGGATATGTTCCATCACTTGCCATGAATCCTGCTGATTTTCTTTTAGATCTTGCTAATGGTTTGTAAAGTAGTCTAAACTATTACTTATTAACCATCTGCTAGATTAAGATCATTCACTGTTTAACTAAGTTTTTGCTGAACATTAAATCTAGGTTCAGGATTTTTTTCTTTTTTTTTAGTTCTTTTTAATCTAACAGACCTTGATTCAGTTCTCAACAAAATCTCAGCTAAGCACGGAATCCTCGTCTCTGTTATCATTATCTACTGATCTTGAATTTTTATAGGCGTTGCTTCAGGCGATCCAAAAGAGAACCGAGAAGTTGTAAAAGAAACTCTAATATCAGCTTACAAGAGTAATATTTCTAGCAAATTGAAAGACGAGTTAGGGGACATGGGGTATCATAGCCTTACAACTGATTCAAATACTTATAAGAAGACAAGCAAATGGAGCACAACCTGGTGGCAGCAGTTCTCCGTGTTGCTACAGAGGGATTTGAAAGAAAGGAGACATGAAACTTTTGATAGCCTAAAAATTGGTCAAATTTTGTTTCTCTCTCTCATTACAGGTCTTATATGGTGGCAATCAAGTGCAGATAACATAGACGACCGGGTACGCGTCTTATAATAAATACATGAATTGAATCTTCTCTTCGCTTGATTATTTTATTTGAGTGATGTAATTAATTAATTAATTACTTGTGTTGTTGGGTGTGTATGTAGGTTGGTCTCCTTTTCTTCTATAGTAGACAAGCAGGATTCTTTCCTCTGTTCGAAGCTCTTCATACATTTCCTCTTGAGCAAATGATGCTTGAAAAGGAAAGATCTTCAGGAATGTACAGGTTATCATCATACATAATGGCAAAGACTGCTGGTGACTTTCTAATGGAGCTTGTGCTTCCAACTGTTTTTGTTATCATTACGTACTGGATGGGAGGCCTGAAGGCAACAGTCATAAATTTTTTAGCCACTCTAGCGGCCACTCTCTACACTGCCTTGGTTGCACAAAGCCTAGGGCTTGCTGTTGGTGCACTTGTCTTGAACCAGAGGAAGGCTGGCACCATCGCAACAACACTTGTGCTCACATTTCTTTTAACTGGTGGATTTTTTGTGCAAGATGTGCCGCATTTTACATCTTGGTTGGAATATGTGTCTTTTGTTCATTACTCCTACAAACTCCTGCTCATGTCGCAGTACAATCCCAAGGATACCTACATTTGTGCTTCAAATTCCAATCCTAATGCCACTTGTCTGGTCGGAGATTTCCCAAGAATTAAGTTTGTGGGGCTCAACAACGAATTTTTAACAGTTGTTATAATGGCCGTAATGTTTGTAGGTTACAAACTCGTCACGTATCTCGCACTCAGAAGAATTGGTGCCACGCATAAATAAGTAGGAAGCGAGAATAAATATTGTCATGTGCCTTTATTATTCTTTACGAAATTTTTTATTAACTTCTTTTATTGGAAAATTTTTGGACCTTCGTGAAGTGCTGTTTTTTTTCTTTTAATTTTTTATTCACTCAGTTACCATATACGTGATCATGTGATAAATAATTAATGAATAAAAAACAATGTTCTAAGATCACCAAAACTTGTGTTACATAACTATTAACTTTATTTGGAAATTTTTTTGTGCAAGACGACCAATAACTATTTTTGTAAGCAATTCAAAACGTAACATATTATACATGCCATCAGTAGATAAATCCATCAAGGCATAAGTGCCCCAAAAGTGAGAGGTCCAACCACTCGAAAATGAGGTAATTTTAGCTTAGGAAAAAGTATACCTACTCCTTATCTTCCCAAGCTAAATCAGCTAAATTTTACATTAACATATGTCAACAGAAAGCAAATTAAAAGATGAATTTTCATTACACTGTGCGGTACAAAAATAAACATTAATTAGAACATTCAAATGGAATGAGAGTGAAGTGTAATTAACCGTCAAAAACTTTGATCCAAGCAAAAATGGTTATTGACTTCGTTAAGAGAATTACATTAAAAAATACGAGATGTTATAATCTTATTCATATTTTCCAACATTTAGTGAATTAGTAAATTGTGCAGACATTTCCATTGGCGTCTTAATTCTTATCTTCAAGGGGTAAGTACAGACAAGGTGAGAATATCTTGTGAACTTTTCGGCATTAGGGGGGCATTGGAGTAATATGAAAATAATAAGGAGTAAATAGCAAAAAGATGAATTCTTAAGGAGGTCTGGAAAGTGACATTCTCCCAGTAAAAGTGATACTGCATTCGCCAAATAAGGCAGGATAATGGAGACTTGGCGCATGCCGATTGCCGCAAGCAGGGCGAAGCTACTAACAAATTTTAAATTCGTCCTTCTGGTCAAATAGATTCATCGATAATGCTATTATTCGTACTTTTATAAAATTCAATAACACTTTAAATTTTCTTTATACTTTTTAATTATTCATCTCAACCTTCTCTTTATCTAAGACCTCTTTCTCTCTTTACCCTCTAACTTTGGTGACTCAAAATAAATAAATAAATAAAACAAAGTGTCAAATGCTTGAATTTTATTTTTCTTCCTAAAAGTAAAGAATTTGATTCACAAAATAATCATCTCAGGTTGAATTTTCATACATATTATTAATTATTTAATTCAATATCTTGATTCACGTTGAGAAAACTTTATGATTGTTTTCTTTCATTGATTCTCTCAATTAAGTGCTTAGCGAATTGCAAGCCCACTCTCTAAATTGCATTTTCTAAAATTTAAATATTAACTCATATATATCCCTTGATAATCCTTTCAATAAAATACATAGTGTACTCTTTTATTACAATTTTTTTATGGAATACAATTCACGATAGCAGTTACATTTCATATATCTTTTTAGAAATAGAGATTTGTTTTAAATGTACAGTTGAGAGTTAACTTTTTTAAAAAATAAAATAAATCTTGTAATTATAACCTTACTAAAAATAATTTTAGCCCTTCCTTAAAAAAATTCTGGCTTTGGCCCTAGCCACAAGTCAATTTTAATTATAAAATTTGAACCATGAGCTACTTTAACTACCCCCCTTCTTTTTGTCAATAAATCTAATTAAGATTGAGTACTGAACTAAATTCTTGTTAATCACTGAATCAGTGGTTAGAATTATATTAAAATTTTATTTTCTTATTTATCTTGCCCAACAACAAATTAATTCTATACTGAACAAAAACCCAACTCAGCACTAAATCCTTATACAGTAAGTTAGTGTCTAGTATTTGTGTAACACATAATTAATGCCAAAACATTAAAAGAAAAAAGAAAGCAAAATCGATAAAATACTAATTTTATTAATTCTTAGATTAATCGTATAACATATATGTATATGTTATTCCCACCAAGTAACAGATGCTTAGGAGCGGCATGCAAGACAGGAGGAGAAGAAGTTGCTTATTTAGTTCTATGTTAGGTAGCTTATGGCTATAATATATATGAATGCAACTGCTACCTCATGCGTGTGTGTGTGTGTGTGTGTATATATAATTTTGATTGTTATTTTTGGGGCCGGCCTAACGACCCGCTGTCATCAGTCATCAACATGGCAGGAGCCTCGACAACCTGAACAGCTCCCACAGTTTGCAGCGGCACGGGCGGCAGTATTGTCATCAACATCATGACAGCCACCACCTCAGCCTGTGTAGTACGCCGGAGCACCATCAATGTCCTTCAGTACCAATGATATTGGTACTAGTTCTGGAGGAGTGAAAGAAATGGCAATGCATATACTGGCTGCAGGCTTTGAACCCACAAGTTGGTGTACAACTCCAAAATTGTTATAACTGTTGTAATTCTTAGTTGGAACCAGCTCAACCCATTTTTCTATAGAGAGTTCAGAGGTTGTGTTCAAGAGATCCTGTAGAGATATCGAGGCATTTTCCAGTATCACTGAAGACGAGCTATCCTGTAGGTTCACAATGGAAAACAGCAACATCTTTCTCCTTGCGATCGGATGACAAAGTGTTTATTTTTCTTTTTGTCAAGGTACTATTTGGCGGTTGTTGCGTACTGCAAGTCACAAACACGATTCCTCTTGCCCTGTCGAAGCTGGTAAGTCTTTAACTACCACGATTTCGACTATAACCTGATAATGAAGAAATTAATTAATTAGTTTGAGAATTGAGATTAATTTCGGCTGATAATTAGTTAATTATCAAGCTATGTACATTCGCACCTCCATAAGCTTAACCATGTGACAGTTGTGAGTGCTGATGCGTGGCACCGGAGGACTAGTTGGAGCACTGCCCCTATACATTGCTCCGGCCCTCCAGTTGCTCGAGCCAAATGCGTCTTCCCATTGCTTGGTAGTTTCAGTAAAGCCAATATCTAGCTTCATACCTTTTGTCCTATCGTTTTCAGAGTCATCGTGGCCCAACATAGTGCCTAAGAGCTGCAAAATATCCTTAGCATAACAAGCAGGCAGCAGTTGGTGAGAATGCCACATTAGATCAATGTCGTAAGTTGGAACCCAGAATAGCCTATCACTTGGCCTCTCCCTGCTCCTCTTGTTGATGTGCAAAAAGCCTTTGTATCTCGCCAGAGAAGCTTCCAGAAACCGCTCATTTTTCATGTGCGTTCTCGATACCTGATTGAATAATTACACACAAACACATATGCTTAATTTGTTAGAAAATGAAAGTCTTTGATGAAATAAACTCGGTGTTTGATGAAATATCTTGGTGAATCGAAGCATTCTTCAGAAATTCATTCACTACAGTACTTAGAATTTATTATTAAATTAATTTATCAATTACCTGATAATAGAACGAGCTTTGCCTTTTGACAGCTGAGAGTAAATCATACTTGGTGGCTTGAAGAGCTCTCGCATGGTTCATTTGGATACATTTTCTTCCAAATGTATTCAGTTTGCTTCTTTTCTTCAGTCTTAACGTCAACCGAAGTGGATGATTTCACATATTTGCTGTCGAGAATTTTCCCATAATTGTTCTCACATTCAGCCTTGTAGCAGACCTACTTAAAATTAATTACAAAATTAATACATATAGCATGCAAAACCAAATATATGTATATGTAGTAAGAAAAACATTAATGAAGCTAGCTAGCATGAAAAGCTAGTTAGTAATTACCGGATTGAGCCTATGACAATGCCAAATCCATTCACAATCAATAGGCACGACCAAAGGAATTGCAGCTTTTGTTTCGTGTTTTGCCAGCAGAGGCAGCCAACAGAACTGGTATCGGTTGATAGCCCTTTTGAGGATAGGGCCTTCATAGAGATTCAATTTGTTGACCTCGTCTAGAAATTTTAACTGTTTCTTTGCTGCAGCCACTAGATCCTCACTTATCTCAATTCTTTGCGCCTTTGCCCACTCAATCTTTTGCATTGTAGATCTCTCCATCTCAATATTTATTTAGCGTTTATATATTTTAATGCTTTTTAATTTAATGCAACTAGGTAGATCTCTTATTGCTCACTGCCCGTTCCAATTTCCTTACACTTTCCACTTATACGTGTGTGTTTGTGTATATTGCTGCCATGATGCATGCATGTAGTGTGTAGACCTGGTTTGTTTATTTGTTTTTCTGTTTATACTCATATAATGCATGCTTAATTAGTTGAAGACGTCTAAAAATTCTTTTTAATTGACATCTTGCCAAATCTTATCAAGTTTGATTAATAACAAACGTGTATAGCAGTTACATGTTACGTACAAGAGACGTGGGATTCTTCCATTGATGATATGCATCAATATCTGTTATCTGCACATATCGTATCTTTAATTATCAAAACCTTGTATTGGTGCTATGTTGAGTGACCGGGTCTATTTTAGTTAATACTATAATTGTTGGAAAATTGATGAGTGAAGTAAGGTCACGGCTAAAATGAAATTAGAAGAAAATAAAGAACAAACTTACACAGGACACCAGAAATTACGTAGTTCTCCTTTTTACCTATGTCCATGGGTAAAAATAAAAAGAAATAATTTTATTAGTGATATAGACTATACAAGTATTGTGGTATTTTATCTCATTACTCAAAATCTTAAAACACCCAAACCTTCACTCACTAATCTCTCTAAAGCTTTTATTTTAAGCTATGAAAAAAAAAAACTCTCTCACAAAATAGAGAAGAAAACTAAGAAAATAGAATTTAAAAAATGAGGCGCAAGCCCCTCTATTTATAGCCAAAGTTTTGGCTATTATTTTAATATTCTTTTCATTGCCATTTTTTGCTTGTCAAAATTGGTTAGCAAATCTAATTTTGCTTCTTTCTTTCTTCAACAATTGTTGCTATTGTCAAAGTTTCTTCATTCTTCTTCCTTCTTCTTCTAGCTTTTTCCATGTCAAAATTTTCTACAACACTTGTATTTCGGCTTCTAGAATTTGGCAACCAAGTCTCTTGACATTTTTCCACTTAGAGATTTGATTGAGAACTAATCAATTTCTACACCATCTTTTCTACTTCACCATTTATAGGTTGCTTACATTTCTACTAGGCTACAAGAGGATCTATACTATACAAACTTATTAGTATTTATTAGCTTGGTTATAATATCTTCTAGGTTCTCTTTGGTATGGATTTTATGTAAATCTACATTTCTATCTTCCACTACCTCTCGAACAAAGTGATACTGAACTCTTATGTGCTTTGTTCTAGAATGAAAGGTTGAATTCTTTGCAATGTGTAAGGCACTCCGACTATTACAAAATACAAAAATTTTATGTTATTTATGCCTGAACTCCTCCAATAATCTTTGTATCTAAAGCTTCCTTGTAAGCTTCCTTGTAAGCTTGTATAGTTGCCATAAATTTTGCTTCTGTTGTAGATAGTACCACAATGGTTTATAGTTTTAAAACCCAATTTACAGCTCCTCCTACAAGTGTAAACACATAGCTAATAGTAGATTTCCTCTTATCAAGATCTCCTTCAAATCTAAATCCTAATAGTCCCTGACAGCAAACTCTAATCCTTCATAACATAATGCAACACTAGAGGTTCCTTTGATATATCTCAAAATCTTTTTCACAGCTTTCTAATATTATTTACCAAGTTCGCTATGTATCGACTAACTACTCTGACTGTTTATGCAATGTTTGGTTTTGTGTTTATCGTAGCAAACATCAAACTTTCCACTGCTGAGGTATACGGCACTCGAGACATCTCTTTCCTCCATATTTTATTGCTAGGACACATACTTAAGGATAATTTGAAATTAACAGAAAGTGGGGTAGAAATTGACTTATAATTTTGTATGTTAAAGCATCGTAAAATTTTCTTCAAGTAATTCTTATGAGAGAGTTAGATCTTCATGTTATTTCTATCTTGGTAAATTTAGATCCCTAGAATCTTGTTTGTTGGTCCCAAGTCCTTCATTTCAAATTTCTTAGCCAACTGTGCCTTCAATCTTGGACGTAATCTTTGTCAGGGCCTATTACCAACATGTCATCCACATATAACGGTAAAATAATGAAATCATTATCTTTAAATCTCTTGTAATACACTCAATAGCCTAAACTAAGTCTGTTATGTCCATGACTCATGACGAAGGAATCAAATCTCTTATACCAACATCTCGGCGCTTGTTTAAGACCGTATAGAGATTTGTTTAACCTGCAAACCAAGTTCTCTTTTTCTTTTTCAGTAAAACCTTCTGGTTCTAGTATATAAATAAATTTCTTTTTCAAGTTCTTTATGAAGAACTATAATTTTTACATCTAACTGCTCTAGATGTAGGTCAAATATAGCACACATTATCAAGACTAGTCTGATTGTAGTGAGTCAAATCACTAGAGAAAATATTTTGTTGAAGTTAATACCTTCTTTTTTAGCATATCTTTTCACCACCATTCTTGCATGACACTACTTTACTTGATCATTACCATCACGCTTGATCTTATAGATCCATTTGTTTCCAATGACTTTTCTTCTACGTGGTAGTGGTACACTTACAAGAGGAACTGTAAGCTAGGTTTCAAAACTGTAAACCGTTATGGCTTTATCTACAATAGAAGCAGAATAAATGGCAACTACACAAGCTTGCAAGGAAGCTATTTAGATACAAAAGTTATTAGAGGAACTTAGGCATAAATAATAGAAAATTTTTGTGTTTTGTGATAGTTAGAGTGCCTTGCACATTGTAAGAAATCCAACCCTTATTCCAAAATAAAACATATAAGAGTTCAGTATCACTTTGTTCGTGAAATAATAGAAGATGAAATGTAGATTTACAGAAAATCTATACCAAAGAAAATCTAACAGATTTTATGACCAAACCAATCAATGCAAACAAGTCTATCTAGAGTAGATCCTCTTGTGGTCAAGTAGAAACGTAAGCAATATAACAATAATGAAGCAGAAAGAATGATATGAAGATTAATCAATTCTCAATCTAACTCTAAGTAGGAGAATGTCAAGGATGATGGCTATCAAAGCCATCATTTGACAGCCACCAATCTAGAAGCAATCCTTTTTTTTAACAAAGAAAAAAAATCAAAGAGTGTTTTGACAAGGAAGAGCAAAGAAAGAATAAGCAAAATTAGATTTGGTAGAAAATTTTGGCAAGTAAAATTCAATGGCTGTGGAAGAGAAAAAAATTAAAATAGTAGCCAATTTTGGCTATAAAAGACAGCTCTCCATTTCATTCACGTATCCATTTTTTATGAGAAGTACTTTTAAAAAGTAGAGAGTTTTGAAAAGCTTAAAATTATAAAGCTCTTATTTTAGTGATTTGAGAGTTTGGGTATATTGAAGTTTTGGGGAGTGGGATAAAAGACCACAATATTTGTAACTTTTTATCACTAGTAAAAATATTTTCATCTGCCTTCACCCATGAAAGTAGACTAAAAACCAAACCATGTAATTTCTGGCATCCTTTGTTTGTGCATGTTCTTAATTTTTTTTAATTTTATTTTGGTTGTAGTCCTACTTCATCTATTAATTTCCTAACACATTTTTCATCTTCTTCATATCTTCTTCCTCAGCGAAGGCCTTCACTTAGCTTCTAATCTTCTTATCCTCCTTCGCAAGGGCCTTCGCCTTATCTTTGATCTTATCTTCTTCCATAACGAAGGTCGTCTACTCGAGTGATATATACAGGGCAAATTAACTTTTATAACTAGTGTATGTTTTCTTATTTTAGTATTATTGTTTGACTCGTATTGTTATTTTAGTATTTTAGTCCAATAATGGTTAGTGATTATTTGGCATGTTATTTGAATAGAATCACAATTAGTCTACTGGTTGCAATCTAGTTTTTCATACCTTTCAACAATAAAACTTCTATAAATTTGTGTCAAAAAAACATATGCAGTTTATTGTTGATCAACTACAATTTCACTCTTTAAATCGAAGTACAAATAGATCCATGACTTTAACAATATACAAGCAACAAATTTTTTATCATCATCAAAAATTTGGATTACGTGCCAAACAAATCAACGTAACTGTAATACCTATTATTTTATTTTATTTTCCTTTTACTAAGAAAAAGAGAGAGAGAGAGAACACTTTCATTGAAAGGAAGAGGAAAAGAAAAGAGTGGTGTTTTATCATTGATTTTGTGAAAAATTTTGCTTGGAGTTTTTTACTTCACTTTGAATTAGCTTTGCTTTTGCAAGAAGGAGGCTAAACTCTTGAAATATTTTTTGTTTACTTAATATGAACATGCTTTCTTTATGCTGGTTGGTTTATTTATAATTATTGCCACTTGGTTAACTCTTAAATGTGATGAGAATATGTTTTCGTAATTCAGTGTGAATAATATACTGACTATTGATCTTTTGATTTAGCTGGAACCATGTGAAATTAAATTATATTTTTTGAGCTAGATTTCTTGATTTTTTATTGATATTTTTCATGTTAAAAAAAAGTACGAATTGTTATGATTTTTAAAATTTAGAATACAAATGCTGCAAAACTTTAATTTTTAGTAGTAGTCCTCACTTTCACAATTTATTCGGTAACCCAAATAACTTTTATAAATTATAGAAATTTTTATAACAATATGTCTGTATGTCTCAAAAAAATCAATAATAATGTTAGGCTATTGTAGTTCATACATCATAAATTTAATACAAATTCCTTAGTGTTCCCTTGGTTTATTAGGATCAGAATTTCTATTTTGGACATGTGTTACCAAAAGTATGCATGTCTGAAGTGGGTAAGATTTGGACCCTCTCCTAGACATTTTCTCTCCTTATCTTCCTAGGCTTTCAAGGATCCATCGACATGACACTAAAAATTTGAGATCAAATCTTACATTGTAATCTTATTTTTTCAGTCATGATCACTCAAAAATTTTTCTTTTTAATTACTGCAATTCCCTCCCTTAACAATATTGGAATTTTAATTGTTAGATTATGACTAAAGCAAGCTTGAGCGGCACACTTGTAACGCCCAAAATTTCTTTTATTTTGTTTTTTTATTAAGATTTATAAATGACAATATTGTCCTTACTAATTAGGATTATTCATGAGGTAATTTTTAGCAAAAAGGGTTATTTTTTAAAATTTGATGGTATTTCTTAAGATTAGAAATGGGAAAACCCCGAGCCGGGTCCGAGTATTACATGTTATTTTTATCATCCAGGATGGGTTCGAGGTACCTAGATTTTATGCTTTTTTCTATATATATATTACAATTTTATAATTTTTGAATTTATTTCAATGAAATTGGACGTGAAAATATAAATATTTAAGTTTAAGCTTTACATAAATGTAATAGATGAATTAAAAAAATACAAATATTTAAAATAATTTATATTTTTCTAATTTTTTTAATAAAATTTGGGTTTCAGGTGGGGTCCTGGGTTTAATAAATGATGCCCAGACCAGAAAACTTTATACCCAGCCGCTATCCAGTCTGGGTCCGAGCCAAGGGGGTATTTTTTGCGCCTCTACTTAAGACTCTCTATAAATATATACTTTTCTTCTTCCATAATCCTAAATCTGCAATCTTTATTTTTTTCTTCTCTCTGCCCATTATACTTTTACCTAAATCCTATTATTCAAATCTTTGTTTGAAAGGAGAATCAAGGTAACTTTGTAAGTTTACTCTCTTTATACTCTATAATTTTTTCTATCACTGTAATTAAGATTCTGAATTGGCATGATTATAGATTATTGCAGATCATAGTGCATGATTTAAGGCATGTTTAAGTATCATTTAGGGTTTTAATTTATTGTTGAGTCTTTTAATCAATCATTAATACATTTGGCACACTAGATAATTTTAGACAATATGAGTATTCAGAATTTTAAACATCTATTTTCCGAACGATTTTGTAAGAAATTTATTTTTTTAGTCATGTAGGCTTAATGAAAAAATTTTGTTTCGTGAAATTTGACTTTTTTATAATTTTATATTTTTTTTTCAAAACAAATACTGCTACACTAAAAAAATACAATTTTAGTGGAAGAACTAGATTCACAAAATTATTTGCACCACCAAAAGAAAACTAAAAATTCCAAAATTTTAAAAAGAGATTGATATATGTATCCAATATTCACAATTTTAATTTCATAACTTTCTATTTTGTTTATGATTTTATAAAAATCTCGAAATCCATTCTGTTCAGTGAGGGTATTGTAAAACAGTTTTGAAATTATCAAAAAATAAATAGTTTTAAAAATATTTTTGGCATAAGATCTTCTTTAAGATTTTACAGAAGATACCCATAGATGTCTAGAATAGTTTTGTAAAATATTATGACTTCCAATTCTTAGATTAAAAGTTAAAATTCTTAGAATCAGACTAGTATAGATATCAATAGAAAATCAAATTCTTAGAATAAGTTACTAATACTTATGTCTTGTATTTGTTTAAGGTGTTAGAGGTCTTTGAGGTCTTAAAGGCTAGAAGTGAGTTAGATTGATTATATTGTCCAGGTAAGTAACCTCATTCCTAATGTACTGGATAAGTATAATTATTTTGATATTATTATAAGTAAATTTATTTTTGTAGTTTTTCCAAAATCATTATTTTTCATAACAAAATTAGTTTGTGAAAATGTTCTGAAATTTAAAATTTATTTTGTTTTTATAATTTTAAAATAATATAATCAATGTCTTTAAAAGTGTAAACTATTTTGTTACAAGATTATTTTTATGTATTTATTTATAAAATATAATAATAGAAATACTGACATGCAAATCATTCATCGAACTTGGTATAGGAGCGAAAGACTAATCGAACCGTCTAGTAGCTAGTTCCCTTTGAAGTTTCCCTCAAGATAGGTAGAGATCGAAAACGAGTTATATTGGGTAAAGCCAATGATTAAAGGCATCAGCGATGCAACACGCTGGACCTATTCTCAAACTTTAAATAAGTAGGACGACGTGACTGCTTCATTGAGCTGTGCCATGGAATCTAGTACTCCAAGTTATTAGCAAGCCTAAATTATTATTATAGATTTTTATAAATCTAATACGAATATTTTCTGCATATGTATAATTTAAATTATTTATGATTGTACAGGGGCTACCTCTTGAGGCCTGACATATCTCAAAATGCGATATATAATGCAAAATGTCACGTATAAGTCATTATATATGAAAAACTAATTTGAATCTTTTAGCTCATTGTCCATAGTAATTATAATTCTAATTTTAAGCGTATCATAGAATACATATATAGTCTAGACTAGTAGTAGGTTTCTATTCTAAATGTGTGTACAATATTATGATTCTGATTTTGTTTCTAGCTGAGTCACTGGGACTATAAGTGACACTATGTGACATGAGCTAATCTTTTATTATCTAGTATAAGCTATATGATTTACTTTCATGATTTGCATGCTTTTGATATTCTAAAATTATTATAAATTTATTATTGTAATATATCATTTTAAGAAAAGTTACAAATTATATTATATATTTTACTAGAAAGAATTGCTTGCAACAATTTTAGTAATGATAGGCATAGTGTATTAGGAATTATTTTATTTACTAAGTTAGTGGCTCACCTCTCGTCATTTTTTTTGTAGATTCAGTCCCCTATTAAGAGGTGTGCTTAGGAATGAAGTTAGAGATCTATTTCTTATGCTAGTTGAATAAGAGGATGAATCAACTCATAATTCTTTTAAGTTTACTTTTATTATGAATTTATAATTGAGGAGATTTGAGACTTTGATATATTTATGTCTTTAGGAGATATTATTTAGTATTAGACATATAGATTTGTGGATTTATTTAAATAAATATTTAAAGTATTTTAGTTTAAAATTTTATATGTAAGGATTTTGAATTGTAAGTCATCTTGTTCATCATATGCTACTTATGTGTTAGTTTGGGGTGTTTTAACACTTGCAATCCTTTCTAATAAACTCATAACAAAAAATTGAGTTGTAACTCCATAAACAGTGCAACAATATAAAGGAAAATGAGCTCCTACACTATGAGAGAAAACTAAAGAATTCAAGCATGAACAACATGTGAACCGTTATTCACCATAAGAAAAATCTTCCATCTTTGTATGATGAGAAATTAAGTTTTTTTTTTCTAGAATTTCTTCTTTGCTCTAGCAACAGCTTTAATCTAATTTAGAGATGTCCTTGTTTGTCACTTAAAAGATGCTTACAAGATACCAAAAGCCCTAATGATTCAAAAAAGAAAGGACCATAGCCATAGGCAAGTTGCTATTTTCTTGTTTCTTTAATTTTATAGCTATTGTTTTGAATTCTTTAAAATCACTATTAACAAAAATTTTGATTTCTTAAGAGAGAGAAATTTGCAATAATTGGAGGAAAAACTATTGAGTTACCATGAGTTTTAAAATAAGATTGCAGTGTAAGATTTAATCTCAATCATTTAATTTCATTAATTACACATGTCAATGGATGTTTAAGAGCTTAGAAGAGGATCTGAATCCAATTGGATAATAGTATATTTGGAAATTCTAGATAGGTTTGTTATACGAAAAATAATGATGCTTTTAAATTAGTTTCATTAGTCTATAAATCATGAATTTTAATATATCTTTATTAGGTGCCTATTGTCACTAGAACAACTCAAATGAATTTTTTGAGTCCTAATGAATATTTTATTATTTTTCTTTTGAAAGTTGTAGACTTCTGATTTGGTTATTGCTATACAATTTGGTTGTTTCAGTTAAATGTCTATTTTTAAGGAATATTCTATCACTCATGTCAATTTCTTTGAATTTTTTTATATGCAATGCCATAACTATGTGCAGTAGCTCAGAAAATGTGCATGAATTTCCAACATATGGTATGGGTTGTTTAAAATGAGTAAGTGTAGGATGGTTAGGTTTATGTTAGTATAGTGAAGTGTTATATTAGCATAATATTTATGAATTAAGGATGTTTAAGGTTATCTCTGAGGTCAGAATCGATATAATAACAATGTTTTCATTATGATTTTAGGACATGAGTGAGCCTGTGATAATGGATGAGGTTCTCATTAATTTTTGTTGATATCATTCTTGATAAGTGAATTCGTGCATGAAATAATATGTAATAAAAGTTGTTTAAGATATAAGAATTATGCAAAAATAGAATTATTTTTTCAGTAATCAAATAAATTGTGGAATGTAAAATCACATTTCAAAAATATTTAATATAAAATATTTAATTAAATCAAAGCTATCTTTTAAATGTTTTTTTAATGAATCTTGTTAGGAAATTTCTTTTAAAATAATGTTTTCTAAAGAATTATATCAAAATGTTTAAATGATTAAAGAGAAGATTAATTGTTATTAAGGACTTCCAAATGTTAATTTTGAAATAGGATGGGTTCAAATGTTGTGGCTCATTTTCCATAACGAATGTTATTAATGAAATTTCTTTCACCTTCTTATCCTCCAACTTGACAATGGCCTTCCCCTCACCTTTCATCTTATCCTTCTCCATAACGAATGCCTTGCACTCGACTGATGCATGTAGGGCAAGTACATTTACAAAGTAGTGTATGTTTTCTTATTTTAGTCCGATTTATGGTACTTAGTTTCATTGTTGTTGGACTAGTATTTTTATGTTAGTATTTTAGCCTAATGAGGGTAATTTGGCTTCTTGAGTAGAATTACAATTAGTCTACTAGTCATAAATTGCAATCCAGTCTTTTGTACCTCTAACAATAAATCTTCATTTAATTTACATAAAAAAAAAAACTGACAGTTTCAGTGCAAAAATGAATTTGCAATTATATTCTCAAAAGACTACAATTTTACACCTGAAATTGAAGTCCAACCGGAACCATGAGTATGACTATATAGAAGCAACAATTTGCTCATCATTAAAACTTCTGATATCGTACGAAACACGTAAACTCAATCCGAATGTTACTCTTACTTTTACCCGAAAACAGAACTGTATAAACTCACAAGAAGAAACAACATTATACCCTTCATCTCTTGTATTCGAAATAAAATTACTGTACATTGGGAAGGTGTTAGTTCGGGAGAAGAAGCAAATATAAGTAGCAATTACACCAGAAACATAACCAAAATATTGTGACAGAGAAAATAAAGAACTAACAGGAATCAGTAAATCACAACAAAACAAGTGACCTTAGTCTGCCTCAGCAAGCATATGGTATCTGAAAGTTTATTAGATTGTTAGAAAGATCTACGAGACAGCTAGCTAGCTCTTCAATGTGAATTCAAAACAGAGCCATGATGATCACAAGCTCACTCATTACACTGATGAATGTATAGAAGTAACAATTTGATCATCAACAAAAATTC
Organism: Aegle marmelos; assembly: GCA_030449875.1. Lineage (NCBI taxonomy): Eukaryota > Viridiplantae > Streptophyta > Magnoliopsida > Sapindales > Rutaceae > Aegle > Aegle marmelos. The sequence continues at coordinate 24,381,738 of JASUUL010000143.1, forward strand.
TGAAAACAAAATAACTAAACTGTACTACAAACTACAGAGGCATTGAAAGCCCACATCAAAAAGTATTTAACTTGTTGCAATGAGTAGTCCATAGCCAGATACCTTTTCTGCTTTCACTACATCCTCTGCTGCTCTTTGTTTCATTCTCCTTCTCTTCCTTCAGTTTCTGTAGATTCTCATCCAAATCATTAATGCGGAAGCCTTCATCAAGAGAAGGCAGATCTTTTGTATTCAAAATTGCCTGGTCAAACTCCAAAGAACCCTTGTCTCTTGCATCTTCATTAGCACCATCTAGATTGCCGAAAAACACATCAACAACTTGATTGTTTTCTCCTTCTTATTTAGATTCTTTTTGAGATTGTTCATGATTCCCTTTGGCGCTTCTTCTTCATCATTATCTCTTGCATCTTCATTAGTACTGTCAAGATTGCCACCAAACCCATTACCAACTTCTTTTGCTCGTTGATCAGTTGCCGCAATTTTAGTACACGCTTGCTTCTCTTCTTCTTCTTCTTCTTCTTCTTCTTTTTGTTTAGACTCTTCTACAGAGGGTGCAATAGTCACTGGCCGCTGTTGAGCTGAATCTTCAACTGAATTTATCTTGTTCCGGAGAAGTTTTATCGCCTCCAGGATATCTCTCTTTGCTTTATCCTTGTCCATAACCATCAAAAATTGTTCATCCGAAAACCCACCACCAACATTCACCTTATCTTTCATCATATCCTCCACAGGATCCGTCAACTTATAATCCTTCTGCAACTTGCAGAGTCTTTTCCTAAACCCTTAAAATCACTTGACGGAGAATCAACAATTTCACGGTAATCGATTATCAACTTTTCAAATTGAACATCACTTCGTTCACCATAGTAGTTACAAATGGCCTTAGAGAGCCCTTTCAGAAGATTGATATCTTCGGACAAGATGTCATGATATTGTTTCAGTGTCACATCCCTTACAATTCTATCATCTTCAGCACCCACTTGCTCTTACTTCTTTTCTCCTTCTTCTTCTTTGATCCGTTCTTGAGAGGGTGCAGTGTTCTGTGGCTGCTGCTCTTCTCCTTCTCCTTGTTGTTGTTGTTCTGTGGTCGCTCTCCTTCCCCTTCTTCTCCTTGTTGAACCCATTTCTTTCAAGTTTCTTTTACTAAGAATGGGCCAAGGTTTTGAAAGAGGTTTCTTCGATGTACAAGAAATATAGCAACTCGGAGATTCAAGATTCAATTATGAGAAATCTCATTTCTGTCATCAGGAATCTTATTGGCTTTTTATTAGGTGATACAGTGCACACCTGATTGATTGCTTTGCAACCGTCAGATTCCGAATTGAGTCGATCTTTTTCTGTGGATCGGATTGAATCTTAACCATCAATCCTAAATGAAGCTGAATAAAAAGCGTAAAATTTATTATCACCAAGGCTTGCGCATTTTATTCACTAGCCAAGAGGCCGCTGAGCCAACATGCGTGTATCACGTGTGGTCAAGCCTGGTCAACAATCATTTTGGAAAAATATAAATGGCGGGAACTCACCTGGGTTCGTTAGCAACAGCCATTTTGAGTGAGTCAAGTCAATTAGATTAGTGTTTTTGAGGTTATTGGTCACCAATCTAAACTATAATCCAAGTCTTGGAGTGCCTCGATTAGATCATTAGTGTATTCTTTCACTTCGAATTTAGTACTGGAATCAATTTATTTTTCTCCTACAACTATAACAGACCCAAAACAGAATCATGATTACGATACGCAGTCAATATTAACAATGGAACAGCTTGAAATTGAATCAGTGGCAAAGTGTTAATGTGGAAAAAGAATCAACTAAAAATAACAATGATACCAAACAATTAATCTAAAGATTGTAAAAGATTAAATAAAGAATTAATATCCTCAATGTTGCGGAAATATTGGGTTGAGCTATTATCAAATTACAGTGAATGCAGCTTTTGGAAAAATATAAGTATGATAAATAAATATCCAAAAAATATAAGATAATAATTTACGTGATTCAGCGTAAAACCTATATTCATAGGCAAACACTAGAAGATAGTTTTACAAATGAATGAGAATTTATAAAATAGAAAAAACTCTCAACACCCAGAACCTCAGTACCCCTAAACAAATACTCACTAAAGCACTCAAGTAAAAACACTCTCAAATTACTTCACTTGTAATTGCTCCTAAATCTCTCAAATTGGGATGCAATTCAAGTTCTCATCACTTCTCTATTTATAGCCTCAAAATGGTCAATATACAACCGGGCAATTTGCCCATTTGTGCAAGCTTGCATGCCAACCGTTCAGAAAAGGCCAAATTGGCTTTTGACTTTGACTTTTCAACACACAAATGAGGTGAAAGTTCATTTAGATGGTAATAAACCAAAAGAACATGTCCAATTTATGAAACAACAAGAATTTCAAAATAGCAGCAATGACAACAACATTTCAGTACTCTTTATCTTCTTCTTGTTCATTGCTTCATCCTTCATTCTTTATTCACTAATTTTTTTTTCGAACTTTAAATACTCTTCTTCTCATCCAGATCATTCGAGGAAAATCAAAGTCCTTAGAACTTTGACGCAGTGTTGTCTCATTATCCTCAAACGGATGAACGAGAGAAGTCTGATCGTCATTAGGATCCCTTGGCAAAGAAAATCTCTACTTTAATTCCCTTGATGTAACACTGGTAAATCAAGAACATTGGTTATCAACCTTTACATAGCATTATCATCAATATATGGGTAGTACCTATTTTGACACAAAGTGCTTACAAATAGCCATCAGGCGTAGTCTGAGCATCGACATCATTACTCAAATTATCAAGATATTGCTGCGATCGATCATCTCTTGCATCTTGATTAGTACCATCAAGATTGCCGCCAAACCTATCACCAGCCTCTTTTTCTACCTGGTCATTTGTTGCAATCTTAGCATCACCCACTTGCTTCTATTCTTCCTCCCTTTTTATTTAGACTGTTCTTCAGAAGGTGCAATATCCTCTGGTTGTTATTGAATTGAACCCATTTTTGTCATTTTTTAAAAATAATGGTTTTGACGAGGTTTTTTGGAAGAGAATGTTTTACAGGAACTTACAGATTCAGTTATTAGAAATGAAGTGGTGTTCTCTCATTTCTATTGCAAGGAATCTAATACAGCTTCAGTTATTAAGTACCACAGTGCACATTGATTTACAACTGTCAGATTCTCAATTTAGGCATTGTTTGGTTTGGTATTGAGAGCTAATGAGGATGATGAAATTATCTTCTCGAACAACAAGAATAAATGATAAGATTTATGGCTGACAATGGGATACTTGAACGTTTGATCATTTGCCGTTTCCGTATAGCTCAATCATTTGTGTATGAGCAGAGTGTCATGCACCGCTCAGGTAACATGAGAGCTACTTGTCACGACATTCAATTAAAACAGAGCAAAATAGAGAGAAGAAAAAGAAGAAAAATCCAGAGAAAGAAAAGGAAGAAGCCGAGAGTAGGGAAGAGAGAAACTGAAAAGAAGAGTTGGACAATTAGATTAATATCTAGTAAATTAATGGGTAACAGATTCATGAAGTTTTAACAGTTATGTTATAATTTTCATGATACGTATCAATTTTTATATCAGTTCTAATGATTAATTTTTGAATCAGTTCTAATGATTAATTTTTGAATTCTACATTTTAGGCAAAATTCAAGAATCCAAAAACCCACAAGAGCCCCAACAAACCTGAAGGATCTATGAGTGAATACTATTAGTATTATTATATATTCCGTGAATAATTTATATTTAAAATTATGATTTAATTTCATATTATGATCACATGTACGCATATTATATATTTAATTGAGTCATGAGATATGATTGCAAGTTACCATATATGTACCATTCCCAATAGACTCTATGCATGCATATTGAGAGTTTGGTTACTCTACCCGTGTGAGATAGTTTAATTATAGCGGGCATTGAGAGATTTTTTCTGCCGCTCTACTCGCCAATGATGATCTCGACAAGTATTAAGAGTTATTTTCTCTTGGGTACTCTTTGGTGTAGTTTGTCATGTTATGCATGTTTGAATTCCATGTCCAGTGATGTATGATGTTTAATGTGAAATTATGTCACACGATAATGCATAAGCACTAGTACACAAAATTATTATTATTATTATTTTAATATATAATTACATCCACTCACTAAATCGTAAGCTCACTATTTTCCTATTTATCCTTTTTATCCTAAGATTCCGTAGGATTTTGTGCAGATCAGCTCTAGTTAATTGAGTTTGAGCCATGAGACACACTGCTGAGTAACATGTATTTTGAGCACATTTATATTGCTTATGTTTTTTATATGTATATATATAAATATAGTGTGAATAAGTGTAGTGAGACATGAATTGCATGAGTCTTGAATATATATTTTCAGATGAGATGTAAAGGTTGTTCTGTGCATATATCAGGGATCAATTTCATATATATTTTTTCAAGAATTAAATTTGTGCCATGAGTTTTAGTTTTTAGTCCACATGATTTGCCTCAAATCTAACATATAGGTCGGGGCAGGTCGTGTTAGAGAGTCTGATTTCACCCCATGTATAATAAATAGCCTGATCTATGATAGATCAAGAATTGTGTTTGCTTAAGTTTCGTGACTTATATTTTATAATTTGTATACCAAAATAGCATAGGTGAAGTACTGCATGCAATGAACATGTTAATGATGTGATATATGTATGCAATTATCAAAACAGAAAAATAAAAACACTGAACAAGTTCAACATTATGTATTAATAACAATCAAATAGATCTCTTTGTTCGATGAAAATGTGGAATAAATTAGAATCGAAACATTGCGAAGGTGTTAAAATAGGAGAAGATAGAATCAACTAAAAGAAGCAAATGGATACCAAAGAAATATTGTAATAGAGATATTATAGAAACTAACAGGAATCACAATCAAATTGATCACCATATACACATACAGTTTCTGAAACAACTACAAGACCTCTTGCTAGCTCTTAAATTTGAACTCCAAAACAGCGCCATGATTATCATGAGCTTAAAATCATTACACTAATGAATGAGTAGAAGCAACAACTGATGCCTCCAACAATATTTGAGTACTGTATCTTGTCTCTGTTACTACTCCTTGTTCACTTTTCCCCATTAGAATCTTGAATTGATCTTATCTTGGTCCAGATAAGTCTCCGGATGTCCTTGTCCATCGCCAAGAGAAGTTCTTCATCTTGAGTACGCCAAAATGTGTGCTTCAAAGAAGAGAGAAAATCTTCATCATTTGTTGGGATCACTTGATCTTTCGTCTAATCCTCCATGGCAAGGGCCTTCGATACTGGAGGTTTCTTAGATGTTCAAGAAATGTAGCAACTGTGAGACATTCAAGATTCAGTGATGAGAAGCTGCTTCCCTCTCATTTTCTGTTACCAGGAATCTTATGGAGCTTCAGTTACGTGCTACCATGCACACTTGAAAGATGGCTTTGCAACAGTTAGGTTCTCAACTGAGTCCTTCTCGATGTCCTTTATGGAATTTCAACCATATCCTAAATTACACTTGTCACGACCCGTCCTGAATCCTAGGACAAATCATGACTAATCCTCGAAATTCAACTAATAACGATCTATAAATAATCACAATAATATTTCTACTAAAATTTCTGATAGAATTTCTCTATATTTTTGAAATTTCCAATCCTGCAATTAATAAGATAACACTCCCAAAACAGTTTTCCAAATGCAACCAACTCTGTCATTCAACATCTCAATAAATACCAATTATCATCCGAATTATTTTAATATCAAACACAGTAAGTTATTCTTAATTGTAATATCATACAACCCAAAATATTCTACACAAACTCTACAATTCCTAAGACAAATACGTGGCCAATTACACATAACTATCGTTACTGAGTCAACTGTTGTCCCTGCAAGTCTCCTGTATGGGGAAAAAATATAATAAAACGAAAAAGAATGGGGGTGAGTATAAAACTCAGTGAAGGTCAGTGAATGGATAGTAATTTTCGAAAAATAACTTATTCTTAAAATAATTGTGTCACTTTTAAATACACAATTTCATCAAATCATAAATGAGAAATATTAATAAATCACTTCACATTTATAAACAAATCACTAACTTTCAAAACATATATAATGTCATGTGAAATAACCAAGGAAGAATATGTCATAACATAGTATGAATACTCAAACTGAAATCATCACAAAATACTGCGTAAAACCGAAGAAAATTCGCAACATATAATATCAATTTGAACACTAAAAACTTTCACCAAACGAGTACCTGGGGAAATAATCTCATCCTATCTGGACCTCAACGGACAGCAATCAAGAAACCATCATGCCCCGGAACTATCCAGATAGATGGGGAAATAACATCTCATATGTCATCACATCTCGATATATCTCATCATCATAATTATGCATGCATAGTCCCCAAAGGACAAAAGCGCTCAAACACACGGCTCAAAGCCTCTATGTATACTCCGACGGGCCCCAAAGGCCTATATCTCATATCATTACATCACAGTGTACGGGGAAGGGTATTATCTAATGACTTGAAAACAATCGAAAATACACATGTATATAAACATCCCATAATATCCGAAATTACGTTCTCTTTTATTTTCAACAACATTTAAAATTCATTTTCTTTTCTTTAAAAATATTATTTATACGCATATATTCAAAATCAGAAATAAAATCATAAATCATAACAATTCCGATAATGAATGCCATTATGCAGATAAAATTTATTTTCCATAAAATCATTAAATTAAGCATTTAAAAATTCATTTGCAATCATACTTTATCATAATTAAAAATCATAATAATCCACAAAGAAAATAGATTTTGTATATTCCACTCACAGTAACAACGATCAAATCCGATATCATCGACGTTCGTGGGTTGGTTCTCATTCGCGGGTCCCCCTAATCAAATTAATCACATAATTATTGCTAATCACATAAAGTATAATTAATTGTACTTAATAAAACTCGAATTCACATAATATAACTCCTGAATATTTAAAATTACTAAATTATCCTTATCTCCAAAATTGCCAAATTATCCTTATTTCCAAAAATTACCAATGATCTCGATATCAAACTTTATTTAATTGCCCCCAATGATATATTTATTAATTTATTCTTAAAATTCTCAATTTCTAAAATATCCTCAAATCCTTTAAAATTACCGAAATATCCTTGAATTCAAAATTATCGAAATATCCCAAAAATCGTAATTTACCAATTTAATTCTCAAAATCATAAATTATCACTTATCCTCAATTTGGTCAATTACTAAAATACCCACATTTTAGAAATTATGACATTACTCCTAAGGTGTAAAATTATCAAATTATCCCTTATCACTTAAATTACCGATTTACCATCGAAATCTCAAATTACCTAACTATCCTTGTCCATAATTATCTGGTCAACGGTGACCAGACTTCAGTCAACGGTGACAGGAAGCTTATGTCTTGTAGTTCCGGCCTCGGTGAGTCCAACTGTACCGGCGGTGACCTCTCACGCGCGATGACGGAGCCAGATCGAGCTCTCTAAGGCCGCGGGTTGCAAATTGCCGTTCACCGGCAATCCGGCCGTTTCAGGTGACGAGACTGGTCGGAAATGGAAGCTGGAGGTGAGAGCAGTAGAACCCAGCCGGTGGCGTGGCCAAACTCCTGCGGAATCGACGGCGGTAAGAAAAGATCTTTCGGCCAAACTCCTGCGGAATCGACGGCAGTAAGAAAAGATCTTTCGGCCGAAACTTGTAATATATACACTTTTATTTTTCCCATTAGAGTGGATCGTATAATTTTCATTCGGTATCGATTTTATAAGTTCGAAACTCGTTACATGTTAATGCGGGGAAATTCGATATATTAGTAAACACACTGTGCGTGTAGAAATTTTATATTTTATCGTGGTGAAAAATCGGGATAAAATCGAGTACGATTCCGAGTCAATTAGTTAGAAAATTGTTATTATGAAACCGGTTTTATTTAATCGGTATAATATAATAATTATATCGAATAGTTAGGTTAATAAAATAATAATATTATTTTTAATATTTGTGTAAGAGAAGCCGAGAGAGAGAGAGAGAAGGAGAGAGAGAAAGAAAGAGAGAGAAAGGGAGAAAGAGAAAGAGAGAGGCGTTGACCCGGATCCGACCCGACCTGACCCACGACCCGCGAATTGACTCGGCCGGATCTCTCAATTCCGGCCACCGTTTCCGACGATCTTGGTATTGATTTGAAGCCCTTAAGACACTGGTCGTATCCTTGCCATTTTCATTACTGCAACGCCCGTAAAGCTCAAAAGTTTTCGGCCAAAACACCCGTTCTTTTAATTCGAAATAGGAGTTTGGCCACGCCACCGGCCGGGTTCCATTGCTCTCACCTCCAGCCTTCCATTTCCAAAATATCCGAATAATTTGCCGGTGAACGGCAACTTGCAACCCGCGGCCTTAGGAAGCTCGATCCACTCCGTTACCATGCGTGGATGGTCAACCGATTGGACTCATTTAACTATAAGATCTAAGCTTCAAAATCTTTGTTGATGAAGTTCGGTCACCGTTGACCGGTGAGGGGCAATTCGGTAAAGATTGAGAATTTTGGGGTTAATTATGTAATTTCTGAAAGTTGTGGATAATTTGATAATTATGGATAATGTTAGATAGGTAATTTGAGATTTCGATAGTAAATCGGTAATTTAAGTAATTGGGAGTAATTTGATGATTTTATACCTCTAAGATAATTCCATAATTTCTAAAATGTGGATATTTTAGTAATTGATTAAATTGAGGATAGGTTGGTAATTTATGATTTTGAGGTTAAATTGATAAATTATGATTTTTGGAATATTTCGATAATTTTGAATTCAAGGCATTTCGGTAATTTTAAAGGATTCGAGGATATTTCAGAAATTGAGAATATTAAGGATAAGTTAATAAATATATTATTGGGGGCAATTAAATAAAGTTTGATATCGAGATCATTGGTAATTTTTGGAGATAAGAATAATTTGATAATTTTAGAAATAAGGATAATTTAATAATTTTAAATATTCGGGAGTTATATTATGAGAATTCGCATTTTATTAAGTATAATTAATCGTATTTTATGAGATTAGTAATAATTATACCATTTATTTGATTAGGGGGACCTGCGAATGAGAACCAACCCACGGACATCGGCGATATCGGATTTGATCGTCGTCACTGTGAGTGGAATATACAAAACTTATTTTCTCCGTGGATTAGTATGATTTTTAATTATGATAAAGCATGATTGCAAATGAATTTTTAAATGCCTGATTTAAATGATTTTATGAGAAATGGATTTTATCTGAATAATGTTGTTTACTATCGGAACTGTTATGATTTATGATTTTATTTTTTATTTTGAATATATGCGTATTGATAATATGTTTAAAGAAAAGAAAATGGATTTTTATTTGTTGTTGAGAATAAAAGAGAACGTGATTTCGGATATTATTGGATGTTTATATACATGTGTATTTTCGATTGTTTTCAAGTCATTAGACAGTACCCTTCCCTGTACACTGTGATGTGATGATATGAGATATAGGCCTTTCGAGCCCGTCGGAGTACACATAGAGGCTTTGGGCCGTGTGCTTAGGCGCTTTTGTCCTTTGGGGACTATGCATGCATAATTATGATGATGAGATATGTCGAGATGAGACGACATATGAGATGTTATTTCCCCATCTATCTGGATAGTTCCGGGGCATGATGGTTTCCGATTTGTTGCGGTTGAGGTCCGGATAGGATGAGATTATTTCCTTGAGGTACTCGTTTGGTGAAAGTTTTCGGTGTTCGAATTGATATTATATGTTGCGAATTTTCTTCGCTTTACGCAAAGATTTTGTGATGATTTTGATTTGAGTATTTATACGATGTTATGACATATTCTTCCTTGGTTATTTCACGTGACATCATATATGTTTTCGAAGTTAGTGATTTGATTATAATTGTGAAGTGATTTATTAATATTTCTCGTTTATGATTTGATGGAATTGTGTATTTAAAATTGATATAGTTATTTTAAGAATAAAATTATTTTTGGAAAAACTATTAGACCTTCACCGAGTTTTATACTCACCCCCATTTTTCGTTTTATTATAAAGAGACTGCAAAAATTCTTTCAAAGATCAATAAGCTATTTGTAATTTGGCCACGTGTTTGTCCTAGGATTTGTGAAGTTCTGTGTAGAATATTTCGGATTGTATAATATTACAATTTAAAATAACTTACTGTGTTTGGTATTAAAATAATTTGGATGATAATTGGTATTTTATTGGGATATTGATTAATGGAGTTGGTTGTATTTGCAAATTATTTTGGGAGTGTTATCTTATTAATTGCAGGATTGGAAATTTTAAAAATTTTAGTGAAATTCTATCGGAAGTTTTAGTAGAAATATTATTGTGATTAATACTAGAATAGTTATTAGTCGAATTTCGAGGATCAGTCGCGATTCGTCCTAGGGTTCGGGACGGGTCGTAACAAAACTTTCGAGCTTTACCAGCGGCGTTCTGGTCGTTTTCCGGCAGTGAGAATGGTAAGGATATGACCAGCGCCCCGAGAGCTTCAAATTGGTACCAAGATCGTCTCAAACGGTGGCCGGAATTGAGAGATCCGGCAGGGTCAAATTCGCGGGTTACGGGTTCGGATCCGAATCAACCGGTCTCTCTCTCTTTCTCTTTCTTTTTCTCTCTTTCTTTCTTTCTTTCTCTCTCTCGACTTCTCTCTCTATATTAAAATATATATCTGTGCAAATATTACAACACTCCATCTGAATCTGATGATAAGAGACTCCGCAACTGTAGTACCTCAATTACTTAGCCACCTTGGCTTCCATAATCAGTTTCGACTTTCGATTGCTTTCATACATTGGTCCTGACATCCTGTTGAAGTCGACTGCAAATCAGACCGCACGACAACGTCTTTTACTTTCTGCAGCGCAGTTTGCAGTATCGTCTATTTCTGCAAGACTCGTCGGTGGCATTGCTTTAAAGACAGTCGACAAAATTTAATTGTCATTTCTCCATACTTTAGTATCCCACGTTTGCGGGGACATAAATCAGTTAAAGACCAAAACGACTAGGTGTTTACCGATTTTGTCCACTCAAGCTTGGTTAAAAGTTAGTTAATAGTTAGGGTGTTAGACATGTCGGAAACTCAGGCGGGTTGTTTAGCTAATAATAGCAACAGCCTTTAGAAGGTCTTTAATGGTTAAAATTTTATAATATTATATATATCAACTAATGTTAGAAATGATACCAGAAACTTAACGTAATAAATTGTGTGAGAGAAAGAGTATAACTATGAGGAATCACAAACACATACATAAAAATAACATAATTAAGTTCCCTAGGATATATTGATAGGAATAGAGAGATATCGTGAACCTAAATGACTTCTAAATGACTTAGAAGCCTAATGCTCAGAAAACATTATCTGCATCAAGAAAAGCATGTAGTGCCAGAAAGAGTGTTAGAGGTTCAATGACCAAAATCAAATTCATTTTCTAAAAAATCTACAAGACTTCTTCTCAAAACGAATTCCAAGGACAGAACCGTGATTAAAACTCTCTCTCTTCTTCTCAGAGTTTGATAGAGGGATCAGTTTGATCGCCTTCAGAAGTTTGAAAGAAAATGACTAAACTATATAATACAAACTGTAGAGACAATCAAAAGCAGAGCAAGAAAGTATCCAACATGTTGCATTAAGTAGCCTGTAGCCAGATACCTTCTGTCCTTGTCGCCACAATTCAGTGTCCCTACTTTTTCAGCCGCTAGTTTGCTTCAATCCGTCCTCTTCCTTCAAATTCTGTATATACTGCGCCAAATCATCATCACAAAAAGCTTCATCAAGAGAAGGCAGAACTTCCATAGCAAAGCCAACGGCCTTCAAGGTTGAAGGCAGACATTTGATACTGTACTACCGCCCACCAAATACAGTGTATCTGCCTTTTGATCACCCAAAAGTATTGAACTCCAATAATGATTCTTTTCCAGATCAGGAAGTTCCATAGTATCCTCCAAAACAAAGGCCTCCAAGTTTGAAAGTGGATCATTTATGGTCCACATTGTCTCCCTTCTTGGGATCCTTTCATCTGAGAACCCATGAAGGTTCTTACGTTTCACAGTTGATTCGCGATTGCGAAATAGTGAATCAATTGCCTTCAAGAGGTTAATCTCAGTGTCGATATCAACTTTGCTCCTCAAATACTCTAGATAACGTCGACGTTGATAAACTCTTGCATCTTTAGCACCATTCTTTTTCTCCATTTGAATATCAACATCAAAATTGCCGCCAAACCCAGCACCTACTTGATTGTTTTCCCCTTCTTCTTCTTCTTTAGGCTTTTCATCTTCATCATCATCTCTGGCATATTCTTTAGCATCATCAAGATTGCCACCAAAACCCTCACCCACTTCTTTTCTTTCTTTCTCATTTGTTGTAATTGTAGCGCCATCAACATTCTTTTCCTCGCCCACTTGCTTCTTTTCTTCAGAGGGCGCAATACTCATCGGCTGTTGTTGAGCTGAGTCCATTTCTCTTTTCTTTTTTTTCCCCCCTTTTTCTTCAGAAAAAGTGAGGGTTTCGACGTGGTTTCTTGAAAGGGAATGCTTTTACAGGAACGTTATGAGAACTGAAGTTGGCGCTCTCTCCTTTCTGTTACCAGGAATCTTATTGGGCTTCAATTTCGTGCTACATTGTACAATTGACTCGCTAAAACAGAGTTTTGAGGCAACAATAAAAATAATAATAATAATAATATCATTATTACAATTGATGGTTGGGATTCAATCACATACTAAATTGAGAATATCTGACGGTTCTAAAGAAATGCATTAAATACGCATAATGGCACGTGATTAAATCTGAATAAAATTCCTCACAACAGAGAGTTCATATATTTCTTTTGACTCTTCTAAAAATTATTTGGTGAATAAAAAAAAAATATGGCTTCAATATATATGTTTAGTTCATTTTACACAGAACACATACTGGCAATCCAGCATCTACGGATGCAATTTGATAAAGTGAAGTATTAACAATCAACCAGAACTCGTTTGATGAAAATTCGGCATGTATTCGAATTCAGCTGTTAATATAGGAGGAGAATCAGCTAAAAATAGACTTAGCATAAAGATACAAATCAACTAAAAGTAGACTTAACATAAAGATACAAGTAACAAGAATCACAACCAAGTCTATTAGATGTTTAAAGAAACAAAAGAATTTCCTTGAAATTTCTAAAACAACTACAAAGACTGCTGTGAGGAGGTGTTCTGGTTTTTTCGAGGACTGAAATGAGGTTATTTGAAAAGTTCGGTAGCTAAAGTGCAGTATGACTTCAGTTGAAGGGGTGCTATTGATATTTTCTTGGATGACGTGGCAAATAATTCGTTAAGTTTGTTACGGTTTTCAGATATATCAGTGTATAAAGGGCTGATCTTTAGCCTCTGATATTCTCGTTCATTTTTCTTTGATTCTTAGTGAAACAAGCCGGAATTTTTTTTGTTCAACAGCTTGTAATCTCTTCTTAGTCTTTGGTTATATTTGATTCATTGTAATTAATAAAGAGAAGCATATTTTTCTTTCTAAAATGGTGGCTCAGTTTACTGATTCTTGTTCTGGGTTTGTGTTTATGATTTGTTTTGCTTCTGTTGCTGCAAATTTCGTTCAAGATTGGCTGAGTTTGGATCAAGAATTCACTGAAACTTCAACAAGTGGTATCAGAGCCTGGTGTTTTCAATCATGTCTCTTCCAAAACCCAAAATAGAGAAATTCACCATAGGTGGTGACTTCTTTCTATGGAAGATGAAAATGAGGGCACTTCTTGTTCATCAGAGTCTTGAATCTACTTTAAAGGAAGAAGATCAAGATGATGCAGGTGGCTCCAAGCCTGATGAACAGAAACGACAGATACAGAAAAAGGCTCATAGTACCTTAATCTTGAGTCTCAATGACTCAATTTTAAGGGAAATTTCTGAAGAAAAAACAGCCTTAGGTATCTAGAATAAGGTAGAGACCCTGTGTATGAAGAAGTCCCTGGCACATAGACTATTCTTGAAGAAAAGATTGTACACCTTTACTATGAAGGAAAGGGTAGCCATCCAAGAACATATCGACACCTTTAACAAGATCATCCTTGATCTTGAGGGAGTTAAAAATGTGAAGATTACCGATGAAGATAAAGTCTTTTTCTTGCTGAGTTCATTGCCAAAGTCTTATGAAGGTTTTGTTGACACTATGTTATATGGTAGAACAGTTCTCACTCTGGAAGATGTCAAAGCTTCATTGAGTTCAAAAGAGATACAAAAGAACAATAGACATGAGGTGAACAACGGTGATGGGTGATTGCAAAAACAGAGAAGAAAAATAATCATAAGAACAAAAGCTAAGGAAAGAATCAAGAAACTACAGAGAAGAAAAAAAAAGAAAAGAAAATACTTTTACTGCAAGAAAGAATGCCACTACATAAGAGACTGCCTTGAAAAAAGAAGAAGGAGAATCAAGAGAAGTCAGAAGATGCAACAGTAGCCTCAGACGATGTTTCAGAAGATGGATACCTCAGTACTGATTTGCTTGTGGCTTCAAATGGCAATACAAAAGGTCAGTGGGTAATTGACTCAGGCTGCTCTTTTCACTTGTGCCCTAATAGAAATTTGTTCTATAAATATGATGCTATAGATGGTGGTAGAGTCTTGATAGGAAATAACAATGTGTGTAAAATTGTTGGGATTGGTTCTGTAAAACTGAAGATGTTTGATGGAACTATAAGAGCTCTACATAAAGTGAGACATGCTTCTAAGCTAAAGAGAAATTTAATCTCTTTAGGCATGCTGGACAGCTCAGGGCATTACTTTAAGTCTAAAAATGGTGGCTTAAAGGTAATGAAAGGGAATGAAGTGATAATGAAAGAAGTTAAAGAGAATAGTTTGTATGTATTGTAAGGAGCATCAGTGACTATATTAACAGGATTAACTGTTATCTCTGAGGAAGATAAAACCAAGATATGGCACCTTAGGCTTGGACACATGAGTGTGAAAGAGATGCAAGAGCTCAGTAAATAAGGGTTGTTGGTAAAGATAGAATCAAGGAGTTGGATTTTTGTGAAAATTACATATTTGGCAAAGCTCACAGATTAAAATTTCCAAAAAGGCAGCATCTATCTAAAAAGATTTTAGATTATGTGTATGCTGACCTTTGGGGACCAGCTCAAGTCTCATCATTAAGTGGTGGGAAATACTTCATGTCTTTGATAGATGATTTTTCAAGGAATGTATGGATTTACATATTAAAGACTAAAGATGAGGCATTGCAAAAATTTAAGGTATGGAAGGCTTTAGTGGAAAACCAGTCTGGTTTCAAGCTCAAATGCCTTAGAACAGACAATGGCTTAGAATTTTACAACAAAGAGTTTGAAGATTTCTATCAAAGCAATGGTATTAAGAGACATAAGACAGTCAGATTCACTCCTCAATAAAATGGTTTGGCTGAGAGGATGAATAGGACTTTGGTGGATAAAACTAGATGCATGCTAGTAAATTCTAAACTTCCAAGAAGTTTCTAGGTAGAAGCTGTAAATACAGTATGTTATTTAGTCAATAAAAGCCCTTCAGCAGCTATTGGTTTCAAGACACCAGAAGGGATGTGGTTAGGCAAACCTGCAAAATATGAAAATTTGAGGATTTTTGGGTGCCCTGCATATGTCCACATAAATCAAGGCAAGCTTGAAGCAAGAGCCTTGAAGGGAGTCTTTGTTTGATATCCAGATGGGGTCAAAGGGTACAGAGTCTGGTGTGGAGAGTAAAGGAAGTGCATTATCAGTAGAGATGTTGTTTTTCAAGAAGCTGCCTTCTTAAAGGAAAGAACAAAGTTTGATATTGATGTGTTTGGTGATCAAGACAAGGACACCTCTGCTGACTACACCAAGCTTAAGGTGGAGGTATCTGATGATAGAGTTGATGAGAATGTAGAGACTAATGATAAAAATAGGACAAAAAATGACTCTAAGGATGCTGATGAATTAGATTTTTAGCAAGCTGATTTGGAAAACTATCAGCTAGCAAGAGACAGGATTAGAGGGCAAACCAAGGCACCAGTGAGGTATGGTTATGCTGATTTGATTGCCTATGCACTATTGTGTGCTGATGATATGACAATTGAAGAACCTGTAAGCTATGCTGAAGCTGTTAAAGGTAAAGACAGCTATGAGTGGCTTAAAGTAATGAGGGAGGAGATGGATTCATTGATGAGAAACAAGACTTGGTCTCTGGTACCAAATCCAGAGAACAGGAAAGTATTCAGTTATAAGTGGATTTTCAAGAAGAATGAAGGAATTCTAGGTGCTGAACCCTCCAGGTTTAAAGTAAGGCTGGTAGCTATAGGCTTCACACAGAAAGAATGGTGGATTTCAATGAAATTTTTTCTCCTGTTGTGAAACATAGCTCTATAAGAGATCTCCTAGCTATGATGGCTTTACTTGATATGGAATTAGATCAATTGGATGTAAAAATAGCCTTCCTTCATAGTGCACTTGAAGAACAGATACTGATGAAACAACCTGAGGGTTTTGAGATCAAAGAGAAAGAAGACTATGTTTATTTGCTACATAAGTCTTTGTGTGGACTTAAACAATCTCTTAAACAATGGTATAAGAGATTTGATGAGTTCATGACTTCAATTGGGTTTCATAGAAGCAAATATGACAGCTGTGTGTAATTTGGTGGCTCAGATAAAGAGAAAGTTGCATACTTGCGGCTGTATGTAGATGATATGCTTATTGCCAATAAGCATAAGTCTGAGATAAATAAGCTGAAGAACTTGTTGAATAAAGAGTTTGAGATGAAAAATCTTAGTAATGCCAAAAGGATTCTTGGCATAGAGATTTTCAGAAATAGGGCAGCTGGTAGCTTGTTCTTAAGCCAAGAAAGGTACATAAGGAAAGTTTTAGAAAGGGTTAACATGATGGATTGCAAACCAATTCTAACTCTCTTAGGTGCTCATTCCAAGTTTTCAACAGACTAATCTCCAAATATCAAGGTTCAGGTAGATGAGTTCCCATATGCTCAAATTGTTGGAAGCCTAATGTATGCAATGATGTGCACTATGCCTGATATAGCTCATGCAGTGAGTGTAATTAGCAGGTTTCTCAGCTGTCCAGATAAGACTCATTGAAGTGCTGTGTAGTGGATAATGAAGTATCTCAAAGGATCTATCACATATGGTTTGCTTTATGGGAAATCAAGAAACAAGTCAACTTTGGTTGAGGGATATGTGGACTCTGATTTTGGTAGAGATTTGGATAAGAGAAAGTCAATTTCAGGGTATATGTTCATGTTAAATATGTGCTTAATCAACTGGAAAGCTTCACTACAACATGTGGTGGCTTTGTCCTCAACAGAAGCTGAATCCATTGCAGCTATTGAAGCTGTAAAGGAGGCCATGTGGCTTAAAGGTTTGCTTAATAAGTTGTGGTTAAATCAGAAATAGTTTAAGTTTTTTGTGATAATCAAAGTACTATACATTTGATCAAGAATCAGATGTATCATGAGAGAACAAAGCATATAGATGTTAAGCTTCAGTTCATCATGGATGAAGTGGCTAAAGGAGCAGTGGCTGTCTCTAAGATTCACACTGAAACGAACCCAGCTAATGCATTCACCAAAGTACTACCCTCTGTAAAATTTAAGTTTTATGTGGATTTTATGGGTGTGTTACCCAAACCGAACTGAATTCAGGAGTGAATTACAGTTGATAGAAAGTTTTTTGGGTATTGCTTTATCAATAGGATCAACTGAATCAAACTGCAAGGTGGAGAATTGTGAGGAGGTGTTCTGGTTTTTTCGAGGACTGAAATGAGGTTATTTGAGAAGTTCGGTGGCTAAAGTGCAGTATGACTTCAGTTGAAGGGTGCTATTGATATTTTCTTGGATGACGTGGCAAATAATTCGTTAAGTTTGTTACGGTTTCCAGATATATCAGTGTATAAAGGGTTGATCTTTAGCCTCTGATATTCTCATTCGTTTTTCTTCGATTCTTAGTTAAACAAATCGGAATTTGTTTTATTCAACAGCTTGTAATCTCTTCTTAGTCTTTGGTTGTATTTGATTCATTGTGATTAATAAAGAGAAGCATATTTTTCTTTCTAAAGTGGTGGCTCGGTTTACTGATTCTTGTTCTGGGTTTGTGTTTATGATTTGTTTTGTTTCTGTTGTTGCAAATTTCATTCAAAATTGGCTGAGTTTGGATCAAGAATTCACTGAAACTTCAACAACTGTGATCTGTATATACTAGAGAAGTCTCATAACCTTTATGCGCTCACTCTGCTCCATCCTTCTCTGTCTCTGAATTAGGTTGGGGCTGAGACTGACGATGACTAGTATATATCTATCACACTATCGATATGTGAAGGATTGTATGCTCTAAAGAAATAAGAAAGTCCTCTTTTATTGGGGCCACTCTCTCAAAAAACCCACTAAGATTCACCTCATTTTTCATCTTCTTCTTATCCTCCAACTTAGCAAAGGGCATCCCCACATTTTTTGTCTTATCCAACTCCATATGGCATGGAAAAGTACTTTTATTAGGTGATGTCTGTTTTTTTATTTTAGTTTCATTGTTTGACTTGTATCGCTATTTTAGTACTTTTTTCTAATTCTAGAGGGTTAGTGATTATTTGGCATTATTAATTATTTGGGTAGAATTACAATGAGCCTACTGGTTTTAATCTAATTTTTCATAACTCTCAATAATAAATGTTCTCTTAATTTGCATTAAAAAGGCACATGCAGTTTATTCCAATACAATTACAGTTTTACTCCTCAAATAGAAGTCCAAACAGAACTATGGCTATGACCCTATAGAATCAACAATTTGATCATCATTAAAACTTCTGACGACGTACAAAATAAGTAATCCTAATTCTAAAGGCACTCTATTTTTGCCCAATGACACCCCTATGTATACGAACGGACGAAGTAATATCAAATTGTCAATATCAAGCTTCCAGAAGGACATGATGTTGGACCTTCTTCCTCTTGAAATCTTGTTTGAGATACTTTTACGGTTGCCTCTGAAGTTTCTGGGGCGGGTTAAATGCGTATGCAAGGCATTGCTGTGCCTGATTTCGGATCCCGTCTTCATTAACATGCTAGCGTCTCGAGGCCGAAAATTTCTTATATCATCGTCTTCTGGTCTAAAATCCTTGGACTGTTCAAAATCATCTTTCACTGACCAAGATGCGTTGACAAACCTTGATTTCATCTAATACAGGACGAAATAACTAATATTAGCAGCCTTCATATTGTAGGCTCCTGAAACGGTTTGGTATGTATGGCGGCTGTCTCCCTCAATGTCGTAATGCTTACTGCAGCCGTTACGATTTCCCACAAGGGTATCTTTTGAACGGAACCCTCCATTGGCTTATAGATTTTTATCATAGCTGGCCGAGGATATCTGCATTTGACTTGACAGAAGAGCAATTCAGTGAGTTGCCAATGCCTAATGTTGAGACATTGTTACATTCCTGGACATTGTCAGTTCTAGATGGGTGCATTTGTTTAATCAGTTCATGGCATCATGATCGTTGTGTAGAGTTATGGACAATGAAGGAATATGGAGTGGAGTCAAGTTGGCAGAAGCTCTTTAAATTAGCTGAGAATTTTCGTGAAATTATTAAACAATAAGAACGAATTGATAAGCTTTAAACCTAAAGATAGGAGTAGACATGAACGTTTGATCATTTGTGGTTACCGTATAGCTCAAGCAATTCCATAATAAGAGAGCCTGGCTTCACCCAACGTATGATAGATAGTCTGATTTATGATAGATCAACACCTTTGTTTGCTTTGAAGTTGGTGAGTGATTTTATGGTTATTATTCATTCAATAATGCTTTCTTTAGTCATTCTTAAATTTTAGTTGACATATATAACCAATTTTGTTTTTTTTCTTGTTTTCGCCCGGGTTGGGGAGGGGGGGGGTGAGGAGATTTCCCTTTGCTATCCAAGCAGTGTGATGATGTATGTGCTCGCTTACCGGAATAAAAATATAAAACACTCAACAACATGCTCAGCATTATGTATTAGTAACAGGCAAATAGATCTCTTTTACTACTAACAATCAAAGAGACAGTTTTCTATCAGCAGGAGTCTTACTGAGTTTTAGTTGGGTGCTACAACGCGCATTTGATAGGTCACTTTGCAACCGTTAGATTCTCAATTGAGTCATTTTCCGGGTCTTCGATCGAATCTCAACCAACGATACTAAATGACAGTCTGAATCTGATGAAAAGAGAGTCCACAACTCCCTTGATCAGCTTCGACTTTCGATTGCTTTCATACATTGGTCCTCTAAACCTGTTGAAGTCGACCGCAAATCAGACCTAACCGACAACGTCTTTTACTTTTTTACGTGACAGTTTGCAGTATCATCGATGTCCACGCGACCCGTCGGTGACATTGCTGTAAAGATAGACGACACAAGTTAGCTGTCGTTTCTCGATGGCTATCCTGAGAGCACAGGGAAAGGTAACATATCCTAATAGCACAAGGAAATCAGGCGCTTATATAGTCTCCTGTCCAATAATTACAAATCATTCTTTGTCTCTCTCTCGAGTCTTGGTTGAAATCTTTGTGCATTAATGGGGAGGAGGAAGTCAAGGAAGGCAAAGGCTGCGGGTGTCAAGAAGAGGAAGGGAATGGAGAAACTGGACACTGAATTCCAATGTCCATTCTGCGGCCACGGAACGAGTGTCGAATGTCGTATTTACAAGAAGATCCAGATCGGCGAGGCTTTTTGTTGGAATTGCTTTGAGAGGTTTTGCACCGAGATCCATGCTTTAACCGAACCCATCGATATATATGCTGAATGGATTGATGAATGCGAACGAGCCAACAACAGTTAATTAACAATCTTCATTCATTCATCCATCATGATTCGTTTACCAAGCATATCAGAATCAGATGCTTCATGATTAGTTGACGCATGCTTACCTTCTATGTATTAGATTTCTTTTTTGCCGTATTTTTGCTAACCATGTAAATTCAGTCCTAACAAAGTCAATTTATTTTTCTCAACTACTAGCAGATCCCACTTGTTATGACGAAATTGTGTCTCTCTGAGTTCCAATGGTAGGAGAACTATCAGTTAAAAGTAGCAATGACACCAGAATCTTAACCTAAAATTTGTAACGGGAACCACTTGATGCTTTGGCAATTAACGGCTTAAGAGCATCGTCCTGAAACTAACATTAGCAATCATAACAGAAACTTAACCGAAAGATTGAAACAGAGAAAAATAAAGAGAAAACTACCACTCGCTCACTTATTATATATGAGCAGAAGCAATAATTAATTTGATCATCATCAAAATTACTGAAACAAATGACAAACAAAAATGGGAATTGATAAAAGATACTTCCAAAACACTTGTCGTATTCATTGCCTCTCAAATTCTTTGCACACGGCTATGTATATTAACATCAAACATATGTGGATATGTATATTAACATCAAACATATGTGCTTGTTTGATGAAAATATGGCATGATTTGAAATTCAAACAGCGTTAAACTATTGATCTAGTAAAAGAATCAATAAAAATCAGAAAGGATACTAGAAAATTAGCCTAAAGATTGTCACAGAGAAAGAGTATAACTACGAGGAATCACAACAAGATTATTCATAACATATTTGAAAAGAACAAAGTTAAATTCACTAGGAAATATTGAAAGAAAAGGAGGAACTCTTTGAAGGCAAATGACTCCTAAATGACTTAGAAACCTAGTGCTCAGAAAATATAATCTGCATTAAGAAAAGCATGTAGTGCCAGAAAGTGTATTACTAGAAGTTCAGTGAACCGAAAGAAGATTCATTTTCTGAGAAATCTATAACACTTCTTCTCAAATTGAATTACAAGCAGAAACCATGGTTAAAACAATCCTACATTTTTTTTCCTTTTGGATTTCAAAAGAAGGTTCAATTTGATCATCATCCAAAGCGCTGAAAACAAAACGACTAAACGGCGGAGAGACAATTAAAAGCCCACATCAGAAAGTATCCAAATTGTTGCCCTAAGCAGCCTACAACCAGATGCCTTTTCTGTTTTCACTACATTGTCCTCAGCTTCTTCGCTTCGTGCTTCTCCTCTTCCTCCCATTTCGATAGCAACTGCTCCACATCAATGGAAAAATTCGGATTGTCACGAAAATCTTCGTCAAGATCATCTATTGCATCTTGATTAGTACCATCAAGATTTCCGCCAAACTCATCGCCCTCTTGATTGTTTTCCTCTTCTTCTTCATCATCATCTCTTGCATCTTCAGCACCATCAAGATTGAAGCCAAATCCATCACCAACTTCTTTTTCTTCTTGATCATTTTCTGCAATTTTAGCGCCACCCACTTGCATCACCTTTGCTTCTTTTTCTTTAGACTCTTCTTCAGAGGGTGCAATAGTCAATGGCCGTTGTTGAGCAGAGTAAATTTCTTTCATTTTATTTTTCTCTTTTATCTTTTCTTCTGAAAGAGTGAGGGCTTTGATGAGGTTTATTGGAAGAGAATCTTTTATAGGAACTTGTAGATTTCAGTTACGAGAATTGTACTTGGTGCTCTCTCATTTCTGTTACAAGGAATCCGATATAGCTTTTAAGTTATTAGGCTCTACAGTGCGCACTTGATAGATTCCTTTGCAATCGTCAGATTCTCAATTTAGTCTCTGCCTCAGTGTCCAGTCGAATCTCGACCGTCAATCATAAGTGAAACTCCATCTCACGATATGAGGTTCGATCATTGTCTCCCAGTAACTTAACTACCTTATCTCCTTATAAAATAGTAATAAATAAATAAAAACTTTTCAGGAAGCTTCTGTTTTTAACAATTCCGGGACAGTTGAGAAAGCTCTTATCATCAGATGGAGTTTAATTTACTGTTGATCGTTGAGATTCAATCAAATACCACAGAAACACATTAACATCGCGCTATGGCAAGTGATTGAAGCTCAATAAGGTTCCTCATAACTAACTTCACATAACTGACCTTGAAATACATATATTCCTGAAATGAAAAGCATTCTAAAACGAAAGAAATGGACTGAACTCAAGAGCAACAGCATCAGTCCAGAATATTGCTGTGGCTACTCTGACAAACCAATCAAGAATGTAAATATATTGTGTGGCTAGTTTGGAAGGATTCGAATGAATTTAGAGGCAATGTATTGAAATCAGTGGATGAGAAGAAGTACTGAACTTTTGATGATCAAAAAGTCATTCTGTCTCTGAACTTTTGATGATGATCAAATTGTCACTTATATCCGTCAGTGTAATTTATCACGGCTCTGTTTTGGACTTCAATTTTAAGAGCCAGCTGGCAAGTGTTTGGAGTTGCTTAAACCCTATCCTGCATAACACTGGGGCAATATTTAAATTTCAATTCATGAGAAATTCTTTCATCAAACAAAAGAGATCTGTCTGATTCTTAATGTAGAAGGTGTAATCATGGGTTTTGTTTAAAGTATAGAGAGTCATGAGTAACTAAATTAAAAGAGTGAAATGAAGAATATATAAAAATTAACATTGTAACGTAAGTTAATTGCAGACGTAATTGGTGCTCAAACGAGTTTATTTCTGTGTTTTTTTTTTTTTTTGTGGTTAATCTTGAAGCAATCACATATTATATATATCTGCTCATTAATGTAATTGATGCCTTCGGCAACGCATGAATGGAGCATCAAGTTGGTCAATGAACTTTGATTTAGTATAATTAATGAGTATTAATGGCTATCATATATTATGATAGGCAATGACACATAATCAAACTATGATAA
This sequence comes from Aegle marmelos, assembly GCA_030449875.1. Classification (NCBI taxonomy): domain Eukaryota; kingdom Viridiplantae; phylum Streptophyta; class Magnoliopsida; order Sapindales; family Rutaceae; genus Aegle; species Aegle marmelos. The sequence goes on from JASUUL010000143.1 coordinate 24,405,623, forward strand.
TTAAGAATGTTTTAATTCCTTAATGGAATCCCAAAACACCAACTCACTAGTGAAATTTCTAAAATGTCGCCGGAAAACTTGCGACATTGGACCGATTTAATGATCAAAATAAAATACTGAACAATAACCCCGAAAGTTTTTCTTAATTTCTACCAAATGCAATAAACCAAAAAAGACATATTACAATTTCTTTGAAGTGCAGGTATAGAGTTCCATGGAAAAAATCCCACGCACATATGTACACTAGTTAATTATCTGCAGGTGATAGTAATACACACGACTCGATTAAACTAAAACTTTTAAGGAAATTATAAGAGATCAAGCACACAAAATATAACATCAAGAAGAAGTTTGGCTGTTAATTAGTACACAAACCCTAGTGTCATTTTGTGACCAACTCGCCAAGAAGCTCCGTGACAAGTACTGTTGGGTCACCTAGGAGGATAAGTACAATAGTTCCGATCACAATCTCCACCATCTTCATAGATTTGCTATTACTCCCTCCATTTCCACTTAAGTATTGGGGCTGAACAGGAAGCTTAAAATTCGCCAAAGCCACCAAAGTATTATCATCATGACTATTGAAAGCGCCGTTCCTCCATTCATCTATTATCATGTCCTTTGCACAATGGACATGAAAATGATACTCTTTACATTCTGATACATATGACCAACCCCTGCTGCCAGACACCGAGCCTTCAAGCTTCTTCTTTTTGCACCATATGCATTTTGATGACACCTTATCGCGAAGCTTAAACTTAAAATTTTCGATGGACAGATTGTTCGGAAGATTTAGGCAACAGGGATGAAGATACCTCCCTCCTTCGGAATGGTAGTAAAAACCTCGAACAGGTTTCCCACAAGCGTCGCAGTATCTTTGGTAGTCTTGACGATTATGAGAACTTTTTTGAGGATTTTGATAGAAGATTTGGAAGGTGGAGTTTTTGAAGAAGTCGTGGTGAGCGATGGGGCCTGCGAGCATGCAATCTTGGTGAAGATCAAAGTCGCATTTGTCACATCTGTAGCGTGCTCCAAACCCGAACTCCTTGCAGCCATCGCAAGTGTAGGGTTTCTTGTAGCTTTTCAGCTTCAGCTTGTGAGGGTGGGCAGGATGAGTCTTTCTTCTACCAGAAAACCGAGACCTGCTTTAAGACACAACATTAAGTCATAGATTAAAATAGGAGTAAAATAAAATAAAATCCAGGGCCGAGATTCATATATGTATAAAATTAATATGAAAAAGGGCATGTACAAAAAAATACCTTGTTTTAGCATGTGCAATGGACTGATCATCTCCTGAAGAGGAAGACGAGAAAATGGAAGAAACTTGTCCCATAATGGTACTAATAAAGAATAAAAGGGAACTATTTATAATGGCAAGCATTAGAGGCCATGGCCAGTCTTCTATACGCTATAGCTATAGTCATTCAACTCACTGTAGTCTCTTCTCTTTTTCGTAGGAAAATAACTGGGTTGACAATGAGAAACTTCGTGGGAACCACGCTGAGTAAGATTATTATCACTAATTTTATAATTTGGCAGCTTTCAGATTTCAGTTAAGCAGCCGCAGGGCATATGAGATGGTTAATAATCCAAGCTAAATTTGATTAATTAGTTAAAGTAAAAGGAGGCAAAAGCAACGTGACCAAATCACTTTCATTGCAATTGCAAAGAAATTCTGAAAAAGAAGAGACAGAGTCGAGAAAACGGGCGATGCATTAATACTGCTAGCTTCCTTTTGCTTTCGTTTCATCTGTAAATAAACGGAAAAATTCTCTTGAATTTTGAGTTGACCTTCCCGTGTAGGGTCACGCGGTCATGGAATAACAGGTAATGGGAATGACCTGAGACGTAATTAATTAACAACAATTAACCTAATCAACAGGACTAATTATCTGTATATATGCTGATGAAGAGCTGAATTAATTAAGGTAATGGTGGTATATGCATAATATAACTGTATAAGCAGTTGTTTAATTAGGATGTTAGTAGGTGTTCTAGAGAAACGAGTAAGGAGGCGTCGTAGAGAAAAAAGTCAAGGCATTAACTACTCATCAAATTTCATTTTCAACTGCAAAACACAAAGCCGACTATCAATGCTGTGCGTGTAAGAAGCATTGTCCCCATTAGGAAGCTGACGAGGCCTTTCTGCCTTGTTTCCTACGTTTTTATAACAAACAGCGCTAATTTTCAAAAATAAGTTTTAAGAAAGTAGAGCCACTAGTATGGGCCGCAGCCCAAGTAAATCTCTTGGGGTTGGATTCCATAATTCCTGCTCGCATAATTGCGTACCTGTGAAAGGCACTGACGTCACTGTACTCATTCGTGCTTTCCTTTTTACAGAGTAGATGAATAGAAAATTCGGAGCCACGCAGCCTACGGGGACTCCATCACTGGCGTGGTGTTGCATCGTGGTTACCGTGTCGCTTCTCGCTGGCGCCTCCGTCGAGCCTGGCCTTGTAATTATAATTCTCTTGTTTTTTTATTCACACTCGTAATCTGTTTGCAAAAATGACTGACTCACAATTCTTGATTGCCCGTAAGCAGTTGGATAAAATTTTTTGATTTCTTTTGCTTGCAGGCACTGCCTCCGGTTGAAAAATTGATGGGGCTATCGGCAAACAGCATCCTGAGAAATGATGCTATGGCATTTGTAGCCGAAATTTTCTGTTTTTCCCTTCACTAATTCTCCTGTCTTGTTGTCTCACTGTTTAGATAGAAAAGGAATGAATATTTGGATGAAAACTAGAGCAACAGTTTTTTCATTATTTAACTTTTTCGTTTGTCTTGTCATCTCAGACACTACCTAGCACTTTTTTAATTATCAGTACATACAAAGATTGGGACACAACCTTAGTGCTTACTGCTTAGCAGTATACAATAAGTAATAAAATTGTCTTCTCCAGGAAAGTAGCTCTAAGTTCTAACAAAACTGCCTCAATCCATTCTACTAAAAAACTTATCATAATGATGATGACAATGAGTAGGAGTCGGATAGTTCCCTGGAAAGGAAGATGGTTCCAACACTAATCAATGTGCATAGCGATATCTATAATCACCAGTTGGCTTCTCGATTCTACGAAGATTTCTCAATCTGGCTCTATCATGGTGTTGTTGGTAAGCCTCGCCGAGCATCATGGACTCATGCAAGAACACCGGCAAAAACACCACTCCCTAGAGAATATTATTCAACGCCGCAACAAAATCCTTCCCGTCCAAAAGCTCCAGTTGTTTTAGCACATCATCAGATTCATATGCTCCTTACCAAGATGAGTTAGAGATGGAAGAGGAACAGGTTGCCGATGAACCATACCGCACTCCTAAATTTGCAAACGCATGGCTCCAAGAGGTTGCTGTTCTCTCATGGGGTACGGCAGTGAATGTAATTCAAACTCCTGAAATTGTTTTCACGGTGATGGCACTCATCGTGTCCTCTCTATTCAAGAACTTGAGCCACCAAGCCTTCAAAGTCGTTAACTGGCTTCTCAATTTCTACATCCTTGCAATATGTCTTGGTTTCTTCTCTTCCAATGATGCCATCCCAACCTTCGTTCAACAAAGTTTCATCTTCATTAGAGAAACATCCCACAACGCTTATCTTGCTTCATCTTATGTCATCTCCTTCCTGTTATTTTATATGCCGTTCAAGGCTGGCTTAACTTTTGCTGCAATAACCAAATCCATGCTTTAACCGAACCCATCGATATATTTGCTGAATGGATTGATGAACGTTGACGAGCCGACAACAGTTAGTTAAAAATCTTCATCCATTCGTTCATCATGATTCGTTTACCAAGCATATCAGGATCAGATGCTTGATGATTAGTTAACGCATGCTACTTTTTGAATATTAGATTTCCTTCTTACCGTATTTCTGTTAACCATGTAAAATTAGTACTAACGAAGTCAATCTATTTTTCTCCATTACTAGCAGATTCCATTTGCTATGACGAAATTGTGTCTACCTGAGTGTTAATGGTAGGAGAAGTATCAGTTAAAAATAGCAATGACACCAGTATCATAACCCAAAAGTTGTAACAGGAAACACTCGATGCTTTGGTAAATAATGGCTTAAGAGCATCATCCCGAAACTAACAGTAGCAATCATACCAGAAACTTAACCCAGAGATTGAAACAGTGAAAAATAAAGAGATAACTATCACTAGCTCACTTATTACGCAAAGGATGAGCAGAAGTAATAATTAATTTGATCACCATCAAAATTACTGAAGCGAAATGACTAACAAAGAGGCAAATTGATAAACGGTACTTCAAAAACATTTATCGCATTCATTGCCTTTCAAATTCTTTGCACACGGGTATGTATTCTAACATCAAACATATGTCCTTGTTTGATGAAAATATGGCATGATTTAGAATTCAAACAGTGTCAAACTATTGATATAGTAAAAGAATCAATTAAAATTAAAAAAGAAACTAGAAAATTAACCTAAAGATTATCACAGAGAAAGAGTATAACTATGAGGAATCACAGCCAGATTATTCACAACATATTTTAAAAGAACAAAATTATATTCACTAGGAAATATTGAAAGAAAAGGAGGAACTCTTTGAACATAAATGACTCCCAAATGACTTAGAAACCCAGTGCTCACAAAATATAATCTGCATTAAGAAAAGCATGTAGTGCCAGAAAGTGTATTACTAGAAGTTCAATGAAGCAAAAGAAGATTCATTTTCTGAAAAATCTACAACACTTCTTCTCAAATTGAATTACAAGCAGAACCATGGTTAAAACAATCCTACATTTTTTTTTAGTTTGATCATCACCGAAAGCTCTGAAAACAAAACGACTAAACAGCAGAGTGACAATTAAAAGCCCGCATCAAAATGTATCCAAAATTGTTGCATTAAGTAATCGATAGCCAGATGCCTTTTCTAGTTTTGCTACATTTTCCTCCGCTTCTTCGCTTCGCGCTTCTCCTCTTCCTCTCGTTTGGGCAGTAACTGTTCCACATCAATAGAAAAATTCGGATCATCGCGAAAATCTTCAACAAGATCATCTTATTGCACCTTGATTAGCACCATCAAGATGGTCGCCAAACCCATCACCCACTTGATTGTTTTCCTCTTCTTCTTCTTCTTCTTCTTCATCATCATCTCTTGCATCTTGAGCACCATCAAGATTGCCGCCGAATCCATCACCAACTTCTTTTTCTTCTTGATCATTTTCTGCAATTTTAGCACCACCCACTTGCCTCTACTTTTCTTCTGCGCTATTCAATGGCTATTGCTGAGCAGAGAAAATTTCTTTCATTTTTTTTTTAAATCTTTTCTTCTGAAAGAGTGAGGGCTTTGATGAGGTTTCTTATAGGAACTTGTAGATTTCAGGTGCGAGAACTGTAGGTGGTGCTCCCTCAGTTACTGTTACGAGGAATCTAAAATAGCTTTTCAGTTGTTAGGTGCTACAGCGCGCACTTGATAAATAGCTTTACAATCCTCAGACTCTCAATTCAGTCTCTGTCTCAGTGTCTAGTTGAATGTCAACCATTAATCATAAGTGAAACTGCATCTCACGATACGAGATTCGCCAACTGTCTCCACTAACTTAACTACCTTAGCTCCTTATAACGTTTTTTTCGAAGCAATAAAATTGTAATAAATAAATAAAAACATTTCAGGGAGCTTCCGCTGTTAATAACTCAAGAGACAGTTGAGAAAGCTCTTATCATCAGATGGAGTGTAATTTAGTTTTCATGGTTGAGATTCAATCAAATACAGAGAAACATACTAAGAGCGCACTGTGGCACGCGGTTAAAGCTCAATAAGATTCCTCACAACCAACTTCTCAGAACTGATCTTGAAATTCATATATTCCTGAAATGGAAAGCATCCTCTTCCAAACAAAAACGAAAGGAATGGGCTCAACTCAACAGCAGCAGCATCAACCAGAATATTGCTACAGTGCAAGCTGGAAAAACCAATCAAGAATCTAAATATATTACATGGCTATTTTGAAGGGTTTATGAGGTAAAGATTCATTTTTACAAATTTCCGACAATTGGTTTGTTGTGGTTACAACTTTTCAGGTCCCGAGTCTTTTTTTTTCCCCTCTCCTCTTATTTTCACATCGCCTAAGCTGAATTTTGTGTGTCTAAACAGCTTCCAGTGTATGTCAGAATATTGCTCTTAATTTACTGCCTTGACATGGCTTGAACTTTAAATTGAGTTCCATACTGAATTTTCTTTATTTATGGATATGCAGGATAAGCTAAAAGACTGTTCCTTGTATAACAAATCTCGGACATACTTTTACTATCAGCCTGTGGTGAGCTCGCCGCCTTTAAGAAAGAAATTGAAGGGACAAGCCCCTGGTATTGCAGGGATTGCGGCCAACAACTGAGTCAGATAAAGCTGGGATTTGACAGGAGGAAGAATCTAAAATGATCAAGAGTCGAACGAACTAGGAGGCAACGTGTTGAAATCTATGGATAAGACGAAGTACTGAACTTTTGGTGATGATCAAATAGTCATTCTGTTTCTGTTTTGGACTTCAATTTCAAGAGCTTGGTAGCAATTCTTGCAGTTGTTTGAAATGCTATACTAGAGAGGTTATGTTCTTTTCTGGCATCATTTGCTACTTATAGCTGATTATTCTAGCTCCTGCATTAACACTTCGGAAATATTTGAACTTCAATTCATGAGAAATTCTTTCATCAAACAAAAGCGATCTGTCAGATTCTTAATGGGGAAGGTGTAATCACGGTTCTATAACTAAGTTAAAAAGAGGAAAATGAAGATAATATAAAAATTAACATTGTAACGCAAGTTAATTGCAGACGTAACTGGTGTTCAAACGAGTTTATTCCTGATTTATTATTTTTTTGTAATTCTTGAAGCAATCACATAATATATTTATCTGCATTAACGTAATTGATGTCTTGGCAACACATTAATGGAGCATCAAAGTTGGTGAATGAATTATGATTTACTATAATTAATTAGTATTAATGGCTATTATATATGGTGATAAGTAATGACAGCTCATCAAACTATGATCATTAAGAATGTTTTAATTCCTTAATGGAATCCCAATACACCAACTCACTAGCGAATTTTCTAAAATCTCGCGGAAAATTTGTGACCTTGGACCGAGTTGGCGAACATCTGATTAAGAAATTAAGGATTTTTTTTTTTTTTTAATTAGTGACTGTCCTTTGTCTTCTCTCTGGTTTTTATGTTTTTCAGCTCCAAACGTCGACATTGAAGTGATTGGCTCTTAGATAATAAGCAAATGACAGCACAACGAGATAGAAAATATTAATTCTTTGATAAGCATGATGAGTTCAGGAACAGCCAGAAAGCTCTTGCTTGATTAAAAAAAAAAAAAAATTCTTAAACTGCACTCATTCTTTAAGTCCCCACTTATGTGAACTTTGTTGATATACCCCACGAGTTAAAGTTGTGACTCCTTAAGCTGCATTAATTCTTAATTTAACTCCATACGAAATTTAAAGTTAATTTCATAATAACCGAAGAGTTGAGTTTTCGCAGCAGAAAATTAGTTTATGGTCATGACAACTTGAAAGTTGAAAAACCAACGCCAAGTGATCAATTAAGAAATTGATTCTCAACTGTTTGCAATTTGCACACAGATTATCAATAGTTAGTCAACGAACCCAGCACGTCGATCGGTTAATAACTTTAAAAGTCCACCCTCTCTTTCTACGCAAGAACTGGAAAGTTGACCCACTTGGCAAGGGCTTAAGTAAACGCTTACTTCGCCATAAATTGTAAGCAAAAAGCAAGGGAAATGTCACCAAACTAATCAAATTGCAAAATCAAAAGCACAGTCATCTTCGTTTTGCGAAACGAAGAAGCGGGAAAAGAAAAAAAGATCATTAAAATGGCGCCGCCGTCACCCTCCATGAGTTGTCGAATTGCAGCTCTGTTTCTGAAGGTTCTTACCTTTGTTTGTCTTTTGGTTTCGTTAATTCTGCTTACTACCAATAAAATTGAAGAGGATATCGACTTTGAGACAATATTTAAAGTTCGTTTCAGCGATATTCATGCCTACAGGTAAGATGATGCCTTAATAATACATATTTTTATTAACATTCACCTATCAGCTTAAATTTGTAGGTTGCACAATGTTCTAAATGACACTGAATCTTTGATTCTTTGGATAAGTAAAATCACTTATTGCATAAGCACTTACAAACACACGTGCGCGCTATACCAAAGCCAAGCTCAATGTTTATCTGCTATTAATGTAGATACTTGCTTGCTGCAACTGTTTTGGGCATGGCCTATACACTCTTGCAAATTGCCTTCACGCTGTTCAGTGTTAGCACCGGAAATCTTATAATCAGCGGAGATGGAAGTTTCACATTTGATTTTTACGGTGACAAGGCACGTACACACAAATTAAAGATATATATATATATATAATCTTTGATTATCGTCGCGCTTGCTAGCAAGTTCAATGTTCCTGATAATGTATTTGTTTAATCATTTTCAGGTAATTTCGTATCTACTAGCCACAGGTTCAGCTGCAGCATTTGCGGTTACAAGAGAATTGAAGAGATCTGAGCCGCCGGCTGAAGGAGTAGAGGACACCCTTGACAAGTTTCTGAACAAAGGGTATGCATGTGCTAGTCTCGTCCTTATCGGGTTTGTTTGTACTGCAATGCTTTCTGTTTTCTCCTCCTATTCACTTCCCAAGAAAGTTTAATTAAATTAATGTCATCATTGGAAGTTCAGAGAGAACATATATCTTGAGCTGTATTGTTGTTTATGTGAAGAGCTAGCTTGTTGTTTTTTTTTTCTTTTCTTTTGTGATTGAATCTTTTGCTAATTATTGTGATCAAATTTACATTTTTTTTAATTACATAAGACTATTACTCAAGATTATAACTCATATTACATGAGCTTATAACAGATATTTACAAATAAGAGTATTATTAGGACTAATATATAAATTCTTATGAAGTTCTACCTAAATTTTTAATCCTCACTAATATTTGATGGGTGTCCTCCACTTATAATTTTCAGTAAGAAAAAAGACTGCTTTCACTCAATTATATATTATATAATTAAAAAAAAATTAAATTCCCATAATATTTTTATAAAGACTTGAACTACTACCTTCACAATTATAATAGCAGCAGTCTACCACCCAGCTATGAGCCAAATAGCATCAAAATTACATGTTGGTGTTTTTGTTTGAAGCTTTTGTTCATTCCTTGGGTACTGAATTAATTGTCCTGGAAGGCTGAAATTGACTTTGTACAAATACTTTAGATGAATAATAACCACTGATTTTCTCACCTTTTTTTGGGTCAAGGTAGGTTTTTTCTGTTTTGTGTTGGGGTGTGTGTTGAAGGGTCAGAGTAGATTTGATATTTGTATTTCATGTTAGTTGAAAAGTTGATTATACACATCCGCAAAGGTACGAAAAATTGAGTGTCTAGCCCATTAGAAAAGAGTTTATAGGCTTAACCTTGTGATATAAACTGGGTCCGTCCCATTCCCCAGGTTTAAAAGAAAATTCAGAGAAGACGAGGCAGATATGGCGCCTCCTGCAAATTTTATGCTTTGCGCCCTCAGTTTACATATTTTCTATGTTGGCCTCATCAAATTAGTAGTATGTTTATTTTGACCCTGTTGAAGTTGAACCACAATCCTCCTTCCTCTTTTGATTCCGTACAAATTAGTGTTGACTGAGATAAATAGTTAGATGATGGGGACAAAACAAAAATCAATGTGTTTACAATTTATTCATATTTATTTGTACATGATTCTTGCCTTCTTGAGTAAATTTAGAAGCAATTTGTAAATAAATCTCGAGCTACGGAGCACGGAGCTCAATCATCACAAGTCCAAGATACGTGCACGCACATTTTCTTGTTATATAAATTTGAATAAAATTTTAGGCAATTTTCCCCCATCTTTTCTTTTTTGTTGGGGGGGGGGGTGGGGAAGAGATTAAATAAAGAAGCAGATAAAAAATTCGAGAATATCTCTAAACATTATTTGTTTTTTATTCAATTTTTACCATGTATTTATAAATATTTTCATGATTGATTGAAAAATAAGTATGGCAAGGAGCGAATAACCAAAGGGAAGTACTTTTCCAATACCACCGAAAATTTTTCCTTCTATCTATCAAAGACAAAAAAACCCAAAAGGACATATCATTACAATTTCTTTGAAGTACAATTGTAAAATTCCATGAAAAAATCCCCCAAACATATCTACACTCCTTAATTTTCTGCGAGTGACTGTAATACACATGACTCAATTAAACTAGAAAGGAAATTATAAGAGATCAAGCAAACAATATACAACATCAAGAAGAAGCCTGGCTATTAATTAGTACACAAATCCTAGAATCATTATGTGACCAACTCGACTACAAGCCCCGTGAGAAGTGCTGTTGGGTCACCTAGAAGGATACCTACAATAGTTCGGAACACAAGCTTCACCATCTTCGTAAATTTGCTACTACTCCCTCGATTCCCTCTCAAATACTGGCGCTGAAGAGGAAGCTCCAAATTCTCCAAAGCTGCCAAACTGTTGCCATCATGAATATTGAAAGCATCGTTCCTCCACCCATCTATTATCATTTCCATCGCGCAATGGACATGAAAACGATACTCTTTACATTCGGATACATATGACCAGCCCCTGATGCCGGACTCAGAGCCTTCAAGATTCTTCTTCTTGCACCATATGCACTTTGATGACACCTTATCGCAAAGCTTAAACTTAACATTATCAATGGACAGATTCTTCCGAAGATTTCGGCAGCAGGGGTGAAGATCCCACCCTCCTTTTTCGCAATGGTAGTAAAAACCTCTAACAGGTTTTCCACAAGCGTCGCAGTATCTTTGGCAGTCTTCGCAATAATGAGAAGGTGTTTGAGGAGGTGGATGAAAGATTTTGAAGGTGGAGTTTTCGAATAAGTCGTGGTGAGCGATGGGTCCTGCAAGCATGCAATCTTGGTGAAGATCAAAGTCGCACTTGTCACATCTGTAGCGTGCCCCAAACCCTAACTCCTTGCAGCCATCGCAATGGTAGGGCTTTTTGTAGCTTTTCAGCTCCAGCTCGTGAGGGTGGATAGGATGAGTCTTTCCCATACTTGTAATTGGAGACCTGCGTTAAGGCATAACTTTTAGTCATTAACTGAGGGGGAAAAAAAAACAGTAGGGTCGAGATACATATATGTATAAATTAATATAAAAAAGGAAAAGTACAAAAAAAAGTACCATGTTTTAGCATGTGCAATGGACTGATCATCTCTTGAAGAGTAAGACGAGGAATTAGAAGAAACTTGTCCCATAATGAACTTAATGAATAACAAAAGGGAACTATGCATAAAAGCAAGCATTAGAGGCCAAGGCCAAGTCTTTATATACGCGTTATTCAATTCACAGTTAAGACGAGAAATTAGAAAAAAACTTGTCCCATGATTCACTGTATTTTCTTCTCTTTTTCGTTGGAAAATAATTGGGTTGATAACAAGAAACTTCATGGGAGCCACTCTGAATAATATTATTACTACTAATTACATAGTTTGAGAGTTTTTATTATTTAATTAAGCAGCCAGGGCATATTAGATGGTTAATTAATCCAAAATTAATTAAAACAGTAATTAAACTGGTCAAATACAGTTTTTTTAGTAAGTGCAGCTGTGTTAAATATTTGTTAGGAGAATTTTATCACTCTGATGATCTTACCTCACTCAAATATAGATTAATGGAAGTTTAATATAATCTTCAGATATCAAAAAAATTAAAAAAAAAAAACTGGTAGGCGCGGCAGAAAGGCAAGAGTAACAGGACCGAATAACTTTCATGGCAATTACTGTGAAATTCAGAAAATGGAGAGACAGCGTCGAGAAAATGATTGATGCTCTAAAAATACTGCTAGCTTCCTTCTGCTTTCATTTCATCTGTTAAACTATAAATTTTGACAAGAAATATTGTTGACAAAAGGGTTCTGGTTTTGCGTTTCGGTGAAATTGTCTTGAATTACTTGTTGATGTCGTCTCTGAACGTTAACGAATAACTTTCATTGCAATTACAGTGAAATTCAGAAAATGGAGAGACAGAGTCGAGAAAATGATTGATGCTCTAAAAATACTGCTAGCTTCCTTCTGCTTTCATTTCATCTGTTAAACTAGAAATTTTGACAAGAAATCTTGTTGACAAAAGGGTTCTGGTTTTGCGTTTCGGTGAAATTGTCTTGAATTACTTGTTGATGTCGTCTCTGAACGTTAACGAATAACTTTCATTGCAATTACAGTGAAATTCAGAAAATGGAGAGACAGAGTCGAGAAAATGATTGATGCTCTAAAAAAACTGCTAGCTTCCTTCTGCTTTCATTTCATCTGTTAAACTAGAAATTTTGACAAGAAATCTTGTCGACAAAAGGGTTCTGGTTTTGCATTTCGGTGAAATTGTCTTGAATTACTTGTTGATGTCGTCTCTGAACGTTAACGAATAACTTTCATTGCAATTACAGTGAAATTCAGAAAATGGAGAGACAGAGTCGAGAAAATGATTGATGCTCTAAAAAAACTGCTAGCTTCCTTCTGCTTTCATTTCATCTGTTAAACTAGAAATTTTGACAAGAAATCTTGTCGACAAAAGGGTTCTGGTTTTGCATTTCGGTGAAATTGTCTTGAATTACTTGTTGATGTCTCTGAATGTTAACGAATTGGCCTTGGCGTGTAGGGTCACGCGATACATGAAATGAGAGGTAATGGCAATGACCAGAGACTTAATTAACTAACAACAATTAACCTAATCAACAGGACTAATTATCCGTATATATAACCGTATAAGCAGCTGTTTAATTAGGGTGTTAGTGGGTTTTGTAGAGAAAAAGGTCAAGATATTAATTACCTATCAAATATCATTTTCAACTGCAAAACACAAAGCCGACTATCAATGCTGTGCGTGTAAGAAAGTTTATTCCTGTTAGGAAGCTGATGCGGCTTTTCCGCCTTGTTTCCTTCGTTTTTTCAATATACGGCACTAATTTTCCCAAAAAAGAAAAAGTTTAAAAAAAATAGAGTCCCTAGTATGGGCCCAAGCCCAAGTAAATCTCTTGGGCTTGGATTCCATAATTCCTCCCCGCATATCGGGCTCCTGTGATAGGTACTGAAGTCACTGTACTCATTCGTTGTTTCCTTTCTACGTAGAAGATGAATAGAAAATTCGGAGCAACGCAGCCCACGGGGACTCCCTCACTGGCGTGTTCTTGCATCGTGGTTATCGTGTCGCTTCTCGCCGGTGCCTCCGTCGTCCACAACATCTACAAGCCCAACCTTGTAATTATAATTCTCTTGTTTTTTGTCCTTCACACTCGTAAGCTGGTTGATAAAATGCCTTACTCACAATTCAGGATTGCCCGTAAGCTGTTCGATAAAATGTTTTAATTTCTTTTGCTTGCAGACACTGCCTCCGGTTGAAAAAATTGATGGGGCTATCGGCAAACAGCATCCTGAGAAGTGATGCTATGGCATTTGTAGCTGCAATTTTCTTTTTTACCCTTTACTAATTCTTGTGTCTTGTTGTATCACTGTTTAGATAAGAAAAGGAATGAATATTTGGATGAAAAACAGAGCAACAGTTTTTTCATTATTTAACCTTTTCGTTTGTCTTGTCATCTCAGACACTATCTTGCACTTTTTTAAGTTACCGATACATACAAAGATTGGGACACAACCGAAGTGCTTGCTGCTTAGCAGTTTACATTAAATAATAAAATTGTCTTCGCGAGGAAACTAGCTCTAAGTTCTAACAAAACTGCTTCAGGTCATTCTACTGAAATAATTATTATAATGATGATGACAATGAGTAAGCGTCCGATATGTCCCTGCAAAGCAAGATGATCGCAACGCGAATCCATATGCATAGCGGTGTCTATAATCACCGGTTTGCTTCTCAATTCTACAGAGATTTCTCAATCTGGCTCTATCATGGTGTTGTGTGTACGCCTCGCCGAGCATCGTGGACTCATGCAAGAACACCGGCAAAAACACCACTCCCTAGAGCTAGAAGTTTTGCCTCAAGTGAATATTATTCAACTCCGCAACAAAATCCTTCCGGCCCAAAAGCTCCAGTTGTTCATAGCACATCGTCAGATTCATATTCTCCTTACCAAGAAAAGTTAGAGACGGAAGAAGAACAGGTCCTCGATGAACCATACCCCAGTCCCAAATTTGCAAACGCATGGCTCCAAGAGATTGCTGTTCTCTCACGGAGTACGGCGCTGAATGTGATTCTAACTCCTGAAATTGTGTTGACGGTGATGGCGCTCATCCTATCCTCACTATTCAAGCACTTGATCCACCATGACTTCAAAGCCGCTAACTGGCTTCTCAGTTTCTGCATCCTTGCATTATGTCTTGTTTTCCTCTCTTTCAATGATGCCGTCCCAACCTTCGTTCAAGAGAGTTTCATCTTCATTAGAGAAACATCGCGCAACGCTTATCGTGCTTCAGCTTATGTCATCTCCTCCCTGTTGGTTTATACGCGGTTCAAGGCCAGCTTAACATTTGCTGCAATAACCAAATGCCTGCGTAAACTTCATGTTAGTCTCTTCAACTTCTGGATGATCTTTTATGCATTACTCATATCTACAAATGCTTATCTGGTGCTTGTTAGTGCACTTTTACCCGGTTACATAACAGGTTATGCTGTTGCGATTGCCACAGCCGCTCTTTTCTTCCATACATGCAGATCTTTCTTGAAGCAAGGGCCTTGTTGCATTTCTACAATCAGATATCCGTTAGAGGGATCGCTTACGAATGATCTCAAAGGCCCAAAATGCTATAATGGTGGTCCAGAGGATCTTGCACCTGGACCTCTGGGAGAAGTTAAGAGGAGCGAATTGCGTGACACAACTGCATCACTGGTAAGACCAGATTGCATTTTGATCGCCGAAGATATCGTTTTTTCAATGGATATTAAGCTGGAGAACTTTTGGGAGGACGTCCTTATCTTGCTTGCTCTTTGGGTGATCAACAAGCTCTACTTGTCCCTTGCCCCGAGATTCTGCTCTAAAAACATCAAAACATGAACGTCATCGTTACTCCGTATTACGACATCAAGTCATCAATCTCAACTGCATTGATCCTGTTCCTGTTTCAGATTTTAGTCATTACACAATGTACACGTATATTATATAGCACGACGAGACAATTTTATTTTTCATTTCTCCTTCTGCTTTATTGGACTATATGATATTATGAGCTGAAATAGAATTAACAATATAATTGACACCTGACACACGGCAAAAAATTGTTAAGAAACTCCATCAGAACTCTCTCAGAGGCTGAGGCAGGTGCATTTTTGAAATTTCAATGAACACTAATGGCACTTGCTATCAAATTGCCTTAGCTAGCTCTATATCATTTCAACAAAATCTGAAAAATAAACTGACTTGATGCAAAAGTGTGCATGCATGCTTGATCTGGAGTAGAAACAGCTGCGTCAACTATACACCAATGGCAGGGTTTGTAGTTGCTGATCACCGGCCAATGCCAAGAAGTAGATGCAAAGCTTTTGTTGCTTAGCCTAGCTTTGACAATTTTTTTATGCCCATGCAGGCATTCAACCTTATTACCAATCTGGTTAGATGCCGCGTCTGCTAGCTAATTCTGAGTTTCATTGGAATCGTTGTGCCTTCGGGCGTTAAATACAATGCTACTGATGTTGCCATCGGAGGTGAACAGAGATTGATAATGATCAACAATATTCAACATAACTTAAAGTTTGCTTAATATCGATGTGCTTCTACTCAATTTTGTTAGTTAAGTAACCAATTTATATTTCCCAACTATCAACTCTAAAACACGAATTAAATTAACATAAAACACTTTGTAATTCTTTATAATCTAAGAATTATTGAGTATGATAATTGTGTGCCTCCTTGTTTGGTCATGTGCTTTTCAAGTATTTTCATTTAGTTGGACGCTCAAATTCATGTACCGAAAGTAAGGGATTAAAAACATTAATTTGTTCGAAAAATAGGACGAGTGTTCTGAGAGATTCTCGTGGACCGGAGAGACAATCCCCATAACTGCTGTTGCTGCTACCATAATTCACTGGTCATGTCATCAGTTAATATAAGTAAAACTAAATAGAAAAAATAATGCCCAGCTTTTTTGTGCACGACAAAGCATTGAATTGTCAAACTGAGTGGATATAAGTTGGTGGATGGATGTTAAGGTTCAGTGAATGTTGTTGGACGGGACAAGGAAAAAGACTTGAAAAATCAGCATCACAATTTCATTCTCCTATTTCTTTTAGGCAATGCCTATGTTGCAGCTGCAACATATGCCAGGTCTAAATACTGGAACTGGGTGGATCTTTTTTTAAAAATCATAACAGTATAAACTTATAATGGTACAAAGTTAAAATGCTAATGGTGCACCGTTATTGGGTTTATTTTAGGTCTGTGCACAGCGAGTGAAGGTGTTGTTACAGCGAAGTATTTCACAGTACATTAGATTGCCTCTATGTTTGTCAGTTTGTCAACATTGTGATTTGAGGTATGATTAAATGATTAAGATTCTCTCTTAATCCAAGTTCTTATAAATTTTTTAAAATATTCTTATAAATTTTTAAAAATATTCTAACACCTGTAATTTTGTGTTAAATTATTATTAGGATTTAATTACTTTTATTTTTTAATTGATTAATTACTAATTATGTGAATAAAATTTATTCAAGAGAAGGTTTGCTCATAAGAGAATTTAAATTTCAAATCAAAAAAATTAATCCAAGTGCCGCGTCATCATACATCGTCCCACCAAGACAGTTAGAGGGTCAGTAAAATTAACTAAAATTTAATTAGCTAACAGGTATTTAGATTGTGAAATATGATAACTTTATCCAATGGTAGTTCGTTTTACCACTTATATCGGATAAAATATTATGAGAGGAAAGGAACGAGGGTTAAAAATCGATTTAATGATTTAACAAGTAGTATTCACAACCAATTTCGTTGACTTTGAAAACGAACCGTCCAATTTTTGGGATGCAGTACACTGCAGATCATCAACATTAATCAAACGGCCCAGACGGAGTGATTTGACAGCAATGGCAAAATTGAAGCAACCAAGTTCTCATAAGAAGTTACGAGGGAAGGATTTGTTAGCGTGGTTCATCGGTTCACTTTGGTTAGCCCTCCTACCCCCAACCACACGCCTTTATTATGCATCTACATCTACTTAGGGACCCCGGCCTATCATCAAATTCGTTTCCATTTTTCAGATCTCATTAAATTTCACATTTCAGCTCTCAGGCCTACCGTCTTCTCTACCAATCTTGGTGATATTTAAAGGGTTTGTTTGTTTGTCTATTTGCTGAGGCGGGTATCTTCTGAAGAAAGTAAAAACAAAATGAAGGTGACCGTAATTTCACGCAGTGGTCGGGAAGTTATCAAAGGAGGGCTTGAACTGAATGATTCAGTATGTTGGTTCACTTTGTCCCTTAAAAAATCTTTTCTTTTATTGTTCTGTTTGTTCACTTGGACAATGGAGACAATTGAAGTGTAAACTTTTTTCATGGTTGCTTTAGTTGATTCTTCGATTTTTCTTTGCTTTTGTAGGCCACAGTGGCTGATCTGCAGGAGGCAATTCATAAGCGAAGTAAGTGCTATATTTCTATTTTTTTGACTTGTTTTAATTAGGCCATTGGTTGTATGGGACTTCTGGTTTCATTCAGAAAGGTTGCACTTCGGTCAGCGGTCTCTGGCTTTCAAGTTTTAATGTAAATTAGTTATTTGCAACATCACATGGTCCACGGTTCACTGTCTAATTTCTTTCCCCCCCTTTAAAATACCATACCTTGTTAAAAATTTGATTTTGATAGTTCCATTTGATTATGCTATTTCACACAATATGTTTGTATATTGGCAATCCCTGATGTAATTTCAATTCTATGAGCTAATTTGTGTGCCTTTTATCAACAGCCAAAAAATTTTACCCTTCAAGACAGAGGCTAACCCTCCCACTTCCACCTGGTTCAAAGCAGAGAGCTACTGTCCTTGACCACAAGAAGAGTCTCAAAGAATACTCTGATGGAAACTCAGGCAACTTGACTGTAGTGTTCAAGGACCTGGGTCCACAAGTTTCCTATCGTACACTTTTCTTCTTTGAGTACCTGGGTCCTTTGATTCTCTATCCCATTTTTTACTACTTCCCTGTCTACCAATATTTTGGCTATAAAGGAGAGCGTGTAATCCACCCAGTCCAGACATATGCTTTATACTACTGGTGTTTCCACTACTTCAAACGAATTATGGAAACATTTTTTGTGCACCGCTTCAGTCATGCGACCTCGCCGCTTTCTAATGTGTTTAGGAATTGTGCTTATTATTGGTCCTTTGGTTCTTTTATTGCCTACTATGTGAACCACCCACTATATACCCCAGTCAGTGACCTCCAAATGAAGATTGGCTTCGCTTTTGGAATAATTTGTCAGATTGCTAACTTTTATTGCCATATATTGCTGAAGAATCTTCGTGGCACTGATGGCAGTGGAGGGTATCAGATCCCTCATGGGTTTCTTTTCAATATTGTGACATGTGCTAATTACACTACAGAAATTTATCAGTGGCTTGGATTCAATATTGCGACACAGACAGTCGCAGGCTACATCTTTCTTGTGGTTGCTGCACTTATTATGACCAATTGGGCCCTTACAAAGCACCGTCGTTTGAAGAAGGTAACTTCGTAGCTTGTAGTTGTTTCTCTTTTTCAATTTGGATGCTTAGCTTGGAATTATTCATTTATACTGGACTGGTTTGCATCTTTGTTTTGAGGTCTTTTCCCACATTTAGGCCTACCTAGGTTAGGAGAACTGAATCTTGGTAGTGTTCGATACTAAAACTATATACTGAAATGATAGTTTCTTTTGTGTATAACAATTCATTTGTTTGCTTTAGATGCCTATCAGATACATCTAGTGTTATGTGAATCTGCACATTATGGTTACATTATATACACAATAGATGAATAATATAGATGCACACATAAGTTCAGAAGTGGATGATGGTGCAGCCAGATCACGGATAAGTGGTCTTAATTTCTCAGATGTTATGGATCAGACTTTTATCTTGTTGGAAATTAAACGATCAAATTCCGTTAGTTCACTCAGATCAAGTGTTGCGTAATTACTGCTTTCTTCTTCAATTTAGATCATAATCAGATTTATTTGGAAACCTAAATTGCTATTAGCTATTGCTTAGATAGAGAGGGTATAGTTGTTACATTAACTGGTTCATTGAAATTATATTCCAGGTAGGAAAATCAATTGTAGGCATTTAAAAGTCTCGATAATCTTGATTTCTGAAAATGAGAGCATTAATAGTTTTCCAATATTCTTGTGTTGTTTTATATAGAATGTCTTGCTTACGTTCACTGCTTGTGATCTGCAGCTATTCGATGGGAAAGATGGAAGGCCCAAGTATCCTCGGCGATGGGTAATACTGCCCCCATTCCTGTAAAAGTGATTGGCGAGCCTGCCACTCATTGGTTTAAGTTTTGGATTCAACTTCTTGTATTGAAGATTATCAGTCCATTCTCTTTGGCTAGGAACTAGAGCTCACCTGTTTACCTAGTTTCATTATTAGACAGTTTAGATGTTGTAATTCGTTTGAGCTGTGCAAGGATATTTTCTTTTATCTAAATCAAACCACTTAGCAAGTCCTCAGACTTCTCTCGGTTTCATTGCATGTTCGTGGCTAATCTTTGATATGTCATTGCTTCTTTCTTTCTTTCTTTCTTTGCGAGCAAGTAATGTGTAATCTGGTAGCCTTTTGGCACAATGAAGTCCTCATTTGCAACTTTGGCAAGGTTGCACCAATGATTGAATATTTGTGCCACTGATGTTCATCATTTGCAAGATTAACAACACTTTCCCCACTGGTTGTCACAGGGGTGACATGACAAAATTGATGTTCTTTCTTAGATGTCCTGTTTTCAGTAGACATAACACATAAGCAGCATAAGCTTATGAGGAAGATAACGTCATCTTTCCTTTTACTCGAATTTTGGAAAAGATTTTGGTGCTGAAAGCAACCATATCCAGCCATCAATTGCTGCTCACAGCTCCCAACTTACCAGCCCACCAAACATTACATCTGTGTACTCGGATTTTGCTGTTTGTCGAACCTGAACAAGGGTCTTCGAATTTTTGGTCTGCCGAGGAAGTTGTACAAACGGCACGGTTTAGTCGATTAATTAATTTTCAATGAAATGGTTATGAATTCTTTTTCTTTTAGTGGACCGAGGATCATAAAAGCAATGTGCATATTACATGAAAAATGAGTAATGATATAGTTATAAATTCTTGTACAAACTTTTTTTGTATAAATTAATATAGTATGATTTAATTGGTTGGACTATATATCTCTTAGTTTACATAATTTATTTTAATTATTTTATATTTTTATTCAATCAATGAGTGAATGTCGCATCAGTTTGTATAAAATAAATTTATACAAGAGTTTGTAGTTATATCATCACTCCATGAAAATTTTTCCATAATTTAGGTTTTTAATTTAGGTAATTATACGCATGTTAAATGTTAGTTGATAGACAAAGTATATTGAAGAATTATAAATGTCGGATTTTTCTAATGTTAAGGTTAGATCAATAAAGAATCTTAATGTTATAGGACAGAAAAATGTATATGAAAAAATACTTTCATTATAAAATATTTTCTAATAGTTTCTTAATAAATGCTACTATCAAATCAACAAATAATTTTTTTTAATTATTCATAGAATATCAATACTAAGCACATTGATAGTGTCTCTTATGTGCTGGCTAGTTAAATCTCTCATGTGAGAATATATATATATATATATATTTGAGTTTGAATTCCCCTCGTATGGACAGGGGTGATTTTGATTGTTATTATTTATTAGGCTATAAGTTAAAAATATCCATACATCTCTTACCAAATACTTTCAAAAGAAAATAAAAAAATTATTTATTCAAATCAAGTAATTGTATTGATTTTCTTTTAAATATTTAAAAGCAAATTAAGTTTATTTTGAGTTTAGATATTTAGATTGTGTATCACAATATTAATTTAAGAAAGTTTTAATAAGTTTTTTTTACTCTAAAAATTTAAGTGGATAATGAAATAATAAAAAATAAAAAATAATTTTATTTTTTTAAAAAATATTGTGAATATTAAAAAATAAATTGATGAAAGAAAAGAAAAGGACAAAATGGTCATTAAAGCGGAGGATGTGGAGACAGACCGCATACCGAATACTGACCCGAAAGGCCCAAACGAGGAGTTATACAAGCTGCAGCCACTAATTTAATCGAACGGTCCAATTGTCACCTCTCGTTTTCTTTCATATTTTATTTTCTCAATTTCCTCGTCTTCTCTTTCAATCAATCACAACAAAAACCAAAACAAAACAAAACAACGAGGCATCCATTCTCTGCGCCTCGAAATTCGCTCGTTCTCATCTCATAAGTGGTCAATTTCTCTTCCTTTCTATCTCTCGCTCTCTCTCTGTCATTTCTATTTTTTAAAAATAAATTCTCATCGAATTCTTATTTTTTCTCTTTTTATCTTTCTTTCCGATCCGTTCAATACCTCGTAGATCTGGTGAATTCTTGTTAATTTCTCTCTTGAGTTTTCTTTTCTTTTTTACTTTAAATTTAATTTCGGTAATGTATTTATCAAAAAACGCTCAGTCGTTATTATGTGATTTAGGCTTTAATCATAGATTTATTTGATTTTGGTTTTAGTGGCTAAAAAATTGAATCCTTTTCTGTTCTGATACATTTAATTTATTTTGAAGATCGAATTTTTATGTTTATTTCTTCGATTTTTTTAATCATTGTTATTAGTGTGATTTGATCATTGCTAATACATTAGGAAAATTTATTCTGTATTGAAGCTACATGCTAATTTGTTGATATGTTCATGAATGTCGCTATCTATATAATGTAATTGTCTTGGCTGATTTTATCTTGTGTATTGTGCTGCAGGTAGCAGAAGATGGCAGACGGTGAGGATATTCAGCCACTTGTTTGTGACAATGGAACAGGAATGGTTAAGGTAATTAAATTAGCTTGAATGCAGTAGAAGCTTGTTTTTTATTGTTTTGCCTACCGGTAAAACTCCAAGTCGGTATGAATTAGCTGATTGCAATCTTTACTGTTTAGGCTGGGTTTGCTGGAGATGATGCACCACGGGCGGTGTTCCCTAGTATTGTTGGTCGTCCACGTCACACTGGTGTGATGGTTGGCATGGGTCAGAAGGATGCATATGTTGGTGATGAGGCTCAATCAAAGAGAGGTATTTTGACTTTGAAATACCCAATTGAGCATGGTATTGTGAGCAACTGGGATGACATGGAGAAGATATGGCATCACACCTTCTACAATGAGCTTCGTGTTGCCCCAGAAGAGCACCCTGTTCTTCTCACTGAGGCTCCTCTCAATCCGAAGGCTAATCGCGAGAAGATGACCCAGATTATGTTTGAGACCTTTAACGCTCCTGCTATGTATGTTGCCATCCAGGCTGTTCTTTCCTTGTATGCAAGTGGTCGTACCACTGGTAAGAATTGCAGAGTTCAGAAATTATGTTATCAATGTGTTAGACATATCTTGATATTAGGCCAAGACTTCAATGGCTGGTGTATTGTTTTGATTTATGATATAAAGCTGGAATCATGAGGAGGTATCATTGGGGCTTGATGTATAATATATTACTTGTATCATGATGCAGTGGCTTTTATTCTGGTTCTTTTCTGCAAAGGACCTTGTCAACTTGGTTATAAATTTTTTTATTTTTTTAGTCCAATTTCTCTGGTTGTTTTGGTTGGAGTTCATTCATGCCTTATTCAAATCATTGGGATGCCCCCCCCCCCCCCAAAAAAAAAGGAACAAAAACCCGATTTTAATACAGCAGTGTTGTCCCTGGTTCTTCTAGGTATTGTGTTGGACTCTGGTGATGGTGTCAGCCATACAGTCCCTATATATGAGGGTTATGCCCTCCCACATGCAATACTTCGTCTTGACCTTGCTGGTCGTGACCTCACTGATCACTTGATGAAAATTCTCACTGAGCGTGGGTACTCTTTCACTACTACGGCAGAGCGTGAAATTGTCAGGGACATGAAGGAAAAGCTGGCTTACATTGCTCTGGACTATGAACAGGAGCTTGAGACCTCGAAGACCAGCTCTGCAGTTGAGAAGAGCTATGAGTTGCCCGATGGGCAGGTTATCACTATTGGTGCTGAGCGTTTCAGGTGTCCTGAGGTCCTTTTCCAACCATCCATGATTGGTATGGAAGCAGCAGGCATCCACGAGACCACTTACAACTCCATCATGAAGTGCGATGTTGATATCAGAAAAGACCTGTACGGCAACATTGTCCTCAGTGGTGGTTCAACTATGTTCCCTGGTATTGCCGATAGAATGAGCAAGGAAATTTCTGCCCTAGCCCCAAGCAGCATGAAGATTAAGGTAGTGGCACCACCTGAAAGGAAGTACAGTGTCTGGATAGGAGGCTCAATCTTGGCTTCTCTTAGCACATTCCAGCAGGTTGGTTTTCTATACATATGTTTGGGTTGATATTTTAATTGATCTTTTATCAATTGATTCTCATTTACTGGTTTTGCCTGTGCTTTTGAGTGCAGATGTGGATTGCAAAGGCTGAGTATGACGAGTCTGGGCCATCAATCGTGCATAGAAAGTGCTTCTAAACTGTTCACCAATAGGATTTTCGAAAGAATTACTGTTTTCCAATTGCAGTTTGCAACCTTTTTTCATTTTAGCTTTGTTATCCATGTGTTTATTTTCATGTTGGAGAGATGACTTTGAGAAGGCTGAGTTGATTTCAAAATGGTCAAGTTCTTTCATTGTCATCTATTATGAGAAGTTTTTTGACTGTTGTTATCCATTTTCTTTTGGCTGCCTCTGTAGTCTGTACCACTCAAATTATTTTTCTCTTGAGGGCACGACATCAAAATTTTCTAATTGGTGCTGAGCTTCCTATTATTATTTTTTATGATCCTTTTATTATTATTATTATTATTATCATTATTATTTTAACGGCTTCCTTTTGAACCATGGAAATTGAACCTTGTAAGACCTCAACCAAGAATTGTCTAGGATCTCTGGTGAATCGGTAATAAATTTTCTGTTTAATTGCTTAATTAAAAGAGTTGGAGTAACATTTAGAGTACATGTTTGCAAGTGGAGTTTGAGATTTCTTGCCACTGAAATATAATCGCTGAAAATTTGTAAAGAAATTGTTTTTGTTCAGTGGAGTTTCGATATTTATCTAAATAGCTTGCCTTGCCTTGCCTTGCCTTGCTTTGCCTGCCTGTGATTGAAGTTTCTGTTAAATCTGTTTGCCTATCACTTGCTGTCTTGTATCAAAGGAAAAGCTCTTTTACCATCTACAATGTTGATATATAACTTAAAACCTCAAACATGGTAGCTATTTTGTATACGAACACAAAACACGCACGCATGAGCGCATACCCCCTTCATCACTATCTTCATGAGTCCTAATAATTCCTGTTTCCTAAACTTCAATCTGTATCAGAAAGCAATGATGTTTTAGTTTCGAGCTCATCATTGTCCAAGAATGGATATTTCTCTTTGATCCAATTCTTACTCGGCTTTTCCCACAGTGATTTCTTGACGGAATTTTCTTCCTTCTCGTTGCTTTTATCGATCAACAAACTCTCGTTTAAGTCCAAGAATTTGTCACGTTGATTCTGATAATACTTATTAGAGTAAGGACTCGATCTCCCGTATCTTCTCATAAACGAGTCCCTGAAACTATCATAATCATCTGAAGAAGATCTCTTGCTGAAGCTCCCAAATCCTTTGATCTCTCGCGTTAGCTTCCGAGCTCGTGCTCTCTCGTCTGTGAGTAGCTGCTCGCTTTGCAGTAGTTCTAATATTCTCTCTGATAACCTTGTCACACTCAACCCCCAGTTGAATCTGCATGAGAAACCCAGAAATGGAAACGAATATTTATATTTTCACGCGATCAAAAAAAGAGAGTGCTTGATACAGAATGCAACACGTGTAACAAACCCTTTCTCGTCAATATATTGGAAGTTTGCCATCTGCTTAATAACATCTTCATGATCAATCTGAAACTCTTCTGCAATTCTTTTTGGTCCATGGGTTAATAGATGCTCCAATAAAATTAGAGCGTTGTAGGAAGCTCGCCAATTCTTCTTGTCAAATTTCAGTAACCTAGAAAATCTTGTCGTCAGATTTCGGCTTACATATATAAATATATAAACGCATATGCAAAGAAACTTATAAATTATAGAAATAGAACCTTTGGTGTAGAATCTCCACAATTCTCCAATAATCATCAACTTCGAAGGCAGCCCTTGATATTATGTTCATTGTACGTGTATCCGGCGGCCATGGGTTTCCATTTGTAGCTTCTTCCGTCAATCTTCAAATCACAGTCAAATGAATACACATCCAAAAGCAGTATATCAAAAACAATATGTGCATAATATGCATATAGAGAGAAAACTTACAGTTCAGCCGGAGTAACGTCAGTGAGAACCAATCGCGCAGTTCTGATCTTCTCTTTGAAGTAGAAAGAAGCTTGAGTTTTGAAGTTATGGAAGATGGGACTGCCCATAATGCTGTTATTGTTCAGAATGTTTAACATGATGAATAAATTCTTTGATGGGGTTACTTTCAAAGCGTTATCTAAGTACGCAAGAAGTGTAACAACTCCAATACAGCAACAAAAAAGTACACTAACTACTCTCCAAAAGTGATTTGGCACGTAATAAGATATGATTTATGATAAGAAAAGTCCAAGTAAAAACATTTTACAACTTAAGAGTGAGAGGAGATGGTGATATCAACGCGGAATTTATAGTTAATTGTAAATAATTAATTAGTAGGCATCTTTGCCTGAAAGAAGATAACAGAGATTGTTTGAGGTCAAAACGATGCAATCTTTGACCTAAATTTGGAATGGTGCCTTTCTTGAAATTCGGTTCATGATTTTGACCGGACAAGATAAATTAGTTCATTAACAACCTACTTTGCTTGTTAGCGATCTACCTAATAAAATAATTAAGTTGTGCATTTGATTCCAGGGATAAGCCTCTTGGTATGGATTCTGCTGGAAGTCCATCCTTTAAAAGGTTTTCCCATAGAAGTAATTAACATTAATAGCGGAGTTCCATCTGTGGAAGAGTGGCCTAACACTTCCAACCGTTCATGACAATTAACAAATTATCCATTGACTTAAATTTTCGCTTCCTTAAGGTAGAAATTTAATGCAGGGAGAGAGTTTATTGATTGAAAAGAAATTATTTTCTAGTCGTTTGGTCATGACTCACAAGGTAGACAAATGGATACTCACCTTTATCAATCTCATAACTTTCATCGCAGTCTGCAGCAATGCTAAAAAACCTGACAAATGAACCTAACTTCGGTGGCTGAGATCTAATCACCCATACCACAAGCCAAACATTTGACATTTGTTTGCGGGCTGGAATTACTGCTGCCAGCTCTCTAGTTGCTGCAAACAGCATCTATGGGCGAGCAATCGGATATGAATACTATGTGTGTAACAAAATCAATAATCATTCAAGGCCCTGCAACAGCCATTGAAAACTGCTTGGTACTGAAACCAAAGACGAATCTGCAGTATTTAAATCCCAACAAAAACAGCTAGGGAACAATTGTAGTCTAAATAGTACATCACTTTCCATTTTCATGAATGATGCTTCTAAGTCAAGCGCTTAGTCCTACTGCTATTCAAATAGCACAGATTGCAAAATTAAAACCTCATAGTTAGCTCATCATGACTTACATAGCACAGGCACAAAAAACCTGAGTTCTGCTTGCTGCAAATGTGATTTTGAGGATATGTATAACTTAAACTTTGGCTAATCAGGTGTGTCACTTTTGTATCTGCAGCAATAAACTATATGGAAAGGCCTGAAGAATCATATTGCTTGCACTTGTGGATTGAAACTCAGGAATGAAGGTTCACGTGCGAACTTTCCACATACCAGTCCTGTATCCCATTGACATGAGCGCAAGCTCCCAAAGCATGTTGGGAATGCTCAGTGGATTCACCTTTGATCCAGGAATTTCAGACCAGTTGACAGATATCTCAGTCATTGGGATACCAAACCTTTTGCACAGATAAACTAACTCGACATCAAAGCACCATCTACACGAAGTCCATTTGCTCAGCTAGTTAGCAAATTTCAAAATTTCTAGTGAACAAAGAATAGCACAAATGGAATGGTACATAACATTGCTAACATAATGCCACTGAAACAATTCCTCATCTATATATTTTCATGTTCACGTATTAAAATTTCAGGGCAGGGATGGTAAGAAAGATTGTAGTCACCTTTTCAAGCGGATGTTTGTGAAGAGCTTCCTGGCTGCAGCTCTAGTAAACATCTTGAAACCACACTAATGCATCAAGAAGTCCATATCAGATAAAGAAGCAGCGTTGTTACGCCACAAAGGAAGAAACAAATGCAAAGAAGAAACCAACCTGTGTATCACGAATTCCAGGACCAGCACTCAAGATAACAACAAGATGGAAACCCTTCATCAAAAAATTGCGGTACCACTTCCTCTGAAATCAAGTGAAGTATTTCAACTAAACAATGAAATGTAAGTGAAAAGTGAGAAAATATATATATACACAAATGAAGCAGCATGAGCAGTCACAATACTGAACTGTAGCCAAAGCTTTCTCTTCAAGATGCGCACGAGAGCCAAAGGCAACTATTGGGATATCAGATATTCTAAAAGTTGAATCACCAGTCACTGAATCTCCATGATTATACTCCTTTCTGCCAACTGCATGGATCTATAGGCATAACATCAGGTAGTTGTTGTAACATACTTAAACTTTTCACATGAATTCAATTGAATTGTGAAATAACTAAACAATTATGAAAAAAGCACTATTATTAGTCACAGCTAATACAAACCTGACTTTCAAGTTTTTCCAAGTCAGTAACCTTAGTCGCACCATCAGCATCCAGCATCAGAAGTAATTCACCCCGTGAATGAAGCATTCCCTGTTTTACAATGCTTTCGCAGAGGTAACAAGCTTCACTCAATATTTGTCACGCATAATGGGAAAAACACAACCCCTTGAACACCAGTAAAATATTTTTGGACGAAGAAAATGAATTCTTTAGATTAGACTCACTTTTCGGATAGCTTCTCCCTTGCCATGATTTCTACCAAGAAGGATAATTCTCACATTGTCTACCGTATACTTCCTTACAAAGTCAAAAGCTACTCTTTTTGTCCCATCAGAACTTCCATCGTCAATGATCAGCACCTATACAGGAACTCAATAGTTAAAACCTGACCTCAAATGGTGGGCAGGCACTAATCAATTACAGACTGTTGCAAGCTAGTAACTTTGAATGCTTATACATCTTGCAGAACAGGGACAACCTATATTTTCCAGTATAATGGAAGTATAATGTTGCTAATCCATGTGAGAATTTGCTTAATGCCTTTCCCCATTAATATGGTAAGGCAAGGAGCTGGGAACCCCATATTTTGCATTTCTTAGGTGAATCTCGCATTTTTCAAAATTTCATTATATTCCTAAGGCAGTGAGACAAAGCCAAGACATAATTTACATGATTTAATTCTGAAAATTAAGCTACGATCAGTCCCATTGGAACAAAACCTGATTCAGCTGATCTATAAAATGAAAGGGATGGAAAGTACCTCATAAGTGAATGATTTATCCTTTGCTGCACGTTGCCGAAGGTAACTACAAAGGAAGAGATATCATTATGATTCAATATTATGAGACTTTCTGCAATAGCCACACACATATTCATTTTATCACATCACATGAGCAGATATGGAAAACTAATGTGCCTTTGTACAAGCCACCTTCTTTATCCACCAGAAGAGGATGAGACAAATGCAACATATTGTGAACAAAATTGGAGGTACCAACACCTGAGTGGATCTGTGCATAGCTCTTAGTATTATTAGAGGAGCTCATTGCCCTGAACACATTCATTACCTAATCCTAAAACCAAAGGAAATTATGTTGGGCAATGCCATCTAATTGCCGATCATAAAGTTAATCATTAACTAGAATAATTACTTTTCCACATTTTCTTTTCTAGCAACTGGTGTGAAAATTTATTAGTATCATATAAGAAATGATTATGGAATATCAGCTACAATAGTTCATGTTTCCCAGTTCTCCTTTTTCCCAGTCTTAGCTAGCATATCCCAATGCATATAAATTCAAAATCATGAATATAGTTATTTTGTAGCAACATTAAAAATAAAAGTAGCTTTACTTCAACTTACTTGAGGGTTTCATCAAGGGCTCCAGGAAGCCTGTGCTCCTCATTGAATGCAGGAATTATCAAAGACATATATTTCTCAGCTGGATCAGTGACAGAGGGACAAGGAACCTGAAACAAATATACCCAGAACATTTATCATCACTTAAAACCACTTCACCAATGTTAAAAGTTATTGATATCTGATAGGAAACCTTAAAGAAAAAAAAAATCACCAAATATGCAACAAAAATTCAAAGATTTACAGCTGACTATGAACTATCCCAACTCTCACTCACTTTTATCACAAATATTTTCAACCAATTTTGGAATTAGGTTACTCAATAAAAAGAAAATTTCAATTTTTTGGTACAAACTAAATCCACAAGAAATCTCGTGATTGTTTAGTGAAAACAGCATATTAACTATTGCTTTCAGTAGTAAAATATGTAAAAGTTAGTTAGCTAACTACAATGTATATATTGCAACTTGCTTTATCATTTAATCTTTTCACATTTTCTGAATCTTTTACATTTTTTGAATGTGTTATTATGTTTCATTAATTTTTCAGGAAAATTCTGAACGACAAAAGATTCAGATGGACCCACAAAGAAAATTTCAGTTCCGGAAGCTGAAAAGAAAATGTTGTAAGAGAATGCAACAAAAATAAAAGCAAAAAAACAACAAAACAGTTACCTGTTTCAATGAACTCGGATCCTCGAAGATCGCAGGAGCTTCAATGTGACTGTTCAAAAGAGCAATAATGAATTAGAATAAGATAAATAATTTAACCGAAAAAGAAGAAAAAAGAAGAGGATCGAGAGATAATAAAATTTTGAAAATTGGGGTTATTAACGTACGCATGATTGTCTCTTCTCCTATATGCTTCGAAGATAATAGCAGAAATTAATCCAAATAAAATTATCACAATTACAACCAGCAGAGCCTCCACAATCGCGCATACAAACCCCATTGTTTTTGCGTTTGCAAGTCCTGTTTGGTCAGCTCGTAATTTTGTTTTGGAGCTTCGGTTCATATGGTTGATAAAAAACGACTTTGAAGGAATTCTACGCCCTCAAAAATATATATTATAAATAAATTATCTGTGTTTTAGCGAACAATAAGCCCGTCTAGCTCAGTCGGTAGAGCGCAAGGCTCTTAACCTTGTGGTCGTGGGTTCGAGCCCCACGGTGGGCGCTTATTTTTCAACCAAGCTTTTTTTTTTTTTGTTTTTTCATTTTTCCTTTCAAATATTATTACTTCCTGGCTCAAAGCATGCTTCTTAGCACAACAAAATTAAAACGTGAAGCAATTAGTCTCACTTCTTAGGAAAAAAGCACCTTTAACTTATGTAACTTAAGTACACATATGCTTATAAATATATGGGCAAAATGCATTGTTATAAGACACCCTCTCAAGTAGAAAATATTAAAGATATTCTGAATGAGGGTAAATTCTGATAAATATGATTTACAAGAAAATTGTGCTTACATTTAACTTGCTATATTACATATACTCTAACTAAAGATGATTCAAATCTTTTATTCCAAGTTCGGATGGTTTAGTTGCACTTGTCTTTCACTAAGTTCAAAGATCCAGGATTCTAAGCTTTACTAATTGATAGTTCTGTAGAGAACGATGGAAGGAGAAGAGAGAGAGAGAGAGAGAGAGAGAGAGGAACTGTGAGGCATGAGAACCGTGTAAAAAAATTCCATAGCCACACAAGCTATGTTCTCAATCAGCGATGAAAACATTCCACCATGCAAAAGTACAAACGCATTATCCATGTTTCAATTATATCAAAAGCAAATTAGAATGATTACTAGAGCATAAATGATCCTTTTATCGTCAACTATGTTCACCGAAAACTAGAGGTCCAACCATTTGGGATAGGAGGTGAAGTTGAAAACAAAACATTGGAACACCAGCAAGGTACAGTCAATAAGAGCTCATCTTCAAACATCCTATGGAAATGCATATTGTTTCCCCACACTTAAGATAGGCTTACAAATTTAAAGTTCCCTAGTGTTAAACATTGAATTCATGACTCTTCAACATTTTTAGCCAGAGAAACAAATTATCATTTGATATTGCAGCTTAGGAAAATCTTGTCTCCGGAAAAATTCCCAGATATATAGCGCCTCCACCAGCTGATTCTAACTCATTTTCAGGAAGATAACCTTCCTGCTTTTGCCCATATCTTGTTGATAACAGCGTCGTCAGGCTTCTTTATACTAGCAAGACTCTTAGGGCTGACTCCGAAAATTTCTACCTGGTCTTGTGCTTTGTGCTGCTGTTTCATCTTCTTTGTACTAGCAAGATGTCTAGGTTCAAGCTTCATGTCATCATTATGGGTCAAAACATTCACCTGAGGCAGCAAATTTGAAAAAATAAATGAAGAGATGTTATTAATTGAGTAATTTTAACCATCGATAGGGATACACTTAGGACTAGTGCATTCCATGGGTTCTAAGAAAAGTTCATATATATCTCAGTTTAGACTACCTTTTGGATGAAAAGTACATCATATAATGCAACAATGAAAGCCGCCAAAACGTATGATCGCACTAACTTGAAACTTGAGAGTACAGAAGCAGTCCAATTCAACTCTATGCAGTTTCTGAAGTGATAAAATAACAAAAATGGTGACCCAAGCAATGGCAAAACACCTGCTGCGAGCGCAGGATAATCTCCAAAAAAACATGCAAAAGCAACAGGAAAATAAAATGTAAAAGAACCTTAATAATGTGTAATTGCGGCCGTAGAGACATTGACTCGTAGACAATACTTCCAAGAAAATTTCATCAGAGAAGCGAAGGGAGCCTAACGCGTTACTTTCTGGCATTTCTTGCATGTATGTGTCAGATACAGAAGAATGAACTTATGCTTTATTGAGGCAATTGAAGTAGGAGGAATTTAAGAACATATTCTGCGGAAAAAAAAAAAAACTCCAGAAAACTGTAAAATGTGCAATAGCTAGCTTAAATACATATTCAACTTTAAAAAGCTTGGGAATTCAAATGCATGTAAAGAATTTTCTATTCATTTCGTGCAAAGTGACATCTAAGGTTCTATCCATCAATGTTTTCAGGGGGCTGTATTCTGTTTTCTGAATCCAGGAGAGAGTTAAAAAAAAAAAAAAGCGATGAATCGGTGTTTTAGAATAATGACTACGAAAACAATAAAATCAATTTTTGCTTTTAGTGCATAAAACGTAAAAAACAGGTTTGAAGTATTTTCATTATTTTCTGTTTGGACATTTGCCACGCGCGGTAGAAATCGAATGTGCTTGCCCCGCTTCACTTTCTACAGCTTTGCTATTATTTGATTTCTGCTAACATAAATTTAATATTAATTAAGTGAATGGAGTACCAACTGTATTAAAATAAATTAAAGAAAAAATCTAAAATATATCGAGAAACGAGACAAGTAAAAATTAGCTTTAACTATATGGAGAAAGCAGGCAAATGCTTGGAGTGCTGAACTATTGCAGGATCAATAAAGCATGGAACCCACTTCAAAGTTTGCAATACAGCCTCGGTAAAATAACTAACATCAACTTTAATTTTGCATAATTAACACAAGCAAGAAAAGTATCAGAATATGAAGTGAAAAACTAACTGTTATTGGCCCCCTCCTGCGCGAGCAAGCCATGCAATTACAGTTGCCCGGACAAACCTGACAAGAATCGGCTATTTCGTTTTCTTACATTTTAGGATCCAGAGAAGGTACAAAATAGAAAAACACACAGATGTTTTCATGGGAACAAGAACAATTAAGACTACAAAATGGTAAAAGACCTCAATGATCTAGTTTAGAAATCCGTATAATCTACTTTCTTTTATCACTGATGAGTGCAAATATTAGATATACGACTCCAGACTGTACTGCCGATAGGAAAACTTGAAAGCGATCAGTACTTACCGGCTAAATGAGGGGTCATTTTTTTTCGTTTTGTAATATGCAACAAATTAAGAATATTAAGGCACTCGTTCCATTATTGAAAACTTTAATGCTTCCTATTCAGCTAATTTAGATCACATTTATAATTTCATCACTCTTTCATATATTAAAATTAGGGTTGGTAAATTGTGGACTTATATTAGGTTTTTTTTTGCAAGGCCAGGCCTAAGTGCATATTATTGATACTAAGCCTAAACCTTTCAAAAATCTATCCAAGTTTGGATAGGTCGAGTTTGGATTGAGTCTTATTTTTTTATTAATTAAAAAATATTTTTTTAATAAACTAAAAAATATTTATATTAAATATAATTATCTAATACATCAAAAAATAATAGTTCAATGTGCAAAATATTAGTAACATAACATAATAAATCACAAATATTAATATAAACAAAACCTGTTAATTTAATATTTTAAGTTTTTTATTTAAATTAAATTTATTTTTATTTATAAGTTAAAAAACTTGCTAAGTCCAATCTAATCAGACTTAATATTTTTTTACTCATCTAAACCCAATCCATACTAACTAAACTTTAGGTTTGTGAGCTTGAACTAAATCAGTCTGAATTTTTTTGCCAACCCTAACTAAAATAAGAGTCTAAGAGAGGATTAATTAAGCTTGCATTTCGACAATCCTAAAGACAGAAGATTGCATTTCAACGCACGGGGGTTTCAAAAAGTGGTGCCAGATGATAGGATTTTCCGCGTGGATAAATGACATTAGGTCCATCATTCGTATGCGTTCACAAAATAATACGTAGGTTTATCATTTGCAAGGTTGGCAAAACTCATGCCGGACTGGGCTGGGTTCCGATTGCCTAGATTTTATATTTTTTAAAATATTATATATGTATATTTTTTTTTAGTCTTTTATAATTTTTAAATTTATTTTAATGAAATTGAATATAAAAATATAAACTTTAAATATTTAAACTTTAAATATTTAAACTTTACATATGCGTAATAGATGAGTGAAACAAAACTTTACATATGCATAATAGATGAGTGAAACAAATATAAATATTTAAATTAATTTATATTTTATAATATTTTTGAATAAAATCTAGATTCTGAGTTGGGTCTCATATTTATTAAATAATAACTAAGACCGAACTCACTTCATATTCAGACTAAATATAACTCGGTCCACATCACTCGAGTCCAAGTCGGACGGGTATTTTTGTCATCCCTTCATTTGTATCAAAACCATCCCTTTAACCCTTCTGAAATAGCATATGATGGAATTGTCCTCATGGCATGTTTGGTCCATTGGCCTAACGATAATATATCTCCTTTACGTAAGTTGTGTATTTGATGTTCATGGTCCTTCTTGCTTCATTTTTAACTTTTTCTCGAAGAAGGTAGGAGGCTAGACTACCTCCAAATTAATTTTTTAAACATCTTACTTTTCTTAGGATTGAAATTTACAGATTAGTCAGAAGTAAAATTGCTCCAAAATTACTCTATCAAGCTGCTAGGAGCCAATCGATAGCAATAAATAATTTAAAACTTAGAAACAAAGGTAAATTAAAGAAATAATTGAAAGAGTTTACTTGTAGGTGTTTATAACTAGCTGTCTATATGATTAATGGACTCAACAATCAACATGAATTCCAAAACGGATACTAATTGGAATATCTTTTGAATTGATTTTGCAGAAAATAAGTGTAGTGAGTGCAGAAGATATGAATCATGATTGGTAGTTGCCAATTCTTGGGGTCATCGTTGCTTCGGAGAAGGGGCTTGAGACCTTTCTGAATGTACAAACAGTTTTCTAAAATTTGCACTCTAGAGATGCTTGTAAATGATTCCACTCATTGGTTGTAGTTGATGATGACAGGTAATTTTGTTGCTAATTATGCTTATGGCTCGTTTCCATTGTTGATTATACTATATATTAATTAGATCAAAGTCCTAGGCAACGCCGCGACCTTTCCTTTAGCTAGATTCAAATTTCATGGCATTATTTCTAATCTAGTTCGTTAATTCAAAGCCGAAACCCTAATTAGACTGCGTTTAACTGCGAAATCGAGTACAGTTGAGTGGGGGGGGGGGGTGTTGTGCTTGCATCACATGCTTAACTCATCAAATTAATGCTCTTGGTTATCTGAATATCGGACATCTTTTATTCATGTGATGAATTGAGGGAGCTGCGTTCAACTTCATTGTCCAAAACATTGAGGAGGTGATACTAGAGTTTAATAAATTCTTGGGATAACTGATGATTTGTTCATACCCCATTTGGAATTTTAAGGTTGAAGCCCAACTACATAACTTATTTTATAATTTTTTATTAAAAAAATTGTTTAGTAAACTTTGTAAAATCTGATTATTTTATAATTTTTTTAATTTTTACAGCAGCTTTAGAAAGTAGGTAAAGAGTTGATTTTCATAAGCAAATTATTAAATAAACAATCACACTCTAAAATAAATAAATAAGCAACCACATTCTAATATAAGCTCAATATTTTAACAAAAAGACAATTATATCTTAGTTTTTCACAAATTCTAATATATTACCATCACAATGGAATTATGCTAATAGCAATTATGCCATTACAACCATGGTATAGCACAATTATATAAGAACGCATGTACAATGTGATCTTCATTTGACAACGTTGAAAATGATCCTAATTTAATTTTTTATAAAGGAATAGAAAAAGATGATGACACTCAAAAAAAGTATTATAACACTAATAGTTCTAGATCACAAGAACGAAAAATTTGAGGATTATTGTTGTAACAAAATTTAATATGAATGTAATGCATATTATGTTTTATTTTATTTGAATTATGTATTAGTATAAATTTTTATTATATTTTATATAATTAATTATGAAGTTATTATATTTTATTTAATTGATTTCTTTTTCACTTTATGTAACTTTATGTATTTTAAAAAGAAAAAAGGTGATTTACATAATTTATTTAATATACTCTAAAAAATAAAAAGTAATTGAAACTTATATTTATTTTGGTCGTTATGAAATAAAATAATATTTTTATAATAAAATTTACCAAATGCATGTATTATATTTTTTAAACTTGTAGCAAGCACAACAATATATTTTATCAAACACTAAGCTGTTTATTTCATCCCTACAGGAGAAACAACTCATTTCATACTACAATCCCAAATTGGGCTTTACTGTTAGTGATCTATCGATAAAATAAATTTTTTTATCTACCGTAGGCTTTTATATATTAATTACATTTTAATTTATTGACATTAGATAATCTTTTTAATGGACTAATGTTACCCTTTAATTTCTTGTAAAAATGGACACTTAGAACCTACTTTACTATTATACCATCTTCAAAATGTATATTACTTTATTTGTTTTAATATATATTTGTATGTATTATATAATTTTGAAGTAAATTTATGGGATTATTTTAATTAAATGGTGTAATAATTAAAGAGTGGGCCTGAGTGTCCATTTAAGATATACGGGAGTGAAGCTATATTGGAATATATATATTTGTATGAAATATTTGTTTCTAAGGGAAAATAATAAATTTTTTTAATGCTGATATTTTTTTTTCAATGATTGAGAATTTTTATTCTTAAATAATAAAAACAATCCACTCTTGTAACACATTCATGAGAAATTCTAATCTTATACCTTAATGATAAGTTGAGCGTATCACATACACATATATATATATATATATATATTCAAATAATAATTACATTTCCAGTTAATTATTATTGATAAGTAAGTAGTTAAATTTTTAGATTCCCTTTCGATCATATATGAACGAGGCGAGCAAAGTTTCAAATGGCGAATCTTCAACATAAATTTTGCAACGACATCAGTCCTTGTCTTGTTATTCATATTAAATTTTGTCGTCAGCTTTTGTTCCCCATGCAAACCCTTACCTCCCATATCCCATAATTCTTATATGCTATGGCAAAATTTCCTATCCTTATCATGAGATGTATTTGTGAATTTAACCAACTCCATTGTTGCTTGCAAGTTGCAACTAGTAGTTTTGAAATTTCTTTCACTCTCTTGTTAGTAGAGCTCTTACAAATTAGATAAAGTTGCTGTCAACTTGTCTTTATAGCTTACTACTGTGTATCCATTACAAATTAACAAGTTAACAACTTAACAATAACTAGCTGTCTAGCTAGATGGCTGATGGTTACTTCTAAACTGCTCCAAATTTCAACTTTTCCTAATACAATATGATATTGATTACCCCCAAATGAAACAAATATAAGGACCGTTTTGAGGTTTTGAAACAGTTAAGTAGGTTCCAACTTTCCATATGAGTTTTGAAATATAAAAGATTATCTGTCAAAAGAATTTAACTTTTGTATTGAGTTATTTTTTTAGTATGGTATGAGAACCAATATTTGTGTTCGCTTTTCTCTAATTTAATTGTCGGATTCCATGTCTTTCTCTTTTATATGAATTCTAATCAAATTCACGTACAGTGTAAATAAAAATGATCGTTAAACTTTTTGGTTGAGTGGTTTCTTCAATACGAATGAGTAGTTGCATTGGTATGTATATATATGTCATAATCATAATCACAATGGTGTAACAAAAACAATTCATGCTTATATCATATCATAGCGACAGCCCAGAACATCTATGCATGTGACGGAAGAACACCCACTAGTATCATTTATGAGAGCGTCTTTCGCCCACCACTCCACCGCCCCCTCACAAATACCCACATCATCATATCCGTGTAATGTGTTTATAAACAAATAATTCTAATTCCTGGGAACAGTTAAAACAAAACAGTACACACATGCCTAAGTAAGAGCAAGCTAGCGTATTCATTAAATTCAATTTGAAGCTGCTGCAAGTGTGCAACAGATTGGCATGACTCATATGGAAAAAAAAAAAAGAAAAAAGAGTGGTTGGAATGTGAATTTCTCATGGTATGATTAAAGCCACTGGAATAAAAAAGAATTTGTTTTTCTTTTTTTCCCCCCTTTTTCCCCACTTTTGTAGACCATAAAGCTTTCTTCTTGGTGGAGAGGTTGGCCCTTCACCCTACCCCATCTCCTCTTTCCATCATGCCAAACAGCCTTTTTCACGCCTTCGCAACGTCTCTTTCGACATTATATTCATGCAGATGCTCCATGCATCATTAGTATCATGCATGTGTTCCGATGTGTATGAGGATTTAAAAAAAAAAAACAAATAAAGACAGACACAACCTAAATTAATTTTTTAATTTTTTCACTCCTTATCTTCTTTAGATTTCGAATTCAATCACCCAACTAATTTAGGAAATTACTTTAAAACTATTTAATCAAGCTCTTGAGCATAAGTATATTTGCCCTATAAAAGCCGAATCTAATTTCCAATGGTAACACCATTTGATTAAATGAAGATTCAATTGCAAAACCATTTTATTAAATGAAGGAACTATTAACAAGTCAGTAGTCATTGACATTTATTCGTTTGGTATTAGTCAAAGTACCAAACCTAATTAGAATTTTCAATGTGTTTAAATTCATTTTTATTATTTTTCCCCCAAAAATAAGTTGTTTTAACTATTAAACTTTTTTTTAATTGGGATTCTACGTATTTTCTCTTTCTTTCTAACGAAAGAATTTCCAAAATCATCTTCATAATAAAATATAATGAAATTTAAATATAGTAAAATTAACATTATTAAAATTTAAATAGAGTAATACGTGTACCAAATATTGGAAAGAAAAAACAATATCTTATATAAAATAAGGACAAGGGGTTTTAAAAAACCAATTTGCTTGCGGTGTTCACGGCGTCACGGGTTAGATCTGCGCACAATTCACAAGAAAACAGTAGCCGAAGCAAGAACTTTTTGGATGCAAATGCAAAGCAATCGGTGAAATTTAGACAGTGATGACAGTGAGAGCATAACCATTCATTTATTAATTTGACTCTAATAGTATAACTACTAAATAAACAAATTGATCGCTCAACTTATAAAAAATATTTTATTAAGAAAACCAGATCGATTTCTGGCATTTAATTGTATATATGGGCAGTCATAATTTCGCTGTACAATGTCGGTTATGGTTGCTTTCTAATGCTGCAAAAAATAATAGGAAAAAAAAGAACATGAAAGTGGTAAAAAGAAAAATAAATAAATAAATATTATTTATTCAATGAAATATGCTTTGTGATAAAAAGATTAAAAACTTCTGTTCAGAATTGCCCAGAAACATAAGCCGCTGCAAAATGGTCCAAGTTTATTTATTGATACAACAATATAATTCTTTTTTTTTTCACAAACTTCGATATCAGTCACCAACCAATAATAAACCAGTTAACCCCCATCATAAGAAAAAAATAAAATAAAATAAAATTGATCAAAATGAAAAACATTACTCAATGTAATGCCTAGTGAGCTGCCATGGCGACTTGTGGAGTACAATAGCTAATGCTTCTTTGATTAGGCATTGCAAGCATGGCAGTGTGATCCAAGAAATCATTAAGTGCAACAACAGATTGCAAAATTGCTCTCAAATCATCAGCACAAGCAAATCCCATGTTACCTTGTCGCCTCACTGCATAAACATAAAAAGTTATGCAACCTTTTCTGAACTTGAATCTAGCCATTTCAAAGCCTGTCAAGCCTCTAATGAGCTTCTTGTTCACTTCCCCTAGAGGAATTTCCGGTGGCCAAATTCTGTCCACAGCTTGCTTCATGCTCTCAGATTCAAACACAAATAAAACTACTTTTGATTTTTTGGTGCCAAGCCCTAGGGTTAGTGTATGCCAAGCATGATGAGCTAGTATTGTGAAGTTTGTCGGCAAGTAACTTGTAGTTGAAGCAAATGGGGTTTTGTTGTTGTTATTGTTGTTGGTTTTGGTTACTACAGCTGGTGGATATGAAAGGATTTTGAGAAGCTCAATCGGCCTTGCTCGCCGGATGGTGAACGACTTAACGATGAACTGGCCGCCGAATTTGAGACCTTTTACTTCAGAGCTAAGCTTGAAAGATATGTTATCTGACGATGACGATGAAGATGCTGAGGATGGTTTTGTTGTTTGGTCATTTGGGTGTTGGTGCTTTTGCTTCTTGTTGTTGTTCTTCTTCTCTTTTTCTCCCATGGCTTTTGTTGAGGGGCTTTTTGATGATGGTGGTGGTGGTGGTGGTTTTGGTGGCTGATGAGGGTTTTGTTGTGTGTATGATAATTGATAACAAACCAACCTACAACTTTTGGTGGTGATAGATATTGTATTGTTGGTTTTATTTTGCTTGGGACATGCATTATGGTCAAAAAGAGAGTTATCCTACTTTACATAAATGTGATTTTCTTTATTGATAAATATGAACATTTATGCAGAAAAAAATATAAGGTTGTAATTAGTAGTGTAATAATATGTTAATATATATTACTTCAATGTGGGCTCCGATATTGAAGAGGTTGACACTGGAGATAAAATTGGATTATCTTAATTTAGTTTATATATTATCATATTACATATATGTAATGCAAGTCAATGCATTATTTAAAGTGGGGTTTAGATGCAAGTAGTTGGAATAGTTCTTGATTACTCTCATATTTTGATGTTAATATCTAATGATGCTCCCACATCTCTGATTGTATCTTTTTCCTGTGCATGATGATGGCTTGAAATGAGCTATTTTTATGTGCAGTGTATGCTAAAAAAGGCACATATATGGGGAACAATTTTACCAAATCAAACCCATTCACAGTTGTAATTAGGTGTTGAATCATTGCAAATTAAGTTGAGTGACAATAATTAAGATTCATGTTATACACCATCAACAGATTTTAATCAGATAAAATAAAAAAAAAAAAAGAAAAAAAAAACTATCGAATTCATTCATCGATTCTGATTACATCAGTTCCAAAACCGAGAGCTTCAGAAGCATAACATGTGAAGGTCTTGGGCTTATGAATAATATAAAATAAAATAAACCATTAGTTTTGATCTCTGTGTTTTGATAAGATCACTGGACCACGCGTTAATATTATTAATAATTTATAACAGTTTCATAATCATAATTATACCCATTTGTTTTTATGTCCTTAGATCGTTGGATGGCTAAACATTTTCTTTTATCAGAATATGAAATGTTTCAGTACCGTTTCACAAATTATTGTAAGCAAAGCTGCTGTATAGATCAGCAATATGGACTGGAATTGGCCCCATTAATTGTCACAGGTTTGGTGGAGTTGTTCAGAGACAAAAACAAAACAAAACAAAATAAAATAAAATAAAAATAAGGAAAAAGAAGAGGTTATTATATTTGATTCCATATGGGTTTATTATTCATTCATTTTAGTTTTCAATATTACGGATGGATGAGAGATGGGCTTGGCTTACCTCATTCTCATTGCACAACTAATAAGTCTTCTCATTAAAGTTGTTTCCTCCTAAAGGCAGCACTGCCTTCAATCATTCGACGAGAAAAGCAAAATCCTGAGGTCGTCAGGCAGACCAACTAAAAGCAACACTCTTTAAATTGGGGCCACCTTGGGCCGCTGAGAAAATTCCGCCAGGCTTTTGTGATGGGTTGCTTCCATTTATGATTTATCATACTTTAATAAAAGTGAGAGGCTTGTTTCGGACACGTTAACATAGGCATCAGTTGTTAACTTTCATAATCACACTGCTGCTAGTAACCACAATATACTCAACATCATGGTCCCTAAATTTTCGTATATTCTCAAGTGAGGACTTGTTAATTAATTGAGATAACATTCGTTTATTGGATTCTATAACTAGGATAGTGAGTAGCCGTTTACAAGTAAAGAATTGCTTATCAAATAGATCTTGGTAACTATTGACAAAAATTAAAGTGATCTTGTTCCCTGTTGACTAACACTAAAGTAATCTTATAATTAAGTCAAATAATGCGACACTTCTCAAGTAGTGTCTCAACTTTTTTCTTTTTTAAGTGAAATAATATTCATTTATTGGATTGTATGATAAGCTAATATGTAGTTGCTTTATATAATTTAAGAAATTGACTATCTGATGAACAAAGCCTATATCAGAAAAGGGGATGTAAAGATTGAGAAATTATATAAAAAAAATAGTATTACTCTATTAAATTTTAACTATCAATATGTAAGAATAATGTAACTTAAGACAAAAACTTTTATTTTATTTTGTTATTATTATTATTTTGTTTAACAATGGGTCGAATCGTGCTGAGGCCGAAGAGCCAGGCCCAGTGCTTTCAGGCAAATGGCAATGGGCTAAGCCAGTGCAGTCTGGCAACAACCACGGAACTAATAATACTATTAGATACATGGTTTTTTTTTTTCTTTTTTTTCTTTTTAATAATTTGACAAGTAAGGACATAGTTTTACGTTTTATCAAATAGGTCCCTGATGCAACTATGATGTGAAGATACGAATGTCCATTTAGGATTGCTTTTGCAAATATTAAAAGCAAGTTATTTGCATCAATTCATTAAATGTCACTACTAATATTATGAATTTAACATTTTGTAATTATGAATTTGTTTAAAGAAAAAATGAATCTGCATCAATTCGATTACAAAAGCTAGCTCCTTAATTAGTTAACAGATCACCCGTATGATCAACGAGCTACTCCAGGGAATATAATCTCAAAACATTGGACATGTAGTATTGCCTGCAATTAAACACAAAAGAAAGGGGCAATAATTCATGTTAGAGTCTCAGCATAAAGATAATATTTTGAATAATTTGATTGATATGAACATTTTCTTTTTCCCATGAGCAGTACTTACTTGGATTGTCATATGTAAGCATAGCATTATTGTTAAAATAGCAGCTGGCTTCATCG
The DNA here is from genome assembly GCA_030449875.1 of Aegle marmelos. Taxonomy (NCBI): domain Eukaryota; kingdom Viridiplantae; phylum Streptophyta; class Magnoliopsida; order Sapindales; family Rutaceae; genus Aegle; species Aegle marmelos. The sequence goes on from JASUUL010000143.1 coordinate 24,448,672, forward strand.
CGGCCATGGGCGTTGAAGTAATAGTTCATGACGTACGCCGCCTTAACGTACCACGATTGATCAGCACAACTGATTTCTTTCATGTTGACGACGGGATCGCAATCAACACCTTGCATGCAGCCCCATTCAATCTGTTCTTTCAGTGTAATTTCGCTCAGATTTTCCTTCGGCACACAATATTTCTTGCCCGGAATAACTACGAATGCAGCGCTAACTTTTCTTTTCTTGAATATTTTTTGTTGTCGCTTAAGCACTCTTTTCTTGGGCTTCAGGGTTGGGGCTGGTGCTGATGCTACTCCTGCGGTTTGGGGCTCCTATAATAATCAAACAGTAATTGATTTGAATAACCCATAAAATTAATATTAAGGATGATTTTGGTCCATTTTCTTAATTAACCCGACGACTAAACCATTATTTTAATCAATCCATGCATAAGAATTTACCTGTCCGGTGACTCCTTGAGAAGAAGATACATCGGAGTAGGAGGCGGCGGCGGCGAGGAGATGGAGGAGGAAGGTGGCGAATACGAGGATGCTGATGGTATTCGCCATGGCGACTACCTACAACGTACGGTGGCCGGCGACGGACAGCTGTTGATTACATATATGCATGCAATTCGTAATCACGACATGGGGTAGTATTTATAATTAGAAGCCTCCAAACGATTATTTCAATTTAGGCTGATGGGTAATTTGAGGTCCAGCAGAGTCGACAGATGGGGGATTACTAATTATAGCTCGAAGTATGCGGTAGCTACAAAGATTTTTATTTTTTTTTAAACCTGGAACTAATCAAAAATAATTTTATAGCTGGCTCTATTTTTTACTGGGGGGAAAAAATAAAGAAGAAGACCAGAATACAAGGAATCATGTTGGATTGACTGTGTATGATCAAAATTTATTAGTCACCTAAAATGACAGAAGCAAAATGCAAGAGAAATGGAAGTATAACTAAAACATTGTCTGTTTATTTGTAATTGGTCAAAAACATTGTCATATGATTTTTCATTTCATTAAACACGCCAAGCCAACTAATCAATCGGAATTAGATCTTCTGGAGGAGGATATGTACACCGTATCGAGGCTCTACGATCATTCTGAAAGCAGGAGAGTGCTTGTAATTTGGCGATATTGAGAAACTAAACTTGGAGACGATTAGTGAGAGCACAATTTTCAACTGAACCATTGCGAAGTTTCTGCCCACGCACAGACGAGGCCCCACTCCAAACGGGACATAAGCCTGAGGGATTTTGCAAGCTTTCGAGATGCCTTCCGAAAATCTCTCAGGTTTAAACTCGTTTGCGTCGTGTCCCCAAATTTCGGGATCCCTGTGCAGAGTCGGAATCAGAGTCCACAAACATAGACCCTTCGGAATTTTAATATTCCCGATTTGAGTGTCTTCGAGTGCCTCCCTTGACACGAATGCTGCCGGTGGGTATAGCCGCAATGATTCCTGAATCACCATAGTCACCTGTTGAATACAAGTTCTGTCATATTACTAGGTACGCTATTGCAACAGACATGCTTCAGCTTAATTTTAAAAACACAATAACTTAAATATTTGGTTAGTGGATTTGTAAATTTCGCTGTCACAAAACAGTGCAGAATCAGGCTTTTAGATCAATAAAAAACCTATGAACTTCTGAGGGCAAGAGTCAAAATTCTGTAAGCTAATGGGAACTTTTTTTTTACCTAAAACCTGTAATTCAAACTCCCACTCACATGAATGAAGATGGGTCTAGTTACCATTTACCGTTTTCAAGTGGGGGAGTGAATCGGCATCCGGCAAGCTATCCCCAAAAACCTGAGTGAGCTCAGTGCGGATACGAGCTTGCCATTCAGGATGCAGTGCGAGTAGCATCAGGCACCATGAGGCAGCAACAGCAGTGGATTCATGGCCAGCGAAATAAATGTTCTTGCAATTATCAACTATGAATCTCTTTGACGAATCCTTGCCAAGACTCTGATCATTGACGGCACCCTCCAATATCAACTGCATTAGATCCGATGACGACGCCGCCGCCGCCCCTGCACATTGCCGCTTACGTTCCTTCACTGTGTCCCATATTAATGATTCAATTTCCTTCTCCAAATTTCCAATATTGTCATGCTTCTTCCTAGCTAAAAATCTGCCCCTGCATTAACAGTGCGATTACAAAAGTTGCACGTATTAAAATGTATCTTATTATCCAGTGAAAGTGGCTGAAAGGCAAACATGCATACGCAAAATTGGTGGCCCCGAAGAGGAAGCTTTGATTAGAAATGGCTTTTTGAAGGCTCCTAAGTTTTGCGAAAATTTCTTTGCCTCTGAGATAGGAGCTTCCGAAACTAGCCCTTGAGATTACATCTGCTGAGACTTCCCTCAAATCTTCATCCACTCTAATGTCTGCTTTCAGTCCATCTTCAGCTTCCACGCAGTCTTGCCACTTTCTCAACAATGGTTGTGTAGACTCTACCATTATCCCCACCATCCCCTGCTCAACAAGGGCCACATTTGGCATTTTCACTAGTAATACTACATATACAAATTGGCTATTCAAATCAGATATTTTCATACAAGCCAATATGATACTATTATATGATCGTTTAGCATTTGATTTAAAATTTTCACTAAAATAGAATTAACTCCCAGGTAAATCTCAACTGCTATGTGTTAATGAAAGATAAATTTTATAAATTGCGAAGTTATTATTCTACCATCTTAAAATTGAGATATTGAGATTTTCTAACATTATCCCTATATATAAACACTGACGGAGGAGCGGTTGTCTAAAATTTTATATGAACAGTGATATTGGAGTTGTTGTTACCTTGACCTTGTCCATGAAGAATTCGGGAGCAACAATTTTTCTCTGCTGAGCCCAAAAATGGCCATTGGACCTCAAAAGGCCATTGCCAAGCATAGGAGCAAGTCTCTTAGTCACATACGAAGGCTTACCTAGGTCCAGATAAATGCTCTGATTCATTTCCTTCACCAGCTCCGGTTGATTCACATACATATGTTGCCTCATTCCAGTTGAATACGTGTATATTGGACCTGCATGTCATGCCATGCCATTAAATCAAGAGCAATAATATAGTTATAAACTATTTATATAAATTTTTTATATAAATTAATATGATATAATTTAATTAATTTAACTAAATATCTCTTGATTCACATAATTTATTTTAATTATTTTATATTTTTATTTAATTAATAAATGAATATCACATTAATTTGTATAAGAATTTATATATGTATTATTACTCTTAAATCAAATTAGAAAAAATAAATTTTTAGATGAACAGTACAAAAATTTTGTCAAAAAACACGGACTCTCTCTCTCTCTCTCTCTCTCTCTCTATATATATATAAACGAATATTCAGAATAGATTGTACTAATAACTATCGTTTTAGAATTGTACAATGATTATGTTAAAATGTTGGGGTACCTTAAGGTTGTGAGGATATCTAGATTTTAATTATTGAGGGGACCAAGCCAGGTTTGAGCCAACTGGTTTTGGATTCGACGAAAATCTATTGTCATGAGCATAAAAAATCATTCGCCATCAGTAAGTCGTTAGATTATCTATATATATTCTAAGTCCTCGTCACACAAGATATCACTGTTAGTACCATAATACACGCATTAAAAGAAGGCAATTGCCAGCTTACAACTATGGTACCTTAAGCCACCCTTGCACACAAAGATAAAAATGAATTCTATTAAAATTTACAGTTATTTTGTGAGAGTATCGTAAGATACACACTAAAATAAAAATGAGTCCTATTAAAATCTGCAGTTATTTTATGGGAGTGTGGTAAGGTACAATTGCTGTAAGATATTAAAAGAATCATATATCAGTGAAAAAACAGTCAAAAAAATAATAAAATTTGCCGACTTTAGTCGTAGTCGATCTCATGGCGAGCTGTTTCGGTCAAACTGAACAAGTGACCTAGCCATGCACCTTTTATGGAAGTAAAGTTGACTTACTGATCACACAGCCTGGCATTATTTGGCAAATTTAGCATCCAGCTAGCTTGCATATGTGTGTGTTCACACTCAGTACTAGACTATTAGTGATTCTCCTGTGTGAACGTCAGTATCTGGGTGACAACACTACATTTATAGAGTTGAAATTAATATAAAGTCTTTTTTTTTTCTTGGGGGGGGGGGGGGGGGTGGGTTTGGTGTCAAAATGGAAGCTTACCGTATTCTTTTCTCCATTGCTCCAAGTATGGAAAGAGCGTCGAAGTGTAGTCGTGGGCGACAATATCAGAAGCAAGACCAGTACTGGACGGTTTGGCAGCGTTCGATTGGATCTTTTGCATCTCCTGCAAGTTCCCGTATAGAATCGCAGGTGGCGGGCCCTTGATACCTTGCATTCGGAGCTTCCTTCTCATAGTTTCAGACTTTAACCACACTGTTTTGTAGAGATGAACCAACAAGAAAGCAATCGCCAGAGCTACAGCTGAACTAAAAACCAGAGCCGCCTCCATTACCACCCTTGCCTTTGTGTTTCTCTTTTGAGCTTTTGACTCGCTAGCTTTGCTTGTAGTATGTAGTGCTCCTAATAAGCTTATTTATTGATTGAATTGAAAGAGGAGAGAGAGAGAGAGAGGGAGATGGGACTTCTTGTTGATGATTAATTAATATGAGGAGATGTATTAGCATAAGGGCAAGAAGATGTTAAACAACGAATGAGAAGAAGCCACGCACATGACATCTGCAGATTGATACTTTTAATTGTTTTCATGTGATGATTGGACACCACGAAATGACCCCTTGAACACGTTTATTGGGACATGAATGGCAATTTTAGTTTTATATTTCCTTCAATAATGCAATTCACAAACGCACAAGCAGAGAGGAACCATCTTATTGTGAACAGCGCTTTCAGCACTACTTAATCACTAGACTATATTAAAACATAAGGGTGCGATTGGTCACCATGCACTAAGTAGTTCCGTCTTCCGTGTATGCATTGTGCAGCCATCGCCATTCTCTGTTATATTTATATTTCCTGATTTTTATGGTAGCTAGATTGACGTTCCTATTTTAAATTTTTTAGAGTTTGTTTGTCCCTAATTGTTTGGCAGTTACAACTTTTAATACTTGTTTTGTTGTTATAACTTAAAAATTATGGTGAATTTGCCAACAATCATTTGATTAAAAACTTTTATTTTTTTATTAAAATTATTATTTACAAAATCATATTTACTAACTATTATTAGTTTTTATTCTAAAACTAAAACTTCCACTTTATAATAAAAACAGTTTAAAAATCACAACAGCACGATACCACATAACATCTTAATATAGTAATAATAATAATAATAATAATTAGGGATCATTATATCATAGATTGATAGATAGGCTGCACAGTAGGATGAGTTTGGAGCCCAATCTCGCACCTGGAGGATCCGATCAATGCCCCAAAAAAAAAGAAAAAAACTGAAAAAATAAGGTCAAAGTGGATTGATGTAAGACGAGCTAAATGTGATTGATTGATTTGTCTAATGAATTCAAAGTTGGTCCAGAAGCACTACTTAATTATATGAGGGAGATGCTCGATGCTCTTGCAATTCTTTTTCCAAAGGAAGCAGGACCCCCTTCATTTATGAATTATGATTTTTATGCGAGACCAGTCTAGTCTCCGAAGGACCACTTGATTAGCATTGCCTGGACTTTTGTTTCTCATAATTTCTTTGAGTGCTACCATTGAGTTGACAGCGAGTCACATGGTGGTGGGCTTCGCTGGGCCGTGTGATTTCACAAATGTCTCTGAATTGAAGAGCCCAAGCAGTGTCGGAATGCGAGGTCCAGAGACACAATGGCTGGGCTTTCAATCAATTCAATTGTCCTTCTTATCCAGGCTTTGTTTATATCTAGCTTTCATTATTCATTTGCCGCGTCTTCATGCTTGATTTTGACATGACATGTAGCCAGTTGAATTGTTACATCCGTGCAATAACAATGGTAAAGTAATTGGTTATTCCGGCCGAAGTCACAACAATACTTTTTTTCTAATGCTATGTTCCAAGTTGCTTATATTTTGTCACAGGTTCTATTTGCTCTCCTGTTATCGCAACTGTTGTTCATTAATGTTCTTAATAATGTACCCCCCACTTCACAAGTACTGTAGTTAGGCTCTGGTTGTGTCAACTAGTGATAGTTAGGCTCTTGTTGTGTTAACTAGTGAACATTAAGCTGAAATTTTCATTTGTTCGCCAAAAGACCGAAAAATTTTTAAAGGGGTTGACATTATTAGGAACAGTACACACCCAACAGTTTCTTCCGTCTCATTGAGCAACTACTTTCAACTGAGAAGAAAATGGATAAACCAACTCTAGTCAATTGATCGATGGTGTAGAACCCCGTTCACCATTCAAAAATCTGTGTTCACTATACTACGCTCAAACCCATTTACTTTGTTTTGCACAAGCAAAATCTTTTCGTTATATTGCGGGTAAATGGTGGCATCTTTTTAATTGTTGCATGCTGTGAAATTAATTTAAAAATTAACAGCGTTTGAACATCTTTTATGGTTGCACCAAATATTGATTTTATCTTAGCTTTTTAATGTTATTATGTGTTGGTTTAGTTTAATTAGTTGCCAATAACTTTGTTTCTTGTTATTTTATGGGTAGCGACTTTGAAGTTCCCCCAATTGAGTCGTAATCGAACTGTCTGTTATACAAGTCTGTAAAATATAAACTATAATTGGACTCTCAATTCATAGTCGTGGATCCATCAACAATAATCTTGATCATCCAATGCTGCTATGGTAATGGATTCCATGTTGTACGAGTCTATCGATAGAGAGGAACAGTTATGGTCATAGCCTGTTGTTAGGGATGGACGTTCTTGAAGTAGGGTGTTTATGATATTATGGGTATATGATTTTGTTTTAACTTGTTTTTATTCGTTATTCTCAACATTATGTGTAATAACATTAAACTAAGATAAACAGAGAGTTTTGCCTTTTATTAATGACTATTGAATCTTTCTTTGTCATAGGAGAGCGAAGGATAAGAAGGAAAAGAAGAATCTGGCAAAAAAAAAAAAAAATAGTGAAAAAAATGGCTGTGATAATTGCAGAATCTCCTATAGATGAGTTAAGAGCTAGGGCTGAGCTTGGGAATAATATGGCTCTGAGTTGAGGATTGGGATTAAGTTCTTATTTAATAGAGCATCAATATGCAGAACCATAAGCTATGCATTTTGTGATTAGTTTTAGAAAGTAATATGCTTATTATCAATTTGTTGGTTTTCTTGGACTGCATTGATGCATTGATGCCTTGATATAAGGTTCTTGTTTGAAAGAATTTTTTTTTAATAAAAAGATGATTTGTTTAATGTATTTAGATTTTATTACAAATGGAGTTCTTAAAAATTAATTTTTCTTTTTGATTTTACCTTAGTGCATATGAAGTAGCAAGCTCTGAGTAGTAGAAATTGTTTGGACATTTTTACAGGAGAAAAACATACGATTGACATGATATCATGATTTTATATACCTTAAGCCACTCACATAAATAGTGAATAGCATGTGATGTGGAGCTCACATATTATTTATGTGAATGGTGTAAACTACATGAAATGTATGTTAAGGAGATTTTATCAAATAATTTGCTTAGATTTTCTAATGAATATATTTGGCAAGTTACTTGCTAGCTAAAACTTTAATTTTGCCTTTTTATTTGGGTGATGAACATGCTTTTAGAGTTCATCAGTATAGGTCATTTACTAATGCTAGTGATTAAGGTTTCTCTATTCTTATTGTATAACAATGGATTGAACGAGTTGGATATTGTTATTAGCAATTTCAATTTTCTACTAAAACTTTGTGTGGGTTTATATTAATATTATCCATTGTTGAAATTGACATCTACGAGAGATAAAGGTAGATTTTCATTTACTCTTTAAAAATTGCAATTCCATTTTTGGATGTAGTAGTAAGACTTTTATTTTTTGGTCATTGCCTTATACTTTTCTTTTATAGAATTATGGTCTCTTTTGCTAAAATCTTAGTTCATTAATTCTTTTTTGTATGTTTTTTGTGGGTAATTTTCTTGTAATTCCCTAATTTTTGCTTAGAAATTAACAAGTTTGAAAGAAATGAGATGTTGGATGGTAGATATAAACATTTAGAAATATCTATTCATGATTTGGCTTGCATTAAGATATATTCAACCTCGGATTTTGTCTTGAGCCAGGACAGAAACTAGAAGGGATCGAGTGGCCCCAGCAAAACTTTTGTTTCTTTGACAATTACTGTGCCAAATTTTTTCAATTTCTTCAGTTCTTATTTTGGTTTTGTCCCTACTTGATGATTTTGTTTGCAGAATGAGAAATGCTTTAATGAAAGACTAGTTAAGACTTCTAGTTGGATGTCTTTATTTCAGTTCCATACTATCTATGTATGTATGTTGTATGTACTAAGTAAGTATGCATGTGCTCATCATTTCCGACAGAACAACTAGTGTGGGCTTCCAATTAAACAAAAAAATGTTACTTTGCAGCACAAGCGAATTAAAGAAGTCTGTCAATTTTTCATTTATGAAATTGAAACCAACCTAAATTTAGCCTTTAAGTATAGGATAGACAATTTGTGGAATTAGCTAAATTGCTTACCCGAGTTAGGCTATTGAATTTTGAGTTGGTGTCTTGATGGGCTAAAATTTTTGTGGTAAATGGTAGTTGAGAAAAGTATTATTTAGATCTTTTGAATTTTTCAAATCCTTGAATCTGTTTCTTCAACTGAGATTATTTGGCAACAATTATTAGGTTGATGCATGGAGCTTTATTTGTTTAACTTTAGGTTTTCTCAATTCATTTTTGAAAGCATTTTTGCTTTGTGATGCATTTGTGTTATGATTGCAGCTTGTGAAATTTGAGGTCTTATATTTGTTCGGTCCCGTAGTTCTTTCTGATAAGAGAATATTGTGCAGTTGCTATATGATTCTATTTATTTTTTTATTCTTCTCCTGTCGAATGCATGCTAGAGTTGTTTCTTATGTACCTATAGATACTAGTTGGTGTAACAAAAAATTCAGACTAATTTTCATGAACATCAATCTCTTTGAGAATAACTAATTTTCATGGTTCACTAGCTGATGGTTCAAGAGTCTCTCTTGAACTTCCTTTCGCATGCAAATGAACTCTCGTCAAGGAGTTCATGGGGTTCAAGATCATGTTGCTCTTCTTCATATTTTGTCTCAAGAAGATAAGGCAACACACTTTTTTCCATCACCTAATGGAGGTGAAGACTCCCTCCTTCAATAGGAATCAATTCAGATAATAGAGAAAATGCACAATCACCTAAATTTTGGAGCTGAATATCCTTATTTATTGTACTTTCTACATCTACATCTACAAGGAAAAGGTTCCTCTTGTGATAATTATTTTTTTTATTAAAAAGTTCCAATTATAAAAAAAAATTGATTTGTCAACCTCCATCTAATAAGTGTGCAATATGAAATGCAACAACAATTAAGTAACTTCATAAACATTAAACATTAATTCTATAATCCATAGACAATACATAAAGACAACATATAATGTTTGGGTTAAGTGCATACATGATCGAACAGACTTGCAATTAAGATACAAGTCAAAAAAAATGGAAACACGATTGTAAAACAGAAAATCAAAATTATACCCAAATCCAACCACAGAGCCAAAATGTTTGACATTTCTACTAAGCATGCACCGTCCACATATCTGCCCCAATCTTCATGCATATTAGGTCTCTATGTTTAGAGTTGAAATTGAACAGCATACCAAATATTAAGTACTCAATTATCTCCAGAAATATAGATTGTGTGCTGTTGTGGAACACTAAATCAGATCTGCACAAATCTGTAAAGATCAAGGCTTATGTTCACATCCCTTCTGTTTAGCATGGAAGCCTAGGAATACATTAGCAATTGGGGCATTAGCAGACGTAATGGGTCCATGGAAGCCAAAATCTCATCATCTGTAAATGATACTAGAGCTTGATCATAAGAGATAATAGTTCTGTCGACTATATTTACCCTCCTAGCCACCCGATGTACTCTATGTATGTTTATTGGCATATATATCTGAACAAAGGAAATTTTACCTAATTAACTAAGATAAATAGATTATGATGTTCCTAAAATAATTGAAACATAATATTTATGCCTTATTGATAATTGTCCATGCTATTTTGCCCTCTATAAATCTTTTTGCGACACCCTCATATGACATTAGCGTCAGTTTGTGATTATTTACTCAATTTTCTTCCATAAGAACCTAAATAAAAAATGAATTATTATGTAAATTACTATATTAATTTATATAAGTCCATGTAATATTCCGCAATACTTTGCTACATTGTTATTAACTAAACCTAAAATTCACGGTCAATTACACCACCTCTATTTCTAACATTTTAAAGATATCTCATCATCTGATGGTGAATGGTATTGATGTACATGGACATATGCTACATGTGATAACAATCCAAAAAATTAAAATAAGATCATTGTACAAAAAATTATAATGGTATATTTATTTAAAAATAATAAATATGATACCATTTGAAAGATACTATAAAATGTCTCACTGGCGTATATATATATATATATATATAATTGAATGTGTTTTTCTAAAGAGTGTATAATATGATTTTATTAACCTCACTTGAAAACCATTCAGTCAAGTCAACAAGGGACAATTCTTTCAAATCTAAATTCTTAATAAGGTAAAGCATAATTTTGTTAGGTATTATTAAAATAAAACTTTACACAACTAATCTTTTTATATAAAATTTATTTTCATTTCAAAATTCTAAAAAAAAAGGAAGTTGTTTCAATATAAAAAGATTTAATAAGCTTCAATTTTGCAAGTTGCAATATTTTATAATTAAATACTCTTAATTAAAATGATAAAATGAGAGTAAATATATATAAAAATTAAAAAGCTCAAGTATAGCTACAATCAAGTTCAAAAGATCCTATGAAGTAATAAAAATAGAAAAATGGACTTAAATTATGGATACGAAATTTTGAAAAAGATTTAGGGTTGCAATAAATTTTTTTCAACATTATGTGGTGAATTGATATTTATTAAAAAGGTAAGGGTTCAAACATCATTCACCTTATTACTGTTTTTATAATATAAGTAAATTAGAGATCTACTCAACCAAAATAAAATTATAAAAAATAAATTTAGTACTTAATCTCACTAACTGTAATCATACCAAGTTAATAGGAACATTTAAAAAACTAAAGGAATAATTAGCTGAAACATGTGAATAAATAAGAGAGAAAGTATAACGAAAATTAGTAACTTATCCAATAGAAAATAAGTGTTACTTTGAATCTAGCCAAAATAGTGGTATTGAACGAATTTTCTAGGATTATTAAGCATAAAATCGGTGATTAATAAATTAAAACATATGAACCAAAAAATAAAAATAGTTTAACCAAAATTAGAGACTAATCTATCTAAGAGTAATTTTGATACATAACACAAATAACTAAAATTGTACCAAATTAATTGGAATGTTAAACCCAATATTAGTGGAATAATAATTAAAACATATAAACCTAATTATGAGAAAGTATGACAGAAATTAGGGACCTACTTAAGCAAAATAAAATTATAAAAAAATTGATACTTAACCTAAATAATTAGAATTTTAGTAAGTTAATAGGAATATTCAACACAAAATTAAAAGAATAATTAATTGAAACAAATGAACTAATAAGAGAGAAAGTATAATGAAAATTAAGATATGATTCAACGGGAAGTAAAAATTACTTGAAATTCAACCCAAAATGGTGGCATTTAATGAATTTAATAGAAATATCAAATATAAGTCTAGTGAATTAATAAGTTGACACATGTGGACTTATAAATAAAAAATTTCAACCAAAATCAAAAACTAATTTATCTAAAAAAATTAATTTGGGTATTTAAGCCAAATAACTGAAATCTTAACCAAGTAATTGGAATATTAAATGCAAAACTAATAAAATAATAGTTAAAATATATAAACCCATAAGAAAGAAAATATAACCAAAACCAAGAACTTACCTAACTAAAAATAAAATTATAAAAAATAAATTTGGGATATAACCCAAATAATCAAAATCTTACTAAGTTAATGAAAATATTGAACTTAAAGGTAAAGTTGAAATATATGAACTAATAAAAGAGCAAGTGTAATAAAATTTAGAAATTGATCTACCGAGAAGTGAAAGTTACTTAAACTATAAGCCAAAATTTTACATTTAACGAATTTAGTTGGAATGTCAAATATAAATCTAGTGAATTAATAAATTGAAATATTTAAACTTAGAAATGAAAAAATTTAACCAAATTAAGAATTAATTTAACCAAAAAATAATAATTTGGGTGTTTAACCCAAATAATTAAAATCTTATCAAGTTAATTAGAATATTAAATGTAACACTAGTGGAATAATAGTTAAAACATATAAATCAAAAAGAGAGAAAGTATAACCAAATTTAAAAACATATCCAACGAGAAATCAATTTTCTTGAAATCTAACCCAAAATATCAGTATTCAACAAATTTAATAGGGATATTATTACAAAACTCATGGATTAGAAAGTGGAAACAAATGAATCAATTAGTGAGAAAGTTTAACTAAAATTAGAGACATATAAAATTAACTTGTAACATCTACTTAATATATTAATATTTAACTAAAAGTGTTGGGACATGATTATTTTACTTTTTTTTCTTAACTTTCATTTAAATTAAAAATACTTTTCTCACTCAAATATTTTTTGTGTTTAATATTTATAAATTTTTAATTATTTTATTTTATTTTTTGCATTAAAAATAATTTTTTAAAAAATTATTAAATGAACAATCGGTAAAATACCAGTTGTTCAAGTTTATTTTTACTGTAGACAATACTGTATTGCATACAACCCTATACTATAAAAAGACTCAATTAGTGGAATTTACGAGTTAAAAAGTTTGTTACCATGAAATTGTGGAGAGTTACTAGTTCAAAAAGAATGAATGTCGAATGAGGCTAATTTAATTTTAGAATTAAATTAGTCTCATTCGACATTGGGGTCTAAATAAGCGAAATTTAGTTTTACCCTAGTATTAATGACTATAATGACTAAAATGATAGATGTTAATAATATGAAAAAATGAAGATTATCATCTAGTCTTTAAAGAAACTAAAAACCCTCTCATTTTTTAAAATAGGTCGAAATTCCCCTGTAGTTATAACAATGTCAGTTTCATATTTTATTATACTATTCTACATATAGTCTTGTTGTTAGCCATAAAATTTAAATATTTTTATAATATAAATAAAGTGAAATGACTTATATAGCCCTAATAATTAAATAAATTTAATAATAAATTATAAATTATGGAGAAAAATTACTTGACACACACACACGCACACTTGTTCAGATATGGTGCTCTAGTTTTCATATATAACCAAATGTTATTCCAATTTAAATGGATAATCTACAACCATTGGGGATATTTATGACATTTTCCCTACATGTAATTTTTCTCATAATTTACAATTCATTATGAAATAAAATTTCATTGTTAAGGGTATATAAGTTATTTTACTTGATTTATATTTTCAAAATATTTAAATCCTATAACTAATATTAAGACTAAGGTAAAAATAGTAAAATGATATATAAAGCTAACATTGATATAACTTTAGGGGGTTTAGACATACCTCAAAATATAAGGAGACAATATAAAGTAATTTTCATTTTCGCTTAACTATCGTTAACTATAGTACCAGTAAATAGTACAAGATAAAAAATGTTATATCAAAAAAATTTAATAATATAGCAAAAAAAATTAAACAAAGTATGGAATAATTTAATTAATTTATGATAAATGTATGAAGTAATTTGTGTAAGAGAATCTTTGTAAGTATCTTTATAAGTATAATCCAAATATCAAATATATGGTACATTATCTATGCCTTGTATATAGTACATATTTATACCATTAATATCAGCGGCTAGTACAACTAATATTGAAAATAACAATTTTTTATGATTAATTATGATATTTGGTACCACAAATAATTATAATTACTTGAAAGCTATTCAATATTTAGATGGAAAATAAGAAAAATATATATATTTAATTTACACTAATATAAATATTATTCTCATTAATACAGACATTACATATTTAAAGTAATTTTTTTAGCCGTGAGAAAATACAAATTTTTCATGTCGAGGAGGGGGCCTTTGACATTTTCTTAATTTAAATTGATATTTTATATATTTAGGTAAAATTGCGGTAGCTATGTGATAATTGCTCCTGATATTTAGAAACCGTTGGATTGCTTGTAAAAGAAATCCAACGGGCAATAACTTTTAAAATAAAAAATAAAAACGGTTGCGTGGCATGCAGCAGCTGAATTATAATTAAGCGGACCCCTGCTAACTTAACCAAAGTTGGTGTGATTATAATGATGTGTGTCAAGGCTGTATCTCACTCTTTCAGTCTTACTAAATTAATTATGTTCAAAATGGGTGTTGAATAAAAATATAAAATGTTTCGGACACTTCACCGATTAATTTAGGACGAATTTTTAAGTAAATTAGAAAACAAACTTGGAATATAACATTGAATTGATCAGTTGCTGAAAGCAAAGTAGAGATGAATATCATGAGGCACAACTGCACTAGAAGTAACAGAAACAGTACCTCCATGGTACCAACCGTTCGAAACATAAGTTCAGAAAGGGGAGCAAAGTGAAGTTATTTGTTATCTGTCAAAGCAATACGATTGAGAAAGGGAGGGATAGAGAAGGCTAGTAAAAACGAAAGTTTATCCTTAGCCTGCTGGAGCCATTTGCAGTAAGATGGCTGGTGCTGGTGTCACCTCTGATGGGAAGTCTTTGATCATCAACGGTGAAAGGGAGATGCCTTTTTCGGGTTCAATTCACTGCACCGGAAGCATCGCGGACCCGAGTGTAAGTGTTGATTTTATGCACTTGATGATGAAATCTTGAGAAGAGAGAGATGAGGGTAATGTCAAAAGAAGCGCTCCGCAAGAAATGGTTCAAGGATCGGGGGGGGTGTGCCAATTCCATCACTAGTGACCAGACAGCGCTGGCTGAGGCCACTGAAATTTATGCGTAAATTAACATTCAAGTCTCATACTTTCATATTTTATCTTATAAGTCGTAACTAATCAGGTTTTGTAAATAGGTTCCAAACCTCATAAGTACATTTTTTGACTTTTTCCAGACCTTAGTCAGCTGTTTGAATTTTGACGACCGGGTCCAGGCAACTTAAAAGAGGACCTATTGTCCACAACTAGACTGAGTATGTCTTCTATGAAAAAGAATAACAAATTAGGGATACAAATGTCATTGTTCTGCTAATAATTTGATTTCGGGCACTATTTGAAACGAAATCTGGGACGACACGGTAAAAATTGAAAAGAAAATCAAAAAAGAAAGGGGAAAAAAAAAAAAATTCTCCCCCGCTGCATACTAACTCACAATCGATCGACGGAGGAAGAATTCAAATTGAATATGAAATTGAGTGAGTGTTAAGTGGAAGACGCAATTTTGAGGAATTGTTATAGAGAGAGAGAGAGAGAGAGAGAGAGAGAGAGAGAGAGGGAGAGGGGAAATGGAGGGCGGCGGAGGAGGAGGGAGAAGGATATCGGCTAGCCCAAGGCCTTGTAGTGGAAGAAGGGTTTTGGCAAAGAAACGGCGTCGTAATTGTGCCGGCTTTGATGGCTTCGTTAACAGCGTTAAGAAACTTCAGCGACGCGAAATCAGTTCAAAGCGTGACCGTGCGTTCACTATGACGGATGCCCAGGAAAGATTTCGCAACATTCGTTTGCAGGTTCGTTCTTTTATTGTTCATTTCTACAATTCTTAACTTTTTTTTTTTAAATTCATGTAGGTCATTAATTAGCTTAAGCCTGGGAATTTCTATTTCCAGCTATATGAATGGATTTTGCTTGATGAGTAGCTGAGGTTGACTCTTTTGCTCAATAAGCATTTGATCTAATTTGCATTATTTTAGTATTTCATTGCAAACTTGTTAAATTTATCTGCTCTGGGACTGAAAGAGCAAAAGACTATACTTTTAACTCCTAATTCAAGCTAAATAACCTTTCCTATTTTTCTTTCTTTCATTTATTTTAGTTTATTTTATCTCATCTACTTGATTTTGAAGTTGTGGGTATTAATATTTTGACTTCATTATCGATTGTTTAACTGCTAAAGAATGGTGTTTTAGTTCTTTTACATATTTCTTAATATTGCTTGGTTGTAGATTTAGTCACTGGTCAGATTTCGAATATGTCAGAGTTAGAAGTCTTGGGAGATTTATTTTCTCAATTTTGAAATTGGATTTAGAAATAGGAGTTACACTTTGATTGTGATCCATATCTGAAGATAATTTTCATGATTTCCCTTAGGGACATATTTCTAGTAACCACGAGTATGGGGAGTAAGACGAGGACACATGCAAAATTATGATATTTCTGCAATTTTGATGGATTTAGCTGGGAGCAAATAATAATTCCACCCTATGGTGGACCATTACTATCGACATTTAACATACATTTAATATATGTACCATTTAGGGTCAATTATTAATGGATGCTTCAATTGTGTATCGTTCAGTGTCGTCTAGGGCTTTCTTATTTAAACTCTGCTTCTGACTTGTTGTGTTATTTTATACACAGGAGGAATATGATACACATGATCCAAAAGGCCATTGTTCGATGGTTCTGCCATTTCTGAGGAAGAGATCAAAGATTATTGAGATTGTGGCAGCACGTGACATTGTGTTTGCCCTTGCGCAGTCTGGTGTCTGTGCAGCTTTTAGTCGAGGTTGAGCTTTACTCTGGATTCCTCCAAACTGTTGTGGCAGCGCATGATACTTTTCATTTTCTGTTTTACTCAAGGTATATTGAGAAGAAATATTTTCTTTTTTTTGGTTGGATGCAGAGACTAACCAGAGGATATGCTTTTTAAATGTCACTGCTGATGAAGTCATAAGAAGCTTGTTTTATAATAAGAACAACGATTCACTCATCACAGTTTCAGTTTATGCTTCAGACAATTTCAGTTCTTTAAGATGCAGAAGCACGAGAATAGAGTACGTGTGCCCTCTTCCTGCCCTACATTAAAATGTAAACAAGAGAGGGCAACTGGAATTTTGAAGAGACACATGAGAGCTCTTAAATTTTGTCCTAGAGTTTAGTTTTTCTTATTGAAAATGTATCCTTTCATTTTTCCAGATACATACGGAGAGGTAAACCTGATGCTGGTTTTGCCCTCTTTGAATCAGAGTCACTGAAGTGGCCTGGTTTTGTAGAGTTTGATGATGTAAATGGAAAGGTACTCACATATTCTGCACAGGATAGGTAAGTATTTTACTGTTCGGGTGTGCTTTTATGCTAAGATATCATCATCTAGTGGACAGTTAATTTATTGATTTTCTTACTTCTTTTTTCTTTTTGTTTCTGTGTCTTTTATCAGTATATACAAGGTGTTTGATCTGAAAAATTATACGATGTTGTACTCCATATCAGATAAAAATGTTCAGGAGATTAAAATCAGGTAATATTCATTTACATGATGGCTTATTTTCTACCTGCACATTCGCACACTTACTAATAACTACTGGCTTGTGTGCTTATTACAATGATTAGAATTTATATGTTTTTTTAATCTTACTTCCTATGCACTTATTTGGCTTCGTGTAATGGTTTTTCAACAGTCCCGGGATCATGTTATTGATTTTTACTAAAGCTAGCGGCTATGTTCCTCTCAAGATTCTTTCAATAGAGGATGGTACTGTTCTCAAATCTTTTAATCACCTTCTTCATCGGAATAAGAAGGTGGATTTTATTGAACAGTTCAATGAGAAGCTTCTTGTTAAGCAAGAAAATGAGAATCTCCAGATTCTTGATGTAAGGATCTTGTTATTCTGTCCATTACAATTGCATTTTATTGGAATATAGTATTTCTGACTTTTCTTACATTTAGGTTCGGAATTTTGAGCAAACTGAAGTTAGCAGCACTGAATTTAAGACCCCATCAGCATTTATATTTCTATATGAGAATCAGCTATTCCTGACCTTTAGGAATCGAACAGTGGCTGTTTGGAACTTTCGAGGGGAGCTTGTAACGTCGTTTGAGGATCATCTCTTGTGGCATCCTGATTGTAACACAAATAACATATATATAACAAGCGATCAAGATCTTATAATCTCTTACTGCAAGGCTGATTCTGACGATCCATTAGCCGAAGGAAATGGTAAGCTCTTTGTCTCTCTTCTCATGTTTGTTACATGTAAAATCTGATGCAGTATTATCTAGCTGTAAAATCAATTTTAAAAATCATGCTGTCTGTCATTTAGGAAAGCTGGTCCAGTTTCTGATTTGACATGTCAACCTGTTGAAATACGAAATACATGAAAATTTTATGGTACATACTTGTTATTTGATAGTGTAATGGGACTTGAGAAGGCCTTTAAGTAGTTATTTGGTCAGTGCTTTGTTAAAAGGTTCTCTGACCATGCAGTTTTGTTTTCAGGATTCTTGTTATGGTATCAAGTTGAAATGTTGTTGAAGTTTTAGTTCTATATGTATTGATCTTGAACACTTTGCAACATTCCCATTGTGTGCATTGGTTATTCTCTTTATTAGTTTCGCTAGCCTAGATTAAACCTTCTTGGATTTGAATTTGGGAGGCTTTCTGTCAATGGAAGCATGAAATGATAATGATATCAATTTCTTATTTTGCATCGCTCATGATACCAGTAAATGCTATACAATAGGCAATCTACAATCTAGACTCATTTGTTGTCTGTACTACATACGTCTGAGGCATTAAGTTGCCCTACTTACCTTCTCCATAGATGCCTCACGTCCATGATCTCAAATCTTGCCCAGAGTTTCTAATCTCACTTGCATGGTAGATTCCCCTTTTGCAAAACTGCTTGTACTAACACCTTTCACATATTGGGTGCAGCTGGGTCAATCAATATCAGCAATATCTTGACTGGAAAATGCCTGGCTAAAATAAGAGCAAGCAATGGCCTCCCTGCGGAAAATGAATGTAGTTGCAGTGGTGATTATAGCAGTGGCTGTTGCAATGTGAAGAAGCATAGCCATGCCTCCAGAATTAGGAGCACGGTTGCAGAAGCCTTGGAAGATATTACTGCATTGTTCTATGATGAAGATCGTAATGAGATTTATACTGGCAATAGGCATGGTCTGGTTCATGTATGGTCAAACTGATGATTCTGATTTGTTGTTGTTTTGACGAGAAGCTTATTTCTTCTCACCGATAGTCCAAAAGGTTGTGCTGCGGCCCCTGTATCAATTTCCTGAAACTGTATCATTGAACAATCTTGTACCAATTTGTTCTTTTTGTTTATGCGATGTCCTGTTCATCTTCATCTTCATCACACTCCCTCTGCGCGCTCTCTCTTGATTTCGTTTATTCTGTTTCGTTACAGGTAGTAGACCTAACATACTAGTCCATTTATGTTGCATGTGTGTCTCCAGGTAGAGTTAGATTGTTAGTATCTCTAGATACGTCATCTAACTCAAGTCTTAATAATGAACATTGCCCAAGTATACTTCCTATCCTATAACTTGGTAAATGCATAGTGTAAGTTACAGTCAGTCTTTATAGAAGCAGTATATATCTCCCAAGGTAACATGACATCAACACTAACTTCAATGACATGTCTAATTAGCTAACCAAAACACAAATCTTTGATATTTTCCTATAATTTCTTCAAGCTATACTACTCTAGTATCACTGATGTAACAAAAAGCATGTTACTAGCAATAACAGCCTGTATATCTATGTAACAGTATCTATAATTGTAAAAAAATCTCATTAGAATAAAGTGAAATTTAATAATAATAATAATAGTAATAATAATAAAGAAAAAATATGTTTTAATTATCAAGATATATATATGTGTTTATTATTGTAAAAAAAAAATTGAGTGTATGCAGCACGCACATGTCTTAGAGGAGACATCACTTATCGCCTAAAAATAAAGTAATGTGTATGAACGAGAATCATTTGTCGCACGATAGACAAGAAACAATAGTCTCAAAATGCAGTAATTATGTTCATCCTACACCAACTTATTACATAGGAGATAAACAACTGTCGCCCAAAAATACAACAAATGTGTTTATCCCACATCAACTTGTCATATGGGAGACAAATAACGATCGTCCAAAAATATAACTACTATGTCCATCCCATACTAACTTGTCGCCTATGAGACAAGCAACTGTTGCCCAAACATACATAAACTATGTACATCCCACACCAACTTATTGCCCGAGAGACAAGCAACTGTTGCAAAAAAAAAAAAAAATATTGTGTTCGTCCCACACTAAATTGTCACACTGGTAACAACTTTATCATCCATACAGAAACGATATTAATGCAACAGTCGTAAAAAAATAATATATTTTTTTTCTTAACTCATGTCTTATTATTGTGTATTTAGATGACAAGGGAAAGAAATCACTACAAATTCATAAATAGCTGAAAAAATACTAAGACTACTTCCATCTCATGATAATGATACATATCACAAGCAAAAATAATTATTTATTATTTTTTTTCAACTCATACCCACATATAGCTGAACTCATTCTCTTTTTAATCAATTTTTTCACCACCAACCCATCAACAAGATATTGTTATGGAATTGTCTTGCTCTAAAAAAAAAAAATCAAAGCTTTTTACTTTACTCTCTTGCTCTCAGTTGCTAGAACAAAAGTAAAAAAACACAAAGAGCATATATAACTCATAAATAAGACAACCATGGGTGGTCGGATAATATAATTATTCAATGGATTTCTATGCACTTTTGATTTTTTTTTAAATTTTTTACATTTATTTTATAATTTTGCCCTCAAATACTAATGGGATACATGTATTTATATTAACAATAGGAAAGATAAATGAGAATACAAGTAAACTCGCCATCTGTGTCATTATATCAAACCTCAAGAGAGGTTTCTAAAAATAACCCATAATAAATATTATTAACTTAATTGAAAGAGCAATATACAATCATTAGCTAGCTAATGACTATCACACTTAGATTCATGAATCAAATAAAAATTATTATCTAAACACAAGGTCAGCTTTAGATTTTTTGGGATCTTAGTCAAATATTTTTCATAAAGTCTTTTTTTATTCTGCAACTTTGATGCTCAAAAAAATATAAAATATTTCAAAATTCATTCAATATTTAGTCTTTCAATTTCAATAATAATTATAAAAATCTTTAAAATTTTTAAAAACGAAGAAATAAAACATTGAAGGAGCTTTTTTTTAAAAAAAAAACTTCCGTTAAAACCATTACAAAAATAAACATTCAAACAAATAGGAAAATACTATTTTCAAATATAGTAGAAAGTTGAAAAGATGAATTAATAATCAGTTAACGGATATAGACTTTATATTTTAATAAACTAATTTTTTCTTTTTTTAAATGAACCAATAAATGTAATAATTTTCTTTATAAGTAAGATATTAAGAAATTGTTTCATTTATTGGTGTTTGAAGTTATAGGTTTTGATATAAATTAAAAGGAATACTAAAACTCAAAGATTCTAATGTTAAATAATTAGGTTTTTATTAGAAAATTGAAAGGGTAATGAATTTAACTTTTTCTTCTTACAAACACTAATAATGAATAAATTAATATTTAGACAATATTATTAATTATATTTCTTTAACACTAAATTCAACCAATATAGATAGGCTTTCCTACAATACATAATTTAAAAAAAATTATTGATTTACTAAGGAATACTAAAAAAAAAAAAAAGAGGTTTTTCCAAAATATAAGGACTTAGACGACCACTTTATTCACCTATACTTAAAGTCACTATTGTCTAAACACATCTAGAAATTATACACTCCATTTCTTATATAATCAATTATATCATTATAGGTAGTTACACAAATAATTAAATAGGAATAGCACAAAGTCACGGTGCAAATATAATCATCAAATTTATAGATTTCATATTTTTTGGGTAGAGTTCGAAAGCTATTTTTGTAAGGGAGGATTTGTATGATAAGCATAATATTATTGGTGAAATCGTAAAAAGGTGGGAAGGATATGGAAATTTTCATAAAATTTGTGTAATAGAATAAATCATCCATTTAGTGCATGCGAGAATAGATAAAATAACAATAATTTAAACTTAAAATTGTTAACAGGCAAAATGGAGCGCTACGTTGAAATTAAAGCTATTGCAAAAGTTGAATTTATTGCTCACATTTTATTAATAATAATAATTATTATTATTAAAAAAGATAAATAATGTTATATCTCTAATTACACTAATTACGTCAGGTGGCATTTATTTTATTAGATGTAAAATTATTTTCGAAAAACGATAAAGAAACAAATCTATGATAAAATCATGACAAAAAAATTTTTCTTTTTGTGAATTTTTAAAATTTTCTTTGATGACTTTACATTTTCTTTAAATATAAAAACTCCAAAAATAACTAAAAGATGAAAAATTTTGTCTGCCTTTGTTCATTACTTAGGTTATCTTCAGCATATAGGATTCAATTAAACTAATTATTAGGATTTGATTGGAGA
The DNA here is from genome assembly GCA_030449875.1 of Aegle marmelos. Lineage (NCBI taxonomy): Eukaryota > Viridiplantae > Streptophyta > Magnoliopsida > Sapindales > Rutaceae > Aegle > Aegle marmelos. The sequence goes on from JASUUL010000143.1 coordinate 24,471,302, forward strand.
TATAACATTGTCTTATGTTTAGTATAATATTAGATTGGACTATATTAAATTAGATTTGAATGAAATTAAATAGTATTTAAGTTGACATTTAAATATAAATATGAACTATTTATGAATATTTAATAGTAAAATAATTATTAAAATTAATTTGAAAGATGATTAATAACAAATTAAATATATAGAAAATTAGATATGAGGTAATCGTGATTTTAATAAACAAAATATAAATTAGATTAAACTAAACTAAAAACCTTTTAGATATTTAATTTTAATTTTCATTACATAGTTTAAATATATTTTTATTTTATCAAAAGAGCTCCAAATAATATATATATATAAAGGCAACCAATTACTAGTATTATTAATGGATAATTGTTTTTAAAATTAATCCTAACTAAGCCCACGTATAAATTGGGATCGTCAATTCCATAATTTTAAAACTAAATTCAAATTTAGTCCCTAATCTAATTCAAAATAAAGTTTGTCAAATATAGAATAAATGATTAATCTCAAAATTAATAGAATCCTACACTTAATCTTTGCTCCCAAACACAGCCTTATAGGTTTATATTACAAGCAATAGGGTATAAGTAATGAGTGATGATACAACTATAAACTCTTATATAAATTTATTTTATACAAACTGATATGACATTCACTCATTGGTTGAATAAAAATATAAAATAATAAAAGTAAATCATAAGGACTATTAAATATCGAATTCAACCAATTAAATTATATCATATTAGTTTGTACAAAAAAAATTTATACAAGAATTTATAGATATTATTACTCATAAGTAATTTCATATAATCTTTTAGAAATATTTTTACATGAACATGTCACTTGGATGACATAACTTGTAGCACTCATATGCTACATGAAATTTTCATGTATCTGGTGCAGTTGGGTCAATCAATAGAAATGAATTACTCGAAAAATCTATATCATTTGTTTGAACTTACCATTTGCATGAAATTACTCATAAGTCTATATCATATATGTTATGAAATTAGTAATACCAAACAAGTGACCGGTTCATATTAAAAGATGTTAATATTTAAGTAATTTAACAAATCTATTATTAAGTGACAAAACGAATAAATGAACCAAATCGAAAATAAATTAGTTTAAAACTCAATGGATTCGAACTCGATTCATTTACTAAATGAACTATAATCGCATGATTGGATTTGATTTGTTTATTAAATGAAAATTCATTTAATTCATTTAATATACAAAATTAAAGGAATCAAATTGAATTTAGATCCGTTTGCAATTATTAGAATTTATTTATGAATAATTAGTAACAAATCAATAGAATCTGAATTTGTTTACACTTTCTTTTAAAAAAAATGATTGATAAACGAAAATCAAGGAAAATAAAATTTAAAAAATGCTAAATTAATATCCTGCAAAATACAAACAAATTGTAAATAAATAAACAAATTAATGACCTCAAACCTTAACTCAATTTGTTTATTTAATAAATCAAATAAAATTCATACATTTATTAAACAAATTAATTTTTTTTAAGATCCAAACGTGTTTTACTTGAATCTAATTGAATTGAATAACCTTGTGTATGGTAAAAAATAAAAATATAGTCTTGTGTGTATTTTATGGAAAAACTATATGAACAAATAGGTTACAGTGATAGAATAGGTTTGTGTTTTATGAGTGATAAGCAGAAGAAAATCTTGAATATATTCGAGAAGGTCTTTCCATAAGCTTTGACGAGATACGGCTGTAGACAAGCCCCAGGCCTTGTAGTGGAAGAAGGGTTTTGGCGAAGAAACGGCGTCGTAATTGTGGCGGCTTTGACGGCTTCGTTAACAGCGTTAAGAAACTTCAGCGACGCGAAATCAGTTCAAAACGTGACCGTGCGTTCACTATGACGAATGCCCAGGAAAGATTTCGCAACATTCGTTTGCAGGTTAGTTCTTTTATTGTTCATTTCTACAATTTTTAACTTTTTTAAAAAAATTCATGAACGTTATTAATTAGCTTAAGTCTGGGAATTTCTATTTCCAGCTATATGAATGGATTTTGCTTGATGGGTAGCTGAGGTTGACTCTTTTGCTCAATAAGCATTTGATCTAATTTGCATTATTTTAGTATTTCATTGCAAACTTGTTAAATTTATCTGCTCTGGGACTGAAAGAGCAAAAGACTATATTTTTAACTCCTAATTCAAGCTAAATAACCTTTCCTATTTTTCTTTCTTTCATTTATTTTAGTTTATTTTATCTCATCTACTTGATTTTGAAGTTGTGGGTATTAATATTTTGACTTCATTATCCATTTTTTAACGGCTAAAGAGTGGTGTTTTAGTTCTTTTAAGTGTTTCTTAATATTGCTTGATTGTAGATTTAGTCACTGGTCAGATTTTGAATATGTCAGAGTTAGAAGTCTTGGGAGATTTATTTTCTCAATTTTGAAATTGGATTTAGAAACAGGAGTTACACTTTCTTTGTGATCCATATCTGAAGATAATTTTCATGATTTCCCTTAGGGACATATTTCTAGTAACCACGAGTATGGGGAATAAGACGAGGACATATGCAAAATTATGACATTTCTGCAATTTTGATGGATTTAGCTGGGAGCAAATAATAATTCCACCCTATGGTGGACCATTACTACTGACATTTAACATACATTTAATATATGAATCATTTAGGGTCAATTATTAATGGATGCTTCAATTGTGTATCATTCAGTGTCGTCTAGGGCTTTCTTATTTAAACGCTGCTTCTTACTTGTTGTGTTATTTTATACACAGGAGGAATATGATACACATGATCCAAAAGGCCATTGTTCGATGGTTCTGCCATTTCTGAGGAAGAGATCAAAGATTATTGAGATTGTGGCAGCACGTGACATTGTGTTTGCCCTTGCGCAGTCTGGTGTCTGTGCAGCTTTTAGTCAAGGTTGAGCTTTACTCTGGATTCCTCCAAACTGTTGTGGCAGCGCATGATACTTTTCATTTTCTGTTTTACTCAAGGTATATTGAGAAGAAATATTTTCCTTTTTTTGGTTGGATGCAGAGACTAACCAGAGGATATGCTTTTTAAATGTCACTGCTGATGAAGTCATAAGAAGCTTGTTTTATAATAAGAACAACGATTCACTCATCACAGTTTCAGTTTATGCTTCAGACAATTTCAGTTCTTTAAGATGCAGAAGCACGAGAATAGAGTACGTGTGCCCTCTTCCTGCCCTACATTAAAATGTAAACAAGAGAGGGCAACTGGAATTTTGAAGAGACACATGAGAGCTCTTAAATTTTGTCCTAGAGTTTAGTTTTTCTTATTGAAAATGTATCCTTTCATTTTTCCAGATACATACGGAGAGGTAAACCTGATGCTGGTTTTGCCCTCTTTGAATCAGAGTCACTGAAGTGGCCTGGTTTTGTAGAGTTTGATGATGTAAATGGAAAGGTACTCACATATTCTGCACAGGATAGGTAAGTATTTTACTGTTCGGGTGTGCTTTTATGCTAAGATATCATCATCTAGTGGACAGTTAATTTATTGATTTTCTTACTTCTTTTTCCTTTTTGTTTCTGTGTCTTTTATCAGTATATACAAGGTGTTTGATCTGAAAAATTATACGATGTTGTACTCCATATCAGATAAAAATGTTCAGGAGATTAAAATCAGGTAATATTCATTTACATGATGGCTTATTTTCTACCTGCACATTCGCACACTTACTAATAACTACTGGCTCGTGTGCTTATTACAATGATTAGATTTTATATGTTTTTTTAATCTTACTTCCTATGCACTTATTTGGCTTCGTGTAATGGTTTTTCAACAGTCCCGGGATCATGTTATTGATTTTTACTAAAGCTAGCGGCCATGTTCCTCTCAAGATTCTTTCAATAGAGGATGGTACTGTTCTCAAATCTTTTAATCACCTTCTTCATCGGAATAAGAAGGTGGATTTTATTGAACAATTCAATGAGAAGCTTCTTGTTAAGCAAGAAAATGAGAATCTCCAGATTCTTGATGTAAGGATCTTGTTATTCTGTCCATTACAATTGCATTTTATTGGAATATAGTATTTCTGACTTTTCCTACCTTTAGGTTCAGAATTTTGAGCAAACTGAAGTTAGCAGAACTGAATTTATGACCCCATCGGCATTTTTATTTCTACATGAGAGTCAGCTATTCCTGACCTTTAGGAATCGAACAGTAGCTGTTTGGAACTTTCGGGGGGAGCTTGTAACGTCATTTGAGGATCATTTCTTGTGGGATCCTGATTGTAACACAAATAACATATATATAACAAGCGATCAAGATCTTATAATCTCTTACTGCAAGGCTGATTCTGACGATCCATTAGCCGAAGGAAATGGTAAGCTCTTTGTCTCTCTTCTCATGTTTGTTACATGTAAAATCTGATGCAGAATTATCTAGCTGTAAAATCAATTTTAAAAATCATGTTGTCTTGCCCAGAGTTTCTAATCTCACTTGCAGGGTAGATTCCCCTTTTGCAAAACTGCTTGTACTAACACCTTCACATATTGGGTGCAGCCGGGTCAATCAATATCAGCAATATCTTGACTGGAAAATGCCTGGCTAAAATAAGAGCAAGCAATGGCCTCCCTGCGGAAAATGAATGTAGTTGCAGTGGTGATTATAGCAGTGTTAGTTGCAATGTGAAGAAGCATAGCCATGCCTCCAGAATTAGGAGCACGGTTGCAGAAGCCTTGGAAGATATTACTGCATTGTTCTATGATGAAGATCGTAATGAGATTTATACTGGCAATGGGCATGGGCTGGTTCATGTATGGTCAAACTGATGATTCTGATTTGTTGTTGTTTTGACGAGAAGCTTATTTCTTCTCACCGATAGTCCGAATGGTTGTGCTGCGGCCCCTGTATGAATTTCCTGAAACTGTATCATTGAACAATCTTGTACGGATTTGTTCTTTTTGTTTATACGATGTCCTGTTCATCTTCATCTTCATCGCACTCCCTCTGCGCGCTCTCTCTTGATTGATTTCGTTTATTCTGTTTCGTTACAGGTAGTAGACCTAACATGCTGCTGTTTAATTCTTGTATTAGTTCATCAAGCAGGAAAAGAAAATATTTTCATTGCGTAAATGGAGTAGTGTTATATTCACGGTGTAGTGGGATGCTATAGACTTATTAGGTAATCTCATAAGATCTATGGCTAAGCTAAGTAGGGCTGATATTGATTGGCATAACATCTATGATATAGATTACTGCTTGTAGTATAAATCTACTGCTTGATTGACCCAGCTGCTCCAAATTAGAGGGGATAATTTGGGTGAGGATCAATCTATTCAATTCAATTAGAGTCAAGTAAAACATGTTTGATTGACCCAACTACACCAGATATATGAAAATTTCATGTAGCATTTGAGTGGTACAAGTTATGCCATCCAAGTAATAGGTTCACGTACAAATATTTCTAAAAGATTATATGAAATTATTTATGAGTAATAATATATCTACAAATTCTTGTATAATTTTTTTTTGTACAAACTAATAGATATGATTTAATTGGTTGAATTAGATGTTTATTGATTCGCATGATTTATTTTTATTATTTTTATTTTTATTCAACCAATGAGTGAATGTAATATCAGTTTGTATAAAATAAATTTATACAAGAGTTTGTAGTTGTTTCATCACTCATTACTTATACCCTACTTCTTGTAATATAAACTTATAAAGCTGTGTTTGGGAGCAAAGATTAAGTGTAGGATTCTATTAATTTTGAGATTAATCATTTATTCTATATTTGACAAACTTTATTTTGAATTAGATTAAGGGCTAAATTTGAATTCAGTTTTAAAATTATAGAATTGACATCCCAGTTTATACATGGGCTTCGTTAGGATTAATTTTAAAATAATTATCTATTAATAATACCAGTAATTGGTTGCCTTTATATATATTATTTGGAGCTCTTTTGATAAAATAAGAAAATATTTTAAATATGTAATAAAAATTAAAATTAAATATCTAAAAAGTTTTTAGTTTAGTTTAATCTAATTTATATTTTGTTTATTAAAATCACGATTACCTCATATCTAATTTTCTATATATTTAATTTGTTATTAATTGTCTTTCAAATTAATTTTAATAATTATTTTACTATTAAATATTCATAAATAGTTCATATTTATATTAAATGTCAACTTAAATGCTATTTAATTTCATTCAAATCTAATTTAATATAGTCCAATCTAATATTGTACTAAACATAAGATAATGTTATATCTTCAATCAAATCCTAATAATTAGTTTAATTGAATCCTATATGCTGAAGATAACCTAAGTAATGAACAAAGGCAGACAAAATTTTTCATCTTTTAGTTATTTTTGGAGTTTTTATATTTAAAGAAAATGTAAAGTCATGAAAGAAAATTTTAAAAATTCACAAAAAGAATTTTTTTTTGTCATGATTTTATCATAGATTTGTTTCTCTATCGTTTTTCAAAAATAATTTTACATCTAATAAAATAAATGCCACCTGACGTAATTAGTGTAATTAGAGATATAACATTATTTATCTTTTTTAATTATTATTATTATTATTAATAAAATGTGAGCAATAAATTCAACTTTTGCAATAGCTTTAATATCAACGTAGCGCTCCATTTTGCCTGTTAACAATTTTAAGTTTAAATTATTGTTATTTTATCTATTCTCGTATGCACTAAATGGATGGTTTATTCTATTACACAAGTTTTATTAAAATTCCAATATCCTTCCCACCTTTTTACGATTTCGCCAATAATATTATGCTTATCATGCAAATCCTCCCTGACAAAAATAGTTTTCTAACTCTACCCAAAAAATATGAAATCTACAAATTTGATGATTATATTTGCACCGTGAGTTTGCGCTATTCCTATTTAATCATTTGTGTAACTACCTATAATGATATAATTAATTATATAAGTCCTCATATTTTGGAAAAGCCTCTTTTTTTTTTTTAGTATTCCTTAATAATTCTCTAATCAATAATTTTTTTTTAAATTATGTATTGTAGGAAAGCCTATCTATATTGGTTAAATTTAGTGTTAAAGAAATATAATTAATAATATTGTCTAAATATTAATTTATTCATTATTAGTGTTTGTAAGAAGAAAAAGTTAAATTCATTACCCCTTCAGTTTTCTAATAAAAGCCTAATTATTTAACATTAGAATCTTTGAGTTTTAGTATTCCTTTTAATTTATACCTTACAACTTCAAACACCAATAAATGAAACAATTTCCTAATATCTTACTTATAAAGAAAATTATTACATTTATTAGTTCATTTAAAAAAGAAAAAATTAGTTTATTAAAATATAAAGTCTATATTCATTAATTGATTATTAATTCATCTTCTCAACTTTCTATTATATTTGAAAATAGTATTTTCCTATTTGTTTGAATGTTTATTTTTGTAATGGTCTTAATGGAAGTTTAAAAAAAAAGCTCCTTCAATGTTTTATTTCTTTGTTTTTAAAAATTTTAAAGATTTTTATAATTATTATTGAAATTGAAAGACTAAATATAGAATGAATTTTGAAATATTTTATATTTTTTTGAGCATCGAAGTTGCAGAATAAAAAAAGACTTTATAAAAAAAATAGACTAAGATCTCAAAAAATCTAAAACTGACCTTGTGTTTAGACAATAATTTTTATTTGATTCATGAATCTAAGTGTGATAGTCATTAGCTAGCTGATGATTGTATATTGCTCTTTCAATTAAGTTAATAATATTTATTATGGGTTATTTTTAGAAACCTCCCTTGAGGTTTGATATAATAATACAGATAGCGAGTTTACTTGTATTCTCACTTACCTCCCCTACTGTTAATATAAATACATGAATATCATTAGTATTTGATGACAAAATTATAAAATAAATGTTAAAAATTTAAAAAAATCGATAACAGTAAAAAAGTGCATAGAAATCTATTGAATAATTATATTATTCGACCAACCATGATTGTCTTCTTTATGAGTTATATATACTTTCTATGTTTTTTTACTTTTGTTCTAGCAACTGAGAGTAAGAGAGTAAAGTGAAAAGCTTTGATTTTTTTTTTTTTGAGAGCAAGACAATTCCATAACAATATCTTGTTGATGGGTTGGTAGTGAAAAAATTGATTAAAAAGAGAATGAGTTCAGCCATATGTGGGTATGAGTTGAAAAAAATGATAAATAATTATTTTTGCTTGTGATATGTATCATTATCATGAGATAGAAGTAGTTTTAGTATTTTTTTCAGCTATTTATGAATTTGTAGTGATTTCATTCCCCTGTCATCTAAATACACAATAATAAGACAGGAGTTAGGAAAAAAATATTGTTCTTTTACGGCTGTTGCATTAATATTGTTTCTGTATGGATGACAAGGTTGTTACTAGTGTGATAATTTAGTGTGGAACGAACACTTTTTTTTTTTTTTTTGCAACAATTGCTTGTCTCTCAGGCAATAAGTTGGTGTGGGATGTACATAGTTTATGTATGTTTGGGCAACAGTTGCTTGTCTCCTAAGCGACAAGTTGGTATGGGATGGACATAGTAGCTATATTTTGGGCGACAGTTACTTGTCTCCTATATGACAAGTTGATGTAAGATAAACACATTTGTTGTGTTTTTGGGTGACAGTTGCTTGTCTCCTATGTAATAAGTTGGTGTAGGATGAACATAATTACTGCATTTTGAGACGACTGTTTCTTGTCTATCGTGCGATAAATGATTGTCATTCATACACGTTACTTTATTTTTAGGCGATAAGTGATGTCTCTTCTAAGACATGTGCGTGCTGCATACACTTAATCTTTTTTTTTTTTTTACAATAATAAACACACACACACACACACACACACACACACACATATATATATATCTCAATAATTAAAACATATTCTTATTTATTATTACTATTATTATTTAATTTCACTTTATTCTAATGAGATACTTTTTGCAATTACAGATACTGTTACATAGATATGCAGGCTGTTCTTACTGGTAACATGCTTTCTATTGCATCTGTGATAGTAGAGTAGTATAACTTGAAGAAATTATAGAAGGATATCAAAGATTTGTGTTTTGGTTGGCCAATTAGACATGCCATTAAAGTTAGTATTGATGTCATGTTACCTTAAGAGACATATACTGCTTCTATAAAGACTGACTATGACTTACACGATACATGTACCAAGTTATAGGATAGGAAGTATACTTGGGCAATGTTCATTATTAAAACTGAGTTAGATGACTTATCTAGAGATACTAACAACCTAGCTCTACTTAGAGACACACATGCAACATAAATAAACTGGTATGACTCAGTGGATGAGAATGAGTTTGCTCTCCCTAATTTGAATTATGAGGTTCAGATTGAACAAATGATAGTAATAGAAAATTTTATTGAGAGGATGTTAATAAATGAAAATGGAGATGGCTATGTAGAAAAACCTACGGAAAATGATATTGAAAATGAATTAACTTATACTGATAGCGAAGGAGAGGTTAATGAAGTCATTGGCATTACGCTTGATGATGGGTTAGATGACAATGGTTATGATTCAGATGAGACCGATGGTAAGGCTGCATAATAAGCTTGTGGTCGATACGAGACAAACTCAGGTAGTTTTCAATTTGCAGCCAATCGTGAAAATATTATACTTAGACCGAGGCAGTTGTTAAAGATGTAGATGAATTCAGAAAGGTTGTGAAGATGTATGCAATAAAGAATCTATTTAGATTGGAAAGACTGAAGAATGAGAAGTCAAGAGTTACACTTAGGTGTGCTGCCATAGGATGCATTTAGTGGGTACATGCTAGTCTAAACTAGAGTAAAAGTCATTTTCAGATCAAGACATATTGTTCAGACCATACTTGTGTAAGAAATAGTGAGAACTATAAAGTAACATCAATATAGATAGCTATTTTCTTCCTTCAAGCCAATACTCAATTGTTAATTGATATTATTGCATCAAAACTATTAAAAAGATATGGGCTAACTTGCTGTAATCAAATGTTATATCGAGCAAACAACAAGACTTTAGAATTATTAGGATAAGACCATAAAATAAGCTACAATAAACTATCTAGGTATATACATGTCGTACTTGCTTCGAATCCAGGTTCCACTGTATCATTAGATAGCATTTGGTTAGGGGGTGGTGTGGATTCTCATTTTAAGAAATTTTTTATTTTCTTTAATATAAGTAAAAGAGGATTCTTTGGGGGTTGTAGGCAATTCATAAGTATTAATAGTTATTTTTTAAAAGGTCTTTATAAGGGAGTGTTGCTATCCGTAGTTAGTGTAGATGTCAATTATGACATTTATCCATTGACCTTATGTGTGGCCAAAAATGAAAATATAAAGTCTTGTGTGTATTTTATGAAAAAGTTGTATAAACAAATAGGTTGCAATGATGGAGAGGGTTTGTGTTCTATTGGTGATAGGCAAAAGGGGATCTTCAATGTATTAAAGAAGGTTTTTCCTTAAGCTTTGAAGAGATACTGCTGTAGACATATTTATATTAACTTTAAGTAAAAATTTCTTAGGGTTTTACTTAACAAACCATTTTGGCAAGTGTGCAAAAGTGTAAATGTTTTCGATTTCAAAAGATACATGGCTGAACTCAATGACATCAGTCTTATTAGACATGATTAGATAATACAAATACTAGTGGTTTATTAGGCGAAACATTGTTTCTCTACCCACACTAAAAGTAGCCATGTCACCAATAACATGATTGAGTCTTTCAACAACTGGATTAAAAATTTTAGAGGCATGTCCATCTTCTAAGTGCTTGAAGAAATCAAAAGGAAAATAATGACACTCATTCACACAAGACAATAAGAAGTTCTCACTTGGCAGGATGAGTTGTTACTAGTTATGAAGAAGAGGGTTATGAGCGAAAAAAGAACATCTAGATCATTGACTATGATATTTGGTTACAATAAAATATTTGAGGTCATGAAAGATATATCTAAAAGGATAGTACTTGATTTGATAGAAAAATAGTATGACTGTAATGAGTGGAATATATCAGGGTTGTCTTACAAGCATGTAATTTGTTGCATTGATGTCATGAGGTTGAACATGAATGATTATGTCCATCCATTGTTGAAGAAAATAGCGTTCCAAAACACCTATTCTCACCAGTTATATCTATTGCCTAATAAAGGTAATGGTCTCCACTTCTGTATGATAATCTTCACCCACTAATTATCAATAGATTTATTGGTAGGCCTCGGGCCAAAAGGAGTTCTAGTATGAAATATTCTAGATGTGGTCAGTAGACAATAAGAGGCGTTGTAAGGCACTTATGTAATGCTTGAACTGAAAGAAATTAAAACTAAAACTAAAATTAATAATGGTCAGCTATTATTATTTCGTAGTTTATTTTGTGCATAAATATACTGGTTTAACAAAGACATCCATATGCTTTTATATATATAGGAAAAAGGTGATAGCTCTAGTTCAAAATTTCTTGGTAGTGGTATCGCTTCAAGTGATGCATTTATTACAAATATAGTGTCAACCCAGTCTTATTTCATTGGCCATGATATTATCTTAATAAGCTTGTTTATACTTTTTCTTAAATGATGAAACAATATACATGAACCCAATAGTAATCTTCTAATTATGTATTTTTATTATTGAAGGATAAGTTACTCAAAAGTAACAAGTCTACTTGAGTTAAGCATTCAACAACATGTCAGTAGCATAAATAAATCATTGTTCATAAAGGTAGCAGCACTCAAGCTTATCCTATACAATATATTCTTTTAAGGGATCTGATGATACAATACATTTTTCAAAGTGAGAAACACAATTAAGATGTCATATAATCTTTTTGTACTTACTCACAGACTTAAGATTGAGTTACCATATATTTTGTATAAATGTGATACTAACAAAGTCACATTCTAGTGTCAATGCCTTGTATCTACTATAAATGTTGCTATCACGGCACACTATTAGTACAATACTTTTTTTTTTAATAGGTAGCTTCTTCATGTATAGGTTGATACATTCAGTTAATTGTGATTGCTACTAATTGTAAGTTGGAGAAATACATGTAATGAATCATCTAAAAGTTAATTATTTATGTTACTAATTTAGTGATATACAACTTAATATTTTTGTATTTACTTATTTTTTAAAATATATTAAAAAGCGTCTAAATAAGGTTTCTTTAATTTTAGGAGACAACATTTGTCGCCTAGGGGACAAGAGGCCGTTGCTCAAATATACTTTCTTTAATTTGGGAAGACAGCACTTGTCATCTAAGAAATAAGAGGTCGTCGCTCAAACAGACTTTCTTTAATTTGGGAAGACAATACTTATCTCTCGGTGGACAACTTTGGTCGCTTAAATTTACAATGGTTGTGTCACTGTAAATTTGAATCTTTAGGTCCTGTCTCCTGGGCGACAAAGTTGTCTCCCCAAATTAAATATGTATTATTACTATTAACTTTTAGTTGTTAACAAAAAACTAAACCAGTCTCTATTTAGACATAGTAGTGATGCCGCCGCCACCACTAAACCACCAATATTTATCCAAGCTATAATCAACCCAATAACATAAATTATCAATAATGAGATAACAATAACAATGAGATAACAATATTAAATATATGAATAAAAGTTTGGTCTATAAAAGATTCATTAATTAATTATAAAAGAGTAATATGCCATTTACAATATAATATCCTAATTAAATGTGTCAAGGACAATTTTCCTTCTAAAATATTATCTATGGCTATTATTAAAATTAAATTGTAGTTTAAACATTCGGTACATTGTAAATATTAACATAAACACTTCACAATTGCCATTGCCTTGCTCTTGTTGTGACATGTCCCTCATTAGTATGACTTTCCAAGGCTCTAAACTCTGCAAATTCAGTCAAATATTATAAAATCCAACATGTTGCAGCCACCGCGGAAAGATAACTTCAAGTGACTTCAATAACTTGCTCTATCTTTTGTCGTTGCGAGACTCCTTCATTGAGTCATAAATGGAGATCTTCTTGAGCAGAAAATCTACTCGGGCTATAACCCAATAGTCGTTTTCCAAGTTAATTGAAATTAAAACTTGCAAATGGTCAAACGAAAGCTAATCCAACATTATTTTTATGAAAGCTCTTTAAATTATTTATAAAAAACTGTAATAAAATATGTAGTAATACATACTATGTCAACATTCGCAAACAGTTTTGATTTTATCTCCTCCCAGCCATCAATATATGTGTCAAGCCTGGTATAGTCTAATGAATTCAGATTACAATCACTGTTATTCCACTGAACTCTCAGAAAAACCTAGTTAATTTATTACAAGCAAATAAGGAAATGTTATGCTTTTTATAATAAGATAATAAATCGAGGATTACAACTTCAAGTCTCTTATCCATAAAAAGACATTTATATGTGTACAATGTTGATACAAAGCATTTAAATATTATTATTGCTTATTACTTATCAAGTGATAGTATTCATGGATATGTTGTACATGGCAAGTTAAAATATTAGATAATGCATAAAATAATCAAAGGTAAATCAAATAACAATTAATAACAATTATCTCATTCCTTAGCCACCTCATTAACTTTCTCCCCAATAGTATTTTATAAAATTACATCAATTGATGGACGCCACGATTAATGGCAATGTTACCAACAAGCCATTGGTCAAACTCATCAAATAACGGTGGATCATGTAATCCTCTCAGTGGATTTATATCCACAATCGATCTTTGATTAATAGAATTGTTTATTGACTCTATGGTGGGGAGACTCTTAATGCCCTTTACTCGCTTGTAAGCGTGTAAGTATGAACTTTTAAGAATATGTGACGTCCTATATAGACGATAAAATTTGCTAATACCGGGATGTGCTTCATTGAGGACTTGCACACTGTCATTGTAATCATCCCTATATACACTGTACAATGACAGCAGGATGTGACCATAATGATCCCGAATATCGCTAGGAGTCTTTCAGCAATAATAACTGTTATTGTTAAGTATCGTAGTTACAATGTAGTCAATAAAAATGATAAATTTCAATAGCTTACTGTGTAAGAACTTCTCATTGGGGTATCATCATGGGATCGCTTGGCTGAATTGTCAGTATATGAATTAATAAACACCGTTATAGATTTCGCAAATGCTATCTGCCTTTTTCTAAACTCTCTTTGCTTTTTATGCTCAACCTCAACTTCCGAGGAAATTTTATTCATAATTTCTTTCATGTCAACAATCGAAAGATCAATCCTCTCTATTTCATAGATAAACAAGTCATGGGAAAGCTTTACTTTTGTATGTGATTAGAAACAAAAAATAAATAAATAAAACTTAAGTAAATTATTAGTAAATTCTACATTTCTCTATTTAAAATCATTAAAAGGCTAAGAATTGCATATAACCTATACACTATGGCACTCGTTGGCTTCATCTTTATTGTGAATAGGTGTCTAATTGTTTCCTTTAAATTTATCACCAACAGATGTCTTATTATTATCCTCATCGATGGGTGGCACGTACATGTAAAAGTGATGCTGCACTGGAAATAATGAAAATATTAAGTACAACTTCCAACTATTCGAGATTAAATGATAACATAATAACTAAGTTCAATAATTTAGTTATATTATAGACCCAATATGGAATTAGGTTAGCATAGTCCTTCACGCTTTCCCACAGTTTTGTGTCTTTCTTGCATGTGGTTGGCTGGAGAGTTTGTTTAACAATCCCCTGTGTATTGACCAATCCAATCCCTTGTGTATTAATCAATAGAAATTTCTTGTCAACATACTATTTATTATTTAATAAATCTTTATAACCAATATAAAATATATGTAATACTTACAATACAAGTCTTGTTGTTGAAAAACTTATACATTTCAGTAAAACATATTCTCATAGATGAAACGTCTTCTCAATTTAATATATGCAAATTCTTTTTTTTAGTTTCGATGGCTCACTTCTCTTTTAGAAATATTTCACTTACTTCGAACAGCCAAGCCTGTAGCAAGCAAAAATATAATATTAAGAACCCTAAACTTGCTAATGATTATTAACTAAATAACGAAATAACCATTATTTTTTTATTTTCTCAATGCACCTACACTCTAGGATAAAAGCCGTAAATGTTGTACTTCAACTTTTTAAGACTATTATCCCGAAAAAGCTCTAATTTTTAGTTCAGTATAGTGTCCAAACTATCATATACTGTTTCCCAAGATGAATGACCCCATGGAAGATTTCTAAAGTACTCAATATCATCAACATTGTTTAACAATGCTGAATTGGGTTTACGTTCATCTTTTCTTCCATTGAACACTCTATTCATAAAATAATATAGCATTATCTTTAGGGCATCATCATCATCTATATTATCAAAGTCTAAATCCTCAAATCTTGCATCAAATTCTTTAAGATTCGCTTTTAGATCACTATCAAAATACAAATCAGGTAACCCGTGGCTCACCTTAACCTTAACTTTCTTATGTATGTCATATGCACTATAACAAAGTCCAGTCACTAAGCACCACTCAATGATCGATAATCGCACCAACTAGCCACTAAATTCAAACCACAACTAATCTTTATCCTCCTTATGACACGTTACTTGCCTAAGTAATGTGTTATGCAAGATTGCACCGCTGAAGACGTACACATCTATCTTTGCGAATTGCCCAAATATGTCTTTCTTAAATAATCATAATTGTTCTGTTATTAACTTCCTCTTGATAGCTTCTATCACGTTTTCAAATTAGAGGTATTTGCAATACGCTTAGGGAAATGTTCAGATGTCAGAATTTTCATCCTGTCTGGTTTCTTACGTGGACCGGGTGGATTACAGATTGCGGCTTCTTGGCCATTCTATCTGTAGGAAAATATAATTTTTTTTTATTAGTCACAGTCATCGTTCAAATTATTCACAAGCAAAAATCATATACATGTTTCAGCGATTTCAGGAGACAATCTTGTCGCATAGGAGATAGAGGGAGTATCACACGGGCAATGAAGGCAGCATCATGTGTATTTATACTAACGACAGGGTATATAAGTGAGAATATATACAAACTTGCCATCTATGTATTATTATATCAAACCTCAAGGGAGGTTTCTAAAAATAACCCTATTTATTACTCCTCTAGTCCATAGAGTTAAAGTATTGATTGGATTATGCAAACTCTTATTAGTTTTCTCCAATATCTTAAATCAATTTCAGACAACATTATGAAATTTACTATTTTTTTAACTCAAAATTTTCGATAACTTTATGAAATTTACTCAATTTCACTCAAATTTAAATCCAACGCAAGGAGTTTACCAATTTTATTGGGTCATGAACCACAAATTGCGGCCTAAGAAATTAATTGAATGTGAAAATTGAAGCCTCATATGCAATGATTGAATTTTCCACCAACTTTTGACAGCCAAATGGTTATGCATTTGTTAATCATGCCATTTTGATTATCATTAGCTTTTATGTAGATTTTGTGGGTGAAAAGGCTCCGTTTTTTTGGGGTGAATATGGTAAAAGAGGAAGGTTACATGTGTATTAAATGTGGAGTGCGTAATCAACTTGACCAGATCAGAGCTCCGATGCAAAGACATTAACATTAAGGAGAAGATATTTTAGCTAATTTTAGACATACTAAATTTAAATTTGGTATTGATCTGCTAGAAATTGTAACGAGGAAGTTCGTGGTCTAGCTTAATTTGTTATTTTTTATAATTACGATATCAAAATTTTGAAATAGAATGATATTATTAGTCAGAAATAACTCATAGTGTATTAAAAATTTATCTTTAACTTTTCAAAAGAAAAAAAATTGTGAATATAATTATATTTTACGTGACAATAATTAACAAGGACAATAATAATACTACATTATTGTATTATTGGCATATTATTTTCTAATTTTGTCCATCCACAATATATAAAGTAATTTTGTAAAAAAAAGTAAAATATTTAATGAGTAATTTTATCAAGTATGACAAGAAAATCAGGTAAGCTATTGTAAGCCTCAATTCACCTCCGTATGCCATTCAAAAGATTAGGCCAAAAATGTAAATAAAGACACGTTGATAATATTCCTTATTTTCTTAACAGTGGACGGGGATAAGATTTAAAATAATTCAAGGTATGTAGAGAATAGGGAGTTTTTTATCCGAAATTGCTCCTATTATTTTGCAATTTACTCTCTGGGAGTCCTTTAGTCAACGACACAACGACTTCAGGCTTTTGATCAAACGCTGAAAGGATCAGTTCCGCACGCGATCGTGATTTCGCAATGGCCGATGCTCACCACAACAGATTTTGTAACTTTCATTTGCTGGTTACTTACTTACCTCCCTTACTCATTCTCTTGTCTCGTTTCATTGGTAGTAATAACTCTTTACTTTTCCAATTATTTTAAAAAAATCTCTCATTTCACTTTATTTCTAGCAGTTTTCAGCAGAAATGGCGCCTGTAGAATATAATAGAACGGTGCTATGGTACTTAATTTGAAAAGGGATGTTAATGATGTTCAAATTTTCTTGTTCATCAATATTCGGATGAAATAACAATTTAATGTTCTCTATATGACATGTCATAAGCCCAGCCAGTTTAACGTTTCTTAATGTTTCTAAGTAGCAAATGATACGTAGTTTTGAATTTGCTTCATTTATTTTCTTGAGTCGTTATGGGTCCTATTTGTAGATGCTGGCATCGTTTTGTTATCCTGTTGGAGACATGGCACGACTTGTACTTTGATATCGATGGAGTTCTTTTTTATCTAAACTACTGCTTGTAATATGAATATATGTTGCATTTATATAGGAAGAATATGATACATATGACCCACAAGACAATTGTCCCATGCAACTGCTGCCATTTATGAAGGAGAGGTCAAAGGTTGTTGAGATTTTGGCAGCACAAGACATTGTCTTCGCTCTTGCTCAGTCTGGTGTTTGTGCAGCATATAGCTGAGGTGGGAACTGTAGTGAATATAATCACATATCATATTTACAACTACAAGGAGGAGACTGTATTTGAATTTTCTTTGTTGGATGCAGAGACTAACCAGAGGATACACTTTCTAAATGTCACTGCCGATGAAGTCGTAAGAAGCTTGTTTTTTAACAAGCACAACGATTGACTTATCATAGTTTCAGTTCCCGCTTCGGACAATTTCAGTTCGTTGAAATGCAGGAGCACAAGAATTGAGTAAGTAAACCTCCTTCTCTCACCATAAAAAGATGAAAGTACGAGGGAAATAGATTTACTTACTTATTTTTACTTCTCCTGTTGCCATTTGCTTTCCCCACTGAAAACATTACCCTCCATATTTTCCAGATGCATAAAGAGAGGTAATACAGATGCTGGTTTTCCTCTTTTTGAATCCAAGTCATTGAAGTGGCCTGGTTTTGTTGAGTTTGATGACGTAAATGGCAAGATAATCACTTACTCTGCAGAGGACAGGTAAGGGTTATATTGTACCAATGCCACTTTTCATGCTAAGATATGTGCTTGTCTGTTCCAAAATCAAATGATTTCTCTCTTACATCTCATTTCCTTTTTCATTCTTCTATTAGTACATACAAGGTGTTGGACATGAAATGCTATATGATGCTGTACGCTATATCTGATAAAAATGTTCAAGAATTGAAGATCAGGTAATGTTTCCTTAAATAATTGCTTATTTTGCACTTGGCACATGCGCACGAAGAAATTAATGGTGGTTGTGGTGGTTCCATTTGCTTTCAATTTGTTCTCTTGGTCTTGCTTCGTATCTACTTAACTAGCTTTTGTTTAATGGCTCTTCCCTACAGTCTAGGGGTTATGTTATTGATTTATATCAGAACAAGAGACCATGTTCCCCTGAAGATTCTTTTAATAGAGGATGGTTCTTCTGTTCCCAAATCTTTTAACCGTATTATTCATCAGAATAAGAAGGTGGATTTCATCGAACTGTTTAATGAGAAGCTACTTATTAAGCAAGAAAGTGAGAATCTCCAGATTCTTGATGTAAGGATCTTTTGCTATTCTCTTGCTTTATAAATGCAATACTATAATATCCATTCATTAACTTCCATGCACTTGACTTTTTTTACTATATTTAGGTCCACAATTTTGAGCTAACAGAAGTTAGCAACTCTGTATTTCCGACACCATCAGCAGTTATATTCCTATAGAGGAACAGCTATTCCTGACTTTTAGAAATCAAACTGTGTCTGTTTGGAACATCCGTGGTGAGTGTGTAACTTCATTTGAGGATCACCTTTTGTGGAATCCCAATTGTGACGCTAATAACACCTATATCACCACTGATCAGGAACAAATAATTTCTTACTGCAACGACAATTCAGATGATCCTCAATCAAAAGGAAACGGTAAGCCTACTAAGCTCCCTTGAAATGTTGTTGTACAATTGTGAATTATAGCCATGCATACCTCAAATAGAATTTACCTTTCTGATGCTGCAGGGTCTGTAAATATCAGCCACATAATGACTGGGAAATGCCTTGCTAAAATAGGAGCAAGTGATTCCCATTTCCCTGCCTCCACAATTAGGAGCACGGATGCAGAAGCCTTGAAAGACATTACTGCTCTATTCTATGATGAAGCGCGTAATGAGATTTACACAGGGAATGAGCATGGTTCAGTTCATGTCTGGTCTAGAAGTTACCAGTGCCGGTCTCTTCTGTGAAACCACCACAAACACAAAGGCATTTACGGCACCATTTTATGTTTTAATTGATGGTTTCAGTACGCTTTATATATTGACAGTCGTGTATTCTTCTCTGCCGCACATTTGCATTTCAATTGCCTCAAATTTACTTGTTTAATTTTTTAACGTGATTTTATCATTCATCCAAACCAGAGAGTCATGGGTGCTTCTAGTGCTATATTACACCGACTTCATTAGATTCTTGTCATGCGTACTTGGAGCCACTGCGCTGCGGCATCCGAGCACAATGCAGCCCCCAAATGGAGAGAGTTTAAAATTATTCTTTAACTGCTGCTTTGTGCAGCGCAATGGTCCCTAACGGGGCGTAATTCACATGGCAAGCATCCAACGAAAAAGCAAGCATTGTAGTGAAAGTAGCGAAAGTTTTTCGGCTTCTGACCTAACTTTGCTAGCTGGTAGTCAGGTGCTTGTAGAATCAAAATCCCATTTTAACAAGAATCAAACACATGGATTGGAATTGGATAGAAGCCATCAATTGGGTGGATGCTTTACGATTTTCCAACCTCTAATATCTTAACACCACAGCACTAAGCGATTGCTCCTTTGCTGAACCGGTAAGTCGAAACCACCGTGTGTCTTTTCGCTTTGGCACACATGCTTTCTCGCATCACATGACTGCTTTTGAGATTAGTTGAGTCCATGCACAGGCACAGGCAACATCGTAGTCAGCTATGTCCCACTATTTTCAATTTTATATTTATTGACAATTATTATTATTACTAATAATTTTTAAAAGAACAAGATTAGTTTAGTGAATTCTCTAATCCTAAGAGTTTTAAAAAAGGTTCTTCGTTATTTACTTTCAACAACCTTGAAAATGAAAGAAAAATGGCACTAAGAAAAACTTTATTTTATTAAATTGAGGTAAATAACATTTGAGTCCATGATTTTGATGATTTCTCAAGTAAAAACATAGTTTGTCTAATTGTATTTAATCGGTATCTTTACCAATACCTCTTTTTTTTCCTCCTTAAATTATATTACAATTTATTGACAACCAGGGGTCTATTTGGACTACAGATTCCTGTTTACTTAAACTTATTCAGAATCTTCTCTCGTCCCTTTTCTTTTCTTAACCCGACCTTGTTCCCAAATACTTTCACTTTTCCCTTTAATTTTTAAGTGCATTTGTCACAAATACACAAACTAATGAATTAATTAAGGCATTATTTTTTTTATTTAAAATCTATATGGATCAATTTTTTAAAAAAATTTAAATGAACCCAAAAGTATGGGTGACATTTTATTTATTTTTATAAATAAAAAACTTTAAACATAGTTATTTCACATTTATATTCTTGTAAATTAAAAAAAAAGATTAGGTTTTATAGTTTAAGAAAAAGTGTATTTTTAATATGATATTTACTTCTCCTTTAAATATTTTTCTATTTAAATGAAAGTCACAAAAGTTTATTTTTTTTATTTTAGATATAAATGTCTACAAATCAAACATAAATTACAAAAATAAACAAGAACATTTTTAAATATTTTAAAATTAATAAAATTTTAGATTTCAAATATTTAATGAATAAGAAAAGGATCTTAATTATTATTATTATTATTATTAAAATTTTAAAACTATAAATTTTTAATTTTATTTGCAATTTCACACGAAATATATAATTCATTAATATTAATATATGCACATATATTCATTGCAGTGCGTCAGTGCTAATGTAGTGATATACGAATACGACTGTCGGAGGGTTGGTACAAATGGATTAACTATGTCCTTACTTGAGAAAGACTACAAAATTAGGTATCTGTCTGTTATTATCCTCTTCATGGCATGGGGTCAGCCGTTAGGACATGATTAGGAAATAACAATCATGAATAGATCACGGAACAACACAGGACAAAAGGACGTGAGCGCCACGTGTAGGACCACGCGTGGTGTTAAAAAGACTTTTGCTTAGTCAGAGAAATTGAAACGCAATCAACGGCTCAACGCGCTGGAAGATAGGACGATAGACGGAGATCGGATAATATGCTACGGTTTTGGCGTGTTTTTGCTGTTTAAGATTAACTCACCGTCACTCCCCTTTTGCGCTGCTCTTCTCTCTTTAGTTATCGGCATTACTTTACTCTCACTCACACACTCACTGGTATCATTATCAATATAAAGATAAAAGCAATTTTTTTTTTCTTTTTTAACTTTAAACTTTTTTTAAATAAAAAAAAAATAGAGAATAAATAAATGAAAGCCACATATGAAATAAAATGAATTGAAAATAAATCTGAGCTCTGTGATTCAAGATCTCTTTGTTTTTTGTCTATACTCTAACGACCAACTCAGATTTTGAGCAAAGCAAAAGCTAAGGCTTCGTCTCTTTCTCTCCACCTAGACTTCAAGGTAACTAAATCTTCCTTCATTTCACTCACATTTCGCTTGTTTGTTTTGTATTTTCAGGTAGATTCAATCAACATTTGAGCTTTTAATTAAGGAGTCTTAAATTTGAGATTTTTTTTTTTGGGTTTTCTATTGGCTCTTCAATTTAGTTCGTGCTTGCTGTAGCTTTCAGCGCTGTCGGTGGTGTTATTTTATTGCATCATTATTAATACTGTTAATATATTTTTTTTCTCATTTGCTGGATCTGACTTTTTATGCATTAGTTTTTGTTAAATAATTTTTGTGTTTTTTATTAGTTTCTGAAGTATACTTAGAATGTATCAGTGGTTATTCAATAGTTTACTTTGTAAGGGTAATCTCAATAATGTTTGTATCCGTGAATCCGGCAAATGCATAGAATTGATATTGTGATAGAAGTTTCTTTTTTCTTTTTAATTTTTTAAAAATTTCCCTTAAATTTATTTCCACTACTACTGGAGTAATATCCTGCACATACTTTTTGAATCATCAGGAACTTTTGGTTTCATTATACTTTACATAATGGAAAATTGAAGCATTACATGGTCTTAGTCTAGTTTAGCATTTCGTTGATCCTTATTAGGGAGATTTTTCTATTCTCAGTTTCTGGTGCTTCTGAGCCAGCTTGTTGAAATGGAGGGTGGATTAGATGCTGATTCACCTTTGGATTATGTTAACATTCAAGTGTTTACGGCGCAAAATAGGTGAGACTGCTTTTCTGTAAACTTCAGTTGACTATTTTCAAAGAACATGTAGATCATACCCCTGTTTTATATCATTGCAAAAGAAAGAAACTTGTTGCATCAAAATATCTAGTTTAAAATTCATTGTTGAGATAGTTATCAGATGATCTATTGTTGGATTTGAATTGGATCTTACATCTTTAAGATTTTGATTTGATTTTCATGCCCGAAGCAAGTGGCATCTCTTGCAACTGCATATCTGATAAGTCAATATATCGTGATTTTTTCTTGTCCAACTTATTACAATGTCAATATTATCATCCTTCAAACTCCACAATTCATGCTATGGAACAATGAGCAAACTGCCTCTTTCTTGCAGTCACATTCTGGTATATGCATGCAGCTGAATCAACGTTTCTAAATTATACTGAGTTAGTGTATTGAAGGCTTCCAGTCGTAAACATGGCACATGTCTATATCTTCAAATCAAAGTACTATTTTAGTTGAGTGGCATTACTACTCTTGCAAGTAATCTTGGTATCTTGTAGGGCTGACCTTAAATTATATCAATCATTTGAATCTCTGCCAGTTTAATTATAACTTTATCTTCTTCCGACTTCTGCACGTCTACTTTAAGCTTTCTTTTTCATTTTAGTGTGTATAAACTTATGTAATTTTGTGACACACTTGTAGGTATGAAGCATTTGTTTGTGGCAACAACAGAGAGGAGAAACTGGCAGTTGGGCCTCTGGAGCAACTCTTGCCGCATATACCGGGATTAAAAGCCTTGCAGGGTGAAGGACCTGTTGCTAACCTCAAGCTCGAACTGCCGGGGAATGTCAACTGTGCAGCATGGTTCACAAAATCAACTTTAAAAAGGTTCTTGTCACATAAGTGCTTTTCTTTTCTATTTGTTTCTTTTGCCGCCCCCAAACAAAATCGGTGCCTACTTTTCCTCTAACTATCTTTTTTTTTTTAACCCTCATAGATTCCTGGATGTTGTTGGATCCCCAGATTTAGTGAATATCACTAAGGTTATTGAAGGTGAGATGTCTCAATTGGAAGAGGCCAGAAAATTTCATCTTTCTTTATATTCCCAGGTAGTGTTTCAAGTCCTTGTGTGAATTGATTTGTGATACCTGCAGTTGCTTATCACAAAGAATTTTAATTCACAGGGCCATCAGGATAAATTTGAAGATGGTGGAACAGGTAACTTTTACTACTGGAGTATTAGCTGCCTCAGTCTGATAAATCAGTTTCTACCTAAGCTCTTCTAATTTCTCCAATAAAAAGGGGCCATTTTTGTTCTGAAGGCGAATTCAAAAGGAATCTCTAGAAAGATGAACCTTCCAAATGCATGATTTATGTTTCTACATATGTTACTTCTTTGGGACTTGAGAGGTGCAGTTATGTCATACTTGGGTCTTCTGGATATTTCTTTTGTTAAAAAATATGAAAGATCATATTAGGCAAGGTTGGTTTTTTCCCTTAAAACTATTTTTTGGCAATCTCTTTGCACATTTGGTTTCTTTGGTAATAAGATGGTTGGCTGAATGATGTCTGACACCAGGACATAAACTGTAATTTACAACCCTATCTGTAAATGTTGGAGTGAAACAAGGTTAATTGTCCTGTTCAGTCTTTAGCATTTGTTAACTTTAAAAAAAAAATAAAACTACAAATAGATTTTCTAGCAGACAGGCTTTTGATTGTATAGCTAGACTTTGCTTTATGGATATTGCTGTATTAAAATGAATCTTGCTGTATCTGTGTGTGTATAATCGTTCCCATTTCTCCTCATGCTTGGCCTTTGTGTTGCACCAAATATATTGCCAATTTGTAGATTTCAGTATTGTACTGATGATTGAACTTCTACTCCTTTTTACAGATGGCCACAGCTCAAATGGAATGACACCCCTAGTCAAAGTAATAACTTTTCCCTAATGCCTTGTATAAATACTTTTTCTATGTTTTCCAGGTCTGCCAAACATTTCATTCATTTAGGAGTCCGTGTTTTTTTATTGTTAAATTTTGCTGTATTCATTGCTTTAATGATTTTTTCTTTTATTTTTGCATGCTAACAGCCTGAGGTTCCGGTTGCATCATCAGACAGTTCAAAGTATATTATCTAATTCTTATGTTTTGCAATCAGCAAATTTTTGAGGTTGCCTTTCCTAATTTATAGAAAACTATACTTCCAGAAATGAACTGTTGCGAGCAATGGACCTGAGAATTTCAGCATTACGAGGGGAGTTAGCTGCAACTTTTAGTCAGGCTGCTGCTGCCACCTTATCAAATGAAGAAGTTGCTGACTTAGCTAAATTTGTTCAACATTTTGGGGCAGCAAATTTAAAGTAAGTTACCTCCCAAAAAAAAAGATGCATTAGTCATTCAAAGAATTCGTTAATGCAATTGTTTCAAGTGACAAGTCTATTAGCTGAATGTTTAAAGAAAAGTAATTGTGACTTCAGAAGTTCTTTCTTTTAACTGCCTATTGCAGAAATTCTTTGTGCAAAGTTTTAAAACTGAGTCCAAAGAGTCAGAGTATTGATCTCCCTAGTGATGATAAGCCATCATTTGAACACATTTCAAGAAATGACAGTGGAAGGAAGAGCAATTGGACTTCTCAGCCTGCAAAACTTCCACATACTGAAACGCCAGTTAAATATGGTGTTTCACCAGCTAAAGTTGCCCAACTTGAGCGCCAGAGCGCTACAGAAAGTGGGGAGTCTTCTGATTCAAGTGATGAGGATCAAACATATGCTGAAAGAAGTCGGGCTTTAATAAGGTCTGCAACACCTAGACGGTCAGCTTCTCCAATGAGGAGGGTTCAAATAGGGAGAGCTGGATCACGTCGGGCCCCAGCACTAACTATTAAAAGCCTCAATTTTTTTCCTGCTAGGGAAAGAACATTGTCTCAAAGAGGTGTAGCTGGAGACAGCAGCGAAGAAGAAGGATCTGAACAAACCAGTACAAAAACTGAGAATCATGTACGGAGGATGAGTGTTCAAGATGCAATTAATCTTTTTGAAAGAAAACAAAAGGATCAGACTGCCGATTCTCAACAGAGGAATTCCCTAGCAAATATCTCTCTTAATGGAACTAAGTCCGTGCTGAGGCGGTGGAGTGCAGGTATGGGGGAGTCTTCTGCTCAAAGCCAACATCATATTGATTCTGATGATTCAATTCCAGTGGCTTGCAAGGATGAAGGGAACAGAGAGTTTTCAAATGGTTTGAAAGAGGCGAAATCAGAGGCTGATCTTGTGCCTGGTGATCAATCTAAAGTTGAGACTGCTGAAGTTGATGTACAATTGGAAAGATTGGAAGAAGCATCTAAAGATCAAGCAGATACTGATATTACTCAAAGAGGGGAAATTGATGAGAGATTAACATCCTCCACTGAATGGACACGACAAAA
The DNA here is from genome assembly GCA_030449875.1 of Aegle marmelos. Lineage (NCBI taxonomy): Eukaryota > Viridiplantae > Streptophyta > Magnoliopsida > Sapindales > Rutaceae > Aegle > Aegle marmelos. The sequence goes on from JASUUL010000143.1 coordinate 24,497,529, forward strand.
GGAAGTAGAATTGAATCAGATGCTGAAGAAGATGATGGAGAGTCAACCAACTAAAATTAGGAGGCAGTCAACTAGCAGAAACCAAAAACTTTCCTCTGAGCAGAGAGGTGGATTTTATGATCACTACAAGGAGAAGAGAGATGAAAAACTTCGAGGAGAGAATGCTCGACAACGAGCAGAAAAAGTAGCACAGTTCAGAGCAATGCAGCAGATTCTTGATGAGAGAAAGGCTGAAATGGCCTCAGCGAATGGAAATGATGTCAGTAAAAAGTCTACTCTGAAGAAATCCCAAAAATCTGCTAAGAACCTACCTCAGTCCACAAATCCTAAGAAGGAAACTCCAAAACCATCTTCTGCCAAGAAAGTTTCGTCGAAAACATCACCCTTGCCTGCTACTCGTAAGTCATGGCCGTCAACACCATCTCCAAGAGCTGCTGGGATATCTTCTGCTAAACCTCCTGGTAGGATATCTCCAGCTAAAGCTTCTGGTGGGGTATCACCGGCTAAAGCTATTGGTGGGATCTCATCTGCGGGAACCACTCCGACACGTCGAAAACCTCAATCAGCGCCATCACATCCTCGACCAACTCCTAAAGTGGAAGTATTGCAGAAGCAAACGGGAAATGTGAAAGAAACCCAGACCAAGAACGGTCAGAGAGTGAAGGGTTTGAATGAGAAAAAGCAGCAAATGGTGGAAAAAAGTAGCAAAACTATGAAAGCAAAAGTTCCAACAGCTTCTGGAGACAACTCTGGTGGTGTTCCAGCAAAGCCTAGTTTCTATAATAAGGTGACCAAGAAAAGCAGTGTAGTACCTCTAGAATCGAAACCCTTTCTTCGAAAGGGCTCTGGAACTGGCCCCGGTGTTGGTACAGTTAATAAGACAAAAAAATCTGCTCCGGTGGAGGAATCATTGCGAAACTATGAAAATATGGTTGAAGCCCAGGAAAATGAGGCTGTTAATGCTTCTGTTATAGTGATGGAAAACCAAGAGCAGGATATTGTTTCACCAGATTGCTGTGATGCTCCGATGGAGTCGGAAACTACAATAAGTAGCCAACAGATTTGCAGTGAGGTGGAGAACTTCAATGAACCTGCTGCTGATAATGACAATGCTTTGAAAAACATGACTGAGTTGCATTCGCAAATTCAAGTTGAGGAAGAATCTATCATCTCCCCATCTGCTTGGGTGGAAATTGAAGAGGATAGTCATGACCTGCCTAATCCACATCATGACAGTACTTCTCAACTTGCAAATCCAGCTAATATTGAGCCCATTGGATTGTCAAGTCCTCGTGTCCGGCATTCCCTATCACAGATGCTACAGGAAGAGAGTAGTGAACCTGAAAATACTGAGTGGGGTATTGCGGAAAATCCTCGTGCATTGGTGTACCAAAAAGATGCTCCAAAAGGATTGAAGAGGCTTTTGAAGTTTGCCCGAAAGAGTAAGACAGATGCAAATTCATCAGGTTGGTCTAGCCCATCCGTCTTTTCTGAAGGGGAATCTGATGCTGAGGAATCGAAGGCTTCTAGTAAGAGAAATGCTGACAATCTACTGAGAAAAGCTGCCCTTAATGCCAAGATCTATGGAATGCAAAAGACATCAGTATCAGAAGACTACGAGAAATATATGGATGCTCGTCTCCACTCAGGTACATTTCCCTTGGTATTGCGTGGCAATGCATTTCGCATAGGTTTTGGTGTTAATAGAAACTAGGTGACTATAAGGGAAAAAAATTTAGGAAATTATCATTCTTTGGCTTCTAAAATTTTAGCGGTAACTCTTAACGGGGACTTGGATGTAATCATAGAATATAAGTATGTATCTGCAAATGATAATTAATTTGTATTGAAATAACATAGGATATTCTGGTTGCAGCCCAATCAGATATAAGCAGGTTCAATGCCCATAACTCTCAAAAGTTGCAAAAGAACCACGTCTCAGCTGTAGCACCTACAGCTACTAAAGGTAGGAGCTTGTTTACTAATGCACGGCTTGTTCCTCGTTCTTCTTCTTGTTCTGCCTTATTTTCAATATATTCCAATGCCCTGTACTGTTTTGTATTTCAGCTTCGAGGTCATTCTTCTCTCTTTCAGCATTCAGAGGCAGCAAACCGAATGAAACAAAGCTTTAATTAAATGCCAGTATGATTAAAAAGTACAGATCATTAACATTCACTTAAAATCTCCAGTGCCATTGACTAGATTTGGCTTCAGGCAAACAGTCTACTGGATCCCATTACCATTTTCATGTTCTGTACTCTCTAGTTCATGTCGGAGGTCAGGGGCCATCCTAATGCTTCAGCATAGTATTTTCATGAGGATGTGCATGTAGATTCAATCTAACATAGTAAATTTTAGATTTTTTATCTTGCTAGGCATGTGGATTGTAATCAGTTAGTTCTTAGCTCAAGGTGTCAAGTATTGATGATCTCATGATTTAAGCCAGTCCAATTATTATATATATTGGTGTGAATTCATTTGTAATATCATATCCAATTTCAAGTTTGTTTATTTTTTTTTCTAGTTTTCACGTATTCTTATCAATAATTTTTATTCAAGTATGTTTTTTTGGAAAGAATTTTTATTCAAGTTAACAGTACAGAAATACAATCATATGTAGGTCTGAAGGGATAAATTACTTGTGCGTTTCCATATGTAGGTTTCCATGTATAGCGATCGGATAAAATATGATTGTGCTGGGATTATATTTAGTAGCGTTCTGTAGGTGGTATAAGATTGGACTTAAATAATTGTCTTAATTTTGATGAAAAATAAATATAGAACTATATTTTAAATTATTTTATTTATAATTGTAAGTTAACTATTAAAAATTTATGTAGACTTGCCGATAACAATATTTATATAACATGCATGACGTGGGGTTATAAATTGAATACATAAATGATATGTTATAATATTTTTACTCGGAAGTAATAAATTAGCAATTGTACAACTATCTAGGGTTGGGCAAAATTGGAATCGTGTTCGGGTTAACCCGATCGAGTTTCGAGTATTTTGGGTTGTATTAAAATTTACCTGAATATAATTTGAATCTTGGACCCAATCTGACTATACTCGGGTCGGTTTGGATCGGGTCCAAGATTCAGGTTATATTCGGTAGATCGGGTCTAATCGGGTCAAATTCAGATAAAATCAGGTCAGGTCAATTCGAGTTAATACAATTTTGAGTTTTTTCTTTTTTTTTTTTGGTTTTTAGGTTAGTTTTAAAATATTTTTCTTAATTATAGTCCTTATTAATTTTCAACCCCAAAAAAAGAGAAAAAAGTGCTATGAAATCAAATAAAATAAATTAAAATGTTAGAATAGTATGTTGCAATTTGTATTTGCCTATTGCCTTGGACTTAGAAAGTAGGATTAGATAAGATTATTATTTATACAAACTCAACCAACAAATTTTAAACTCAATAAAAGTTAAAATTAATATAAACTTACCAAGTTTAAAATTAATAGTTTATTAGTCTTCATTCAAAACACAATTTTTAAATAGTAATTTTTAAAAGTTTGAAACATAAAGTCACAAAATTTAAATATAATTAAATTATTCTAAAACAGAAATACAAAGTTCAAACATAAATACTAAATAAGCTTTCTTGATTCCTCCACTATTGATTCCTCTACCATTGATTCCTCCACACAAACACTGCTAATTTCAAATTCGTGTACTCCAAGTTGAAACATCGACTTCCTAAATAAAAATTTAATAAATATACAATAATTAATTTCTTTAAAATTACATTGCTGCCAAATGAATAAACTTAATTCATATAAAAATTTGAGCAACTAAACCAAATTCATATCTTTGTACATTAAATACAAGCACAAACATAAGCACAAATAAATAAATCCAATTCATATCTTTAAATGAGCTAAAAGGGCATTACAATATTTCTAATTTCTAATTTCTAATATATCATTATAAATTTATAATTACAAATAAATATAATATGTTTAACAAATTCTTCAATACATACATACACTCACTTGATTATATGTATTAAAAAACAATTAACTCAATCATGCTTATTTTATGGCATTCATTACCAATTCACCATTCACCAAATTAATAATCTAAACAATAGTATTCTATGAACTTTAACTTGTCTAACTAAAACAATTATAAACTTATAATGTTACAACTTATAAACTTATAATTGACATAAAAATTTAGAAACATAACAACTATTATTATAGTTTAAATTACAACTTAATAATATAATATTAAATTATAAATAATAATATATATTAAAGTTACCTTTCAAATATCCATAACACCAATATCGGCCCTCACCTTTCCACTGTTGAAGCTTGCAATCTTATAAACTCTTCAAAATGCAAAAGAAAAAATCATAATTAGTAACTTAAGTACATGTAAATGTTATATGTAAATTTATAATGTATTTTAAATATATTATGTATATAATATATAATAAAAATATTACCTTCTTGTAACTCTATATGAAAAATTTGCTCCTTAATATCTTCCTGAAAGTTATAAGTAGGATTAGCAAAAAGTTTAGATTACGGCCAATTTTCAGTACATATCAATACTTCAACCATATTTGGGGTCAAAAAACTCCTATACTCATCAATAATACGACACCTAGTGCTAAAGGCATATTCAGATGCCACTGTAGAAATAGGAACAACGAGGACATCTCTTGCAATTTTCTCTAGAATTAGATACTACGATCCATTCACCCTCCACCAAAGTAAAACATTAAGTTTAAGATTATTAGGATCTTCAATTGGGTCCTTTAAATACCTTTCTACCTTAGATGATACTCTTTTGTCCTTATTTTGAATAGAAACCTTTTTAATGTATCCAAAGAAAGGGTGAGCAATTCGAAAAATATCATCACCTTCACCACCAGAGACATCCACCAAACTAATCTCAACTATAGTACGCTGAGAAGAACTTATACCCTATAACTACCACTAGGACCATTTCTTCACTGCTTTGGTCATTTCTTCAACTGTTGAACTATCATTATAAAAAATTATCTCAAAAATACGTTTAGCAAAATTCATTTTTGCTCGTGGATCAAGAATAGAAGCAACAATTAACATTTTATTTATCTTCCCCGTGGACTCCCAATACTTATCAAATTTTTCTCTCATACTATAAGCTATGCATGCCACCCAAGTATCTGTACTTTCTTGTAATATAGTTAATGAACTCTCAATTAAGCTAATAGTATCGTAATAAAAATTAAAAATCATATTCAAAGAGGCAAAAAACAATAATGTGGCATCTTAAAATACCTTTAAAAACTTCACAATTCTTTCAGTACTTTCCCAGTCCTCAGGTCCAGGCGGGCCTACCCTTTTAACATTATTTTCTTTCTCAGCAAAGTATGCCTTATAAGGTTTATCCACTTCTGCCATTCTATCAAATATCGCTTGATGTTTCAGCAAAGTTGTCAACATTAAGTAAGTGGAATTCCATCTAGTGGGACAATCCAACAATACCCTTTGAACCATTCACCTGCTCAACATATTGTTTAAATGTCCGCAATCTCGAAGTGGAGGATCTCACGTACTTCACAGCATTCCATATAACGGCAACACTACCATGCAACTTACCCAATTCTAAAACAACAATCAAATTCAAAATACGTGCACAACAACGCACATGCATGTGTTGTCTTGCCAACATAAGTGCATCATCATTTTTCCAACCAAGCAACTGCATAGTAACATAATCAATGGCAATATCATTCGTAGTGGCATTATCAGCAGTTATTGTAAATAATCTCTTTATCCCCTACTCCTGTAAGCAAGCTACAATCCTTTTGCTAACGACTTCCCTCTATGATCTTCGATCACACTAAAACTAATAATCCTCCTATTTAAACACCAGTCACTATAAATAAAATGAGCTGTAATCACCATGTAACTCATGTTTTGAACAAAAGTCCATAGATCAGTTGTAAGAGACACCTGCTACTTGTTGTTGTAAATCAAACTCTTCAACATTGTATTTTCCTCCAAAAATGACTCCATAACATCTCTACCAATAGTTTTTCGAGACGGCATAATAAACTGCGGAATAACTATGCTACAGAAATGTCTAAACCCTTTATTATCAACAAAACTCAATGGCAACTTACCCATAATAATCATTTTAGTTACAGCCCTTCTGCAAGCATCTTCACTCCATCATTTAATCAAAACTAAATTACTTGCATTTTCTCACCGCCCTCACTTGTAAAATTTTGTTGACTTCCACATTGTTGTTTTCTAAATGCCTTATATCTTTCACATTTCTTTATATGCTTTTGCATATTTGTAATCTCATCATTCTTTGGATGACATTGATATTGTCTACCACAGTAGTTACACTTATATTTATTTGGATTATCCTTGAACAAAGTGAAATAATTTCACGTCATCAATCTTTTCTTCATTGAAGGTCTTTTCTGTTTTGCTTTTTCCTTTTCCTTTTGTGTTCCTTCCATTTAAACACTTTGTTTTTCATTGTCACTCATTAAATTCGACCTTGAGTGTTCAAGCATTTTAATATATAAAATAATAAAATAATAATTAATAGCCATTAATTTAAAATCAAAACACAGAAATATTGTTAACAATTTAACACAATCTAATTAACACATTGATTTCAAAAAATTTATTAATTTAATTGTATGATACTTGTTTAATTCAACATTTCTATCATAATATTTTTATATAATTAAATTTATAAGTGTATAATAGTATATATTAAAATTTAAAATTATTCATACTCCATAAAGAAAAAATAAAAAATTAATGATTAATTAATTTATTTATTATATCCAATTATCCATTTTCCATAGACCATAATAATAAAAATTATTATGGAAAATCCATGTTGAATTATTATTATAAGCCCCATAATTTCAAGCCCAAATTACTTGTACTTAACGATTTAATAAATGATTAATATATAATAAAATATTAATTGAATTAGTTATATTTTTAAGATTGAAATCAAGTCACTGCCCAGGAATCGCATTATAAATTTATAATTATAAAATGCATGTAACATAATACTTAATTTTAATTTTAATCTACCTAATGTCCTAATCTATTAAAAAAATCAATTGTTAATTATTATTAAAAATTATCAATTATCATTATTTCAATTATTAATAATTAACAAAAAAATTAATTATCAACAATTAATAAATATCTATTCATAAAAAAATTATAAATACATTAATTTTCTTAATTTTATTACTAACATCTAAAAATATATAATTACAATTAAGTATTAAGTAATAAGTAATAACTAAAAACTATATTATATTATTTCATATATATTATATAGGTAATTACTAATTAGTTATTTAATTATATAGTATATACATTATAATATTATACCGTGACTCCGTGATCGCGAGGGACTGAGGGTGAGGCTTCGAAAGCAAAATTATAAAAAGGGTGAGTGAGGCACAGCATAGCAGATCGATTTCAGGCCTCGAGGCAGTGAGTGAGGCACAGCATAGTAGAATCCAGAATGGCAGATCGGGTCAAGGAAGAGGGGATTGGTGGCCACTGGTCACGGCAGCAACAAATCGGCACAAGAGGAGCACGACGGCAGCAGCAAATCAACACAGAAGGTTGTCACGGGCCGCGCGTTCGTCCCCGAACCACGGCCTAACTCCGCACGCACGGGTGCGTTTAGCAAAAGTCCGCCTATATGGAGGGTGCATTTAGAAGGCGAGTACACTTAGAAACAAAGGCGGGTGCGCTTAGAAGTCGGGTGCGCATAGCACTCAAGGCGGGATGCGCTTAGCACTCTCCAAGCCCAGCCCACAATCTAGAACTTTCTCTAATTACAAAGAGGCAAGAAATTTCCAGCACCTTGCCTATTACCCCATGTGATAATTGTGCAAGTGGCATGGGTGGTTCTAGACTTCTCCATCCAAGCCTATAAATACCCCATCACCCTTGCCAAATTTTCCAGCACACACACACCATTTTCCAGCACACACAACACACTCATAAGCTCACAAAAGCCTTGTAAATTAGCTCTCTTGTAATCTATTCTCTTTAGTGTGCAATACAAGTTATCTTTGGCCATTATTGCTCTCTCTCTCTTGCATTTCCAGCAAGCTTTCTAGCTTGATTAGGCTTGAGGAGCGGGTTAGGCTTACTTAGCGACTTGAGGGATTGGAAGTCGTCTAAGTGCCGCACGGGAGTGACGGGCAGCAACTTTCATCCCGTGACAAGGTGCTCAACAGCAGGCCAGCAGCAGCTTGATGGCTCGAGCCTGGAAGAGTACGGCAGCAACAGAAAGAAGAATGAAGCAGCAAAAAGAAGAATGAAGCAGCAAAAAGAAGAAGGAAGCAGCAATAGAAGGCAGCAGCAAAACGCAATAGCAGAAGACAGTAGTAGCAGATCACAGCAACAGCAAGGCAGCAGCAGAAAGAAGAAGAAAGCAGCAAAAAGAAGAAGGAAGTAGCACAAGAAGGCAGCAGCAGAATGCAGTAGCAGAAGACAGCAGCAGCAGATCACGGCAAGAGCAAGGCAGCAGCAGATCGCAGCAGAAGGCAGGAGCTGATCACGGCAACGGCAGCAGCAGAAGGCAGGAGCAGATCATGGCAATGGCAGCAGCAGATCACTGCAAGGCAGCAACCGAGAGAGGGTTGAGTGTGTGGGTGGCTGATTTTTGTGAATGTGTTTGTTTAGGGTCGATGAGTGATGAGCATGTGTACTGAAATGTTGATGATTGATGAGTGTTTGTGTTTTAAATTGCTGATGACTGTGATGAGCTTGTGTGTGCTGATGATTGTGATGTGTGTGTGTTGCTGTTGTATGCGTGTGTCTGACTGTGTGTGTTGTTTTTTTTTTTTTCTTTTTGCAATCTGATCGGGTTTGCGGATCGGGTAGGGTTTACCCCAACTGATCACAACCCGATCGGGTTGTATAAATTTTATTTGATCGGATATTTTTTACCACTCGAATCGAACTGAACCAAGCCCAAAATTTTTCGGATCGATTCGGATCAAATTCGGGTCAGATCGGTTCGGATAAGGTAAAATGTCCACCCCTACAAATATCGAATTTAGACGACACCTTGTAAAATTTTGACAATTGTATTTTATAATTTCACCAAATAGATGTTACGTGAAACTTTTACTATTTTAGCTTTTAATTTAATACCTTTTTTATTAATTTCTCCTAAAAGAAATAATACGTGATATTTTAATAAGAAGATATCGTGATGAAGAATGCAAGTTAGGAACGAGATATTACTATAAAAATAAAAGCGGTTAGCATATGGGTTTAGAAGAAAAATAATAATAATTTAGATATCATAACTATATGAACTATGTTAAGTTTATGTAAAAAAATATGATTAATATTTAATTATTTATATATTTTTATTTATATTTTACTCACAACATGAACATAAAAATAATCATGGGACATATATTTAAAAAATAATAATATAATTATAAATTTTTATATAAATTTATTTTATAAAAATTAATATGATATTTATTTATTAATTAAATAAATATATAAAAAATTAAAATACATTAATTAAAATATATTTAATTTAATTAATATATTATATTAATTTATAAAAAAAATTAATATAAAAATTTATGATTATATCATTACTCATATTTAAATATTTTATATTTAATAATTATATAATTTACTGCTTAAAATCGATTAGAAAATCAATTATAAAGTATGCTAGCCATAACTTTAAATTCTCAAGATCATTTTATTCAAAATACATTCGACCAAAACCTCACAGATAATAAATAACACGATTTCTTTCTCATCTTTGCCGCGGTTAATAAGAACATGCATAGAGCTCCAAAGTCACTGTAAATCAACAATGGCCGCGAAGGTGAGTCCGGAATTAAAATTTTCTCTTTTATTCTACCATTTTCACTCATTTTGTAATGATCATTCTTTGTTATGATTTGCAGAAGAGAAGCATTTTCGTGATTCAACAGTCTTCTACAAAATCAATGCCACTCATTAATATGAGACTTCAAAGATTTTGGAATCCAAATTCTCAAGGATCAAACAAACGCCTCCTTGTCAGATTTTGGCGGTGGCCTGTCTTACTATATTTGCAACAAATTCCATTCGAGGTTAGCCTCTTGTCTCAACATGTGCAAATTGTTGAATAAATTTTGACCAGTGATATAATTTTCCAATAATTCTGTCGAAATGAGGCAATTTTGATAGGTCTATAGCGTTTTTGAGAATCCCAGAAAGCCAATGTGGTGAGAGTTAGTGCTAGTAATTCATTTTTCGTTCTATGCTTCAAGTAACTTTCTATTGTATGTCTTCACATTTGATTCTGTTATTGTTGTTGTTGTTTTTTTTTTTTTTTTAAAATAAACTTGTGGCCATGATGTTAGCCAAATTCCCTCCCACGTGGGTCGGAGCCGGGCTCGAACCATATCCCTCTTGTATCACCACAATCGATTTTAACAGTTGAATCAACTAGCAATGGCGACTTACATTTTTGGTCGTGTCAACTAAAAGTGAAAAGAGCTTTAGTTGGGTCACAGTTACACTAGGGACTGTGACCAAAATACAAAATCGAATGCACTTTCTAGTGTTATCACTGCACTATATACGTTACTAAAACTGCACTGATCTGGCATTTAGTTTGGAAGTTGTATGTTGCCAATAACAAGTTTACACATAAGATTCATCCCAGTCGCACATACTGTGTATGTCAGGTATGTGTTTTATTATGTCAAATGTGACAAAAAAATATGACGCAATTGTTAAAATGACATATAATTTAGTCGTCAACTGCTCTGTCATAGATAATTACTTGTATTCATTTAATTGATTAAGATAATGTAAATTTGTTGTAAATTAGATTTTAACTTACTGCAAGACTATATTCTGTGACAATTTGGTGAAGAAATTATCTGAAAATGCTTGATTGTTTGGAAGTGGAAAATTTTATTACTCTTCTATGGACCTTTTTTGCATCAAAATATCAGTAGAAATTATCTGACAACTTTGGCTTAAGATTTTTTTACCTGAAAGTGGATTTGAAATTAACTACGAGCGTTTTTGTGGACCCTTGTTGACGTAATTAAAGATTATCACCCTGCCGACGTGGCATCATTGCCAGAAAGCATCTACACATCCAGCATACAATTGTCAATTCTTTCTCAGCATGCAGCGAGAACCTTTTTCTAGTCATTATGTGTTCATATCTTGGAAAATCCACCAAGATTACCTTAAATGGGTTCAATTCATTAAAGGCTTTATTAATTTCCTTGTTGGGAGTGGGGCTTCATAAGCACAGCGACAATGGTGGTTCTGAGAAATTGAGTGAGAAGCTCTACAAATTCTTTCGCTGCTTGGTTGCTGAAAGGATGTGTGTTTGGTAATGTGCTCCTCTTCGCTCTATTGATTATGGTTGTATATTCTGTTACTATCATTACTTTCAAATCTACCTAATGCGCTTTTGCACATCATTCCATTTGATCTATGCATGCCGTGTCATTGTATCTCTCACTGAAATTTTCAAGTTGCTTTCCTTTAATGTGGTATGGTGAGTCGAATGGCACAGGAGTGGGATATTTGGATAATAAGAGTCCCATGGGATTTTTTTAGATATATCTATATATTATTTGTATAATTACCTATTGATCTCACTACCATGATCAAAGCACAGAGGGAATTTTAGATTATCTTTGGTAAATATATTTAGTTAAATCAATTGAACATACATTATAGTTTTGTTAGTTTTTAATCTGTTATAATTGAATTGTTTTGAAAGAAACTCCTTCCTCAGTAGAAAGGAAGTACTGACATGGGGTTTTTTTTATTTGATTCATTGAATGCTCCGTAGACAAACACTTTTGACATTATATTATAACGAGCAGCAAGTATTCGTTTCGACTACTGATTTCCTACTTTTCGAAGAACTGCCGATGTTGTAATCATATGTTTTCTTCAATCTAATATCCATACTTGTATCTGTATCTTTATCATAACTTCATAATCTCCATAGCTTTGATAATGTCTCTTGGTGTCAGACTGATATGACTGAAGGAACTGCCCAGGTTACATCAATTCTTTTATTGGAGATTCCAGGCTTCATTATAAGTGTTGATCTTTCTCTCGTTGGTAATTAGATATAACACCAAGACATGGAGCATGAAAGATGCCTCTTTTCTCTTGGATTGAGTTTTCTTTGGGCTATAGTAGAATATGGTTTTCTGCTAACCATTTATGATAAGCTTTCTGATGCACAAATCAAATAATTTTTTTTTTCCCAAGTTTAGCGGATACCTGTAGCCTGATTTGTGCATGTGTGACAATCCCATATCAGACACAAATCATCACTTCTGTATTTTATTTATAAATATACCAAAAAAAACTGCTTCATTGATTACCCTACTGCTAAAAGTACTTCTGTAATTTTTTTCCACTTTAAATCAGGGTTTTACATGATATTAATGATAGTGATATCTTTATTCCTTTGAAACAGGATAAATGTTTCTGGTTTGTAGTACCAATAATATTTGCAATGTCTTGGGAAGTGATAGAAAACCTAACTTTTATTACTTGGTTATGAAACAGGAAGAAAAGAAAGTAGAAGACGAAGAAAGAATGCTACTGTGTTCTATTGCCTAAATAAGGTTGGAAGATTTGTATCTTACAATTATAACTGTAGCATAACAGTAACATTCATGTCGACTGGAGAATACCGAAGGAGTGCACGTATATCTGAATTAGATGCACGGAGGGCCCAGAAGGCAAAGAGCCGAAATGAGGGCAATAGAGCAATCAATTCAGGAAGGGCACAAGGTCAGGATACTAGAAGAAGTTCTGACCAGAAGCTGGTTAAAAAGAGGAAGACTAGACCTGTCCATGATCTGGTAGATAACGATGTTGAAATCCAAGTTGGGAAGGTACACTTGTGTATTTTTCATTTGTTTGTTCTCCATTCACATCACTTGTTCATTGTCTAAAAAGGGTTAGATTGATCTATATACAAGTTAATACCTACAATTGGCTAGCAGGAAGTGGGGACATGTCTATGCTACCAACTGTCCCTTTTGGTACTCATATGGTTACATGCTGGTCAGTTGTATTAGTCATACATGATTTCGCCAAAGACGAAATTATTGATGAAAAAATCCACCTAGGAAGCAGAAATGAATATTAAGATTAAGTTCTTTGCTCATATTCAGGTGTAAAGGACGAGGTGTGTAGGAGCAACATATTATCTAATTTTAATTTATAAAGATGTATCACTTGAATTTTTTTCTGGGGAGGAGAAGCATACAGCTTGATACACTATTAGTCTCACTCTCCTAAAGCTGATTCCCAAAGCACTGAGCTATCATTTTCTTACCTCCGTGTTAATGGCACATATAACAAAATTGTATTTCCTATAATGGAAACATGTTTGAAGCATTTCATTCTAGCAACTCTTTTTCCTTGAATGTGACATTGCTCAAACTTTTAACCGTTGGTGTTTGATTTCACACTGACATCACAGACTGGTGGTGATGGAGATCCTCAAACAAACGCTGGTGAGCTTGTTTTTCTATTTAAAATGTAAATCGTAGTTTTATCCTTATGTAAATCAAAACATGTTCATAGGCTTTCATATAATAATTAACTCATTGCTTATTATGAATTCAATCAGTTGACATGTCATCTATAATTGCAATGCCGGAAAGAAAAATGCTTGATCTATTACTTGATAGGCTGAAGAGGTATGCACTTTCTTAAGTTGGGTTTTACCTAGAATGCACAAGTGTTTAGCGCTCTTTATCTATGAATGAATCAGAAGAATCTTAATTTGTTCAGCAGAAGGGAGTTGAATTTTGCATTTTATTTTAATTGCAGGAGAGACTCCTACAAAATCTTTGCAAAGCCAGTAGATGGGACAGAGGTTGTATCCAGTTATTTATTGTTTGCTACGTGATTGATATTGACTATTCTATAAATCTTAATTTGGAAGGTTGAAGACTATTACAAGGTCATTAAACACCCAATGGACCTCAGCAAAATTACTGAAAAACTCAATGAAGGAAGCTATCAAACACTGGGAGATTTTGAGGTTTGATCTTTTCCTTGTAGCCTGTTCCCATTTTCTTCAGGCCCATAATAGAAAAGCTACCCTTTTTAGGAATTTGGAAACAAATACTCTTCTCATCTTTGGTCTTAATGATGTAAATTCTCATGTCCGCTTGTTTTTTTGGCACTTGGGTTGGGGAATGCAATTTGTACCTTTAAACACAGTTTTTCCCTGATAAATGATGACTTCTGGAACTAGGCTATTCTTTCTTTTTGTCGGTTTTCAGGCTATGGGAAAAGGGTGGGAACCAGTTGTTTTCCTCGGAACTCTTACATCTTTTGAAATTTTGACATCGTTGTGCCTATTATTATTTTTACTTTTCTATAATAAGAAACTGAAGTCTTTGTTAATAAGGACTGAAAATCTGCATGGAACTGATGTGGATAATTGATACTAGTCACTATCTATATTACTTATTCCACAGTTTCTCTTCTCGCATATCATTTACAGTCAACCTTAGGTAGGTCGGACTATGGATTACTTCAATCCTGGAAGTCATTGCATTATGAGTCCTTTTAACCTCTCTTTGACGTTTAGAACTGGTGCCTTTTATCCACTGATGTAATGTTTTCATTTGCCTTATTTTATTTTTTAATAAGCTCTGGATTATGTTTTGTTAGTCTAAATTTGTAACTGGTCTACTTTCTTAGTTTGATGGAACTTCATAATTAGTAGATTTTATGGGAAGAAGAAAAATAGGATATGTTTTTCCATTATTTATTAATACAAATACTCATAGTTTCTTATTTAAAAAAAAAAAAATGGACACTAACCAAATCCCTCCTCCCCATCTCAGCTGGGCTCGAACCCCTAGACCTCTTGTACTTCTTTTTTTTTCCCCCATTTATACAATTTTGCCTCTGGCAGCCCAAAATAATCAATTGATCAATTGATTGCTCATTTTTTATATGCAGCATGACATATATTTGATGTTAAAGAATGCAATGCATTTCAATGCTTCGGATACTGTTTACTACAGACAGGTAAGTCAATCATTTTGCTTTAGTGGATGAACAAAATATTTCCTTTCTATGTTTGTTAGCAAAATTTTACGCTCTCAAACTCCACATTTTTGTCTTTTCAAATCCTGAGTTGTTTTTTTACTAGGCTCATGCAATGAAAGAACTAGCTAATAAGCTCTTCCAAACTCTGAAAAATGATCCCGAGAATTTTGAAGCTGCATGTTCCATGAGAGGTCATAGGAGGAACAAGGCCATATCTGGATCTCTTAATTCTCAGTCTTGCAACAAGACAACTGGTAATGTCACTTGTTCAATGAAGTGCTAGCAATGGTTGAGTGTTCACAGTATATATTTTGTCAACTCCCTTGAATATTTTGTGCAAATATATAGAATAATTTCAATTGTCCAATTACTTCCCGTCTTTCCTGTGAGCAGGCTGTAGAGGTGAAAGAGGATTGGAAAATTTTGAAGTACAACCCCGTCAGAGCTATATTCCTCATACTTCATGCCTCACTGAGAATGAATTGTCTGTGACACAAGTTTATAGCAGCTCAAAAAAATTTGAGCCGGTAGGGACCTGAGCATGGCTGCATATTTGTATTTGCTCCTATTTCTGTCTTTGATTCAAGTTTGTTGAAAAATTTTGCACAAGCTACTATTGTCTAACTTCCCTTCAACATAAAAAAAAAAACATGAAGAGTAAGAGAAGAATATCTGCTATGCTGCTTCCTAACTGTTTGGTTTATGTTAAATCTTTGAATTTATCTCTGTCTCCTGCTTGTTGATTATTTGTCCTGCCTGTGTAGGGTAAGCAGAACAAAATTGGATTTGCTAAGAGCTTGATGCAGTTTGCTAATAATTTGGGGCCAACGGCTCAAATGGTTGCCCAGAGGAAGTTAAGAAGCACTGTAGCAGAAACTTCAAACCTTCAGACCACAGCTTTCAACTGTCACCTTCAAGCTCCAAATAATTTTATATCTGGTGTTGGATCTGCACTTGAGAATGTCTCCAGTACTCCTTTGAAGCTCCCGGGAAATTCTGCTGGTTGTCAAAGATCTTTGGGGAGGGAAGTGGACAGTCACAGTGCTTTGAATGGAGGAAAGGCACCTATAGTTGACACCATAGATATATATGATGTCTTAAGAGGAGGAATTGCTCAGGCTAGTACCACCATGAAAGCCCTTGATGAGATGCGTCATGGAAAAATGGTTCAAGCTCCGAAGAATGCATTCGCTGGTGCAGGAATGGCACGAAAGAGTATCACTGTTGCTCCGTCAGTGAAACTCCTTGGGAGTTCTGCTAGTAGAGAATTGGATATTTGGAATGGCAATTTAGGTGGGCGAAAGACATCTGTTGTTGACACCACGTATAAATTTGACCCTACAAGTGAAGTGATCACTCTGGGTATTAGCACAAATGAAAATCTTGGTAAGATACAGAGAAAAATGGTTCAGACAACAACCAGTGGTTTTGATACATTTACTGCTTCTAAAAACCCCATCTCCTTATCTGGATATGAAGAGCTAGATATTCCTGCAGCATGGACCAGAGATGGCAACCTAAACAGATTCAGTTTTGTAAAGTTTATGCTAGATTCTATTAAGAGTCCGGAGCAGACAAGTAAGGTTCTTTCTTTGGTGTCAGAAGTGCCAGATTCTGTATCTGCTGGATATAGTTGTCCATCATCATCTTGTATGTGGCTCACCATGCCTGGAGGA
This sequence comes from Aegle marmelos, assembly GCA_030449875.1. NCBI lineage: Eukaryota > Viridiplantae > Streptophyta > Magnoliopsida > Sapindales > Rutaceae > Aegle > Aegle marmelos. Next base: position 24,514,307 of record JASUUL010000143.1, read on the forward strand.
TCAGGCAGTAGTCAAACAGCTGGATTCATGCCTGAGGTGGATTCACACAATCATGGTGGAGTGCATCAACTTCAAGCTAGTCAAGATAGGGAAGGCCCAAGCTACCGAGAGAGTATACAGCAGGGAGGTCACGTTGATTGGTTGAAGCTGAACATTGAAGAAGGGTCAAGTAGCACTCAACCCTTTGGCTCCTTTCAGGGTTTAGATTCAAATTCTGTTGGTGGATTGCATCAAATCCAATCAGCAGCTGATAACGCAGGCCCAAGCCTTCGAGGCAGTATGCTGCCGTCAGATCAAGTTCCAAATTGGCTTAAGCCAATAGTGTTGGGGTCAAGTAGCACTGAACCCTTCGGCTCCTTTCAGGGGTTAGATTCAAATTATCTTGGTAGAGTGCATCAAATCCAACCGACAGCTGATCAGGAAGGCCAAAGCCATGGAGACAGTTTGCTGTCAGGAGGTCAAGTTCCAAAATGGCTTAAGCCAACAGAGTTGGGGTCAAGTAGCACTCAATCCTTCAGTTTGTTTCAGGGGTTAGGTTCAGATTGTCTTGATGGAGTGCAGCAAATCCAAGGAACAGCTGATCAGGCAGGCCCAAGCCATGGCGGCAGTATACTGCCAGGAGGTCAAGTTCCAAATTGGCTTAAGCCTACATTGTTGGAGTCAGGTACCACTCAACCACTCAGCTCCTTTCAGGGGTTGGATTCAAATTATCTTGGGGGAACACATCAAATCCAACCAACAGCTGACAAAGCAGTCCCAAGCCACAGAGGTAGAATGCTGCCAGGAGGTCAAGTTCCAAATTGGATTAAGCCAACACTATTGGGGTTGAGTAGCGCTCAACCCTTCAGCTCCATTCAGGGGTTGGATTCAAATTATCAAATGCAGCCGACAGCTGATAAGGCAGGCCCAAGCCATGAAGGCAGCACACTGCCAGGAGGTCAAGTTCCAAATTGGATTAAGCCAACACTATTGGGGTTGAGTAGCGCTCAACCCTTCAGCTCCATTCAGGGGTTGGATTCAAATTATCAAATGCAGCCGACAGCTGATAAGGCAGGCCCAAGCCATGAAGGCAGCACACTGCCAGGAGGTCAAGTTCCAGATTGGCTTAAGCCAATTGTGTTGGGGTCTGATGCAGCTGGCACAAGCCTTGGTATCAGGATAAATGGAGGACCATTTTCACATTGGTTCAAGCCAACAGAGCTGGGGTCTGATGCAGTGGGCACACACCATGGTAGCAGTGCTATCAATGGAGGACAATATTCAAATTGCTTCACACCAACAGAGTTGGGGCCACAGCCTAGCACTGATGATTGGTTCCAGCAGCAGCGTAGATCATTAACTGCAGTTGAATTGTCATCTCAATCTCAACCCTGGCAGCAGCAGCAACAACTTCAGCACTACTGGGAAAGCACTCGTGGTGGAAGCATGATTGGGCCTCCAAATTCAAATTTGTACGACAATGACAAGGGTGCAACTTCTGGGCAGGGACGGTTGACAATTGGAGCTCCAACAGATAACCATCGGAACCAATCATTACAGGATTCTGGCTTCCCTGAGTTAGCTTATCATCCTTGAAGTGAATATTGCATAATTTGCAATTACCATAAACCAACTATAACATGACCATATCTGGTCTGTTGCTATATATTTAGGCATCCTTTCTTATCCTGATTCAGAATTTAAGAAATAATGGGTTTTATACAGAATTATGAAATCCAGTTGGTACTTTATACCTCATATTTAAGGGGCTGGAAATTTGGTGATTTTATGTTTATTTGTTTTATTTTACTTTTTTTCCGCCTTTGATAATTATATCTTAATCCTAATCCTATATTGTGCTTGTGTGTGTGTGTATCTGATATTCTATATCAAATCCAGGGATATGTTTGAGATCTAGCTGCCGGGACTTTTAAGCCATCAGCTAATAGTGGGTATTTCAAAGATGTTAGTGAAAGCGGGTGTTTATCAAACTCTTTAAATTACTCGGTTTTTTTTTTGGAAAGTAAGAAATTAGCCATTATCGTAGACTCGAGAAGTAGTACAAGAAGCCACATCGGTTGAAGAAGAAATAAAAATTGAAATATCAGAAATGGGATTTATTGCTGCTGCTGCAAGTGTTTATCCATCCACATACATGGAATTGAGATGGGTAAAAGGAAGAGGAAAAGGCAAAAGCGAGCTCAATTTTAAGCCTTCAATGATACCCATTTACATATCGACAAACCCATCTGATATTAATCCTCAAGAACTGAGTCAACTCTTCATAAGCTGCAATCATTCTTGCAACAGGTTTCCCATTTTGGACTCAAAAGACAGGATAGTTGAAGAAGCTGTTGACATTGGTAAGCTATGCCTTGCTTTGTCCCACAGTTTTGTCCTTGTCTCTGTCTTTTCCAACTTGGCCTTATCCGATGATGAATCTTCAAAGCGGTCGATGGTACCTTTGTTGGGAAATTTGGCGCAAAAAGTGGTGCCGGTCACTCCATCCAATGGCCAGCTTGTGGGTTTCGGGCGGGCTGTTTCCGACGTGGGATTAACAGCTTCTATTCATGATATTATGGTAAGCTTTCGCAATTTCAGTATTTGTAGCTATCATTTTTCTTAAATTTATAATAATTTGTAACTTGACTATCAGGTTATACCTTCGTTACAGCGAAGGGGAATTGGCCGGATGATAGTTCAACGAATCTTAAGGTTTGTTAATTTTCAATATAATAAATTTCTTTCTTTCTTTCTTTCTGAAAAGTGAATCTCTTAAAATTATTATTTTGGAAATTTTGAATTAATAAGCTTCGGGGCATTGAGATCAATGCGCTTATTCGAATTGATGCTATTTTGAACTCTGCTTTTACAAGTTTTTTCTCATGGCATATGTTTTCCAGGACACACAGTAATGCAAAATCTTTGTTCAACTCTTAAAGCCTATTGATTGCTAGGAGATTCTATTCTTACACCTTGCTTGTACGTATATGGTATATTAGTAATTTATCCATTTCTCCTCCCAGAATGCTCACAAGTAGAGAGATTTATGACATAGCAGCCCTTTGCTCAGAGGAGGAGAGGTATTAATAACTTTTATCTTTCTTGAATCTTGAAATCTATTTAATGTTTCTGTCTAGATATGTCTTTTATGTTACTACTAAATCTTTTTTGAATGCAAGCATCTACTTAAAATTTACCCCAGTATCCTTTTACTCTGTCAAATTGCTGAGGCTGAAGATTGTTTCATGTATGCCTTGTCTGGATTACTCAATGCAATTACATGGAAAGACAAATAACCGCTGATCATGATCTATGTGGTCTTTCATCAGGCTCTTCTTCGAAGCATGTGGATTTGGAAATGACATTTTGGGATCCATTACCATGATGTATGCATCAACTGGTTTTGGAGGCAGTCAAATGGTTAAATTGTGCGGGTAGACGGCTTTTGTTAGTTCCCCATCCTCCATTAAGATGTCCTCTTCATCTTTGAAGCTTATCCGTTCAAGAAGTTGATTGACACTGCACCTTCAGCTGAAGGATTAGAATCAAAGATAAGATTTTTTTTGTGTATCTATTAGAAATAGAGTGAATCTGATTCCATATTTTCTTAGTCTGGTTGCTTAAAAGATAACAGATTATCAAAGTAAAAGCAAAAACCAGGAAAGAGTAATGTACAGAAAGGGCTGTGGCCATGTGGCTTGTGGCTTGTGGCTTGTGTATGATGTATGGTGTATGGTAGTGATATCCAAATTTAGACTTTACAGAGTGCTGTAAAAACTTATTGTATCAATATTGATCTCCCCTAAGGTTTAACCTTGACATTAAGCATATTTTTGTTTAGAAAAAGCAGCATTGATGGCGCACTCAACACTTTTTCTCTGGGATAATATTGACTTTTTCTACTTCTACCTGCCACATCTTACGCGGATTCCTGCCCATCAGTGATGCACTTTTTAGGAGAAAAGTTATCACAATGTTGCCCCACATGATATGCTCAGGTATGAGAAGTTTCTCATCACCAAAGTAAAGTAGCCTCCTAAACAATGCACAACAGTTTCCTTATCCTATTTTCCCAATCAACTTTACCAAAAGAAGAACCTACCGGAGACAAAATTGTCTCACTATCTCTCATTTTCATCCCTTGCCTGGCATGGGGAAAATCTGGGTTGAAGTTTGTCTCATTTCTGCCCGGGGACTCCGGCGATCTTCCTCTCTTTGGAAGCTCCAATGGTTTGCTGTTGGGTGGATTGATCCTAACAACAAGTACTGTACTAAGATTGATGCTTCTGGGAAGGAAAATCCTGTATGGAGAACGAAGTTTGCTGCCGTAGTTGATGACTCAAACTTTCAAGACGCGGCACTACACGTTGAAGTCTATAGCAGAGAACCTATTTTTCTTAGGGAAAGGCTTCTGGGAACTGCAACTATTGCCTTGAAAGAATTTTTGGCCAAGTATGGTAAAAGTTCTGAGGGTTCAAGATCAGGAGTTGAAGAAGTTGGGAGCTACCAGTTGCGTAAAAAAAAATCTAACAACCCTCAAGGATTTATTGACATTTCAGTACGTATATCAGAAGAAAGGGAAGAGCCAAGTTCATACGCAGGTATCTAACAAGTCTGTTAAGTAACTCCTCTCTTTAATTTTCTATGATACATTTTTGGCATATGAATGAAGCTTTTAAGTATATGAACGTCACATTTTAACTGGCAATTTTTTAGGTAATGAGGGAGGAATCGTGCTCGCAGACCACAGCAATAACTTTATGTTGCCCACTGAAGGCACACCAGGACAAAGCTACCTAACACAACAGCCACTAGCCTCACTCCATCGACCAGATAACCAATCACAGTCAAACTATCCGTATCACAGTTCAATGCCATACTCTACAAACTACTCAAACATATCCAGTGGAGGACCAAGCTATGCTCCAGCTGCGGGACCTAGCTATCAGCCACCACGAACACCTCCGCCGCCACCCCCACCTGCCAATATACATTACGTACCAGCTTTTATGCCCAGAACCGGTAATTTGTCTGAGACTTATGTTAATATGCCATCATCTGGACCCCCTGCAAGAGGGCTGAGACCAGGCTTTGGGATAGGAGTAGGTGCGGGAGCACTTGCAGCAGGTGCTGTTACCTTTGGGGATGACTTCATGTCAGGATTTGATGTTCCTGCAGGCTTACATGACGCTAGTCTTACCATATCAACTGATCCTCCTCTCTGATGTTATTCTCTTCTGTAATTATGGTTTTATTACATAATAAAGCAGCAAATTCAGTTGTTTTTTAATGATCCGATTACTGTGGTGAAACGTTTATATACAAGTCAGTTCATTCATTTGTTGAAGGCTTATATGGCTGCAATAGCGGAAATTGAGGAAAAAATATTATAACACCAGTGTGAAACTATCAATTACCAAGTTCTCTAATAATTTGCGTTTCCTAACAAATAGCAACAAGTATAAACCGCGGTACAACAGAAATATCGACATTAATACTCTGTTACATCTGTTGTGTATTCAAGCGATGTCACAAGAATCACTCACATTGCCGCGGAATTTTTTGTAGAGCTGTGGATTTTAATCTGGATTTAGAATTTGGTGATTCCCATTTAATAAACTTGCCAATCTGCTCTCTAAACTACATTACGCACAAATTTATAAGGCGTACGGATTCTAACTTACTGCTTGCATGGTCTTCCCCTCTGATTCTGAATACCCGAGAGCTCTTTGCAAAAACTTTGCAACAATTGAAATAAACTCCTCCACTTTTTCTTCTTGGGGCACGTGGCCACAATTCCTAATTACTTCAAAGGTAGATCCAGGTATGGCTCTTGAAAGTCTCTCCGCATTCCAGGAGGGGACAATTCGATCAGTGTCGCCCGTGACAATCAGAACTGGGTTTCATCATGAGAACAACAAATATCACCATGAATTTATATTGATTAGGATTGATGATAGAATATAGAAGAGTAAATTCTAAGAGATCAATCTTTCATAGGATGCAGGAAACATGCATGTTTTAACTATGAAATGACTATAAACAGTTTTAAGTGGTGGCTCAATACAGTCTAGATTAGATGCTCGAGTGCTCGACTAAGTAAAGAAATAGGTTGGTGTCATTACCAGGACATGAGATTTCATGAAGTCTTTTTGCCAGTGGTGGTCTCATCGCAGATTCATTATCTGTCAGCAGTGCTGCTGTGAATTCGACAAGAGCCCTGTCCCAACCCTTGACCCTCAATGGCTGCATAAAATACAAATTCCAGGTCAGTGCTATGGACAGCCACTGATTATCCCAGTTAAATTATCCCATGATTAAGTTCTTTAATCTACCTGACAGGAAACTGAATGATAAAGCAATATTACCTTTGTATAACCCTGTATGACGTGTTCAGCAACTTCTTTAGAATTATACCATGCACTCCTAACAGCAGCTAGGCCAAATTTATCAATCAATATTCTTACCTGAGAATCATGTAGGCAAGTCATTGATAAGTATATAATAAGGTCTGGGAAAAACCTAGACCTAGTGTACCATGAAAATCATCTGGAAAGAAATTATGTACCAGTGTTACACCAACAGCAGAGCGCAGAGTTGCTGACAGTACTTTCTTATACAAAGAGTGGAGCATATCTGCCATCCCCTTTGCTACTTGCACCAGAGCCCGGGTGATGTATTTTAAAAACACTGACAAAATCGTGTAAACTTTGAGAAATGGCTTCAATAGATTAATTAAATTTGATGTGTCTCTTTCAGTCTGCTCATTTCTTCCCAAGGGATTTCCTTCATCAACCTTTTGCATGAGACGTGGGGCCAATATAGCAGGGGCAATGAGGATCAGAGCAGCGATTCTTTCAGGAGCTTCAAAGTATGAATTAACTGCTACAAGGGCACCAGCAGAATGCCTGACGAGCCATTGTTCTACCAAGTTCAGATAGATCATGGGCTTTGTGCAAGGACCAAAATGCCTAAAACTATTTATAGATGGACAAAATGCACATATTTTGATCTAATTTGAATAAAAAGGGAAGAAGAAACTTCTGCCTAGCATGTTAGTAACTGTGCTCAAATTGACATCCCAATGCAAGCTAGACATTTAAAATGAAGAGAGGAACTAACAGAATAAAGCTTTAAGGAACATACCCTACGAGAATCGCTTTCTCAGCTGCCAAAATATCAATGAAGTACAAGGTAGCCAGCACAGAAAATGCCATAGAGTATGGATTCAAAGGCTTTTTATTCTCAGAATCAGGTGTTGGCTGCTGAAAAGGGAAAACCCTTGATGTCAACCCAAAGGCTGGCCTATCAAAGGCAAGAACCTTGGAGCCGGTAGCCTCTGCCAAAGATTTCATAGCTCGATTCCATGAGAAAACTGAAGCTCCAAATCCATGAAACAAAATCATTGGAAAACCAATTTTCTTAGTTGCTGGAGGAAGTTGAGAAGCAGTCTGGCTCTGTAATGAGTTATGCGATTGTGATTCTGCATCATATACCTTGTAGTGTAAGTGCACCCCCTTGAACTCACAGAAACAACTGTCTGGATCCGCCAAAAGTTTAGGATCCATCAATTCATCTTGATCAATCCCAGCTATCCTCTTCCTTTTCTGCTTTGTTTTAACATCCAACAGTTGCTCTGAAAACTCAAATCAACAATGCAGTACGGTAAGTAGCCATTGGAAAAGAGCAAGGAAGAACACAATAAGTCTAAAAAATCACCAACGCACAATTTTTACAAATATATATATATACATACTTCCTTTCCCTCAATGTCCAAAGCAACCAAGAGAAAGTAAATAGTACAAAAGAGGGGGAAAAAAAGAATTAACAGTAAGTTGATTTGCGACAAGTACCATTATAACAACTACTGCTATCCATTATGCCAGGCAAAATCTTTGTCAAAAATCTATTGTTGAAGCAGGAATGTTAATACAACAGGAACTCGAACACTTTAAACAACCATTTAAAAAAAAAAAAAAAAGGTCTTGGATTTACAATTTTTCTGGATCTTTTAGCTTGATCTTCAATTTATTAAATGGCTCCCTCAACTAGACAGATGAGAATTATTAATTGCATGATAACAATGCATGCGAGGTACGCAAAATAAAAAATCTTTGACAATCATTTAAACAAAGCAAGGTCCTCAATTATGCAGTGTTATGTGTACAGAAGATAAGCAAAAATTGAATGGATAATTAAAAAATAATAATAAAGGGACAAGAAAATAAACCGGGGTAGTGGGCACCGGGAGCTGGAGAGGAAGAAGCAGCAGCATGGGTGGTGATGGTGGTAGCCCTCCTGATCTTTTTGGATATTCTGCTACTAGCAATGCAACTGACTCTTGGCTTGTTCTTGTACAATTGTTTGAGATTGTGGCGCCTAAAGTCATATGTGAACTTAAAAAAATCTGAATTTAGGGCAACACCCATTCTAGCATTTTTATAGAAAATACAACTTCAGATATTCGAGTATTCAACTTCGTAATTCAAGCCACACGCTCCAGCACCCCAAAAGACAGGAGGGCTCAAGAAGAGAAGAATGCAGCACGTCAGCACCCAATTGACAGGAACACAACTGATATCCTTAAACACAACGATGTCGTTTCAGCAGGCGTACCCGTACAGTGTTGAAAATAAGGAATTAGTTTATAAATTTATCACCTTTTTCAAATTGGCCCTCACAAAATTTAAAGGTTGACAAATTGAAACGCGATGGAGTGTCAACACATGGCATCTATTTCTGAATTGAAAAGCACGCGAACTAATAAATTACTCAAACCAATGTAACATTTTGCGATGATAACGCCATTACATTTTCATAATAAATTGGAAACTTTGAAGTGCTTGACTCGAATGAAGATGGAGGCTCTGGTGTGCAGGAAACTGGGCGATCCAACGGTCTCAATTCACGATGACACATCGCCGATTGTATTCAGTAAAACTGAGTCAATTCCACAGTTGAATTCTGCAACTGCAGTTAGAGTCAGAGTGAAAGCCACCAGCCTGAATTACGCTAATTACTTGCAGATATTGGGGAAATATCAAGAGAAACCACCATTGCCCTTCGTCCCCGGCTCCGATTATTCGGGCACCATTGATGCGGTAGGCCCCAATGTCTCAAATTTCAAAGTGGGTGACACTGTTTGTGGATTTGCTGCCCTTGGTTCCTTTGCCCAATTCATCGTCGCTGATCAGTCTGAATTGTTAGCACTTTTTACCCTTTTTTTTTTTTTAGCAATCTAAGTTGGAATTGGGAGGATTTTTTTTTAATTCAATTTCATTGGATGTGTTTTGCTTAATCAAAGGTTTCCAGTGCCAAAGGGATGTGATTTGTTGGCTGCTGCTGCACTTCCTGTTGCATTTGGAACCTCACATGTTGCCCTTGTTCATCGGGCCCAATTGTCCTCCGGTCAGGTACCATTATTCCTATGAATATGAAAATGATACCCACTTTTGCTTTTAAGACCGTATATGTAATATAAGTTACGGGGATATGTTTAAATTCCTTGTTGTTGGGTAGAAGTGAGTGGGTGATTGGTAAATCTTACCTGCAATATTAATTAGAGGCACAGCAGGTACAGACAAACCCTTTATAATTGTTGATGATGGATGGTCATGTAGGTCTTGCTTGTTCTTGGTGCTGCTGGAGGTGTTGGTGTTGCTGCTGTTCAAATTGGCAAGGTTTGTGGAGCCACTATCATTGCCGTTGCTAGGTACTTTGTTCCTTATTCAACAACTCCTTAAAGAAAATGCATTCCTTTTATACAGGTTTTTGCTTTAGATATTTTGTTTGCAATTGTCCGTTCGATTTCCTTTAGCATTGTTTTTTTTATTTCCTTTAGTATTGTTTTATACCTATACATAAGCTTTGTCTTGAATATTATATATCAGGGGTGCTGAAAAGATCAAATTTTTGAAGTCATTAGGTGTTGACCATGTAGTTGACTTGAGCAATGAGAGTGTCATTCCGAGTGTCAAAGAGTTCCTCAAGGCAAGGAAACTCAAAGGGGTTGACGTTCTTTATGATCCTGTTGGAGGCAAGCTTACTAAAGAATCCTTGAAGCTTTTGAACTGGGGTGCTCAAATCTTGGTCATTGGTTTTGCATGTGGGGAGATTCCAGTAATCCCTGCTAATATTGCTCTTGTTAAGGTACTTGATTCCTACTCACTCTTTTCAAATTCCTATAGTCTTTTTTCTGTCTAGTTCTTACATTATCACTGGCTTACAAATTACTTAAAAGTTTCTTCAATATTCCCGCAAGGAATTTAAAAAAAAAAAAAAAAAAGATCAAGAGATTTTTTAGTTAGCCTAATTTACACTCAAGAAGCCATAGGAGGGCTCATTTTTTGTAATAATGATATGAATAATTCTTTTTGACATAAGAAACAACAGTTCTGACATCTTCTGTCTGAATAATGATACTGATTTAGTGTTTATGCAGCCTACAAATTACTGCTCAACTCTAACAAATTACATGTTCTGCAAATTTTTGCCCTTGTGCAGAACTGGACAGTGCACGGACTTTACTGGGGTAGCTATAAAATACATCGACCTCATGTGCTTGAAGAATCTCTTAGGGAGTTACTCTTGTGGGCTGCTAAGGGCTTGATTACTATCCACATTTCTCATACTTACAGTATATCAGAGGTCATAAGCTCTCTGATGCTCTTTTAAATTCTTTTTTTCCCCACCCCTTATCAATTTTAACTGAACATTCTAAATTTTGTAAAGTATCAAACTGTCGGTACAAGGTAACTTGGCTGGTAAGATTTGTAGATTTATGAGAACTCTTGGGACTACTTCCTACTTAGACCGGGTCACCAGGGTGGGAGTGGGGTTTTGGTCCTTTTGGACAACACAACCTAGCCACTGACTGAGAGTACATCTGTAGTTATTCTTTCTTTTCATCTTTGATCATGCAAGGAAGGTGGGTCACTTTTGATCTGGTGCTCTATATTTTGATCACTGAGTTCTGTTGGTTGGTATGGAAGTTGCTTTTGACAGAGAGAACCTTGCACCCCCTGTTTTTGGGAATTAATCACATTAATTTTCTGCCTGTAAATTGTTGGACTTTTCAGTTTAATATAATTCCGAGATCTGACTTTGCTTAATCGATTTTCCTTTACAGGCCAACCTTGCCTTCTCTGCCATTAAAGATAGGAAAGTAATTGGAAAGGTGATGATTGCTTTTGATGACATGAAAAGTGTCAGGCCTAGGCTTTAAGCTGATCATCATTTCTCCGCTGGGATCCAACGGAGAATGTTTCCGCAGCTCTTGATCATCAAAATCAGCCATAATTAATACATGGCACATTTAGTTGCTCTTATCGAGACAAAATCTATGACTTTGTTGTGAAGAATGAGAATGCAAGTCACTAGCAATTAAGGAAATGGTTAAGCTACTACAAGCAGTACTTTATGTCTCAAATAATAAATAATGCAGTGGAATTTATGACACTGTTTGTCAAAAGTCAGATGACAATAATAAATGCTAGATAAGTACCGTAAAACCTTCTTGGGTGGCCTGTTATAATTTTTTTAAAGCACTTTTAAGCTTATTTATATAGTAAAGCCTCCGCGAGTCAGCAGTCTTGGGATGCGAAAATTTTATTAATTTAATAAATATTAATATATCAATAAAATTATAATTTATTAGTTTATAAAAATAATAGAGATTATAGAGGTAAGATAGTTAGAAAATTTAATTATTTTGTCCAGCTGTATGGTATGGTTTTGATTGAAATCTCTCACCCAATAATGGCTGGACAATTTTTTGGCTGGGTTGTAAGGCAAGCCAAGATCAAAATTATACGGCAACTCAGCGTAGGAGACTTTTAAGAAATAATTTATTAAATTGATCTTTTCTAATTCTCTTAGCATAAATTTATTAAATGATTAATTTATTAAGTTGGCTTCGAGTTGAGGGACTAACAAAAATTATTATTTAATTAAGATATTAATTTGTCGAATATTAATTTTACGAGGTTCCACGTTACATAGCTGACTGGTAGTTATTCATGCAATTATCAAATGCTCTTTCCAAACGCTTGCCCCTCTGCTTGAGGTTGCAAATTAAAATCAAATCAACAGAACCTGCAGTTTGTGTTGCGTCCAGAAAAATCAGCATCTAATTGCAAGACCGCCTACAAAGTACAAACAGATTAACATGAGTAGGGGACTTTGGACTTGTAAATATACAACATGGAGCCTAAACATTCATAATCACAGTTGTTATTCATTGCTCCAGCTAGAGTGAGGTATAACGTCAAACATACAATAGTTTCCACCAACATAAGCACTTAATTGTTTTGCAAGAAATCAGTATATTTACACTGACAACAAATTCTGGGTTTCATATTTACAGAGGGCAAGAATTTATATTAGTTGCAGATGGCAGAGTCGCCCTATCTAGGCCTGCTGACTGTTCTCAGAAAGCGGACATATTCTTGCTGCAACATCTCTCCTCCATGTATTGGATCAAAGCTGCACCTATAGAAGCTGAAAATGGAGAAAAGGATGTGAGATGGATGCTGAAACATTCCAAACTTTGAGAAAACTGTGCACATCACAGCAACTGAGCAGCAGAAGCTGTTCAAAGAACAGAGGAAAATCACATACCTTCCATCCATGCAGACAATGATGACAGTATTCTGAGAACCAAAAGCTGCAATGAAATGGGTAACTTCTGGTACGTGGAACTGAGCGAATGACCACTCTGAGCTAAAATATTTTGGTAGAACTCCTGGCAGAATATCAGAAGAGTGAAAAGCTCAGGAAACAAACAGTAGAATTTAGTTTTTCAACAATCTCAACAAGTAATGAACTCTATCCAACTTCAGACCTTAATGATAATTATCTATAATGATTGCTGCTACCACAATGTTTCTATAATGAACAAATCTTTCTTACCTCTCATAAAAGACAATGATGAACCAGGGTTGGCCCCAGTGCTTGGAGAAATAAGAGTGTCAAAGGAAGAAGAATGGTTAAGAAGTTCTGTACTCTGAGCCGGAGTAGAAAGAGAGGAAGAGGAGTCCTCGCCAACCACTCTAACTCTGAGACTGAATATATGAACAGTGCCCTTGTCACTTGCCACAGCCAACCATTGGACAGTTGGAGAAAGAGCAATACTGTAAATCTCTGCTCTGTCAACACCTCTTCGAACCTACATGGAAGGGATTACATTCAACGGGAAATTTTTAGATCATTTATGGGTCAAAATGATACAAAAACTCCACAAACAATTTAGATGTCATGGACAAGGGAACTTAAGTGTTACTTTGTCATGCTATATTATGGTACATTGTCATAGAAGTTACTCCTGGCAAAATAGATCCAACTGAATCTCGATTCAGACCTACGCTAAGTTCAACTTCTTCACAAACAGGAATGATAACCTTATTAATATGCTTTACCATTTCACCAATGAGGTATTCATATTTGTAAAATGACTAATTTTGAAAATGTTGTATGAGATAGAACAGCATACGCTTTAAATGATAGCAGTAATAGCAATTGATGATCTATTAAGCTACCTCTTGCAAGCGAGTACCATCCACTGTGTTGAAAATTCTAATCAAAGTGCCCCTCGTACTAGCAGTAGCAAGAAGCAGGCCATCCAATGTCAGGGTGAAGCACGCAATATGAGAATCATGAGCATTAATTAGCTTTATCATATTGAGCCCAAAGTGCTCAATGCGAACCTGTCCACGTTGGAGACCGGGGCAAGCCAACACAGAAGTACTCAAATGATGAGAAAGACAACAAAGGCCCCTCAGATTCGCGAGAGTCTCAATCTGATGAAGCAACTTGAGATCAACAAAACTATAAACATATATCTTATGCTCAAGAACAACCACAATTCGTTCCCTACTCAATTTCACAGCACGAACATCAGACCTAAATGCAAATTCACCAATGCACCGGCTCTGATGATCATCCCAAATAATAACTTTATTAGGAGGGTACTGAGAGTTATCCCCAGCACCAACAAGTGCCAAAATATTACAACGAAACAACATCTCAACAATCCTAAACCCACCACTTTTCAGATCACGTCTAAAAGTTTCCTTAAACGGCTCACAATTATAAATTCGAAACCCACAACTTGTTCCAGCGGCAAAACAACCATAGTCCTGGTTCCAAGACACAGAGATCAACTCAATTTCATCAATGTCACTGGACCCTGATTGCTGGTGGCCAAATGAAGCCGAAGGCCCAGCATTGGGGGATCCAAAGGGGCCCGGTGGAAGAATTCCTCGAGACGTCGAAACAGTTGAAGTCATGTGGGACGAAGAAGCGGTCAGCAGCAGCAATCGAAGATGGAAATCTTCTTGACTGTAAATAATTTCAGCGGCGCCCCCTTTATGCACACAATATTATGCAATGTCGTACAAATAAGCTAATCCCAACAGATTCTGCAAACTACTGTATCTCTTATAGCATATAGACTTAATGCATCTAAGCATCAGCTGGCAGCAGCCAGCGATCGATGATCAGGAATGGGAAATTTGCTATCGTGAAAATATCAGTCGGACCCCCCTGATTTCTTACTATACTATATAATTCCAAACAAATAAAGTGATTTAAACGAAGAATACAGAATTGAGAAATCCAATTCAGACACTAACCTTGGTGTTGCGATATGAGAAAGCAAATTAACGATCATCAGATCAAATTTTCTCTTTCGTTTTATTAGAGATCTGAGAGAGAGAGAGACAGAGTCGGAGATTCAATTCACCCCGACTCGCAGAGAGAGAGAGAGAGAGAGAGAGACGTGAAGGAAACAAACAGCCCAAGAACTTTTTTTCCCCGAATTATTCGTTAATCTATTATGTTCCCTCTCCAAAAATTTAATTGGAACACGTGGCGATCTTGCATTGTCCTGTAATGTACGACTGGTGTCTGCCGCTCACAACTGCCGCTAAAATACCAATGGAAGAGGAACTGGGCTGGACCGAAACAAAAAACTGAAGCCCATTCATTTTTATGCTTTTGCCCCCTTTTTTTTTGGGTTTTCTTTTGGATTGGACTGTTAATGAAAGTTGGACTCTTACGATGGCTTCGAAGGGTACCGTGCCCCAGAATTGTCACAAACCAGCTTGTCAGATTTTGTTGAATTTTTTTGTTCATCTGACAAGAAAATGATACTTGGCCAAAACAAAGGTAGAAACTTTAATTGCACGGAGGGGGGTAATCACGACGATGAGTCTTGGATATAGAGAAAATGATGTCACCTTAGGTGCAATGTATTTAGAAAAATTTGCAACTCTTTTAACTTTCTAGGCTCTATTATTGTACTAGAGGTAATGCAAAAGAATTATGATGTACTTCGTCAATAATAATAATAATAATAATAATAGTAGGCGGCTGTCATAGTGGAGCAGCTATAAGAGAGCTCAACCGTCAGATGTCTATAATTGAATTTAAAATAAGGGAGACGATACGTTACATTCAGCTGTAGCGAAATTTTTTTTTTTAAATAATTATAAAAGTGCATAGTTAATAATTTTGTGAGTTGCTTCATCGTGGAATTGTTTTAAGATAGTTGAATCCATAACAATAATATTAAGATTTATCTTTATTAAAATTTAAATTTATTATGTACTCATAAAGAAGAGATATATTTAAAATTATTTAAAATTAAAATTCTCTCATTATTTGAGATTTTTAAAATTTTTAAAAATCTTGTATCACTCGTGTCTTAGAGATAATATAAGATTAAAATTTAACTATTTTTTTAGACTCTATTAAAAATTAAGGTAAGGGAGAGAATCAAATCATGCATTATTATTTCTTTGGATTTATCGTGGATCCCAATAGTTATCCAACTGTTTACGAGTAACTGATGAACTGATCTAAACGTACGTTACTATTTTTTATTTACTCCCAGATAGAACGAAATTCATGTTATTAATTAGTTAAAATTTTAAAAAGAAAAATTGAAAAAGAAACCTTTTTGTAATGGCGAACAAGGAAGCAAGCACACTTGTGATCGAAGAGGGAAAGCAAGCACAACTTTCCCCGCATGAAATAGCAATAGATCTCATGATCTCATCCATTCGGTGACCAATTTCAATGAAATTATGCGTGAATAAAGTGAGTCGTAGACAATTACATTGCCCGCACAAATAACGTGCGTTAGATCAAATATCATTGTGTGTTAGATCAAATACCATTGTTTGTTTTCAATAATTTCATGTTTGGTTCTCGAGAATAAGAATTAAATATTGCCGACAATTATGTCTCACAACTTGCATAGTTTTGGCAGTTGATGCAAGCCTCTCCTCTTTTTTCTTTTTTTTTATTTTAATTAATAATTGTGAAAAGTTTGATTCCTGATTTTATGGTGGACCAAACCAAACGTCCAAACCCAATTAAATAAAGAAAAAGTGGGGGAAAAAACATATAAAATTGGCAGAAACAGACGCTAGGGCATAGGGGTATAGATGAAGATGAAGATGAAGATGAAGGGCTTCTTCACTCAGGCTAGTTTCTAAAACCGGTATGCTCATCCATATTTGGCAAATTATTACACAACATAACATATAATACGCACGCCCCGATCGCAAAACACAAAGTTGGGCAACAAGTACCGAAGCAGTATTAAAGTTGAACAAAGTACTCGAAAATTGAATAGAATATGGCGAATAGACCAAAAGCGAAGTGGATCCGACTGTACTTTGTCTCTCGAATAATGAAAAGCTTTAAGAGTTTAATTATTTAGAGGTTTTTAGTTCCAAAATTAGTCTATTTTATGCTTTCTTCTGTACTTGATTACTCACATAGCTAGTTATTAAAGTATGCTCTCACCAACTTTTCAAATCACCAGTCATAAACCCTAGATTTAGTTTAGCTTACTCCCAATAAAAATTACTGTCCAGTTATATATTTTACATGTATAAAAGCGAAAGCAAAAGCAAAGCAATGTATTTGAAACTGCTGTAAATCAAGTATATAACAACATGATCAGTAAGCTTTGGACTAAAATGTAAAATTGGAATGAACAGTAAAAGTTGCATCATCTGATAGCATGGCACCGTGTAGCTCATCACAACCCCCGAAAGGAAAGTCCGTGTTTGCACAGTGGACAAAACCCAAAAGCAAAGGTTATTAATTTGATTGGCTTTGGAGAAGCCCAATGCAAAATCTACTGTGGTTTCTGGCTTTTTGGCAAAGGAAAAGATAAACTCTTCTCTCCTTCCTTCATTCAATGGATCAATCATCCTAGCTCCACTGAGAGTCTATGAGCCCCGATTCCAAGCTAAACTCAATGCTCCTGATTCTTTAATAATAACCAGTAACCATTCATCATCTCAAATATTGATTGATGAGTGAAAGTAACTTGAACATGCTCCTTATTTTGGTTCTTCCTGTCAGTTTAGGCTTTTAGACCAAGCCGTTACTTAGTTGAAAATGCATCTCCTAGGCAAAGATGAAACAGGAACAACTTTGAGAGCAATACTAATTATGACAATTAAGTAGAGAAATTAATTGCATATAAATATGTAAGAATAAAATTAAAGAATGAAAGGAATAGAACGAAGGAGCTCCCTTCAGTCCAAGCACAGAAAAAGAGAGGAGGGAAATTATCTCCCGCATCATTCACACAACCACAGTAGCGACAAAAAAGCACGTCTACTGAGTGCTTGAATGAATGAGTCGGCAGCTAGTTCATCCCCTTTTTCCCATCCATGAGTGGGCTGAAGGAAGCTCCCTCACACCATTTCTTCATCAGACACACACACACACACACATGTATGTCATCCAACTACTAGCTTAATTAATCAGCTTAGCTTATCACAATTACTTCCTAACAATGTGTGTGTGTGCGCGCGCGGGAGCGCGTGTGTGCCGGTTAAAGAAACTTTCAACATCAAGGGCTAATTTTGTGCAAACAATATCAAGGCTTGCTCGGAGAGATTTCAATGTAGCTGAAAATGCCCAAATTGGAGTCAATATTAGAGAAGTTCCGTCAAGAGATCAAGGTAAAGCTAATAAGTTAATCTGACTAGTGCTTCAATCATACACAAGATTAATCTATACAGGTTAGCTATATGTGCCATAAAATTGGCAATTACTATGTACAGACATGATAATTAACCCAGCAGGAAAATAACAAGGTAGGGACCCAAACTGTGATGTAATATTATGATAGGGAAAAAAAGAGAGGCAATCACTCAACAAACTCAACAAACTCACAATTTAATAGCATGAAATGCTTCTGGGATTTGCTTTCTGCTTGATCTTCCCCGAAACCAAGAAACATTGATAATATTTGCAATCAAAACACCCTCAAAAAGGAAAAAAAAACATTTAATTTACATAAAATCAGACACCTAAATCTTAATCCTTGTTCTCTCATTCTTGGAATCCAAACAAAAAGTTATGTTCAGAGGAAAAATGTCAAGCATACATCTAAGAACATGAAATGCTAAGTTCCCTCCAGAAAACATAATTAAATATGAAAATAAAAATAAAAAGCATAATAAGATTTAATTAATTATCAATGATACAGGAAAGTGGTTGGAAAGATAAACAACACAAATTAAAGAAAGTAAACATGAGTCAACTTAACTGGGCATCCTTGCTCTCTTCATACACTGAAACCCTAAATCTCAAGTAATGATCGTGAAGTTTGAAACCCTAACTTTCTGTCATGTTATTAACTGCGTTAACTCCCACTTTGCTGACCAAAACAAAGAGGGCCAAGTGTGAGAAAAGTTTGAGAGGAAGCTCTGGTCATGTTTATAGAAAATAAATACACAAAAGAAATTGTAATAAAGAAGAAAAGGGAATAAGTTGCAAAAAATAAGGAAGGTGGAGATAAAGAAGTTTGATTTCATAATTCATGTGGGAAGGTAGCTGCAGAAGAAGATGATGGGTCATTTTCTTTCATGAGAGTTAGAGACAAGAAAGCGACTCTAGCTAAGAGACCTTAACAAATCCAAGGGTAGAGAGAGAAGAAGCACAAGCTTTCCTTTGTCTTTGTGGGGGTATTGTATTTGTAGCCAGATGAAAATGAGTTGAACCAAATTCATAATAACTAGTAAAAGTGAATGAATAAACGAGCAGGAGTTACTAAGTTCACTTTCATAATAAATACTCGGTAAAAATAAATAGGTAGAGGCATTCCAGCTAGTTGACTCCGGCCAGTGGCCACATGGAAAAATGAAAACACTTTCACTTCCGAGATAGCACCACTGTGACTGTGACTGGCTGTGAAAATTGAATGTCTGAATCCACTGTGCAATAGACTGCACTACAATTAATGCCTAGTCCTTGCCATAAATTGATAAACATGGCATGAATGATGAATTCACACTTTACAAACACTGCCTATATACACTTCCATATTCAATTTTCAAATGTCGCTAGATGATGACCAAATTAGGGATAATATTTTCTTCTTATTCTTTTAGTTATTAAATAGAAAATAAAGAAGTACAATAATGACATTTGAGATAAATCTGATTCCCTTTCTGTTTGAGATATTGTCATTAATCTAAGCATGTTGTACTTTGTTGTTGTCAAATTATTAGCATTGATTCTATAGAATATATATATATATAAAGTTAACAAATTCCTAGTTATTAATTATGTGATCGCATCATTATATTTTTATTTGATTTGGCACTTGTAATTTTTAATCTTAAATGTATGCGGGTCATTCTTAATAGATTTAGATGGAAGCAACAGATTGATACGCAATTTACTTTTCATTCACATTATCACATAAAATAAACCAGTTCATTATGGAACTTAAGTAATTAACCTAGCAGTCAGATTATATTATAAAGCAAGTTCTTAAAACTTAATTGCTTTTCTGGATGCTGTTGATTTCATAAATACATTTCAGGTGTTTTCTTGAATCAAAGGTCAATCTCATAATTTTCTGACATTGTACTTGATGATACTAATATATTTCAGGTGATTCTCACGTACCAAGATTTTTAATTTTTGTCAATTCAATTAAAGTCATATTTGGCATGTATTTTTAGTCTTTTTCCTGAATAGGGTAAAATTTTCTTTTCAATGTTGGAGTTAACTTAAATATGTGATCGTTCCATTACTATAAATAACAAAATATGCATGGAAAATTCATGTTAGTTAATTAATGGATCTTTGATTTAGTAAAAGACCCATTCCATTTATAATAGTGAGAATAACGAGCCTGGAGTTTCAATTTTCTCTCAATTATTTAATAATTGAGTGGAGATAATCTCTCTATTATGAAATGTGAATATAATAAGCACCCTTTGAATATTAAAGAAAGTTTAAAGTGTCGATAATACTTTGATAGATACGAGGAGGTCTTAATTGCATAAATTAATTGTAAATATTAATTATAATATCTTATTAAATATCAGTAACAATCCTTTATATAACAAAATTAAAATGTGTGTATGTGTTAGTTACTTAGTCATTCTTCTAGCTAATAAAATTTCATTTTCTTTGAGAATTATCATGCTTTGCATTTGGGAAGAGTTTTGGATGTACTGTAATGCATTTTTTTTATTTACTATTTGTAACCTACATACTCACGGTGACATAAATAAAAAAAAATTCGCGAGAAATTTTTTTTAACCATATAAAATATAAAGAATTAAATGATGATTTCTTCTGTCATATCTGAGTTCTAGCTCAAAAGTAAGATAGCGAGACTTCATCCTTTAGAAGAAACACAACAAAATTCCTAAATGGTAAAAAATTAAAATATGATTTTAGATTTTTTGTAAATAATGATTTTAATGATTCCATGAGATTAAGCTTTTGTGCATGATTTAAATTCAACAATTGGGCTAAAAGTTATAAGACTCCGTTTAGTACAACTTTTTAAATATAGTTTATTTAAATAGAGTTTTTGTTAGTAAAGTTTTTATAAATAGAACTTTTACCAAACAAATTTTAATTGTTTAGCTGTCTATAAAAGTTTTTATTAAAAATTTATGAAATTATTTTAATAGACAAGTATTTTAAAGTAATTTTATATAAAGAATAAAATAAAATTATTGAATAAGTAGATAATATTTTAGATATTTTAATATTTAAAAAATCTTTTTAAGTTCTACTTCCAAGAGTCCAAATTTTAAACTTTTGCTGTTAGAGGAAAAATAACTTATTCAAGTTTAAAAAGCTTTACTCGAAAAATAATCAAATAACAACAAAAATTATAATAAGAGTTTATTTAATTAAATAAACACTTATAATTATTAAATAAACCCTACAAAATAGGTACTAAATAGATGAGATTATTTTATAGTTAAAATTAAATTAGAGAAATAATCAATCCAATAAGGGCAAGTTTTTAATTTCAATCGAACAAGATAAAAAAAGTCTTTAAAAATTTTTCGAACATGCATTAACAGTTATTTCGGCAAGTCTCTTAGTGGCTTTGCCACCATTGTATTTAATTATGGTAATATACATATAGACGCGGTAAGAAGAGAACAAATTATGATGTTATATGAACATAAAAGACTCTTCTCTTGAATTTGACAACCCTCTTCTGAACTCGAATTTTTACTTTTTTTACATTTCATAAAATTCTATTTTCTTCTAAGATTCTTACGTTTTGAATTTGACAAACCTTTTGAAAATTCGAGAAATTTAACTTCTCTCTCTTTCAATATACCTAACCCGCTTTTGTTTTCCTTGTTGCTTCAAGTTTTTGCAATTTGATTCGTAAGGTCAAATGTAACATTTAAAATTTAGTGTACATTGCTAGGTCATATGTGTCCCAATCTCTAAACTGTTTATGGATGAAGGTGATGCACGTAACAACATGTAAAATGCAATCATCAATAATTTGTCAACTTTTTAGGGACCATGGGAGCCAAGAATTGATTGTCATGTAGAGTAATTTCACGAAAAAATTAGATGTACTCGCATACATTATCCCTCATTGCTATGAGTTATGAATGAATGACGATCGAATGATCCCATGAGCCAAAGTACTTAAGTGGGTGGAAAACAGTTAAGCAGACACACACATATTAAGCAGCAGCAGCTTCTTTTAAGATAGCCCGTATATCTATAAAGCTCATAAAGTGCCAGAGAATTTCAAAAGGTAATAAGTGCTTTTACCTATTGACACTTCGCGGCTCAGCCACATCGTGCAGGCAATTCATAGAGATAAGTGCTTTTGTGGTGACCACACGTTAGCTTATTATCTAGTTAGGTGGTACACGTATGTATGCGTACTTGAGTCTTATTTGCTATCATCACTCGTCCAGTTGTCTATAACTATAGTGCTACAGGGAGAGGGTGAGCTTTAATTTGCAAAGCATCAACTCGTGAAAGCCATGCAATTGGTTCCTGGACAAATCAGATATGATTTGGACACAACTTGAAAAGAGTTTTGTCATGTTAAGGTCAGCGGGCAATCTAACGCTAGTTGCAAACTAAACCATGCATTGGTAACTAGTTGCTGAGATTTAAGTGCCTTTCGGTGAATAGATGCTTGTTTGAAGCCCGAATGTATATCCGTGAGATCAGTAAATGATCGAATAGTTTTTGTATTTTAAAAAAAAATTTGAAGATACTTTTATTACTGAATATGTGACACTCTTCAAGTTTTTTTTTTAATCTTTTAGGAGAGACATTAATTAATTAATCTATGAATAAAGTTAATTAATAAATTAACAATAATTATTTATTAACAAATTAGTCAATAATTATTAGTACGAATGAATTGATATTTTTCATACCCTTGCAATAATCTTTTAATTATTTAAAATAAATAACGCTGTCTAATTTATAGCAATGTTTAATACCCTTGCAGTCATGATCTTACTAATAATTATTTGTAAAAAAAATTAATTTATTAAATTAATCCTCAAAGTAAAATAAAGAAATTACATTTATTTTTACTTTGGTTTTAAAGTTAATTTGATAATTAATTTTTTGTATAGATAAATTAATTATTATCCTCAAGAATACAGTTACAGGAGTATTAATGTAAAAGTAAAAAAAGAAAAAAAGAAAAAAAAGAATATAATATATTTAACAAGAAGAGTTTCTTGAGGTGTTTTTCAAAGTATATAAATAAAATAAACATTTGAACTTAAATATAGAAATTAAATAAATATTTATTATCTGTAGAGTGAAGCATGCGTGTTGATTTTGTTGAGCTCGACTTTAATCTGACTTTATGAAATGACTTGAACGACGTAGAGTAAGTGGGAGTTGGGAACAATGAAATTAAAACACTATTAATATTAATATTATTTTACTTATTCTGTTATTCAAAAGCTGGGCACTGCCCCTCTTTTAGGACCTAAAACCCTCTCATGTTAGCTTGGAGCGCGGCGCGGGGGGGGGGGGGGGGGGTGGTGTTTGGCACCGGGCAGCACATATGTTAAAGATAATTAGGTTTCATCTCAACACATATATTTAACTTTAAATCTTTTATCTCAGGATAATGATAGACTTATTTGCATAATGCACAAGGTTTTGGTACAACTTCCCCTACTGTCTGATAAAATCTCTAATTTTACAATAGTGGATATAATATAAATTAAGTTAGGGGCCATAAATGTAAATTTGAAAAATTTTAAGTTTTTTTTTTAAATGGAAGAGTGGGGTGAGATCTTTTTTTCTTTTTTTTTTTAAATAATTGTTATATATACAATCCGGTATTTACTAAGACTCTAGATAAAGATATTTGTAGATTGAAATTTTAGACAGAAGTACTTATACAATCTAAAATTTACTGAGATTCTATATATATATATTTGTAGATTATGGCTCTATTCGATATAACTTTTCAAATAGAACTTTTATAAATAAAATTTTTACTCAAAAAATTTTAATTATTTGGTTGTTCATAAGAGTTTTTATTAAAAATTTATAAAATTACTTTAATAGATAAGTTTTTTAAAGTAATATTATAGAAAGAGTAAAATAAAATTATTAAATAAGTAAATAATATTTTAAATATTTTAACATTTAAAAAAATTCAAACTCTACTTCTAAAAGTTCAAAATTTGAGATTTTGCTAATAAAGGTAAAATAACTTATTTAAACTTAAAAAACTCTACTAGAAAATCAACCAAACAACAATAAAAATTATTATAAGAATCTATTTAGTTAAATAAGTATTTATGATCATTAAATAAGTCGTACCAAATAGGCACTAAGTCTGTAGATGGATATGCTTATTATAGTATAGTTCAAAAATCTTGAAAAGCTTATAGTACAATTTAGAGCTCTAAGAACAATAAGATTGTAAATTTAGCACGATTAATATGTATGGAGAAATCCATCCTTATTTAAAGGGAATGAACGCCGCAGGGATCAAACTTATTCACTCAACACAAGTTGAGGGAACGAGCATCATTGACCAACAAACCCAAATGGAGGGGACGAGGCTTGAGTGTGCTGTAGTCAGATGTTGTAGGACGCAGCTTTAGTCAAGTATAGAATAATTTATCATTTGTCTTGTTATTTTTGTGGTGAATGTGAATCATCCCACTATCAGTGTTGGCAAAGAAGAAACATGAAAAGATACTCTGAGATGACAATAATGATGCAAATATCGAAGGGTCAATGCCGTATTCAAACCCCATCATGTGATGTTGAAGAGTTTTGAGTTTCACCACGCAGCCAAGGGCCCAAAACTTGTCGTCATGACTCAAGCACTGTGCAAAAGGTAACACTTAGTGGTCACTGTGTCAGTAAGTGTTCTCAATCTGACTAGCAAGCTCGAAATGATAGGCCCATCCAGGGAATGTAGCACAATTGCCATTTTATCTGATTATTATTAATGAATCTGATGATAAATGAGCCCTTCGTCGTCTACCTAATCAAAATTGGCCAGCGTGATCCAGTTCTCAGAGGTGCTGGGATCATTTCTGGAGTGTAAAGTTTAGTACTTCGGTGTCATGAAGCAATAGGAAGCAGGCAGACTCGGGCCTCATTCAAAGCGCTGCACTTTCAAGGAGTCCATTAGAAATTTAGAAGACGATTTTGAAGAAGAGAGGCAGTTGTCTAAGTACTGGATGTGTCTACCACCGTCAGCCAAAGAGGCTCTACTCCCATTGAAAATGTTAAATACTCAGTGAGATCATTATAAAAAATTTGTAATTTTCGACAGAGAATGGAACAGCTATAACTAGGTACAGCCTGATTTATAACCAAACGCGGCTGTAATGTAGACATTCTCCAGTTGATTTCCCAATTCACATTCTGAATTAAGTGTGCGAAGGAGAGATGAACATAAAATAAGTCGAAGACAGCTAGAAGCTTTCTCTTTAATCAGAAAGTTAAATGTATAAATGGAATAGGGGTTAGAATTCTCTCTCCTTTGTTCAACAATCCTTGAACCTCACACATGTAACAAATGAACTCATCACTAATCTGATCTTGATTCTGGCAATATTTTTCTTTTCCACTTCTCTAGTCAATCCACAAATTACATTTTAAATGATATGCGTCGACAATTGGCCTGTGTAAAGATATAGGATGAAGTAAAAGTGTGGTTTTAGAACAACTGGAAGAGCAAGCTCGTTGATCCATCCCCAAATGATCGCAGATCAGCAGGCTTAACCAAAGCTCTGCACAGCGGGCAAGTCCTTTCTCTCTCCAACCTGAAATGCAGCCATTGAATTGGTCAAGTCAAAGAAGGAAGCCTTGCAATACAGTCTATACAGTTGATATATGCTTGCCTATCATAATTTATAGAAACATTTTGTGCCAGATTAACGTGAAATCCATTTATTGTGGTCGAAACATTATGTAGTCCAGTATATTAGCTCCGGAAGCAACAAGTTGTTATCTTCTTCTTAAGTTTCTTGGACCATACATTTAACAATATAACAGTCTAAAGGTTAAATGAGGAAAGTGAGACCACAAACTCACCATTCAGAAACACAGTCCTCACAGAATAAGTGTTTACATTGCAACAGGATTGGAGTGTGCATCTTTTCCTGGCAAATAGCACAGAGATCCCCTGCTGCATTTACCTGCACAAAGATTATCTAGGACTCAGAATGCATATATTGGAGAACTCGCTAACAGAAATACAAGAGTTTACATTATATGCACAGCTCGATTTATGGAAACCAAGAAAGCTTCTTAACATAATGTAACATCACAGCAAGTCCTTTCGTTCGGGCCATAAGGCAGAGAAATCAAATGAAATGGTCAATCACAATGCTTTTTAAAAATAAAACAAAATGATTCCATTGCACCTGTTCTGTAGTGGCATATGATCCATAGTGTACTTCTTTCTTTGATAACGCCCTTATGGCAGCAAAGAGACTCTGAACCTGAAGCGCAACTCCAATTTGTCAGAGATAACAGCCCAAACCATTTTAAACAACACTGTAAGCATTTCTTCCTATTCAAAGGAAAGAAATTGGAAACTGCAGAAAATTAAAGACACTGATGGAACTCTACCTTATCAACAACAGTTGTGAGCTTGAAAGTTAAATACAGCCCTGTTGTGAGAGATGAAAAGAGGCTTCCATAATCTTTGTTCAAGAAAAATCTGTACCAGACAGGTGTTGGCAACAATGCACGGTATAACAGCAGTGCATACTCTACTAGAGTTAGTATTTGACCCTTCAAAACCAGATGCAAACAGTCAGAGAATTCTGAGAAAATGAAAGTGATATTTGCAGTTCCACATTATATTTGGAAACAATTTAGTGATCCAGGGTATCATTCTACCTGCCGACGGAAATTGGGGCCTCTTCCATTCTTGTAATATATTAGCAGTAGACACTTCATAGCCATAGCAGCCTGCCTTACCATTGTATCTGAATATGATAAAAATTGAAGCAAAAGCCCAACATGTTAGCGCATTCAAAATATCACTAAGTGATAAATTTAAGGTATATATGCTACGAAAGTAGTGAGAAAGGCCAATTGGATAAATCAAATAAGGAAAGCAAAATATTTTATAAAGCTACAGATTGCATATCCACATTAATGATTTTTCTCTGGAGAAGTGAAATGAAACAAAGTCATGACCACACAATAACTGAAATCAACAAAAAGAAATCACGTGATAACTTCAGGAAATGATGAACAATTGGGAACTTAAACCAGAAAAACTTAATTATTACAGGAATCTCATCATCAGAACAGATGCGAGAGCTCAATCCAGGTGAGAAGGAATCCAAAATCTCCATTGTACTGAATTACAAAACAAGCACAGTAATGACTAATTAAAAAAATACATACCATTCACTAAGATGATGAACACAGCATGCCAGAAAGGTGGTATTGTACTTGGAGGGATCATGAGCAATGGATATAAAAGATCATCACTCCGAAACCACCAATAGATACCAATCACATGAAACATAAAACCTATAGAGATCATAAAGAGAATATAGTTTTTCCTTTCTCCCTGCAAAAAGCAACAAGAAATTAGGTCATCGCTTGGGAAAAGAGAATAAGTGGGTTGGAGAGTGAGTTTGAATTCAAGGAACTTTAAAAGTTGGAAGATATGTCAAACCACCTTTAAAGCAGTCTGCTTTCGAAGAATATCATTTGACTTAAAAATTACAGCTGTAATCCAAACAGTAACAAAGAAACCTGCAATAAAGAAATTGTCACTAAGGAAGTTTCTTCAAAGAGTTGAATAATGAAAGATAATGCAATAAAGGCTTACTTAAAGCTTCCAAAATACCAAGCAAAGTTCCCTAACAGGTTGTAGGTTATTTCATGTGATGAAGAATTAATATAGCTGCTCTAGCATTAGGGTAAATCATAGGATCATATCTTCACTCTTTGTAATATCTCTCTTTCCTTTTCTTCTTGGCATAGTAGACAAATACTTTATCAGGACAAACAGAAGGATACAGAAAAGAAACACATTTTCCTGTGAGGACCTTAACTTGAATGCATTCACTAATTGCAGCTCCTTGGACAAACCGGTCACTTTCAAGTTGTCCAAGCAAGGTCTACAGACTAAAGTAAACTGATATTAACAACATCTTAGATTAGTCCACTATCTTCCTATTATGTAACATTTTGAGATCAAGCAGATGCATTTCAACAGTAAAAATAACCAAATGGATATAAATTGCATTTAGTACTCACAATACTTTTGAAAACAAATTTAATTATTTTTTCAGCATAAGCAAGGGTGATTACTTTAAAAGGCACAACAATAGCAAACTGAACCTTAATCTCGCTGCACCGTGAGTGAGCTTTTCAAAAAAATTTTCCATCATACAAACCAAAATAACAGCCTAAACAAGAACGCGAAGCACATGGAAATATGTTGTAAAGGCAATTTAATAAATTTCCATTCACTACCAAAACCTTCATTCACTGACTAATCCAAATCCAATTGTTTTCCCATACCAAATTCAAAAGTCAAACACATTAGCTAATGAAAATTGAAATTAAAATAATAATATGTACAACATTCAAGATGTGAACAATCAGAATGAGGAACAAGTACCTTGCAAATGCTGACGAACAAAAACAACCAACAATAGCAATGAAAAAGGAAGAACTTGTTCCACCCACCGAGCAAATTGCTGAATATCATAACTCTGATAAGAACTTTCCCTACTAGTGCTACCTTCTGAAGTCACCAACGGCGCCGTTTCACCTTCCCCAGTTGCATTTCCCTCATTATCTTCCCCTGCCCCCGTGGCTTCACCATTCTCTTGCCTAATTATCTGAATAGAGACCTCCCCTGTACTCAGAGCAGAATTGGGCAACTGGGTTTGACCCCGAGCTTCAGAATCAGCGTTGACCGTCAAACTATCCTGCTCAGATTCTTGGCTTGTAGACATGACACGAGAATATTCCAACAAAAGAGAGAGTGGTGACCGGAACAAGTTGAGTGCAGCTGGCAACTGAAACTCATAGCTTCTTGAATTATCACTAGCACTAGCACTAGTACTAGTGCGATCATCATCCGGCAGCGGTGAAGAAGAATGATCAGGAACTGAAGTTTCCATTTTTAACAGGGGGATGTGATGCTGCAGCAACAATGACCTTGGACCTGGGGGATTGTTTGAAAAAGATTGAGACTTTAGAGGGTATGTACCCGATTTTGACAAAAAGATAGAGCTGAAGAATGAATCAAATGCGAAGATGATGACGATCTATTAATATGGACTTGATCTTCAAAAGCCTTTTTCTTTATTCTTACGCTGCAGATTGGACGAAACTGACACGGGAACGCGTCTCTCTGTCAACAGCTTCAAAATTAAATTTATTAAAAAAAATTAAATTTTTTAAAAAATTATTCTAACCTTCCCCGCAAGGGCCGGAAAAGTGGTGTCTGAGATATTTTATGCTTCCTTCTGATTTTTAATTTTGTCCTCGACAAAATAACTTGTAAAGCCCCATATTTCTATTTAATCTATTTTTAGGCCCATATTATTTCGATAATGAACATATAAACCCATATTTTCTTGTGAGTTCTCTAGTAACTCTTGTCGAGAAACGATTCTGGCCCTGGCATAGTTTAGAATAATAAAATATGAAAATGTATTCAATGTGCTAAATTAATTAATAAATATAAACAAAAGAGTATGTATGTAAAAGAAAAATAACATTTATTTTTAAAATATTGTATGCTTATTTCTTAAATGTTAAGAATCTCTGTTTATATTAAAATAATTATTAAATATCTAAGTTTTCTTTTTTTTCCTTTTTAATATGTGATTTAGTTCATAACATTTTAAATAATCAACTCTTTTGCATGATTTATATATACAAATATTTCTTTAATAATTTTAATAATAAATCTACTTACTTATCCTGCTCAGAATAATTATGGTTAACATGGCCCATTCATTATTTCTTTACTGAAACAGCTCTTATCATTGCAAAGAAGTCAAAATAAAATCTCACTCATTGTTCAAAGTCTCCAAATAAACAAAAAATAATTAAAAAGAGGGTCATTCCGTTTAATTCTTAAAACAACGGGGTCGGCCAGTTAATTAAGGCAATCCTTGGCACGTTGGGTATTTTCTTTCCTTTTGATTTCTTTTAATATGTGATTTGGTAATTGGCATCAGCATAACGTACCCGCTCGTCGAAGCTCGTCGTCGCTTTCGAACTCTTTCTCTGAGTTTTATTTATATTTTTTTCACGGACCTGCTGGCAACAATTTACTGGTATTTTAAACTCTAGCCAATTCAAATAATTAGAATTAACATGTGTCAATGGTTTGAATAAAAAAAATCATTTTTATAGGAATTTAAAAAAAAAAGTCATTTAAAAGCTCATTATATGTCCATAAATCTGGTTCTGTTACCAACCGCACAAATGAAAAAGGATGAAGCTAAAGCATAATAGGCGGCAACACTTAAAACTGCAATTGCACGTCGGCGAACCATGGCAACCATTTTTGTCAAGATACCCAATTTATTTCATGAATCCAACTATATTAAAATAATTCTAAAATATAACACCATTTTATAATAACAAAATTATAATTATAATAAATTATTTATTATTTATTATTTTACGTATATAATTAAAATTCATATTCCCCCCCCCCCCCCCCCCCACCAAAAAAAAAAAGAAGAAAAAAACCTCAAATAATGTGCCGCAATGAGAATCAAGAGAGAACGAAAAACGTTAAAGGGATAAAAGCAGAGATTTTGTATTGCAGAGAAGCTGGGAGAATTTTATCGTACTTCCGGCTGAAGCATGGCCCCAAGCTAAGTGATGCCAGCAGCCCAAGTCAAAAACGAATCAATTTACCTTTCACTCTAATAAAACATCAGGGAACTTAAAACAATTCCAACATTTCAGCATTATTAGCATAGGACAAGCAACATCAAAAACACAACACCAACATGAGCCCTTTTGAAGTTGAAGCAAACAACTGGGAACTCGGTAGCCTGTAAGTTTCAGACATCTACAAAACAAACTAAGTCCCATACATGGCACTATTCCCACCCGGAATAAAGAAACAAAAGCAAAGTTGAAAAAAAAAAAAAAGTAAAGGTTGATGCAGGTCCTTAATCAGCCTCTCCACTTGTCCTTTCGCATCCTTATCTCCCGAAGAGCTTCAATGGGATCATTGAAACCAACCAACTTCTGTAAACAAGGCAAATATCAACATAAGAAATATTGCAAAATAAGGCATTCTGGAGGAAATACAGTGTAGTGATTATTGATGGCTTTTGATGTGAGTTAAATAATCTGTGTCCAAACATTAAATTGTTTTATGCTGTAAAGCCAAAAGGTCACTTTTGTGGATATTAGGTGACCTGAAGCTCCAGTAGATCAACACGCATGAAGGGGTTCGTCTCCCACTCTTCCTCAATGGTTGAGGGAATGGTCGGCAGGCCAGCTTGCCGCTGGTTCTGAGCCCACGCCAATTTTTGCTGTAGCTTCACATTGCTTGGTTCAACGGTAAGAGCAAATAGTAGGTTCTTCACTGTATACTGGAGAAACAGCAAATCAAATATTACATTAACCTTTAAAAAAAAGAAAGGACAACAACACTTATGCCAGTTCCTTCATAGTAAAAATTGGACTCAAGTAAGAACCTAACAGGTTTCAACAACTTCAAGGGAAGGAACCCATTCAACTCCAAACTTCATCCCTACACATTGTTGTATTATCACATTCCCAATGCACGCAGCTTATGAGTAAAGTATTTAGCAGGTTGGCTTTGTGCACAACTGGGAGAATCCAGTAACTAGAAAATAGTAACTAGCACTAGAGAGTATTAAGGTTATCAGATGCTTAACTATCTCATAAGTCACAATCTCCATCACAGACTACCCGCAGCTGGCTCAAAAATTGCTTACACACCAACCTTGCTCTAAATTTTGCAGTTTCACTGGCAGCTGTAGTCAGTAACCTATGCTAGCTCCAGATGGTCGGAAAACCAATTTACCCTCCCAAAAAGTTGATTTTAGTAATTCGGAAATCTTTTGTGGATGTTTTAACATAATGATAGTCCATCAAGAGAATTGCAAGAAATCTGTAGAAGCAGGATTTCATGTGGAAGGCTTATAATTACTCATCTACTAGAGGTGGGGGTTTTAAGTTATCACCAAAATCCAAGCTTATCTTAAGAAATAATATCAGCATATTAATTTTAATAGTTTACCTCGTGGCCACAGTAAACTTGAGTTGGCTTAGGTAATGAGCCCAATGTTACACACAGTGATTGATACATCTGTTCTGCTGAGCCTTCAAAAAATTTTCCACAACCAGCGATAAACTGTGTATTAAAGAAGTGGTCAGGCAACAGATATACAAGTTAAAGTAACAAAATATAAACAACGCAAGGACAACCACCCAATGACTGATCAACCAATAGACAGATTTTTGATGGTCCAAAATGCAATTGGCTTAACACAACCATGATTCTAGCTTGAGGCTTTGAATCTGTTGCTCATCATTTTAGCGAAGATGTTCTCCAACTTGCCCAAAGTTCTCTTGATGAACAGCTTCATGCAAAAGGAAGTGATAAAATCCTTCCCTAAACTCACCAGTGTGTCTCCAGTGAAAACAGCTGGGTCCTCTCCCTCTTTGCCAGTCACATAATAACTTATGTGACCTTTGGTATGACTGGTGGCAAGCAAATCAAAAAAGAAGTCAGAAGCCCTTGGTAAACAGAAAATCAAGCAAGCTGTGGATTAAAAGACTCATCATCTAAAACAACATTGGGAGTTGGAGGTTCACAAACTACACACAAGATGTTCATGAAGTACAAAAGCAAGTTCTAAAATTAAAGAAGAGTAAAGAGTAATCTAAAGATGCAAGGGAATCAAACTAAAATCATGTTTGCTCTAGGTTTGAGAAGTTGTGCTTTTAAGTTTTATATAAAAGGATAGGCAGTTCGTAAACATTAGCTACCAAATAAAATTGGGTGTTTATTAAACCCTTCAATTGTTGTGCTTACTTTCAAACCTTAATGAAACAGTCACAAACAAACACTGAAAAAACAGCCATAATATAATTAAAAATGAAGAAATATTTAAGAGAACAAGAAACTATAAGCATACCAAGGTGTGTGAAGAGACAGTATATTGACATGAGCCCCAAGTGAGAACTTATCACCATTTTCCACTTGATGAGTGCACCCCTTTACATTATCAAGTGAGCCACCATACACCTTAATCCCCGGCACCATCTCCTTTATCTTTTCGTTCCCTCCAGCATGGTCCCTAATCATACACATACCATGCCCACAAAATTAAAATAAAAAAGAATGAAAATTGAAAAAAAATTCTTTTTTTAATATGAAAGCCAACTACCAGTGATGATGAGTAGTGAGAACGGTGGTGAGATTGACACTATGTTGTTTCGCAGTCTCAATGATCTTCTCTGGCTCCACTGGATCAACAACTGCAGCTTCTTTAGTGATCTCATCAATGATCCTGCAAAACCAGGTAAAAAAAAATTATTTTTTATGATAAAAAGCTAATTTTGTTCATCAAAATATTTGCAAAAATAAAAATTTATGTTAGTTTACAGATAGGCATAGTTGTCTTCCAAGCAAGGAATATGAAAGATTCTCATTTTTATTTTCTGCTCAAGTGCACGAAATTCCGGCAACTGCTTGGCGATCCTTCGTTGGATATGTGAGCAATTAAGTCAAAGGATAAAAGAACGGACACGTAATCAGCTGGACCGTTCCACAGGACCAGCCACGTCGTTAGTTTCGCCTCACGTGGCAAGTAGAAAATTCTGGAGAATTGTGTTTGGGTACGGGGATAAGGGTATCCTTATCCAAGCTTAACTAAAATCGGTCGCGGGTCAGGCTATAATTGGGAGCTGACTGCTGGCTGCTGAGGCTAAGAAACTGCGAGAAATCAAAGAACGAGGGAGAGAGAGCAAAAGAGATGGGAAAGCAGCCGGTGAGAATGAAGGCGGTGGTGTACGCGCTGTCGCCATTCCAGCAAAAGATTATGCCGGGGCTTTGGAAGGATCTGACGGGTAAGATCCATCACAAGGTCTCCGAGAATTGGATCAGCACCATCCTTCTCCTCGGCCCTCTCGTCGGCACCTACGCGTAAGCTCTCTATTTTTTTAATTTTTATCTTATGTATTCGGTTTCCATATTAAATCAATAGAATTTGCTATATCTCCGAGCAATTCAACTGGGGTTTGCCAAATTCGATTTTTTTTTCTGGTTAATTACTTATTACTAGGTTAAAAAGCGTTTGCTTTATCACATTCTCTGGGCTGACTCGCCGTAAAAATTTGCAGTTCTTTTTGTTTGATTTATCATTTGAGGGATTGAGAGCATAGATTTATCATGTTGAAGTGAAAAATCTATAAATGGAATGTGTGAACCTTGCCCAAGGATCATGGCACTTGGAAAGCCATTTGTAAATTTGCAAACTTGGTGATTGGCTGTCGATGTGTGTAATGAAGAGGGGGAAAAACGAGTGAACATCTAGAGGTTAAATGCGAATTAGAGTTTACTGTGTGATGTAGAGCAAAAATTTCATCATTTTGGAGTGAAACTTTATATTTGGATGCAACATGTCTTCTGAAGCATCATGGTTGTTATAACAGCGCAAAGAGATTTGAAAAATCGCAGACCTGCTTCAGCATCTGTGTGTAGTATTGACATTTGACATTTTTTGAATGTGTTTATGACTTTGAAGCCTTCAATCTGTGACTTTGTTTATGACTTTAAGCCTTCAATCTCCTTTTAGATAATCCAAGTTATTGTGTTGTTAAATTTCTCACCTAGTATAAGCTGCCTGAGTTTGCCGGTGTGTTCCAACTTGTTTTTTTATTTTTTGTTTTTTATTTTTTTATTTTTTATTTTTTTATTTTTTATTTTTTTTTTTTTTTTTTTTTTTTTTTTTTTTTATTTTGCCATGTAATACGTGTCAATTGTGCACATATTTCAGGCATGAGAGGAAAGATGTGTTAAAGATGTATGATTTAGAGATGTTCGAATTGCACTGTCCGTTTATTCTAAAATTAACTGTTGATTAAGATTAGCATTATCTGTGCCAATTACCCAATTATTTGTTGACTCTTGAGAAATATATGAAGCGCCAAAAATCTGTCCTGCACTGAACTTGGAAGAACAAACAATAATGCTCCTCTGCTCTTTCCTCTCTTATCCCTATAAGACCTGTCATTCTTAGCTTGTCAGTTATTCTTACACACGGCTAATGTAATTACTCTATTTATTTATGTGCTGGATGTTTGTAATTGGTGCAGGTATGTCCAAAATTACCAGGAGAAAGAGAAGTTGTCACACAGGTATTGAAGCGAGCTGATGTGTCTCTATTTCTTCAGAAGCTTAAGATTATTTTGAATTAGCTACCAGTCTTGTTGAAGTTGTGAGATATAATTGACAATGCTATGTAGTTGAGACTACCATAGTTTGATTTGTTGGTTTTGTTGATGGATCGTGAGCTATTGTCAAAGTTCTGAGGAATATTTTCTCTTTCTTGTGATGAAATAAATTTGATGGATGGATTGCCAAATGCATGGATGCTGTATTTTCTGATTTTCAATAATTTCAAGAGTACCACAAATGTATGTTTGAATGTGTTTCAATTGTATTAACTTAAAAACTGAAACATCCTGTGGCAAAAGAATTTGAGGCTGGAATCCTTGGTTCTTGGGAAGGGCCATCTACGGCTGGCCTTGTTCCGGATGGCGTGAGAGGAATCAGAGGGTGGTTTTGCGAATTCTCTCGCAACTAATGAAATTCTTCATCTTTTTGTGCGGGTGGGGATCTGAAGTTGTGGTGCGTTTAATTTTCCCAAATTGGGGTGAGCTCAAATAAAAAATAAATTGTTTACGACTATGAACTAACCGAGTTGAAATAAGTGTAAGTTATTTATTTGACTCTTAGAAATCAAAATGTAAATGAATTGTTTTTTTATTATTGTCTTTATTTTAATTTTAATTAAATAAATTGTGGTTAGTTATTAAAATGTATATAGGATTTGTACAAGATTATTATAATATTGAATGTAGTAGTATAATTTTAAGAAAAAAATTTGTAGTTATAATAATAATAATGGTAATAGTAATAATATTAATATTTATCAATATTAAAGTAATACTTAAATAGGATTAAAAAATAAATATTTAATTTCTTCCATAGGGTGTAAGTGTTAATTTATTATGGATCTCCGTTCCCCTATTTTCTATTCACATCTCTTCTCGTGGGCTGGGCATTCATTTTTCATCACTAAATTTGTAGATTTCACTTAAAATTCATTTTTATTGTTTAATGTATTTAACAATAGAATACAATTAATTATTCTGAAATTTTAATTCAAGATGTAAATGCGCCTTAAATTTTTATCGACGTGCGGCTCCTAAATGACTCATCATCTTTATCGTTTTCTTAATACAAGCGTGCCGTTTGTGTAATAGACATAAAATGCAATATGTGATCCAATATACTTATAAAACAGACATCGGAGAAGGTATACGTCAACGACCTCATTGTTGATTGTTTTGCTCGCGATCGACTTGTCATTCATAATTACCTATAGTCAACATGTCATCTTATGTATTCATATACTTGATGAGCATAAATTATATGCATCAACTATAATGTAGATCGTCATGTATTTTTTTTTTAATATAACATGTCATTCAAATGATTAACTTAAATATCACGTACCATTCTATTTATGCGTTGACACACAAGTTAATGGCTCCTCTCTTATTTTATTTGTTTTTTATTTCCATTCCTTTATTTTTATTCTCACTTCCTCATGAAAATAGGTTTTCCATTTCTTATCCTCAATTTTATGGGTTCCACCCAAAATTCATTCTTATTTTTTATCATTTTCATTTCAATTATCCATCCAATAAATAAATATACTCTTAATATTTAGTATCTCAAGAGATTGAAATTAATAAGATCTTAAGCTCCTTCCTTAAATTTTCGTGAATTTTTAAAAATTTTCTGACACACATCTTATTTATTTTTTCATTTATTATCTATTAATTACCATTTAAATTTTTTGTACAGTATAGGATCAAATCATAAAAAAAAAACATGATGTGGTTAGAATTTGTACATGGTTCATAAAGATTGATTGCATTTTGTTTTTAAACAAACTAATGCAACGCATTAATTGTTTCTTATGAAAATACAAAAGTCAATACAATTAGTGAAAAAACCTGAAAGTGAAAGGTGTGAAAACTGACAAATCGACATTATTGTCTCCCGGCTTGCACATACATAGTCAGTAAGAATAGTATACTATTCTTCATGCTTGTTCCCGTTTTTATATAAAGATTTTTCGCAAGGACCAGTAATTCTAATTTTATACTTTATTTCAAATATGTTTATTTATAATCAATAATTCTCTTTATTATTATTATTTTTTTTGAGTCTTGGTAGCAACATTGTCATAACACATTTTGAAACGACGATCAATTTGAGTTAAATTTTTTTAGATGATCGGTGTTAGTATTATCCACTTTTGAATCCTTCGCCTTTTTCAGAAATACAAGTAGAAGATGTTTCCAATTGTTCGAAGACCAAACGACACGTCGTACATCACCGATATAGATAATAATAGGCTTTCAAATGTGGGCTTCTGGAATCTTTGACCAGTCCTCCATTGGGTTTTTAACATCACGGCCGGCCAGCCCACGAACCGTCCACAGTCCACGCGTTCACAAAGATGGCCACGTGCGTCAACAGAATTGGTCGAAGCGTAGGGTTTCATCAAACGAACTATATAAAGAATCTTATATAGGCGGTCATATGTTCTTATCTCCACCGGCGGAGCCAAGCAGAAACAGAGCATAGTTGAGAGACCGAACCCGAACGATCGCAATGGGAAGAAGTAAGTTTCATTTCAATTTATTTTCACTAATCACGTTGCTGAATTTTATTAGATCTAAGCAATTTTAGCTAACTTGAGATTGAAGATTTGGATTTAATTAATTCGATACGACCTAATTTCGTTTAGGACCGGCACGGTGTTACCGCCAAATCAAGAACAAACCCTACCCAAAGTCCCGCTTTTGCCGCGGTGTCCCGGATCCCAAGATCAGAATCTACGATGTCGGGATGAAGAAGAAAGGCGTCGACGAGTTCCCATTCTGCGTTCACCTCGTCAGTTGGGAGAAGGAGAACGTGTCGAGCGAGGCCTTGGAAGCCGCCCGTATCGCTTGCAACAAGTACATGGCCAAATACGCCGGCAAGGATGCTTTCCATTTGAGAGTGAGGGTGCACCCCTTCCATGTTCTGCGTATTAACAAGATGCTTTCGTGTGCTGGGGCTGATAGGCTTCAGACTGGAATGAGGGGTGCTTTTGGAAAGCCCCAAGGAACCTGTGCACGCGTTGCCATTGGGCAGGTCTTGCTTTCTGTCCGTTGCAAGGATAGTAACAGCCATCATGCTCAGGAGGCCCTTCGCCGTGCTAAGTTCAAGTTTCCTGGTCGTCAAAAGATTATTGTCAGCAGGAAATGGTATGCATTTTTATGTACGACTGCATTTGTGTTAAAAGTTTGTTCGTATTTGCTTGTATTATATGGATTAGTGTCTCACAAGATTGGCAGATTAGATGGATTGAGTTGCCTGGTGCTGTTGTCTGTAGGAGTGAGTTTAAAAATCTACCTTCCTTCCTTTATTTATTTATTTTTTAAAAGAAAATAACCATCAATTAGTTGACTGTCGCCGGTAGCCTCTAGGTTTGGGCCTAAAAAATTAACTTCAGGTAGTGTATTGGAGCTTTAGGAACATATAGGATTGAATTTTCTTTGTCCAGAATTGATTGGTTTGAGATGCTTTTTTCTATCTGTTCATTCTGGGCCAATGATGCTTTTTATTTTTTTTTTCCATATCTATATGAATGCTGTCTTAAGATCTTGTTTGGGTTTACTTTCTCATTATGGCATCATTATGCTTGTTTTTAGGGGATTTACCAAGTTCGGCCGTGCTGATTATCTGAGGTGGAAGTCGGAGAACAGGATTGTCCCTGATGGTGTGAATGCCAAGGTAACATCAAACCTTATTGGAGTTAAAACCTTATTGTATTGCAATTTTCTTTGCTTCAATTCTTTATAATTAGTGTTGTTAGTCTCTAAATTGTATGTTGAAGCAATCTGCTTTTGCATCAGTCGACGCATAATTGTTCTGTTTTACTTCTGGAATTTGTTCTCTTCGATTGGGCCTCTCATGTCTTTTCTTGATTTAGTGTTTATGATTGATGTTGTTGGTTTGGCTGAAAGATAATCCTAGTTGCTGGTAAGATTGGGTTTGCATTGTAATCAATGGATCTAGCCAGTTGCTTATTAGTTTTTTTTTTTTTTTTTTAGCTCCTCGGGTGTCATGGTCCTTTGGCTGAACGTCAACCTGGAAGAGCCTTCCTGGAAGCAACTACCTAAGATATTTGCTGCCTCAAAATAGCAGAGATCTATTGCAGAACCATGTCTAGTTTATTACTTTCCTTGTCTTACCTTTTCTCAGTTGAACTGGATTTCTCAAGTTGATATGACATGTTTCTTTGGTTTAATTATGTGATTCTTGCTGTTGTCTTAGTGAATTTTGCAATTTGCACTCTTCTATATGATTTATATGGTTTATTTATCCATCTTTTCTCCTCTCGCTGATTGAGAAACATGGCAAGTTTGGTTGGTTGCTATTATCTTTTTCACCATGGATCATTGATGTTTAGCTGATTTAGTAAAATTCTGCTGATATATTAAGTGAGAACAATTGTGGTTTCAAAAAATTGCATTTTGAGAATTTTTTCTGAAATGGATGAATCTTTATCAATTAATCAATAGGACGCGCGCGCGATGAAAGGACATTTTGATGATGGTTTTATGTTTCACAAAAGAGGCTCTATGGTTCTGTGAATAATTTAGGAGTCTGCGGAGAAGTCTTGGAAACTTGCTTCATTGAAGGAGAGGCTGGTTCTCGAACTCAAAAAACTTGTTCAATAAAGAGGGATCTGGTTCAGTGTGGCGTAAATGATGCATGCTTCGAAAACTTGCTCTATTAAAGCAGAGGCCTGCTCTCAAATAAGGAGAATCTACTTTCATAAGCCCACTTCAACCAAGTCTTGTTAACGGATATGCAGTGCCAGATTGACTTTCTTCTGGATTACAAGAAATCTACTTCTACAAAATTATACATTAAATAACTGGAATTGCGGCAGAACAATTCGTTCATACTAGAGACCTCATTTAGGCAAATTAATCATGAAATGAGTGCCAAAAATTTTTTTTTAAAAAAAGTGTAGTTCACAAAGAAATGGATAATTTCTTCATTCTGTGGTACTACGATGTTTATGGATTACATAGTATAAGGTAATGAATAACCTTACTAAGCTACTATGATGATTTGAAAGATTAATAAACTAAGAATTAAGTTAATTTTCTATTTAAGTATTGTATTTGAGCCTATTTTGATATTGTATCATCGTTAATGCGATAGTGTATTTTTGACATTTTACCCGCTAATGAGATATTTGCATTCCTCATAAAAAATTAAAAAAAAAAAAAAAAACACGCCGAATCGGTGCCTTGTGCCTCTTCCACTGCCTCATGGGAGCGGAGCAATTGAACCTCAAGCACAAAAATAACGGCTTCCTGAGATGATTAATAATCACTAAACTTGTCTCTTTGTTCCTACGTCTTGTCATTTCAAATCAAAGATACAATCTTTCTTGGTCATTTCTTCCATTCTCTGTCATAACAGTCTTGCCTTACATTGAATTGCATTCGAGTTTGTGTTTTGTGAATCTAATTCCTATCTGTATCTCAACATGTCGAAACCCTCGAAAGCAATCATCAATGGCGTACTCAGACTCCATTTCGGTCACCTTCTTAGAGTCAACCCATCTACCAAGTCAAAACCTTCACTCTACGCTGCATTTTATTCTCATTTTTCATCAAGAGGGTCCTCAAATTTCGCAACTTCAACTTCTCACATCCACTCCACTAAGCTACCTTGGAAATCCACTTCTGCGAATCTTGGTTTAGCTCAGATTTTATCAAATTCCCCCAAACCCAATGGAAAAATTTCGCCTGGGTTCAGGTTTGCTTCCTTTAAAAGTGCATCTGATCAGAAGCTTAATGGGAATTTTGCAAAAAAGGTTTTTGAGAAGCCGGCCTCTGTCGTTTCCTCCACTTTTTCGAGGTATCGTGAAGCTATAGGGTTGCAGATTGATGCTTTTTTCAAGAGGAATTATCTGTTTCTGTTTGGTGCCGGTGGGGTTGTGGTTTGTATGTTGCTGTGGAGGATTATGTTTGGCATTGCAAATACTTTTGTCGGGATTTCAGAAGGCATGGCCAAGTATGGGTTCCTTGCACTTTCTACTGCTATTGTTGCTTTTGCAGTAAGTTCTGCTTCACAATATCCAATGCATTTTCGCTTGTTTGGTTTGCTTGACTTCCTTTGCATTTTGAATTTATATTTGCTGTGTACTGAGGGGCTAGCAATTAGTGGCGAGGATGATTTTGGTTTGGGTGTTAGTTTATTTAAATTGTTCTTGTTTCCAAATTGAGTTGTTGAAGGGCAATTAAGGGTCTTCTGGATACACTTTATTTTGTCCTTAGGTGTGACAAGAACTTGCAATATGCTATACGTGATATGCTTGTGGTGATCAATGAATTGTTTGTATTATATTTATCACTATTTTTTATTGGTTGAAAGAGTAGTGTTAAACTATTAATAAGAAGCTCCCCTTTCTTTTTATACTGGCGATTGATCCATGGATGTGGTTGTATTTGCAGTCACTCTGATAAAATTTGTTTCTGTCTGCTGGTATTCTTAAGATTTAAGTATTTCAACTCCAACTCTGTTTCTTAAGTTGATATGTTCTCTGATTACAATCTGAATCTCAATATGTTTATTTGAGGAATTCTATTTGTTGTACTTGTTTGTTTTTCTTATATTTTATTAGGAAAATGAGTGGAAATCATCAGGAATATTTGTTTTTCTGATTTTCTGTTGGTTGGATCTACTCGTTATTGTAGTTTATTACATATGAAAGTTGGAATTATCTGCAGATATTGCAAGTGTAGTGAATGATTTATTTTTTAAAATCGTTGTCTTAACAAGCTTTTTTTGGATTGTTTTGGATCTAGAACTACCTTTTTGTAGCATTTTGCAACAGCATCATAAATCTGTGAATTTGGCCTCCTGATTTATAAATTTTAAATGCTCACTGGAGAGCAAAGCATCATGAGTAATGGTGCACAATGTGCAAGCATTTAAGCCAGAATCCATCAATATGGTGAGTCATTGGTGACACATGAGAGGAAATTCAAACAAATTATTACCGTAGGCATCTGAGCTTGAATCTGAGAACTCTAGCATTGTCATCTAGTTAGCTCAATTGGCATAAAACCTTCCCTTTTATCAATTCATTTGTAAAGCCCACATCTAGAGAACCTGACTTTTTCCCAGTTTATGCTGGAATCTTGCTGACATCATTGTGGAGTGCCGTGTCTTACGTCTTATATCTTATGAGTGTCTGTGTTTTTTATTTCTTTAAGGGGTTGTACATCCGCTCAAGGTTCACAATCAATCCTGATAAAGTTTATCGAATGGCTATGAGAAAGCTCAATACTTCTGCTGGCATTCTTGAGGTAATGGGTGCCCCTCTCTCAGGAACAAGTTTGAGAGCATATGTTATGTCCGGAGGTGGAATTACAATGAAAAACTTCAAGCCAAGGTTTAGGAGCAAGCGCTGTTTTCTCATTTTCCCAATACGAGGTTCTGAGAGAAAAGGTCTAGTCAGTGTTGAAGTCAAGAAGAAAAAAGGACAGGTTTGTTTCTCATTCTCCCCATTCTTCTCAGACCCAACACCATAGCACGCATATGGCTCCACATGAACTCCCATACCAGATGAGGTTGCTTTTACAGAGAGCATAAATATAACTTCCCGTTTATGAGTGAAGCATTTTTTTCTCTCATTCTGCCTTAACCTTTCCTTGTGATGTTCTTGAAATTTAACTTTATTGATGGCGTTTCCTCTATTGTTGATATATCTCTAGCGATGATTGAATTGATTGCTAAACTCTATGTTGTTGCGCACCAATATGGTTTTCCCTTTATATTACCCTATTAGTTGATGAGTTGAGTCTCGTCTAGCAAATTCTGTGCCGCACTCATTTCTTTTCTGAGGATGTTAGATTAGTTAATTGTTGTTTGGTGTTACAAAATATGTATTGCTATTGCACCAGTTCATTAGGAAACAGAATATGGCAACTGTGTGAATGTATGAGTACGGGTAGAGAGAGATCTCTTTATGAATTATTAAAGCCTGAATGTAGCTTATTGAGGAATTATGTTGCTTGAATATGCAGTATGATACGAAGTTGTTGGCAATTGACATTCCCATGAAATCAGGACCTGACCAGCGATTATTCCTGATTGGGGATGAAGAAGAGTACAGGGTTGGAGATGGCCTTATAGCTGAGCTAAGAGATCCTGTAGTGAAAGCAATGGCAGCAACCAAAGAATTTGATGATCTTGACAGAATAGAGGATGAGGAGGATGCTGAGAGAGAACTTCAGGAGGCTGAAAGAAAACACCATGAAGAAATTAAGAAGCTTGAAAAAAGTTAGCACAGTGACTGTTTCCGTCCCTCGGCTTGTTTTCAGTTTGTTTCTCACAAGAGTTTTTAAAGGTTGCCTGCAGCTTGGACAATCTCAGATAAACAGAAATGATGCAGGAGCACATTTCACCCATGTCGGACACGTTTGGTGGGGTTGTATTACCTTGTTGATAAACATCATTTGGAATTCCAAATTTTCAGCATTTAAAGCAGACAAAAATAAGCGTACAATTGAAGTATTGCGGGCGATTTTGCCGTTCAGGCATGCTTTGTTTTAGAAGTGTTACTTTTTCTTGGCACTTGTTTAATACTCTGTTTAGTGTAAAGAGGATAAGGACAAGCAGTAACCGGGTGCCAACAACCACCATCTGTTTTTAATGGATGGCTTAATCTCATTCTGAAGTAAGTTTAAAGGTTCCTTTCTGGTCTTTAATTCCTGTGGACTCCCTCAACACTACTGGAAAATGACGCCTTAACCTAAGCTAGATAATCTGGGGATGTAGCATTTATTTGTTAACAGATGCATTCTGAGCTGTGACTGTCTTTATCTTTGCTGTGCTGATGCAATGCCAGAAAGATTTGTTTCAAAGAGGAAAAGGACTCCCTTTCTAGATGGTATATACCATGAGAAAAAAATAATTACAAAGAGAAAGAAGGGGGCCTACCATGTGAGCAAGCACAAGTTTCTCTCTTTATGAAGAAGATGATTATGATAATTTTGAACTTCTGATGTTTGGGGTTTGAAGTC
Source organism: Aegle marmelos (assembly GCA_030449875.1). NCBI lineage: Eukaryota > Viridiplantae > Streptophyta > Magnoliopsida > Sapindales > Rutaceae > Aegle > Aegle marmelos. Next base: position 24,558,506 of record JASUUL010000143.1, read on the forward strand.
AAAACTAAGAGTGTTATGTGATAATATTTTTCTGTTTGAATTCATAATTTCCTTTGGAACAAGGCATTTATGCGCCATCATAATCCAACTTGAACGATGACGTAATCTGATTGCTTAATTCACCCTTACTACCAACCGTCAGTTTTAATGGCTCCGCTTATGAAAGTTGCATTGGCGTCGAACAGATCCTAAACTCAACCATAAGCTATAATTTTGGCAATTAATTACTTAAGCATGAAGTGGCCAAGGGATCACCCAATCTTTTTGAACTGGGCCAGTTAGTTACGCCAACCAACTCCCATTGTTCCACATCAAAAGGCCAAAATTGCATACAGACACAAGTACTGCATCAAATTGGAAATTTGCTATCCTGAACTCCCCATACTCAAAATATGATATAATCAATGAAGCACATGCTTTCATTTCTATTTTTTACCTTTGACGTTTGCTTTGAATAGCTTTTTTTATTTCAATAAGAAGACATTATCTCATTGTCGGATTGTTGGTTGGGTAATGAGAGCTTTAAAGGCATATCGAACACAACGTCGGAAGGCCAAGTGGTTCTGGGACTAGAGCTCTCTTGAAGATTGTAAGTAAATGGGTGTGTGCTTCTCTTGTATGATAGTGGAGTGATCAATACATTACACTGTGATGCTCATCCCACTGCTATGTGTAGGGAAGTATAAATAGGGTGCTTTTTTTCCTTAAGCCCCTGCCTAGTTTTTGAAACAGTGATAAGTAAAAGCTAAGTAATAAAGTAAAAACATTGCCGAGCACTTTTCTTCCATTCATAATTTTCTAGACAAGCAAGCAGAGAATAATTAGCCTTTCCCATGTGCCAAACTTGAAGATGGACTCGCCTTATCACCGGCAATAACATCATCACTCCAGGTAGTTTCTATAGTTGTGCTATAGTTCACGCGCATGCTTCTCAACCATCGTTATTCTAAAATTTCAAGTTTCTTTAGTTGTTTGCCACAAACCTTTTTTTCATATCCGCTGTAAACTCATTTTTCTTCCCACAGAATTGAGCAGTGGAAGTTATTTTTGTCAATTCTAAGCGTATATCCTGCAATCAACGCATGAAAAGCCTCGGTGAGTGATTGTATGTTAATGATATCCTTTAATTAGCATCAAAAGAGAGAGCAAGGTTGCTTTTAGCGTGGCACATCTTCCCTTTTACAGAACAAAGGAGAATTAGCTTTTGCTTTTTCTTCTTTATGATGACAAATAATTTTCTCTTGGTTTCTTTATAGAATAAACATTTCGCTTTTTGTTAGTGGAGTAGCTTTAATATTTGTTTCTCAATTTTTTGAACTTTTTATTTGGAAAAAAAAGGTTTTAATTTAAACTCATCTTTTCTTTTCTGATACAAAAAAGTTCGATCAAGTATCAATATTACTATTTTATTTCATCAAACAAAATTCAATCCCACAAGTACCATATTTTTAACATAAAACAATAATGCTGAAAGGTAGGAAAATGCATGAGCTGATATTGCTTCAGAATGATCCCGGCTTTTATGTGATGCATGTTCAGCTAATTTTGTCTTGTGACCTTTCTTGATTGATCCAGGAGAGCATACTGAAGTAATATCCATGGAGCTCCAGATCTCCATGGTTGTTTCTATTTTCCTTTTCACTGTACTTCCTATCTTTCCCACGGTTGTTGCTGATCTGAACTCCGACAAGCAAGCCCTCCTTGACTTTGCCGCCGCTGTCCCACATGCCCGAAAGCTTAACTGGAATGCTGCGTCCCCAGTTTGCTCCTCTTGGATTGGTATCACTTGTAATGTAAATAGAAGCCGTGTGGTCGCCATCCGTCTTCCCGGCATTGGATTCTCGGGTCCCATACCAGCCAACAGTATCGGAAAGCTCGATGCTCTTAAGGTCCTCAGCCTCCGATCCAACTACCTCAACGGGACTCTTCCTTCGGATATCACCTCCATTTCCTCCCTTCAATGCGTTTACCTTCAAAATAACAATTTCTTCGGCGTCCTTCCAGCCTTTCGTTCCCTCCAACTCAGTGCATTGGATCTTTCCTTCAACTCATTCTCCGGAAACATTCCGCCCGGATTGCAGAATCTTACACGACTTCATGTGTTGAATCTTCAAAACAATTCCATCTCTGGAGCTATTCCCCAACTCGATCTCCCCAGACTCAAGATTTTGAATTTCAGCAATAATAACTTGAGTGGCTCCATTCCTGACTCCCTCCAAAAGTTCCCTAATTCTTCATTTGTTGGGAACTCCATGTTATGTGGGCTCCCCCTGGAGCCCTGCTCCACAGTTTCCTCTTCTCCATCTCCTTCCCCAAGTTACTTTCCAACAATCTCCCCACATAAACATGATTCCAAAAAGAAACTTAATTCAGGTTCTATCATTGCTATCGCTGTCGGGGGCTGTGCAGTACTGTTTCTTTTGCTGGCATTGTTCTTTTTGTGCTGCTGGAAGAAGGTAGATCACGAAGGCAGCAGTGTGCTGAAGGCGAAGGGCACTGCTGAGAAGCCTAAGGACTTTGGAAGTGGAGTGCAAGAAGCCGAGAAGAATAAGTTGTGTTTCTTGGAAGGCTGTTTTTTTAATTTTGACCTCGAGGACTTGTTGAGGGCTTCAGCTGAAGTTCTTGGCAAGGGAAGTTACGGATCAACTTACAAGGCCATTTTGGAGGATGGTACGACTGTGGTAGTGAAAAGATTGAGGGAAGTTGCGGCCACCAAGAGGGAGTTTGAGCAGCAGATGGAAGTCCTAGGGAGGATTGGAAAGCACTCGAATGTGGTGCCAGTCCGTGCTTATTACTACTCAAAGGATGAGAAGCTTGTAGTCTACAGCTACTTGCCTGCGGGTAGCTTGTTCATGCTCTTGCATGGTATGTTTCGCCTCCGCTCCGTTTTAGCATCATTATTCAAACAAATTTATTGACTCTTTGGCAGTGATATCGAATTCTTGCTTCAATTTTGTGTTTTCTTGAAACAACAGGAAATAGAAGTGACGGTGGCACTGCACTGGATTGGAATTCAAGAATGAAAATTGCTCTTGGTACTGCTAGGGGGATTGCCTTCATCCATTCCGAGGGTGGTGCTAAATTCACCCACGGCAACATCAAATCCGCCAATGTCCTACTCAGCCAAGACCTTGATGGTTGCTTATCCGACGTTGGCTTGGCTCCTCTGATCAATTTCCCAGCAACCGCACCTCGAACCATGGGGTACCGTGCCCCAGAAGTAACTGAACCCCGGAAAGCGTCTCAAAAATCTGATGTTTATAGCTTCGGTGTGCTCCTCCTGGAAATGCTGACAGGCAAAGCCCCTCTCCAACACTCAGGCCATGACGATGTGGTTGATCTTCCAAGATGGGTCCGTTCTGTTGTTCACGAGGAATGGACAGCTGAGGTGTTTGATGTTGAGCTATTGAAGTACCAAGATGTTGAAGAGGAGATGGTGCAGATGCTGCAGATTGCATTGTCATGCGTAGCAAAGGTCCCAGACAATAGGCCGAAAATGGATGACGTTGTTAGAATGATAGAGCAAGTTCAACAACCTGAGTTGAAGAATAGGGCCTCTTCTGGGACTGAATCTAATGTCCAAACGCCCTGATTGCTTTGAACATTTTGCGCCATGCGTCAAGCCAACTTTGTTTGTTTGTTCAATAACAATGTTGAGCTAAGACACATTTGTATGTTAGGCCATTCTCCCTGAATTCATTGAATTAGTGAATTTTAAATTCAACTTTGTGGTGCTATTATTATTATTATTATTTTGTTAAAGTACGTGTATAACTGCTGTGCTTACTCTGGAAACAATTGCAGCTGCATCATTGTGCTCATTTATATTTAATAGACGGTGCTATAGTTTTATTTCACCTTTGACAAATGTTAGCCCGATGACCAGACCTATGGTTTCACTAGTATTTGGATCTTCAAGGCCTAAAGTAGGCTAATGTGCTACCTTATAATAAGGCTCATCCAATCACCCGATAATGTTAATATTTGAAAATGACAAAGCGAGTACTTAGCAAGGACAATGAAAATTAAACAGAGTATGAACTTATTCTGTTGCCATAAAAGAATCAATAAGAAATCATAACCGACAAATTCAGTACACTATTTAGTTGGGGGCAAATGGGAAAAAAAAAAAACAAAAACAAAAAGTGCATCAGACGGTTGATATTTGACCATAACTGGTGGGTATGAAGTGTGATTCTAATTCAACAAGATCCAGCTAAGCTCGCCGAGAAGGAAATAAGTTCATCCGTATTAACGCCCTTGGCCTATTTTCGCGCGTTGGTTATAAAACTTAACCGACACGCTAGAAGAAACCAGAAACCAAAAGAGTCCAAAATTAAAAAAAAAAAAAAAACAAATTAAAAACCGACGTACCAGATACGTATGAAGTCAAGTGATCATAAATTCATTTAGTTTTCTTGTTTATCTTTCTTATTGCACAATTCAACTTTTTCGGTTATGGGTTTTTTCTTGGGTGATGTTAACTTTCTTGAAGGCTAATAACCACATCATGTAATCTCCAGGATTAACAGGTTTTTCTTTTATCCTGCCTTTTTTTTTTTTTTTTCATTTGTTGTGGGTTTTGTGGCAATGGCAGCTTTTTCCCCTCTTCATTATTAGATGTTCGAGATTTTGACACCAATTATGACAATGGATTTGAATTCTGCTGCACACTTCTAATTTGGAATATGAACTAAATGGCTCCAATAAGTTTCGCAGAATTTTATGAGTAATTTGTTATTGATCCTCAAGTTTTCATTCTGGACTCCAAAAATTTGAAGCGAAATTTGAAGCGTCAAATTAGACCTGGTAAATTTGACATCATGCCATTATTTGATACAAATATAACACGAATAAATAAATTTAATATAAATTAAAATCGGGTTGAGCCAATCAAATTTAAATTAAAGTTATTTTATCAATGATTCAATTATATTTTTTTATTTTAAAATAATTTATAGATTTAATATAATTATTAATACAATTAATTGGGTTCAGATCGACACGATATTATTCCGTGTCAAATTAGGGTTAAAGTTCTTAACCCGTTTATTTTATCAATGATTCAATTATATTTTTTATTTTAAAATAATTTATAGATTTTTATCATCAAAATTCAAATATTATAGATGATTTTCTCTTTTATTTTTATTTTTTGAAAGGATGAATATAAATATAGTATTTTATTTATAAGAGTTTAAATACATTTAGACTTTCAATAATATAAATGTATAAAATATTAGTATATATTGATATTATAAAATATCAATATATAATATTATTTACATATATATAATTAAAACTTTAATAGTATAGATGTCTAATATTTTTGTAGATATGTATATTTTATAATATCGATAAATTATATATATATATATATATATATGTATGTATGTATGTATGACAGTATGTAAATATTTAATGTAAATTTTATTTAATATACATATATTAAGTAAGTTATTAGGATACTTAATTTTTTTTTTGTGTCGAATTTGAGTCTCAATATTTTGACACAATTATTAAATAGGTCAGGTTTAAATTGATTTAAATTTAACACGATACAAACACGATCCGATAACTCGTTTTGCCACCTCTACGTCAAACAATACACAAGAACTTAACGGTCATGAACGAAAAATTTAAAAATCAATATCACAATGATTTGGAAACTTTAGGTTTTCATGTGCAGAATGGGATTAAGTGTAGCACCCAACAATAATCTCATAATTTAGACATGAAATCTACACTAGCACTCATATGAATTTTTGTAGATGAATTATATTAATGTCATTGTAAAGCAAACTTGTGGGAAGGCTTTTAAAATTTTTCATTCTTGATGCCCAGACAAAGGAGGGATTATGACTTGTGCAACGTGACTGTTTCTTCTTTTAGGAACCAGCTGTGAATCAATCACCAGAGTTCCATCTTGCTTGCGCTTGTGAATGTGCATGCTGGATGGGACATTGTTTGACCAAGGTGAGCGTTCTGTCCTATCCCCTGCTTCCTTATGAAATACATCCTGTTCATTCAATACTGCTTCAGCTTTACACATAATTTCTTTTCATTTTTTTTTTATTTTTCTCATTATTTTGCATATTGCAGTGTTGCAGGCGTGATGTTGAGGAGGACGCTGATGAGTGCCATGATCATGTAGAGTTTGCTAGTAAAAATGTGCACCTTATAACTACCATGGTGAGCTGGGAGGCAAAGGTATCAGAATCAATCAAGGACGGAAAAATTGTAAGTCTAATAATAATAGTGCACATAACGTTGGATGGATTTTTATCCTATAGGGGAAATTAATCAGCCTTGTGACTTGTGTCAAATGGGTCTAATTTGACTGCCCAACAGGTTGTGGCAAATTTCAGTGCCCAATGGTGTAGCCCTTGTAAGAAAATAGCACCAGCATATATTGAACTTGCTGATAAATATCCTTCTATGATATATCTAACGGTGGATGTTGATGAGCTTCCAGTAAGTACCAACACTTTCTATACAGAGCATCAAAATTTTGTTGAAATCAATGGTGTAAAGTCTTGATAAGCTGCGACGTGTTGATTGTGCAGGAATTCAGTAATTCATGGGAGATCACGGCCACCCCAACATTCTTTTTCCTTAAAGATGGACGACAAGTAGACAAACTTATCGGATCAAACAAGCTAGAGCTCCAGAGGAAGACGGCTGCCGTCTCTGAACTTTTTGGGATAATTCGAAGTACTTGACACTTCTAGTACAATTTTTGTTGTTACAAATATAGCAAAAATCATATCTCGTGTTTTGTTTTTGAGTTATCATGATCTGTAACTGGCATATGATTGTTACACGGTTCATTGTTATTTTCAATACTTTCAATGTTGTTTCAAATTTGCATCTTGGGTTTAAGGCCTTTATTTGTAGAAATAAAAAGCCTAGGTTATGCTAGGAAAACAGAACCAAAGTTTCCACAAAGATTTCTGCTATGTTTCTAGGGGCAATAAATACTTTATAAGTGGGAATTTGGGATATAAAAAGGGAAAATTATAACATATATCTTATTGTGATTGGATTTCCGCTGTTCATATGTACTGTTACAATATCCATACTTAATTTGAGAACTTGTAAACTTACTGAAGCTAGTCCTATTGTCTTAATCTCGCACTTCTCAAATGAATGAGCTTATTGAAATTCAAGAACAAATTACAACACCGGTACGTAGTTTTACAAATCCAAGATTATGAAAACAGAGCTCATGCCGTAAACAGACTCATTAACAAGAGAATGGGTAAAACTGAGACAAATAAAGTAATTTTGCTCCCGCCAGCGTTGCTCGGGACCATAGTCCCATCAAATCCTGCCCCAAAAAAAAAAAAAAAAAAAAAAAACATAAAGGTTAAGTGCATAAAGTTTCCACTCATATTTTTCTTGAATAGTGTTATGAGACTCTAAAATAAAAGTAGTACCAAAAGCACATCCATTAGTGATGAAATTGGTGACATCCTGGACCGTGGCCTTGTTCACAAACTTGTAGTCATCTTTAACCTGTTGAATGCATGCCAGCACAGCCTTGGTGTGCCCAGAGCACCCACCAGTACAGAAATCTCCAGCGTCACCATCAGTTACATTCAACCATCCGGAATCATTTAGCGTATACTTGTCCGAGCAACTATGCGAAACCTAAACACATCCAGCATGAATAAGTAAGCGTATGAGGAAACAACATGTGCAAGATAATATCATATGGCGGATCTGTTCTTTTTTTTTTTTTTTTGGGGATTTGCAGTGGAAAGTTAAACAACATTTGTAATAGATACACGTATTATAGTTTTCGTGTTCCTCTAAGGTGGCATGAATGCTTAGAGGAAGGATTACATTTTGCATGCATTCATAAGCGCTTCTCCACTTTTGAAACGGACTTAGATTCACATTTCCAGTAGGGTCACCGGGTTCTGCATCTGCAAAGTAACAAGCAAGCAAATGTGAGATTGAAAATTTATTAGTTCCAGCACAAGTAAAAGAGAGGGAAGAAAGCGAGACCTGTGCGCTCGACGCAAAGCAGAAGAGAAATCATTAATAAGCCACAGAGAAAACAAACTCTTCTTTCAGCGCTTGATGCTACGTCCATCTTCGAGCGTGGTGCTTCTGTAGTCCTAGCAGTTGGGCAGAAAAAAACCCTTCGAAACAAAACGCTTAAAACCTATGCATTTGAAAGAGCATGCCTGTGAAGAAACCAAAGGAGTAAGTGTTTGGTGTTCGGCATATCCCAGGTATATATACATGTTAAAACTTTGGAGAAATATTCTATACTGAAGCAAGACAAGGTGACAGATAATTCGAGCGATTTATCCTAAAACTAGAAAACAATGACGTGCACTTCATAGGCAGCAGAAGATCACAGTAAATGACACATGTCAGAGCCTCCGGAAGGTAAGTCAAATCAGATAACAAGTAACAATCATCGAGATAGCCAAAAGAACACAAAAATGACGAAGTGCAGATACTTGTCCGTGGCGATAAACCAAGTTTTCCAAGACTCGTATGGTTTTCAGATGTCTATTTGCTGTCTTGATACTATCGGCGACACCAGAAAGACGTTAAGTACAAAGGGAATTTCTTGTGTACCAACGAAATATCTGAAAAGACTTCAAGAGAGGCAGAGGATTGAGCCACCACCATAAATGATGCCTCAACTCTCTCATTAGCAATTCATCTCTCATGCAGTATCAGTCTCTTGCAAGAACACCACAGGCATGGCAGAAGGAACGCAAGCCGTCTTCTCAGCTCTTGACAATGCCAGGACACAACTTTACCATTTCAAAGCTATTGTTATAGCCGGAATGGGATTCTTTACAGATGCTTATGATCTTTTCTGCATCACTGCCGTTACCAAGCTCATAGGTCGCCTTTACTACTATGATCCTACCGTTCATGGAGGCCCCAAGCCGGGAACTCTTCCGCCAAATATCAGTAATGCCATAACTGGAGTTGCTTTGGTTGGAACATTGGCTGGGCAACTCTTCTTTGGATGGTTAGGTGACAAGCTGGGAAGGAAGAAAGTTTACGGCATCACTCTAGTAACTATGGTGGGATGTGCCTTGGCATCCGGTCTTTCATTCGGCGCGTCGGCTCAGAGTGTCATCGGTTCTCTTTGCTTCTTCCGCTTCTGGCTTGGATTTGGTATCGGAGGGGACTATCCACTCTCAGCCGTCATCATGTCTGAGTATGCCAACAAAAGAACCAGAGGAGCTTTCATTGCCGCCGTCTTTGCAATGCAAGGAATGGGAATATTGTTCGCAGGAGCAATATCCATGATTTTCTCCGTTATATTCTTACATGTTTATGATGCCCCCGAATTTAACAGCAATAACGTGTTATCTACCCAACCACAAGGAGATTATCTTTGGCGGCTTGTGCTCATGTTCGGAGCAGTCCCGGCGGCTTTGACATACTATTGGAGGATGAAAATGCCAGAAACGGCTCGGTACACAGCCTTAGTTGAGGGAAACCACAAGAAAGCTGCAGTTGATATGGCCAAAGTCCTTGACCAGGACATGGAAGTTGTGACATCAGCTATCCCAGCTCCTGTCAGTCCGCAGGCTTCTACATATGGATTATTTTCTAAGGAATTTGTGCAGAAACACGGGCTTCATCTTCTCGGTACTACTAGTACGTGGTTCCTGTTGGATATTGCATTCTACAGTCTCAACCTTACCCAGAAAGATATCTACCCGGCTACTGGAATTGTACGTAAAGCTGCAGCAATGAACGCCATAGAAGAGGTGTTCAGAATCTCAAAAGCAATGTTTTTAGTGGCATTGTTTGCGACAGTTCCCGGGTATTGGTGCACGGTTTTCCTGATTGATAGGATTGGACGGTTCATAATCCAGCTTGGGGGGTTCTTGCTCATGTCCATTTGCATGGCAATTCTTGGAGCTCGCTATGCCACTCTTAGAGGACAAAAGTGCGATCCCAAGGAAGATAAAGTGCATGAATACTGCGGCGGAAACCACGCATGGTTTATGATTCTGTACGGTCTGACCTTCTTCTTTGCGAACTTTGGACCCAACAGCACAACCTTTATAGTACCAGCAGAGCTTTTCCCTGCAAGGCTTCGTTCGACATGCCATGGGATCTCGGCAGCGGCAGGAAAAGCAGGAGCCATTGTTGGTGCATTTGGGGTGCAGTATTATACCCAGAAGGGTGACAAACAGATAAAACAATCAGTCATTGCACTAGCCGTGGTAAATTTCTTGGGGTTTCTCTGCTCTTTCATGGTGCCAGAAACAAAAGGCATGTCACTCGAGGAACTATCTGGAGAGGACAAGGAAATTGCCGTTGTTGCGAATGGAATCGCAACCAACGGAAAGCATGAGCATGAAGAAAGTCAAATGGTTTAGCGCTTTTATATTGATTGATTCCTTTTCTCTGAGAACCAAGGGGATAAAAAAGGGAAAAAAGAAAAAACAGCTCTTTTCGTGTGCGCGCGCGCGTGTGTACTCGTATTCCTGTATTTTGTGGCTGCAGTAATAAACTTGCTTACTTGATCACGTAAATGTATGATTAGGTTAAACTTGACATGGTGCATGAATAATGATCGTTTAAGGTTAAGCATAGCATAACTTGACCTTAAACTTAAGTCAAAGTTCAACCACGAAAGAAGGGGGGTGGGGGTGGAGGGAGGGGAAGTGGTCTCGTAAAATCATCTACAAATTGGATTTCCACAATAACACGTTCTGAAAATATCATAAACTTTTGCGATGACAAAGAAAACTCTCTCAAAAATAGACCTAATTTAACCGCACGAGTTTCGTCCAAATCTTGACAAAAAGTAACCAAATTCAGGTGCATAAAAGATATTTAAAACCAGAGTTCGGCACAACATATAAATAAAGATTACATGATATTACTCTCCTTCAACAATCTCCATGAATAAGAATATGATTTCCTCTCTCCTTCTTTCGGTCATAATTCAGCTACAAGGAAAACAAATATCCAAGTTTTTCAAGAACCTGCAAACAAGGAGCTCAGAGGTCACCTGACAATATCAAGTGTTCCTTTGAAGAAATGATGCAGCAGGCCTGACATAAGTAAACCCCTTGAAGGGATTCTCATTAAATTTTGGACTGGCAACAGGAGAATCCAGCAACGGCATGTTAGTCCAGCGCTCCTCAAAGTTAGCAACACAGTGCTTGCCAGCGACTTCAGGAAGAAAACTTGGCCTAGTTTCCCGAGCCTCCAATTTCTTCCAATTGATCATCTTGAACCACTTGTGGGATTTTATCTCCTGACTGCCACTTGGTCCGCTGCCAAGGCGCTTGCTTGCTTCTTTCTGCAGCAGCTGGAAGAGGGCGACCAAAAGAAATATTATTCTCAGTTTCACTACTGATTTTTGAGGACAGATATGTAATGCATCATAGAACATTTTTGCATTTTTGTCTCACAGCCTAAAGGATGAAGATTGTAAAGCAAAAGAATATAAATCATTTGATGATGGGATCAAAGACTAATATGCAAAGCAAAAGAGACAAGTGCTTAATCGTACAACTATTGGATCCCTCAAGGATGTGTGCCAATTTTTACCAACAAAACTCAACAGATGGAAATTACACGTTCATCTTTTTTTCCATTTTCTTTTCCTCACTATGACAACTAACTCAACAGATGGAAAGATCTTGCTCATCTAGAAAGCAAAGGAATAGAAAGATATTGACAATAGTGAATTTACCCCTTTTAAAAGTGAATGTGCTTCACTTGACAAAAATGCTGGCAACTTGATCTTATCCTTAATTATCTTCTGCTGGATTTTCTGCCTGTTCCCACCAGTAAAAGGCGGCTGTCGACATAGCAAACAAGAAAAAGATACCAGGAGTCAATTTAAAAATCAAACATGAAAAATTCTACCATTGTCGCATTGTCTCTCTCTACCAAGGACAAGCATGGTCAAATTGAGTTCATCCAATCACACAAAAATTTTAAAATGTCAAGAAAAACTAAGCTCATTCCCTAGAAACAGAAACATATACATGCAAAATGACCATCTCCTTCAATTAAAATCTTCGACTTCACAAAGGAATTTGCAGAAGTACAGATAAAATGTAATATGGACAGTGAAATAAAATGATAACCTGCCCGGTAAGCATTTCAAAAAGAAGGATTCCAATGCTCCACCAGTCTGCAGCCTTATCATGGCCTTTCCCAAGGACAATTTCTGGCGACATATATTCTAAAGTTCCACACATTGAGTTTGATCTAGTATTTTCGTCAAATTGCTTCGCGAGGCCAAAATCAGTCAACATTACCTGGAACAAAGTACAAAAACAACACCAGCTCTCAAAGGGGCAGGCTATATCATCAAAATAAATAAAGCTAGCTAAGCAAAAGCAAATAAAGCAGGCAGTGACACAGGCTTGCATGTGAGCACGTATATAAACACAAAAACATATAGACAACAGATTTCAGGATCTTACATGACCATCTGCATCTAGAAGAATATTTTCAGGTTTGAGATCCCGGTGCATTATGCCATTAGTGTGGAGATGAGAGACAGCAGAAACAATCTCAGCAGTATATATACGTGCCAAATCCTCCCTGTGTAGATAAAGGTACCAATTGTTAGCGGCCACAGGGTCATGTTACAAGGATTTCGCACAATCGCAAAGGGCAGAAATGACATCATACCTGAACAAGCCTTGGCGATATAGCTGAAAGAAAAGGTGGCCGCCATTGACAAAATCAAGCACAAGGTACAGTCTATATTTGGTCTGCATAAGAGATTAATTTATATAACTGCTGTCTACAATGTGCAAAGCTCCATAAGTAGAGCAACGGAAATCCACTATCATGATCAAACTAATCTTGAGGTCACTAACTAATTAACTGAATCATGAAGGCAATGCAGAGTGCATGCAATTCACATAATCTGGTACAGGGTTAAAAGGACAAAACATTTTATGTGTGATAAAGATAAGGCATTACTTGAAATGAGTATCTGAGCTGCACAATGAAGGGATGATCGACTTTTGTCAGTATATTCCTCTCAGATTTCATGTATTCTGCATGATTTTTCTCCATAATCCTGTCCTTGCGCATGACCTTCATTGCATAAATTTCTGAAGTACCGATCCTCCTCACCTGGTATACTTTTGCAAAAGCACCTTGGCCAACAACCTTCAAAACTTCAAAATCTTCAAGTCCTACACACTGGTTTTTAGAAGGAAGATTATCTATGTACCCAGTAGGTTTCTCCAGAGCAGCATCAACAACAGAAGGGTTGTTAAGCCCTTCCTGTATCTCTTCATCGATTCTGTCCACAAGTCCCAAAGAATCTTCTGCCTCATGCAAGGTGAGCTTGCTAAACTTCAATGATTGGCTAACATAACTTGAAGGGCCAACCAAAGAATGTGAACGGCTGTGGATGACAGCTGGCTGATCATACACTAATTCATTTGCATAAGAGATCTCACCCCCAACTTCTATAGATGCTTGAACTGGAGCAGGACCAAATACATCAGAGAAATCAAATTCAACATAATCAGAGGAAAGAACGTCGGGTGGTCCCCTTGGAAGCAGCAACTGATTCAGGAAAGGCTTCCCCGCACAATCCCCATTCAAGCTGGACAATTGCGAAGAAACCATGTTGGTTGTACCAACTTTGCCCAGCACACAACAGACAACTAAGCAGAAAAAATTCTCACTACCACACAGAGATCTCTCCAAAAGTTTCCAAGATGCAAAGAGACGATGAAGGACACCTGACAATATCCTTAAACAAGAAGAAGTTGACGTACGCAATCAAAGTTCCAAGGAAAGTCGGGGGCAAGCAGACCAAAATCCAGTAAAAGAAATCGTTCTTGTTTCCCGATTTGCAGGAAACAGTGAATGCAACAGTGCTTCTTGAATTCATGAAGATCACGTAATTGAGCTGCCACAACAATATATCAATCAGTCCCATCCATGCGTACATATAAATCAATCATATCACCCACTATAAAACACAATTCATAATTTGTATCATATCCCCTAATTTTCAATTAATCAAACTAATTGAAGCAGCTAAAAATTCCATCTTTTTAAAGGAATATTCATAAAGATGATAAATTGAGTCCATTAATGAACTTTTCTTTTGTGGAGCATTAGATCCGTAAATAAAAACAAGCGGGCTCAAGTTTGGAAATTGTGATAGCCATACCCTAAATACCTGCTAAAAAATTGAAGCAATAACAAGAACGACAACAATAAAAACAAAGACAGAAGCTTAACCTTAACAATTCAAAATGAACGAACCAAACATTAACAAAATGTAAACAGGTGTTTTAAAGAAAGACACTGACCTGTGAAGATTGCAAAAGAAACGCGGCGAGCAGTTCGGGCGCAAAGCCTAGGGAGGGTTATAGAAATAGAAAAAGGAACCAATAACTTCCTGAGGTTGATGCCTCCCGGATTCTGATGACGTGGCTCGTTGTGGTTGGCCCTTTTGCCGCAAACTTTATTTTCCAGCTATCATGTCGATTTACAGTAAATTAAAAAGTCATTTTCTATTTGTACATATATTTTCTTTCTCCACCTAAACAACTTTGTGATGGCGTTTTATCATCTAGATTCTCACGTACTTTTCTTTTCTCAATTAAGGGTGTGGCATTTCAGAGCTTGTATTACATTCAATAAATATAAAGAATTCGAATTCGAATCTCATTAGTCTCATTTTTTAAAAATAAAAATAAATTTTTTTGAACAAGTAATTTTTTAAAATAAAGCTTCAAAATTTTTCATAATATATTGCAAAGTCAATATATTTACAGTAGATTTTAGATTAAATTATAACCATTTATTAAAAAAAAAAAAAAAGGAAGCAGCTAGAGGGTGTTTTAATTAATTCATCAGGAAGTGGGGACTTAATAAGACAAGTGTATAAACTATGCTGCTATTTGGGAAATAAAATAAAAAAACTAGAGTGCGTTAAATAAAATTTGATTTCCTGATGGGCCCGGGGGGGGGGGCGGCTTAACGTCCGGTTTAGGCACGCGCATCACTCCCACGTGCTTGCTCAATCACGTTGTTTAATTACCAATTGTTAATGATTTGTTAGTAAATGAAAAAACTCTTAATCATTTTTTTGAATATCAAATCAAAATAAGTTATTATTTTTAAATTTTGTTATGGTTGAAAAAATAGACATTTTTTTCAATATTTTTTTTTAATTGTTTCCCAAACGAGATTACCAATGAAACTTAAGTTGATCAATGACTAATATCACTAACATCAGACAAATGGATACATTATCAATCAATCACTCAAGCATTGAATTATGTTCAGACTCCACAGCCTGCAGTAACAATCAAATCATTCAAATGATTATTATCACTAATTTATTCAACTAATTACGACCCAATAAAAAATGAAAACTGCTGAGCCAATATACATGCTATGCCTGGTTGCGGCCAACAGTAGCAGCAGCTTTAATAAGGAAGCCAGCGAGAAGAAATGGGGCAGAAAAGAATGGGCTGTGATCGCTATCCAGAACATAAACATCAGACGGCGGCCACTTCTTTATCATGGCATCTTGTTGCTCTGGTTTGACAACATGATCATGCATGGTCTTGATGTAAACACGTGGCACCCTCTCTACTCCCTCGTGATTGTCTCCTGTGAACCGGGCCGACTGTAATGCTAGGATCGGTCCCGGCCTAACAAGCATGGCAGCTAGTGTTGAATCCTGAACCCAAAACCAATAAACCAATCTGCATTTAAAATCTATACAAGTAATACAAAAAGCATAATTGTAAAAGAAATCCGGGCAGCAGTTAAGGGTGGGTACAAATGTTCGACCCCAAGGGCTTTAGTTATCAAATGGTTGAATAATTGAGAATAATTTACTTATCATATTTAGTTGATATTTATAAAAAAATATTTCATAAATTGTGAGTATAATATATATTGTTTAATAGAAAGATAGATATTCTTTACTCATTATTAGACAATCATTTATTCATAAACTTCATGTAGGCTAATAGTTTTTATTTTTTATCTTATAAAAAATATTTTTCGCTCGGCTAATCCTATCCCACTCTAGTGGTATTTTAGTGATAGGATTTATAGGAATCGGATGTTTTTATTTGGTCAAATACCTAGTGATAAATTCTTATATTCTTTTTATTATAATATTTTTGAATAAATCCTTGGATGACAAGCTCAAAAGTTTTCTTATTGATATTATAAATGATGACAAAGACAATATTGATGTTCCATGAATTAAGGTCTATTTTGAGCCAAGCCTGGGCCCTAGCTTACATGATGACCTGAAATTTGCTTTTTTTTTTTTTTGTAGTTTTTCAAATATTAAATTTAAATATAGAGCCATAAATCCCAAAATCTAAAATCATAATCACTACGGATTATTAAATTCTAACTGGTGGAGTAATTTTTTCTATTTAACAAATGGAGTGTGTAATGCATGTTAAACATTAGGTTTAACTAGAGCCACGTATGGAGACTGGTATTAACATCAAGTAGGTGTAGTTTTTAAATTAAAATATTAAAGTATTTAATAGATACTAACTACTATAACTTAAAAGTCAAATCAATTTGATTTACCACTTATGTGATGAAGAATTCATAATATTTTTATTATTTTTGTCTAATTTATTATTTAAAATTATTTTTACTCTATGCTATTAACTTTTATTTTATAATTATAATTTTTTTTTATAATAAGTACAGTTTAAAAAGGTACAATACTTCAATACCAACCAACTAAAGAAGGACAAGAATAATGATAGGACTACACTTTTTAATACTTTCTTACTGCTTGTTTGGCCATAAAGTCAGTATATTTGAGGCTAATTTGGTATTTGCTCAATGAGGATACTACTAACAGAAGAGAAAAAAAAATGACAAATTTCAATACAGTAATAGACTAAAAAAAATAAAATTTTAATGTATTGAAATATTTTGTATTTTAGTGGCATTCGACTTTAACAAAGTGAGGGTGCCCTAACTAAAGCAAGACTATAAATAATGTATGTTTAACATTATTAAAGTTTTATATCGATTTTCTTTCGTAAATACTATTATTTGATTAGTTTAATGGCATTGAAGGTAAAGCCAGTAAACGTCGTCCAGAATTTATGTTAAAATTAATGGTCTAGACAGTGTCAATTTGTGTCGACAGATACAGATGATAAGAACCAAGATCAATACAATTTCCCCAGGCAATTGTCCGTAGATTTCCTAGACTAGCAAAAATCAAAACCCACCATTTACAGATTTGGCCTTCCTAAAAAGATATGAGGCACATTTCCCTGGACAAAACAGTATTTTTGAAACCAACATGATAGTGGAAATACACCAGAAGCAGCCAAAAGATGTAGTAGCCTCACAAGTTCAAATTTGGAATGGAAATATTTGGACTTAAAAACCTTCTAGCCAGACATGTGACAAAAATTAGTGTAGCTTTTGCTTTGTCTATTCAATTATTTTCCTTCTTGAGCTGTCATGTGTGTTTCTATGGCCAGGCAAAGTCTGTGTGGCTCTAGTTCATCAAATGTGTCAAATGTCAACGAATCAATGTGGTGCAAATCTATCTTTTCAATCGTGTATGTTTGTGAAACAGACTAAAAATGTTTGCTCCATGATTCAGGAATCATCAACTATCAAGATGGCAAGTGGGGGCACTGGCTACAATAATACACACCCCAAAAAGGCATTAAAAGTAAAGGAGGCTTATAGCATAGGACTGCACTGTAAGTTGCGTGCGGGGTGCGCAGTCCACAATTGTTGCAAATTTAATTTACCTCTTGAGGACTCATTTGATAGATGATTTTGCGCTGCAATTCTGGCTTGATAACGGCACTCGTTGGAGGCTGATCAGCTCCTAATCCAAATCCTAATTCGTACACGTCGTCGCCGAATGCCGATAAATCGGGTATCCCCTGCTTGTCATTTAGGAAGCAAACACCACAAAAATTTTAACCACAATCATGATCTCATAAAGTAGCCGCATAATTTTCATGGCCCATATCTGAATCGTTGGAGGGGTAGATTGTGCATTGAGTAGTGTGACGAACAAGGGAGAAAAAAGAAAAAAGAAAAAAAAGAAAAGATGGTAGGCCATTACTGTAACATTGTCAGTCAGCAACCATTTCATCAAGCATTCACAGAAAAAGCAAAGAACATGGCTTAAATGAATGATTGGCTTAAATGAATGATTGAAGAGAAAACTTCTGTGCAATGGGAACTGGAAATCACAGCCTTCCTGTTAACACAACATGCATTTGATCTGAATATGCTCTTTCTGCTGACCCTTAAAACTTGAATTCAAAAACATTTTAGTTCCATGGATTCTCACATATTGCAGTCTGAACAATTGAAAAATACTTCTAACTCAACATTATTCATAAGAAGTTACAGTTCCCCACATATCACTTCTCCAAAAAAAAAAAAAAAAAAGCATTATTATACATATATGTGGAGCATAATCCCAAAGTCAAAAACTATCAACTATTATATATGCAAGCTTTGAATGCAAGTTATGAAGTGCCAAAGGAATTTTGGCCATATTAGGTAGCTGCTGATGTAGCATGACAAATATGCATCATCTGTCTTGTTAATAAGAATTTAATCTTTCTTTCTATATAATCACTACTTAAATGGCAACTAATCGGACAAATCTGGATAAGTCTTGACTGACAGCCAATTTTTTTATGGAGACAGTTGGCAATCATGCCAATTTCTTCTCCATCGCTGCAGCAGCATCAGATTCCCAACAACAAGAATCAATCAATAAATTACAAATTGAAAACAGAAACGAACTTATAGATTGAAAAGTAGAACAAAGGAAATGAATAATTACATCTTTAACATCTTCATCTGTGCGGAATCCCAGTTTCAGCATCGTGGCTGCCAAATAAACCGCCAGCCGGATTTTGTCACCGAATTTGTGACTGGCTTGAGTTATGCTTAAGCCTCCAGCACTGTGCCCCACCAATATCACCTGCAAAAATATTTACAATTAATAACAAATTAGCAAATCAATACGATACAGTACATAATCATGCATGCAATTTAATGTTGATCGAGGAGTAATAATAATGGATGCCGTACCTTTTCATTATCAGTTAAAGAAGACATGAAGTCCATGAGAGGTTTGTTATAATCATCGAAAGAATGAATAGAATTTGCATCAGATGGATCGATTCCGGCAGCCTTGAGATTGATGCATGAAACTTTGTAGCCTGAATTCTCCATGAGGCATCTGATTTTGTACCAGCACCATGCTCCTCCACTTATGCCATGCACCAGCACAAAGTGTGGCTTCCGTACTTCAGCGGGTTTTTTAATTTCTGTCGTGTGAATCTCTTCTCCCATGGGTTAATAATAGCTAATTCTCCTCAACTGTGCTCTTGTCAACTTATTGAGACTCGGGGACTTTTTAAGAGTTGGGATATCATTTATAGTTGGGATATCATCTATGAGCATGTTTGATTGGAAATGAATGGAAAGGAGAAAGGAGAAAGGAGAAAGGAGAGAGAAAATGAGGGGAAAAAATGGTAAATTTTAATTTTATCATTTGACCTGAGATGGAATCATTTTTTGGATCATTCTCTTATTTTCTTTCCTTTTATTTCATTTCATCTCATTTCTTCTAACCAAATTTACTCTAACGCATAATTTAATTTTTTAATGTTTAATAAATAAATACACGTATATTATTTTTTATCAATTTATACTATCACGACCGATACTGAACATGTCGTTCCTCCACTGCTTTTTTTATGAAATTAATTTGATCAACACTATTTATCTCGGCAAATGTAATCGTATGGTATGTTGTATAACCTTGAATAAAATAAGAAACACTAGTGAACGTGGGTTTATATATTCATTTCTCAAATATTAGAAAGCATATATTATGCCTAATTCTATAAGATAATGAGTGAATGATTCAATGCTAAGCTGCTTTTTTTTTCTTTTTATGGGTGAAAATACGGAATCAATGATTGTCGACAAGAAAAATACGGATAAATTTAACTATTAATTCAACGTTCAGCTCAAAAATCAACTCATCACTGAGTCTTAATTTTATTTAACGATGCATTACTTGCTCAGTTATTTGATCGAGGGCTCTTATTGAATTGAGGTGAGTCCACACGGCACCGCATTGCATCGCTCACGCGAACTATCTCATGTGATGCAGTTACAAGCAAGACAAGTCGTGATAAAACAAGCGAGAGGGTCAGAGGGCAAATCCTTGCCAAAAGTTATCTTTGGAAATGGAGACTTGTCACTGAATAGTGAAGCGAGAATTTTTGCATTCCTTTTCATTACATAAATAAAATATAAATGTTTGATTTTGATCTCACACTAATCGTCGGCTATCAGACAAATTTTTTATTCGTCAGTTAATTTGTTTACTAGGGTATTGCAGGCCGACCGTATTCTTATTTATTTTATTTTGTTAACATATCATTTCTAATATCACACTTGTTCCCTCTTTTATCTCTTCAGAATGCCCACAAAATGCCATAAAAATATTGTGATTTTCGCTCAGTTAATGTATCCGTGGAGCAAAGCTGCAGAGGTGGCTGATACGAATTCGGTAAATACAGGCTTCTGCAATTCACATCGAGCATTGTATTCTGCTAAGTTTTCCTGGAAATTAATGCACCAACAAAAATATTTTGCCGCACGTACAAAAATGAAATAATAATTAGCAGTTATAGCAACATTGGAAAGTGAGCCATTGGGTGACGCAACTCAAAACAACACCACGGAGCTTTAAAAACAGTAATTAATGCCAGCAAGCCAAAAGCCGCACGGATTGGTGAACTCTGAGGTCAACATGCACTCAATGCATTTACTGAAAGGGAAGGTTGCCAATGAGGGGCAGTGCCTTAGTAAGTCACCAAGCGCAATGAAAAATTGCAGAACGTAATTGCTTGATCCACTGAAAGTGGAGAAATGACTTTAGGGTGAGGTGTAGTTTTCAAATGGGAAAGACTTTTTGAGTTCAGAAAAGTGATTACACTATTGAATTTGTTGTAACATATTGCTTTTCAATGTATTATTATTCTTCATCTAAACAATAAAGAGTAGGATTTTTTTTTTTTTTTTGTGTGGCTTCATCTTATTAGATCGAGATAAAGAAACAACATTTGAAATGGTCACCAGAGACATATCTCTATGATTTATTTTGACTTTTTATAGGCAGGACGCAGCATTAGCATACAAAACACAGAGTGAAAAGGGGAAAAGAGTCAAATCTAAAATAAATTTAAAAAAAAAATGATGTAGCAACATCTTCATCTGGCTGTGAAATCAGAAATGCTTCTTCTAATTGAGAAAAAGACGAGCACTAAAGGCCAATTAAGCATGGGTAGCCATTGATTATTGCTTAATTATTAGGCAATGCCTAACTAGCCTATGCTCGAGGGATTTTAACATTATTGATTGACAGAATGTTAATTATATATTAAAATATCATTAGACATCTCAGTATTTAAGTCTCAATATAAATTAAATTAATATGATAATTTATTTATATAATTATCAATATGAAAAGTCTAATTCAGCTTTTAAAATTATTATCAATCGTTGACATTCACTTTTAGCCTTGTTATTTCTTTTCAATAGAATCATTCGTAAAGTGGTTTGCAAATTAAAGTAGAGAAAGAGTTTATCTAAAAAGTATATATTATTTCTTTTTAAGCTTTTAGTTGGATATATTCTTTTTTGGGAAAAGAAAAATTAGTCTAAAACTAAATATAAGAGTCACTTAACTAAAAAGTGATTGACTTAAAATTAAAAACTAATGTTGAATGTTTCCCTCTATATATTATAGTGAAAAGAAAGCATATTAATATTACACACACATATACGGATAATCTTAAGTTTTAATACAACTTGATATGACATTTTTCTAGGGGTTGAAAAATGAAAAGACTAATAACAATATAGGATTGATACTGTATTTATTATGAATATTTTGCAAATAGATAAAAGAAAAACTACTTAATCATTTTTAGCGGCCCAAAAAGGGTGCATGTTCTGATTGAGCTATGCCACGTTAAATGGAAGCCAAGAATCAGTAAAAAGTTGGATATATAAAAACTAGAGCTATGAAAAGGTGCGGCGTCCATGCACTCTCTATGAAGATCACTCAAGCAAAAAGGTATTACCTTTATTATCTTTAGAGATGGCAAACAGCATCTTACCTTTATTTAAAATTATATAATAAATTTAAATATAATTTTAAATTTAATAATTTATCTAATAATAAAATCGGAAAAAATTAAATCGAACCTAAAATATTATGGGTTTGAATCAAGTTTTCACTACTTCAATCTAGTATTTAAAAAAAAAAAAACTTAATATTTTGATTCGGTATAATATTGAATACTTCAGTCCAATTATTGGTTCAAAATTTCAAATCTCAAAACCGAACTAAAAAAATAATTAATAAATTAAAGAAATGTCATGTGGAGTTCGGGGAGGGACCGGTTCAACTTGGTTTTTCAATTTTTATTCGGTTTTTCCAATTTCAACTTGGTTTTTATAACTAAAATAGCCAAATAGATTAATACCAAAACCGAACTGAATAGAAATTCTCAAACCAATTTTTGCAACCGGTGCACTTGCTACCTAATAATATCGAATAAATTCCAATTATAACTCAACAATCAATAATTCAAAATTAATTCGACATAAGCAGCACACAGCAACACCATAAATCCACAAAACAAAAAAAAAATCACAATATAAATCAAGCATAAAAAATTTAAAAAATCTAAGTAAAAAAACCAATTCATCACAATAGTCTCTAATTATATTATATTATATTATATATATATATATATATTTTAGTTTCTTAACATATTTTTCAAAGGCAATAAAGATTATTGAGTTAATTATGTTTATACATATTAAATAAATAATTTAATTAGATAATTAGATAAATAATTTAACTTATATATTTTTAATTAACATTTGATTAAATAAATAATTTAATTATAAAATAGTGTGAATTCAAATATTCAATTTTTCAGATATATTTACACTAGAATTTGAATTCAAATATGCACAGATATCAAATTCTAGATTTCGGATCCCTATTTTTTAATATACAAATTTAAATCTTTGCAGATGGGGGTCGAAGATGAATTTTCTTGCCATCTCTGACTACTTCCTTCGTTGCTTTCGTTTTGAGTACCTCCTATAAAAGCACTTATGATTCCGATCATGGAACGTCTAGGGAAGAAGCCAACCCTTCTGCTACATCTTTTTAATCGAAATATCAATGTCCGTTCCCCCATACGACCAATTATCTCATTGCACCATATCAACATAATTTATTAGTTAAATTGACTGGCACTCGCTTATATAATTACCTGCGTATGCCATATAATAAATTATCTCACACATTATATTAGTTTTTTTAAGGGCATTGTTTTTGAATTAAAATAATCATCTACCACTTAATTTTGTACCCCAGTGGGTATAATTATTTGGCGGATAAAACCCCCCTTAAAAAAAAAAAAAAAAAACCCCAGAAATCAAATGCATTTCTCACCATTTCCAATTCAATGAGGGAAATGGTGAGGCCACGCTGGGCTGTCTCCACGAGTGCTCGACAGTTGATGCCCCACACTCTGCCTTCTCCAATCCGAAAATGTTGCCCTTTATTTGCCCCCCAAAACACATTTCGGTGTTGATTTTTTAGTTGAAATTCCCAGATAAAAGGTGGGGGTAACAAAATCTAAATTAATTTTTTTAGTTGAAATTCGGAATTCGAATAGTTAGTTAAACAAAATTTCTCGAAAATTTAATAATCCTTGATTAACGGTTAAATGTCATTTAGGATCAAACTAAGATATGATGAAATATTTTAATCAAGAAAAATCCGTTAATCGTGACATTGATTATTGAATGCGATGTCTAATAAATGTAATGTAACTTAACGCAAGGAGTAGCCTACATTAAATAGCGGAGGGAGGCATTGAAAGCTAAAATCAACATCAAGCAAATATGTGGCCCAACGTCAGACGAGAGATGTTTTGGACCTTACACTTTTCAATTTTCCAACTAGCAATTCTCTACAAAAGAAAAAAAAAAAGAGAAAATAGAAAATTTCCAGAAGCATAAAACGAAAATGATGTCTCACCAACTCCACAAAAAAATACTAACCAAGACTGCAAGACATTTGCTTAATTTCAATAACAATAAAAAAAAAAAATTATCTGGTGGGCCATCGAGCTTGAAAAATTGAATTGCAGTATTCAAACTTGGAAAACAAGAATTTCCCGCCTAAGTCCATCAATCAGAGTTGGTCTGGCTCAGGCCCACCACTTCAAGCAAAAATGAACCAATTTTTTTTTTCCAAAAAAAAAACAAAAATAAAATTGAAGTGTTCGGTTCACTATTGATTTAAAATTTTATAACCTAAAATAAAAAAAAGACTCCTAATTATTTTTACTTTGTTAGATAGACACCTTTAAAATTATAGTTTTCGTTAATCTATTTGACAAAAATAAAAATAAGTGTTTTGTTTTCTTAATTTTATTGAGTTGCAAATTTGAGGGGGGAAAACGTTGGAGAGCACAGTAGCCCAAAAGGAAAACAAATAAATAAAATTTTGAAATTTTTGAAACAGAAGACAATTCGGGCAATACCATTCTAAGTGAAAAGGCGGGAGTTTACCGTCAAATTTCACTCCAATAATGAAGGAGAGTATTTTCAGTAAGGTCCTCCTTTTCTAGGCATATTGCGTTTAAGATGCGTTTTTTTTTCCTTGGAGAAATAAGTACAAAACTAAGTACAGACTAATTTATGATGATCAATAAAATTATGATAATGTTAAGAGAATTCTAATTCTTTTATGGTGCAATAAATGAGATAGGAAATTTGTGAAATATCATATTAGAATACAAGAATTCTAAGAAAATTGATTGAGTTATTTTTAGGTAATATCTATTGATTGATGATTTTAAATTTAAACGTTAGAAGAAAAAGAGGTAAAAAGATAATTCTTATGGAGGAGCATTATTTTTGTAGGCAAAAGTTTCTTCATACAAGCATTCAATCCCAAACACTCCACAACAACCAAGTCTTTATTATTGATTTGTATCTAAATCTAATGTTCAATTGTCAATGTTACCTATATGTAAAATAAAACCCTACTTGATTTAACTTGTTAATTTATACACATAAGTCAAGTTTCAACATAGTCAAATTCCATAAGCCCATGAAGCAGTCGTAGAACAAGTTAATTTTGACTACAGGGGTCAAAGAATTTATACAAAAAAGATCCATATATTTTATTTGCACTTATCCATAAGATAATCTCATATTTGTTGATGTAATCTTGGATCACATTGCAAATTATTTAGATTATCATCTTTACTTGATTCAATTTTTAGAGATTTAAAGAGATGCTGCATGTTTTTGGTCAAGAGTTAAAAGTTCAATATCAATTAAATTCAGAGTCAAAGAAGTCAAATTTTGTAATTTATCTTTTTTTTTTAAATACACGTAGAGTCTTTCGTGGCTTAATCATAATTTCTTGAAAAAAATTATACATAAAAGTTATTGGACCGCTAACAATGCAACGACAAAGAATTATTATTTATGAAAAGAAGTAAACATTCAATTATTGTTATTTTTTAATGTCTAGTAAGTAAAGAGATTCGTTTTTTTAATTTTTAATTGGCCAGCTATTAGTTGCTAATGGCAAAAAATTATAAATTGAAAATTCATTGTTCTAAAGCCAAGACAATCATAAACTAATATTAACAAAATCATGTTAAGATCAAGAGTTACAATTTAATTAAGAAGTTTTGCTAATTCATCAACAAATTACTCATCACCCATCGGATAAGAAAATTGATCATCTTCATTTAAGTTTTGGAGAAGAAAATTTCAGTTTAGTATTTTGTTCATTATCGTTAAATTTTATTTTAGGTCTTCTTCTTCTTTTATTTTATTTTTTTATTTTTAATTATATTACTAAATGGCAATGCACAAGTCTAACAGAATGGGTATTTTATTAATATCAAATTATTTTCATATAAAATAATGATTTTTAATTATTTTTTAAGGTACCATGGCTCATGCTGATCCTTTAAAAGATCTGCTTCGGATTAGAGAGAATTAAATCTTGATATATGGAAGTACATTTCTCTCGTTCTTGAGATTTAATTCTCTATAGTGCTTGTGAAAGACAATTTTGTTAAGGGATTTGAAATACTAATTTCCGAAGGATTGGCCATAAATAATATAGTCAAAAAGTGGAGGACCATAACAAAAATACCCAAAGTAAAATAAGCGCAAATATTCCCCCCCACCGAAGAAAAAATCAAATTAAGAGCGCCTTTTTATGTTCCCTCTCTCAGCCTTTTCTCGTTGTCCCCATTTTCTTCCAGTTTTATCATCAACATATCTCTATCATAATAATTTCCTGCAGCAGATTTCAGCTTTTCGTCTGCCTTGCTATATCAAAACGGTTAGTAAATTAAGCTTCCTAATTACTGGTTTCATTCGATTTGATTTGATTTTCATGATTTATGATGTGTTTGGCTCCTGAGATTTGCAAGATCTGTTTATGCTTAATAATTAGTTCTCCTTGTCATTATAATCGGAGATTTTTTTTAAAGAAATTTCCGATCTGGTTAATTTTTTAGTAATCGGTTGAAATATTTATTAAGTACAAGACGATGAAATTCCAGGTATAATTTTTGTAATTAATTTTTTTTTTGGGTTTAATTATCGCTTTAAGACCAGGTGTAGTTTAACACTGGGTTTTAGCTACTCTTGTTAGACATGGATACTTAACCCTCAAATTCACATTTTAAAATATGCGGATTTATGTTAAGAGCTTGAATTGTGTATGGCGTATAGTGATTGAAATCAGATGGAGACCAATCTAAAGCAAACAGAATCCAAGGAGTCACGATCAAGCTCAAGATGGCTGGCAGAAAATCTTGAGGGTAAGTTGCTGCATCCTTCCTTACTCCCTGTTAGTTTCTCTGTAATTTATTTGTTTGCTGGTCTGAAGTTCATTTGTGAACTCAGCTCTGTATTTTTTACATTCCAATGGTAGGAATTTGAGCATCATCCTTTTGTTGGTGATAATGGTCTTTTGCCTGATGTTTATTTACCGTTTAATTCATTCTAAAGTACTTAGTTTGTATGAATGATAGAAAAAAAAAATTGAAAATTTGCAGAGATGGACCGGAGTGTCAAGCAAATGTGGAAACTAATAGATGATGGGGAATCTTTGTCAAAATTGCATAAGCCGAAGTTGGCTGCTCACGTTGAGGATTTCTATCACTTGTATCAATCTTTGGCTGAGCGCTACCATCATCTGACTGGAGAATTGCAAAAGAATGTACCATCCGAAATTCCACTGCAGGGTTCTGGTAACACTAAATCTGGCTTTGGCCAAGGCTCTCCACTGCTGACTCCTGATCTTAAGATGGGTTTGCACAGCTTCAGCTGTCAAGCTGCATCTACTACCTCTGGTGGCAGCTCTGATTTTTCTTTGAAGGAAGGGGCTGAATTATCTTCGTCCTCATCATCGGACTCAGAGTCAGAGTCTTCTGATGCCTCTGTCAAAATCCACCTGGATGGCAAGGAACTGCATGAAAGGACTATGGAGAAAGAAAATCAAAGTTATGAAGAACTACTTGATCGTGTTATTCAGTATGAAGACAAGTTAAGAGTTTTAAACATAAGCCTCCGGCTTTCAGAAGAGGAGGTTGCCAGGTTGAAGAATGAGCTTCATACTCAGATTGAATCGGCAAAGAGAGATGTCAAAATCAGGGAAGATGATCTGGAGATGGAGAGAAGACAAGTGCTGGAACTGCAAAACTATGTGAGTGAGTTAGAAACTCATGTTTCAGAATCAAATTTTGAGATTGAAAGGTTGATGAAAGAGCTTGAAGTAAGTAGTGACAGACTTAAGGGATCAGATGAAGAGATTAATAGGTTAAACAATCAACTTGCCAATGAAATTTCTGAGGGTACTAACCAACTGCAAGGCCAGCTTAAACTTGCTCAAGATGATGTGACCATGTTGAATGCAAAGCTTGATTATGAGAGAATGCAGGTTCTGAAGTTTCAAGAGAGGATTGCAAAAGTTGAAACTAATCTGTCTGACCGTAACAATGAGGTTGCAGAACTGAAAGTTGCATTGAGTGATGCAGAGGAAAAGTTCTCTTTAGAGAAAGAACAATTGCAGTCTGACATGTTTTGCTTATTAGAGAAACAGGCCCTTTTAGATGCCCTTTTAGATGCAAGGCTCAAAGAGTGGGAATTGCAAGGAAAAGCATTGGATGACAAAATAAGGCAGTGTGAAACTGAAAAAATGGAGATCAAATGTCTGCATGAGGCCCAAGAAAGGGGGATGCAAAGTGAGATTAATCAGTTGAAAGTAGAAGTTTGTGAGAGAGGTAACCACATTGAAGCTTTGAACAAAATTATGGACATTCTTAAACTGAAATACGACATGCTTATGGCAGAGAGAGATGAGATTAATGCAAAGCTAAACTCACTCATGGCAGAAGCAGGATCCCGAGACAATCACATTGGCCAACTGGAGGAACACTCGCAAAAGCTACACACGGAACATGCAGCATTGGCTGCTGCATCTGAATCTTCAAGGAAGCTAGTAGATGAATTAAGATTCAGAGTGAAGGAACTTGAGAACGAGGTGGACCGACAGAGAAGGGTCATCTTAGATGGGGCTGAGGAGAAGAGAGAGGCAATAAGGCAGCTTTGTTTCTCACTGGAGCATTATAGGAGTGGATATCAAGAACTTCGGCAAGCGTTTCTTGGGTACAAAAGGCCTGCAGTCATGGCTGCATAAGTTTCCTTTCACTCTAGTATTGGTCTAGTAAATTTCCAAAACTTTAATTTGCCTTTTCCTTTCAAGTGTTGTATGTTGTTGAAACTTAAATATTGTCAACTAGCTTTTCAAATATCTTTGTTGTCGGGAAGCTTTTTGCATTTTAGTTGGCATCTAAACCTGTGTGAGTGTGTTCAACTTATACTGGATGATTAAATTAATGCTTATTGCTTAGGTAATCTATAAGCTGCTGCTGCTGCTGCTCTCTATTTTTGTGTTTTAAGATGAATTAGAAACTATTACATTTTTGGTGTGGACATAGTAGAATCTGTGGTAATCCAAAAACACAAGTGTAAATGAAAGTAAAATTCAGCAGGTTCTATTTTGATTAAAAAGAAAAATTGCCATATTAATTTATTTTCTCATATTATCATTTTTTTTCCGTTTGTAAACTATTTCGTACAGATTTTCATTTTATTAACTTAAGGTCTTTGACAGACTCTCAGCCAAAATTTTTGTGCGTTGATATCACTAAAATTTGCACGAGTATCTCACTCAAATACTAATCTTCATGTCCTTACAATATATAATATGCATGTTTTGTTTTTGAAGATTTATACATCACTTGTATATGTGTGTGCGTAAAAGCTAATATGTATTTTATTTTTTAAAATAATAAGTAAATTATTTTAATGAATATTATATAGATAATTTAAAATATTAGAGGAAATTAAAGTAACAATTTATTGACATGCATCACTCAACCACAAATCTAAGGTTCTTCATAGACTCCAATGTAGTAATAAGTAATTTATTTTAATAAATATTATATAAATAATTTAAAATATCATCGAAAATTAAAGTAACCGATGTACTCACGATTTTTTAGAAATCTCTATATTTAAAAACTTTGATTTTCTTTTGGCATAATTAATATTTTTCTTATTTTTTATAATTTGCAAGGCCTAGTGATGTGAGTAGCTTTTTAATTGTTTATTTTAGTTTTATATTTTAAATAAATCTATTTAAGATTATTTGCGATGGCTTAATGAAAATCTAGGTAATTTTGTTTTTAAAAAAATGAATCCAAAAATTTAGAAAACTTTCTATAACTTAATTATAATTAAAATATAAGACATTCGTGTTAAATTCAATTGTGTGACGTTTTCGTTAAATAATAAAAAAAAAGTCCTTGGCCGAAAATACTTCCCTTCTTTTGAAGGAAGTAGGGGAATTTCAAATGGTCCGTGTACAAAATGAACACAACAAATTCAAGCGGTCGCTGCCCGGGCAATTGATTCGTGACTTTTTTATATGCACACGTTATATTATATTTGATGTCATTATAAATGATTCCATTCTTCTTTGAACTCTTTGACTCTGACCAAGTTTTTGCATTAATTTAGGGACACCATTGCTTTCCATTTTAAAGCAAAGAACAGGACTGATTGAATTGAACGTTTTGTCCAATTTTTTCCCCTTTAAAAAAAAAAATAGCAGATTGGTTCTTGCCAATACCATTTCATAAATCTTAATTTAAAAAAAAATTGAGTTATTTAATGTAAGGTTTCTTACAGTCAAAAGTCAAAACTCTCACTCGTATTACTTAAGCAAGCAAAGCATTAAGAAACTTGATGAAGACTTAAAAACTGAATTAGTGGGAAACAAGACAACTCAAAAATGGCAGTGGCCAATTTCGTCGTAAACACAAAACGGGAATTTTGGCAGAGCCAGGCTGTTGCGACAGTGAAGGCAACTGACAGATATGCCAGGTGGCGTAGTTTCATAATTAAAGAAGGAGTGCCGCCGGTCCTCAATACTAAGATGTGGGACCCACCCGAGACTCCTTAGAATTCAGTGAGATTACTTTGATCTTTACAGCTCAGAGTTTTGTATATCTGTCGCCTGGATAAAAGGTGCCACGTGGAGACTCTGGGCTACTTCTGGTCGTGCCCATGACTTTTTTAACCAATTCCACCGTTGACCCACTTGCATTTCTGTATACGTCCAATATTGAACTTTATATGTTCATTGTTAAGGTATTATGAATATATACATGCCGTGTAATATAAAGTATTGTTTAGAATTGAGGTAGTATAATTTTTAAATTGTACTTGTTATAGTAAAAAAAATTAGAATTATGAAATAAAAGTAAACCAGTATACAGTAATAAAGGTATTGTCATTTTGTCAAATGACAACTAAGGGATGAAAAATTATATTAATAAATTACAATAGTTAATGTTTATTAAACACTTTAGTGTTGTAAATTTTAAGCTACAATTGTCCGATCTTAATCTTATCCAAACACTAAATCTTATATTAAGTAATACTCACATAAAAATAACTATAATACAATTATGATCAATATCTTAAAACGACAAAATAATGGGTCTGACTCAAGATTCATACAAGATCTGTATCTAAATTATTAGATTTGAATTTTTATTTATATCCACATTGATTTTTATATGTTAATGGGTCACACTGTTAATGTGTTTGCGTATACATATGATAGATTTTGGGTAGCTCATGTATTTATGAGAGTGTACTCTTCAAAAGTGATGGAGATTTTAATTATAAAGTTTTCTATATTTATATCGGGAACAAATTTATTTACCATAGATAGTATTTAATTAAACATCGTGCATTAATGTCCCTTCTCTTGATCGACATATATGGCAATCATTAATTCTCATTGATTTAGGTAAGGTGAAATACATAAATTGTAATGATGCAAACAGTAGTTTGATTATTATAAACAAGAGACCTAGTGGAGTCTTATTATTACTTAAGACTATTGGCCAAACCTACCAAATAACTTAACTTCTAAACTCATCCAAGTCAACTTACTTATTATTTTAATTATTCACGTAATATAGCAAAAGAAGAAAAGAAGTGTTTTTTCTTTTTAAGTTTTAAAAAAATCATACATCTAGTAAGTAAGAGCTAACACATTGAGAGAATGGATAATATATTATTAAAGAATAAAATAAGGGTATGACTTGGTAAATGTCAAAGAAAAAAAAACACTAATTAGAAGCAATAAGATCACCAATAATAATCCACTTTTTTCATTCCATTAACGATATTTATTTAAAGAATAATTTTCTTAATAAATAAATACTAAATGGTCTCGTAATATAGTGAAGTTATCACTTAAATAATATGATTTCTTATTTAATTGATATTTCGAGTATATCTCTTATTTTAAAACGTGTTTATATCGGCTTAATAATAATATTTAAAAAAATAAAAAGAAGAAAAAGAAGAAGAAAGTGAAAAATGAAAGAACTAAGCGGACAGCTAATGAGAGTTGTTGTGTAAGAGAGGTCGAGCTAGCAGGTGTGTCTTAAATACAATCGGCACCGACGTCAACGCTAAGCCTCCCCCACCACCTTTTCTCTTTTTAAAACCAACACTCGGCACCCAATGCAACGGAAAAACACAAAATTAAACACACAAATTTAGGAATCAAAAGCAGCACCAAGAACAAGAAGCACAAGTTGTGGGAGCTGAGCTTGACTTTAAAAGTCTCAAAGAAGTTTCTGAAGCACGTACCGAACAAAGACCGACTCTAGAAACAAGAAAGAAAGACATTCACGTGTTTTTTTGATATATGAACGTAGCCATACATGTATTCACACAAGTCTTTATCCAATCTTTATCTATACGTGTATGCGTAGAAATTGCAGCATCACATCGTCGTCGCCACAGTCATCGTCATTCAGCAGCAACTTTGCCTCCACGTCAAGAATCTTTCTTCTGGTGCTTTTCCAATTTCCAGTAAGGTTCGTTAGTCTCTGACTTTCTACCCTTGTCCTTCCGTTTTCACGGTTTTTTATATTTAATTTTCCTTTTATAAGTATATGAGTTTGAAATTCGTTTAACATTAATTCTTTTTTCTTCTTTTAACTCAATTTCCCTGGATCTTGTAAATTTTAGTTATTGATATTACAGGTATGTGTATGCATGTATGCTTTTTTTTTTTGGGTTAAATTAAAAAATTAACATTAATATGCTGTCATTTGATCTGATGATTCCTGGTGTATTCCGGCAATCTTAATAGATTTCACTGCGTATCACCGCATACTTTTACATGCGCGTCTGTCTCTATACGTGTAATGTTGACCGTTGCATAATTCTATTCTGATAGTTAATTAGCTAGCGGCGGGTTGTTGATAGGTAATTGATGAAAATTAGATATTTTGATGCCCTCAATTAGTGTGTTTTCTCCAGTTTAGTGGATCTCGTATTGCTACTTGATTCATTCTTGATTTGATCGTGGGAAAATCCAAAGCTTGTTTTAGTCAACATATCTGTTTAAAGAAATGAAGTCATTCCAGTGGGTTGTTTTACATTTGTATCTCTATTGAGATGAAATTTAAGAATCTCTCCACCCGGCTGCCAAAGTGTTAAAGAGATTGATGCCTTGTTACTTTAACAACTTTGTTCATTTGCTTTATGATGACAATTTCTTAAGCTTCTCTTTCTGCTCTGAGTTTTAACTTCTGTAATGATGCCAATTTTTTCAGGCAGTGGGGATTGTATAATCTTACAACAAGCACTTCGTTCATGGCTGAATCTAGGATTTAATTATGAAATGTGTACTGCGATGAAGTTAGTGTTGGAATCTAATTGACTGCAGAGAGCATATATCTTGAGGAATATGGAGAGTGGACCAACCCATACTGTTCGATTGGTTAGATGCCCAAGATGTCGGCTGCTGCTTCCAGAGCCACCAAATGTTCTAGTATACAAGTGTGGTGGATGTGGCACTGTTCTGCAAGGTAAATTACTCAAGAGACTACTCGTAAGAAACTGTGGTCTATCATTCTTGTCATGCGAGATTAGAAATTCCAAACCGTTGAGGAGTGTGCTTAGGATGATTTGGTTCTCCAATTTGTCGGTCTACTCTAAAATTTTTCTCTATTTGACCGAAATTAAGGATGTAATTACCCTTGTTAGATTGATATAATCTTTTAGTGTAAGATTTTGAATGGTGGTACTCTCGATTTCACAGACTGTTTGATAATTGATATAAGTTTTTATATTGCCAAGCCATCCTTGATCCTTGTAATTTCAATGCCATGAGTTCCTTCTACTAAGATTTCTTTGATGGATTAAGTTTATTAATTAACTTCCATCAATTTTCTTCCCGCCTGCAGTAAAAAATCGAAAGAATATTGCCAATGGCACTACTTCAGACTCACATGAGACAGAAACTGCTCGGATGAATGAGTCGAATCATGTCTCTGAGGTTGAAGCATCTAGCAGCTCTAGACAAAAAGCAGTTCTTCCTCCCTCAGCTGAATGTTCTTTGGATCAAAATGAGGGAGGAGATAAAAAAATGTTCAGATATCGTGTCTTTGAGATTGGAGAATGTAGCAGCTCCAGTCAACAAGCAATTCTTCCATCCTTGGCTAGATGTTCCATGGACCAAAATGGGGAAGGGGATCAAAAAATATCCGGAGATCATATCTCTGAGGATGGAGAAGCTTGCAACTCTAGTCAGAAACAAATTCTTCATTCCTCAGGCGAATGTTCTTTGGACCAAAGCAGTGGAGGGGACCAAAAAATATCTACAAATCATGTCTCTAAGGCTGGAGAATCTAGCAGCTCTAGCCAAAATGCAATTCTTCCTTCCTCAGGCGAATGGTCTGTGGACCAAAACTATGGAGGGGACCAAGAAATATCCAGAGAACATGTTTCTGAGAGTGGGGAATCTAGCAGGTCTAGTCAAAAAGGAACTCTTCCTTCCTCAGATGAATGTTCTTTGGATAAACAACTATCCAGAGATTGCAGTATTACGAATTCTGAGGATTTAAATTCATCAGATGAAGACCGAAATGACAAGAGTGATCATTACGAGTCTCAGGATTGCAGCATCAAACAGCCAGGAGTTTCCATTAAAGTTTGTTCATCATTTGAGGATGCTGATCAAGAAAACGAAGATCTGTCTCAATTGGCCAGAGCAAATTCAGAAGTGGAGTTAAATGGGATGAGCTCACCCCATGCGGGGGCAAAATCACCAGTGGATGTTAATAGTCAGAGTAATTCAACTGTGAGAAGCTCAACTACTGACGACATTGCAAGAAAGGAAAACAATTCTACTGTTACTTCTCATAAGCTGGCAGTAGAAAGCTTTTCATCGGATGTTCTTTTATCTTCCCCCGATGAACAGCCGAAGCAGTGTCAGATGAATGTCAACCTTACTTATGAACGAGAAGAATTTTTCAGCGCTCGATCTGAGGTCAGCAGCAAAGCTGAATACCATAAGGCTAGATCCCCCAGGTTCAGAAGCTCTTACGAGTACGATGGCAGTGTCTCTTCTTATGATGGAATGGATGACCAAGTCCCTCGCCAGCATGTGAATTTACATGAAAATACTTTCCAGGTTGCGAACCCTGTCACATCTGAAGAACAGTTCAGAAGGGACAAGTTGACGCTGGGAAATCATATTATGAATGGTAATTCCAAAATGCAACATTCCAGGAATTATTCATCAGCTTCGCCTGATACAAGGCCTTATAACACTGATTACAGGAAGTGGGGTGGGGATGAGTTGCTAGGATCCAGAGGACATGGCCTTCCAGTAAGCAAGGTGACAAGATTGCAGGATGATGAATTTGCATCTCCATTGCCTTTCTATCGAAGGCGTTTTCCAGCTGACTATGAAAGTGTTAGCACATCCAGTCCATTGCAAGATGAGTTCCATCACAGCCCAGGTGAACAGGAAAAGATCAAACTGCTGAAAATGGTTTATGAACTGCAGGATCGAATTAATAACACTCGCCATGTGAATGAAAAGGCAAATAGAAGGGTTTCTACTGGCATTACTAGTATGGAGAAGTATATTCCCGCCCAGTACAGTGGTGAGATACCTGAATATGAATTTTTACATGACTCTCACAGGTGTCCTGAAAAAAGGATGCAGGTAAGCAACTGGCATAAACTCTCACACATGCCTTTCTCAGGGGAAGCAACAGCCAATAGACAGCATATGAACTGCTCCTATATGCATTGCTATCCCCAAGACTTGCAGTGCTCAGTGCCATTGCCTCCACGCTTCCTTTCTCATAATAAAGGACTCCGTGGCTTTCCCGTCCACTCTGGTCCCGGTTGTTACAATGCTTACAGCTCTTGTCCCTCAAGCTCCCAACAATTTACAGACTCCGAATTCCCCTTATGGCACTGTGAAACCAAATCTGATTATCAAAGGCATGAAGATCATCGTTTGAAGGAGAAACATCTCTTGGCAAAGAGACATCTCCGTCCCACAGCTGGAGGCGCCCCTTTCATAACTTGTTACAGGTGCTTGAATCCACTGCAGCTCCCAGCAGATTTTCTCGTCTTCAAAAGGAGGTTCCATCTGCTAAGTTGTGGCGCTTGTTCCAAGGTTCTTAAGTTCTCACTTAAAGGAAGAACTCATATAGTTCCATATACACCAGAGGCTGCTACTGCTTCACCAAGGCAGCTTGTTGACTACAATGATTCTATTAAAAGAAGAAGTTCAGTTTCTTCTTCTCGTGGCAACGGCTGTTCACCTGCCGATCCTGTCTCATGCTCAGATGATTATGGACTATCACATCGTAAAAGTTGCTCTACTGATGGAGATCCTGTCATCATTGCACCATTTCACAATGGCGAGGGAAGCACAAATTGCAGAAATTTGTCATATGATTCTTCTGAGTCAATGAAAGAGAGGCCACAGTTTGTTAGAAAACAGTCTGGAAACAAAAATAAGACTCCTGTGGAAGCACAAGCATCACCAGGGCCTTCCTCAAATAAATCCAGATCAGGGAACATATCTTCAGAAATTGAGGAGTCGCCAGCAAAATGTTCACCTTTGCACTGGCTGATGGGATATTCTTCTCCTAGCCAAGTGCTAAGAGGGTCTGATCTACCTAGCTCTGGACAAGCTCACACTAGGTATAAAGAAACCTGAGATCACAACACAAAAACAGGTTCCTTGAAACAATGCAAATATGGATGCAGAAGCGGAGAAAAGCAGTGGTTTGTTTGCTAATCTCTTTTCCCAACTCCGTGTTGCTCACCTGATAATTTTTTGAAGTTTTGCTCAATACAGATAGGTTCTTTATATATATGTGTATAGTTTTTTTAATAATTGGCATAGAATTAAATTCATTGTTGAGCTACATATTAGAAGTATAAAATAAGGTTCTCATTTTTGTATGATAGAAACTGGAAAATAATTCCATCTGATTTGTTCGGTTTTGTAATATACAGTGGATCATTTGATCGTGTAGAAAAAATAGTCAGACTTTTGTTTATTTAGTTTTGTTACAAGCAGTGAACAGTGACATATTTTAAACCAGTAGAAAACTGTACACAAATGGTGCTATTATAGTTACGTTTTGTTTTGTTTTTGTTTTCAGTTTTTAATTATTATGCGAGACTCTTGCTTAAGTTACAACATATTACATGATACTATACTTACGTTTTATTGTTTCTTTCTTTCTTCTTTTCCTCCCTAAAGTCCAATTTTCCTTAGTTATATATAAGTAGTTGCATTAGTTTTTGTATTTAAAAGTGACATAATCTTCCTATATTGCAGCAGCGTTGCAATCAAAACCCGAGACCAAAAAAGTGTAGGAAATTTATTTGAATTTGTACATTATTATCTAACCATCACCGGAACCCGAAAAAAGAGCGCAAATCGTGACACCATAAACACTTAAATCACCTATTGTTCTTTATCAGACATCCCCAGACATTCATCATAGAACGTAGTCATAAAGTTGAAACAATGACAAATGCAAAATCTGTACGTATATACGTCATTACAATCTAAACTAGCAGGTAGCAAGCATTTGATATAGAACGTAGGCCCACTACCGTGAACCCACACACATGGTATATTTAAATAGTCTTTTAGATTCCTCCAATATTCCAAACTCCATATATAAACAACGAACATAGTTGCCGAAGGGTGTGCATTTCTGAGGGTACATAGATTTCAACTCATATGAGTGTGCATTTATGAGTCCACATAATATAAACCAACTTGGATGGAAATAAACATGTTACCATCAGCGCAGGTACGGCGTGTGGAATATGAATCATCCATCTCTTGCCACCACTCGATTTCCGCATGCATGCAATTCATAGAAAGTGAACACTTTAATCAGGTTGTCTCCTTGTTCGGTGAAGCTGCACCAATTTTGACGATGATTTTCAAAATTTTATTCTGTTGGTTTTGATCTCAAACCTTCAATAATGTAGTTAGTTACACATACTCACTTTAAGCAATACATAAAAGCTACTACAATCTTTTCATTCACTGAAAATCTCAGCTTTTGCCCCGGGGATGTGAGGCTAACTGAAATTTTGCTCCAAGCAGCTTTTCTTGTATGTGAAATCATCCTTATAAACAATATATTTACTTGATAGGTTCATTTGAAACTGTCTCTATATCTGCTTCTTCGATTTGAGACTATGGAAATTCTCTGGTCCTGAAGCATGTTCATGTTGGGGGCCAACAATCGCGTATACCGATCAAAATACAGAAGCTGCTTCAAGAGAAGTGCAAACTCTCTGGGGAATTTCAGTCCATAGGATTCGCTAACCCGAAGCTGTTATAAAAATAAAACAAACATTAGACACAAGGAATTGAGACCATGTTAATCAGATTTAACAATTAAATTGATTTCAACAAAAATCTTATCATCCCTTTGCAGAATTGTTTGCATGCTTTTCTGGTCTGACTCCTGCATATTTCAAATCCTTGCTTATTTCTCATCCTCTATACCCCAAAATTAACATGTGATGATTACCCTTTTTCACACTCTATATCCACACAAATTTATTTTTCTTATACATAATCCATAGCTGTGAATTAGAGGTAAAAGTGAAAACCATCCATAACTTTCTTTAGGGATATTCAAAGATTGCTAAAGCGTCACCTAAGGCCGCAGCAATAACATATGGTAATTGGCAGATCAAGAACACTTGATGAGCTTGAGGAAATTTCAATAGTGTATGCATTATATGTAGCCATATTGAAGCTTATGCAGTCATGGAAAATATTTAAACAGATCAACTTACCAGATCAACGAAAAGAGCATTCATCTGTCTATCATCAACAACTATATTTGCAGACACAGCAGTAGTATTTGTAGTTGTTCCTCTGGCTGTCGCAACAACTAATTCTGTATCCAGTTCCTGCATACATTCAAAACACAGTTGACTAGAATATAAGCATCCTGGATACAAATAGTCAGAAAGACAAGTAAGGATAAACAACATTGTCAGTTACGCAAGCTTAACCGGTCACAAACTGGTTCATTGCTCATTTGGTTAATAAAGCAGCACACAGTTGCCCAAATTGAATTTGATAATAAGGTGGCACAAACAAACTTAAGTAGAATAAAAAATATGCATTTAGTGGTTTAATACTTGCCTGTATGGATGAAAATATCTTTTCCAAATCTCTACCAAAGGCCTTAGCATCAATATCCTTGTCTGTAGCTCCCATTTCAATCAGGGCTGAAGCCATTGACTCGTACTCTTCAGTTGCAATTGATGCCAAAAACACATCCATAGCAGCCCATGTTTTTGGGGATATGCGTCCAACAATTCCTGTAAAATGATTTTAAATTTAAGTTGAGATTGTTTACTGTATGACACTAAATGGCAACTTTAATGGAATAACTATAAACCCTTATAGCCCCTAGCATATAATGATCATATGTAGGTTCCTTGGAACACTCCCTTATTAATCAAGCATATGAAGCTTAGACAAAATTTTAGGACTGAGAGATCTCAGACCACAGATTATGCATTAAACATTTATTTAATAATCAAGACCTCATCGGATGATGAGTTAAAGTTTCATACAGATCATCAAAACACTAACGAAGCATTTAATGAGAACTCATGATAAAAACTGCAGAATCTAGGAAGAGACCAGAGTTATAAACCAATGGTATGTGAGAACAAACAGATGAATAAATACCAAAATCAAGAAAACCAATCCGACCATCACGCAACAACCATAAATTGCCAGCATGAACATCTGCATGGAATGTTTCGCAGGCGAGTAGGCTACCAAACCTGCAGGTAGATATCGTTGACATGTTCAATTTTTCAAACATTGGCCATGTCCACTGAGACCATAACATTTTTCAAGCAAGTGAAATTCCTGTTCATACCACACATTTAGGGCAGTTATAAGACTGTTCTCTGGACTAGAAACAAGTGAGCTTATAGAGTCAAGGTCGGTAAGAGGAACTCCATATAGTCTCTCCATTGTCAGAACACGTCGGGTGCTGCAGTGGTGATAAACTTTTGGAGCTGTAGCTTGCCTTGTCAGTCCCATGGCTTCTAGATATCTCCTAAAGGACTCAATGTTTGCAGCCTCCTTCTTAAAGTCGACTTCTTCAAGCATCGATTCCCGTATGTCTTTGACAATACCAACCTACTAAAGGATGAAAGATTACATCTCAAGTACAAGGGTTAATTGTTTCAATAAGAAAAGTGATTAGTTGAGTAAAGGAAATGTGTGGATGAAGAGAAATACTATGTCAGTCAAAATAAAGATCACATGAGGACACAGCGACGAAATGTTAACACAAAATCAAGGGAATAAAATGAACCATATTTATGGCTTATTTACTACAACTTTATATGTTACATAGCTGTACACTCTGATCCTGGGAAATGAGCAAAATTTACCAGTGATGTACGGCTCAGTTGAGGATTCAAGAACTCCAATATGCGAGCAACAACATAAACAAAGTTCAAATCTGCCACTAATATATCTTCTATCCCAGGTTTCAAGACCTTGATGACTACATCATCTTGGGAACCTCTGAGCCTTGCACCATGAACCTAAGTTGAATATTGAACATTTCCATGTCAGTATCCTCAAAATATTAAAAACAACTAAGACAGAAGTAGTGGGAGAAGGAACAAACAATAACCTGTGCTATAGAGGCTGAGGCAATCGGTGTTGGGTCAACATATTCATAAACACTTTCTATTGGCCTTCCTAAATCCTCAAGCATAGTCCTTTTTATCTCTTCAAAAGGAACTGCAGTAGCTCTATCAAAACAGTTCTGAAATTCCTCAACATATTCCGGAGGGAATAAGGTGGGAGAAGATGCTATAAACTAGCAAAATATAATCCAGATTAAGCACTATACATAATACTCTTCATAAGAAAGAACGAATAACTAACTTACGACGCTTACCTGACCCAATTTAATATAAGTTGCTCCCAAGCGTTCAAATAATCTCCTCAAATACAGAGGGGACAGCAATCCCAGCTGCAGTTCAGTTGGCAATCCACTGATTGAACTTCTTGACTGCAATTTAAAGGATTTTCACAACATTCTCAAAATATAAAAACTCTGAACAAAACTCTAGCTGAAAACAGACCCACAGAATTTGTAACTATTAACAGCTAAAATAATCAGAGTTTAAGAGTAAACAAACATAACCAACAAACCTTTGATACATCAGCCAGCCACTCGCTACCAACCCCAACAAATGCTTGTATCCCTTGAGCTAGTCGTATGGCGCCACGTGGGCCCGTGTTTATAGATGTCTGAACTATATCCTCCACCAATTTGGGCAAGTTTTCAATACTCTCTGCAATCAAAATAAAATAATATATATATGTATGTATGCATGTATGTGTGTGTGTGTATATGTGTGTGTGTGTATACATATATATATATATATAATAGTTGATAAAAGTCCAGTAATTTCAGAATAATTAGTGAAGTTTGACAAGAAAAATGAAAATAACAAACTGAACTTTGAAGGCGAGAAGAGAAGAGATCCTGTGTTTGCGAGTACTGAGCAAGTAAAGTGAATCTCTTTGGCCGGTAATTGAACTTCCTCAATCCAGATGATACGTCTCTAACTGCCGGCAACTGTAATTCGTCCCCAAAAAAAAAAAAAATCCAAATTTAAGTTATTACTATTTATTTTATAAATGGGTGAGTTGAAGAGAGAATTTTAAGAAACATGTAATAAAGGGAACCTGAGGAGGATGAAATAACGGCAAGCGAGTGCCCCTGAATGATGAAATTGCCATTTTCTCGTTCCGCTTTTTCTATGACAGCAGCTGATAGAGTAATGCTAGCAACAAAACAAACAGTTGCTTGCTTATACGTTGTTTAAAATCTGATGCGAAACGTCGGCGTTTCGTTTCGGTATTGGTGGCCTTTCGGAAGTTCTGATAATAACACGAGGCAGGCATGATGCCACGTGGCTTTTTTTTTTTTTAAACGACCCGCTTCCCGCTATGGCCGAGCTGTGAGTTTTAGATTTTCCTGTCTGATATTTCCTAATTATTTTGTTCAGAGCTCAGTCTAGTTTAGCTTGGCACGACATGTCGTAGAGGGTACGGTGCCTGTATCTAGTCATGAAACGACATGCCGTTCGATTTGCTCTCCTAATTTGGTAAATACACTCAATAGTTGTCGGCATTTGAAACTAAAAAGGGCGACGCATATCAGAAACTTAAAACCAAATGAACGAACGATTAATGGCAGCCGTGTTTCTTTTCTTTATGTTGGTGGGGTGCAAAAAATTACATCTTCAAAACTGAACATGAAGTTATTGATAGTCTATGAATCTGTGTCTGATTCCGAATCGGATTCTGATTCTGTCTGCAACTCCATCGGCTTCATTCTATTGGTGTTGGCTTCCAATGGGGGAAGTCCGTCATCATCATCATCAGAGTCAGATTGATCATTCTCTTCATGTTTGCAGGCTTGTCTTTCCAGACTTCTATTGGCATCATCTGGATTGGTAGACCTGAAAATCTGTGGCCTGCGATGAAGTAGTAGAAGCAAAGTTTAACCAACAAAAAATCAGCCCAAAAAGTTGTATTAAAAAAAAAAATGGAATGATTGATTTTGTGCATTGGCTAAGTGGTAAAAAAGAGTCAAATTTGGAAGTTAGAAAAGCGTACAATTGCCCCATTGAATGGCTGAACCTTTATGATTACATTGCAACCATATGACCTCTGTTTCATTATTTACTTTGTTAATGAAGCTTAATTCATGTTTATTTTCGGGTAAACAGCTGAACTAAGTTTTAACTTACTAGTTACCCTGAGTAATATCATGAAAGTTGACCTAGCAATATAGAAAATTATTTGATCATTTTCTACTTCTAAGATGTGAAGAGAACACACCATTCGGTAGATTTCTGAAGTGCACGAACTTGTTCATAAAAGAGAACTTTGGTTACAATACAAGCCACCTTGCTGCCATCTTTGATTGCCTTCTCCTTGCCACTTTCATCAACCACAACAAAACTCCCTGCACAATTGGAGACCAACTTAATATCATTTTCCAGCATATCAGATTATGTTTAGCAACTGGAATGCATATGAAAGCCGGAATGTTCACAAAGTTGATACTTCCCCTGCTTCCAATACTTTCCAAACAACTGTTTCCAGTTTTTCCCAAAGTCCACAATACATATTGATGGTATTGGAAAATCAGAAAACTAATGTACCACTGTTCAGAGAATATATCATTTAAGGTGAGCAATACTACAATTAAGCCAACAATAGAATGTCCAAGGAAACAAATAACAAATATGCTACTAATGAGTGCACATTATGAAAATCAAATCCATATGCAGATTTCAAATCTCAAGTGTTTGAACGAAGACTCGATCTGAACTTATTTGAAACGAACCTCGTTTTATCCACATGCTCTTCTGAAACTTTGCTGGAAACAGAGCTAGTGATTCCTCACCTTTTGCGTCCAATACCTAAAGACAGAGCCAAATATAGCAGAAATACAATGGAACCTTAGAAGTTTATTCAGCAAACACACAGAAACAACCTCATTGTTATGCGGGGTAAGGAAAATTCACAAGTGAGAGGAAAAAAAAAAAAACTGCCATTAATCTAGTCATCCATTTTATTTGTAGCATTACCGCCCTATCCATTTATCACGACTGAGAGCATTTCTATATCCCAGAGAGTTGGGGAGGTCAAAATTTGATGAAATAATTGAATATTGAAGATATCCTCTTAATTAATAACACATCATCTATTAATAAAATTAATCTTTGAACAAAATGGACTGAACTGAGATGATCCCTACAAAAATTGAACAGCAGCTATTGGAAAGGCTGCCTAAAATTAATAATTAAAATGCTAATAGCTAACGCTTGAATAAAATTAATGGTAGTTAGCAATTAAAAAGCATAAAATGGCTAGCATTATGGTAAAATGAATACATCAACAAATTAAACCACGAGCTAAACTGAACTTAAAATTAACAACTCACATACACTATTACAGACCAAGGAATAAAATAAAATTAAAATTTCAAAATTGAATAAAAATGTAAACTTCTAGAATACCTCAATTAGATTAGAACCTCTAAGAGACACCACTTGCATAATACTTTGACCATCTGGAAGTGTTAAGCTTTGCTCTTCCGCTGCCCTCTTCAAATTCTTTCTTCCTCCTTTCATGTGTTTCTCCGTAATATCGAGTACAATCAAACAATCACCACTTAGGTACTTAAAAACCCTGAGTTTGCAAAAACTAGGGCTTTGCGCAAAGAGGGAATTTACTCCAAATATGCTTAGAAACTGCTATTCCCAAGTCTATGCCCGTATTTTCGTAACCATAAGATAGTATTCCAAATTATACAATGAAAATACGAAATCGCCCTTGAACAATTAATTACTGTCACTCAATTAGATGACAGTCGAATAAGCACTGAGGACGGCAATCCGGATGAAAGCGCATTTGGATCCAGATCCCGATTAGCATTTTTATATC
Organism: Aegle marmelos; assembly: GCA_030449875.1. Taxonomy (NCBI): domain Eukaryota; kingdom Viridiplantae; phylum Streptophyta; class Magnoliopsida; order Sapindales; family Rutaceae; genus Aegle; species Aegle marmelos. The sequence goes on from JASUUL010000143.1 coordinate 24,603,102, forward strand.
CAGATCCGCAAAAAAACCGTCCACAATATGCCGATCCGAGAAAATTAAATTTAACAATTTAAAATATAATTTTAAAAATTTAACAATTTACCAAATTAAAACGGAATCTCAAAACTTAGTTCAAGCATTTTGCAGAGTGAGTTAGTATACGTGAAAAAAATGAGATTAAGTATTTACATTATATTAAAAATTAATGTGTTTAATTAAAGAATTTAAATGAATCAATAAATAAATTTAATTAAAATTAAATTAAATTAAATCAGCAAAGAAAATTAAATGTTAGTAAAATTTTAAAGTTTAGACATTTTATATTAGATTGAATTCATTAACGCAATCAACCAATCAACCAAATATAAAATCATTAACCCAAGAAAAAAATGTAATTAATAATACCAGAAAAATAGAATCAAAAGATAAAATTACCAATAACAATAATCAAATCATGCAAAACTTAGACGACGGCGATGTTGTAGCTACAGTAGTGCGCTTATGTTAAATTTTGAGGATGATAAAATATGTAGTATATAATAAAAGTAGTGACTCAGATGACACTCGACACTAAACTTAGGCGAGGTAAATAACGATAAGTTAACTGTGTTATATTTCTTATAATTTTAGGCGTTAAGAATTTATGGGTTGTGGTTACAGGTGAAAGCACTGTGAGAGTGTGTGTGGATATAATATTGACATTAAGATTAGAAACTTCTTATAAAAAAAAAAATTAGGGACTTAGATTAGATTTGCTTTTAATTTAAGTTAATATATTTTTAATTTAATATAAAATTTAACCAGATCCAAATTTTCGGTTGACGGGTGCGTTTACATTCAGCTCCTGTACGGATTCTAACTTTCTACAATTTTCCGGATCCGGATCTTCCCTATCTAACGGATGCGGGTCTGATCAGGATTTTATTCTGAAGTTGGCAGTTGCTGTCAGTTTAGTGGCGCCCTTAACTGAAGTCCATCCGCTTATTGTATAAAAAATCTACGGTACTCGCACAACTCGCGCGTGTTTTCCATTCTCCGACCGGCCAACTCCTCTCTCAGATACATACGCATTCTGCAGCGAGGCCTCAGCTTTCCCATATAATTCACAGGTTTGCATAGGAAAAAAAAAATTCATTATTTATTTGTTTATTTATGCGTAACTTTTAGTAATAATTTATGTATTATAGTATCTGGTAATTCTTGATATCTGTCAGGCAAAATTGGAATCTTGTTGGTCAAATAATTATGCTGTATTGCATTTATTTTAATTTAGTATCACTAACTATGCAGTGAATGCAATTGTTTGCGTCATTTATTTCGTTCTCCCTAACTTTTCCTTATGCTTTTGTGTTCATGGTTTAGTTTCAGTTTTCAGTTAAAGCTTAACTTAAATTAATGCTCAAATTTTTTTTTTAATTGTTGGCATCTTATTAATGAAGTTTATTCTTCTCTGGGTTGTTTCTATAATGTTTGAAAATTGAGCTCTTTTAACTAATTTTACATTCTTATATATAGTATTCATTACTTTCTATTTTGCTCAGTACTGATGGGTAGAAGGAAGCAATCCCGTCCACATCGGTCAGGTGGTGTGACCCTAGAAAACAATAATACAACCGAATCAGAATTGAATAAGCAGAAACCAGATGGAAGTGAGCAACCAGAAAAAGAGGAACTTGCTGATGTTGATTATCCATTTTTTGTGGATGTTAATAAGACTTGTTGGTTTTCGGATGAGCACCTTGATATTTCTGAAATTGTCTTAACAGATTTGAACTTACGAGAAGAGTTTTGTGGTTTTATAATTAGTGAGGATTTTTATCAGGTGTCCAGATATACCTTAAGGCTTCATGTGTGCCATGTAAATGAGTTTATTGGGCGCATTAAATTGGGTCATTGGCCTTTGTTGTCATCTAATGGTGTAACCTTGGAATTTGTTGAAAAATGCATGGGGGAAGAAATGGAAACATGTAAGATTATGTTATCTGGGCGGTTTGATGGACCGGATGAGGGTATCACTGGTCTTGTCCATCTGGCAAGCATGGAGTTTTTGACATTGAGGCCGACTGTAGGTGTTACATTTTCTGAGGACATGTCGTCGCTCAGGGTGAGAGTGGAGATCCTTAAAAGTGTGTTTGATGCTTGTGAGTCACTTCTAGAAAATAGCAGGAAGACATGGAAAAAGAGTATGATTAATGTCATGTCTTGGCTTCGTCCAGAAGTTTTGACTTCGGAGGCTAGGTATGGAGTTAGTAAATCAATGGAAATGGATGTTGAGTTGATGACAAGGACAAAAAATGACATTTCTGCATCGCAGAAGCATGCTAGTTTTGACGTGGCAAGGTTTTATGAAGCCATTAAGCGATCAAAGTGAGTCTCAGCATTTTATGCATGATCACAATTGTTTATCCTTCAATTAGTTATAGTAGCAAAGTTTGTATCTTATGAACTCCTAACACTTTCTGTTTCAACTCTGTACAGAGCAGAACCTATGCTTGAAGAAGATTTGTCTGACTTGCTTCCTTTGTTGAGGCCATACCAGCGTCGTGCAGCATATTGGATGGTACAGAGAGAGAAAGGAGATTCAGCAACTTCAAGTGAAAGGGAAAGAAGTCAGTTCTTTTCTCCTCTATGTGTGCCCATGGATTTTCTTGACACTTCTTCAATGCTGTTTTATAATCCATTCAGGTATCCTTTTCCCTTTTTTTAATGATTTGATGTGTTTTTTTTTTTTGTGGGGGGGGGGGCGGGGGAGGGGTCAAAAGAAAAGAGTCATTTCATTGTCTATATTGCTTTTACTATATGTGAGTCCTAGTTATCTCTATCTACATCGTAATTTTTTTTCTTGCATATTATCTTCAGTGGAAGTCTGTCATTATCCCCAGATTGCACTTCATGCTATGTCTTTGGTGGTATTCTTGCTGGTAAGTTGTTGTGCTTCTGCAATTTGATTATATGTTGTGGGATATGAAGTATTTTCTACAATGGCCCATCAACATTCTTAGAAGAATGGTTTTTTCAACTGAAAGTTGATGTTTACCTTTATTGAATATTTGTTAGAACCTAGTTGTCAAAAGGCCTAGCTGAGTCTAACTGATGACTATTTTTATTTCCTAGAGAGTTCCACTTCTGCACATCAAACAATGTCAGATATGAAATTATTAAACAACTTCCTATTCTGTCTCTACCTTTGTCTTCGATCAGTCTGCTATGTGAGAGAGTTGGTTGGATGCTCAAGCGTCAAATATCTCTTTGGATTTCAGTGTCTAGATTTGCCATAGTGCATACCTTAGCTTAAAAAGTAACCTGAACATGTACGCATGAGTTGTGAGGGGTGGGTAGTCATGAAACTGGCTCCTATAATAAAATGCCTCCTTACTCCTCTGTCCATGCATGTCAATTAAAGCTCTTTGTGTCTCTTGGGAGTAGTGTTAATGAAGGACGGTGTTTAAGATTATATTCTTTGATTGAGTACATATACACATGCAATTTTCTAATTATTCCCCCGGACTGTATTAGATGTGAAAGTTCCATTGAATCCCTAGAGAAATGGTATACATTGTCTTAAATTTGTGGCTTTATTTTCAAATAACTTTCAATTCTTTAGCAGTTACAAGTGTTCTCATTTCTGATATGGTTCTACTTGCATTGGCTATGGACTCTTGTGACTGTAATAGATGAGATGGGTTTGGGAAAGACAGTAGAGCTTCTTGCTTGTATCTTTGCTCATCAGAAGCCAGCATCTGATGATGGTATCTTTATTGATACTGCTATGCAAGTTACTGATGACCAGAAAGTTAATCTAAGACGATTGAAAAGAGAGCGTGTTGAGTGCATATGTGGAGCTGTGAGTGAAAGTCGAAAATACAAGGGACTATGGGTACAGTGTGACATCTGTGATGCTTGGCAACACGCTGATTGTGTTGGTTATTCCCCAAGGGGGAAAAAGAAAAGGTCAACATTTGAGTTAAAAAAGCACAAAAGAAAAAAAGACATGGCCAATATAGTTGTAAGAGATGGAGAGCACATCTGCCAGTGGTGTGAGGAACTGATTGAAGCTACTGATTCTCCTGTTGCTACAGGTGCCACTCTGATAGTCTGTCCAGCACCTATATTGGCCCAATGGCATGCTGAAATAACACGGTATATCTCTTGCTTTATTTGTCTCTGGGAAGTTACAATTCCTAGAATCCGTTAGAGTGCAGAGTAGTGAGAAAAGGAAAAAAAAAAAAAAAAGAGAAGGAGAGAGTTCTTCACAAATTTTAATAATGAAGTTGCAAAAAAATGAATCAAACCCACTTCATGTTTCTAAGTAACATCTTATTACATTGTTGACTTCCAAGTCATGTGCTATGGCTTCATAACTCTGATTTCTCTCACTTCTTTTCAGTGAATTTTTTTTATAAATAAGTTATTTTTTTATTTAAAGCCAAATTCACTTGATAATTCAATTCTTTTGATGCATTTCTTGTGGTACTAACTGACCTTTTAATTGTTATTTATTTTGTTAGTCATACCCGTCCAGGTTCCTTGAAAACTTGTATCTATGAAGGCGTAAGAAATTCTTCTCTTTCAGATACATCCATAATGGACATTAGTGAACTTCTTAGCGCAGACATTGTCTTAACTACTTATGATGTGCTTAAGGAGGATCTGTCGCATGATTCTGATAGACATGAAGGTGATCGGCGCTTCATGAGATTTAGAAAGAGGTTTCTTCATAACTTGTGATTTGTAATTGTTTGTAGAACTGACATCTGTGGCTGACAAAAATTGGGATCTTATTTTGTAAGTGCTACTTGAGCTTCTAGATAATGTAGAGCATAAGTTGGTAGCTTTTGCAAAATTACTATCGAAGGATTTTGACTGCAATACAATTAACAGGAGATTTACAAAACTCTGATGTCTATCACACTCCTCCACATAATCCAATTCTCATAATTTACACACTATAGCTCTCTCTACCTTTATTCTTCCTTTTCTAGGAATCAGTGGCAGTGGTGGTCTTCACATATGATTCATGTATAAGGGATTACCCTAAACACAATATTTGTGACTTTCGTCTGGTTGTCTAAGATTCCAATTGGATCTGAGTACAAGAATTAAGATTCTAAGATGGTTTGTAATCTAAACAGGGAAAAAAAAGTTCTAAGATGGTTAAATTCCAGATACCATTTGAACAAATATGCATGTAGCTTTGTAATTTGAATAGGATTGTTGAATTGTCTTCAGCTCATTTATTACTTTAAGTATGATAATTATAGTTGACTTCAGCTCATTTTATTTTATTTCATCTTTGGTAGATTAATTAGGAATTACAGTTGGCTTCGATGTTATCTGATTTTCTAACAAAAGTAAACACCATAACTCTGTGTTATAAATGAATTCTACAATCATATTGTCATATATTTTATTTTTTCTTCAACTGTCTTGTCTTTGAAATTCTGCTGACTTTTTCTGTGAAGAGCTTTCTGAGCTGAATGTTTAAAATATATGTCCTGGACACTTTCTGCAGGTACCCTGTTATTCCAACTCTTCTGACCAGAATATTTTGGTGGAGAATTTGTTTGGATGAAGCTCAAATGGTGGAGAGTAATGCTGCTGCTGCCACAGAAATGGCTCTACGGTTATATACTAAGCATCGATGGTGTATTACAGGGACTCCTATACAACGTAAACTTGATGACTTGTATGGACTTCTACGATTTATTAAATCTAGTCCGTTCAATGTCTCTAGGTGGTGGATTGAAGTTATTAGAGATCCATATGAGGTATGAAGTTATGTACATTTATTACGTTTCTCCTGATCAGAACTTTTCTAGGTGACTTTTGGGTTGCTAGAGCTACAGACAATAGGATGTTCGTTTTGCACAACCTCAATTAATGTTGCTTCTTTAGCTGATCCTATCTCATTTTCCTTACCATCATCTTGTAATACTTTCAGCTGCTTAATTATTAGTTTGACCATGGAACTTAAGGTTGCATCAGACATACTCCATCATTATTATTTGCTATGTCAATGCAGCTGTCAGTACTCACAAATGCTTTCTTCTGTATTTTTCAGTTCCTTGTATTGACCTCATCACGTATACCTCTTACTTGCTCCTGTTCTGTTCAATTAGTTGTTTGAATTATGATTTGCTTCTTCTTTTGCTCCTTGCTTTGCAGAATGGAGATGTCGGAGCAATGGAGTTCACTCATAAATTCTTTAAGGAGATCATGTGGCGTTCTTCCAAAGTACATGTTTCTGATGAGCTACAGCTTCCACCTCAGGAGGAGTGTGTATCTTGGCTTACCTTTTCACCAATTGAAGAGCACTTCTATCAGAGCCAACATGAGACATGTGTTGGGTATGCTCGTGAAGTTATTCAACGTTTGAAAGATGATATGCTCAAAAGACATGTCCCAGGTTTTTATGGAAGTCCTGCAACTTCATTAGATTCTAGTTAACCTAATGAACCAGTCTTTGACTGGAAGTAGTCCACTTTTTAGACTTGCTATATCTTCATTCTCTTTTCTGACAGGTTATGCATCTTCTGATGCTTTGTACAACCCTATAATTACACATGCAGAAGCTGCAAAGCTTCTGAACTCACTCTTGAAACTTCGCCAGGCCTGCTGCCATCCTCAAGTGGGAAGCTCTGGACTGCGTTCTTTGCAACAGTCCCCTTTGTCAATGGATGAAATACTAATGGTGGGTTTTGCTCACTAATTAAGTCATTCTAGTTTTCATTTTCTTTTCCATTTTTCTTTGTCCAACCCCTCCCCCTCCCCCCCCCCCAAAAGAACCCCAAAAAAAAAAAAAAAATGGATCTCAATATTTCAAGGAATGCCTGTTTGTAGGTTCTTATTGGTAAGACCAAGATTGAGGGGGAGGAAGCCCTCAGGAAGTTGGTTATGGCCTTAAATGGTCTTGCAGGAATAGCATTGATTGAGAAAAATCTCTCCCAAGCTGTATCTTTGTACAAGGAAGCAATGGCTGTAGTTGAAGAACATTCTGAAGACTTCCGCCTGGACCCTTTATTGAATATTCACATTCATCACAATCTAACAGAGATTCTTCCAATGGTTGCAAACTGCTCAACAGAACTCTCCCAAAATGAACAGCATTTCCCTGGAAGCTTTGAGAAGGCCTTTAAGATACACAGCGTTGAATCATGTGGTGAAAATGCTCGGAAGTGTCAAAGCATGAGCAAGGAAGAGAATTCGGATTTTACTGATGCTGAGGACCCATCTGGTCACCTTTCTGACCTATCAGAAAATGGCTTCAGCGGTGACAGAAAATCTGATTGCTGTGTGTCATCCTCATCCTTTGATTATGCATCTTTGATCACAGTGTGCGAGAACTTCAAGCAAAAATACTTGTCTGGATTTAGTGTAAAGCTAACCGTGGCTCAACAAGAGTTTAGAAAATCATATGTGCAGGTACGTTTCCTTTGGGCCAGTCCATCTTTAATGCATTGGACTCATGATAGGATCCAAAGTCTTTCTACCGAACACATGCAAATCTGTGCACATTGGCATATAATATTCCTTGGAAGCATTAATATCTTGATGTGCATGGCTCAATTTAATTAACAGATTTTCTTGTGGATTTTAGCACAAATGACCACGTGCATGACCCATGGATCCAAACACAATAATAGAATGAGGGATTCAAATAGTTACCTCTTGTCAACATCATTCTAATACCATATTGAGTAACAATTAATACCAATTACTTAAGTTCCTGATAAAGGACCTAAGTATTGTTTTCCTTTTGAAGGTTTGCAATGCATTGGATGACAGAAAAAAGCAATACAGTGCTTGGTGGTTGGAAGCTCTTCATCATGCTGAGGTAAACAAAGATTTCTCAGCAGAGTTGATCAGAAAAATTGAAGAAGCAATCTCAGGAAGTCTAAACAAATCAAGGGCATTGAGAACAGCATCCCGGTTAGTGAGTCTTTGAAATGTTATATCTCTTTTGGGGTGCCTATGCACAATCATTTTTTTACTTCTGCTTCTTGTTTTTATTTGAAATTGTTTCATTTTTGGGTAGTACATCTCTATCTCAAGGTTGATGCCCATACTCTTGTGGAGGGAAGATGCTTTTCTTCTGATTGTCTTAAAGTAATCTGAAGGGAGTCCTGATGCCAGCAGTTTGGGCAACTACCAAGAGACAAGGACTGAAATATGTGTATTTTTAACATAACTTTGGCTCATGATTATTTTGTGTGGGTATCAATTAACTCTCACTGCTGCTAATCTAGGTACCGAAGCATAAGTGGCTTGAAATATCATATCCAGTCTGGTTTGGATCAACTGGAAGCCTCTAGGAAAACATTGCTTGATCGGCTTTTAGAAATTGATCAGACAATGGAGAAACCAAAAGAAGAGGACATGGATCGCATGAGGCATTGCCGAATTTGCTATGGTGTTGGTGATGGCCCCACATGTGTTCACTGTGAACTAGATGAGTCATTTCAGGTTTGTTATTCAAACTTGCTGTAAATTTATTGTGTGTTTATACTACTGGAAATCATTTTACTTCTTTCCACAGGATTATGAGGCAAGGCTGTTTCGTCTCAAGAAATCACAAGGAGACATTGCATCTGCTGAAGAGGCTGTAGATTTACAGAAAAAGAATTCTTCACTTAATCGTTTTTATTGGTACTTATCACAGCGAAATAAAAATTCAACTTCATCAAGTGTTGGTAATGAAGAAATAAACAAGAGAGATGTTAGAGAGACAGTAGTGGTCAGTTACTTTTTCTTTTCCACTTCTCTGTGTTGAAGTTTTTGTTGGCTTACCCATAGTTTGTTTATGCTTTGACAAAATTCAGAGTATCTTTTCAATGTAAACCTGTAACGAAAATTTCTTTTCAATACTGGTTATTAATACAATATATGGCATGAGTGCTACAAATAGGTAGGTTGCTTACCTATTCTTTAATTAATATTGCCTGAAATATGATTGAACAAAACTGGTTGTTTATTCACTTAAAGAAAATATCACTTTGATAAGCACTGGCTTTCAAAGAGCTTGCTACTTTCATTTAGAATAGGAGGAGTTAAGCAAGTCCAAGAAAGGAATTATCTTCTTGAGTAGCCTGCTACTAGTCTTTTAGGCTATCTAGGCTTCTCTGGCCCACAGATCCATGGTAAATGAATTAATTTTATCCTTCTGTAATTAATTGAGATAAAATGTGCACTGTATTTCCTGGCATTCTTTCATTACATATTTGTTTCTGCCCCCTGTTATCTTCTTATTTCGGTCTCTATTTACAATTTTATGGTATTCTTCTTGATTTACAGATGTATATTTTGTGAGGTCTGAGCTAGAACATGTTGGAAATTTAGAGCTAATATGTCTCACTTGTTACGTTTCCACCTTTGACAATCAGCAATGGGGAAACTTGGTTTGTTGTGTTTTGTTTGCATGATGCAACTAATCACAATCCCTTCCCCAAGGGAACCCTCTTGCTATTAGACTGGTAGTTGTTAAATTATAATCCATAAGAATTCCCAACTTTTTGAGTTTCATTATTTGATTGCTTTGGAGGTGCAACACTCTTAACCTATTGTTTGTTTGTTGATGCAATGGTTTGGGAAATAAAATTTCTTCCATTTCACGATGAGCAAAATAACCTTGCTTTAATAATGCATGGAAGTTACTTTACCTATTTGCTACTGCATATGTTGACTTGATAGGTTTCCAAATCTCCTTCTGAATTGGAGGTTATTCTTGGAGTTATAAAGAATTTTTGTAAGACTCAATTGGTGAGGGAGGCTATGTCAGCAGCCAGCAAACAACTACACATACTGGAGGTATAGCCTGGTGGATTCTTTCTTGTTGTTAGTGACTATGAGACATCCACCGATAGTTTTTCTATCATTGGATTGTTTAAGGAGATTGCAATAATTACTGGTTCTAGTTTTCTGCTGTGGTATGGAGGACTTGTTGATACTGTTGCATGTGAGCATTCTGGGTTTTTTTTTTTAAAAGAAAAAAATCTGATTTTTTTCCCCTCTCTTTTGGTTTTTCATTTAAATAAGGCCATGCGAAAGGAGTATGCTTATGCAAGGTCCTTGGCGACTGCTCAAGCTCAGTTTCTCCGTGCTCATGATGAAATTAGAATGGCAACAACACGGCTGCATCTAAAAGAAGATGATAACGATACATCCGTTGATGCTTTAAGTCCAGATGAACTAGCATCAGCTAGTGTGACCAACTCTAGTGAAAAGTTCATATCTATGACCTTGCTGTCACAAGTTAAAGGAAAGCTCCGGTATTTAAAGGTAAGCACCGAGTGTTTTTGAATCTTTTACATCCAAAATAAATTCTCCCTTTTGTTGCTGAATAATGGTAGCTTAGATAGGAACATGGGAGCATGGGATCCAGAGTTAATGAGCATATAGCTTTTAGTTTGGGTCGCTCATTTTGAAAGAAAGAAGATTCGCCCATTATTGTGTCTAATACTCAACTTAGGAGTGTTACCTGGCCATAGTGATAATGCAAAAACTATCATCTAACACCCATATTACCTGATGATATGCATGAGTTTATGCCTATGGGCATGTGTCTGTCAGCATATGTAAATGTCTCCTGATGTTAAATATTTTCTTTTGTACCCTACTTACATGGGGCAATAAGAAATTTACCAAAATAGAATTGTGATAGTGTCTCTTGTTTTGTGTATGGAGCTATCCCTTGTTTTTTTCCCACTATATGTACTCTCCAATACCAATCATTGTAGAGGGAGAGGGAACTCCCTTGTAGGGTAAGCCAGATGATTCTATTAAGAAAATGAACTAGAGGATTATAGAGGAAAGCAGCTAGTTTGAATTTTGGTTTGAATTTTGGTTTCTGATTTATCTTTCTTATATGAGTAATTAGAACCTGGTAGACCTGTTTATTCATTTTCATGGAACCTTTTTCTTTAAGTACTTGCTTTTTCTTTAACATAAAAATCAGTATTTCCTTTGCTGATGCTACTACTTATTCTTCTGCCCTTCAGGGTTTGGCAAAATCCAAGCAAGAATTACCCTTAGAAGAAAGTTCAAATATTTCCTCGATGACTGAAGAGGCGGCTACCATTTCAAATTCTACAAAAGATAGACTTGAATCGCTACCCAAAGCTGACGAGGAAACATGCCCAATATGTCAAGAAAAACTAGGCAACCAAAAGATGGTTTTTCAATGTGGCCATTTTACGTGTTGTAAATGTAAGTTTTATGCAATCAAAGCATGGTTTTGCTAATGCCTTACAAGAATAATACTGCATATTACAAAACTCAGTTCAAAAGATTCATCCTAAATGAGATTGTGTGTGATGTGGCACTCATCACTCATCAAATGATTAATCAATGCTTCATAATTTTTTAAAAAAAAATTATCACAAATCACATGGTGAGTTCTATGGGATAAATCTTTTGAAAAACATTTTCAGATAGCTAGCATAATTGTATAAATTAGCATATGGAACTCAGCAAGGAGGTTACGTGATGAAAAATTATCAATCATAATGTCGAATGAAACAATATTCTTCTGGAAACAAAAAGATCAGTTGCTTTTATGAGCATCTTCATCAATTCACATGTATGATCTTGCCTAAACAGTTTAATTGGATGAACATGCCATGAATCAATCTTGTTATTTTCTACTTGTGGAATCCTGTAATTGAGCAAACAAAGGCCATAGGGTTAAATCTTTTGCTACTTACCCTTTCTCCTCTTTCATTACTGGCGTGTGAGCCTCAGACATTCTCGGTTTCTCAACTTTCTGAAGGATTTTGTCTTCTTTACCTGATAATGCCTCTGATGGACATTTTATTCAATTTTTTCTTTCCCCAGGTTTTTTTGCAATGACTGAGCAGAGACTAATTCATGATAATAAAGTTAAAAATGAATGGGTAATGTGCCCAACATGCCGACAGCGTACAGATATTGGTAATATTGCTTATGCTGATGACGCACAAAACAAATCTTGTAATTCTGATATGTCGCATGGAGTTCAAGATTGTGAAAAGTGTGAGGAGCCTTTCACCATCCAAGGTTCCTATGGAACAAAGGTAAACTTCTTATTGTCACATCATAAATTTATTGGAAATTGTCGAACACCCACCTAATGAGATTGAGAAAAGTGTTTGGGGAGGGAAACTGGAAATAAGAACCTAATGTGTGTAGTGCTGATGTGGGGTGTTATGAAGATTGAAGTTTTGAAACTAACTTGCTAAGTCTTTGTGTGGTATTATGAAGATTGAAGCAGTTACTAGAAGAATTTTGTGGATCAAATCTACCAATCCAAAAGCAAAAATTCTTGTTTTCTCAAGTTGGAATGATGTCCTTGATGTGCTAGAGCATGCCTTCATCGCTAACAATATCACCTGCATCAAGATGAAAGGAGGCAGGTAAGATGATCTATTAGGAAGCTTATCATGATTTATGCTGATTCTGTGCACTTGTTGTGCAAAGGCACTCTGTACAATGTATGAGTAACTAATTTGTAAATGTGAGTGAATCATTTAAAGACTCCAGAATGGTAACAGAACAATTTCCATATACAGCAAAAAGATGATGTTGATAATATGAATATTTCGCACATTTACAGGGGTTGAGAAAAGATGAATGTTTAAATGACTGAACATAAGAAACAATAGCATCAAATGTGGTGTCTATTTCTTATTTCTTCTTTTGTAATTTTGGTAGTGCACTGCTGGTCACCTTTTTTCTCATTTTTCTCTTTTATTATTAACAGCTTTCTCATTTCTCCAAAATAGTTGTCATTAGCTTAATATTGTATTAGAACTTGTAGAGAGGGAGAGATAAGTGATCTAGTCATCTCTTATCTATCACAAGCGTTGAACTTGTAATGACATTGAAGGAAGAATCAGTCATCGGATAATTATGATTAAGCTGTTTGCTGTGCTTCAACATATGCTCTTATTTATGATTATGGCTTTGCAAGTGCAGAAAGTCACAAGTTGCCATCAGAAAATTTACAGGGCAGAAATGCTCTGCAGAAAGAACTGACAAGACACATGCCCGGCAACCAGAGCCAAAGCCTATTCAAGTGTTATTACTCCTGATCCAACATGGAGCCAATGGCCTTAATCTTTTAGAGGCACAACATGTTGTTCTTGTTGAGCCACTACTCAACCCAGCAGCAGAAGCCCAAGCAATCAGCCGGGTGCACCGAATTGGGCAAGAGAATAGAACACTTGTTCATCGATTTATTGTATGTTCATCTTTCTATGTTACTCTTTTTTATATATAATTTATTTTCATTTTAAAACCAGAATGTATTGGATTATACATGGATTATTGTACCTCGCAATAATTGTCTCTTGTTTGCTTTATCATGTTAGGTTAAAAATACGGTTGAAGAAAGTATATACAAACTAAACAGAGGCAGGAACACGAGTTCATTTATTAGCGGGAACACGAAAAACCAAGATCAGCCTCTTTTGAGGCTGAAAGATATTGAATCGCTATTTGCATCAGGCCCTTCCACAATACCAGAAACTGATGGAAAGCCAACCGATACTGAAAGTCTACGGCATTTGCCACCTTCCGTAGCGGCTGCTATAGCAGCTGAGAAAAGATCCAAGGAACGTAGAGAACACGCACAATGAATGATATTTGTACCATCATTTTCTCATAAGCCCAGGAATTCAAGCTTTCTGGCATCAACTCCAGCAGGCTGTTGCTACCTTGACCGGTGTGAATGGCACATAACAGAAGAATGCCATCCCATCCCAATTTTTGGGAGTGAAAACAGGGAAGCAAAGCTGAAGCATCAAAAGCAAGCTGGGAATACTCAAATTTGATGGCGAAACAGCCACATTGTATAAAATTTACATTCTTTTTTTGTCCTCTTTAAATTTTTTCCCCCTAAAAGGGTTCGGTATCTGTACGTAACTAGTTTAAGCTTAGCTTTCCGTCCAACTAATTGACTCAGTTGAACACTGCCTGAAAATTGGCAGAGCAAAATAAAATGGATATCCTTTGTTTCAGCAAATAAATAATTAATTTGTTTTCTTCCGTTGTGGGACATATTCGAAAATCTCATTTCTTGCTCCCAAAACTTGAAAATCTCTCCACATGGGCTTGAGTTTCGTGAATGGCTAGCATCTTTGTAGCGGATTTGGTTGTATTTTCACGTCGGAACACTTGCACGCTGTGCGGGGACCATATAATGTGAATGTAAGAACATTCCAAGATTTTTAGTCGCAGAAGATCAAGACCGCAATTAGCAAAGCGGATAAGCTTTACTTCGCGTATTAGAAACTGTCTTAGAAATATGAATTTGACACGGACGTGGCTATCACGCTTTGAAGGGCGTGCCTTGTTCTCTGGCTTCTCAATCTAGAAAACTCCACCTTTGTTTTACACGCTCCTCTCTCTCTTGCATGTCATCGGTCAGTTCTCCAACCTGTGGACACGTGGCACGATGAAAGGCTGTTATAGTTTGAGCCTCCAAATTTCTCCCATATAAGGCCCACCAAACCAGGAAGCAGCACAGCACCACGCGAACATGGAAGCGACGTCTATTTGTTATTTCAGAGTGCGAAATCTCACTCAATCTCTCCCCGGGAATAAGATCAGACACTTTTCGAAACAGTGTGCAAACCCCTCTGGAAGCTTGAAATTTGGGCAGCAATGTAAGAGCAAGAATAGGCAGGCAGCTGGGTGTGTAGCTTTGTCAGTGTCGGAATTGGAGAAGCGACTGGAAGCTGAGATGAAGGCAGAAGAGGAAGAGTGGCTAAAAATGAAAATTTCAAGAGGGAAATGTACGGACAGGACGGGCATGGTGGATTTGCTAGAGTGCCTGGAAACAGAAGCTATCATGGGTGATGACGATGGAAAAGAACCTACTGATTACAACAGAAGAGCCCAGATTTTTGACAAGAGTTCCAGAGTTTTCCAGGCTCTGAAGGAGTGTGGCATTAGCAGCTCATCCTGTCAATCTTCTTGATTTTGGCTTGGTCATCGTATTGTTATTACTCACACACCATGGCCATTCTTTTATTAGTCAAGATAATACTGTGTTTAGCAGAAATAATTGTTTTGATAATAAAGAATGAAAACAGTATTTTATCGTTCATGCACGTTCAGTGATTCTGGTTGTCTCTTATCTTTTTCTTTGATTGATGGTTTTCTGCTTTCCATCATCATGCACGCCCATTTTCATGTGTACAAGTAAACAGTATTTTCATTGAAACAACACTAAAATTCTGCGTGTAACAAAGTTTTTCTCCTTGCCCAATTTGAAGAAACAGCTTCAAAGTGCAAACCGTAACCTGAGAATATGAGCATTCAACGACCCCTTCCCCTTCCCAAGGCAAGGTAAAAACCAGATAAACAGATGGAAAAAGTAATAAATTAAAGTGCCCAAACCAAACATTAAATCACGTTCATCAAAATTAGTTTACCCAAGTTATTGCAGGGTTATATTAAGTGGAAAATTTAACCTACCCCCATAGGATAAGGTCAGTTCTTCACTATCTGTATATGAGAAATCATCACAATCAACACAACTGAAACCATGTGTGGATAAATATAAATAAATTCTGTAGGATAGAATTTCAATCAAAGAAAAAGGCGCAAGAACAGTATATGAAGATTCCCATGACCAAATTTCAATGAAAATCAACACAAACTTGCAGGTCTGAGTAAATCAAATATTCTCAAAAGTTAAATGCCCAAAGGCCTCAAGACACGAAGTAGAAAATGAAGCTACATTATTTCAGAAAAATATGTCCACGTTCTTCTCATCCACAACCCAAAAGCAGACATAAGCTTCACGAGATTGTCAACATCAATTTTATTTTTCTTCCGACTTCTCCAAAAAGGTCTTCTTCAACCAATCAAACGGCTGGGGAGGAGAAAACATAATGCTTAGCATAATTTCCAGTCAACCGAATCAATTGTAAGAGACAATAAAAGGGTGCATTTTGATATGAAAATCCTCTAAATTCTCCAAACCGTGCAACAGAAACAAAATTTCGCAAATAAAAAACAGCTATTTCGGAATATCACCGCTAACCAACCAATTACATAAGGTATGTTTGCTTGAAAAAGAACAGATGAAGAAGTAGAAGTCCAAATGACCTGAAAGAACAACTTTCAAAAACTAAACAAATAATAAATGATTTCAAAACACTTGAACCAACACTCTCCACAACATGATTAGACACCAATATGTAGCTAGAACAGCAGACATCATTAGAAATACAATAAAGACCTCAACGAAGAAAATCGACAAAACCAATTGAAAAAAGGTACAAGGAAGAAAGAAGCATAAAATAGCCTATAATATAGCATAAGAATCAACAAACACAAAAACATGACATATGCATTCAAAACATTCATCATTTCTACAAGGCAATTAGAAACAATTTGCATATAACTGACTTAGCTTTGGCCCTCTACGAATTTGGTACAAACACAAACTGCCAAACCATTGATTATTAATGTAATATACTCAAATTTCTAAGTATTCATTTGATATCAGTTTGTTTAATGCCTACCCTAATTCAAATTTCTTATTTTCAGTTATGCCTCATAACATGTGTGCTCATATGCTTGGGGGGGTTGGAAGAAAGAAAGAAATGCTCAGCTAACTTTTTATATGCTTTCTACTAATTTAGAAGGAACATATGAATCTTTTACCTTAGCTCCACTGTTGTTATTGAGCAGACTTCTTCTTGCTAAAAAGAACAAATGAATTCTAAAAGTAAAAGGAGTTCAGTGACACTATGACAACAAATTCAACAGACCCTGCATTTCCCATCTTATTTCTTTCAGCAAACTCTCTCCGGATTAACTACTAGACGCAGCAGTAGAAAAAAGGGGCTCAGATCCTAATCATTATTCTATGACCAAACAAAAAAATAATAATAATAATAATTCAAAAACAAGAAAAAGGACTTACATGTATACCATCATTCACAAGCATACAAAGGAAGCCTGAACATATAACTAGCAATCGCCCAAAAAAGAGTACAATTCCAAGCAAAATCCAGATCGAAGTAGGAAAAAATCAATCCTTTTTGAGTCATGAAAGCAGCCCGGGATAAGATCAGAAGCGTAAAGTTCGGATTTTTAATCAATAGCTTCTCTAAAATCGTCAGAAGAAGGAAGGGGGGGGGGGAGCGCAAGCATAATAAATCAAGATTTAATGGTAAAACGAAATGAATAAAAGAGAACGAAAATACTTGGATGAGGTAAAGAGCACCGGACACGGCAGCGACACCCCAGAAGGCGGCAGCCTGTACGTCTACGGGTTGCAGACGGGACCTCGGCTTCAAAAACTTCAACATCGAAGCTTCACCTGCCATTTCTTCTCCGATTTGTAAACCAAAACCAAGCTTTTTAATGAACTAAATCTTTGTTTGTCAAACGTCAATGTCGATGACCACCAATCCAACGTTTTTCCTTCGTCCCATAAGGAGATGCTCGGTGGCCTTACTAGAATTTCCGATGCAATTTACACCGTTGGATTAGTTTTCTGGAACGGTGGAGATCGGGTGTCGTTTTGGGTTGGACCGTCCTCGTTTGTTGTGTGGCCCAAACTTTATTTTAGGCCAAGGTTCTTATGGGCTCAAATGGCATCCTTCACATCCATTTTTAGGGCCCATAAGATTTTTATGGAAAATTCACTGGAATAATCAAAATTAGGGGCAATGTATGGGCATACTATTTTCTAATTGCTTTATGTCCAACGGGCTGTTGAGAAAGAACATGAACCACTTCCGGTGGATCTCATTATGAGACCTTGTAACTCTTTATTTTAAAAAATAAATCTACGAAAGCAAAATAAGTGGATCTCATTTAAATTGCAAGCTGTCGTTCCCAGCACTTTTCCTGCAGATGCACTTACCAATCTTACTAAGACACAGCTTAACGGCGATGTTAATTGCATATATCCGACAGCAAAGATTTTAATAGTCAATAAAACTGACTTCGACAGACGTTGGTAGCCAGTTCAATAGCTAGCAAAAGAATAATAACGATAATCTTGAATCTTGAAAACTTTATCGTGTCAAGCAAGATATGCGGATCGTGAATATAATCGACAGTAAACACATCCACCGTCTTTTAATTGTTTGTGGACCAACTACGGAGCGCAACAAATTACATGGGACTGAAGTGGTTGTATTTTGATTTTTATTTTTCTAAAAAGGTGTATTTACATTAAAAGTCCGAAATATTTGTTATTACTACTATTAAAAAGTAGGCAAAGAATGGAGATTTTCACATTTTCCATGCGCATTTTGCATGGAGTCAACAACAAGAATTCACGTCGATCAAGTAAGCCAGTTTAAACTAGGAAACAAGTTTCCACCAGCAATGAAACCCCGGATTCTGAGATTTCTTTCCCGTTGAGCGTCTGATTCTCTCATAAACCAAGCCGCTTGGCTTCAGGAATCATTAGACGATTCGGAAAGAGCCACATACTAGTCACCACATATAAGGAGCTCTATTTCCAGTTCTTCCATTCATTTTCGCCGGTTCACGTCCCCCCCCGTGGGAGCCCCCCTTCTTTTTTTTTTTTTTCTGTCCCCTCCATTCGATCGCCAATTTCTCTCTCTGTCAATAAGACTCAGTCGTGCGTTCAAGAACCCGCCGTATATGGAGTCGAAGTCGCAAGTGCAACTCCCGCGTGTAGAGCTGGTAAAAAAACAAGGCCCCAAACCCAATTGGGACTACAGCCGAGCAGCTCGTCCGCGATGCACGCGACCGCCACGTGTTCGAAGTCATCCGACGGCCGACGCAGAAAATCAACGACGAAGACGAACTCGGCGAGTACCGCCTCCGAACACGCAAGGGATTCGAAGACAAAATCGGACGGTCCCGGAATGACCTCGGCGAGTGGAAGAAGTATGCGAAATGGGAAGAGTCCCAGAACGACTTCGCCCGCGCAAGGAGCGTGTGGGAACGCGCGCTCGAGGTGGACTGCAGAGACCACTCCCTGTGGGTTGGTTACGCCGAGTTTGAGATGAGGAACAAGTTCATAAACCATGCCAGGAACGTGTGGGAACGGGCCATCGAGCTCCCGCCACGTGTGGATCAGCTCTGGTACAAGTACATCCACATGGAGCATATGCTTGGAAACGTCGCCGCAGCCAGACAGATATACGAAAGGTGGATGAAGTGGGCCCCGGACGAGGGCATCTGGCTCTCTTACATCAACTTCGAGCACAAGTACAAGGAAACCAACCAAGCAAGGCAAATCTACGAGCTGTTCGTTCAGTGCCACCCTACGGTAACAGCCTGGCTTAAATACGCCGAATTTGAGATGACAAACAAACAAATCAATCTCGAAAGGAGCGTGTACGAACGCGCTGTGGAGAAGCTGTCCGAGGACGAAGAGGCTGATAAGCTATTCGTTGCGTTTGCGGAGTTCGAAGAGAGGTGTAAGGAGACAGAGCGGGCGAGGGGTATAAATGAGTACGCACTGAATCAAGTACCGAAAGGAAGAGCTGAAGAGTTGTATAAGAAGTTCACGGCGTTTGAGAAGCGGTGTGGGGGAGGGGAAGAGATTGGAGATGTGGTCGCGGCGAAGAAGAGGTTCGAGTACGAGGATGAATTGAGGAAGAATCCGACGAGCTATGATGCATGGTTTGATTACATTCGGTTGGAAGAGAGTATTGAGGATAACAAGGAGTGAGTGATGGAAGTGTACGAGCGTGCCATTGCAAATGTGCCGCCAGCGGGTGAGAAGAGCTACTGGACGAGATATTTATACTTATGGATTAAGTACGTGCTGTACCAGGAGCTTGAAGCTAGGGATATGGAGAGGACGAGGGCGGTTTATCGCCGGTGTCTTAAGTTGATCCCTCATAAGAGATTTTCATTCGGCAAGATATGGATTATGGCGGCGAATTTTGAAATGAGGCAGATGAATTTGAATGGTGCCGGGAAGATTTTGGGGAATGCATGAGGGATGGCACCTGTTTGGGAAATAACATAAAGTGGACCAGATCTCCTTGAGGTAAAAAGAGAGTAGCTAATAATTTATTAGCAAGTCACTTTCCTGTAATTATGTGACCTCAAGGGAGGTAATTTATGGATAAAAGGATATCTTCGACAGACGTTGAGTAGATCAGCTAGCAAAAGAATAATAACGTGACTTTATGTGTCAAGCAAGATGCGGATCGTGAATATAATAGTAAACACATCCACCGTCTTTTAATTGTTTGTGGACCAACTTCAACAAATCAAGAGGTGATTTATAAGAAAAAGAAGATCTATAAAAAGTAGCAAAGAATGGAGATTTTCACATTTTCCATGCGCAGATCAAAACAAAAATCACGTCGATCAAGTAAATTTAAAGAGGATTCATGAGCAAGTCACCCAATTAGAAGATGATCCATAAGCGGGTCACTTCAACCACATATAAGGGAGATGATTCGGGGAGCCCCCTTTTTTTTTTTTTCTGTCCCCTCCAGCGATCGGTTATCTCAGTCGTGCGTTCAAGAATTAAGTGATAAATAAGCGTGTAGAGCTGGAAGTAAAACAAGGCCCCAAAGACTTGTCCGCGATGAGTAGATGGGTTCCGACGGCCGAAGCAGAAAATCAACGACGAAGAAACCGAGTACCGCCTCCGAACACGCAAGGGATTCGAAGACAAAATTAGGAGTTATAATCAAAACATGGTAATTATTATGTAACTGATGTATTAACTTATTATCATAATGGTGCATTCAATCCAATAATAATCACCATGTATTAAAGATTGTGTAATAAATGCAGGTGCTTATTAAAGTTTCAAAAATCTAAAGTAGAGGGGAGATTTCTCCTTCTCAATTTTTTATGATTCTATTTTATCTCTTATTTATTAAGAAAAAAATGATTTGAGCGTTAGAGAGTTCTCGCTAGAAATTCCGACACCCTTGACATCGATTTTTCATGATTTCTCATATAAAGGTTAGTAAGAATTCAAGTTAACGAGAAATTCCTGATCAACATAATCAATTTGGCCGGATTTCAAATAGCACCCAAGGGAAAGGTGTTTGTGAAGTACATTGAAATGAAGATGGGGATGGGGAATCTTATTGTTGTCGAAAGCTTTATGACAAGTACTTGGAGTGGGCACCTGATGGCAGCTTTGCGTGGAAGAAATATGCAGAATTCGAGGAACATATTTGTCAAACTGAGCGAGCTAGAGATGTTTTTGAACTTGGGATTGGGCAGAAAGTTCTGGACGTGCCTGAGGATTTGTGGAGGGCTTATATTGAGTTTAAGACATCACAAGGTGAATATGAGAGGGTAAGAGCACTCTATGAGAGGCTTTTAGCGCGGACGCAGCACTTGAGGGTGTGGATTAGATATGCACGATTTGAGGCTTACTTGAGGGTGTGGATTAGATATGCAAAATTTGAGGCTTCTCTCGTATCTAACGATCAGAAGCTATGCATTGCTAGAGCAAGAAGGGTTCTTGAGAGAGCACTTGAGTACTTCAGAACAACAGGGGCTAACCTAAGAGAAGAAAGGGCTATGTTGTCAAAGGGGTGGTTGAAGATTGAGAAGAGTTTTGGTGGTGAGCTAGGTGATGTTAGCTTAGTTCAAGCTAAATGGCCGAAGAAACTGAAAAAGAGAAGGCCGATTTTCTGGATTGGTCCGGAGGCAGCTGCCTATGAGGAGTACACTGACTACATATTCCCAGACAAGGCACAATCACAGACAACAAATTCAAAGATAGTTGAAGTCGCTTACAAATGGAAATGGCAGAAGACTGTTGAGTAGCTTTTTCTCTTTTTATTTAACTTTAACGTAAATAAAGAGCCGCTGTCTACATTAGGGACGATATTCTTGCTATTAAAAGTGCACCTATATCAGATAATTTGCTAGCGCCCCACTTTTGCTGTTACTCTCTCTCTTCATTCCATCCATCAAAATTTCCCCATAGAAGTATCATGCAACAAAGATCCGCATGCAGTTACAAAAGCTCAAAAGGTAAGCAGCTGCTAGTAAGGGTAAACAAATCAAATGAACATCTGAAATACAGAGGTTCTCGAAAATCAATGTTCCAACAAAATTGATTTTTGTATATCTCAACCATTTGATGAGCCAATATGACTTTCAAACTTTGGTAAAGTTTTTATTTATACTGTCAGGCTTTGATGTTGGCTGACGACCTTTGTCAGGACCACCAATAATGCCCCAAGTCTCGAATTGTCTTTGTCGTGCTCTAGCCCTCTCTTTCTCTTCTTCAGATTTCGATGAGTAACAGTATGGACAAGTAACTCCATACTCCCACAGTGGGGATTCCATGTCGGCATCACTCACCGGTTGCTTGCATCCATAGCAAAGCTTGAAAGTTCCCTGCACCAAACCATGCTCAACAGATACTCGTTTGTCAAACACAAAGCACTCACCCTCCCAGAGGCTCTCTGTCTTTGGAACTTCCTCCAAGTATTTCAGAATCCCACCTTCCAAATGATAAACCTGAAAGATTAAATCACAATACACATCATTGACCTTTATACTATGTCCCACAAAATAATTTTATTAGAAGTAGTTCTCTAAATAGAGAAATCACCTCTTTGAAACCCTTGCTGAGGAGGAAACTTGAAGCTTTCTCACATCGAATTCCTCCTGTGCAGTACATTGCAATCCGTTTGGGCATCCACTTTTTGGGAGAGGGAACTTCTTTATCAGTGATTTCAGCTGTTATCTCCACCTTCGACTCCTTGTGAGTAGTTTTATCATTTTGGAACTGATCATCCACCCAAGAAGGGAACTCACGGAATGCTGTGGTTACTGGATCAACTGCCCCTTTAAACTTCCCAATTCTAGTTTCATAGTCATTGCGCACATCAATCACCACCTAAATACATGTGACATCGCACCGGAACTGATTAAGTGCATTTACCCCTCCCCCCAAAAAGAAAACAACTTATAATCTCTCTCTCTTTTTAGGGCTTTTTGTCTGGTCAAGAACTAACCCGACCTACTTTGAAGAAAAATATATAGTCCAGCCCCTTTCCAAGTACTTTTGCCAAGATATATATGTAAAGAAACAACTAAGAAAATTCAGCTTCAGAATATAGCCTTTGGAAGAAAACTAGTAGACATATATAATATTCCTTAGTCCATTTTAATCCTTGGAAACTGTATGTGTCTGTAAAATTCAATTGTCATCAACAACTAGCTTTCATTTTAAAACAAAAATCTGAGGAAGCTAATCAGTTGAAACAGAGAAGAATAAGAGCCACAACAGCAATTCAGTAACTCACTGTATCTGGATCCCTAATCAAAGCATTCCATTCTTTGGGCTTCACATACTTCCCAACCCTTTCAATGGGTGATACAGTTGGCATTCCAAGAGTAACAATCTGCATAAACAGAAGAGAAGGAAAATAGAATGCATCACAACAAGTTTGCAAGATTTTGATACCATAATATAAGTCAGTACTTAAACCACAAGGAATCGGCCAACTAAGAAATACCTCTTTCTTCAACTTAATCCTCACATGATCCCATCGGAAGGGAGCATCTTCCCCAGCTGCAAGAGGAGAATTGCTGCTATGTCCATGATGTATAGCCTCCTCCTCAGGACTGACAGGAGACTCTAATTGTCTTAGCCCCTTCAAACGTTCATCACTTTGAATGAAGCCAAGAACCCTTTCCACCGACTCCCTGGTACCACAAATGCTTCCATTGATTCCTTCCGCTGCAAGAATGATACCCCCTGAAACACGCTGAGGAGTATCAGCTTGGTAAGAAATGTATGAGAATAATGCTCGTTAAGTAATTCTGTAGCTCACAATGTACAAACCAAGTGAGAATGAAATAATAATAAGATCAAGCAACCAATTGAACTCTTTTGCCAAATTTTATTCGACAAAGCTATTGTTTTAACCAATTGACAGAATAAATTCTTGCTTGCAATGGTTGGCTTCGATAATATGAAGAAATCAACCAAAAAGCAATTCCAATTGATTCAGTACGCTTAAGATGCTTCCTTTGCTTTTTTTCCCCCACTAAAAACAGTATAATTCAACACATAATTATGAACTCC
Organism: Aegle marmelos; assembly: GCA_030449875.1. Classification (NCBI taxonomy): domain Eukaryota; kingdom Viridiplantae; phylum Streptophyta; class Magnoliopsida; order Sapindales; family Rutaceae; genus Aegle; species Aegle marmelos. Next base: position 24,627,097 of record JASUUL010000143.1, read on the forward strand.
AGCATTCGACCAAAAACCTTGCAACAAAAAGAAATAATAAAATTAGACAAGTACCAGTTCCTCGCAAAGCCGCTTCAATGGCTTTCGCAAATTAGCGTGGTCAGGAAAATCCGCAAACTTGTAGAATGAGACCACCACGAGGGAAGAAGGGTTCGGGTCACCCGATTCGGGAACTGAATTTGTTAATACGGGTCTTCCCGAAATGGTAGTTAGGTTGCTGGAAGCAGTGAAGCAACTAGTAGAAACTTGCATGGCTTGAGAAATCCTAGTAGGGTTTGAGATTAATTGAGAGGTTTGCGGATTCTGTGACGTAGGTTTCAGAGTAAAGTGTAATCTAGGGTTAGGGCTCGGTTTTGGATGTGAAGTGCAAGATGATAGCATTCTCAGCGCCAGTAATGGAGGCGACCTGTACCTGATCATCAAGGCCAAGTTTTGTATTGCCGAAGCGGCGTCCTTAACTTCTTAACATTCTCATATAAGGCTATAGTTTCTCCATCTGTATTAATATTTATGTACCTTATTTGTAAATTTTTTTTTTTAGTAAAGATGCAACTGAAAAATAAAAAAAATACAAATTTTAATATATTAATTTTTTTAATTAGCGATATTCTCTATATATTAATTTGAGAATATATATATATATATATATATCGAGTGAGAAGATTCGTTATTACCCTGCATAGTATAATAATTAATTAAATAGAAGTGTTATAACACCATACGGTGCCATAACGAATTTGTGTCAAATCCACACTTAAGAACCTTTGCATATACGAGGGAGAGAGAGTACCATTCCCACACTACAGAGTGCAGGAACCATCATTAAATATATATATATATATATATATATATTTTAACTATATTAAAATTAAAAAATATTTAAAAATATTATTACAATATATTTTATCATGCAGTGTATTATAATCTTTATTTTATTTTTTTATCTTTTATTTTATTTTTAATTTTAATATATTTAAAATCTATGATTGAAAACTCGCTTTATATGTATATATAATAATTTTATACTAAAGAATCCCTCATATTAAAATAAAGAATAATATTAAAAAATAAAAATATATATAAATTTTTATATAATTACATGATAAAATATACTACGTTAAATTTTGTGTTTATCTTACTTTTGAAAACATCCCTCATTTTACTAAAAGAGTCCCTTCACATAAAATTATAACTTAATTTTATAATTACAAAAGTTTATAACTTCTGCAGAAGCTTTTTCGGATCTTTTATGCAGGCCAATAGAAAAAATTTGATTCATGGGCTGAGATTTGGCAAAGACACAACAATATTCCCATCAACTTTTGCACATGGCAGTCTCACTTTTACAAGAGCCTCTATTGAAAAATGCAAGCAATTGAAAGATTTATTTGGTCGATACGGCTCAAGCTTCAGGACATATTTTTTACTTCTTAAAGTCTTCAATGTTCTCTAGGAGGAGAATTCCAAAAGATCAAACGGTGGCAATTAAGACACTTTTCTCAATTAAAAGCAGTATCCAAGCATGAGAAACACTTGGGACTGCCCTTAATGATGAGGGGAAAAAAAAAAAGATGTCCTTTTTTTTTTTAAGTGATGCCAAGCTGAAGGTGTTAAACAAAATCTCTAAGTAGTAGAATAAACTCTTTTCTAGTGGGGATAAAGAAGTGTTAATTAAGGCAATTGCATGAGCAATACCAGCATTTGAAATGAGAGTGTTTAAGCTTCGAACTGGCCTTTGTGAAGATATTCAAAAAGCTATTGCAATATGTTGCTCGGGTTCTAAAGAGGGTAAAAATAGCATCCATTGGGCTAGATGGGAAAGAATAATCTATGCTAAGAGTTGAGGAGACATGGGATTTAGAGACCTTTTTTTTTTTTTTTAAATCTTCAATCAAGCAGTGATATCCAAGTAAGAGTGGAGATTATTGCAATTTCCTAAATCTCTTGTTGCCAAGATTCTCAAAGCAACATACTCTAAGCATACTGATTTTTTTAGTGCATCAAGCAGATTTAACCCATCTTATATATGAAGGAGTATTTCGTGAGGGTAAGTAAGTTTTCCAACAAGGTACTAGATAGAGGATAGGAAATGGAGGAAAAGTTCAAATGTATAAAGATAGGAGGATACCCAGACTTGATTCTTTTAAGCCTATTTTAGTTCCAACAATGCCTAAAGATGCTATTGTTGCAGATATGATCAATTATGAAAATCAATAGAATGTACACTTGGTCGGACAACACTTTTCTCAAAGCAAACGTAGAAGCTATTTTGAAAATACTACCCCTAAGAAACAAAAAACAAGATGAGATATTTTGGCATTATGATACAAAAAGACAACACTTTGTAAAGAGTGATACCAAATAGCCCCCAAAATCAAGTTTCCAAATACTCCTTATTGTTGAGTAACTAATGCTAGTTACTTGAAGATAATTTGGAACCGTTCCTTGCTAGAAATAATAAATATTTTTTTGTAGTAATAAAAAATATGTTACCTACTATTGAAAATTTTTAGAGAAAGAAGATATTATAAATAAGGATGGTAATTTGTTAGGTTAAGTTTAGGTCTAATTAAACTCAAGCTCGATTCGATCATTAAAACTGAAGGCTTGACATAAAAAAAAATGCGTTGTCTAACTTTATTTCATTTGTCAAAAATATAAAAATAAAACTATTTTGTTGTAAAACTGTTATATATTCATAATTTTTGATAAAAAAATAAAAAAAATTAAAAAAAATTAATGTTTTATACAAATAAAAACACACAATTCCACAACCCAAATAATAATAATAATAATGATTTTCCCCAAATATATCGCACGAAATCTATCATTTTTCAATTTAGAGCCAGATTGGATTAGATCACGGCTAGGGCTTTAATTTTTTTCCTGAGCTTAACTTGAGACCTAAAATTTTGGGTAAAAAGATTTGGACGCTTGCTCATTTAGCTGATTGTCCGTTTTCTAGACCAAGATAAGATGAGTTCTGTTTTAGACACATCGCAGAATCTGAGCAAAACAGATAGGAAATTGCAGGTATGTATTTGGTGGGTGGCCTGGAATGCAATAAACCATTTTCTTTTTGAAGGAAAAAAAGTCAAACCCTCAAAACAGAAGCAGTAGTAGACTACTTTCAAGAGAGTTAAAATGAAAGATCAAGCATAGAAGTTGAGAACGCTTCCAAGAAAAATCAATGGAGACCCTCTCACCTTGTGGATGGTTTAAGGCCAATATAGATGCTGCTATTGATGTGGAAAATCAGATAGCAAGACTGGGAACAATAATTAGAGATTCCGGGAGGTAAGATTGCGGTAGCTCATGTGAAAAGCTCCTAGTATTATGATAAATATGGCATCTTCAGAAGCTAAAGGCATTGAACGAGGAATGCAAATAGCAAAGGAAGTACACTCATCGTGGGTTATATTTGAAATGTGTTGCCAAGGAGTTGCAGATCCAGTAAACAATAGAAGGGCTAGTAGGACAAAAATTTGTTCGGTAAATTCCGACATTCAAGATTAGGAAGAATAATTTTCAGAAGGTCCAGACACAATCACACTCCTAGAATCTGTAATACTAATGCCCATTTCTTAGTTAAAAGGGCTTTAGCATGCGAAGATCCTATTGTGAATGGATAACGTACCGTTCGAAGCTAAGTGTTTATTTTCACTTTAAATGTACGAATCATGACTTTCCGTCACCAAAAAAATAAAAATAAAAATAAAAAAATTATAACTTAATTTTTCATCTATGGACTCAATCAGATCCGGTAACATTTATATTTTGGATTGAAATAAAAATTTTAAAATTAAAAATGTGGAGTAAGAGTGAGAGTGAAAATTGTTGTTTATTTACAATAAAATGAGAGTATACAATTGAAATCGTAATATAATTTATATATTTATATTGTCTTGAATAGAGAGTAAATGATTTTAAATTATAATTTTATCCTCATTAAAAAAATTATAATTTTTAATTACAAAATTAATAAAAAAATATTTAAAAGAATAAAATATTTATTTTATTATATTTATAAATTAATAACAATTATTAATATTCCTAGTTATACAAATCATAATTTTTTATTAAGTTTAATTTTAATAATGTAATAAAAAATATTAATTAGGACAATACAAATGAAATATTATTATTAATAATATAGTACAAAATTAATATTTTCTTCGAATAAAATATTTATTATTGTTAATTACTAATATTAAATAAATATGATACTATTTTTAAATAAATATAATGATATTATATTTAAATATGCTTAGTATTATTATTTTTAATAACTATGATTTATCAAATAGTATAATAATATTATTTATGTTTTTTTATTTTATCAAATATAATATTTATTTATTATATTTGTAAATAAATAATAATTATTAATATTCTTAATAATGTAAATCATATATATATATATATATATATATCACTTGATATAAAATTCTTGTTTTTACTCTATGAAACTGTCCGCCTAGGATAAGCAAGCTATATAAATTCATTTTATTTTGTACCCAACATATGATTGGATTAAAATTTAGTAGAAGTAATCCAATCCCAATTTTTTTAATCCGTCCACAAAACTTACTATATGATTCCCAGTGTTATTATATCTTGGCGTGGCATCTCCGCAGTTCAAAATTTTGTAGAGAAAACGACATTGCAGATTCTGTTTGTTGAGTTAGGTATACACAGAGCCATATAAATTAATATAATGTAACCCTCCAATAATTTGGCATTTGATTCTGATTAAGTAACAGGTCAAATGGGATTAGATTTTTAGTTAATCTATAACTAAAGTTGCATTAGATTATACTTAAAATGTTACATTGATAGGTGTGATTCATAGAACCTGGTTTAGAGCACGATACTTCAATTCTTCGGGGAAAACATAGCCAGATCCTTGCACGTTGTGCAAGTTGTGTTTGTTTTATATGGGAAATGATTCATCCACTGTCAAAAATACCCACCAAAAAATTTACAAAGTGAATCACTGTTTCACTTTACTCTTAAAAAAAAATAAAAAAAAATAATGCTCCAACATTCCTCGCTCCCCCGGTGAAGTGGCTGTTTGTTCCGGCGACGGAGCCGCCGCAGTGGTCGCACTCATTTTTTCTATAGTGTTGGCTGATTGCGACGGTGGATATGGCTCTTTGCTCGCGGTAGCTGAGCTTGTTAACAGTCTTGTGTGGTCTGAATTATTTTGGCTTTGATTGAAACGACGGAAAGAGTGTCGTTTTGGGTTTGCTTTTTCAAAGTCGAAAACCCAAATTTCAGCTGCCGTTTGCCTTTTCGTGGGCCGTCCATCATTACTGCTCTTTGCTTTTTGACGATTGTAGCTTTTTGCCATCAATAATATTTTAATGGGTTATGACGAGGGTGGAAAAGTGAATTGTTGCTATAAGAAAAAAGAAAGTATTTTTTAATTAAGTATGAAAAATTAAGCGGTCCGTAGATAATTTTTTTTCTTAAAATTAAATTATTTTTTAATCAGTCCTTATCTTGCTTTTATCAGTATTGCAGGCATCTTATTTAGCTTGACTTTGAATTTTATAATCTCGCTTGATAACATTAGAAAAACACAACTGGAAAAATTTAAAAATAAGGTTGAATTTGTAGAAAATAATACTCATTTTGTTTAATTGTCAATTCTCCAGAAGTACACCACACTTGGTGAATAGATATAATGTATTTGGGATTATGGGGACATTAGGATTTCATTGTGAGACCAAAAAACAGTTTTATTATTCCCTTTCACTATCACCGTGTTTGAATTTCGATTAAATGAACATCATCACTTGTTGAGATTAAAATTGTTTGGATTTTCCAAAAGTCTATGTAGCAATTCAAGGTAGCTCCCGATTTGATTTTGTTAGAATGAAAATTATGAAATCGACTGTTTTATTAGTTTGATTAAAATGATTAGCATTAAAATTAAGGATCATATGCGTATGTATAGTAATTTATAATAACATAAGGAGAAATTTTAAAATATATTAAATATATCGTATTAATTATATAATAAATAAATAATATTATAATATATATTTATTTATTTTAAATACAAATTATATAAACAATAATTATATATAAAATCACACATGTCATATATACATCAATTAATTATAATATAATAGATATATTTTAAAATTTTCCAAAACAAAACAAAAAGCTACTTTCGACTCGTTCAAATTTCAACACTAACAAATTTTCCTCTTTTAAAAAGAAAAAAAAAATCCCTTCAATTGTAAGCGTCAATTGTGGCTCATTTTATAATTGGTGAACACTTGTAACACTCGCAGTGCATCACCAAAAATTCTCCGAACGTAGTGATAATCGGATAATAACATCAGATTCCCTAAGTTGTTACATTTTTACAAACAAAGATTTTGTTTATATTCCATATGTTACAACTTACAAACAAACGTATCTCGAACCCAAAATTCTACGTATGGATTCAAAATGATTTAAAGCATTCAAACTCGATTAGAGGATTTAACCGTCACGATGGAAGAAATTTAACGGTCAGGATTTTCCAATCCTTTCGATAGAGATAGGGGGGGTCCCCCCATAGTCTTTTATCTTTCAACTTGAGAAATTATATATATATATATATAGATATAAAAAGTTTAGGGACCCAGATGATATTGTTTATATACGATTATTCGTATAATGAAGCTTGAATAACGTCATGAATGCATCACCAAACAAACGTAAGCACAGCCTTTGTAAGCAATTGGATGAATGTGGGAAAGAATTTTTTATTCTCCCCCCCTTCGTTGTATCCTTCCTTCCTTCTTCCTCTTCATTGCATCTCTCTTTCCTCATCACCTTTATCCTTAAGAAAAAAACCCCATCATACATATAAAACCACTGACTCATATATCAATTTAATTCATTCCCACTACATTCACAAAAAGCCCAAAAGAGAAACTAGTAAAAAAGATAATTAAAAAAATAAATAAAGTAAAGTTGAGGTAGCAAGATGGGCACTCTTTGTTCAGAGAAAACAACTAGGGAAAAGATGGTGAAGGAGCTTGTGAAAGGTAAGAAATTTGCCCACCAGCTTCAGGTTCTTCTCCAGAAGCCCTTTGAAGAACATGGGATGGCTCCAGCCGAGGATCTTGCTGTGAAGATCTTGAGATCGTTCACTCAGACTCTTTCTGTGCTTACTAGTACCGGTGCCACTACTTGTGATGATCATGAGAATTATCTGCAGCAGCAGGCAAATTCTTGTAATGTTAATTCTGATGACTGTCACCGGAGATCGGAAGATTCCGGCGAGAGTAAGAAGAGGCCGCCGGTGAAGGACAGTGTCAGTAAGAGAGGATGCTACAAGAGAAAGTAAGATTAACTTTTTATTAAAGTCGTTCTTTTTGTTAACTTACTTGTGGTTGTGGGTAACTAAAATAGTGCCTAATCTCATATGAGCTGTAGCATATTGATTATTCAATGCTCTGTTATTTTGAGCAGTTGGGTCCGTGATTTGACTTCGGCAATAATGAAACTTCCTAAAACTATCTGGTTTGCAGGAAAAATTCGCAAACATGGACAATAGTTTCTTCAACTACTAATGATGGTCATGCATGGAGAAAATATGGCCAAAAGGAGATCCTCAATGCTCAATATCCAAGGTGATTAGAAATAGAAATGATCTAGGTTGAGCAACTGTGGAATATGTGTAGTGTTTTTCCTTTTTTTTTTTTTAACTTTTCCAAATTGGAGGTTAACCTAATGCTCCCGCATTAAAAATGAATCGCTATAAATTTTAGGTGTAATTTAATTTCTCTTGTTGACAGAGGATTATGTTTTTGAATCATAATAGTAATTTCACCTCTTGTGTAATTCTGTATATAGCGCCTTGTTAATGTTAGTAACTACTGATGGCTAACTATGGATAGACCTTTGTTGTTGTTGATTACAGGAGCTACTTCAGGTGTACACACAAGTATGCACAGGGCTGCCGGGCAACGAAACAAGTTCAAAGAAGAGACGATGATCCTCAAACGTATGATATAACATATATAGGCCATCATACTTGCAGAGATATCATCAGCTTCCCACAAATTGTGGTTGAAAATTCTGAGCCTAACCGGAGTAGTACTATTAGCACTGGTGGTTCTTTTGTAGTGAGTTCTTCATCTAGCATCCCAACAGAAGAAATCAAACAAGAATGCAAGGAAGAGACAACAAGTACTGATCATCAAGATTTTTCATCATTGGATTCAATTGTGTGGGAAGATTTTGTCACTTTTCAATCATCCGATGAGCTAGAAGCAGCAGCCATGGTGTCTTCATGTAACAACAAGATGATCTTCTCTCATAGCTTGGACATGTACAATGATTTTGAGCATGGGTTTCATTTTGATGAGAGTGAGTTCTTTTAGGATTCTTGTAAAGTTCAATTAAGCACGGCTAACCCGTGGCCATTCCTTGTACACAAGTCTAATCACTTTACTTTTGTGGAATAACAATAGTTCATCAATTTGCTTTTCTTGAATTTCCATACATTAATTAGTGATTAGCCTCCAAATTTTTCTGTGGGCGAAAAAAAAAAAGAAGAAAATCTCTGAAGTAACTTAAGGGGACTGGACATTTTATTTAAATTAAAAAATAATTTTATTTTATCTTCAATGCCATGAATGCGAGTCCACTTTGAATGTAATTTAGAAATTAATCAGATAAGCTCTGGGATTATTTAATAATTCGATGGAGAACACGACAGCGAGTGTATTTGAATACATTCAATCATTTCTGTTACTCTGATCTAAAAATAAAGCACTTTTTTCCCTTCCCCCCCTAAACGTCAAAATAATAGAGTATTTTTCACATACTTCTCTTATTGTGCGAGCTATCACACTGCAGTGTGAAAATAAACTTTCTGCCCGCAAAAACTAAAGGAATGAATGACAAAGCAAACTCTGTGAGATGGGATTTTGCTAATTAAGCGTCTTGTACTTAGATTCTGAACTGTGTTAGATTCTCAAACCTAAGGGGAAGTACGTACATGTACTCAAAGCAGGGAAAATACTTGCTGGTTTTTCTGATTTTGAGTAATAATTTTATTCTGAAATACTAATTTATCAAATAAGTGGTTATCAAACACAAATAATAATCGTTACTTAAAAAACAAAATAATGGCAAAAGATTCATAGGTAGCTTCTATAGATTTTAATAATCTTATCTGGAATTTATTGTGGAAAAATCTGTAGAAAATATGTTGTGATTTTGACGGGGTTTAAACTTCAAAACTGCAAGTTGCTTTTTTTTTTTTTTTTTCCTGTTTAACGACATTGTTGATGGTTAATTGATGGAACGTATGACATTTGTGGACCCAATAAACTTTAGGATCCGGCTACGTTGCCATTAACTAAGCTCTAAATTAATTTGATTATTCTCAGTCAGTTTGCAAGTTGCAACTTGCTTGATGCATCATCATGTCAAAGTAAACGGCAATCAATAAAAAGACAAGCTCTTACGCCGAATGAGCAGAACTAGGTCCCATTAAAAAAAAAAAAATAGTTTACTCAATATTAATAACTTAAAAAAAATTATTAATTTATTAAGATAATGTTATGCTCATAACATGAATTTTTATAAATTATAGAGATATTATAATTAGAGAATCTAATGATTTTATTAATTTAATATTGTAATTAGACACTTGATAATCTTTTAATTGGATTGCATAGTTATATTAAATTTACATGATAACTCATTAGAATAGAACATAAAATATAATAATAAATTCTCATATCAAATTAAAAGATGTAAAAAAAATAATAATGATCAACGAAGATACTTATACAGTGAAAAAAAAGAAAAAAATCATGAATATTTTATATGTACTTAATTTCAAATTAGTTTATTATCAAATTATGTATTAATTGGATCATATAGAAATTAATTTTTTTTTGGGAATTTATTATCTAATGAACTTATTGAATTGTTAATTTATCATACTGACCTTAAACCAAAATATTTAACCGAGGTTGTTAATTCATCAAGCATTAATTTAATGAGTTTCTTTTTTTTTTTTTCCCCTCTCGAGCGGTATGAAAGAAAAGGTGTGGACGAAGTTTAATTTAAGCGTGGAATATACCAAGCCTTGATTAGAGGATTTATTTGAGTAATAATATTTTCGTGTGTGTTCATCGTTCAAGCATTTATGAAACCAAAATGTTCGTTATCACGTTGGAACCATTCGAACAAATTAATTGCACTTCCAGAACCATTGTTAGTCCAATTTTTTTTTCCCCCATGTTTTTCAGCGCCACTAATATCGTTCTCCTTGGATTTATCAACTTGCTCAAATGATTAACTTTTTGTGTCCAAACCAGGACAAGAATTGACATCTAGTGCTGATGGCCGATTGCTGCGCTGTGTGTCACATGCAGCCCCCGTGTTTAGAAGGGCAAGCGAATTAAAATTTGCCCCGGGGAACCAGCAGCGTGTTCGAAAGGTTAAAGTGAAAGATTGATTGGGCAAGCGAGGAATTATTAGAGATCGAAAGCAAATTTTATATCTGTCCTGTTGCGTCCCATGACGTCCCGTATCTTGGGCATTGTCCGAAAATTGACAAGAATTTAACTCATGCATGCTGTGGGGTTTAAAGCATCTAGTCACAGTTGTGTTCTAGACCCCATAGCCACGGATCATAATTGTCTTGTTATTGATGAAACTGGTGCGCACCATTGAAGCTTTATACAATTTTTCTGTCAGTAACAGAAGGCTCTCAGAAGACAATAGGACGCGTGTCATAAAAAGTGTTGAAGTTAGCACGCAGCTGAAAAGTTTGAAAAACAATGTAAAAACAATGTGATTTCTCACTTATATTAACTCAGAAATTTAACCAAAATTCGTGAAAACGGGAATAAATAAATGAAGGCAACATGCGTGGCAACTTGGGGGTGCCATTTCTCAAGATGTCATAAATGGGTGCAAAATTAACTAGTTAGCCTATAGCTAGCCATCAAAATTCAAAAAGACGACAGGTTAAGGAAATTAATTATGTAAAGTTGTTACTCTTTCTTGTCTTCGGTGTGCCATTTGTCTTCCACATTGGACGAAGAGAAGAGAAACTCCATGCTGTTGCTGCTGCTGCTGCCGGAATTAAACATTGCATCAGCCATATTTGCCACGAAGTAATCTCCGGCAACCTCCCTTTCGTATCGAACGGTCGAGGGGCCGGCACCAGTACTCGAACCTCCGGCACCTACATCCATTGAGAGCCATCGGCCGATGTTGATTGTTGATGAAGGTTGTTGCACGGTGACACTCTGCTGTGTGGTCATCTCTTGTGTGATCTTGGCTGATGACGATGCGGGCGCCATCGATGGCGCCGTTGCCGACATGTGACACGTATGATCTCCATAGTACACTATTTCAAATTTGGAAGGGTCATCATCTAGCCGCTGCACTTGCTTCTTTGCTGGGCATCTGTACAACTTCTGGTGCGTGCACCTGTAATAACTCCTGAAAAATGATGATTAACAATGGTTAATTCTCCTTCGTATGACTACGTTAAATTTTATTAACTTGGTATTTGATTTTTCAAACATTCTTTGATGTTAACTTTTGGTCAGGTAAAGGACTAATTAATTAATAATTAAGCAGTCTTCATAGTTTACCGCTGAATCAAAAGTACATAATTCAGTGGTCAATCCCAATCACCTGCATGCATACTCGGTCAAATTTAGGCATACTTATTATGATTACTTACTTGATCAAACATTTTGAAACATAAAAAGGGGAGTTGATAATAAATAGAGCAGTTTCAATCAACTTCATTGGATCTTCTTTAAACTGCTGCGCCATCTTTCTTCATGCTTTGAATATTGAATGCGTCAAATAATATTCATTAATCATTGTTCAAAATTCATAGTGCACGGACTAGGTTGCTAGCTCTGACTAATTTTGTACCTCGGATACTTCGAATTCAGAATCTCTTTCTGGCCATATTTTCTCCAAGTGTAGCCATCCTCCGGTGGAATTTCTGTATTTCCGATCAGCGGCGCCGGTACTGTCTCTGTTCTCGCATTCGCACTATACATAAAGAACCAAATTCTACGTTAAATATCATACAACCTGGAGAATATTTTTGTTGCTCATGTGCTGCCAACATAACATCAACGATAATAATAATAATAAATACGGTAACATCAAAAGACTTAACGCTATGTGGTAGTATTTTCTAAGAACTAGCATGGAAATGCTAGGAAATGCTTTTTTAGCTTTTGCAAGCATTTCCCTTTCGGAAATAGCAATTCTCATGAAATTGCTGTAGGGTTTGCCGATGGATCCAAGTCTTTGTGAGTGAAACACAAGTCATCTAAAAATTTAGGTTACATCTGAATTTGATACATGCAATGACCCAATAAGTTTCATCACATATCACAGTAAATAACATCAATCAAAGGCTTAATGAAACGGTAATCTGAGCATGTTTTAGACTCATTTTGAGGTCATGTCTGCGCATAAACATATCTACCCCCGTTCATGGGACAGGTGCCTTTGCTATGGGAGCTCGAACCCTATACTGCGTGCTCATGGGCTAATGATACATGAATTAATCTTAGATGAAGAAGCGTAAACACATTTTTGATGTCAATATATATGTACCTTCTTCGATGTCTCGGCTGCGAAGATGATGAAGCTCTGCTAGAATCTGAAACGTCCATTGGCTGAACGATAGGATGATGATCTCCTCCAAAGCTTCTCAATCTTGTTGTCGAAGTTCCTTCCAATTCTCTTGCACCCATTTCACCAACGAACTGCTGCGTTAAGCTAGACCTTAACCATTCCTGCAAATTTGGATCAATGATCTGCTGCTGCCGCCGCTGCTCAGGGAATGATGTCTCACCGGCCGCGGCCGCCGGATGAAACCAAGCTCCAAGAGCTTGGTAATGATGAGCAGCATTCAACCTTTCCTTAGCAGCATAGAAGCTTTTAATGATTTCATCACATGATCTTGAAATCATTTCAGGTTGGTTTGCGATGTTTGGTAGGTTAGCTTCAAGCTCTTTAGCTAACTTGCATCCATTAACGATCAAAGATATGATCTCCTCCATGGCTTGGCTCTCTAGTTACGCTATTATTGTTATTATTATTATTTTTTTCTTTTGCTCACTTTGCTAATTTGGCTTGTAATGGAGGAAATTAATTTAAACGGCGGCCGAGTTTTCAAATCTTTGCCTGACCAGTATGCTTCTAAGTAAATGGTAATTATATAAAAAAAGACATGTATCTTCAAAGTAACATCTGTCTCTTCTACACGGTATACAAAGGGAAAGAACCCATGAAAATATGACCAAGTCGTGGTCTCCTTTAAAAGTCAACTATTTTTCTTAAGTCTAGAGGAAGACTTGCCAATTCTTGATTTGAACCTTGAAGAATTTTCTATGCTTTGAAGCTATGACCCCTGCACCAGTATGACAGTTTCTTCTTCTAGACTTGCCTTTGAAAAATTTGTAAATTTAATCAATATTATTATTTTTGTTTAATGACCAAAATATGATTCATCACTTGGCAGCTGGGGTATTTAGCCCTTTAACCCTACGTCAGGGGTCATGACCGTATCACATCTAGGTCAAGATTCCATTCGTCCCAGATTGCATGCACTCTTCAGGCTATAATCATCGTATGCTGTTTTTTTTTTTTTTTTAAATTATTGGTTTTAATGCAATTTCATTTTGCTTTTTTTGGTTCTCCAAACTTCTCTATATACCGAATATTGACCGGAGTAACAAAGAATCATTTATTTAGTTAGCTCTTTCAGTTTGAATTTTAAGGAGACAAGAGTTAAAAAAACAAAAAAAATAAGTTGGATTTAGATGGACTGTATTTTTTTAAAAAAATTATTATATTAAGAGTAAAACTTTAATAAGAATGCTATCCTTACAAAGTTGAGATATAAAATTTATATTTTAATTATTATGGTGGATGATGTTATAGTATCTCATAAGGCAATATAATAATTAATTTTTTTGGGATAGTCATACAATAATTGGTTATTAAGCCTTTATTTATTTCTTATCACTCAAAATTTAAAATGAGATAAAAAAATTTAAAAATATATAAATTTTGTCAACATCGCACTGGGGGTGTGTCACATGTAAGAGACCTTCCCCTCCAAGAAAGTTTCCAGGGGCCCGCCCCGGGGGTGGGGTCCGCGGGGGCGCCATCAAAAAGAGTCAAAGAGAAAAAAATGATTTCCTACGTGACCAAAACAATAAAATTACAAATAAATAAAATAAAGAATGTTGCCAGGTGCACCTCGCTGACTCTTGGATGTCGGTGTACTTTGAATTGAAGGGGTGATTATAGTTGGCTCATCGGTTAAAGGTATCTGGGCTCCTAATCATACAATGCGTACGGGCCGAAATCTGGCCCAAGCTTAACGAACTTTTGGTTAAAGGCCTTGATGATTCGAAGAAGAACAAACCTTCGCCGTCCGCGCAGCACCCGATGAAACCCACCCCATTCGCAGTTTTCTCTTCCCGTTTTCAATTTCGGTCTCCTACTGTCTTGTACAGATCTCATATCTCTTTTTCCCTCCATCTCTCTGTCTAGATCGTCTCTTTTTTCTGTTTTTGTTTTGTAATTTGATTACAAAACAATAAAACTAAATATAAAAGTAAAAAGAAAATGTTTAAATTCTTGAAGGGAGTGGTGGGCGGATCTGGTGCGGGCGTTAAGGATCTGCCTTACAACATCGGCGACCCTTACCCCTCCGCTTGGGGCTCCTGGTCCCACTTCCAAGGCACCTCCAAGGTAATTCAATTTTCGTTTTCATTTAATTTTAATTATACTTCCCTTCGACTTCATCATTCCAATCAATCGGCGCGATTCATCAAAACTCTATCTAATTCACTCTCAATCAATCGATCAATTAGGATGATGGATCTCCGGTCTCTATATTCTCCATCTCTGGAACGAACGCTCAGGATGGACACTTGGCAGCTGCAAGGAACGGCGTCAAGCGTCTCCGCACTGTATGGAAACTTTGTTCATTAGTGTGTGTAGTTAGTTTGTGAGAACTAAGCAGTTATTTGAATTGGATTAAATTTCCTTTCAGGTTAGGCATCCGAATATTCTGGCGTTTCTTCACAGTACTGAGGTTGAAAATTTTGACGGTGCAAGTACGAAGATCACTATCTACATTGTTACCGAGCCTGTTATGCCTTTGTCTGAAAAGATTAAGGAATTAGGTCTTGAAGGCTCACAGAGGTACAAAGCCCTAGTCTCGTGATCATTTTGCTCAGTTTTGATTCCCCCGCAATGCTACATTGCATCCTTTAATGATTCCCCAGTAAGGTTCACAGAGGCATCCTAACACACTGAGTGTTAGGCACTTGTTTTGGCATGTACTCATGCATTTGAGGTCATTATGGTCCAAACTCATTTTAGAGACTCTGTCACTTGATATTATTTGATTTGACACTATTTTACATCTCACTTTATTTGCTACTTAAATTTACTTAGGACATGCTTGTAACTTTGCTTAATTTCGAGAGCACAACAGTTTGAGTACTTTGTAAACACTCACTTTTCTTCTTGTTAATGTCACTTTCTGCATCTCTTTCTTTTAATGGATTTTAGGTTTGGCAGTGGACATGCTGTGTCTACTGTTATGTATATATGTGACAATTCACATGGGTCTGGGATATTGTTGGCCATTCAAAATGTCTATGCGTCAATGAGTTTGTGATGTTTTGTTTGTTTCACTTGTGACACGTGGCAGAGATGAGTATTATGCATGGGGGCTGAACCAGATAGCTAAGGCTGTGAGCTTCCTGAATAATGATTGTAAACTTGTAAGTATTATCCATTAAAATTTATTGGAGTTTTAATTTATGTACTGTTTGAATTATTAATTAACTTCAGGAAGGAGAGGTCTAAGATTCATTTTCATTATATGTGCTGTTTATTGGAATATGCTATGCAAGTAGACAGTGGGATAACTCTATTACAGAAATTATGCACTTTTGTTCTTGTGAATTTGAGTGATCAATGAATCATGTAGTGGTTATTTTTTTTTTTTGACACTTGCATAATGGATCTGGCTAAAACTTGCGGGAAGCTCTTGTGTGACATTAATTGAGTTTCTGCCTGCCTTCCCCTCCCTTTTGGCCATTTCACTTTTTGATTATGTTGCTTCTGCAGGTTCATGGTAATGTTTGCCTGTCCAGTGTTGTTGTCACACCAACTTTGGACTGGAAGCTGCATGCTTTTGATGTTTTGTCAGAATTTGATGGGAGCAATGAAGCAGCCAATGGACCAATGCTGGTAGCTTTTATAACTAATAAAGGAACTAAATTATCTTATTCTATGGAGCCTTTTAAACTCTGGAATAAATGTTTAACTTAATACTGGATAATCTTCTTCTTCTTCTTTTTAACAATAGCTCTCCCTCTCGCCATTTTTTTTTTTTAAATCAACTCTAGCTTTTCTTTAAGACCTTGCCATTGGTGTGATTATTAATAGGTATCTCCTTTTTTGACCTGATTTCTATTCCATACTCGTTTTTCCGATATTTAAAGCTGTGTTTCGTATCTCAAATAATTTAATGTTTTTTGCCCTTCCATTCAGCAATATGCATGGCTTGTTGGAGCTCAATATAAACCTGTGGAGTTGGCAAAGTCAGATTGGACTGCAGTAAGAAAATCCCCGCCTTGGTCCATTGATTCTTGGGGCTTGGGTGAGTCTCTGTCACTTCTTTTTGGATTTGAACATAACAATGTATTTTTTTTTTTTGCTAAGAAACAAAAGTATATATAAAACTACAATAAATATGTACAAGGATTAGTAGGACTACAAATCCACAAAATAAGGACGAGAAGTCCCTATATAAACGAACATAACAATGTATGTTGATGCTCCCCTTGTACAAAAGTTGGATGCGTTGTCTTTTTCTTCTTTTTATTGTCTTCCTAACTTGGGTGGTTCTCATTTGATGATGATACATTCAATTTGAACATATTTCCTCAGTTGAGGTTTTGTGAGAAGGATATTACATTTTAAAGGGGAACTAGCTACAATCCATATGCGCTCTTAAGAAATAGTTTTCTTGATGCAAGAGATGGATGTTTGCTGAAAATTCATTGTTTGGAGGTCATGTGCACGATACAATTCCACTTTAAACTGCTTGTGTTTATGTGTAGGCTATTTTCACATGTTTGTGCTTAATTATGGTATCTTTCCTTTCAGATTTTTTTTTTTTTGGGTTTCATATTATCATTTGTATGACTAACTTGTTTTGGTTGATAGGCTGCCTTATCTATGAACTCTTCTCTGGCATGAGGTTGAGCAAAACGGAGGAGCTCCGAAATACCGCTTCCATTCCAAAGGTTGGCTTTTATTGTTTGGAGTGACTCCATTATGACTGATTGTATGATCTTGGTTTTTTCTACTTCAAGATATTTGAAATGACTGATTTATTTTATGCTTGCTTTTGTTTCCTCATGAACTTGTTGCTGTGCACACAATTTCTTGGTTGTTTACATATTGATTACTTTGAAAATACATTTTCATTTGCATCTGCCCATTTCTTGTCTCACAGTCTCTGCTTCCAGATTACCAGCGGCTCTTGAGTTCCATGCCTTCTCGCAGGTTGAATTCATCCAAGCTTGTTGAAAATAGTGGTGAGTTTTTCCTTTTAACTCTGGGTTGTATTTGGTTTATTGCTTTGAAAAGTGATACACTTCTCAGAGCACCATTTTCAGATTGCTTTATGACAGAGTTATCCCATTAGATTGTCAACATTGGTTGGATATATTTGGATTGTTCCATGTCATCATTAAGGCAATTCTAGATTGTTATGACTCCTTTTTGTCTTTTGTATTTCTGGCATTGTTGCATTTGTTTCTAAAATTTATTTTGCTCTGCCATTCTTCTCATTATCCTAACATAAAGTTGGGAACTTCTGGATTGACAGAATATTTTCAAAATAAGTTGGTGGACACAATACATTTTATGGAAATTCTGAATTTGAAAGACAGCATTGAGAAGGATACGTTCTTTCGGAAACTTCCAAATTTATCAGAGCAACTCCCTCGCCAGATTGTGCTCAAGAAGGTTTGTTTTCAAAATTCCAATGTGATTTGCTTCCTCATTTTAAACCGGTTCTTTTCCTTGCTAATCATGATTTTATTTTCTGGTTTACAGTTGCTTCCTTTATTAGCTTCTGCCCTTGAATTTGGTTCAGCTGCTGCCCCTGCACTGACTGCATTGTTGAAAATGGGTTCTTGGCTGTCGACTGAAGAATTTAGTGTCAAGGTCATAGTCCTTTCTTCTTCTTCTTCTTTTTTTTTTTTAATTTTTTTTATTTTTATAATATGGTTTTTGATCCCTTTTTCTCTTTGTTCTCACTTTATGTATTTTACAGTCCTGTTTGACTAGGTTTACTTTCTTTATGTAATTTGCAGGTACTGCCAACTATTGTAAAACTATTTGCCTCCAATGACCGAGCAATTCGAGTTGCTCTCTTGCAACATATTGATCAATATGGAGAGTCATTTTCTGTGCAAGTTGTTGATGAGCAAGTATGTAGCTAATAATAGAATGATTTTTATGTCTGCTTAATTCTTGCAAATGCTAGATGGTACTAGTGTTTGTATGAATGTCCAGATGACAAATTCTTAACTCCACTTTGGAATATTTTTTACTAGGTGTACCCTCATGTTGCTACGGGGTTTGCTGACACATCTGCTTTTCTTCGTGAAATGACTCTTAAATCCATGCTTGTTTTGGCTCCAAAGGTATGCGTATCTTAGTTTATTGGCCACAGTGTCTTTATTTCATTTTGGTTTCAATAACATGCTTGAGGAGGAAAACCAAATATTTTGATGTAAAAAGCGCATACTAGTTATGGTGAAATTTATGTTGCAAGAATATTATGACTTCCTGGTCAATGTTGAGAACTTACACTGACATTTAAAGTTAGACATTGATAATTATATTTCTTAATCATCTTCTCCTTGTCTTTTCTTGTATTTTAATCCATTGCCACCTTTCGATGTAAGCTTATTTTGATTGTTTATTTACTAATCCTTAATAACTTATCTATTTATTACAAAAGGTGTGGAGATGAAAAAATACTTGTCATGCCTTGTGGTGTGGTGACAATGACTATTGCTAAAATGAGGATAGTCAGGGAGTGCTTGTATAAGAATTGACAATATGAAGAGCATACTTAAGTGATTCCAGGTGTGGTGCTCATTGTGATGTGTGGATAATAGTATGCTGTCTAAGATGGTTGGACTTGCGAAGCGGCAAGTAGATGCCTTTGCGGCAGTAGATTAAGTACATGTACAGAAAAAGTATGGATGAGGTGTTACTGTAATTTTGCGACACTATTAATATTCAGAAGATATAGCCCTAAGTAGATATATGGCAAAACATAAACTTAGTAATTGGCCTCATCAGGAATTAACATTGTAATGTAGCACTATTTTTATAATGGTTCAGACATGCTTCTCCGCCTCCTGTTACATTATGGACCATTCATCTAGTCTATCCCATGGTTATTTCATCTTTAGGTTTAAGGTTTCTTTCTGTAGTTAATTATAATGGTCGATAATGACATGTGGTTTCTGTGTCCTTCCTAATGCTGTTTTCGGTTGACATTTTGCAGCTTTCTCAACGTACCATATCAGGGTCTTTGTTGAAATATCTTTCAAAGCTGCAGGTATTTTGCTGATAGCACTGAATTCCATTGGATTTGGTTTCTAATGAAAATCGGGCTTTTTTGTTCTTTTGGTTTTTGTGGGGGGGGGGGGGGGCGGTGTAATCCAGAAATCATCCAACATTCTTAGACTTAGAAATTGGTTTTCTCTATGAACTGAAATTAATTGTTTGCTTCTTTTTTTCATATTTATAGTTTTTAACATTAGTTAACTTTTACAGGTTGACGAGGAGCCTGCAATCAGAACAAATACTACCATATTACTAGGGAATATTGCAAGCCACCTGAATGAAGGGGTAAGTGCTGCAAGTTGCGTCTTTTTCTCTTTCATTTTTCTTTTTTCAGGTATCTTGAACTTTTATTTTTTGTTGGAGATGGTTAATATTTATTACCATGATTTATTTGTTTTATTGATTAACAGATTGATTATATTTGTTCTTTTATTGAAATATCAAGTGATGTGTTTAATTGTGGAGTGCAGACAAGGAAAAGAGTTTTGATTAATGCTTTTACAGTCCGTGCATTGCGGGATACTTTCTCTCCTGCCCGAGGAGCTGGTAAGGAGGTTTGAATATAATTCTTGTCTAAGTCAATTTGTTAGCTACTTTTTTACTTCTTTTCATTTAAATTGGTTTCTTGTTTTTATTTAAAGTATTTTTAAAAAAAGAAAGGGAAAACTCCTAGAAAATTCTTGGTTGTGGTTGGTTTGTTCATGCTTTAAGTCAAATATCCTTTTCTGTAGTTCAGAACATGGAGCAAGTCTGCAGTTTTTACAAAAGTATTTATAAACTTTCTAGGTGTTTATTAGCTCTTTTAGCTTCCAAGATTGAAGTTGCTGACCTGCATCATTTTACTCTTTCCAGGAGTTATGGCTTTATGTGCCACCAGTTCTTATTATGACATCAACGAAGTTGCAACTCGGATTCTTCCAAGTGTGGTTGTGCTTACCATCGACCCTGACAGGTTACATATCTTTAGATGATCTCCTTTTTTTTTAAAAAAAAATTGTTTACCTCTATAAAATGAATGAGTTTGCTCTTTCCTGTGAACAGTGATGTCAGATCAAAGGCATTTCAAGCAGTTGATCAATTTTTGCAGATTGTAAAGCAATACAATGAAAAGGTGTAAATTCATCCTTTTCTCTTTATTATTTTTTTTTTTGGGGTATTGCATTTTTTATTTGTTTCTTATGTGATGTTTGATAACCTGATTGCTTGATATTTTGTTATACTGATATCTTCTATGATTTCTCTGTAGACAAATACAGGAGATGCTACTGGAGCATCAAGTGTTGGAATCTCATCAATGCCAGGGAATGCCAGTTTACTTGGGTAAGTGATTGGAATTTTCATTATGGAAGTGTGGCTCCTTTTGTGTGCACTTATATGTAGGCATGATTGTTTATCTTGCCTTCTCCAGCTTATTTTGAATAATGATATGGAGAATGTAGGTTTAGAACAATATTTTTCTTTCAAACTGGTACCGTATATTTGTTGCACGAAATGAGTCTTAAATCTGATTGTTACAGATATGTTGTCTGTTTGCCAATGAGAAAAGGATATGTTGTCTGTTTCGACATATTTTTTTATCCTTGAATTTGTACTGACACAGTTATCATTACTGTGCAGATGGGCCATGAGCTCTTTGACACTCAAAGGTAAACCTTCCGAGCAAGCAACAGTTGCTTCTGCAAATTCCAGTTCACCTCTGACTTCAACAACCTCTAGTACCAGCTCAGGTATGCATCTTGAGCCTGATTATTGTTGTTTAAATTGTTTACTTAAGGACTTGTATAGAATGATCAAACAAATTAAGGTTGTTAAATGGTGAAGAATTGAACAGTTGAAGAATCCTTCATTGTTACTAAATGAAGGGGAAAGGATCTGGTGTGTATCATGACCACGTAATCAGAAAGACTGGTATACAGGACTACTGATATATATTTCTTCATTGATTTTGTGTAATTTGTCTGTGCAAAGCATTAAGGGTGCCAAATTACTTAATGAGTACTGAATGGAATCACAAGAATGCAATGGAAAGTTTTGGATTTGGTACCATTTTTCACTTATTCTGAATTGACTGTAGCTGCCACTGTTACTGGGTCAGATTATTTGACTCTATGGGCCGGTCAATTAGGAAAAATTGATCTCGTCTTGACTTGGATGGGCATAGATGTGCTAGTGAATGCTGCTTCTGGGTGTTCAATAAAAAATCATGGATATGAAATGAATTCTCCTGTATATGTGATTCCACTTCTTATATGGATGCATTCACTCTGGGTTCAATCAATCCCTGATGTCAGTTTTCTGTGGTAATTTCAGTAATGGAAACTGCAACTAACACACCGATCCATCGTGTAAGTTCGGGCACAGACTTTTCTGATCAACCAGCAGGTCCAGCACCACCATCCCCTACTTCAACAGATGGATGGGGAGAAATTGAAAATGGACTTCATGAAGATCACGACAGTGACAAAGATGGGTGGGATGATATCGAACCTCTTGAAGAGCCTAAGCCATCTCCTGTCCTTGCCAACATCCAAGCAGCTCAAAAACGACCAGTCTCGCAGCCAAAACCACCAGGTATGTAGCAGTACTTGTGTGAATACATGCGCATAAATGAAATTCAAGACCTCATTCAAACGTGATGATTAAATGATTTACTTATCCCTTCCGCAGCTACAAGTGTACGACCAAAAAGTACAGTGAAGGTACCTAAAGAGGAAGATGATGATTTGTGGGGTTCCATTGCTGCTCCTGCTCCAAGAACATCTTCAAAACCTCTAAATGTGAAACCAGCAGCAGCACTAGATGATAATGATCCCTGGGCTGCCATTGCCGCCCCTCCACCCACTACGAGGGCTAAACCTTTAGCAGCAGGTAGAGGCAGAGGAGCCAAACCTACTGCACCTAAACTTGGCGCACAAAGAATAAACCGGACATCATCGGGGATGTAAAATACATAAGAAAGAACAAAACAAACGAAAACAAAATGTGCTGTAAATTTTTAGCTCTCTCCATTTTGGGTCACTGGATATCTAATCTAAATACAATGAATCCAGGTTACCGTGAGTTGTGTTGGTCACAGTTTTTGTCATATTATTTGTAGTATCATTCTTTTCAACCAATTATCTCAATGTTCTGAAAGAGCAAATTCATAGTGTTTGTATACATTCTTGTGGATGTAACGTGTCGTACATTTTTGTGGAATAACAACAAAAAGTCTCTGCCTGCGAGATTGTATTTCCAACCTCAGATTCTAGAAATTATTACAGTTTCGGGGGAGCAAAGTCTATTTTTGTGTAGGGTTCGTGTTGAATGCATTTCATTGGAAGACGTTTATACTGATTCGTAGTTTTATAATTCGTATGTCGCGGTTGTTGTTGACATTACTCGTAACTAGGATATCATAATTTCAGATGCAAAGTTTGCATTTTAAAAGGATGTGGCTGGAATTCTAGACCTCTTCCACCATGATATTTTACCACTTGAAGCATACCCGTGGAATTAGCTCTAATGTATCAATATTTTATATATGATAAAGCTTTACAAATGGAGGCGCGGTCCTAGACTTTACCGAGCATAAACTTTTCACTTGTAGACTTGTAGCTAATCCGGGAAAGTAGATTTATCTTAGGTTACGGTGAAGTTGAAAATGTAGAAATAAAAAGAAAAAAAAAATATGTACCCAAACGGAGCAGAGAGAGACGTGATTGATTGAGCAGGCAGCATTCTCTTTGACTAGGAAAATAATAGAATATAGCCACGTGCACTATTGTACTGTTTCTATTCTCTCTCTTTTAGGAAGGAAGAAAAAAAAATTCTAAAAAAAAAAGAGGAAAAAACACAATGCGTTGCAGAAACTGCAGCGCCATGTCTGATCCATTCTCAAATGTGTACAACTTTCGCATAATTGTTGTGTATTTAAGCTGTTATTTGATAAACCAAGTAAATGCTTCGGTTCATGAATATCATAACGAAAGTTTCATTCATCGTTCAAATTCTTATTTCTTTCATGGCGGCAGTGAAGGCCTTTATGCCTCCAAGGTTCGCATTGATACTGACAAGCCCACTTCTAATGAAGACAAGCCCATCAATGGCAAGTCCTTTATAAGGTAAAAAGAAATGTGCTTTGCCTTTTTGTACATTTTTTTATCTCTTTGTTTCCCAGGAAAATTTTTTAAGGTCAAAATGAGAAAGTGGCTCTGAGGTTTTGTTGTAAAAAGAGTTTCTGGATTGATTGATTTTTTGTTGAATCAGTTTCGTTGTGTTTGGTTTGTTGACTAGTTATGAAGATTATCATAGACTTTTTAGAAAATAGTTAGCTGACAATTGGCATTTCCATTGTTGGATTCACCTATATTTTGCCTTTGGCAACACCTTTTTTCCAAAATAGAAATAGTAACAAAGCATGGTTAAATCATCTCTTAATCTTCGTAATAGGGAACTGGGAATGTAATTGATTGAAGGCAAAATGAGACATTCCCATGGCTATTGATTGAAGGCAAAATGAGGAGACATTCCCATGGGTTATGTGAGTATGACTGGGATATTGGTAAAGAGACCTTATGGATTGTCTGCTGTTATGTGATTGTTTCTTGAGTTCTTAGAAAAGATAAACCCTTTTATCCACCCATTTCTTATGAAATGGTGGAAACACATGGAACATTGCTACATCATTGCTTGATTCCTGAGTAGTTTTAAACCGGCCTCTATATAGACGAAATTGAAAGACAATTGAAACAGCAGGTTATTATCCTTGTGTAAATTTTGTTCTGGCAGGTGCTGAAAAGATGATGAAATTAGTCAGGTTATTTCCCTGATCTAGCGGAAATATGTACTTAAACTAGCCATACTTGCTAGTTTAAATATAGTTGTTTTATTATATTTAGATGCTGTGATCATTTTGTGTTTTCCGTCTTTGTTATAACATGTGTGATTTCAGGTTTGAGTCCATCACTTTCCGAAGAACAAAACTATCTGCTGAAAAGAAGAATGAGATGCAGCAAAAGACTGGATTGGTTGAAGCTATAATTGTTGAAGTTAGAGATAGGGACAAGATTGGGGGCTCTTATTTGAATTCTGATGCTATATGCTGCACTCCAGAACTTGCCAAGAATGGATCATGCAAAGTAGGAGAGGTGATTATCCACCAGGATCCGTATAACCTCAATGGACCAAAACGGGTTCAGGCTTTCTTCGAAGGTCAAAATGAAGAGGCTAGTATGGGACATGAAACAATTGAGATCAACAGTACTGGCATGTACTATCTGTATTTTATGTATTGTGATCCAGAACTCAAGGGTTTGCAAATTAGTGGGAAGACAGTTTGGAGGAACCCAGAAGGTTATCTTCCTGGAAAGATGGCACCACTGATGACATTTTCTGCTTTCATGTCTTTTGCTTACCTTGTTCTTGGTCTTGTCTGGTTTGTCAGGTTTGTACAATATTGGAAAGATATAATCCAATTACACTATCACATCACAGCTGTGATTGGTCTGGGAATGTGTGAAATGGCTCTCTGGTATTTTGAGTATGCAAACTTTAATTCAACTGGGACCAGACCGATGGGAATAACACTTTGGGCAGTTACCTTCAGTGCTGTTAAGAAGACTGTCTCACGTTTTCTTCTTTTAGTGGTTTCTATGGGCTACGGTGTTGTGCGGCCAACCCTTGGTGGTATAACAATGAAAGTAATTCTTCTTGGTGTAACATATTTTATTTTCTCAGAAGCACTTGGGCTTGTAGAACACTTGGGGAATATCAATGATTTCACTGGAAAAGCAAGGCTGCTTCTGGTGCTTCCTGTTTCTCTATTGGACGCTTGCTTTATTATCTGGATATTTTCTTCTTTGTCCCAGACTTTGGAGATGCTTCAGGTAATGTTACAGTCACACGTCTCCTTTCTATGACCTCAAAACTGTACACACATTTTAAGTCATTGATTCTACTTGTTTCCTTCTGTTAAGGGACTGAATAAAATATTGTGGTTATAAATAAGTAGCATGCTGTCCTGACATCTTAAATGACTCTGCCTTCCACTGCTTTATACACAGACTAAGAAGAGCTTGGCCAAATTTGCACTGTATCAGAAGTTTACCAACTCCCTGGCAGTATCAGTGCCGCTTTCTCTTGCTTGGATCGGTTACGAGGTTGTTCAAGTCCTTGCTATTTTTACTATTGTTATTATTATTGTTTTCATCTTGCTTCCACTGAAAATTGCATAATGGTAAGTAAATTGAAATTTATTCTTGGTGGGCATGGCAAGTGGCCCTCGACTAAATTTTTATTAGATTTTACCTTATCTAGCTTAACTAATTTGAATGGCACATTAAAATATTAAATTTACTTCTTGGTTAATATGACCCGAAAATTGTACTATGTTTATTTGAGTTCTGGACTTGCAGTCAAATTTGATTTGTATTTGTTCAGTTATACTTTAATGCAGCTGATCCATTGAGTGAACTGTGGCGAAGAGCCTGGATAATTCCAGCTTTCTGGACTTTACTTGCATATATAATCTTGGTGGTGATATGCATTCTCTGGGCCCCGTCACATAACCCAACTAGGTACTCTTTGGAACTTATACCTTTTCTTTTTGCAGACTTATATTTAATGAATGGAATTTGCATTTATTCTGGAGCACTCTTCATACAAAATGCCACGGTGAGAACTTTGTATTTTCTTTGCTAAGCTTTTAGATGAAAGTTGCATCATACTTGATATTCATGTAAGTAGGATGCTGATTACCGGGTGGCTTTAGTGTTAATCTCCATCTGATCAACTCTGCCCATTGTCTAATCCATTTTTTGAATTTCATACAATTTAGGAGGTTGAATATTTTTGCCTGTAATTAATCCTGTCAAGACTTGCAGAATCGCTTATCTAAGATTCTGAATTGACAGCCAGCATTAATGATTCCTAGATGAATGTTTCCAGAAATTTGAAGCACTGCCTGCTATAGGGTTTGTTTTCCATTTTCTTGTTAGAAGTGATAGTTGATTGGGTTCTTGATGGTGCAGATACGCATATTCAGAGGAGCCAGGGGATGACCTCGAGGATGAAGGCATCCCGCTTACTGGTAGTGGAGTAATGGTGGCAGGAGATTTAGCAACCAAGGTGGATATAAAGGAAAGGAAGGTGTTAAGTGCTATTGAACCTCATGTGTTTGGACTAGGAGAAGATCTTGAAGAGGACAAAAGGGAATAATTATCTCATTTTCTCCTGTATTGCGATTGGACTCAAAAGGTACAAATAGCCGCTGTAATCAGGAGTTCCCTCTCAGATCATAATTGTCACAACTTGTACATTGACTGAGGGAAAACACATGGCAGAGTTCTTGAATGGCAATTAAAGGCCCAGGAATCTCAGCCATTTCGAAGTTCTCTCTCGATATCTTTTGCTTGTGGGTGGAAATAAATCAGAGTTACGATTAGGGCTTGTGGCTACGCGTGTAAAAGAATTCTCGAGTCTCGGGAATACACTCAGATATTGGTGATATTATTACTCTTTGCATAGCAATTTGAGAATACGTTATGCTTTATAATTACGTCACCATCAAAATTTTAATACATGCTCTACTGTATGATGTACACTATCCTCTACGATAACAAAATTTCCCCGAACAGCCTCTTTATATAAAAAAAGATAATTGGTCCATTGCAAATGAACCAAATAAGGGATAAAACAAAATTACCCACATCATACTCAATCTGATTTCAGCTATAGCCAACCATCTCAGGGTCATGCAGAAGCGTGAAAGGCAGCAAATCTCTTGCGTCTTCTTTTACATGCTGTAACTACTGAAGTTACATGATAATTGTCAATGATCTGGACAATCTTCAAAATCAGTTCACAGCCTCACTTAGCAATTGTTTTTTCTGGGAAATTTCCGTTTTCCAGATTGTCCCTTTAGCCTTTGATCTCTCTTCCTCTTCTTGGATTGCTTTTGGAATGACTTACCTACCAAGGAGGGTTGTTCTTTCAATGCAAAGCTCTTAGCAACATGCCCCAGGTGAAGTTTCTTCAATGTAAAAATTCTCTTCAGCTCACCACGATGGGCAGTGTATGCACGAACCCAGGAGCAAAATGCATCCTTGGCCAATTTCTTCATTTTTGACTGCAGGAAAATATCAAAAGGCAAAGTATTAATTTGAAGCAGAAAAAATGCCACTTAAAATAATTTAGGTAAGTATGGTTATGTTTGATACAAAAGCTTGAAAGGAAAACAAAAGGAAAAGAATATCGTAAGGAGTGGAGATTCACATTGTCTGATTGGTTGTCAGCTAATATATATCTAAATTGGTTGTCAGCTAATATATATCTAAACTTTCATCTAATATGTATCTGAACTAAGTACAGGTCAATGCTCATTTGATGCATTGTATACAAGCATTCCCTGCTAGGATGTACCTGAAGACGTACCTCATGTATTATGAACGATTCAAGCGCATTCTGCAAAGATAGAATCCAAGGATGTGACTCTGTGGTAAGAAATTTTTTCACCTGGGGCTTCTGACCATACAATGGGAAACTATCTAACACTTTCAGGAGTGGATACTCTGTCAATGATACACCATGCTTCTCCAAGTCTTGTAGATAATCCATTTCAACTGGCTGTAGGAATAACAAGGAATCTCCTCTTTCACCCAACCTAGCTGTCCTACCAACCCTGCATTATGTATTGGAAAAAGACGCACAATCGACAGTGTGAAGGCAGGTAAATTATTATGGACTGTCAAGGATAGTTGCAATAAGAATCACGGCATCAGCAGAATGCAGAAATGGAGTTATTAAAGAAAACAAACAATCAATGGAATATTAAGATAAAAATTTCCAACAGAAAGATGTTTGAAATACCTATGCACGTATTCAGTAGCCTCCCCTGCAGAATCATACTGTACAATACATTTTACTTTCGGGAAATCCAGACCTCTAGCAGCAACATCAGTGGACAGTAGAAGAGCCTTTTTCTCAGTTTTAAAGGAACCAAATGTGGTTCTTCTATCCTCTTGCTTCATATTCCCATGTAACCTGAAGGTTTTGCATCTCAAAAAATGCTGTTTCAGTTCCATATCTGGTTGTGAATAGGGTGACCATTGGAATTCACTCAATAGTGAATAGTGAAAATCCACTGCATCACATGTCGAAAAGAACACCACAACCTGTTGAAGGCAAATTAATACAATTTTAATTAGTATCAGCCGTTCCAACTTAAAAGAATAGAAATAAACTTAAAAGAATAGAAATAAAACTATGTTCCCAACCCCCCAAAAAAAAAGAGAGGTACAATAACAAAGTTGAAAGACAGCCTTACCTTTTGCGAAACTTCTCTGTCAAAAAGATGTTTCAAAATGGAAAGAAGTACTGCAAGCCGTGAACCACAGGGTACTGCATAACAATTCATTAACAGTCTTAGAATTCACTACCAAATGACACTTCTTTTCCTATTTAAATAATTACCCGGATATAATTAGTTTCTGTTAAGATATACCTTTCACATATCTTTGAACCAATTGAGCTGGAAGCTTAAAGTCTTCAGTTGAAGAGCTCATAGTTATGCTTGGATGTTTTAGTTCTTCTTTGAATTCTGATTCCAGAGATCCAAAACGTACATGTGGTTTACCCTCTGGCAACTTCTTTTCGTCAAGACCAATCAAGACTGGAGTTTCCAGACTAATTTTTGCGAGATGGTTTACTTTTTCATTTAAGGTAGCAGACAATAGTAAATTCTGCCTCTTAACATCAGATATGTCATTTCTGTCAACAATGGACCCAATGTTCCTTGAACCCAAAATATCTAGTATCTCCTCTATTTCTTTTCCAAATCCTAATTCCAGAATTCTGATAAGAAGCATAAGAAAAATTAGTGGAGACACAAAAGACAGGAAACAGTAACGAAATTAACAATCCCTTAAAATTCTAATGATAAATACCTATACTGAACTCTAATGATAAATACCTATCTGCTTCATCAAATATTATCCAACGCAAATTTGTATGCAAGAATGATGACGTATGCTTTAAGTGGTCCAAAAGACGTCCAGGTGTCGCAACAACAATAGATATGCCTGAAAAGAGTTGTATGAAATATTAATGCGTCCCTACAAATCCATCAACAGATGAAGGATATTTCCAACAATCGTTCATCCAGCTTAAACGTGAAGATACACATACATTGCCAAGCAGAACAGACCCATCAAACCATGCCAACAAAAAAAGAAAGAATTGTAGAAAATCTTCACCTTTACGCAACCTGGCTTTCTCTTTTGACCTGTTCTCCCCACCCATTACATAGCCAGGAACAATCCAATAAAAACGATGCAATAACTTCTGTAAAATCTCATAAACCTGCAAGCATAACTCACGTGTTGGCACGAGAACCAGCGCTGCCAGCAATAACACATCAACTCATCACACTACATTATAAATAACAATAACAATAATAATAGTAGTAATAAAATACAAGTATTCAAAGCTCATCCTTACCAAAAGTTCCACTCAAGCGATCAATTCGAGGACTGTAACTCTGCAAGTGATTAATAATGGGTGCTAAATAAGCCACCGTCTTGCCCGTCCCCGTAGCCGCATTAACAAGTCTATATATATATATAT
Organism: Aegle marmelos; assembly: GCA_030449875.1. Classification (NCBI taxonomy): domain Eukaryota; kingdom Viridiplantae; phylum Streptophyta; class Magnoliopsida; order Sapindales; family Rutaceae; genus Aegle; species Aegle marmelos. The sequence continues at coordinate 24,657,397 of JASUUL010000143.1, forward strand.
AAATGAAACAAAGCTCATTATAATCAAACAAAAACATTAAAACTGGAAAACTGGAACAACGAGAGCAAAGAAGGGATGATTACACGTGTCGGCCAGAGAGAATAACAGGGATTGCTTGAGCCTGAACTTTTGTCGGAGCTTCAAATCCAAGTCTTTCTGTCACCAAGTTACGAATTTTTATCATCATAATTAACTTTAAATTAATTTTAAAAAAAACAAAAAAAAAAGCCAACCTCGTAGCTGGTCGCATAAAGTAGAGTGGAGGCCGAGACTGGAGAAGGAGCACGACGCGAATATTTCTTCTACTGTTTCTTCCTTCTTATTCATTCTTATCATTCTCCTCTTTCTCCGAGATAGTCTGTGAATTTAGGGTTTTGAGAAAGAGCTGATTTTTTTCATCAGGGTTTACCTAACCTACTAAAAGCCAAAGAAACGACGCCGCATATATTAAAAATGGCCAGTCATCTATAGTGAGAATGAGTAAATTTCTTTTCCACCAGAACGACATGTCATATAAAATACTAACTCATTAAACGATGTATCGTAACACCTCTAATTTAATTTAACAAACTTGCTATATGCACGTATTTGTTATTAGTTTACTTCAGAAGAACTTTCATTGAATTATTGAAACATTCTTTTCACTGTTGACTAAATGAAAGTTTTATTGAAGAAATATCGTCCACACTTAATTATATATTTATGCAAACATCAAATTGATATATAAAATAATTATAAATCATTCTAGTCATTATGAAACAGGTTAGAAGCAATCATTAAAGGTCGCATGTTGATATGGAGTTTGTAAAGTCACCAAAGGAAGGTTGGCCTATGTCGGGTACATTAGGTGATCAAAATGGCACATGGGACACACCATATCCACTGAAGAAAAATTAAAAGAAAATAAATAAAATATTAATCATGTGAAATATTTTTATTACTGAAAAGAAGAATTGATTAGAATCAATTAATAAATATTTTATTAAAAAGGAAGGAATGATAAATTGTCACACCTATAGAAATACAAAATAGCATATCAAAATTATAATCCTCAATTATCATGGTAGAAACAACAAAAATAATTTTTAGAAATATGTTGGACCAACCCAACATTGTCCGTCGTGTGTAAAAGTGGACAAACCTTGATTACAATGCACTACTTATTCTTCAAAAATGCTATTAATGGGATAAAATGATGATAAGAGTAAAAGGATGAAAAATTTTTTATAAGGATAGCAAAACCACCAATAGAGATGCATCAAGTGGGAAGAGAGCTAGAGGTCTCAAGCTACTATATATGAAAACACTAAGGTTTTATTTTTTCACTAATAATAAAATACACACCTTATAAAAATTAAGTTTTCTTCAACCTCCAACTATTGTTATTAAGAGCTTGCAAGCTCTTGACACTAAAATAATCTTTAAAACAGAATTGAGCATCGAAATATGGTTGTCAACAATTGTTGGATTGCCAATTACACCTTTAACCTCTTTTCTCCATTCTGCAGGATAAACTCAACCTTCAAGTCAACTCTTTTCATATTAAGTCCTCATAACATTTTCATCTTTTTTGTCTTCTGTCAAGCTTCACCTAAGTCCATAACAAGAAGCGCACTTCAACTACACAAGATATCTTTTTACCTTACTACAAGTTTTATTACTTTAGCTAGGTTTTCGTTTCTTTTTCTTTCACTCTAAAATCTAGTTAAAACAATTGGCATCGTCTAGGAGGGAGCACATAAAAAGCCTCCACAATAATTGCCAAACTAGTCATTTGTGTATACACAAAGCATGGCACCTAATGTACTCTCTGATGCTATAATGGAAGATCATGTAAGAATGAAAGATGACAATATAAACGAGATCAACCATCCAACAAGCGAGAGCAACCTAACTTAACAAAAGTAAGTCTATCAAATAATATATTAATATTCACCTAGATGAGAAGCTTATATCTTAACGACACTTTGAAGAGCTCACTTATGCAATTCTTCAAGCTATGGGCTCTTTAGTACTCGAACCACCAGTTCCTTCCACGATTTCACATACTCCGCGAACATAAGTTGAAAAATAAATCATTCTATATATTGAGCTACTTGAAAAAAGAAGCCAAGGAATGAGCCATTTCCGTTGAATTTCAAGTATTTTATTTCAACAATATGATTCAAAGACTCACTTCATATTTAGAATTGCACAAAAAAGACTATTCATCTCAAAGTGGTCTATGTAAAATTTTAAAAAAACACCAACGTCTACTAACTTATTTGTCAAAGAAAAATAGAGTACGTTGTAAAAAATTAATTAATAAGTTGAATATCTAAGAGTCAAAGGGATTCATAGCAAGTGACAAAATAACCCGTTTGATTGAGTATGCTGCTAATAAATTTTTACCTCTTCTTTTAGTTTGTGCTTATTAGGGAGACACGTGCAAGAAAAAAGTTTGAACTTGATGCAAATGGCTAAAATATCCTCAGTATCCAATCTAAGTTTCAATTGTCAGCCCTTGGGAAAAAACACTATACACCTTTAGTTATTCATATAAGGGTATAAAACATATAAAACAAGACCCTAAAAATCTCTGTCACAAGTTAGATGCCAAAAGAGCTTCTCAAATGGTAACTACATTCTTAAGTATGTATGAGGTTCTTCACAAGTTCTTGGAAAAAATCGAGTACCTAAAAGGTTAAGTAAAGCTCCTTTTTGAAAAATGCAATGCCTCTAATGCTTTAAAATAGTAAGATAAAACTTGTCATTCAATATGAGGATTCAAAAATTAATTCTCTTAAAAACTTTCATTCAAAAATTAATTCTCTTAAAAACTTTCACTATGCCTTAAATTCTAAAGTATTTGGGTGCTTCAGATCCAATAAAGCACACAGAGTTATACCATAATTAAATGCTTATCAAGGGTATCAACGACAATGCTATGTGTTGGATGTTTTTCACACACTTACTGGTCTTGCCTAGTCTTAGTTCAAATCTTTAAAGATAAGCAACATATCTTTGCTAGATCGGCTATTTACAAAATAGGTTCATGAGTTTTACTATTCTTCCTTACAAGATGAAATGGCTTGAAAGCTTGCTTTTATTAAGAAGAGTTAGAACCATTCGCCAATGATGCAAGCCATTTTCATCAAAAAGTGTTATGGATTAACATTTTTTATCACCGTCATACCTTAACTGGCTTTAAAAAGAACTTACAATGGGTAAAGTTGTGATGTTCTTTTTAAAAACAACCTCTCTTTTATATAGAGAAGCCTGCTTTTGAGCTTTGGAGTAAATTGATATAGAAGAGAGATACTATTTAAAACTATAAAAAGACAAAATAAAGGTCATGAAAAACAAAGAAAAACCTAACAAGACTAAGGTCCCCCAATATAGGTACCTCTAGTCTATAGCCTATCAAAGCCACTAATAAGAGAATTAAGTACAATATTTAAGGAATACCTCGAGCACCACCATATGTCAAGTCGACATAATCAAAGTACAAAAACCTTAGTATAAATCTTTTTATTCTTTAAACCGCTTTACAAAACAATCTTTTATCATATTTAGGATAGTGGCCCACTCCAACCACCCAAACCCAACATGAAGTATAGCCTAAAATATTATAAATTCTATAGGGATTTTCGTTATAGCACTACAATGACATTACAAGGTCTATGGAGCAAGAAAAGGGTAAGCAAACGCTTGACTCAAGCTGTGAATGTAAGGCACCTTAAAGACCTACAAAAGAAGTTTATGTACAAGTGATTGTAGGCAGATCTATATTAGCCGCTAGTCCAAAAACACCATAAAATGTTATGATAGATCACTATTGCTAGCTACTATCATTGGCAAAAAAATCAATTTAACTTATTATAAGATGTCTTGGGCACCTTACCATCTCATTTCAATTCTTTTTATGAAAAAAATGTGGAATGATATCTTATATCTCATAAGATATCTTAATCATAACACTAAAGGTCGCTATTAGTCAAATAACGAATGATGATAAAGACCAACAGCCCCGTGGACAATATCTTTAATACTGCCTTAAATCAATTATTAATTGAACTATAAAAAATCACTCCAAGAAATTTGTCGCTTATTAGTTTTACCAGGGATATTATCATTTCCAAGGGCATCATTACATTGCTCATTTCTATTGGCAAAATACCCAACCGTGTTATACAAATGATTGATTTCCTCGTTATGAATTGCCTATGTACTTATAATGTCATTGTAGGTAGGCCATTTTTAACAAAAATTAAAGTAGTGGTATCTATGCATTACCATCAATGGAGACTAGCAGGTTACTTATGGTTGCTATGTTGTCACCTCGAAAGAAAGTTATTAGATTCTTTTTACACCCACTTGAAGGTGTACTTCACAGAGATAGTCTATCACTATACAAGACAATAATTGCCTAACTAAGCAAGCACTCATCAGATGATAAAGAAGTGTCAATCAAAAATTTTTGCATGCACGCCAACTATAAAAATTACAAAATGATCCTCCTATGAAAGTAAACTCAATAAATGTTAAGACATCAAAAGTATACACGAGGATACAACCTTTAAAATTATAGGCCTTACTAGACTGTCTAAACTCAAGTCATTGTTGATTTCTTAGCTGGATTCTCTAATGACTCTAAGGGGTGTGGGCATTGGATACAGCAACAAGGGAATGACCACGATAAAAGAAGAACAAATTTAGAGAATTTGCATTGATGGCTCTTTTAATTCATATGGAAGTGGTGCGAGAGTAACCATTATCAGCCGTAGTGTACTAATAATAGAGGGATAGCATTTACCTCAATCCACTTATTTCATTTGTTTTCTTTAATGTTTATGTATTTGTAATATGAGTCATTCATCAAGAGCACCTAAAGTAGCCAAACTATTCAATTCTATTTTTTCATTTTCCTTACTCTCTAATGATAAGAATTGGTGATCCCAAGATCTTTTATCCTTCTTAAGATCACAAAAACAGTGTCATGTAATTATTCATGCCTTCACTACCTATAAATGCACTTTGTTTTAAAAAATATGATGATGTATGCTCTTTTGCTTGCCTTTTGTTTATTTAATATGGATGAGTAGTTTGAAATTCTATTTAATAAGAATATATTCACTATTAAACTAACTTTATGTTTGTTATTGTGCAATATTTATCATGACATAATATAATATCAAGAGATCATCTTATTTTAGAGAAAATTAAGGTACCTGACTTGTTGTGATCATAATAATCTACTCTAAAATTAGATCCAGTGGAAATAATGTAAAACAATTACCAATAACTTTTTGAAGGGAATATGAAATTACACTTGTTTGAATGAGGAGTATAAGAGTAAAAGAAAATTAAAGGCGAAGTACACAATCATATCCTAGTGTTATAAGGATTCATTGAGTTAAACATATGCACACACCTTAATTTTCTTGCTTTTACAAAAGTGAAGGACAAACAACTTACAAGTAAAAAGCAATCACGAGTAAGATGTTCAAAATACTTCTAAAGGTAGGCAAATAACCATCTTTGTCACTATTTATCTTACTAATTTGATTTTAAACGAATGAAAAATTATGAAAAATTTTAACATTTTACAAAATTAAAGCCAAAAAAGGGATTAAAAAAACTCAATAAGAGCAGAAAATAAATTATGTATCTTTATTGTTATGCTAATTATGGTTTTGCATGTTTAATCAATTCGTCATGTCGATACTTCGATCATTGATTATGTGTAAGAATCATCACGATTTTTTAAAAACACGTAGCGGGTATATCTAGATAAATTGTCATACTATGATGATATTGAGTTGCTCCACTATGAAAAAAGAGATAGCTTAACAAATTTCTAAGTTAAAGAGTACTTCAAGTACCCATGAGTCGAATCAAATTTTAGAACGCATTAAAGAGGCAGCATCCAAAGTTATGAAAAATAAAAATACGATTACAAATAATCATAAAATAAAAGGAATTTGTGAGTGCAACATTGGAGCAATTCAAATACCTTAACGTAACATGAAATAATAGGAAAATAAAAAAATAATTTCAAGTATATAACTTAAGAAAAGTGCCTAAATACATACAGTAATGTTAATCGAAGTTACGTAGCAGGCGGGCCATCTTCACCTTTATCTTTTATAATAAGGAGATCAATAAAAGTACTAGAGGTAGCAAAAACATAAGCTTTGGTTGCTGAAGTACCTAATTGTGACTTTGGCTGAGTACACTGGATGACCTCTGTGGGCTCCTAGACTGAGGCACACAGGATTCCCTTTTAGTCTCAATCACAGTTAAGATAGCCAACTTATCTATTCGTTTCTCCACTCTAAGCATTATAAGCCTTGCATCAACATTTCACACCTTAGTCATGATACGCTCAAAAACATTGTCAATCATTTCCTTCTACTAGAATACTAAGCCCTTGTGCTTAACTTAGAGCTTTTCAAGATCTTTTGCCATATAAGCCTTTTCCTCGAAAACTTCATCAAGGCATCCATTCAAAATTTTATTTTTTTTCAAGAGCTTTTCCTCATAGGATCCATAACTTTGAAGCTAACCCTTTAACTTTTTATTTTCCAACTGAACATTGGCAATAGCTGTAAAATCTTAGAGGTTGCGACTTAGGAGGAAAGTCATCTATAACCAACAAGATACCTTAAAATTATGTGAACAAGGAAGAGAAAAGAGAAAACACAATGACAAAGGTATTCACATCTAGACCCAACTTGTCCATCTCACTAGCCACTTCAGGAGTAATGTTCTCACTAATGAAATGGACATATTCAGTCAAATAGGAAACTTTTTTGTTTGCCATTAGATCCAGCTCACCTTCTATGAAGTCTTTAAATAGAGAGAAGAGAGAGCCCAACTTCCTTGTTTGAGTACTCGAGGTACCTTTAAAGCCACTAAAAAAGGAACCTTGCGATTTTATTTTCATTCGAAAGGCACATAAATAGAGAGTATGATTAAATAAGGTAGAACCTATGGTAACTGAGGAACCATTTCTCAAACGATTGAAAAAGACATCAAAATCTTCATTGGATTAATCCATTTTTGCAAACCATTATATGAAACAAGACAAAAAGGTCAAATGAGCAAAATAGAGCTTGTGGACATAAATAAAAATGGAGCAAAAAGTAAAGAAAACACAAAAGTAGAAAAATAGGGTGACAATAAGGTACTTTTAAAATATTTTTACTAGGTAGACCATTTTGGTAATCCATATGAAGAAATGCACCAAAAATCTCTCCTCAAAATAAGCCATCTTTTTACTCATCTCTTATACAAGAAACAAATAAAAGCAGGGAAACTACACATAAAAAAAAGAAAAAGAAAAAGAGAAGAGAAAGAGCTCTTGAATGATTGATAAAGCCCCAATTTCCATTAATCACAAACCAACTCTTTGTTTTCTATTTTTAAGGGAAATATCTTTCCTAAATATCTTTAACTAATGAAGAAAGCTATTTGAAGGCAAATCTGGAGATAGCTAAGCTATTTCGATTGTGCCAAGACGTTCTAAGGTTTCTTTTTTTAAAGGTACCCTAAGTTCTATAAATAAAGGGATATCATATTTGACCTAAATATGCTCTAGATCTTTAGAGGTAACTTTTCCTACAAAGAATGAGGTTTATTAAATTTAAAGGCAAAGAGAGAATGTAATTATAGGTTGTGATTAAGCTTTACCCTTTCTTATAAACTCACGAACAGAGAATATACTTCTAAATTGGGTCCCCTAAGCATAAAAAATTTCACTAGAAATCCTAGGGCTCTTACAGCTACTGTCAATATTATGGAAAGTCTTAATACCATTGCTTCCCTTTTAAGCCAGCTACGGAGGAATCGACACTCTTACTAATATCTATATAAGTAACTAACTCAAGTGAGGAATTGCCCCCGTTAGAACCTTCTACTATGCCACACCTCTTAATCCTAATCCTTATTTTACCCATTTTTCTTAAAATCATAAAATGAAGACCCCAAAAATCAAAACTTACATGCTAAGACTTGCAAACCATACCCCCACTAACTCATCTCATAACTTCAAGCTCATACACCAAAAGTTACAAATCCAAGCACAAAACATAAAGGCATAAATTGAGGGATTTTTGCTTAAAATCTAAAATGAAAAGCCTGTATAGCAAGTTACATGGGTGAAAAAAGAAAAAATAGAGTACTTACAAATCACAAAAGGTAAAACCTAAGCACCACAAAATTGGATATGAGAGTAAGGAATTATATATGCTGCAAACAAAGCAAAGTGAGGTGGGTCACCCTTTGAATCCAAGGGGAAAAAAAAGAGAAAAAGAACTGAAAAGAGAAAAGCCACTATACTCAGTGGACAACAGAAGAGAGAGAGAGTCAAGTGCACAAGACGAGAGTTTTTGGCACAATAATGCCATGCAGTACTTAGGCAATTTATAGCACTTAAGTTATTAAGTAAGGTTAAAATACTTCTCAAGCTAGCTAAGCGAGAATACTCACTGGAAATACTAGAGAAAAGAGAGCAATATTGGCCAAAATATAACATTATTGCACACTTAGAAAATAATATACAAGGGAGCCATTTTACAAGACTTTAAGAGTTTGTGTGTATTGTGTGTGCTAGAATATGCTGGTGTGGTGAACAAAATGGCAAGGGTGATGGGATATTTATACGTATAGAGAGCTTGCTCTAGAACTCACCACACAAGTTGGCAACATACACAAAAGTCTGCTTGGACCTAAATGTACGGTGCTAGAAACTTCTAGTCTATTTACAATTAAAGAGAAGTCTAAAATTCAAGTTGGGCTTGGCTAGGCATTAAGTACACCATAGTTGATCACTTATATTAGGTAGCTCATTTCTAAGTGTAACTATTGCTAAGTACATTTTGCCTTGAGTGTTAAGTACACTCTGCTTCTAAGTGCACTCTGTCTCCATTACTAAACGCGTCTCGCTTCTAAGTGCACACCACATTTAGGTAGATTTTTGCTAAGCATAGTCGTGCATGCAAAATTAGCCTCTAATGAAGGTATAATCGAGTAGCCTGTGATAGAAGGCTACTATAAAATGAGCACCGGAATCATCATTCCGATGCATAAAAGAGGGAAACCTTTTAGTGAATATTTTTAACAATAAGAAACAACGATCGCTACACAACTCAAGAGTGAAAAAGAGAAATTAAGATTTTTGACAGACGAAAAAAGAGGCTAAAAAAGAAAAAAAGAGTAAAAAGATAAAAAGAGAAATGAATAATGTGGCAATGCGAGCACCTTCACTTGTACCGAGAGGAGAAAAATGAGAATAATAGAAAATTTTAGGGATTTTGAAAAGGGATAGGAGAGGGGAAATGTTAAGTATTAGAAAGTGTATATTTATAAAGGAGAAAATCATTATTTTACACTTTAAGTCTCACTAATATTGCTACTTTTATTTATTTAAGTATTTTGTTATTTAATTATATGTGTTTTATTATAATTATGTATTTTATGTATTTTAGGGGCATCACGATCGTTTCACAATGAACGAGTGATCAGACAGCAAAACGGACGTCATATTTAGACTTAGGACAGTTGAAAATGATACTGTTCACAACACTGTTCATATATACGGACCGATGATGCGACAACTACCTATGACGTGGTAGTATCTGATTGGACGAATTATATGGCATTGATTGCTTATGTGGCGTTGACCGATGACATGGCATCGACCGATGATGTGTCACGATCTTATATTGAAAGCTAAATTTCTTATGTATTGAATCATTTGTAGATCGATGACGCTTGGGTTGGCAAAGATCTCGGTGGAGCAAAAATCGCGTGTACGATGATACATGCGCATATATGGGAATATTTACTATTCGGAACTAACTCAAGTGAGGAAGCGCATCTTTTACTTCAAACCTTTGACGTTATTATTATTGACTGATGACGTGGCGCAATCCTGAGTGTTCGAACTGTTTTTAATCCGATGGTCACGATTCACTCAATGTATCTATAAAAAAGGGGCTCTCCCTCCTAATTTGAGACCCCTGAATTAATTTTTAAGCTTAAATTTTTGTAATTCCCTCTCTATCTTGTAGTTTCTTTGTATTTTAGTAAAATTTCCTTTTTATCCCTAGTTAAAAAATGAGTAGCTAATTTTCTTTTAAGCTTGGGTTGAAGGTGAAGTCTCAACATGTTCCATGGGCTTAATTTAATAAATTTATTTTCTCTTCCCCTATAATATTTGTGGTTGTTTTGACTTTTCGTCGACAAATAATAATAGTCTTGTCTAGATAAAAAGAGAAATCCACCCCGATTAAACCTAAGACCCCAAGACTGAGGTTATTATTATTTTACGATAATAAGTCTCACTTCTTTACCATATTTATTTAATTATAGCGTGGTTATTTTATTAGGGTGTGGAATCCCCCCTTATAATTTAATTAGCATTAATATGGAATATGTAGCTCATGGAGCATATTGATACAGATCCGAATACCCAAGCACGTCATTTCAATGGATTTCCAATTCAATTTAATTCCTACCATTGTAATGTAAATTTAAGCATAATTTACATTAATTTCACCACAAATTTATTCACCCATTAAAGAAAATTAATTCTACACATAATTAAAATCAACCTACTCGGGGGATCGACACTCGTCACCATTAATCTATTTTACAATAGATTCTTACACTTACGAGTTCAATAAAATTACACAACAGAAAAAAAGAAAGAAAAGAAGTAGTCAAGGTACTACTTCATTAATTAGCCATCAATGAAGAGTGATCAAACATAATTAGGTGTTGTTCGCAACTCTTCTAAGAGTTTCTTATGCCTTAAATGCTTTCGTTATAAAGAAACTAGAGGAATATTGTTTGGGAAAAAATATAAATTTAATAACAGAGCACCATGTTTCGATATAAAATTTATAAAGTCACCGAAAGGAGACTGTCTATGTTAGGTATATTGAGTAATCAAAAAGATATGTGAGATACATCACATCAAAAGAAGTACAGTTAAAAAAGAATAAAATATCAGCTTTGTGAAATGTCTCTATCGCATAAAAAAGACAATTGATTTTTTAGAATCAATTTAAGGAATATTTTGCTAATAAAAAACAAGGGACAATAGGTTTCACACTAGCAAAAAACACAAAACAGTACATTAAGACAGTGATCCCCAATTGCCACACTAGAAATTATCAAAACAATTTTAATAAAAAAATAGTCGTCTTCATCCATGAAGTGATTGAGATCAAAGTAAAGGGAATAACACCTCTTTGTACTAATAGAATAGACATTTAGTTTTTCTTTTGCTGGCAAAGGTGAACTTTAAGTGAAATGAGCAGAACAGAAGTTATGAATATACAGAGTCTGTCTTTTTGCTATTTTCCACCACATGTAGAAGTAAACAAACCATGATTATAAGGCCCTACCTGCTTTTTACGAATGCTGTTAATAGTCCAAAATGAAGATAAAAATACTTGTAAGGATAGCAAAACGGCCAATAGAAATCCACTAGGTAGTAAGCTAGCCATGGACCCTAAGGTATCTTATATAAAGACACCGAAGTTATATCTTTCTCACTATTAATAAAATACACCCTTTAAAAATGCTAAAGTTTTCTTCAACTTTTAGCCACCATTATCTAAAGCTAGCAAGCTCTTAATGCCAAAAATAGTTTTAAAACTTGAGCTTAGCATAAAAATGTGGTCACGGACCACCGTCAGCTCTATCTCTAACTTTCTTTCTCAATTTTACAGGATAAACACAACCTTAAATCCAACTCTTTTCATATTTAAGCCCTCACAACATCCTCATTTTATGCCTCCTCTCTCACGTTTCACCTAAGGCTGTAACAAGCAATACACTTTTGCCACACGAGGCATCTTTATTACCTTTGGGATTGGCAAAATCCCGACTTGGGCTGAGTTTCAAGTATCTAAATTTTATACTTTTTAAATATTATATATGTATTTTTTAATTTTTTTATAATTTTATAATTTTTAAATTTATTTCAATGAAATTAGACATGAAAATATAAACTTTAAATGTTAAAACTTTACATATATATAATAGATAAGTTAAACAAATATAAATATTTAAAATAATTTATATTTTATAATATTTTTTAATAAAATCCAAATTCTAAATTAGGTCTCGAGTTTATTAAGTAATACTCAAGAATGGGCCTGCTTCATACCCGAACAAGTATTATCTAACTTATATCACCTAGGTCCAATCTGAGTTCAGGCCAGGTGGGTATTTTTGTAACCCCTAATTACCTTAATACAAGTTTCGTTGTTTTAGTTAGGTTTTTTTTTCTTTTCTTTTCTTACTCTTTTACCATGAAACCTAGTTATAACAATTGGTGCCATCAAGGTAGTGAAAGCATACAAAAATTCATTAACAATCTTAGAACGCTCTACCAAATAAGACTTCTTTTCTTTTTCAATAATTACCTAGATATAGTTCATTTTTGTTAAGCTATACCTTTTGCATATGTTTGAACCAATTGAGAACCAATTGAGCTGTAAGTTTAAAGTTTTTAGTTGAAAAACTCATAGTTGTGTTTGGATGTTCCACTTCTTCCTTAACATCTGACTCCAGAGATCTAAAATGTACATGTGATTTATCTTCTGGAAAATTCATTTCATCGAGACCAATCATGATTGGAGTTTCCAGACTCATTTTAATGAGATTATTTACTTTTTCATTCAAGGTAGCAGAGAATAGTTAATTCTACCTCTTCACATTAGAGACTTGATTTCCCTTCCCAATAAATCTAATTTTCTTTGAATCCAAAGTATCTAGTATCCTGTCTATTTCTTTTCTAAATCATAATTCTAGAATTCTGACAAGAAGCATAAGAAAAATTAGCGAAGGCACTAAAGGCATGAAACAGTAACAAAATTAATAACACTTAAAACTGAACTCTAGTGATAAATACCTATCTGCGTCAATTATTATCCTACGCAAATTTATATGTAAGAATGATGACGTATGCTTTAAGTGGTCCAAATGACATCCCGAGGTTGCAACAAGAATAGATATGCCTAAAAAGAATCATATGAAATATTAATGCGTCTCTACAAATTCATCAATGACAGATAAAGGATATTTCTAACAAACATTCATCCGCCTAAATCCTAAAGTATATATACATTGCCATACATACCAAACCAATCAGGCCATGCCAACAAAAAGAGAAAGAAATGTGGAAAATCTTTACCTTTACGCAACTTGGCTTTCTCTTTTTATTTGTTTGCCCCATCCATCACATAAACAAGTATAATCCAACAAAAATGATGCAATAACTGCTGTAAAATCTCAAAAACGTGCAAGCATAACTCACTTGTTGGCACAAGAACTAATGCTACCAACCAAAATACATCAATTCCTCACACTATTAGAAAAATTAATAATAATAAAAATAGTAATGAAATACAAGTATTCAAAGCTCATCCTTACCAAAATTTCCATTCAAGCGATCAATTCGAGGACTGTAACTCTACAAGTGATTAATATGGGTGCTAAATAAACCAAAATCTTGCTCGTCCCAGTAGCTGCATTAATAAATCTAAATAATTTTTTTATTTCCCACATCAAACAAAGCTCATTATAATCAAACAAAAACATTAAAAATTGAACAATGAAAGTAAAGAAATGATGATTACACATCTTGGCCAGAGAGAATAACAAGGATTGCTTAAGCCTGAACTTCTGTGGAGCTTTAAATCCAAGTCTTTATGTCACCAAATTATGAATTTTTATCATTATAAGTGTTTGGAGGATAACGCCACTAGTCAAATGTCAAACGAGAAGGTTATACCCCGAGTGGAGCGTCTAGCGAAGAGGCTCCTACTCAGTAATAAAGAAATGCTAAGCAACCATGTACGCGAGCACATTGATCGCAGATGAGGAGACATCAGGCATGACTGCTAAGCAAAGTGCGAGGCGAGTCCGAAGAATCCCAAATCAATTTCCCGACAAGTAACCCAGCTGACGATAGTTATTAGAACGTTCATGATAATTATTCACACGTTAGGCGTTTCTCTTTTCCCCAAATGTCAGGAAGGAATCCACTTAGCGACAGTCAAGGAACTGCAACCAATGTGGCTAATGAACTGGAAAAAATGTGGGGTAAAGGAAATTGTACGCCTAGGAAAAGTATAAATTAGATTTCAGAAAATGGTAAAAGGGTTAGATAAACAAAAAGAAAGAGAAGAACAATTAAGGAAACCTACATTATTTTGAATAGAGAGATTATTGACCCGTGAGAAAATAGGGGTTAAAAAATAAGAATTAAAGAATAAATCATCGCATAGTAGAGTAATGTTTTTAAAAAATAAGCTCATATCACTGACTTAAGCCTCGGAGGGATTACATCAGGAAATCATCGGTGTTCTCCTGATAGGTTATTCTATGTGCAGAGACACAAAAAAAAAAAAAGAATCGTATTCCAGATGTTGCTCTTAAACGAGTAAAGTGGCTCGAGGTCGTCTCCTTCCTATCGTAAATTCACAAGTTAACTAGTAGCTCTAGTAGGAAGTGAAAATAACAGATTATATATCAACATTTTTTCTGTGGGGATTGAAATAAAAAGCTGTCACTGACGAAGCAAGGAAAGAGAGATATGAAGATAACGATAATAGAAACAAGTGGAAATGGCTCTCAGAGAATGGAATCGGGGTTTGATAAAGCCTTAACCATGAGGAAAATAGTCGTTGAGACGAGGGCAAAGTTTATGAAAGGATAAAACAAATGACAAAACAAATAGAGACGCATACAAACATCCTCTTCGAACTCAGAAATACGCAACAGAAGACTTACGACAGTAACATGAGGAATGATGGTCCAATCCCAGAGCACGGAGTTGGTAGGAGCTGTAATGAGGGGTTAACCATAAAGAGAAACAATTGTAACAGGTCATCTGATGGCTGTCGCGCTGAACCATCTGCAGAGAGATCAACCCTTGCACCAAGACACCAACACCAACAGAGATTGAGCTCAGAGTGGGCAGCCATGGAAGTGAATATTAATGAGAATGAGCTCAGGCAACACCTATAGGATATTAAGCAGGAACGAGATTAAGTTACTGCACGAGATTTTGAGTGTGCCATGGAGCTCGAAGGCAAAGTACAAAGGTTAACGTAGGTTATTGATAAGCTACAAGGTCACGAGTGAGCACCGAGTTGGAGGATAATGTTAGATGGCGAATCTCTTCTCTCAGCACAGATCATGAGCTTGGTAATCTTGAGAGATTTTTGTTTTTCAAACCTAAAATACACTGAGAGAAATGATCCTTTAGTGCATATTGAGCGTTTCAATAATATGACCGGAGTGCAGTATGTTTCCCTCAACCTTGGAAGGATTGGCACGTGAGTGGTACCGAAAGTTACTACGTAGAAGCATTGGATCGTTCGAACAGATGAGCCAAGAGTTTGCAAAACAGTTCCGAGACACTATGGCCCTAGAAGGTGACATGATGAAGTTGATGGACATGAAGCAGGAGGAGAGTGAGTCCCTCAGAGACTTCATCAAAAGGTACCACTGAGCTATTCTTGACCTTGGGGCTTTTAATCACCCTCAGGCCTTGAAAAAACTTAAGGAGTAAAGATAGAAGGCCTCTGTTATAGTTTAAGAAATCCTATTGTGTAAACTTATTCCATGGTATATAAGCAGGCAAAGAGGGATATAAAGATTGAGTAGGAGAAAGTTGTTAAAATTAAGACTGAGAAGCTTGAAGAGTGGAGGAGGAAAGAGAGGAGACTCATGAAGCGGAATAGCCGTAACAAGCAAAAAGAGCACTTCACTCATAAGGTAAGCACCAGAGCACAAGCTCCATCTTAACAGGTCTATCAAAGGTCAATACAGTTACAGCACGACAATGTCAGACCACCAATAACTCATGACCATAGCTACCCAAGGAACGGTAGACCAAGATTATTATGTTCAGTGCCTCCACAAAATAGCGGACATAAAGAGAAAACTATATAGATGATTGATTAAACCATGGGGTATAGACAATATACCCCTTTGAAGATGCCGCAGGATGAGTTGTATTAGATGATAAAGGTCGCTAATAAAAGACTTGACACGGGGAGTTCAATTGATGTTTTGTTTAAGTTAACACTTGACGAAATAGGAACAACAGATTTAAGGCTGGAACGTGCGAATACGTCCTTAAAAGGGTTTGGTGAAGGTCCGTTAATTCCTCTGGGTGTGGTAGAGCTACCGATTACGATAGGCTCCCCTTGATTCTAAAAGATGATATTGGATTTTATCATAGTCGAGGAGGATAATCCTTACCAAACGATCTTAGGGCAGCCATTTTTTATGGTCAGTAAGGCAGTTGTGTCAGCAAGGTAGTTATGTCAAACCAGTACCTCACTCTTAAATACCAAGTCAATGATGTAGTAGGAGTCGTGAAGGGCGATCAAAGAATTGCCCGAGGATGTTATACAATCGTAGCAAGGGAGATTATGCAAGTTACCATGGTCGATTCATGAATAGAGCCCACGAGGGGAAGACGAGCCATTAGAAAAATATGAGGTAGTAGGTTTAGGTCAAGAAGGCTCTAAAAGGGTTGTTAAAATAGGAGCGAGATTAGATGAAAAGCTAAAAAAAGACCTGATTAGCTGTCTTTAAGAACATCATGATGTCTTCGTCTGATCGCTTGGGGATATACTAGGAATTAATCCCAAGGTGACTTGTCATAGATTGGCTATAAAAAAGGGAGCTCAACCTGTCAGATAGAAAAAGAGGTGCTTCAATCAGGAGAGATATGATACCATAAATGCCGAGGTAGGGAAGCTTTTGAAGGGGGGTTTATCCGAGAAGCGAACTACTTAGAATGGTTATCTAATATCATTTTGGTAAATAAGGTCAATAGCAAATAGAGAATGTGCGTAGATTTCACCGACCTCAATAAAGTATGTTCGAAGAATGGTTTCTCCCTATCGAAAATTGACCAACTGGTCAATTCAACTGCTGGCCATAGATTGCTCAGTTTCATGGATGCATTTTTTGGATACAACCAAATTCCTATGAACAAGTAGGATAAGGAGCACACTAGTTTTACTACTAACCAGGTCTGTTTTGTTACAGGGTCATGTCTTTTGGCCTCAAAAATGCAGGAGCAGCATATCAGAGAGGGGTGAACAAGATCTTTAAACCATTGATTGGACGCACAATGGAGGTTTATGTCGATGATATGATAACCAAGTCAAAAGACCCAACGAAACGCACCAAACATCTTAGTGAGACATTCGAGCTTTTGAGGAACTACAGGATGAAACTCAACCCTGAGAAAAGTGTATATGGGGTTGGTTCAGGTAAATTTCTTGGGTTTATGGTGAGTCATCAGGGAATTAAGGTAAATCCTGAGAAGATACGGGCAATCATGGAGATGAGGTCTCCTCGTAATTTAAAGGAGATACAAAGCCTCAGTGGGAAATTGATAGCCCTGAGCCAGTTCATATCTAAAGCAACAGACAAGTGTCATGCTTTCTTTCAAGTTATGAGAAAAAGGGGGGGTTGAAAAGTAAGCATTGAAGAATAAATCACACACATAGTGGAGTAATTTTCCTAAAAAGTAAATCTATATCGCTGACTTGAGCGTCAGAAGTTTATACCGGAAAATCACCGGCGTCCCCCTGACTGGTTATTCTGTGTACAGGGACACAGAAGAGAAGAATTGTATTCCGAACCTTACTCTTAAAAGAGTAAAGTGGCTCGAAGTCGCCCCTTTCCTATCGTAAATTCACTTGTTGATTAGCAGCTCTGGTAGGGAGTGAGCAGACCAGATTCTGCATCAACAATAAGTAACTTTCAGATATTAATTTTTTAAAAAGATTAACAAAAACAAAAAAAAAATATCGTAGCTGGTCGCATAAAGTAGAGTGGAGACTGAGGTTGTAGAAGGAGCACGACGCAAATATTTCTTTCACTGTTTCTTTCTTCGTACTCATTTTTATCATTCCTCTTCTTCTTCTTTGAGACTGTCTGCAAATTTAGAGGTTTAGGAAAGAGGTGATTTCTTTCACTAGGGTCCATCTAAACTACTAAAAGCCAGAGAAACGACGCCGCATCTACTAAAAACAACACGTCATATAGTGAAAATAATTAAATTTCATTTCCAGCGGAACGGCACGTCATATAGATCACGAACTACTAATTAAACGATGTATTGTATTACCTCTAATCTAATTTAACAAGCCTGCCGTGCGCACGCATCTGTTATTAGTTTTCTTCAGAAGAACTTTCATTGATTATTATTGAAACATTCTTTTCATTGTTGACTAAATGAAAGGGTTTATTGTAGAGTATTTCACCCACACTTAGTTATATATTTATACAAACATCAAACTGATATATAAAATAGTTTTAAATCATTCTAGTCATCGGACACTGGGTTACAATGAATCATTAAAGGTTAACGACAAGATTTGTTGATTTTTCAAATCATACTTACGGATAAACAAAGCAAATTTCAAATTCAGGCAATTTCACTCGGGCAAAGTAGCATTGTTGTTTATTGATTTGACATGATGGGGCAATTCCCCCACCTCCAACGAGGTAAAACAAATTTACAAATTGAAAACATGTGTAAAGGTTCAGGGAAAGCACAAAAAAATGTTTTATTGATGGGGAAAAAAATCATTCAAGGATTTGAAGATGTAGTTCTTTGCACGGCATAGTCTCAACTGTAAAACTATTCCTTGAACAAACTATGAACTGATATATTCATACCATTTACGTTACAATTGTCAAAATTTTGTCCTTGAAATGACTCGCTGCAATACTTGAGTTTGATATTGGGCAGTAGAACACCGGAAAAAGCTCATAGCTCTCATACTTCTTCAACCTACAACAAGAGAAATTAAGGGTTTAGCAGTCAACGAATTCTTCACGAATTTTTAAATCGAAAACTAAGTTTGACAGACTGAACATTTTGTTGTTTTCTTGAATTTTTTAATTGAGAGTTCAAATGACCTGAGGGAGACTCATTAATTCAAGAACAGCTTTCTTTGGGGTTAGTTCATTGTCTATGATCCGAGCAACTGCTGTCAAAACAGGCATCTTAACATTATACTTCTGAGCCAGAGCAATCACTGCCCCAGCAGTTGATACACCCTCAGCTACCTACAACATGCAGTCATTTTATGAAGAAACCAGGTCGCTACAATTTGCGTAGCAAAGGCTGCTTGGAGGGATTTACAAGTACCTGATTCATGGAACTCAGTACATCATCAAGCTTCTCTCCTGATCCAAGACGGACTCCAACTGTTCTGTTTCTTGAAAGATTCACAAAACACGTAAGCATGATGTCCCCAGTCCCTGATAGACCAGTCATTGTTGTTGGCTTAGCCCCCATCTTCAAGAAATGGAGTGGAGTGAAAATTTGTGAGACAGAAGCAAATAAGGCAAACAACATTTATTTCTAATTAGCACTATAGACAAATTGAATTCAATTGAGTTAATATGAGAACCACTTTAGAACCGCAGAACAAAGTGACTTTTGGATGGGGAATAATTTTCGATGAAAATACAATTCACCTGTGTTGCCAACCATCGTATCTCAGAGCAACCTTGTGCAACAAGAGCTGCCATAGAATTATTCCCAAGATCCATCCCTACCAAAATCCCGGCTGCTATTGCAAGTACATTCTTTAGTGCACCAGCAATTTCCACCCCAGTAACATCACTGGAGTTATAAGGGGTCACAAGGTGAGCACAACAATTTAGTTATACATATGGGCCATCGTTCTTGACTATCCATAACATAAACCACTAGAACCTGTAGTACACTGATAGAGATACAAGGTTTGAAAATGACAGGGACATATAATTATATGGATTGGAAACTCATAGCAATAAAAATGAAAGACTCTGGAGTTTCTGAATGCATGGAATGTGTCTGTGAATTAATGGGTGCAAGCAACAAGGAAAACTCTTACTTAAAAAGTTATTAACTGGATTAATTAACCGAATTTATTGAAGATCATCTACCTAGAAGTGCTGATTCTTAAGTGATTAGAAGCAAGTAGCTGCTGAACTGCATTTGCCAATTTTCTGTCTTTTGATGCCAACACCATTGCTGCAAGAAACAGAAGCCAGTTGCAAGACGATAAAAATCACTACTGACTTAAAAAAGTCATCATGTCTACACTCTTCATTGTTATAATATTCCCAATACATGTACCTGTCGGTAATTTATTCATCAGTTCCAGTGCAAATGAAGGACCTGATAGTGCAATGAAAGGCTGTCGAGGGTTCCTCAATGCTTGAGGAATAATCTGAGACATCATCCTCAATGTGTTCAGCTCTAAGCCTTTGCTTAGGGATATAAAAGGCAAGCCAGGATCAACATAATCCGAGATGCCCTCAAGAAAAGATGAACTGAACTGCATTAAAATGGACAAGATTCAGGCAATCAACCCTGCTTCATAAACTAAATTAGTGAAACAGATTAATGATTTCTTGTGAAACTTTTAATATTTGATAATACAATAAAAACCAACAGAATACAGAAACTTGAAAGACCTGCACAGGCACGGCATGGAGACAATAGTTCGCACCAAGTAAAGCAGTTTTGGCATCCGTGGTTGCAATCACATTCTCTGGAAGCTTGTGTTCTGGGAAGTACCTCCTAATAACAGAATTTAAACGACAACAAATTGCATCATTATATATCGAAGCATCGCTTAAGTTATTATTTAACATGAGATAATCCTTTACCAATTACAATGTTTTTCATTAATAGATTGACAAACAACAGGATCCCGCACAAGCATGTAAACTTTCAATTGAGCCTTCCTATTTGCCACATGAGCTGCCATTGCGGTACCAAATGACCCTCCCCCAAGCACCACCACCTGCCAAAGAGGAAAAAAAAATGACAGTAAATAAATAAATAAATAAAAGTATCACCCACCATGGATCATTTGTATAAAGCTTTCCCATATTATATAAAAAAAGGGTGTAATAATCTAAACATTGCAATGCAAGATGTAAATATGTAAAATTTTAAGATCCCCCGCCAAAAAAAAAAAAAAAGAACAACCTTGTTAGTGCGTTCAAGGATGTCAGTTTTGGCCTTGGAACGCCAAGTGCGAGACCACCGAACCAACTTTTCCCACGCAAGTTTAACGATTTTACGACGGTCCCTGCCTTCCGGGGTCCTTTTTTCTGAAGAAACAGAAGAAACTGGTACGGGGTCCGGGTCATCAGGAGAAGCGGTGATAATTGTATTATCATTACTATTATTGGTGGTGGCAGAACCAGAAGAAGAGTTGACAGTGAAAACAAGAGTTGGGATTTTTGTGGGAAAACGTGGGAGTTTGAGTTTGAAGTTTTGAATATGAAGTGAGGTTAATGAGTTACTTGTTGCTGTAGTGAAGATTGGATTCAAGAACAAGCGTGGCTCTATTGAATTTGAAGCTGCCATTTGTTCGCTGATGAAACTGAGAGACTTGAGTGTGAGAGTTGGAATATTACTTTTTTATATCTTTTCTTTCGATCCTCTCACTACGAACGTTCGTTCATTTGGGCCATTTCTGGGTTTCATAAAGATGATACAGGCTAAAGATTAAAAAGAATGTTTCTGTATGAGCCCTTCTGAATTCTTGTCTCGACCCTTCTAAGAATAATGTAGCCTATAAGGGGCGAGCTTTTTGTCTGAAAGACATGAAAGCATCACCCATTAATTAAATGTTCACATTGCGAAAGAGGGGGAGGAAAAAAAAAACAAAAACAAAAACAAAAAAGAGCAACACAAATATGTTGCAAATGACTGACTTCGCCACTTAAAACTTAAGGTTTGGTATAATTTTTTTAAATAAACCTTATTTAAGTAGTATTTTTGTTAATAAAATTTTTATAAATAGAGTTTTTACTTAAAATATTTTAGTTGTTTGCTTGTCAATGAGATTTTTTATTATAAATTATAAATTACTTTATTAAATAAATTTTTTAAAGTTATGTTATAAAAAAATAAGATTTTTAAATAAATAAAATATATTTTAGATATTTTAATATTTAAAAAATTCAACATTTATTCACAAAAACTGAAGTCTGAAATTTCAATTTTTACTAATAGAGACAAAATAACTTATTTAATTTTCAAAAGTTTACTACATAAAAATTTTTATAAGAGCTTAAGATATTAAATAAATAATTACAACCATTAAATAAACTATATCAAACAAGCAATTAAATCTTTAGAAAGAAGTGTACCTCCTTCCAATTTGCATCTTATAAAATATAAGTATATTGCATTATTGAGTAATTAGAAAAAAAACTATAAGATATTGTTTAACAAATTTTTTTTTACTAAAACAAAGTACTACACAATACCTTGTTATTGTCTATTATTTAGCCTTTTTCTTAATTACTCAATAATGCAACATACACTTATATTAATAGGATGCAAATGAGAGGAGGGTATACTTCATTCTATTGTGGGACTTAAGTCAGTGGTGAAGTCAATAGATCACAACAAATATTATATTATCATCATCTAAAGAAGGCAATATGGTTAGTCTGATCTTTAGTACCACGTAGGATAAAAAATATCAGGTTCCTTAAATTCTAAAAAGGAGCAAATTCTCATATGCCCAGAGTCCTGAAATTTTGTTAGTTCAATTTAAATCTTAACTGATGTGATATCTATTTATTAATGTGTTATTTAGTATTGAGATGCTGCTTTAGGAAAAAAATAATTATATATTTGGGTGATAAAATAAGGTGACTAGAATTATATTTTTCTCGAAACATTACTCTGCTTGCTTAGCTATTTCAAGCAGTCTAGAGAGTGCTAGCAAGTAAGGGTGGACAAGTAATTGGCTTTATGAATAGGAAACTCAGATCGAAGCCACCTTCCCATCTAATCTGAAATTCTAGAGATTGCATTTTATCCATAAAGTCTACAATTGTGTGATTTTGGAGGAGTGGGAAATGGAGTGTTATCCAACAAATCCATAAGCTTAGAATATAAGGAGGATATAAGGGAGGTTTTATCTCAAAAATGCACTCCATGGGAGGGAGAACTTTGAACTCTTATAAAACTCTCAAGAGGCTAAAGATAAGGGGACTTTTTGAACTCTGAAAATCCTTACCTAGTCTAATAAAAATTGAAAGACTTATCTTTGATTTTTCTTATTCTTTCCATTTTTCAATTATTTTTTCCTCGTTATATCTTCTTATATTTTCTTTTTGGACTTAGTTTTGTTCATTCTTATATAAAATATATACACTTGGTTATCTTGTGAAAATCCTAGATACTGACTTAAGTATCAAAAAATTAATGCTAAAAAAACTTCTGGCACCCCTAACTATTTTTTCTAATTACAAGTGCTCCCCAAGTTAGAATCACGCTCCGCATTTCTTGCTCGTCGAATTGTCCTGGTCACTAATTTCTGCTTGATTGACAAATCGAGGCTAGAGACCATATTCCTAAACAAATAAATTTAAATATTGATGTTAGAACCTGGTAGGTAACCCGCACACCGACCTGACTAGATTTTGGCGTTAACAATCTTTATTATAAAAGAAAAAAAAGGAATTTGATACGGCTGTATATGGTCTATATATATAAGTTACTGACCTAGAAACATTTTCACTCATCATGTTCAAGTACCATGGATCTGTCTATGCTTAATATAAAAAAGTCAAAAAAAAAAAAGAAAGAAAATCAAAACAAAACGTGGCTCCTTCTTTGTAACATTGACAAGTCAGGCTTAAATCCAAGTCTCATTAGAGGGGACGGAGCTTTCAGTTTTTTTATTTATGGTTCTACGAGTGGTTTTCATTATTCGATGCTTGCCTCAGGAATGGATGATTTACTGAAACATTTCATACCTAATTTTGCTTATTCAGTATTATTGGTTAAGCTGACATTGGCATGCGTTGGTCTCATTTTGAATAACCCTTTTTCCTTTGTATAAGCACTAAAAAAATCATACGCAAATTTGGCACTTCAAATGATCTGTCAAGCCATATTATAGGGGCATGATCTCAGGGGGCATGCTGGGGTATGCCGTGATTGTTGAACTTCAAGAAACTAAACAGCGCCGATGGAGAATATTATCTTAAAATGTTTCACTAAATCATGGGACAAGAGGTAATTTAGCAATAAAAGTCTTCACACTCCTCTATAACTTTGTCGCACTTACCCAGAAAACGAAATGCGCTCTCCAGTTTTTGCACCTATTGGAGGAGCTAAATTAAGGCCCTACAATGGTTTTATCTTCATTTAAAGCACAAAGCACCTAATGGGATAGGAACTGCTAGCACAAAGGCAAATCAATCTCGTTGCTTTAGTATTCTTTAAAACATGAGATAAAGCCGCCGGTACGTTCTGCACTCCTCAAAGGTCACAATCCTTATTTGAAGACGGTAGGCAAACACATATTCGATGAAAATGCCAAAACATTACCAATCCTTCGGACTTCACATCCCGCTGCTTTCCAGGGTTTAACGTTTGTGACTGTTTTTCCCCTCACGTGGAGGAAGGATTGGAAAACAGAACGAAAGCAAGGGATCAAAGAAGAAACTTTTTGACTGTATCGCTATGTAACAACTATAGTATCTCACTTACTGAAACCTACAGCGGTATATTTACTTTACCAGTTAACCCACCTGCTGCTGTTCACAAGAGAAATGTAAATCACTGAAATGGAACACCAAGCAATCATAGAATTAATGTACCTCACTGGAGGTTCAAATCCAGGTTTCTCTAACGATATCTTTCCAAATAAATCACCCAAATCTTCCTTGCTCGGTGATATACAATGACTCTCGGCAAGAGACAGGGTTTGCCAAGAGCCATGCTACCAAGAAGAAGGGTTTGCCGTGCTCTTCAATAACGCTTGAAACGGCTTTATTCATTCCGAGTCTTGGAAGAAATGACAACAGATACGGATTCTTGAAGGGCCAATGCATCGAACAAGTCGAAGGGGTACACGCCAGTTATAGTCACCAACACTGGAAGCATGCAGGTTGTCTGAAATCAAGAAAGAGGGGGTCTCCAATTTGCTAGTCCCCGCCATGCGACCACTGGGGTTAGTTCATGGAAGAAGATGGATTTCATCTCACTAATGAGACGAAGACGAACAAGTACGAGGTGGTGGGAAAGCTGATGAGCGGCAGGAACTTCGTTTAGCCACAGCTTCCGGTTACAAAAATCGATAACTAGCCAGCTAAGCTTGCAGTTCATAATAAATAACATTAGTTCCACAAGTTTGTCTTTGTTAATTAATTTCCTGTTATTCCAACTGTGTAATTGAGATTAATTTAATTGTTTATGGAAACTAGACTACTGAATTGAAAAGTCATTGTTTCTGCTCTCTTCAATGGTATAGTAATCTTAAGAAATGATAGAGTGAACCGAACTGCATTAAAATGGGACAAGATTCGGGCAATCACCCCTGCTCTAATGGAACAGATTTTAAGGATTTCGTTTTCTTCTCATTTCTACTGAAATTTATGAAAATTGATAATTAATCCAATCAAGCAACCGAATGAAGAAACTTCAAAGACCCGCACGGGCAAGGCGTTGAGGCAGCAACATCCTATTTCGTAGATGTTTTTGATATTTGATTCAGTGAGGGCTGTCATCTTTTCTGTTTCTGATTTTTCTGTCGATCCTTACTGCAAATGACATTTGGGCGAGTATTGGACGCCATTTGGGCCTCAATTGGGCTTCATCGGCTGCACTACGCTTGATTAGGATTTAAAATCATTTTCGCGTTGAAGAATTAATAAGCAGCATATCCTTGTACATAAATGTTATTTAATTAAAATAATTATTTTTCAAATGACGGTGCATTAGCATCAATTCCATGCAGTTTAACACACAGACACACACATATACACAGAGAGAGAGAGAGAGAGAGAGAGAGAGAGAGTATTTTTCTAGTGTAGGCTTCCTTATTTATATTTTTTTTTGTAGACACACTTTTTAAACAGTACAATTTAAGAGATTTTTTTAATGTTATTGAATCATACAGCTTTATAGTTCTTTAAAAAACAAAAACATATCTGCATTTAGATAAAAAAAAGATATCTGTACTTTAGAATAATTATATATAAATGTATGTATGCGTATATGTATATGCAAGCACCACCGTATAAATATACAAATAATTTATCTCATAGTTGGTGGCCTGTTTATGATGATTATTAGTTTTTAAATAGACCCCATATTGTTGCTTTGATTTAATTGATGGACAACGTTGTTGATATTGTCATATAAACATCTCCTTAATCATTTAAAAATTTTTAAAACTTGTTTAGGAGATTTGATATGTTAGGTGCTGAGGACGGTAATTACTAGCACACATCTATCTAATTTATTACTACCCATATTATTTAAGATATCTAAACTTCTTAGGTGAAATCTTTTTTTTTTTAATAAAATCTACTCTTAACTATAATGATAAAAAAAAATTGTAAATACTCTTAAAATATACTTTTTTTCCTTCGAAAAAACCTACTTTGACTTATAAAAAAGTATTAAATGCTATTGTCATTCACTAAACTTTTGTCATGTATATGTTTACTTTTATTTAATTAATTGAGATATATACAGATCAGATTAGTATGAAAAGAAATATATACACATAAAAAAAAGGAAGAGATTACGTAACATTTTTATATTAGAAACATACTCAAATATGAGTATTATTATAAAACATGGATTACCAAAGAATAAATTCCCATCTTTAGTCTTATCTAAGATTAGAAAATTGTCAAATGAATTAGTTGTTTCTTCACTAGTTGATCTTTGGTTCGCAAGAGGTTGCTAGTTGGCCGGCAGCACGTAGTATTAAAAGTACACGCAAGAGGCAAAAGACATATTACACGCACACGCTATCTACGCGGCTCCAAGTTTCAACTGGCTCAGGAGTCCCTTCGCAGTCGCATTGTATTGCCCTCTCACTTGGTTATTTTGTTATCTTGCTTGCTCCATCGGAAAAGCCTCCCTCGTAGGATATTCTCTTATCTCTCATATCCTTCTTGCACAAAAAAGGGGAATTGCCGGTCTCCACCCCCCCCCCCTCCCCCCACCTTTCTGGGAATTCTAAAGGTAACCTTTTCAAGATTTTTGTTTTCGGTTTTGGTTTTGGTGGGTAATTTTTGCAGCTATGAGGGAGCATCATAAAAAACGTGGGCAACAAGATCGGCAGAAGAAAAGAAGCGAGAAAAGAATTAATGGGGCAGCATCGTCAGCATGTTGTGGTGGTGGGTGGTGGCCATGTTATGCAGTTGCCTCAGCTTTTAGGGGGGTCGGCAGGTGCATGTATGTTGGGTGTTTTCCAATTGTGAGATGCCTTGGATTGGATGATTGTAGACACCATCACCACCAACACAAACATTTTCATTGAGAATGAACAAATTTTGCTGCTGTATGCTTCTTGCCTATTTATATTTATGTAAATATTGTACTGCTGTTATTAAGTCTCAAAAGATCCAAAATTTTTCCCAATTGGAATTGTTTGTGAGATGGGTTTGTGCCCTTCTTCCTCACCAGGACTAGTCTTTATGCTGTAATTTTACATGAATAAACAGAGAAAGAAAAGGAAATAGTCGTGCTATTAAACAGAAGATGGTCATTGAAACTATTGAATTTCATAGTCATACAATAACATTCGTTGCTGTTGTTGTTGTAGTCAGGCTTAATATTTGAGTAAAACAAAATTCAATAATTTGCATTGCGAAGCGAATTAGTCTAAATGAAATTACTAGTTGTCTCCAGTTGAAAAATGCTATCTTTCAATTGATCAAATGACCTGTCAGTTTCTTGACATCAGATGGTTTGAGTGGTTTGAGCATGAACATTTGAGCCCCTTCCTCTAAGCACCTGCTTAGATGCAGATTGAAAATCTTATTAGCTTAGAATTAAAAAAAAAATTACTGCAAATTAGCATAAGAAATCACGTAGTATTAGCGAATAATTACTCGTTAATACGAGTTGGAATGTTCTCTGATGACACAACCACAACTGGAACCTCCTTCATAACTGATGATTCCTGCAGAAACAGAGATTGAACGAAATGAATCTTGCAAAACCAGAGTTGTAAATCCAAGAAAATTAATTATAAAGCACCTTAATTTTCTTTAGAAGCTCATATCCTGTCATTCCTGGCATACAATAATCTGTAATCACCAAATTCACCTTTGCGTCCTGCAATCAAAGAAACAAATTGATCCAATTAACACACATTGCTTATCACCCAAAAAAACTAAAAATTAAAAAATAATTTCTTTAAAAAAAGGCACTTACATTACTGTTCAGGTTATTTTTTTGTTCTTGTTCATCAACTAAGCCCAGAAACTCCAATGCCTTCATCCCATTTTCTGCCGTTGTCACTGCCAAATCAATTCATACAATTTGTAAGTTCGAAAAAAGAAAAAATAAATTCAAAAAGACTTTACCCTTACTCTTTTCGGGTCACATCTTTTGGTATCATCAAAATTTAGATTTAAGAGAATAATTAAGTACCTCTACAAGCAGAGTTTTTGAGCAAGATTTCTACAATTTTGCGATCAACAATACTATCATCAACAGCCAAAACATGGGGTGGTTTTGGATCTGATGATGATGATGATGATGATGCAGCAACGCCACAAGCATCCATTACGACACACACTCACTCTGCTATACGTTGAATGCTCCAAAAATTAAGCAAAAACAACTTCTTATGTAACAAATTGAGGCACGAAACGAACGAAACGAAACGGAATAAACTCACAAGAAACTTGTGAAGATGGTATTTAAAAAGGAAAAGAGCAATAAACAAGTTGGTGGGTGATCAGAGGAATTTGTAATTATAATGAATGATGAATTGTTATATGAGATGACATTAAAATCAAAGAAGATATATCACAGATATTTCGTGATCCTTTTGGGGTTTCTCATTTTTCTTTTATGTTTATTTATTTATTTTTCTTTTTTTAAGGCTTGATTGAATCGGTCCCCATCTTTTTCTGAAGATCTTCATGCAGTAAGAACAAGTTATACGTAATGTGGGACTTTGGACCACATGTATAATATTAGGTTTCTGTTCTAACTTGTTTTCTTCCTGCAATTTAGATTATTTTGTCTTAGTTTTAGGATAATCATAAGATTTTGCATAGATTGTCCCATATTTTGTTTAAATAAAAACGTGATTGCATTGATCTCTTTCCCATTTTAAACACTTGTTAATGCAACAAACTTCATGTGTGGGGGGCCAAAAAAAATTATACAGAAGCTCATTCTCTTGGGAACCCCCCTCCCCCCTCCCTTTTCTTTTTTCTCTTTTCCTTAGGGTTACCTTTTATACTGCATCCTAGTCGTTGGATTCAATTACAATTTTTCCCCTTGCTATTTGCTACAACAAATGTCCTTAGTCGTTTGCTATATATATGCTCTTGAAAATATATATGTTATATTTTCTAATTTGTACGTTAATATAAATGAATCAATTTGGAAAATGTAACGGGAAAATCAAGCACGTTGTACCACTCTAATGAATATAAGGTAAAAATTCCTCTTAATTTTAATATTTCGTATAAATTTAGTGAAAGATGAATGACAAAACTCTTGAGTAGTATTTTAAATTTATTTATTAAATAATGTGGTATGTGATATATCATTTATACGTTGAATAATAAATTATGTAATAAATCACGTAATGCTGAACAGATTTAAATTATAAACAATTATTAAATATTTATACTCTTTTCACTATGGATCTGATATACGTCACCTCAATTGTTATCATTAATTTTTGGTTGGTGTAAATGAAGAAAAGGTGAGTTGGGCTGATATTGGTTTATGAAGTTTGAAAATAAAATGGAAGATTTAATGTGATATTAAGTGGTTCAAAACTGGATAATAAGAATAAGATCAATCTTATGCCACGAAGATCCAATTTGATACGACTTTGGAATCTCATGGGCAGCTGGACAGATATGCAAATAATTCCTTTTTTTGAATTTTGTACCACAGTCAACAGATTGACGATTTGAATTTCACTTTAAAAAAAAAAAAGTTGTCAATATTTGCATTAGAGAATTTAAACTATCTAATCTTGCCCAATTGAGTAGATGCAATCATGCAAAAAGTCTTTAAAAAAAAATGCAATTTGCATGCCCTTCATTCATTGCACGAAAAAAATGATTTAACCTTGATAATTGGTTGAATAAAGTATAAAATAATAAAAATATTTTATGTAAAACATGTGGTATTCCAATTTAAGAAATTATGTTATGCAATATCAATTTACATAAAAGATTGTTGTTACGCTCATGAAAAATAATTCAGTGCAAAATATGGAAGCTGAGGTGGGTTGATATGCAAGATTTGATATGATATGATACTATGTGAGTAACACGAAGTTGTTCCAAATTCAAAGATATGCACAATGATACAATATAATTTTTGAATTTTATGAAATCAGATAAACATTTCAAGAGAACGGGCATACTTTTGCTGAATGGAATCCATATCAATGGTAATCTGTTCATGCGGAGCTGTATCAGTACGGATTATGGAGAAACGTCCAAGAATCTAACTAGTGATTACCATTATTAATCTTGCTCTAAATTTTGAGATCTTTCCATCTATTATATTATGAGATTCACTCCCGTGTTTGATTATGAGAGTATTTTTTACTTTGTAAACATTTATTATACGCACAGCTCATGAAAGTTTCGCAAAAAAATTTCATTTTTGTAGAGTGATACTTGCTTTAGGAACAAAAGAGCTTACCAAAAAAATTACAAAAACAAAACAAAACACGACCCCTTGTTTGTAGATTGCAACACTGACAGGTGAGGTTTCAATCCAAAACAAAATCCCATTAAAGGGGCCGGAGCTTTCAGTTTTTTGGTTTATGGTCGGAAGAGTGGTTCTCATCATTTGATGCTCGCCTTAGGAATGGATGATGTGCACGGCCCTGCAGACGTCATGAATGGTATAGCTTTGAATGTGGCCACACCCTTGTCATCGGTAAACAGATTCTGCAACCATGAAAAAGCCAGAATTATATATGGAAACGAGTGAGAGAGTCTACAGACCCCATTTGCTGGAGATTTGACACACAACCATTAACAGATATGACTAATGCTGAAACTATTAGCAATTCATGGCTATAGCTCATGATTTACTAATACATTTCAGATCTAATATCAAGGAAATGTGGATGGCAGAATTCCCAAATCAGTTTAAATATCTAACCATGCTGCTAATGAACCTTATATTCGCCCATAATTATCTAGCATTTTTATAATATTTTTTTGTCTCAATAAACAATGAGCAAACTCATTTCTGAGATTCAATAGAGTGGAAGGTGATGAACAGTTTGGATATATGGGGTGAGAACTAGAAAGTAATAGCCACAAATTGGAAAGATTAAAAGAGGAAAACATACCGGTGTAATCTTCTCCAGCTGCTTCTTTTTTGGATTTAGGACATCTTCTGGTTTTCCATCGATCCTGTAGAAGATATGAAGGATTGTATGTAAGATGAAGTGAATACTGGAGAGAAAACAAAATTTGCACCATTAATAGGGATGGGAGGAAATTGCTTATTCATTATTATTGTTAAGCTGACATTGGCATGCATTGGTTTTTTATATGAGGAACCAAACCACCTTCAGTCATTTTGTATAATCCTTGTTCACCACCAGTTCTTATTTTGTATAATCCCTGTTCCTTTGTCTAAGCACCAAAAAATCATATGAAAATTTGGCACTTCAAATTATCTTTCAAGCCATATTATAGGGGCATGGTCTCAGGACCATGCGGGAGTATGCCGTGATTGTCGAACTTCAAGAAACTAAACAGGGTGATGGAGAATATTATCTTAAAATATTTCACTAAAACATGAGACAAGAGGTATTTAGGCAATAAAAGTCTTCACTTCTCTATAACTTTGTCATGCTTACCCAGAAAATGAAATGTGCTCTCCAATTTTTGCACCTTCTGGAGGAAGTAAAGGCTCTACAATGGTGTGATCTTCATTTGAAGCACAAAGCACCTAATGAGATAGGAATTGCAAGCACAAAGACAAATCAATCTCATTGCTTTAGAATTGTTTAAAGCATGAGGTAACACTGCCAGTGACAACTGCACTCCTCAAAAGTCATAATCCTTATTTGGAAACAGTTAGCAATCACATATCTGATGAAAATGCCAAAACATTACCAATCCTTCTGACATCACATCCCGTAGCTTTCCAGGTTTAACATTTGTAATCAGTGCAACACGACGATTCTGAAGAGCACAAGAACACTAGCTTCAGAATTCAATTATTTAAAAACCAATAAAAATGCATATGAGAGTAGCTCTTTAACTGAGGAAGCAATTATACCGTCAAGTCATCTGGATTGCAATATTTTGCCAAACCACTAACCACCTGTCGTGATTTGGCTTCTCCAACATCTATCTCCTCAACCAGTAAACTACAGTTCAAGTAAGGGAGTAAAAATCATTTTTTTTTTACATCAATATACACAAACATACATCAGATCTCAGAAAATTCAGAAGTTAATATTACTTCAATTAAGAGTGCATCAATTTGGCTTTTTGAAGAAAAGAATAATTCAAGAATAGAGCTTGTAAGCATACCTATCGGCAGATGGATGTTTCCATGCTTTGCGAATAAGACCAACCTGAATATTCAGTAAACTGACACTAAGTTCTTTGTCCTTGTCCGCCACTGCAGTTTCAGATGATTTCTTCTTTTCTTGACCAGCTTCCTTGTCTCCCGCAGCCTTCTTTGCCTTGTCTTTATTAATTGCTTCTGTTTCCGCTGATTTCTTCTTCTCTTGAAGAACCGTATCCCCTTTCTTTAAGTTCTCAAATAACAAAGTAGACAAGTCATATTGGGTAAGAAATCTACCAAGAGGGACATTTATAAAACCACAATGATACTCTCAAACTTTGATCCATGAGAAAACCTGGTATAGGTTGAATAATGCAAGAACAGAATAATTTTTCCTTTTATTGAAAAATAAAAAATTGTTCTTTGCATTTTTATTATCAAATAAGATTAATTTTCAACAATTTTCTAATAGAGATCTTCATTTGAGACCTACAACCATATAACGTCATGTATGTACTAAGAAAAATCCAAAAAACAATTACCTTAGCATCTCCGGACTTTAAATTTGAGGGTGCTTCTGACTTTTCTGCATTCTTTGTGCTTTGCGCGGTCTTTTTCGCATTTGAATCCACAGCAATTTTTGCTCCATGCAACTAGAATTTAGAATGAGCATAAAAAACTTAATTAAGAAAATGCTTTATAAGTAGACAACTAACCAGCAATTGGTTTTCCCTTCTCTTGGAGAAAGGATTGGAACACAAAATGACAGAGAAGCAAGGGACAAAGGATCTTTATCACAGAAGAAACTGTTTGACTGTACGTTTCAAGTTTAACTATTCAAGCAACCTCTATGTAACAACTATAATATCACATTTACTACATTTACTGAAACATATATATTTACTTTACCAATTAACCCACATATCTCTATTCACACAAGGAATGTAAAACACTGCAATAACACTAAGTAATCATGGAATATAACTCACAGGAGGTTCAAAGCCAGGCTTCTCTAACGATATTTTCCTGAATAAATCACCCAAAGCTTCCTTGCTCTGTGACATACAATGACAAGACAATTACAAGCACAAGTCAGTTATATTTTCAGTATCTCAAGAAGGATAAAAGGGCATCCAGATCACTTCTCCAGATATGTTTCAATTTTTTAATTGAACAAAATCTGCAAGTGTTCCCACCTGTATGTAGTCCATCCATCTCATCACGTGTGGCAACTTTCCTAGGTCCGAATTTGAAAGGCCTATCTGAGAACAAGTATCCGCATAAAAGACAGCATCAATATTCACACAATTGCTTCAAAAAGGATGGTAAAGGTCCTTTTATTGACGTTTTATATCCCAAAGTTCACCTTTTCCTCAACTTAAAGTAAAAAATGAAATTCATTAAGAATAAAAGCAATGTAACCAGAGTAAATTAATGGAAGCATCACGGTTGCCTAACATTTTTGTTGTCTCAACAATTATCTAGCAACATGCAGAAGCATACAAGTACAGATGAAGACTAATTGTAGAACAAGATGAGAAATGCATACCACAAAAGAATGTACTGCAGAAAACACAATAACATCTGCTTCGGATGTTCTCAATCCATTACCCAAAAGCACAGACTTTGTAGCCAACTCTTCATTTAACTTGATAAGAACATCGAAGCGTGCCTTAGAATCAGCAGGAAAGCCTTCTGCAAACTCCATCCACTTCATCACCTAAACAAAATTAATTTCACAGATGAAGGATCAATAGTTCAATACTGATATTGCCAACAAGATTCAAACATAAGCAATTCCTATACAGCTAAAGTACAAACTGTCTCTTCAGTAAGTGACATTATCTTATTTACAGCGGCAGGGGAAGTCGGCCCACTAGTCATTCTAGTCATTCATACAACTGGACCAAAATCCAACTCTACCAATGTTAACTACCACTATTTCAGTTGTCCAGTCCAGATAATATACAACACAGAGATAAACAAAATCAAGTTCACCTCATCATTGGAACTCTTTCCTGAAGACTTCAAGATATCTGAGTATAATGTCTTAATATCCTTCTCTTCAGCATTGCTCAAAAAATCTTTCTGCATCAATAAATTCTAAATTCAGCAAGTAAAATTTACACAACATCACCAAATTCAGCACAAGATAACTATCGTCCCCAAAATATCTATATATAGCAGCTATCGTTCACAGGAAAGCACCAAACTTTACATAAATCTATTCAACAGCCAAAAACTAATACGACCCAAGTAATAATTTTGAAGCAAAACGACTTACTAGAGCCAATTAAATCGTAAGAAAATTTGCATGTTACAATGAATCATTAAAGAAATTATTCAAAAAATGAGACTAATAAACCACCTAATTGAAAGGAAAAAAAAGATTTATTATTTTTAATCCTTACACGGTCTAAAGAGAGGTGTTTGCAGAGAGTTGATACTATCAGCTGCTTCCTTGTGAGATTCTTACAGTCGTCTGCGGCCATGGCCTCTATTTCGACCGAGCGAGCTCTCAGTATCCGCAAGGTTTCTTTTAACGTTTCGTTTTGGGATTTTACAAGAGACCGGCAGGCGATGTGTTATTTTGACAAAAAATTGAAAAAGTTTTAAAATCTAACTCGAAAAGACGAAAATGCCCTTTAAATGCATCAAATTGGCGTAGAAGCCTAACTTTTGGGCTTGTGTTGTGGTGCAGTGCTTCTATTCCGAGGTACCTCGTAATAAGAAACAAAAGTTCCAATTAACAGGCAGGTAAATGCCTTTGGGCTCTTTTGGTTCGCCGCATTAAATTGGATTGGATTGATTAGGTAAGAGAGGGTTTAGAGGTGGCTAATGGGTTGTGTTATGTGGACCCATTTTTATGTAAGAAAGTCTATGTAAGCTTGTGCTCGCGTTGTGTCGCGTCGTGTGGTGTTTAATTTTTTTAGACCCGGTTTAATACATTTATCGTACCCATTCGTATCGTTTTCACGTGTTTTTTGAAATTAAGAATTAAATATATTAAAAAAATCTGAACTAATAAAACATATTAAAAGATTAAATTTTAAGTTATTTATAAAATTATAAAATTTTAAATTTATTTTTATTAAAAAATAAAATGTGTTTATTATCTATTTTTTCTTATATCATATTTTGATTCATTTTTAATCGTATCATACTTTTAAAACTTTCGTACCTAAAATTCTAAATCTGGTCTGGCCCACTTGTATGCTATGTTATGTTACGTATTCTATGAAAACATACTTATTTTGTGTTGTGTTGTACAAACACATGTCTTACCTCTGCCATTTGGTCTATTGGCCACCTCTAAGAAAGTTGAATTGAATAATATTAGATTATATATAATATTATGTTGTATCTAGTGCAATATTAGATTAGACTATAAATAATCATGTCTCATATTGTAATATTACAATTTATAAGTTATTATTATTAATAATATTATTATAAACTAAAATTTTGTATTATTAATTATACAAATCAGCCTCAATTATATTAATGAAATATAAATCCTAATATAAATAATTTTTATTTTTATTATGTTAAATATATTTATGACTTTTATATTATTCTTATGCAATAATCTATTATTTTATAAAATATTATATTTTATAAAATTAATTAAATTATCATTTATAA
This sequence comes from Aegle marmelos, assembly GCA_030449875.1. Classification (NCBI taxonomy): domain Eukaryota; kingdom Viridiplantae; phylum Streptophyta; class Magnoliopsida; order Sapindales; family Rutaceae; genus Aegle; species Aegle marmelos. The sequence continues at coordinate 24,693,599 of JASUUL010000143.1, forward strand.
TGTAAATCTGAAGTTATAAAAATATATAATAATTAAATATATTAAAATTAATAATAATTTTTAGTATAATTTATTATTTACATTATTAAAATTAACATTTTTATTACATTTATCACATATTATCGTAATTTTAATATTTATAAATTATTATATTTAATTGAGTTATCAATATGATTCTAATACTACCTAATCCCATGACCTCTCTTTGGATAATTTCCTTTATAAAATTGTGATTATTTTGTATGCCTAGGATAACTAAATCTTAATACTCTTAATTGTACTAAACACGAGATTAGTATAAAATTAAAAGAAAGCGACTAAATCCCATTTTTAATTCTCCAACCAAACACACCCTTTATGTAAAGCCTCATACATAACACATGAAAAGAACTTAGCAAAACCCGAAGAACCAAAAGATTAAACAAAAATCACAGTAGGAATACATCAAGCCAATTTTGATTTTAATTCTTTTCATATCTTGGCAATGGCTTGACAATAAATAGAAAAATTAACTGTAACATCGATAAAATATGTTATTCAATATTTTGTGGAAAAAAACAAACAATGGATGAAATTAGAACTCTAAACATTGTCGAGGGTATCTGCCCATCATCGACTCGGGCAATCCACCATTGACTTTCTCTAGCCCAAAAGCAGGCATGTTCGTACCAAATTGTTGAATCGTTAACTATTGATTTAAGCATGCGAATTAATTTTTTATAGAGAAGGGAGCCATACTTGGGCATCCGTTATGTGGGTTCTCGTCTCCTAAAATCTTGTTGTATCATCTTGTTCTCACTCCAATAAAATTTCATCATTTATACCAAAAAAGCGAATGAAAAATTAAAGTTGAGTTTGGAATTATTATTGAAATGCAAAAAACAAAAACAAAAACAAAAACAAGAACAATAATTATAAGATTAGAATGGTCCCAATCAATTTATTCCGAAACAATTTATTTATTTGCCAACCGCAACTTGGTGGTGACCCAAAATAAAGAGGCCCGCAAAAGGGACAAAAGGCCCATCAAGGCCCTGTCGTTTTACTGTCCGTCTTCATTTCAACCTGGGAAGAAGCAAATATAAAAAGAAAACAACCATTCGACTCTGCTCCCCGTTTCAACTTTCAATGGCGTGGGATTCTCCCCGAAATTTCCATCGAAAACTGAAATCAAACATAACTTTCACACCCTCTTTAATAGAAACCCAGCCCAACTCTAGATGAATTAAATACACGGAGACAAATCACAAACGTATGCGTATTTGTCATGTGGCATTGTGTTTGTAGTACAAAAAATTGTGTTGCAAATGAGTCCGAGCTTCAAAACCTGAAATCAGGGCGATCGGTAAATAGGTGATACAGATTCAATTCATGTCAAATTTGCGTCGGGTTCAATTCATTTACACGAACATATGCAGGGATACGATAAATGTAAAGAAAACAGAAGAGAAGTTTCTGAAACACGCAAGAGCACTGATCCCGGACGGGGTGACCTTAGGTTAGTAGAGTTGTGCTAGGATTAATGGCATCAAATTCAAATTCAATAAATGATGCATTTAAAGAAAATTGCAGAGTGGGGGGGACCCCTTTTGGGTTCTCTTGAATGGAATTTAAAAGCTGAAGCTTAAAAGCAAAAGGAATAGCGTCATGAGTCCCTCTCACTCTGCAACTGGCAACTGCAACTGCAACTCACACACCAGTCGCCTCCTTTTGCTTTATTACATTACAATACCCGCCATGAACATCTCCACCTACTTGCCTTTATTGCTGCCAAAATGCCTTAAAGCCTAATGCCACTGCCTCTCCCCCTCTCTCTCTCTCTCTCGCTTTTTGGCTTATGACTTTCATTTGCCCATCATGCCATTTTCAATTAAGACTACATTTTTCAATTTAAGTCACTGTGGATAACCTAGATGTTTCTATTGAGAGATGCTAACAACATGTCAATAATCAATGACTCATTGCGACAATAATTCTACTACATATTCAAGAGCAATTGATCATTAAAATCTGTACAGTCAATGTAGGGGTAAGTTGATTCAAGCTCATTATTACATGTATGAGTTGATGATAACCCAAAAAAAAAAAAAAAAGTAAGTATCTTTATATAAATAAGTGGAAGATAACTCGTTCTAAATATTTCAAAATAAATTTGATCCTTTCAAATAATAATTATAAGAAAATTATTAAAATAAACCTTCATAAAATTTTAATTGCAGTGAATACTGCTAGACAAGACGTCTTAAAATTGAAGAGAGCACGAAAAGAAGATTAGTGAAGATTATTAACTAAAGTTAAAATGTCACATTAGTAATTTTATGCAGGTACAAGCCCTATTCTAAAGTTTGTACTCTTCTTTGTTTTTGTTTTTGTTTTTTTTTTTTTAAACCTGAGTCACGTTCGAAGCTGAGCTAGAACAGGATGCCACATGCGCAACCAACCTCAAACAAAATACCAACGACACGTGTATGCCACGTAGGACTACCTTCCACGTAACGCAACTCTCCACGTGTCCACAATATCATAAATGGCCACCCAGTCCGGCGGTCCCCACCCACTAAACGTGGCCCACTTTCTTTCCCGTTAAATGAAAACTTCAACTTTAACAACAAGCGATCTCCCTCTCTCATCAAGCAGCTAACAAAGAACCACCCACCGTCACTCTCTCTCTCTCCCCCTCTCTCCCTCCCTCCCTCCCTCCCTCCCCCCCTATAAACTTCCGGCCACTCTCACCGGAAACCTAAACTTTCAGTTAACCTAGTAAACTTTCCGGCGAGGCTTGAAACCTGTGAAATGACAAATCTTTTTCCACTTCCTTGCCGTTTCAGCTAAAGTTTTTGGCTCTCACAGTCCCCTTTCATCTCCAAATTTAGCCGTTACGGTGTCTACTGTGGTTGTTTAAGCTGCAACTTCACATGGGCTTTTAGTATTTCTTGGTTCTGTTGTTTCAGTTGGTTGGAAAGCACACAATGGGTGCAATGTTGAAGATGAAAGCATCTGTTTTCAGTTTGCTTACATTTCTTGTTTTGGCTCCGGCTTTAACAAGATCTCTGAACCCATCACTGAACGACGACGTTTTGGGGCTGATAGTGTTCAAGGCAGACATCCAAGATCCCAATGGAAAGCTTTCTTCTTGGAATGAAGATGATGACACTCCTTGCAACTGGTTTGGTGTCAAATGCAACCCAAGATCCAACCGCGTCTCTGAGCTCACTCTAAACGGCTTATCCCTTACGGGTAGGATCGGCCGTGGCCTTCTGCAGCTTCAGTCTCTGAGAAAACTGTCTCTTTCAAGTAACAATCTTACTGGAAACATTAGTCCAAATCTTTCTAAGCTTCAAAATTTAAGAGTCATTGATTTGAGTGGCAATAGTCTATCTGGGTCAATACCAGATGAGTTTTTTAAGCAATGTGGGTCGCTGAGAGTTATATCTTTTGCAAAAAATAGGTTTTCTGGGAAGATACCCAGCAGCTTGAGTTTGTGTTCAACTCTCGCTACAATTAACTTGTCATCTAATAGGTTTTCTTCGCCTTTACCATTGGGGATTTGGGGTTTGAGTGCACTAAGAACACTGGATTTATCAGATAATTTATTAGAAGGCGAGATTCCAAAAGGTATTGAAAGCTTGAAAAATTTGAGAGTGATTAACCTGAGTAAGAACAGGTTTTCTGGGACAATTCCGGATGGGATTGGGAGCTGTACGTTGTTGAGGACTATTGATTTTAGTGAGAATTCGTTTTCTGGGAATCTTCCAGAAACAATGCAGAAGCTTGGCTTGTGTAATTTTATGAACTTGAGGAAGAACTTATTTGCCGGTGATATTCCAAAATGGATTGGAGAATTGGAGACTCTGGAGACCTTGGATCTTTCAGGAAATAAATTTTCTGGTGCAGTGCCGATTTCAATTGGGAATCTTCAGCGGCTGAAAGTGTTAAATTTTTCATCAAATAGATTAACTGGAAGCTTGCCTATTTCTATGGCAAATTGTGTGAACCTTGTGGCCTTAGATTTGAGCCAGAACTCGATGAACGGTGATCTACCTCAATGGATTTTTAGCTTAGGTTTGAACAAAGTTTCTCTTGCAGAGAACAAAATTAGGGAAGGGATGAATGGTACTTTTGCTTCTTCTGGGAGCTCATTTGAAAGTCTACAATTCTTGGATTTATCACATAATGAGTTTTCTGGCAAAACTCCTACAACCATCGGGGTTTTAAGCAGCTTGCAATTGTTGAATCTCTCAAGGAACTCGCTTGTAGGTCCTATTCCAGTGGCTATTGGGGATTTGAAGGCCCTGAAGGTGCTCGACCTGAGCAAGAATTGGCTAAATGGAAGCATTCCCCTGGAAATTGGTGGAGCATATTCTCTGAAGGAACTGAGGTTGGAAAGGAACTTCCTATCTGGGAAAATTCCAACTTCAATTGAGAACTGTTCTTCACTTGTGTCTCTGTAAGTTTTTTTTAACCCTTTTGTCTTTAGGTTTTGGTTTCTTGTTTCCTTTGGTTTTGGTAATCAATTTGTAAATAAGAATGTGTGCCCTCGTTGAGTGGCAAACAGTTTAATGTTCAGAGTCATATGTCCTTGCATTCTTTGTTAGTGAAGCAGCTATTATGTTTTGATCTATTGACGTACTTCTCTTTTCTTGTTCCTTATTCCTCTTTTTGGTTGGATTTTGTAGTATACTGTCAAAGAACAACCTAACTGGCCCGATCCCGATTGCAATAGCAAAACTTATGAACCTACAAAATGTTGACTTGTCTTTTAACGCCCTCACGGGAGGCTTGCCGAAGCAGTTGGTAAATCTTGTTCATCTATCATCATTCAACATTTCACACAACCATCTACAAGGTGAACTGCCTGCTGGTGGTTTTTTCAACACCATATCACCTTCCTCTGTGTTGGGTAACCCATCGCTTTGTGGTTCTGCTGTCAATAAGTCTTGTCCTGCTGTCCTTCCCAAACCTATTGTCCTTAATCCGAACTCCTCCTCTGACTCCACAACCAGTTCAGTGGCTCCAAATCCTGGCCACAAAAGAATCGTCCTGAGCATATCTGCTCTCATTGCCATAGGTGCAGCTGCAGTCATTGTCATTGGTGTGATTGCTATCACTGTCCTCAATCTCCGTGTTCGTTCATCAACATCTCGATCTGCAGCAGCCCTTACATTATCAGCTGGGGATGACTTCAGCCGATCCCCCACTACAGATGCCAACTCTGGCAAGCTTGTCATGTTTTCTGGGGATCCTGATTTCAGCACTGGAACACACGCCCTGTTGAACAAGGACTGTGAGCTCGGGCGTGGTGGGTTCGGAGCTGTCTATCAGACAGTTTTGCGAGATGGCCATCCAGTTGCAATAAAAAAGCTAACTGTCTCTAGTCTTGTTAAATCCCAAGAGGATTTTGAAAGGGAAGTTAAGAAACTGGGAAAAGTCAGGCACCCTAATCTTGTGACTCTTGAAGGTTATTACTGGACTCAGTCATTACAGCTCCTTATATATGAATTTGTCTCTGGTGGAAGTTTGTATAAGCATCTGCATGAAGGATCTGGTGGAAATTTTCTTTCATGGAATGAAAGGTTCAATGTGATTCAGGGAACAGCAAAAAGTCTGGCTCACTTGCACCAGTCAAACATTATTCACTACAACATAAAATCAAGCAATGTCTTGATAGATGTCTCTGGTGAACCTAAATTGGGAGACTATGGCTTAGCAAGGTTGTTACCAATGTTGGACCGTTATGTCTTAAGCAGCAAGATCCAGAGTGCACTTGGGTACATGGCACCAGAGTTTGCCTGCAGAACAGTGAAGATCACTGACAAATGTGATGTGTATGGCTTTGGCGTTTTAGTTCTGGAGGTTGTGACTGGGAAGAGGCCTGTTGAGTACATGGAAGATGATGTGGTGGTACTCTGTGACATGGTTAGAGGAGCATTGGAAGAAGGCAGAGTGGAGGAATGTGTCGATGAGAAGTTGCAAGGGAAGTTCCCGACAGAGGAGGCGATTCCAGTCATGAAACTAGGCTTGATTTGCACCTCACAAGTGCCCTCTAATCGTCCAGACATGGAAGAAGTAGTTAACATATTGGAATTGATCAGATGCCCTTCAGAAGGCCAGGAGGAATTGATTTGAAGCTTCACTCATTTTTATTCCAGTTAAGAGAAGGGTTTTATAAATGGCTTATCCGGCGAAGAGGAATCCGGTCTTGTTCATTAGCCTAGAGAGAAGAATACCGATTGTTGTAATATTGTTGCCTTCTTGTATCATTTCTTGTTTGTTTCCAGTTTTTATGTTGCAACTTCTTCTCTGTTTTGTAGTTAGATTACCGGATTCCTTTTCACCGGGTTCCAATCTGGGACTCTTTATGATTCTATTACCCTGTTGCAAATCTCCAGTCTTCTTTCATTGTTATCCTCATTATTTTATCAGCTTATTGTAGCATTCAATAACTTCTGATAGAAGGCATACTGAGTAGGGCAAATGAACTTGATCTCCATGGAATAGTTCTTGGTTCGCAAATTTGACTTTTTTTAGGGGGGCCAATTTGACTTCTTAACTCATAACCAAAGAGAACAATTGTCACATTCATCAAAATCATGTGTTCCCAATGATAGTTATGGTGAGGACATTAGAATACTCAAATTTATAAGTCAAAGCTGACTCAATTGCGTGAGGACTCACAAAGATTCCTAGCACCCACTCCCAAGCAAGCAATGTTTATTGTTCAATAGAATAATGAAAAGTGGTTAGACAACAGTGGGGAAAAGGGAAAAGTACAAGGATAAAGAAAGAAAGAAATAAAGAGCTAGCTAATGGCTCATGCATGTCTTAAAGATAATGTTTGTGTAGTTATGGAGTTAGAATATTACACAACATGATGTTGTCGGAATAGAAGCACTTTTTTATATGTGTAGCCGTGTCCTTAGTTCTGGTAATCAACTTTTCTTAAATGCATTGTTTGTTTCTCTCGTTTAAACTTGTCTTTTGTGTTGCTCATTCCAATGGATTACAGAGATTAATCCCAATTTAAACAACGCTAATACGGACAAGTGCCTCGCTAATTGAACGTTAAATTACCGTTCTTCTTACATAAAAGAGAGGTTGAAAGCGAGTGTTTTAGTTGGAAAAGATTTTGTTTCAAACAATTGGAAGCAAACTAGACTTATCATGTACCAAATACTATTACGTGGGAGAAAGATACAATTCCTCGTGTGTATCAACGAGGAAATTACTTTCTTTCAAAAATTAATTTTATAATTTCCAACAAAAGTTTTCATTAACAACTAAATAGCCAGATTTTCTAAGTCAAAGTTCAATCAATAAAAATTTTACTTAAATAAATTTTATTTAAAAAATTACAATGTTTTTTTGATATAACTAAACCTAATGGCTATAAGGGTTTATTTAATTCAAAAAAATTTTTTAGACTTTTTATAGTTGTTTGAGTTTTATTTTGAGTAAAATTTTTGAGAATTAACTACGCTATTTTAATTCTATTAACAAAACTCAAATTTTAAAGTTTTTGAAGTAGAAATTGTTAAACCTTTTAAAAAAATAAAATTATCTAAAACATCAATTATTTATTTTATATTATTATTTTATTCATTTCATAATATAATTTTAAAAGCTTATTTTTTTAATTCAATTTTATAATTTTTAATAAAAACTATCTTCAACAATTAAAAAAACTAAATTTTTGATAAAAAAAACTGTAACTTATAAAAAAATTATCATTAAAAATTTTGATTAAAAAGATAAACCCAACGAATCCTTAGTAGAAATTGATATCATTAACTTTGTAATGCAAAGGGTTAAAAAAAAGTTACCAATACGACATGCGGTTATGCCGTTTTCCTAAAATCTCATTGAATAAAGGAAAATTACCTTGTAGGTAAACCTCTCTAGAAGTCCTCTAAACAAATGTGCCCTGCAATCTGTGGAAATCTTAGTCAAAGATTTTTGAGTTTTAAATTTTGGACAAGCATGTGCCATGCGCTGCAAGGAATGAGTTGTCTCAAGCGTAACTTTTTATTTTTATTTTATTTTTTTTAATAATAAAGCGGGGTGTTTGGCCCAAGAGAACCCAATGATAGACTACCTTACTCTTGTCATCATCATCAACAATCACATGGGTCCTTGATAATCTTCATTTTGTTTTGAGAGGGGGGAATATACAATTCCTCTTTAATTACTGGAATTGACAGAAAGAAACTACCTAACTTTTTTGTATTGTTTCAACTTACTCTCCATTTATAAATCAAACGCGAATCCAAGCTGCATGGCAGGCACATTGCCCTATACAAAAAGACCAGGGTCCCATTGCAGACAAATGCAGTGGAGACGCTTTGGTCAATCAGATTTTAAAACTCTTATTAATTTCTTGAGAGACCGCAATCTTCTGCACTATTTGAAAAGAAGAATAGATATTTACATGACAAGAAAAGAAAGCCAGCATTATGTCCAGTTTTTTTTTGTTTCCTCTTAAATCAGCACTTTAACGTGCTGATCGATCATTTTCATTCTCTTTTCCCCAAAATTTTAATATGATTTAAGTTGCTTTATTGAGAGGCAAAATAATACCGTAACAGCTTTTGTTAATCACGGTGCAGTGGCGCATTCCTGAGAGAATTTGATATTGCATTGATGCCTTGGTGGTGGGTGGAGGTACAGAGCTCAATTGCAAACAGATGCCCACCTCATTTGTTCATGAAAATTGTGTAAGCATTTGGAACCTTGGTGTATAATTTCCAAGAGAATTTTTGGGGAATTTACAATTGAAATTCACCCTTTTTCAACAGGAGCTTCAGGAAAAGACCACTTTAGCAATGTTTGATTTATTATTATTGTATGAACACTTAACTGCTTGGAACTATATCAGTTTAAAGCATTCAAGGATATCATTTCCTCTCAAGACTGTCTTTTTGAATCCTCAGTGAGAATTTGAGTAGCTCTACTATTTCGCATCTTTGTAATGCCAAACCAGCACTGTGTTATCACTGCAACATGAACCCGATAATTCCGGAAATGTTAAACCAGCAGGATGAGCCTATGCAGAAGTTGCAGCCTGACTATAATTCATCCAAGAAAGTTGACATCAATGATAAAAGTTCAAGCTAAGTTGCATCCATGTAATTGTAATCATGGCGAAAGTGAAAAATCATCCAAGGACAAAGCTATTAAACTGCAGTCAAACGTGTGTCACAATAAGGAATACAATGCAAGATTAGTCGGAAAAGGCATGTGGGAAATAGACAATAAATTGAACTGTAAACTTTTTTGAAAGAAAGTAGAAGGAGAAAACCAGTTTTACAGTCTGATTGATCGAATTGAAAACTTACTTTAACATCATTACAATATGATGAAAAATTAACAGTCGTTTTCTCTTTTTGTCCCCTTTTCTTCCTACTTTGCTTTGTAAATCTACACATTTGTTTTCCCCCATTAATCTGCTGTTTGTTTTACTCTTCCAAGGCAGTGGAAGAGCTTTTACCTATTCTTAATCTCATCATTCCAGTCATTTTCCCAGCCATCTTTATCAGAAGACCTTGAAGGTTGGCCATTTGTAGATCCATTTTCCAGTTGATGTTTACTCAATAACTTCACTGCCTCTGTCTCATCCCATTTATCATCCCAATCTTGGTCCCACACTTCCACGGTTCCCACATGGCCAGCCACAACGGATTGTGGCTTCTCCATTTCAAGGTCCTGATATGGCACTCCATCAACCTGCCGGTCGCTTTTCCTGGACTTGCAGCAAGCCCATGTCACTCCAGCCATCAGAACTGTTAGAAATAGTAAGTATGCTCCATAGACAGGAGTGCCATGGGTGGCATAAAGTGAAAAATGCTTAAAAACGTTGCTGTTTGATACCAACCCCATGGGAAATACACATTTCCCATGTCCAGCATTTAATACTATCAATGGTCTTCCACCAATACTGGCCGAGATATTAATCTGAAATAGCAGCAATGTCACTTAAACTAATCAAAAGAATAGCTTTAGAAGCAAAGTTCAGGTTTTTCAAAGGATCAGTTGGTTAACTATATATTTTTTTACAACTAGAAATCATTTTTCTGACCACACAGAATTTTTTTATATTCACACACTTTTTGCTGCATAAGAGACTCAGTTTCAGAGCATGACACCACAAAAATGAAGTGTCCAATTTCCTCCCCCTGCCTCCCACCCCCCCAAACTCCAACCAAAAAAAAAAAATGAAGTATGGTGCACAAGAATAAACAGCAGAGAGGCTCGGGAACAAACCTTTCTGGTTCCTTGTTTGGGAATTTCTATATCTAACAATGAAGTCTTAGGATGTGAAATTGTAACATTGAGTTTCAGAGGGCTCTGTCCATCATTCTTGACAAATATAAATGCTTCTTTGGGATCTACACAGGAAAAGAGAGTCAAGTATTTTACTCTAGAAAGCTGAGAATCAAATTGAAATGCTAACCCAGAATTTAGTTGAAAACGAATATATCACTATGTTTGTGCTGCATTATTAGCAAGCAAGTAGAAAACAAGTGTTGACGAACATCATTGGTGGCTGGGCATAGCTTCAGAAGACCCAAGTTGACTTATATACAATTATAATACATAAGATCAAAGAGAACAAACACCTATTTTCCAGAGCATAATGCCATAGAACACAGCAATGGAGAGCAGGTTCTCACTGATCATCTTATTTCATTGTCAGGACCTTGAAGTCATACCAAAGGATAACTAACTTGTCATAGGTCCCAACATATATACTACTTAATTTGATCTTTGGTTTATGATTTTACGTGCAACACATCTCCCAGTACACATACAGCGGTTATCCGAAGTCCTGAATCCTACTTGTTCCAAGTTATAGTAGAACAATATTCTCATATAAAACTGCAAAAGTCGCACAGCGATACCTCCACTCATATTGAACGAGCCCATGTACCATCTATGAAGATCCATACCGCATATTTTTACATCAAGCAGTCCCATAGATATATGAAGAAATGATCAACACAGCTAGCTCGCGCGCGCACACACACAAACTCATTCATGCTTCAAATTTTGTCCAATTAATGAGTGCTTCCATCACAAAAATGAAATAATGTAAACATACACTCGACGTTATATTATTCCAATTAAGGAATCCATTGCCAAAAACTAAAAAAAGAAAAAGGAAAAGAAAAACGCTCATTCAAAACAAGAAGTATCCCATGAGAGACAGGTGATGAGCACAAAGGAGACAATCCATCAAAATATTAACTCACTAGTTGGTGAGAATTTAAGGCAACCAGTCAAGGTCCGCAGGTCGTGGCATCTCATGAGACACTTGCTCTCATCAACCGAGCCATAACTTGATGCCGGTGCCGGCGCCGGTGAAAAGTTTGGTGGCTCAGAAATCTACAATCACAAAACGACCAGTACGCTTGACAAATATAAGTTATGGCTCACAAATATAAGTTATGTAACAAAACGACCTTTCAGTTTTAATCAAAACACAAGCTCCTTTTACCAACGAATGAACAAAACATATAAAACATGTTGCCAATACACCATATGATATACCTCGGAAGATTCAGGTGTCGCTAGTTTTCGAACCGAATGTGCTGCCGAGGCATATAGAACAAGTGTTATTAGAATGAAGAAAGATGGTGCAAGATCTGAATTTGGGTCCATTTTTGTGAAGGTAATTGCAAATGTTCAAGTGGGTTCGATCAGCTCCGTGAAAATAAGAAGTCAAAGCCATGAATCGTTCAAGTCAACGTAAAAGTCTATGCAACTTCTTCCTCGTAACGTCCGTTCTTTTTTTAGTTTTTTTCCCACTCGATGTTTTCTAATTGGAGGTTTAGACACGTGGCAAGCGAGGAGCAATAAGCACACGACGCTTACTATGCTCATTAACAATAGATATTATATTTAGTAAAACTTTAAAGAAAGGAATGAAGATTACTAATGAATAATAATAAATGAAAATAATCCAATTAAGGCAGAACACGAAGCTAGACCCATTAATTTATAATATATATATATATATATCCTACTGAATTCCAGAAAAGATGTTAACATTCCAACAAACTCCAAAAATAAAGCAATTTATAAATTTAAAATCTCAATTTTCATAGATTTACAAAAGTATTAAACTTGTGATTTATAAAATAAGAAAAGAAGAGAGAATTTACGCAATCATCTTGAAAGTGTCCTAAATCTTTTCTATGAAAACAAAACAATTTCACTGATCTCATAACTTTTTTCACCTCACATCTCTTAATCAAATATATAAAACCTTTATGAAGCGATGTTTGCAAAGTAGATGAAGAAGAAGAACAAAAAATTTAGAACAAAAGTTATTTATAATTTTTTTTGAATTGTTTTTTTTATAAAACATTAAGAGAAAAAATAAAAATTATATAAATATAATAAAATCTTAATAAATTAATAGCATTGGGATTGTTCACAATCTATTAATTTAATTAATATTAAAATATTGATAAATTAATAAATTATTATTTTTAGAAAATATGCTCATGTTTATCGTATTTATTTAAATTGATTTAAGTATCATATTTTTAAATCTATCGGAATTTGACCAAAATTTAAATAAATTTTAATATAAATATGTGAATAATGTTTTTGTCTTTTTATTGTTTAATAGCTAAATATAAGTGGTGGCATATTGTCTGTTTTTATATAGATACAAAATATATTAAATATAATTATTTGATATTTATGTTTATATACGCCAAATTTAGAAAAGGAATTAACTTTTAAATTTTAGGAAAAAAATTTAATAGAGTTATTTTTGAAATATAATATTTACTTTTTATTCATAAGTATAAAGTTTTTTTTCTTCAAATGTATATTTTTATAAATTAAATATAAATTATAATTAAATTTAAAAATATTTAAAATAATAAATTTTTAAATTTTAGACATTTATAATAAACAATCCCTTAGTATTTATTATATTTTATTTGAAATTTTGAATAGCAGTTAGTTGTCTTTCATCTATAGTAATTTGATTATTGTAAAATTTAGGGTTGGGCACTAATTCACCCAATTCATGAAACCGACCTAACCCCTATAATTTTTTGCAATCTAGTTGGATTAATAAAATATATGAATTGAGTTTGGTTGTTAAATTCTTAACTTGCACTATTTGTGAGTTGGGTTGAGTTAAAAATTTTTAATCTAACCTAACCCATTAACCTGTATATATATAAAATATTATATAAATTTTGATATTTCATATAAAAATTAAAAATTTATAAAAGCTTTGAAATGTGGGATTTGTTAGAGGGATTTGAATATTTACATTTTTTGTGTTTTTTAATTAATTTATTTAAATTTTCACTAAATAATTAAATTGTAAAAATAAACTTTTTCAAAAGTTCAAACTCAATCAATTCAACTTAACCTAACTCACAGGATTGAAATATGTAATAGATTATTTCGAGATGAAAAATTTCAACTCATTCTATGAATAAGTTGGGTTGGGTTGTATATCAACTCCATTGAAACTCACATGTGCCCACTTCTAGTAAAGTTTTAATTTTCTATACTAAAGATGACTTATGGAGTTCATATTATACTTGTTAGAAAACGATAATGAACTGAAAGTTAACATTACAAAACGAGTTAGTGAGATCTAATTTCAAAAAGTAACAAATGATACTAAGAACATATTTACAAAAGTCACCTAATATATCATGCAATCTTAGTTTTAATATAAGTAATTATTAATTAATATAATAAGTGGATTCTACCAAAAAATAGAATTTTAAAAAATTTATTGTCTTACAAATTTGTTAACTTATTATTTTATCATATGACCATAAATTAGGACTGATAAAAATTATTATTCAATTAATATTATTAATTTATTAAACATCTACATAACTTTCAAAATTTGGCAATTTTGGTATTAAAAAAAATAATTGTAAATTTTGATAACTCACGTGATGACTGATGACCAAAGCATGGAATTGATTTTGTGGCACCCACAAACAAAGCGTACTCACAAAGCAATGGGATGTGAGGGCCCGCACCTGATCCCTTGTCCTTGAACTCCCAAATAGCGTGGGTCAAATTGGCATTCTCCATCCAAGTCAAAACGACACCGTTCCATTCTAAAAGCCCCAGAAACTCTTCGCCCTTACAGACTTTCCGTTCCATCTACGCCGTCGTTTTCTTTCTTCTGTGTGTTTCATCCCCAAATGTTAAAACCCTAAAAATCTCCACTCTCACCTAGAAATTCCCGAAATTAACCTCTCAAATCTCATTAATTCATCAATGTCGTCTGACGAAATCACGCTAAACGGTCTAAATACTCAGCTCGTCTTCCAAGACGACGCCTTGCGGTCGTTCAATTGCCAGCAGCACCGGGTTGGAGATCCAGGTCCCAAGACTCGAGAGCTCACCGGATTCACCGACGACAAGATGTTCTCCGTCGACCGCGACCGCTATTTTCGATCTCAACCGACCATGTTCACTGAACACCACCCTGAACGTCGCGATCCACCGCAGGCTCGTGACTGGAGCGGAAACGCCACTTCACCCAGCACCGACGAGTCGGAGGGTGAAGACGACGATGTTGACGAGGATGAAGACGATGATGACGTCGATGAAGCTGAAAAAAATAACAACCACAATAGTAATAGTATTGTTACTAATTGTAACAATAATAATAATAGTACGAACTGTGGTATTTTGACAGCAGGAGTTGAAAAAATGGGTAATGGGAAAGCGAAGAATCAACAGAATTTTGGTAATTAAACGCAAAGTATTATTTTTTGGCTGTTTGACCGTGGAAGGTCTGTTTTTTTTTTTTTTTTGGGTTATATAGGTTTAATTTATTAGTATTGTTGTTTTATTCTTAAAAGGAAAGATTGGTAATGCCGGGCAAAATGTTAACAATGGTGCAATTGTTACGGTGGCGGAAGCAGATAGTGACGCGTACTACTCCCAGTATTTGCAGCAGGGGGCCGAAGGATCATCTGGGTCTGGGCAGAAAGAGTGTGTTTCAGTGGATAATGGGTGTGGAATTAGTGGGTCCGGGGACTCACTAAGGGCAATTTTGTCTGACCCTGTCACGTAAGACGTTGTTGATTTTATTTTAAATTTATACAATTCATGTGTATTTATTTTAGTTTTGATTAATGGTTGAGATACATTGGGGTTGCAGAATTCTAATCATTTGATCAATTTGGTTCATGATCTCCACGACCACTTGTAATTTGTTTCTTTTGGTGAACTAAAGTGGTTTTAGATGTTAGTTTTTTGTTACTGAGATGACTTTTCAATGTGGCGTGGCAAAGTTGATCAACATTGTTTTTCAGCTGGCATTAGGAGCTTATCGTGGAGGATATAATCTAAAAATGTTGGCTTTTGTGTGACTGGGAATTAGCTTTCTATTGCTGAAACATATTTTGTCTGTGGCTTTTTCTTTCTTAATAGATTTTTTTTTTTATTTAATAAGTATTTCATGACATTATTAGTATTTTCTCATCTATATTGCTTGTCAAAACTCAGGGGAAATCTAATGGATGATGCAATGATATTACCTTGTGGACATTCTTTTGGAGCTGCTGGAGTGCAGCATGTTATTAGAATGGTGAGTTCTCTGTAAATGTATTCTTCCTTGCACATGCGGGCAAAACTCTGTCAACTATAAGAGTTACAATTGCGGCAAATTCAATACTCGAGAATCTGAATGAAAAGCCTTACTGCTTTGTAAGTGTAATGTGACTTGGGGGCTGGTACCCTTGATTTCATAACATAAAACCAGTTTTGATGCCACTGTGTGCATATTTAATGATGCCTTGGGCCATGTTTTTCAGTCCCATATCCTGGGTGCATTTTCTCTATTGATATGATTTTAACTTTTAGGATTTTTAAGTGCATTAAACTAACAAGTCTCTCAAAAGAAGTCAGGAAAGTAACATCATCTTTGACCTAATAGATTTATTAATCCTCTGTTGGAATTATTTCAGAAAGCATGTTATACCTGTTCACGGCCAGTTTTAGAAGACTCAATAGCTCCAAATCTCTGTAAGTAAATATTCTGTTATCATTGAAGAACATCATTATTCTCTTTTTTCAAGTTAAACGTTAGGCAAATTATATTAGATATTGCTTAACGGGAAAGTTGTCATCGAGTGGTAAGATATAAGTTTTATGCTTCGAAGGGATTGGAAGAGGGTTAGGTCCCAAGTTTAGCTCAGACAAAGTATGGAATAAGTATAATTGTACTTATGCAAAACTTGCTATTTTAACTTCTGCTTCTCTCTTCATTGTGGTACATTAAATACAGCTCTGCGAGCTGCTGTGCAAGCATTTCGACGGGAGGAAGAATTACAGTTTTATCGCACATGTAAAAGAAAGAGGGAGAAGTTTGACCAGGTTTGCAGTTTTATATTTTAGTAAATAAATTATACTGTAGTCTAGAAGTGAGAGGCTTCACAAAGGAAAACATGATTGAAGGCTAAATTCATTTTCCTTTAAGGTGATTAAGATAATAATGTTACATGGTAGATGGAAGGAAATACTATTCGTCCTATTGTGATGTAATGCACTGCTGTCATCTTATTGTTGTCTTTTTAGATTTCCATTGTGGCATGTTCTGTTATTCTTTTTATTCTGCATTATGTTTTGGATGAGATAATTATGTTTTTTTCCCCCCCTTTTACCTTGTGTAGGACAAGGGTAGTTACGGTGATTCTACTGTCATGGATCCTCCAAGGGGGAGAGGTGTACAATTTCCATTTGCTGTGACTGATAGGGTGATCATAAAGGTTTGTCTGGCAAAGTCCCAAGTTTTTGGATAATGTGTGTTAATATAAATGGTAATTAATAATTAGAGAAATAATGGAGCAGGGGAACAAAAGGACACCGCAGCGGTTTGTTGGACGTGAGGCTGTTGTGACTACACAATGCTTAAATGGATGGTTAGTTGTATTCTACTTACCATTTATGTTAATGACAGATTTTATGGCTTGGCATATTGTTGAGACTTAGTTTTTGCTTTTCCTAGAATGTCTGCTTATTTGTTTTTGCACCATACTTGGTCTCTTTTTAGATATTTGGGCAATGGATGCCATCTTGCCATCATCTTGTGTGCAGAGAGAATTAATCAGCTTATCAATTTGCTTCGAGTATCAACACAAGTCTTATTTATTTATGGTCATGTCTTTTTATCAGAGTTCACTTATCAACTTTGTCTAGAAGCAAAATTTATTACAATCATTAATCAGAGCATATACACTTTTGTTTTCTGTTTCCTTTTTCGCATATTAAGGAGATTTCATCCTTTGAAATCCTTAGAAAGTATCTCCCAGAAGTAATTTTTAGCACAAATCTCATTAACAGGTATGTGGTGAAGACATTGGACAATGCAGAGAGTGTTAAATTGCAGTATCGCTCGCTTGCCAAAGTTTCAGATGATTCATCCTCAAAGCCAACCTCAGGCAAGATGGCACCAAACTGGCTGTAGACCTACTGTAAAGAATTAGTTGTAAGGGGGATGAGATATTTTGTTGGAAATGTCTCATTTGGATTTTATAACCTAACATTTTAGTCAAGTAGTCCTGTTAGTTCTGGAGCTGCTGTATTCTGACCGTTTGTAACATAAGCCTTTTGTAAATTGTAGAAGTCCTCTCACAAGATTAGAAAGAGATTTGAGCATATATAATCAATTTGCTTCACTATGTGAAATGGCTGTATTGTATTTGGTATGCACATGTACAAATATAAATGCTATGTAATCTTTGCTTGTTAAATAGTATACGAGTGGCACAAATTTGTTTGTCCGTGTTAAAGTGGGTGTTATCTATTATGATAGTGCATTTATCAAGTAATAATCAGAAGGGGCAATCAGAAGGGGCTGACATGGAAAGTAACATCAAAATAAATTATTTATTTGAGTTTTAAGAATAAAAATTAAAATAAATTGTGTTGTTATAAATTTATTTATTATTTCTAAGAATTGGAATGAATTCTTTTAAGTTATTAAAATGTTTTTAGTTAATAATTGTTATTTTTATTATTAATTTATCATAATAATTATGATTATTATTATTTAGAAATATTATTAATAATAATATAACAATAATAATTACCATTATTTGATGTGATGATTATTATTAACAATTACAAGAATAAGAATAACAACAATAATATAATAATATTTTAATAATGAAATTATAAAGTTTGAGTGGTGCAAAATGAGAATTTAAGGAATGAAAATTTTACTCCCAACCCTAGGAATCATGTTCTCATTTCTTAATTCTAAAAACACGTGGGACTCATGTTTCATTTCTATTTTGTCTTTTATTTTAATAAATAAATATCAATCATTCGTTCAAGATTTTTGTTTCCCAATCTCACAAGTAATCACACAATAAGAGTAACAGAATATGCCTGATTGCAAACTTCAGGTCAACTTTTTCATTATTACAGGCCTACGAATGAACCAACCTTTCTACAATATGCAAACAGAAACAACACGATATTGTCATTTTTTACATGAATGCTCCTCGAAATGAAATATGACTCATTAGTTATTCAAGATGAAGCAAAAAGAGTACATCAAAAACTATGAAACTGGTTAAATAAAATGATACAACCTTTCCAACTGAACATTCAAAAATTCTACTGGTAAGTAGATATTGCTATTACACCAATGAATGCTGACAAAATAGCAAGATCTTTTGCTAATCACTACTTTGTCAAATGCAGAAAGAGTTTCTAGGCTAGCATGAGGGAGAGAAAATATAGTCAGAAGATCAGCAACATGATACATTCTCCTTCGATGCTAGGAAATTGCATGTAGAGTAAATGGAAGCTGCAGCTGCCCTAACAGCCAGTTCCTTCTGTGAGCTATCCACTTTCGCTGAACTGCAAAATGAAACTATTATTATCATATGAATAAAATTCCTATGATCCAATACGACTAAATATGCCCAGCTTTAGTACTTGATATCAGCATAATTTGCAGTGTTAGTAGGAATCTATGCTCACATTTTGCCCCAAAACCACTCAATAACAATGTACCACTTTAGGCTCTTCCAATATCCAAAAAAATTGAATCCATTATGATATATTATGTAACTCCACTGCCTTTTCTGGTATGTTCTAGACAGCATACCTATGATATGATCAGAGGAAATGTCAACCAACTGATCATGGATGTAACTTGGTGTTACATTATTATTATTTAAGTTCTATATTTCACCGAAGCAGAAAAAAACTAATTCAATGGAGCTATAGTGCTGCACATCCATGTGATGAACATTCCATAATTGTACAGTTTAGCATCAGTTGGCTTACCAAGGGTATTGACAAAGGGAAGTTAAAACATAAGGAAGAACAAAAAATAAATAAAATAAAATAAAGGGCCAAGAAATGAAAGAGAAAACACATAGCAAGATCATTGAACATTGAAAAAATCTGATGGTGGCCATACTAATCAACGCAGATGGTATAGAATCAGCCGGACACTGCTTAAAACAAAGTTCAACAATAACATCTACATTCTTTACTTTTCCTTTTTTTATTCTGTCAAGAACACTGCTTACAACCAAGTTAAAACTCTCTATACCTCCACCATAAAGTTGAAGTCATATATATTTCTATTGTCCTGCATCTTTTCTACTCATCAGGTAATATATTGTTTTCCATTTCTAGTGTAACATACAAAAGTAAAATTTCCCTGGTTATAAAGAATCTGAGGCCAGTAACTGTAGCACTCTATTGTAGTAATTAGAATAGTACTCATACAGACAACCAGAAGAACAATACAATAGTCAAAGAGCTTTACCTAAAGTCATGTTCTGATAATCCCGGATGTTGGAAACCATAACCTGCATTGATGTGGATATATTGCAGGCCTTGATCACAATGCAGTTGCATTTCTTTTACTTGGTTCAACCAGGTTTCCTAAAATTTAAATCCAAGAAAGAGATGCAAATATCACTACATTTTTCAATGCACAATGGAGGACCACAAAGAAAATTATCAGTGACAATCAAATAGATAATGCAGAGTCAAAGGGAAGAGTGCAAATCATTTAGCAGCAATTTCATGTTTGTGTATGTAAAAAGAGTTCTTGGCACTAATGAAAAGACTGGATAAGAGCCACCTTCTCCATTCACGCAAAAGTTATTTTGACATCCATAATCACTTGCGTCAAAAAACTGAAATCATATCCTTATTTTCAAACAGCAAAAGAATCAGTTTGAGGGAAATTAAATACCCTTAGTCCCTTGACCCCAATCTTAGCTTAGATCTTAGATGTGAAGTCCAAATGTCTCATCATAGAAAAAACATCATAATTTCTTAAAATCATAAATATATAGCAAATACTTCTAATATACTCACAAGTTGCTTCTCTTCTTCGGTAAGTGCTCTATCCATCTGATTGAACAACGTGTTCCATCTTTCACGATGCATATGAGCAGCTGCAACGCAATTATTTACGACGCTTGGGTCGTTCTCTTGACTGGAGGAGAATTCTTTTGAAATTAAGAAAGGTAACTCTGTACTAATTACAGCTCGGACTCTCTTCTTGCTGCGACGCAATGCTGCAAGTACAAAATAGAACATCAATATTAGAACATACTGAACTGTCAACAATATCCAGTAACAATTTGAAGCAAAGAGCAATACCCGAAAGCCGTCCTTTGATATCCTGATGAAGAAGTTCTAACCATTGTGAAGCAATAGAGGCGGCTGAAATAACAAACATCACCATCAATCAACATTCTTTCATTTAATAACTAAGACAAAGGTATGGTCTATTAGTTTTATTGGTTTACAATCAAGTTGCCTATCAATTTTTGCTAACTACTCATTTCTTAAAAGTACAATGATTTTATACTTTATATTCTCTCCCACCATTAACTTATTTTGAAAAACTAACAGAGAGGAGGAAGTAAACATCTAAAAAGAAAGGGAAAGAAACTAGCTAACAGATACTCAAGTGCTGACCTTTTGCAGATAGAGATGACGCACTTGGAAAGTTAGTTGATTCCTCATTTGATAATGTGCAAGCAGATTCTGAAGCCTTATTGGATGATGACAACTTTAGTGCTAGTGCATCATCTTCACAGTCTACCATGCTTGAGTCACCATCCGCACTTTTTCCCTCTGAAACCGAAGGATGAGATTTGTTCGGTGCCATTGAGGACACACTTGTCTGCATGCTGACACATAAAGCATTTGACGGCCTATCTTCATAAGAGTGTAAGAGTCGATGTATTCCTGAATCATTCATATTTGCTGGGGCCATAAAGTTATCGATATCTTTACTTCCACTTTTTAGATAGCTTGACTGATTGCTTTCAGAGCGACTCTTTTCATGTTTTTCAGACTTTACTATGGCCTCTATAATGGAATATACCTGTTTTCTATTTCGTACATTGTTAATAATCCCAGGATTCAGTTCATTAAGCAAACCGCTTGGAGCGGCAATCTTGGTGAACCTGTCAACATTTTCCCTCTTTGCGAGCTCCATCCTTTTCTTTTGTGAATCATTTTTACTTTTCCTCCCACGTTGCTTTGGCACTGGTGGTATCCCTCCTTGAGAAGAAAGAAAACTATTTTGCACTGATGTGCCTCCATGAGAAGATGCAATGAAACTATTTTGCACTGATATCCCTCCATGAGAAGATGAGAGGAAACCATTTTGCTTCATCTCCTTCCAAAGTCTCATGGAATCTTTTTCCTCAAATGATCCAGTGGAACTTGCACATTCAGAAGCATCTCTCACATTCAAATGCTTACGATTTTTGCAAGGATGAGATGAGTATTGATTAACCGAGCTGGCAACATCTTCTGCATTAAGATCCAAGCCAACACGAATTGTGGATACACAATTATTGTCAGGTTCCCTACTGTGCCTCCCATGTAAAGATGACAGCATATCAGAATTCTCAACACATTTAGGACTGGCATCACAGTCTGATCTATTAGCAGTGCAATCATCAGAATTGAGATCTAGTGGTCCAGGGGCTACATCTACAACAACTTGTGATGTACTTTTTCCCATTCTTTCCACTTGAGAAGCCTCCAAATCCAAGGTCAAAGGCACCTCCGTAACTTGGGACATTTCTTCTCCATCAGACCGAAATTTATCACTAGGTTCCTTGTTTTTCAATGATTTAGAATGATGGAAATTGATTCCTGTGGCATTGATGCAAAAATTTGAAATCCAAAACAAATGAGCATTTTCTGATATTACCCGAGTTCAAAGTACAATATAGTTTCTAGGCAACTACATGGACACATAAACTCAAAGATTTAAACGTATTAGAAAGAGAGATAATTACTAAACAACAAGTTGAATTAAGAACAGATATGAATTAAAATTTAAATCTGCGGAGTTTCTTAGCAATCATTAAAATCTGAAAGACCAAAAATTGGAACTTTTATAGAAATTACCTTCAGATTGAATCACATCATCAAGATCTCTCATTTTAACTCGTTTTCGAGCAACTTCAAGTTTCTCTCCTAATTCATCACTGCTCCGCTTCTCGCCCACCTCCTGAAAAAGCACACGAGTAATATCAGAAAATGTTCGCTAAAAACAAATAAATACATAAATGCTCTCAAATGCAACCAATTCTAATAAAAATCTAACCTTTGTATCGGATCTGGGTACCAATGATGATTGACCCAAAACACCCGCGAAATCTCCAGGATTCTCCATCAAGTCAAAAATCCCACCTCAAATTCAAGATTATGCACTGACCTTTTTCTTAAAAATCAAGAAATTCGATTTATGGGTCGGTCAAAGAATTGAAAAAGATTGAAGAAACATGGGGTTTCTTCAAATGGGTAGGTTTAAGAAACCTCGTGCTTCACAAGAAATGAAGGTTTTAAGGTTGAAGATAATATTGAAATGGGTTATTGAGTTAGGGTTTGACGTGGGCGTTGGCAGATCTGCTTGCGTTATTAAAAGTTTTGATTTGAATTAAAACAAGAAGCGCGCATTCGAAGGTTGTCTCGTAAGTTTCGTACCTACATTGTTTTTTCGTTTTTTTGGAGTAATGACATTAAGGTTCCAATTGTTTTTGTTTCTTCCATTAATGACATAGTTTCTGTTTTTCTACTAGATAGGTCCTCTTCTTTGTGTGAAATGACTAAAAGACTCAAATAAATTATGTTTAGTGATCAATTACTTTCCGATGAAATAAGGGTACATTGGGCATGTGAAAAATAAAAATGGGACCTATGTGTCATGAGTATTCAGAATATATGCTTGTATATAATAATAAAAAATTTTTGGATCTAAATGTTATTATCTAGTAATTTTAGTTGGAGCTCGGCAACATGGGCTTGCTCCAGTTCAAGTTTTCAAATTCAAACGGCAGGTCAGCGCGTTGGTCTTTGGAGGGAGATTTAGGTTTAGAAGGTGGCCACGCTCTCTCAAAATTTAGTCGTGCCATTTGCTATTTACAATTTAATCTATTCATTTCCTCTTCAAGTAAATACACATAGCCTGTATTAGATAAGTAAATACATTTTAACCAATTTGATTTTCTTACTAATAAATCTAAAGCAATCAATTTCAATTATTGAAACCAATTGTTGAATTGAATTGACCTTGAACATTGCTATGAGTGGAAACTCATATAAATCCTCGAAATATTATATTTTTTTTGTACATACAACCCTAAATTGTCATTCCTATATCATATTTGTATAAGACTCAAGGACAAAACTTTTCAATTCATGTTTCGAATTAAAAAAGACAATCTTAATAAGGTCAACTAAAAGAATATCACAATGCGTAATTGTGTTTATCTATCTAAAAAAAAATCTTGAAAAACCACTAGACTAACCTTTAGGGACAACTATATTTGTACAAACCTTGTCATCTTGCTAGCATTGATGGTATTGTTGACCTTTTTTGAAATTTTGATCATTTCTTCTTCTTTTTTTTTTAATTAAGAGTTCACTTTTAACTAAGTCATATTTCTCCTTTTGTATATAAATTGAATAGCCAAGTCTATCTGAGATAATATGCTATCTTTTTTGCTTTTTTAAGGACTTAAACTCACATTTACAACTGGTAAAATTATAATATTAGCTAATTACTTAATACGAATACGACACAAAATAAATAGATATGGATTGTCAAATTTAACATAATTTTTAAATGGAGTGGATATGGGTTGACAATATTTTTTTATGTGTTGAATTAGGATTAAAGTTTTTGACCCATTATCTTATTAATGACACAATTACCTATCTATGCTAAATTAATTTATAGGTTATTGCAATTAAAACTAAAAAATTATACATGATTCTCTCTCTTTTTTTTAAAGGACGAATATATATACACTGTTTTATTTATAAAACTTTATTTAAATTTAGAACTTCAATAGTATAAATATGTACAATATCGATAGATATATATATTTTATAATATTGATATATAATATTATTTACATATATATAATCAAAACTTCAGTAGTGTGAATGTATAATATTTTGATAAATATGTATTTTTTAAGTATATTATTGGATAATCCATGTATTTTTTGTGTCGACTTAGGATCTTAATATTTTAACATAATTATTAAATAGATCATGTTTAAGTCGATTCTAATTTGATATGATAAACAATTGATACAACACAAATATAATCCGATATCCGATTTTACTAGTTGTACCCACATCACCCATACTGAGTGTAATACCCAAATGCGAGTTGTCAAAATATCAAATCGGCTGGTCAAAAAGAGTAATTGGAATATATTTATAGAGTCGGCTGTTAAACAATAAGAGACATTTTTTAGGGTACCTAAAAGCAAAATCATGCTTGGGAAGCATAGTATCATACTACGTACACAACGTACGAGCAAATCGTTCCGCAAGCAATTTGAGTTGGACTTGGACCTACCTCACGATATGGGTTAGAAAGCCCATAATCTAGGCTAGAGATAATTTATATGGGCTGTGTCTGTGATCCGCAGGGTGCTACTGAGGCGGGGTCAGGTAGTGCAATTATCCCACAGCGTTTCGTTGGAATCCTTGGAAATTGTTATTGAGCTGCAATGTGGACAATCCTCAAATACCTTTTGGTGAGACCAAAAGGTGAATTGAGAAAGTGAACTCGAACGCAACTCGACCAACCTTGCACGGTGGGCAAGAGATAGCGCGCATGTGGTTTGTCATTTGTGTGAACCGAGGAGGCCTAGCGATGTGAGGTTGGGCACCCCTTTTGAGGATAGTTTGCATCTTGTAACAACCAGCAGTGGACAGGGAAGAAGCCCAAAGTCACCCCCTTACAAAAGATTACTAAACTATATATGTAGAAGTAATTTGTTTTATTAATTCCTTTATTTGAACTAGTATGAGACCGTCGGGTGGATCCAAAAATTCAAATTACACATTCGGAATTCTAAAGTGGATAATACAATATTCAAATTACCTATGCCGATCGCCATTGTATTCATGATATTTTAATTTCTATTTTTAATTCGTTTCCATTTTGTGATCATTGCTTAGAATTTTGATTTTTGAATGTATGTATGTGTTTTTTTTTTAATTTAATCTAGTTAAATATTATCTTAAATTCAATTTACTGAGTTAGTAAATCAAAATTCATAAATTAAAAATGAAAAATTCGTAAACATAAATTTATTAAAATTTTGGGTCTTCTGGCATAATGCATATGATCTTACTCTGCGTGCTGACTGCTATCAGGAAGCATTCTGTGGGACTTTTCACATGTTGTAATCTTTTTTAAGTTTGTATATTGAAAAAAAACAAAATTGCTTGTTACGGATTATTGATGATGGTGCTGTAGATTTTTTTTTCCTCTCTCATTTGTATGCTTAATTTTTTTACACAAATTGTTTTTGTGTGGTCAAATGATTGGCATTCAATGTCAAAATTCCTCTGATGATGAAGAATCACGTGGACAACTAGAAGGAAATCAATAAATTTTATACCTTCTTTTTTTTGTTTAATTGAAAATTGCTGAAATGGGCTAAAATGAGACAAGTGCATCAAAACAATCTATTAATGACAAAATTAATTTATAAAAAAAATCAAAATAAACTCCCAAAAAAAAGCACAAAATGACCCGTAATTTTAATTGAGTTGAATTAAATTCAACTTGAATATGGTTTGATTTAAATATATTTTGAATCTGATCTGATTATAAGTTTGGAGTGAGGTTGATTAATTTCTTTCTCAAACTCAATGTGCACCCCTTCTTTTATCTATAAATAACTTCATTTTTATTTTACAAAAGAATTCATGCATCAAGATTAAATCATATATATATATATATAAAAGAGAAGACTCAATTGAACTTTAACCAAGTTTGTTGCTGCCTGATCATTCTACGTGAATTTCTCCTTAAAATACCTATTTCTTTAGCGACGAGCAACTCTTGTATTATGTATCGCTACGCCCTTGAACTGGGCAAAAGCATAGAACTGGTAATCTCTTTCTTGCTAGACGGAGACAGAGAGATCTAAAGTTATATGTATATATATATATGTTTCATAATTAAAACAAATCAATGAGATAAGTTATGCAGTCGATATCTGTAAAAAAAATATCCCCACTTACGTGCACAATACACACTAGAGTTTTATCATAAAGTACTTCATACTCTTTTAAGATTGTTTGTGCCATATCAATAGAATTTTGATCTAACGGGAGAGCTATTGCACTTATAATAATGAGTGTAAAGGTTTGAGTCTCCTTAAAAATATTATAAAAATTTAATTTTAATTTTAGAGACGGAGATAATCTTTCTTTCATGAAATGTGAGTAATAAAATATGTGTTGAGTTGACATCTCTCATATTAGAGAGAGTTAAGTTAACACTTCTTGAATATTAGAGAAGGTTTAAAATATGAAATTTATAAGTAAAGTAATTCAAGTAACTCGAATATTATAGATGATACACAATCTCTCTCGTAAAGTGTGAATAAAATAGACAATTCTCAAATGTTAGAGAGAGTTTAAAACATCTAAAATCTCTCTCTCGTAAAATATAAATAAAATAAATATTTTTTAAATATTAAAAAGAGATTAAAAATCTAAACAAATACTTAATAATAATATCTATGTAATAGAATATATATATATATATAAGATTATTTTCTCCTCCACCACCACCACCACCACCATCATTGACTGAATTAGTTGATGTATCAAACAATACAACAACGCAAAGGGCTTCATATTTCAAATAAATAGTATTTTTATAATAATCCCAAAAAAAAAAGGTTCACAAATAAACATAAACCACCATATGAGATTATATATAGATTAGGAAAATCCATTGCAAGTGCAGATTTATGAAGAGAGAAAAATTAAGACAAAAGGTGTTGGAATAAAGCGGAATTGAAAGAGAGAATGATGGAATGGAGATCAAAAAGCCAAGTAATTATCTAAAATGGATACATATATGGATAAATCTTTATTTACAACACGATTCTTCCAGGGGTTTCATAGAATCACAATTTGGTTACACAATCAAATCTCGTTTCCAGACTTGCGGACGAGATTCAAACCCGACGCTCCCACACCATCACAGGAGAGTTTGCTAGCGGGACAAATAATCTTTCATTGATTTACAAATAATGTTTTAATTTTTTATTACCGTAATCATGTGCAGATAATCACCTCAATCCATTCAACAACCAACAATTCTTGAACTGGGCCTCCGCCGTCTCCCTAAAACTCTTAACCTTCACCAAACAAAAGTGCGTACAACACAGCCCCAGACCCGAACCCGGTCCAGCTCGACTTGTTTTCAACAAATAACAAGCTGGCGCACAACTTTCGCCTTTTGCTTGCACCACAATACCCCACGCGCGCGTGATTTCACTCTCCCCGCCAAAATCAACCGCCGAGTCATTTTCCTCCTCCGCGTCCTCTTCTTTCAACTGTTCAACAAAGATAACACCCTCCGGCAACGGCGTCGTTCCGTCCTCCCATTTCGATTTCACCAGAGGCCAATCATCCGGGACGGCCTTCTCCGTCTTCAACCTCGTCGAATCGCCCTTGCGGTTGTCCGAATACACGTGGACCAATAGCGGCGTTTCACGTAAGTTCTTGACGATCTCCACGACGGAATCCTTCATCCACTTGTCTATCAAATTCTCGTTCGAAACGCTCTGCTCCTGTTTCCGCTTGGGTTCCACTAGATCAATATCCGCACGCGAGACCGATATCGAAATTGGCATCGCCTGACATTTCCTATTTCCGCTCGTCGCCGGCGCCAAGTTCAATGACGCCATCGGAGAACGAAATTTCGTAATCGTTCCGCGACGGTTCGATGAACACGTCGCTCCTGCTCCTCCTCCTCCACCACAGCCGTAATGAGTGCCAAGCGACGCCATGGAGAGGGAGAGGGCGAGGGGGGGGGGGGGAGAGAGAGAGAGAGAGAGAGAGAGACTGATTAGTTGATCAAATGCAAAACCAAAACCGAAACAAAGTTTGGGTTTTTGAATTTTGTTTCGCGTGTTTCTGGTTTTGGTTTCGTTTACGTTGTGAGAGTGCTATATTGGATTTTGAATGAAGCAAAGAAGCAAATTATTGGAGGGTCAAGATTGGCTTGAAGAGTTGTGATTGGAGGAAGGACACGTTTGATTTTTCGCGTGAAGTTGGAAGAAAGCTCTTTATAGTTTATAATTTCGCCGAAACTTGCAATTTGTTGCATTACTGGTCACCAGTCAGAGTCAGACGTCACTAAGGAGGGTAATGGTTCCGTGCTCCCGGTCTTACGATAATTACTGTGGATCTAAGTTAATTAAAAAAATCAATTGCACGTCACTTTTGAGTTTTGAGTCTCCTAACTAAACTGCATCTTAAATTGATAAAATTATCTTACTTTCCGAAAAAAGAAAAGAAGAAGAAGAAGAAGAAGCTAAATCTTAATTCTTAAACTCCTTTGCCAAGTGGCATCTTTATACATGTGAAAAAAATAAGAATACTAAAGGGCTCATCTTTTTTAATTTTGTTAAAATTTATGATCTATTTATTAATTAAAAATTAAAATTGAAATAAAGAAAAATTAAAATAGGTAAAAATGAGATTTGAGAACAAATTATTTACTTATACTGTAAAATCAAAATAGAAAATATTCTCATGAATGTGTTTATTAAATTATTTTAAATTATTAAGATATCTTTGTTTAATCATTCCAGTTATTTAATAATTGATTGATATAATTTACATGTAAAAAGGAAATTAAAAAAAATTATGTAGGGGGTTTTATTTTTACTGTTCAGAGAGCCAATTATTATTTGTGAATTAGAATTCAATTATATTCGCATCTATGCTGATTATTTCATCATTATAATTTATAAGGGGATTATTTTACTACGGTTTGTAGAGGATTTGAACCACGCTGAAGCAAAGTGCCACGATGTCCACGAGAATCAAATCCTAAGCACCAACGGAGCCGAACACGAGGTCGGCGCAAGGTCGCCACGTGATTAATCGTAGCCGTTAATATTGATCGAACGGTCAACAGAGGCGAATGTGATGGCCGCAAATGAAACGCACGCAAGCACGTGGTCTCTCGTTGAGATTGCATGTACTGCCTATGCGGCCACACGCTGCGCGTCTTCACTAACTCCCACTGTCTTCATGCTTGCCACGTGGCGTCTATGTCAGCAATGTACATATGGCTAGCAAAACGTAAGCGCGGATAGCCAAATTGTGAGAGTACAGATTAAATGTTTGAGTTCAATCAATATTGTAACATATCTCACAATTATTGTAACTATATCACCACTATTTTTACACCATATTGTGGTAAAATTGAAATACAATGTCAGAGGTACGCTATTGTGCTACAAAATCAGAATTGTAGCCTGACATACATTGTTTATTCTCATTAATTGTATTGACATTTTGTGTTTTCCGTTTTAATCAAAACTTTTATTTTACATAAGTTTAAGCACGCCGGTTGATAATTATACTCTTAAACTATGAATTTTAATAAAATTTGCAATGGGACGCATGACGTGTTTTGATTGGTGGAGCTGTGTTATATGAGTTCTACAACTCCACCAATAAGAACACGTCACGTTTCGGAGAACATTATAGGAACCATCCTTAAACAATTATCCAATATAATTTTATGAAAATTATTCTCTGCTAATTAAAATTTACCTAAGTATTGAATGATTTATTGATACCCGTACACGTATAAGATGAGTAAAATCTTCATCGGACCTCAAACACGGGGAACCCTACCATTTTGGGGTGGGTGCGGCCCTGAAAAAGCATTAAAGAGTCTAGTCGGACGAAGCGTCGTTTGAATATGTTAAGGACGGGTTTGTCCTGCCTCGCAATGTTATATTAAGAGTATGTATCATATTATATTAATACTGTTATCATTTTTGGGCTCTATCAGATCTCGTATCAAACCGACCAAGGAAGGAATTTTTGGACAGTTTGCTCGAGTTCCAGTTGATGTGGACCTCTCTGAAAATCCGCCTCCACGGATATTGGTCGAACGTTAAGAATATTCATTTGAAATAAGTGTATATTATGAGACCTTCCCTCTCAGTGTCCAGCTTGTGGTTTTCTTGGTCATAGCGCCTCCAATTGTCGCCGAAACCGCGCGTCAGCCAATCCCACCCACGAGCCTACTAAGAACCCTTCTAAACGGGTTTCTCAACTAGTTTTAAATACAAAGACCGGGCAAAATCCAACTGCAGATGAGGTTACTGAGAAAGCTACTGGTTGCAATAAGGCTTCCCTACCACAAGCTTCCACAAATCTTGCGATTGTGGTTCGTAAACCACCCTCAGTTATGGATACCACACTTAGACAATCCGAGATTAATACATCTAACTCAGAAATCTATTGCACCGATGATGATGACCCCTCGCGGGGTGACCCTTCCGAAGATGTTACAGTGCTGAACCAGATGGCTGACCCTTCCCCTGTAATTCATTCCACGAATCAGCTTGAGCCGCCGGTTGAGCTGCCTATTCCTACGGACCAAACGACTATGACTCTTACTGCAACATCTTTGCTATCTCTGGAAATTCAAACAATTGTTGATTTTACAAAAAATGCAACACCAGTTGATGATAATAGTTTGAAACAGTTCATAAGCCAAAAAAAAAAAAAAAAAAAGGAAAGCGCGTGCTCGTTCTCTTTTGTCTGAGCCATACCTCGCGAGAGGTAGTGGACAGAATATGGAAAAATGAAGATTCTATATTGGAATATGAGGGTGTAGCCAACCCTAACACTCAATCAGAATTGGCTAATTTATGCTTAACTTATAATCCTGATTATCTTTGCGTTTCTGAACCTACCGTTTCTCTGTCTTCGATTCCTTCTGACTTTTGAAATTCTATTCGAATGAAATTTGTCTGCTCTAATGACAGAGGTGACTTACCTCCAAATATGTGGGTTTTTAGTGCTGTTCATTTATCTTTGGGGACTGTAGTTCACTGTTCAAGACAATTAATTTCTATGCATGTTTGCCTTGATAACTCTCCCTATGCTATCTTTTGTGTATGCTGCCGCAAATTATATTGACAGGCGAGTTCTATGGGATGGTCTTGTTTCCTTTGCTGCTTCTTGTGACCATCCTTGGATGGTTGTTGGAGACTTTAATGCCATTATGGGAGCTCACGAAAGGGCTGGTGGTAATTTCCCTTCTACCATTTCTTGCTCAGATTTTTCTAATATGATTGATGCCTGCTGTTTAACCCATCTTTCAATTGAGGGGAACTTTTTTACTTGGTCCAATAATTCAAATGGGGGCCGGATTGAACAAAAAGATTAGACAGGTCTCTAGGCAACCTTGCTTTCTATGATGCCTGGCCGAGTAATAAAAGCCTCATTTCGCCTCGCTCATGCTCGGATCACAGAGCTTTGCTTGTTTCTGGTTTTCCTATTAATAACCTCGGTTCGCGGCCCTTTCGATTTCACTCAGTTTGGATTGAGCATCCAGATTTTGAGAAAGTTATTAAAGATGTTTGGCTTTCTGTGGATTTTTCTAATCCTATGCGGTCTATGCTTTCAAAATTGCGGGCCTTGAAAATTGCTTTACGATCCTCGAATGTAGCAGTATTTGGTAATATTAATGCTCGTGTTGATAATGCTGGGGCCAATCTTTCTGCAATTCAGTGTTCTATTTCTAATGGTGGCAATTCAGAGCAGCTCTATAATGATGAGGTGGCAACTAAACTGGAACTTCTTAGAGCAGTATGTAATCAATCAATTTTTTTCAATGAGAAGGCCAGAGTTAGGTGGCTGACTGATGGAGATTGATGCACATAAGTTTTTCAACACCTACTGTAAAATGAAGATGGCTTGCTCTTCCATTAATAGTCTGCTCATTGATGGTCTTGTAAACTCTAATCCTGTGGATATTTCTAACCACCTGGTTTCCAATTATGTCAAGCTTTACTCAGCAGCTCCTAGTGTGGATGATCCAACAACAGTTTGTTTAGCGATCCTGATTTGGTCTCTAAGGCTGATAATGCTCTTTTAACTGCAGTACCCTCTGCATCGGAAATAAAAAATATTGTCTTTGCCATTGACCCGAATAGCGCTCCTGGCCCAGATGGTTTCTTAGGTTTTTTTCTATCGGCATATTATTTATTGGTCATGATGTAGTTCGTTTTATCCAGCATTTCTCCTTTACGGGTGAGTTACCTCATAATTTTAACTCTAATTTTATTGTGTTAATTCCTAAAGATGCAGGTGCCTCTCAGGCTTCCATGTTTCGCGCAATAGCTCTTGCAAACTTCCTCTTCAAAATTATTCCGAAGATTCTAGCAGACAGGTTGGTTACTTTTATCAACAAAATTATTTCTCCTCAGCAAATTGGTTTTGTTAAAGGGCGTCATATCTCTGACTCTATTGGCTTAGTTTCTGAGGCATACAATCTCCTTGACCGTCAGATTCAAGGCGGTAATATGGGGTTGAAATTAGATATCACAAAGGCCTTTGATACAATTGAATGAGATTTCCTCTTTCAGGTTTTAAAGAATTTTGGCTTTTCATCTCAGTTTATTTCTTGGGTTTCTACTTCGTTGCACTCTGCTTGCTTATCCATTATTGCTAATGGCACTCTAAGGGGTTTTTTTAGCTGTAGCAGAGGAGTGAGGCAGGGGGATCCTTTGTCTCCATTGCTCTTTTGCTTGGCGGAGGAGGCCCTTAGCAGAGATATTTTTAAATTACGGGACCAAGGTTTAATTCGTAGTATCTCTTCCCCAAGACTCATTTCTTTCTCAAAGTCATGGCTAGTATGCAGATGATATTTTTATTTTTGTTCGTGGTGATTGTCATTCTCTCTCCAACTTGATGGGATTTTTAGAGTCTTATGGTCACGCTTCTGGTCAAGTGATTAATAAAGCTAAATCTTAGTTCTTTATCATCTCGTATATGAGGCAAAGGATCAATTTTTTAAAATCTTTTTGGGTTTTCGAGAGGGTCTAGCTACTTTTATTTACGTAGGAGTTTCGATATTTCGTGGCATCCCCAGAAACCATCACTTATAGGTCATTGCTGATAGAGTTCGAGGAAAGCTTGAAAGTTGGATGGGAAAGTTACTTTCTGTGGCTGGCCGTGTTTAACTTATGCCGTCCGTCATTCAAGCCATGTTATTAGCTTTATGATTTACCAATGGCCATGCTCTCTTTTGAAGCAAATGAGTGGTTGGATTCGTAATTTCATTTGCACTGGTTCGTGTGATACTCGAAAAATGATTTTCATCTCTTGGCATGGGGTTTGTGCTCCAAAGGAGTTTGGTGGTTTAGGTATTCAGAACCTACTTAATCGCGCTGCTCTTCTTAAGACTTCTTTGAATATTTTGACATCTTCTATTTGGAGTATGTTCCTAAAAGGTCGGTTCCAGCTCTCATTATATAATTGGTCTCGATCTTACACAAAGTCTTCCATTTGGCCAGGTTTGAAATCTGTGATTCCTACTTTAGTTGTTGGTTGCCAATGGGTTGTGGGAGATGAAAATAAGATTAATATGTGGCGTGATAGATGGCTATCAAATCCCATTGTTTCTTTATTAAATATTAATGATTTAAACATAAACCTTAATTCTTCAGTAAGTGCCTTGATTTGTGATAGTACTTGGTAAATTCCAGACCATTTTCAATCTTCTTTTCCTCAGCTAGTTTTAGTTATAAAAAATATAGAGCTGCCCATGGTTGAAACTGAAGACAAGATGGTGTGGCACCACTCAGTAGATGGTGATCTTACTTTGGCAGAAGTTTATCTTTTTTAACTTGACAACCGTGAAGTTTGCCCTTGCAACAAATGCTTACGGTCCCCTTTTATTCCTCCAAAATACTCTATGTGTGCATGGAGGATGTTTCAAAATAGAGTTCCGACAAGTGATCAGCTGCGTTTATATGGGTTATATATAGTCTCAGCTTGCCCCTTTTGCTTGCATCAGATGAAATAGCTGCCCACTTATTTTTTTCGATGCAGTTTCTCTCAACATTTATGTGGCTGGCTCATGGCTGGCTTACTTCTTTATTTGGAGTCAACCTTCCGATGAAGGGAGACCTTATGAGCATACGAAACATAATTCTTGATGATAGATTCTCTCATCACACAGTCTCTCTCTGGCACATGGCCCGCCTCATTGTACTTTATTACTTGTGGAAAGCTCGAAACTTGTTACGCTTGAAAATCATGTGCTTTCTTAGTCTTAATTAAAGGCTGTTAGTTCTTCATATATTATTTTACTGAACTCTTATTGCCCTGGACACATTGCTTCCCAGGTTTCAATTTATGTTACTTTGGGTATTAAGAAGCCCTTACGACATGCTCCGAAGGTAGTTTTAGTTTTCTGGCATCCTCTTTTAATTCATTGGGTCAAAATCAATATGAATGGCCTTGCTAAAGGAAATCCGGAAGAGGCAACTTGTGGTGCTGTTTTCAAGGGTTATGATGGGGCCTTTAAAGGTTGCTTTACAATGCCTTTAGGTCTTCATTCACCATTTTATACTTAAATTTTTAATATTATTGTGGCTAGTGAAGAAATAGTCAAGAGAGGGTGGTATTATGTTTTGTTAGAAAGTGATTTCACTGTTATTCTGTACTGTCTTCAAAATCTTAGATTTGTTCCTCGATGACATATCCATAATAGATGTATTAATTGTGATAACTTGATCAAAATCATAGTTTTTAAATACTCTTATATTTTTCGAAAAGAAAACTCTATAGTAGATTATTTGGCTAACTTAGATTAATCTTGTTTCATGTATATTTAGTGGGATTATCCACAAATGGCTATTAAGAAAAAGTTATTTGAGAATGCTTGTGGCTACCCCAGCATGGTTTTATAACTTGACCTTCTCATACATATAACTTTTGTAACTCTTTTCTTTTCAATATATTTTCAGATTTATATATATATATATATAGAAAGATACCTTATCAGACAAAATAGCAATGTGGTGGCACCCGCAAAAACTATACCCGATTCGCCTCACGGGTTTATTTATGCGGGTTTGGAATAGGTCTCAATCTCGGCTTTCTCCTTCTCTCTCACGAACACGACGCTCCACCACTATCCCATCGCAAGACCATTGCCGCGGGCATTCTCTATTTTCTCTTGCTGATGCACGACATTCCATCGCCACTCAATCTTTTATCACAGCGCGACAGCCTGCTCCACTACCACCCCGCTGCGGAACACGTCTGCCATGTCTATCTTCACCACCTAAGTCGTCGACAAACAGGTTTGATTTTTTTCGAATTTGGTTTTGATTTTTGAATTCCAGTTTGATTTTTTAATTAGGGCTTGATTGTTTTGCTTTCAATTTTTGTCTAATTAATGCGATATTGGTATGTATTTTAGTTGCTCAGTTCTTGGTCGGTGGCATTGTATTCTTAGCCATTAAAATGTCCCCTGTTCACTGCCTGTTTGTGTCCGCAACATTATAACTTTCATTAATTTTCAACTTACTCTGTTCTTTTTGTTTCTTCGCCCTTTGGTTCTATAATTAATTATTACATTTGACATTATTGTCAGGTTTCTTGCCAATGTCCCCTGTTTCCAAGGACATGGGCATCATTATTAAGAAGAGCAAAAATGAAGAGCTCTATATTTGTTGGACTTATCAACATGTATATTTTTGCTCTTCCTCTAATCTTGGCTCATATAAGACTAGCCAATTCAAACGGGTTGTATTCTTGCTCCAATTAGCTGGATTTTTCATGCATTGACTGAAATGCGTATGTTTGTATATACATAATATTTTTAGACTGGTTTTTCTCAAGATTAATTATGCTTGAGGCATTTATTTTAACCTTAGCTATCCCTATAAGTATAATGAAGCCATGTTCTACAAATTTGTAGTGAAGTGCGACTACTTGATCACGTTGCAATAGGTCGAAGATATTTTCTATCATTAAGTAAATCTAATTTCTGCAAATCAGAGTGAAAAATATTGATAACAAGAGAATATTTGCACGCAGGGAATGGGAGATTCGTTGAATGGAATGGTAGTGTGATGATGAGCCAAGCAAAATTCTAATGCAAGTCTTCGATGCATATTTATTTATTGTCTACCTCAAACTTAGAGTGGAAAATGCATATTCTAAATGAGTGCAATGCTTTTTTTTGTTTTGTTGCAATATTATCAAGTCATGACAATACATTTTATAGTTGTTCGGATTGTGGTGGCTGATGGGATGCGATAGATTATCAAGATAGATTTGGAAGTTGGGAGCATTGGCCGAAGATGGTTTTGAGGCTGGAGAATCTGTTGCAAGGGACTGATAATGACATGTTCTCAATACACTGCCAACTTTTTTGTCACACTTGCGGCAACTAGGCAAACTAGATTGGTATTCCTGAAGCAGTTGCCGGATTTGATTTGTATAGATTATTGTGAGCGTTTGATTTCAAGTCAATGATGTCGCGGGGGTTGCTAGGTTGTTAGTTCTAAATGCTGGGACCACGCTGGTTGCTCTACGAAAATGAGCCTGTACTAATTTTCATACCCAAGCCATCCATAAATAAATGTTTAAATCTTTGTCGCCAATATATATATATATATATATATATATAGTTCATAATGTTTATTGAAAGCCTTATAATTCTTCACCGTTGTTCTTTTGAATAAACTAGACTCGAAGATAGTGGGCCCAGCGGCCGAACGAGGGGCATCTCTGATTGTCACCTTATCGTATTCACGACATAATGACTTTTTTGGTAAAAAAAAAAAAAAAAATGCAGTGGACTTTTTAATCGTGTGTAGAATTACAAATACTCCTGAAAAATATTTGTTTTAATTGTGATATTGTTAAGATTTTAGAGGTTATTTGATTGAATGATTTAATTTGATCTTCATTTCACATGCTATATATTTAAAAAAAATTAAAAAAATAAATGTTGTGCTGTCAAAACTCAAAAATTTAATGTCATAGGCTATAAAGAATTATGATTTTTTAAATATTTATACTAAAGAAATAATGTTAATTTTTTTAGAAAATTAAATTTTCTATATTTAGTTTTTTAAAACATTAATAAATATTATTTTTAAATATATAATTTAAATTAATCACTAAAGAAATTAATACAGTATAATGAAACATCAAATATAATATAATTAAAAATTAATAAAGTAATATTCTGACACCAGACATTATATATTATTATTTTAATATAGTACCTATGTAATATAGTATAATATAATTCAATGGATGAGTAAACATTTTCCAATTTTTTTCCTTTTTCCTATTTTTGAATTACTTCAATTTCTACCGTCAATTACTGGTTATTCCTATTTTGCGATCAAAAGTTTTATCAAATATGTGCGGCGCCAAATGAATGTAAGTCAACTTCTTGGGCAACTTCTACTTCTCCGTCAACGAAAATGCTCACGCGTGGATGACGAAAGAAAGAAGAAATGCAGATAAAGGAGAGAATAATAACTATCTTTAAGAGTCGTGGGTGTTTGAAGTTTTAAAATAGATTTTTAAAAATTAAATGATGGCTGTAGTCAGAAATGGATTTAGAAAATGTATTATTGAGTAGTAGGAGTTAATTTTGGATTGGATTGTACATACTTTTTTATAATCTTCTGCTACCCATGTGTTTATAGTAATATACAGTCAGTTAAAATTTACTTATCCAATACTGGTAAGTACAATTGAGATCAAGAGATATCATTTTAGACAGGTTTAAAATTTTTATTTTTATTCAGCAAGGAGGGGATTTGTTGAGCTCATCAAAACTTTCGCAAGATCGCAGCATTTTATTGAGATGCATAAAAATTAAACAATTCCATATAAATAGTTATCGGCTACGAAACAATCACATGCATGCTCATGGGTTTTGACCAACAAATGATTGATTTGTTGATTACTTGTCCTTCATGGGATGTGTATAACATAAAGAAAGGCTCGTAATACTGCCACAGGACATGCAATTTTTCAGTTTTTTCCGCAAACTCTTATTAAAATATAATAAATAGAGTACTCTTACAGGATGAATAAATTAAAATAAAACGATGGCGAATTCATCTAGGAAAAAACTAAAAAATGCATGCCCGATATACTGATGTCATTTAATTAGCCGGATATAAATCAGCAGGCAAGCGGGGCTTTGCGCAAGCACACAACGGCTTAGCCATTAGGAGGTCGTATTTTGACTCGGAGAGGTCAACCTTCTCTGCGTCTGATGGCGCGCTCCAATCAAACCCTTGAAGAAGCCTTGCCAAAAGCACCACAGACATCTCGGACCCAAGTGCCATGCCCATGCAACCGCGTCTTCCTCTGCTGAATGAAAGGAATCTTAATTCTGGTTCCGCCAACTCTACTTGATGATGATGATCATCTACTGAACCAATGTGACGATCGGGAGTGAATTTCAATGGATCTTTCCAGACGTTAGGGTTTCGGCCGAGCCCTATTCGGCTCAGCAGAACGTGACTGCCTTTGGGAATGAAGTAACCGGCGATAGTGGCATCACGAGTTGAAACGTGAGGTAGGTTAAACGGTGCCACGGGATGAAGGCGAAGCACTTCCCGTAAACAAGCCTTGATATAATTGAGCTGCGGGACGTCAGATTCCTGAACAAGTCTTTCTTTTCCAACAACCCTATCAATCTCCTCTGTTGCCTTTTTGAGGATTTCAGGCTGGTTAATCATCTCCGCTATTGCCCATTCTGCGGCATTCGATGGATTATCCACTGTTGCAAGTATCAGATCCTGCAAGTACGCACGTATGTACATTTATCGATCAGTTAATTTGTCATTTAAAATTCAAGATCATGTCCTGATTATATATAACATGATCGATTGATGTATTGAAGAAACATGATATCCAACGTACCATGCATTGAGATTTGATCTCGTCTACGGATAACAATGGATTCCCATTTTCATCCTTTGCTGAGATAAGGACGTCCAGCAAGTCCTGGTCGTTGTGAGCTTCCTTCTTGTTCTCATGATGATGCCTCCGTTGTTGTACTCTCTCGTCTATAATGGAATCGTGATATTTGTTGACAGTTTTCATAGCCGCACTTATACGTTTTTCGTGGCCTTCTACATCGAAGACTCTCATCCAGGGAACGTAATCGGCAAGTGTGAAGGAATAAAGGTGTTGGAGTACGACGAAGAGTGATTCAATGTGTTCTTCTTCTTCAAATCCGGGCCCTCCATCTTCTTTTCCTTCGCCAAAGTATCTCCTGTTGAACATCATCTTCCTAATAACGTTCCCACAATACTGGCGGGTTGCAAGTCTTACATCTACCACTGTTGCGGCAGATGCACTATTGCGGCATTGGTTATAAATGAATCGAACAAGATTGTCGGCTTCTTCTCTTCTCTTAGAGATTAAGGAGTTAAGTCGCGCTGAGCTCAACACGTGAGAAGCAACCATCTTTCTCATTTTCTTCCATTGTTGACCCCATGGCACGACCGCCACTGACAGGAATCCTCGGCTAGAGTACTCTGTGCCCATTGTGAGCGGCCTCGTTGCAAAAATTGAGTCGTTATCTTTTAGAACTTCCAAGGCAATCTCTGGGGAAGTCACTGGAATCACATGAACATTTCCAAAACGAATGCAAGAAATATTGGTGTTAAGTTCTTTCATCACGCTATGTATCCACTTGAAGGTCGGCTTATTCCTCAACATCTCTGGCAGGTTTC
Organism: Aegle marmelos; assembly: GCA_030449875.1. Lineage (NCBI taxonomy): Eukaryota > Viridiplantae > Streptophyta > Magnoliopsida > Sapindales > Rutaceae > Aegle > Aegle marmelos. The sequence goes on from JASUUL010000143.1 coordinate 24,733,705, forward strand.
CCACTATTGGCCAAGCAGCCGGACCTGGAGGCAGAGGTGGTTGCTTCATTCTTTTCTCGTCGGCACTTCTTCTAGTCTGCTGGATAAATTCATTCATTTTCAATAAAATTACTTTATATGTCAAATAAAAATATAAAAATTATTGTTCCTAATAAGTAGATAAGGAAAACCGAAAACTAAATAGAACAGACCTTGAACGGTTGATTCTGAACAAATGAATACATGTCGTTCACATACTTCCAAATAGTTTCGGATTTCAGCCGCAAGCTTGTTAGTGCAACAAGGGCAACAAGTAGTGTCACCCAAGCAATATATGGGGATTCAAAAATGGGATTATCTTTAAGATGAGCAAGGAAATCCATAATATTAATGAAGGCAATTTTTGGATTCAAAATTAGAGCAAAACGATTTGTGGCTACCAAAGCAAAAAACCAATTAATATTACGCTTGATGGATACTGATTGAATGAAGATGGGGTTCTACACTCGTCATTATATAGAGGGCCAGTAAGGGCTTGTCAAGTTCCGGGAAACTCATGAATAGCGTTTCTGCATGCCACGCTTGCAACTTGGCACATGATTTTTCCGTACCCACATACTAAGAAATAAATATGTGTTCTACGAAATTAAGCGTATCGAGATTTGTCTTCGGTCATCACTCACCTACAGTGCATTACAAAGCTTATTTTAATTCCTTAATGAGGTTCTGACTTCTAAGTGAAAGGAATATATTCCACCAATAGTTAAACTATTGGAGGGGAGATTCAATATTGGCAACAAGAAAAGAAAAATTCAAACGATTATTTTATTTAGATTATTATTATTTGGTTCTATTCTCATAGTTTATTATTTCTTGCTTTCTTTTATCACGTTTTGTGTAGTCATGCCTCTTGCCTTCAAGGCCCTCTCTCGCATCTTCAATATTGGCTATGCTGTGATGGGCAGGTAGATTGTTACCTTGGTTGATAGAATAATCGACGGACTGTGGGAGGAGGTGGGGGTGGAGAAGTGATCTCTTAAGAAAAAATGAAAAGCATAGCACAGCATAGCATAAGCATTCGATAGATTTTACGTTGTGACTATATAATGGCTATTATAGCCATAAATCCTCTTTTTGACTCTCTCTCTCTCTCTCTCTCTCTCTTTTTTATAAGGGAATTTTAAGAATGGACAAACATCTTTTATTGTCATACTTTTTGCCATATTTAAATGATAAAAAGAGGGTCCGCCTAAGTTATGCTCTTGCAACTTACGTTTTCTTTTGTCTTTTTGGCATAAAATTTCATTAAAACTCCTATATTATATTATATTTATATTTTATTTATAAATATTATGAAATTTTTTTCTTATTTATATTATTAAACTTTCGTTGAAATCCTTATATTTTTTTATTTTATTTATATCTTCACAGTATTAAATTAGCCCATATAATTTTTAAATTTTAAAAATATTCTTTATTTAATTAAAAATATAATAATTATTAAATAACACAAAAATTTAATTAATTGATATGTTAACAATAATTAATAATAATTTTTAGTTAAATTAATAATAATAATAACTTAATTTTATGAGAGGAAATTTTAGTTCATATCTTTACGCTCTTTTTCATTTACTATTTATTTGTAAGTGTCAAAAGAATTTCTATAGTTATCATAATAGTGATATTAATAAAAAGATAAGATTTTACTTAAATTAGTACTAAAAGAAGTGCTTTCCTCTATAGAAAAATAACGACATCTCATCGTTCATCATTCGTCATCAACAAAAATTTTAAGATATTATCATTCATCTTCTTTATAATATCATCTCATAATAATTACTATTTTTATGATAAAATAATTAACAAAATAAAAAATAAATTTCCCTTAAATCCATCACTCTTCATTATTAATTTCTTTTCAGCAACTTTTATCAATAATTGAAGCCACCATTAGACTTAGTACACATAGAGAGAATGAGAGAATGTATTAATAGTAAATGAAAAAGAGTGTAAAAAAATGAATTAAAATTTGATCTCATAAAAATATGCATTAATAATAATTATTGTTAGTTATCATTATTAATAACTTAACTAAAAATTATTATTAAATATTGTTAAAAATTAATTAATTATAATACTTTCTTGATGATGATGATGATGATGATGATAATCTATTTAAGAAAATTATAATAATAAATAATGTAATAATTATAATTTATTTAATAATTATTATATTTTAATTAAATAAAGAGTATTTTCAAAATTTAAAAATTATAGAGAGTAAATTTAATACTTTGAGAATTTGAATAAATGTAAAATAAAAATTTCAATTAAATTTTAATAATATAAAAATTTTATAATATTATAAATAAAATAAAATAAAAGTGCTTTGAAGAAAGTTTACGTAGAAAAACAAAAAGGCGTAAGCTACGAGAGTCGTAACCTAGATGGACCCGATAAAAGAGAAAGCTAAAAACATTACAATGCTATCTTAATCTCTTGTCGATAGCCAACAGCCACTAAGGCACTTCCACGTCTTCACACTTGAGGGCTTTTGATAGATTCTAGCCAACGACGGATGATGGCAGAACTTGGAAGGCAGTTGAATGAAAAAGACAGATTTGATAGTGGTAAAAGAATTATTGATAATGCGACATTTGGAGTGACCAATCAAGAGTGAGTTTGAACTGGACAACGTTTTTGCACCATCGCGCCGTTGTACTTGTTTGAGGTGATTATTTATTTGATGAAAACGACGCGTTTTGCAACAACAAACTCCAATTTTTTTTTTTTTTTTAAATTCAAACTTCGTCTCTGAAAATTGCAAGTTCCTCAAGGTCTTTTTTGATTATCTGAAAATTGCAAATTAGTCCAGGTGTATTTAATTATATGGCGTGAAATAAATCGTCATGACAAAGGCTTTGGCCACCAAAATAGTGTTCGTCGTTTAAAATAATATATTTTTGCCTAAAGCCTATATTATAGTGCTTTGTTGAGGGAATCGACGGCCGGCCATTGCAACGGTGGTTGGATGCATTTGTTTACTGTAGAGCCAATTTTGTACTAAGTGAAAATTAAGGGAGGGGCAAAAAAACACATGTGGGCATGAGATTTGTTGAACATGCTGAGAAATATCCATTAGCCACGTGGTATAGAATTCAAGCAGTCAAGAACTAATAATTTGAATTAATAAGAGCTAGTGGCATTAAATAGCAAATGTTGATTCCTTCGGTGAGGTTGAAACTCTGGTAATATTTCGCTTTCAAAGTTGTCGGCTTGAATCCTGATACAATTAAAAGCAATGAATCTCCAAACTCTTGGTTAGGGCAAAACTTGTTGCCGTTTCTCTTTCTTGAAATAATTAATGATTACGATACAAGGAAAAGACCAACTGATCGAAGTAAAGCAAATCTATATAATGTATTATACTTGAAATAATTGTGTAGAATTGATAGAAGTGAATACTTTATTAAGAAAGATAAAACCCGTCACTTACGATCGACTTACTGTAAGAAAATTGACGTGGCCATGCACGAGAGTTTGAATTAGTTAATTAAAAGTAATGATAGAGAGGAGGAGCTCACTCGAACCCCAGGAATCCCATATAAACAGTAAATAGAAGTTAAAATAAGAATAAAATTACTCAACTTTTGAATTAATGACAGAATTTTTTCACAACAAGATCGCTTTGGTGGAATTGACGCGAGTCTCGCTTATGGGTGGGTTGAATATAATTTTTCATTATTTAATGTACTAATCAAAGAGACCACATTTAGTCACGGCATAAATCTCGTTAACTCAATTGTATTCAAGCATATATTCTTTGACCACAAAATAAAAACAAAAAAAATAAAAACTATATATTGTTTGACCATAAGAACACGCGTAGTTGATTGCTCGCTTAATATTGATTCTTTCGCTGAAGTCTAGACATTTATTTCCTAGTCTTCGGCTTGATAAAATTGAAATCAGTGTAGTTACCTAGATCGCTATTTTTTCTTTTTAACTTTTTCACGGAATAATATTGACTTCTTCGTTCGGATATGACTGGAAACTATGTAAATTATCAAGTAATTTACTGTGAAAAATTTATAATAATTATTTGGGAAGAAGACTATATTGTATCGTATCATGTATGGGAAGGTCAGTCTAGACGAGTCGTCGAAACATTCAGCACCAATTTTTTTCTTAACATGTGTTGCAAAATAGGGAAACCTCAATAAATTGATAATTTTGAGTCAACTAAGTTTGCTAGTTCGGAATCCGGAAGGATGGGCTAAAAAAATTTTACTAAATTTATAAGATAATGTACTATAAAAAAATATTTGTAGTTTCATATAAGACGACTTACTCTTGGACTATTTCACACTTATAAGTTTGAGATAATTTTCAATTTATAAGCTGAATTTTTAGTATGAATTAGACACAAGCTTCTACGCGTTATCAAAGCCAAACTTATCTACAAGTAGAATCATGCTACCTTTCCATATGACCAGAACTATGCAAAATGACCAACTTGCACATGACAAACGACGTTAAGAGGAAAATCTCATATTATTTGAGAACGAATGTTTAGATATTGCATAATTAATCCCAAGGTAATTCTTAAACTCTTGAACTGTTTATTGAGTGTGAGTTAGGCCTTAGATTTCTATATAGTATCATAACTAAAATCTTGTAAGATTAGACTTGCATTATCTTAGTAGATGACAAAGACTAATAAAAATGGCCGACTTGTATGTAATTAGGGATGATAGGAAAAGTATCCAATGTTAATTGAGAAAAGAAACTATATTTTGACTACAAATTTAGCTCGTGATATCATAAAAAGACTCATCCTCATGTGGCTTATGACATTGCTTTTTCTCACTACCCAGAAGCTCATACTTTGAACTATTTCATGGTTTTTTTTTTTGGCTTAATTTCGTGCTCCATTTTTTCTTGTAATGGTTAATTTAAAGGTATTCCTATGGCATATTGAACAACAGTTTTTCACAGCAATCAATTTCTGGAATCCTTAAGTGAAATAGCGGTTACAACAAACTCTATTAAAAATAAGATCCCGTTTGGTATAACTTTTTAAGTATAATTTATTTAAGTAACGCTTTTATTAGTAAAGTTTTTATAAATAGAGCTTTTACTAAAAAAATTTAAGTTGTTTGATTGCTTATAAAAACTTTTATTAAAATTAATAAAATTATTTTGACAAGCAAGTTTTTTAAAGATATGTTATGGAAAAAAATAAATTAAGATTTTCAAATAATAGATAATATTTTAGATATTTTAACATTTAAAAAGAGCATTTTAACCTCTACTCTTAAAAACTTAAATCTTGAGTTTTTTTTTTCTAGTAGAAGTAAAATAACTTATTTACTTTCTAGTAGAAGTAAAATAACTTATTTAAATTTAAAAAGCTCTATATGGAAAAGAACCAAATAATAATAAAAATTATAATAAAATCTTATATGATTAAACAAGCACTAACGACTATTAAATAATCCGTACCAAATAAATACTAAATCTATCAACTCTCTTGCTAAGTGCACTCTTGTCGATCTATAAATGTAAATCAAAAAGATTAAGAAGGGACTTTTAGCTATTTTTTAACTCATAAGAGAGAAAACTAAGTCCAGATAAATAAAGAGAGAAGCCTTCAAGATAGATAAATCGTAAGATAATGAAGAATTACATTAAATTAAAGAATATAACATAAAGAACGGTTAACATCATATTCAATTCAAGAATTTTAATATGGGGTTAAATAACTCCTCATCATTTAATTATTAGCTGGGTATAAATCAGCAGGCAAGCGGGGCTTTGCGCAAGCACACAACGGCTTAGCCATTAGGAGGTCGTATTTTGACTCTGAGAGGTCAACCTTCTCTGCGTCTGATGGCGCGCTCCAATCAAACCCTTGAAGAAGCCTTGCCAAAAGCACTACAGACATCTCGGACCCAAGTGCCATGCCCATGCAACCGCGTCTTCCTCTGCTGAATGAAAGGAATCTTAGTTCTGGTTCCGTCAACTCTACTTGATGATGATGATCATCTACTGAACCAATGTGACGATCGGGAGTGAATTTCAATGGATCTTTCCAGACGTTAGGGTTTCGGCCGAGCCCTATTCGGCTCAGCAGAACGTGACTGCCTTTGGGAATGAAGTAACCGGCGATAGTGGCATCACGAGTTGAAACGTGAGGTAGGTTAAACGGTGCCACGGGGTGAAGGCGAAGCACTTCCCTTAAACAAGCCTTGATATAATTGAGCTGCGGCACGTCAGATTCCTGGACAAGTCTTTCTTTTCCAACAACCTTATCAATCTCCTCTGTTGCTTTTTTGAGAATTTCAGGCTGGTTGATCATCTCCGCTATTGCCCATTCTGCTGCATTCGATGGATTATCCACTGTTGCAAGTATCAGATCCTGCGAGTACGCACGTATGTACATTTATCGATCAATTAATTTGTCATTAAAAATTCAAGATCATGTCCTGATTATATATAACATGATCGATTGATGTATTGAAGAAACATGATATCCAACGTACCATGCATTGAGATTTGATCTCGTCTACGGATAACAATGGATTCCCATTTTCATCCTTTGCTGAGATAAGGACGTCCAGCAAGTCCTGGTCGTTGTGAGCTTCCTTCTTGTTCTCATGATTATGCCTCCGTTGTTGTACTCTCTCGTCTATAATGGAATCGTGATATTTGTTGACAGTTTTCATAGCCGCACTTATACGTTTTTCGTGGCCTTCTACATCGAAGACTCTCATCCAGGGAACGTAATCGGCAAGTGTGAAGGAATAAAGGTGTTGGAGTACGACGAAGAGTGATTCAATGTGTTCTTCTTCTTCAAATCCGGGCCCTCCATCTTCTTTTCCTTCGCCAAAGTATCTCCTGTTGAACATCATCTTCCTAATAACGTTCCCACAATACTGGCGGGTTGCAAGTCTTACATCTACCACTGTTGCGGCAGATGCACTATTGCGACATTGGTTATAAATGAATCGAACAAGATTGTCGGCTTCTTCTCTTCTCTTAGAGATTAAGGAGTTAAGTCGCGCTGAGCTCAACACGTGAGAAGCAACCATCTTTCTCATTTTCTTCCATTGTTGACCCCATGGCACGACCGCCACTGACAGGAATCCTCGGCTAGAGTACTCTGTGCCCATTGTGAGCGGCCTCGTTGCAAAAATTGAGTCGTTATCTTTTAGAACTTCCAGGGCAATCTCTGGGGAAGTCACTGGAATCACATGAACATTTCCGAAACGAATGCAAGAAATATTGGTGTTAAGTTCTTTCATTACGCTATGTATCCACTTGAAGGTCGGCTTATTCCTCAACATCTCTGGAAGGTTTCCGACTATTGGCCATGCAGCCGGGCCCGGAGGCAGTGTTAGCTGCTGCTTCATTCTATTCTGCCCGCTACTTCTTCTAATCTGCTTGATTAATTCATGCATTTTCAAAAGCATTAATTAATATAATCAATGCTAAATAAAATTAAATGCACAACTACTGTTTCTGACAAGTTAGTAGATCATGGAAATCGAAATATATATATATATATACCTTGAAGAGTTGATTGCGCGCAAATGAATACATGTCCTTCGCATATCTCCGAATACTTTCAGATTTGAGCTGAAAGCCCGTTAGTGCAACAAGGGCAACGATTAATGGCACCAAAACAGTAAATATGGATTCAAAAATGGAATTATCTTGAGAATGGGAAAGGAAGTCCATAATGTTTGAATCGAAATTGTGGTTCTAAAACAAATTAGCAAAGTGTTCCTAGTGGTGGCTATCAAAGGAAAAGGTAATTTTATATATTGTTGATGACTGACTGAGTGAAGAGGGTGCTCTGCTTATGTTATTTATAGGGAGAGGGAGGCACGGTTCAAGTTCGGCGAAAGTCACCAATAACCAGCACATGCTTGTTGACAAGCGGAATATTCAAAAAATAGTGAGTGCTGATTTGTCTTCGGTCAACACTCAAGGATAGCAGTCATGCGTGGGAAAAATGTCTGTGTGCTTCCTTTGGTGACAGAATCGGTGGGTGGGTGGGTGATTAATGACGGCCAAAAATTTATACATTAAAAAAATAAGATAAAAGACCAATATAATTGTTAATTAAATGAAAGTAAACATGTACTGGATTGAGAAAAAAAACCCTGGCATAAGTTTAGAAAATTGACTGGCAAGGGCATGCATAAAGTTGGTTACTTAGACCATCTCTTAAAGCTCTATAAATTTTAGTCTTTAAATATTTATTTATTAAATAAAAAAATAAAAAATATATATTATTTTTTTAAAAAAATTTAAATAAAAATAAAATAATATTATTTTAATTAAATAATATTTAAAAAATTTAATAATAATTAAAACACTTTTTTCTATTTCTTTAATAAAAAATAATAAAATATAAATTTAGAAGTTTTGAAAATGAATAGAATTGTTCTAACTTAGCTAAAGTCTTCAATTCAAGTCATGAGAATACAGTTGTGTTAAATACTTGTTAAGAGAGTTTTGCCACTCTAATGATTTTACCGGATCAAATTTGAATTAGTCTGGACCCAATGCGGTTTTCGAATATCAGATAATTTAATACATTGAAATAAAATATAAATTAAAGAGTGAGAAAATAATTCTCTAAATTTGAAGAAAGAGGTATTCATTTCTTATTTAAAAATTTTTAATTAAAGTGTTTTTTAAATTATTAATAATGATATAATTATTTAAATATGTAATAAAATCTTATTTAAAGTGTTTTTTTTTTGTTTAGACTAAAATTGCAATTAGTCAAGCATTCAAACATATGTATTTGACCGTCAAATAAAAAATATTTATGTGTTTGACCATCAAATAAAAAATATTTATGTATTTGACCCTAAGAACTGGTGGAGTTAATTCGTAACAATTAAGTTTAGGCACCATCAATTTTTTGGAATTACACGTTAGAATATATGGTCTTCGTCATTGGAAATATAAGTTTTTAAGGAATCGCCGAAACGCACCGCATCATTCCTTTTCTCAATTTTTATAGCTTTTTGTCATAATCAACACGATTGAAAGAGTAAAATCAAATCATATTCACGATACAGTTAGGATCGTATCTCAAATCATATCATGTTTATTTTTACGAAATATACACTATGAAATATTATAATATATATATAGTAAAGGGGAAAAAATTAAGACTTCTAATATTTGTCCTAGTGATTATATGGACCCTATTAATTGTGGAAATCATCATACAAATCTCTTTTCTGATGATCATATCTTTTAATTATAGTCGAAATTTTTATAATACTATAGTTAATCATAATTTATGTAAGTAAAATATAAGACTTGTAAGCTTAATATAAACCTTATAAATCAATATTAAAGAACTATTTGTTTTTTTCACTTAATAATTTGATTGGCTTATAATTTCTATCAATTAAATGCATTAAGTCTGTTTATTTTTTTCCAACTTAATGGAAAATTTCAATCATTCAGGCATTAATTTTTTTTTTAGATTTTTATTTAATTTAAAAAGTTAGGATGATTTCTCTAAAAAAAAAAAAGTTAGGATGATATTACTAAAAAAAAAAATCTCCAAATTAAAAGTTTTCTAAATAATTAATTTATTCTCATCTTTACCTAAATTTTATTTACTAATTGATATTACTATTCGTCTTTATTTTTATTGGTTTTTATTCTACACTTGTAAGTCTTTATTTATTTTTTCAACATCTATTATATTATTTTACTTTCTCTTTATCAGTTTTAGATGTAATCCACATATTTATTTTTATTTTACAATTAATTGGTAAATTGGTATATTATTAGTAAATAAAATAAAAGATTATAAATGTTTTATGATCTAATTTCATTCATATATCATATATCTAGTAGTAGAGGAAAATATATTTATCTTGTTTTGGCTTGATCAACTTCAAGAAAAATAATTTTTCTTAATTAGTTAACAAATAATATTGTATAAATAAAAAATAAAATTTAAACATTTTCTAGGATGAATATAGAATCTATGGTTAAATCAATTCAATGAAATTTATTCCAACTATTCTCAGTACAATTTTCTTTTGTTTTCAATTGATGAGTTATTACTTTGTCTTTATTTTTTCTTTATTTAGATCAATTAAACGAAAAAAATTTATGGTTAAATCAAGCCAATAAAACTTATTCTAGTTATTTTCAGTACAATTTTTTTTGGTTGGGTTTTCAATTGATGAGTTATTATTTTTTCTTTATTTAATTCAATTGATGAGTTATTATATATATATATATTTAATATATGAGTTATTATTTTTTCTTTATTTAGTTCAATTAAACAATTAAACTTTTTTATTTAATTAAAGTGTAATTTTGATTTATAACTCTCATATCATTTTTACAAAATGTCTTTTTCTTTACAAGCTTAAAACACTAATTTCTGCCCCTACATTAATTTATTTATTTTATCTTCTATTTAGTAACTTTATATATAATTTTTAAATTTATATTTATCATACCGTTGATCCCCTTATTTTAATCTATACATCTCAGATTTTTTTTTAACATATAAATATAATATTAAATAAGATGTAATAAATGAAGTATTAGACTTGACTAAAGGTCAAGCTGAGAGAGAACGTGGAGAATCGGGCGTTTAAGCAAGTTATTTTGAATATTAAACTATTTTCTATCCATCCGATAGATTTTGTTAATATTAAATTCTTGTAACCCAAGAAAACTGACCTTAAAATTTTATGGTAACTTCAAGATCTCTGATTTTTTTCTCGTTCTTGTATAGCACGCAATGGCAGCGTTTCGTAGTGGCTGATGTATGGATGATATCATATTGTAGAAAGCATATATAATTTTATTTTATGCACCGAGATATTTATATGGCTATGTCTATTTATTTAATATAAAGATAACCGGCGAAAAAATGTAGTCTTCGGCAAATCTTTATCCATATCGAATGAATTAAATGCAAAAAGCGGTCAGTCTCTTAATTATGGGACAGTGGCTTTTGATTATTTACAGGCCTGCCACTGAGATGATTAATTTATCCTAATTGCATGGAGGAACCGAAACTCAAGTAAAGAATTGAACATTTAAGCCGATACACTGTATCTAGTAAGAGATTAATTCATTGTTCAAAGTTAATCAACTTGCGGTCCGTCTCCGTCGCCATTCAGCCAAATTTGAATACAGAAAATTACGATCGTTCCGTCATATTGAAGTCTCAAATGAGGGTAATGTACTCCACGACAAAAATATTAATTGAAGGGAGATTCAACATTCACAATCTGCCAATCCCTCCAATTTTCACGTTTCTTATTTCCAAATTGTTCAGGTACTCATATCACTTAACGATTTTTACGAGCAGTTTGATATCTAAATAGTGGCTAAATGAGAAAAGCATCAACGAAGGGCAAGGCTTAATCTTGATTTTGAAATTAAGAACAATCGCAGACATTTATGCATTTAATCTACTTTTCGAAGGAAATATTTCACCCAACAATTTCATTTATACGAATATAAACCATCCTGTAAACGGAGTGCATAATAATTGTATTTCGTGTTCTCGTTAAGCCAGATACTTTTGAGCGATTAAGCGGGGAAGCGACAACAGGACGCTCTCAGGAATACTTAGAGCTTCAGAAAATGGCTACGGCAGCCAAGTTGGACCGAGCAGAGAGGCAGACAGCTTCGGATCTTCCCGCTTTGTCATATCATTGACCTTGGAGAGTTATTGGGTCAACCGTAAACCATACCGGCATTTATTTATTAGACCCAGTTTATGCGACGACTACCTCCACTTCAGTCCCTATCCTTGTCTAAGGCATTTGTTAAGTTAGTTACTGAAAATGTAAATTAGCATGAGCACTTGTCTCATAGAATTGCCCAGCAACCCTCGAAGAAGTTGATGTTCGAAGATACACTCTAATTGATGTATGTATGGGGTGAAATGCACTCTTACTTAAGAGGGATAAGCCTTATGGAATTTGAAGGATACAGGCCCAAATGGTACTAAGAATCCTTGTTAATTTTATAATCTATTTATCCTTTTTGAGGCATTTTGTTTGAGGACAAATTGATAATTAATGTAAAAGTGATTATTTGTGCTTGATGAGATTAATCGACGAAGTTTAATATCAGCATTAAAAAGAGGAAAAAAAAAATACCAGCATCGACAAAATGATTAATTTCTATTGATTTGAGAATAAAATCTTGGGTGTTCTTATACTAATGCTCCTTTTTCATTTATTCCTTGCCTCTTGTGTACTTTAACGACCATGAAAATATGCATACACATGAGGCAAGAGTGAACAGCTGAGACGTAATGCTTCAAAAACACCAAAAATCTTTGATTTGAGAATTGCCCAAAATCTGTCATGATATCGTGTAGGGGCTCATGAACTTGACGTGAACTGAAAAATTAGTATGATAAAAATATTTACAATTTAGTCAAATCAATGATAACGTTGACTGATGATAATCTGTCTTTGCACCCTCAATTTTTATAAAGCAATATGAAGTTATGAAACATTGTTTGAATGTTATGCATCTCAAGTCTCAACCCACCCTATTTATTGCCTTATGAATCTATTTTGCAACTCATTGCATTATAAACATTTTTAATATAATAAAATGCAACCAATTAAAATTATAGCAAAAAATGGGTAAATACGATTTTCTCTAAACCGACATTAGTTTTTTTCAAGAGTAAATGAGGGGCTAGTTTTCATTGATAAGTCTTTTCCAGTGAATTGAAAATTGGTAAACATGACAACCGCCTCCCTTGTCCCTATGCAATGTTATCTGGGGAGCCTCCACTTCATTCAGTCATCAAGAATTTTCTTGCAGCTAAATTTGACATAGCCATGGCTTTACAGATGCAGCTGATACTTTAGAAATAATTTTTAAAAAAAACATTGGGAGGAAACTCGTAAATGGAGGAGAGACAAAGGGGGCAAATTGGCAATATTAAATCTCCGTTTAATTAATATTATTATGATGGAATATATTCCCCTCATTTAGAATTTCAAAATGAAAGCATTAAAATAATTTTTTTGGCAAACTGACAAAATTAAATGTTTACCAAGATAAATTGGTGCAGGCTTGAGCGTATGGTGTTGAAGTGGGATAATTATAGTTTTTAAATTATAATATTAAATTATTTGTATAATTAATAATTTTAATATTAAATTAAATTAATTTTATATTTATAAAATAAAAAATTTATAAAAATTTTTGTGATTTTTTAAAAATTATTATTTAAAATTTATATTTATTATAATTTATTAATTTTTATTTGATATTTATAATTTTGTTATGTGACTTGAGAGTTAGATGGCCTCCTTTAAATAATTTATTAATTTCCTATTCGTTATAATATTTCAGTGCGCGTGTTTGGGTGTGTAAAAGCAAAAGTGACATAGTCCAGATTGACTGCCACGTTTTCAATATTAAAAAATAAAAACAAAAAAGTCTGAGCAGAGGACCGAGTAAACATTATTTAGAATCAAGGAAAGTAGCCTGTGAAATTTCATTGCAATCGTCCCGATCTCTAGATAATGTTATATATATTGGGAGCCTCCTCTTCATTTAACCAATATCGATCAAGAATATTAATCGGCTTTCTGCTTTACTCTTGGATCCAAAATTGCCTTCATTAATACTATGGATTTCCTTTCTTATCTGGAAAATAATCCCATTTTTGAATGCACATATACTGTTTTGGTTACACTACTAGTTGCCCTAATTGCACTAGCAAGCTTTCAGCTGAAATCTGAAAGCATTCGGCGATATGCGAGGGACATGTATTCATTTGCTCGTAATCAACTCTTCAAGGTATATATATATTTCGATTTCCATAATTTACTTGTTAGAAACAGTATTTGTGTATTTTCATTTAGCATTTATTATACTAATTAATGTTTTTGAAAATGAATGAATAAATCAAGCAGATTAGAAGAAGTAGCGATCAGAAAAGAATGAAGCAGTGGCTAACACTGCCTCCGGGCCCGGCTGCATGGCCAATAGTCGGAAACCTTCCAGAGATGTTAAGGAATAAGCCGACCTTCAAATGGATACATAGTGTGATGAAAGAACTTAACACCAATATTTCTTGCATTCGTTTTGGAAATGTTCATGTGATTCCGGTGACTTCCCCAGAGATTGCCCTGGAAGTTCTAAAAGATAACGACTCAATTTTTGCAACGAGGCCGCTCACAATGGGCACAGAGTACTCTAGCCGAGGATTCCTGTCAGTGGCGGTCGTGCCATGGGGTCAACAATGGAAGAAAATGAGAAAGATGGTTGCTTCTCACGTGTTGAGCTCAGCGCGACTTAACTCCTTAATCTCTAAGAGAAGAGAAGAAGCCGACAATCTTGTTCGATTCATTTATAACCAATGTCGCAAGAGTGCATCTGCCGCAACAGTGGTAGACGTAAGACTTGCAACCCGCCAGTATTGTGGGAACGTTATTAGGAAGATGATGTTCAACAGGAGATACTTTGGCGAAGGAAAAGAAGATGGAGGGCCCGGATTTGAAGAAGAAGAACACATTGAATCACTCTTCGTCGTACTCCAACACCTTTATTCCTTCACACTTGCCGATTACGTTCCCTGGATGAGAGTCTTCGATGTAGAAGGCCACGAAAAACGTATAAGTGCGGCTATGAAAACTGTCAACAAATATCACGATTCCATTATAGATGAGAGAGTACAACAACGGAGGCATCATCATGAGAACAAGAAGGAAGCTCACAACGACCAGGACTTGCTGGACGTCCTTATCTCAGCAAAGGATGAAAATGGGAATCCATTGTTATCCGTAGACGAGATCAAATCTCAATGCATGGTACGTTGGATATCATGTTTCTTCAATACATCAATCGATCATGTTATATATAATCAGGACATGATCTTGAATTTTTAATGACAAATTAACTGAAAGACAAATGAACATATGTCCGTACTGGCAGGATCTGATACTTGCAACAGTGGATAATCCATCGAATGCAGCAGAATGGGCAATAGCGGAGATGATCAACCAGCCTGAAATTCTCAAAAAAGCAACAGAGGAGATTGATAGGGTTGTTGGAAAAGAAAGACTTGTTCAGGAATCTGACGTGCCGCAGCTCAATTATATCAAGGCTTGCTTAAGGGAAGTGCTTCGCCTTCATCCTGTGGCACCGTTTAACCTACCTCACGTTTCAACTCGTGATGCCACTATCGCCGGTTACTTCATTCCGAAAGGCAGTCACGTTCTGCTGAGCCGAATAGGGCTCGGCCGAAACCCTAACGTCTGGAAAGATCCATTAAAATTCATACCCGAACGTCATATTGGTTCAGCGGATGATCACCATCATCAAGTAGAGTTGACCGAACCAGAATTAAGATTCCTTTCATTCAGCAGAGGAAGACGCGGCTGCATGGGCATGGCACTTGGGTCCGAGATGTCTGTAATGCTTTTGGCAAGGCTTCTTCAAGGGTTTGATTGGAGCGCGCCATTGGATGAGGAGAAGGTTGACCTCTCCGAATCAAAATACGACCTCCTAATGGCTAAGCCGTTGAATGCTCGCGCAAAGCCCCGCTTGCCTGCTGATTTATACCCAGCTAATAATTAAATGATGAGGAGTTATTTAACCTCATATTAAAATTCTTGAATTGCATATGATGTTAACCATTCTTTGTGCTATGTTAATTCTTTAATTTAATGTAATTCTTTATAATCTCACGATTTATCTATCTTAAACGCTTTGCCATTTCGAAATACATCTTTCACTCTCTCCATCCTTATCCAAGTACAATTTTTTGAAGTGTTTATTTTTCTGTTGTGTTTTTTTTTTCAATTTATTTATAGACAAACATTCATGAAAACAAACTTAATAAAGATTACTTCAGCTAATCCATGGATACATTTAAGATGCGTTTGAGATTGAAGTTGGTTCGAGATGTCTGAAGTGCTCTTGGCAAGGCTTCTTCAAGGGTTTAATTGGAGCGCGCCATCCGATGAATGGCCTCTCCGAGTCAAAATACGACCTCCTAGTGGCTAAGCCGTTTTGTGCTCGTGCAAAGCCCCGCTTGCCTGCTGATTTATACCCGGCTAAGTAATTGACAATTACAGTATTATCAGTTAACAAAAATAAATTGCGGACTAGACTTTTCTTTAGGTTTTGCTACGTTCGGGACCAACATCCGTATGGTGTCAAAAACCGGATCTGAGAATTTCCAATTTTATTTGTTATTTAATTCTTTTAATTTCTTGAGTATATCAGTACTATTTCTCTCCAACAAGTAGCACGTTCCTCTCTCAATATATAAGTCTCTCTCGTCCATATGCCATTTTCTCCTATTTTCTTTTCTATTTCTCGATTAAATCTTCTATTTCCGTCTATTTTATTATATTTATTTGGGACAAAAGAAATATTCATTGAGACAAACTGAAGAACCATAACATCCGAACAGTTCTGATTGGAGCATCCTCGACAATTCAGAGGGAAACGTGGGAAATAGGGATGCATAAATTCGGGTTCTGGTCAGGTTGATGGAGTTGTGGATTAATTGGGTTGAGAAAAAATATTCAAAACTCAATCAAAACTTATAATCGGATCTAGTCTAATCTAAATTATGCTCAGATTGGATCAGATCAGAAATTTGTATTTGTGTATGCATTATGACTCAGAATAAATCAGATTTGACACAATCTGATCATGATCCAATTGGATTGACCAAAATCCAATCCAATCAGGTTATATTCTTTATCTGTATCCTATCTGAACTCTAAATTTTTCATATCAAATAGGGTTATTTGCCCGCCCCAACTCCCAAAGGGCACGAGAACGAGCATTTTTGCCTAGTTAGATTTGGGTGGCTGGTTTGGATAAAGTGCTGGAGATAACTATGAAATTTCTAAAATATTTTTTTTTTTGTAATAAGTAACTATCAAAAGAAAATGATAAATAAGCAACAAAATTATGAAAATAACATTGTCTTTTTTTAAAAAAATTTTAAAATTTTTAATAATTTTACATTTTCATTTTTTCTAAAAGTGTTAACAATATAGATTATAATTCAATACCACTTTCATTGGGCAAGGATTTTCATCTATGCATATCAATATTTATTCCTTTATTTTGTTTCTATTTATTAACTGCCAGTGATATGATTATATTTACTCAGGTAGACGCACAAATTAAGATAAAATTATAGGTGCCTAAATAAATACTCCAATCAAGTGTAGGGAAGAGATAATATTAATACCTTATTTAAAATAAAGAAACAAAAAAAAATTGACAGCAATCACGAAGACTTCCATGCCTTTTTTACTAACTTGTACTTGTGCAGAAGCACATGCACACTATTTATTTATAGTATAACCTTCAAATAGGAATACTGGATATAGAAATAACATATTCATAGTAATAAAAATTTGTGATCCCAACTTGGGATTAGTTATAATTAAAAAAATAAACTCCATATTATAATAAGTAATATTTTTTGTAGGTCTCATTTTTAATAAACTTACTTCTATATAGTAATAATATTTTAAAAATATTTGTCATGTTACATTAAATAATTAAGATGGAACAAAATATTTTTCTAAAGTTGCTTGTGCTAATGATTTGTTTTTTAAAGTTGCAACCACATCTTTCGACTGGTGGGTATGTATGCATAACTATCTTATTGTTGAAGTTAAAATATTTATAGCTTCTCAATTATATTTATAGCTTCCTAGCATGAAACTTTTTATATTTTTGTACTGTAATCCCGAAGATTATCCCTTTCTCTTCTTGTTTGATTGCATCAATAATTTCTTCTTCAATTAAAACATACCTCACTTATCATTCACTTGGATGATTGATGAAGACATTAATATCCATTTGATTAGTGTAGTGAAGTTGTTGGATCTAATCACCCAATTCTAAAATCACTATTTGATTTTCTCCATCCACTTTATTTATAACTTTCATTTCCTCGCTATCAAGGGTTTTAATTTTGTAGTGCTTAGTGTTGAAAAGTCAAAGCCAATTTGGCTTTCTTTGCGTGGTTGGCAGCAAGCTTGCCACAACTACATGTAAATTGCCCACAACTATATACTTCTTAAGCCATTTTTTTTTTTGTTATAAATAGAGAAGTATTTTTGCGATTGAAAGTATCTCAATTTTAAGAGCAATTGAAAGTGAAGCAATTAAGAAATTTGAGAAAGTTTTTACTTGAGTGCTTTAGTGAGTATTTATTTGGGTGTATTGGGGTATTGAGTACTGAAAATTTTTTTATTTTGTAAATTCTCATTATTAGTAAAAACTATCTTCTAGTCTTTGCCTGTGGATGTAGTTTTTATGCCAAACCACGTAAATTATTATATTTTATTTTTCTGTGTATTTATTTGTCACATTTATATTTCTCCAGAAGCCGTATTTATCATAATTTGGTAATTGCTCAACTCGACATTTCTGCAATAATTGGTATCAAAGCCGAAGGTTCGTGCATGGCCGTACGGTACTGTTCACGTATACGATATTATTCACGTATACAGTATTGTTCACGTATATAGTACTATTTACAAATATGGGACTGTTCATTGATACGATGGAGATGACCATTTATATTTGGGAGACAGTCTATTGTAAGTAGTGAGTATTTCTTGCATGTTTAAGAAAGTTCTGTCAACAAGATGATAAGAGCCTAAGGAGTTTGGGTTTTAAGTGAGACTTTTATAACCCCTCAATTCTCCTTAGAACTTTTCTAGTGCATTTATTCACTCGAAATAAACATCATAGAGGTTGTTTGTCAAGTGTAAATAGTTATTGAAATCACTGATCATTTTAATTAAGAAAAATGACAAAGGCATCATCGTCGTCTTCATCAGTAAGAACTATTGTGACAAATGCAAAATTTAAAATAAAAAAATTTGATGGTACCAATAATTTTAGTATGTGGCAATGTGAGGTTTTAGATGTCTTATGTCAACAGGAGTTAGATATCGTCCTGGAAGAAAAGCCTGACATGATGGATGACAATGAGTGGATAAAGATCAATAGATAGGCATGTGGTACTACTCACCTATGTTTGGTTAAAGATAAAAAATACTCTTTCATGAGGGAGGTATCAGCAAAGAAATTGTAGAAGGCACTGGAAGAAAATCATATGAAGAAAAGCCTTGAAAATAGACTTTATATGAAGAAAAAACTCTATAGATGCACTTGGCATGTCGATGAATGATCATGTAAACTCATTCAATAAGATATTAGTAGATTTACTAAATTTGGATGAGAAATTTAAAGATGAAGATAAGGCATTGCTGCTGTTGAATTTTCTCCCTGATCAATATGATCATCTCACTACCACTTTACTTCATGGAAAGAATAGTGTCACATTTGATGCTGTATGTAGTGCACTGTATAACTCTGAGACTAGAAATAAGGACAAAAAAGATCATAGAGATACAGTTGCAGAAACATTAACAGCAAGAGGTCGTTCTCAAAGCTGCAAACCTAGAAAAAGAGACAAGTCTAGAGAGGCATGCTAAAGATAAATGTGCTTTTTGTCGCGAGAAAGGGCATTGAAAAAATAATTATTCTAAGTTACAAAAGGGCAAAGCTAATTCTGATGCATGTGTAGCATAATATAATGAGGAGTCAAACTTTGGTCTGGTTGGCATGACATTAACATGTCACTCAGATGAGTGAATTTTAAATTTAGATTATACTTACCATATTGTCCTAATAAATACTGGTTTTTTAACTTCAAAGAGCTAGATAGTGGAGTTGTTTTTATGGGCAATGATAATGCTTGTAAAACAACAGGAATAGATACAATTCAGTTAAAGAATCATGATGGCTCAATTCAATTCTTGACGAATATTCACTATGTATCAAGTTTGAAGAAATTATCTCATCATGAGTCCTAAAATCTAAAGTGCTTAAAATCATTTTGAAGTAGCTGGGGCACTGACAATAATGAAAGCACAAGAAAAAATAACTTCTACTATTTCCAAGGGAGTATGGTTATTGGATCAGCATTAATAATTTTTAAAAAATATGCAGATTTAAAAACAACCAAATTGTGACATGCGTTTAGGGCATGCTAGTGCAATGCAAACTTTGGTAAAACAAGGCTTATTAAAAAATATACATTCTTGCAAATTAAAATTTTGTGAACATTGTGTTTTGGGTAAACAGACAAGGATAAAGTTTAGTTTAACAATTCACGATACAAAAAAAATTATGGACCATGTTCACAATAATGTGTGGGGACCTACCAAAACAACTTCTTTGGGAGGTATGCATTATTTTGTTATTTTTGTTAACGATTATTCAAGAAAAATATGGGTGTATTTAATAAAGAAAAAAATAAAATTTTGGGTCTATTTTTGAAATAAAAAAGATGGTTGAGACTCAGACTAGTCGAAAGGTCATAAAATTTCGCTCAGACAATGGTAGTAAGTATAAAAATTATCTATTTTTTTAAATATACCGAGATGAGGGTATTGTGCGACACTTCACTGTTCGAGATACACCAAAGCAGAATGGGGTGGCAGAATGCATAAATCAGACATGCTAGAGAAAGTTCGGTGCATGTTATCCAATGTTGGATTGGGCAAAGAATTTTGGGCTGAGGCAGTTGTATATGTGTGCCATCTAATTAACTGTTTACCATCAGCTGCAATTAACAGTAAAACATCTATGGAGATGTGGACGAGGTAAACTTGCTACTGATTATGATTCTTTACATGTTTTTGGTTGTACTGTTTATTATCATATAAAGAAATCTAAGTTAGACCCAAGAACAAAGAAAGTATTGTTTATGGGTATAATTAGTAGAGTAAAAGGATACCATCTCCGGCGTCCTATTATAAAAAGAATTATGTTTAGTAGAGATGTGACTTTTAATGAATCGATTATGTTGAAACAAAAAGATTCTAAAAAAGATAAAAAGACCAATAATGCTTCGCAACAAGTGGAGTTTAAAAAGATTAAAAATGATTCAGCCAGTATTGGAGAGACAAATATTGATGAAAAAGAGGTTCTAACCCAGAAATCTTCACAGCAACAGGATTCAATTACATATAAAAGGTCGCGAAGAGAAATTTGTAAACCTGCTTATTTTATTGATATGGTGGGTTATTCATTTTTATTTGTAGATGATGATATTCCTTTTACTTACATAGAAGTAATAAGTAGCTCTGAAAGTGTACAGTGAAAGTTAGCAATGAATGAAGAAATGTAGTCTCTTCATAAAAATAGAATTTTAGAGTTAGTCACACTACCCAAAGAAAAGAAGACAATTGGATGCAAATGGGTATATGCAAAAAAGGAAGGATTTCCTCACAAGCATGAAATTTGATATAAGGCTAAATTGATAGTAAAAAGTTATGCTAAAAAAGAAGGCATAGACTACAATGAGATATTTTCTCCAGTTGTTAAACACTTGTCTATTCAAATTATGCTAGCTACGGTTGCGCAATTTGATCTTGAACTAGTTCAACTTGATGTAAGAATTTTATTTTTATATGGTAATTTGGAAAAGAAAATCTACATGACTCAGTCAGATGAATTCAAAGTTGCTAAAAAAAAAAACTACGTTTGTAAATTGACAAAGTCGCTTTATAGATTAAAACAATCTATGAGGCAGTGGTATAAGCGATTTGATGAGTTCATAAAGAGGCAAAGGTACACAAAAAATAAATTTGATCATTGTGTTTATTTTCGCAAGTTACAGCATGAGTCATTCATATATTTACTCTTGTATATTGATGATATGGTAATAGCATTCAAGAGTAAAAATGAGATTGAGAAATTAAAAACTTAACTCAATAAAAAATTTAGGATGAAAGATTTGGGTGAAGTTAAAAAGATTCTTGGAATGGGGATATGTAGAAATATAATTCATGGCAAAGTTAGTTTATCTCAAAAGTAATATCTACAAAAGGTATTACAACAGTTTGACATGATTGAACAGACAAAACCTGTGAGTACCCCGTTAGCTTCTTATTTTAAGCTTTCTACACAATTATCTCCTTCGACAGATGCAAAACAAGAATACATGTTACAAGTTCCGTATTCAAATGCAGTGGGAAGCTTGATGTATGCAATGATATGTACAAGGTATGACATTCACATGCAGTTAGTATAGTGAGCAAGTATATGCATAATCCTAGTAAGGACATTAGCAAGCTGTGAAATGGACTCTACGGTATATTTAAAAAATCTTAGATGTTGGTTTATTGTTTGAGCAAAATAATTCACTTAATCAAAATGTGATTGGATACGTCGATTCTGATTATGCTGGTGATTTGGACAAACGACGATCAACCATCGGATACATATTTACTTTTGCTGGAGGGCCAATTAGTTAGAAGTTTACACTACAATCTACAGTTGCTCTATCGACCACAGAAGCTAAGTACACGGCAATTACAAAGACTGTTAAAGAGGCTATTTGGTTACGAGGCTTGCTTAAAAACTTGAGATTGGTACTGGAGCATATTAATGTATATTGTTACAGTCAAAGTGCTATTCACTTAACAAAAAATCAAGTTTTTCATGCACAAACGAAGCATATTGACGTACGATTTTATTTTGTACGAAAAATTATTGATAAGGGAAAGATTCTTTTTCAAAAAAATTAAGACTGCCGAGAATCTCGCAGATATGCTGACCAAGGTAGTGACAACGATCAAGTTTGAGCATTTTCTAAACTTGATCAATATCCTATAAGTTTGAAAACAGTCAAAGAAGGCAGAGACTGAAGGATGATTTGTTAATAGTCGACTCATATTTATTAAATCTTTCCTGAGGTGGAGAATTTTTGAAAAGTAAAAGCTAATTTGACTTTCTTTATGTAGTTGGCAGCAAGCTTGCCACAGCTACATGCAAGCTTGCTACATCCAACATGCAAGCTTGCTACATCCAACATGCAAGCTTACACAAATGGACAAATTGCCTGCTTGTTTCTTAGGCCTCTTTTTTTTGTTATAAATAGAGAAGCATTTTTGTAATTAAAAGCATCCTAATTTTGAAAGTAATTACTAGTGAAGCAATTGAGAAATTTGATAAGGTTTTTACTTGAGTACTCTAGTGAATATTTATTTGGGTGCAATGGGGTATTGGGTACTGAGAGTTTTTTCATTTTATAAATTCCCATTACTAGTAAAAATTATCTTTCAGTCTTTGCTTGTGGATGTAGGTTTTACATCAAATTACGTAAATTATTATATTTTATTTTTCTGTATATTTATTCATCACATTTATATTTCTTTAGAAACCGCAATTACCGTAATTTAATAATTGCTCAACTCGGCGTTTCCACAACACTTAGAACAATTAGCAATTGTTTGTGGCTTCACATCAATTGACAATGCAACCACTGCATTAACAATTCTATCAAGGAACTTATTTTTGTTGGTTCCGATACCAATCTTGTATTCGTTTCAAAAGTAGGAGTAAAGCACTGACGATAATAAACTTTGAAATTTCGAATGATGCCTGCATCACATGGCTAGATTGTAAAAGTGCTATTTAGTGGTAGGAACATGAGAATTGCGTGATTAAGTGAGGGAAGATGCTCTTTTTTGCCATGTGCAATACAATTATCAATAATAAGTAAGACATTTCTATCCAAATGACTATCAAACCACTTAAGCCATTCTATAAACAAGAAAGATGTCATTCATGCATTTAAATTTGTTCGATACTTGTGGTTGAGATTTTCGTGGTTAATATTATTAAAGCATCTTGGATTAAGAAACTTACCGATAATCCACAGTGGAAGTTGTAAGAGTCATTGCTATTGCAACAAATAACAATTGTAACCCTCTTTTTCCCCCTTTCAACCTTCTAGTGCTTTGTTGTAAGAGAGTTATCAGCTTGCATTTGATAAAATAAGCTAGTTTCTTCCATATTATAGATATCTTTCCAAGCCCGTTTGTCTAATTCCTCTCTTATTAGTAATAAGCTAGCCTCAATTTTCTCCATATCAATTGAACTACTTTCCCCACAAAGACGAAAGGACTGAATTGCATGTCATTGCTTGAACTTTTCCAACCATCCATTTAAAAATTCAAATGAGGTAGCTTCGGGATAGAATTGCCTTACAAAAGTATTTCCCTTCTATTTTAGTAACTCACCACTGATATTGACATGCTCTTGATGGCCCACAAATTATTCATGAAGGCAGACTCTATTGCTGGGTACTTTACACTCTTTGCATTTGTGTTCATTGAAACTTCTTTTAAGTAGACTGGCTAATGGTTGGAGTGTTTTTTATATTGCTGCTTGTGATACCACAAGGCCATGAGTTCCTTCTAACCACTTCATAAGATCATTTCGCTTCCAATTTGGGTTTGATTCTTTTAATTTACGTAATTCAACATGAATATTTTCTGTTAAATGAGTTCGTTTATTATATTTTGATGGCATGGTTGATTTGCTATACGAAGAAGGAAATGTACGGGTTTCAGAAAGAATATACATTTTATCATAAAATATGTTATATATAGGGAGAGAAAGGATATTCATTGAGATCATTAATAAGTTTAAAGAGAATTTAAAATTTAGGATTCTAAGATGAGTTTACATATTTCAACAATATTTTAATATGTGTATTAGTTTTTTTTTAATTATATATATCTTTTTTATTAATATTTGTCTATTGAATTTGACTCACTTACTAATTAATTTATTAATACCTATATATTAAATTTGACTCACTTATTAATTTATTAATATATGACATAGTTTATCTCTATATTATTTATATTAGGGATAATTAAGTAAAGATAATAATTTTATACTATACTTTTATTGAATTATATTTTCTTTATAAGAATAAAATTTTTCAGTCCCAATAATATGTCATATAGAAGTTTTACTGTATTTATTTTTTGTTTCTTGAGTCACCTCACTTGAAAACCCACGGAATAGTATAAACTACGTTCTCATACTCACAGGCTGGTTTAAAAAATAATTTCAATACATTGAGAAATAAACATATTGAAATCTAATTTTTTAAAAAATATGTTAGTAACATCTTCACTTTATTATTAGGATTACTTTATATATATGTAAAAAATTTCTAATCTAGAATTGAAATTAAGAGTTAAAATTAACATTGTAAAACGGTAAAAATTAACATTGTTAAATGATGAATTAAAATGAATAAATAACAATGAAAAATAAATAAAATTGGGAGTAGGTAGGTAGAACGGGTGGCTGTTACTTGTTTTGCTTAGGCGGCGGAACACGTGGAAAGCTGAATCTCCTCAAAAATTAATAGTACAACAAAAAAGCCAATGAACTGACTTTTAAATTTAAAATTCTGCAATTCTGCCGAATCCGTAGTTTATCGCACTCAACACCAAAGCTTACGCCTGTGCAAAAAAATAAACATGAGCACAAATAAATGGATGACAAGTTTAATGTGATTTTGTTGAGCAGCTAATCTTTTGAGATGGAGAAAAACAACACATCCATTGGACGGTAACCCTCGAATTCCAAGTTTCCTTTCCTCTCTATATATATTAAAAAACATATCTCATCTCAAATATTTATGAGTAAATTTTATTCAATGACGAAATTAAAAATTTTATTTTAATTTAGATTAAACTAAAATAACTTGTATAAAATTAACTATTATTCTATGCATGTGTGTGTGAATTTTTTTAAGCACTAATATGAACATTGTTTATTATATTATGGATTATTAAAAAAAAAAGAAAAATCTTAAGGATGAATATAAAAAGTGTTTATCTTATAGGATACAAGAGATATAGTGATAGTGCTCTCCACCTTTCGCCACTTATTTTAGTCTATTTTAAATTCAAATTTGGAAGATAACAAAATCTCAACAAATATTCTTCTAATGTTGTATTATATAAGGGTTTAAATAAAAATATCTCTGCTAATTTTTCATAAATTAAAAAAGAGAAGAAGGAAAGTTTAATTAAATAATATTGTCGTAGCAGCGATTACTCAACTTTTGCTACTTGCCAGTCTCCTACCAAACACCAGTTTCATGACTGAAAAAAGATTGGTAGCTTGAGAAGCAGTGGCTATAAAGCACAGAGTCACCCCAAATCGGACACTTACTTAAATATCAGCTTCACCCTTCATTTTATTTTATCAAATTATCAGTTTCTTTTTCTCCGTACTCCATCATTTCCAATAACTTCCGACTAAAGATTACCAGTAAGTCTCTCTTTTAAATTTTTGTTGACAACTTTTCTTTGATCAAGCTAATGATACTGTGACCTAATTCATTTGGTTTTGTGAAATATTTAGTGGGCTCTGAAGTTGTAATGGTGGATGAAATCCCATTTCCTCGTCAGAGCACTACCACCAAGCCATTGAATCTTCTGGGTTATGGTAATAATCAACGCGTTGCATTTCATTATGAACAATTACGTCATTTTAGAGGTGTTTAATGGTAATTATGAAACTTGTTGGGCGGGGGGCTGCTGCTTGCAACAGGCTTGACAGACATTGAGATACACTTTCTCCAAATCAAGTTCACAGCAATTGGAGTCTACTTGGATCCTGAGATTTTGAGTTACTTGCAACAGTGGAAGGGCAGACCTGGAAGTTCACTTGCAGAAGATGATGATTTCTTTGATGCTCTTGTCTCTGGTAATTAATCGTTTTAAAGTTTTCTTCTTTTTTAACTTAGTTTTCTTTATCTTTTTTTTTTATTATTATTTGTATATGCTATGCAGCTCCCGTAGAGAAATTTTTAAGAATTGTTGTGATCAAGGAGATCAAGGGGTCACAATATGGGGTTCAGCTAGAAAGTTCGGTGAGGGACAGATTGGCTGAAGTTGACAAATATGAAGAAGAGGAAGAATCTGCCCTCGAGGAAATCGTTGAATTTTTCCAATCCAAGTATTTGAAGAAGGGTTCTGTGATTGCTTATCATTTTCCGGCAACATCTCCTACTGCTGAGGTGACCAAATTCTACTTTTTTAATATATAAATTCTCTCGCGATCTGAGCTTTTAAAATCAGAATAATAAGTTCAGATGATAAGAGAATTCTTTCTTTTTGGCATGACCTTAGTCTAGTTATGATGTTATATATGTTGTTCTTATAATTCTTGAAAATTATACTGTGTTTTTAATTTGATTTGTCGGCAGACTAAATTTCTGAACGTGGGTGCAGATAGTGTTTACAGCCGAAGGAAAAGAGGACTCGAGAATCAAAGTGGAGAATGCAAATGTGGTTGAGATGATCAAGAAATGGTACTTGGGCGGGGCAAGGGGAGTGTCTCCCACAACAATATCATCTCTAGCGAATACTCTCTCGGCGGAGTTATCCAAATGAAGCAAGCCCTGCGCTTTCAAACGAAGTGCCTCTTCTTCACTTGGGTTTTGGAGTTGCTGGAAATTTGTGGAATGTGACTGACGTGTTTGCCCCACAACCACGGTTCTATTCGAATAAAAATTTGCTTTTCTAAGATTCTTAAAGGAGATTTCCTCAGATTGTTAGTATGTTGCAAGCTCAGAATTTATTTGTCAATTTGAATGGGTGTGTTGAAGTAAATCCATCCGTGTCAATTTGATGCAAGGCCCAGCTTGGCCTTCCGCTTACAAGGTGAAGGCCCAGCTGCGTACAAGGCCTATGAAACCCACATCCACAAGAACATAACTCAGTGCCACTATGAGATAATTTATTGCCTAACCATCATTTGATATTCGTTTCCAATTACAAATATGACATATTACATAAATACACTGTATTTTTTTTTAATACACACACACACACCAACAAAGAAGTTTATCTTTCAGTCAAAGAAGAGACGTGTAGCTTCAAAGTCTCTTCTTATCAGAAAAAGGGGGTCTTGTTAGTAGGCGTTTAACATTAATATAAACCACAAATGATGATATGCAAAAGCAATGGATGCTAATGCAAAATTGTGCCATTGAAAGACAATTAAAATGATTGGGTTGCCCCCCCCCCCCCCCCCGGGGGTGCAAGATGAAGGCCTATCATAAGACTCAAGATGGTAGTGACCTTTGTCTATAACTACAACTGGGCTGCGGTGCTCATCCATGATTATGAAATGCAAGCAAATTTCATTATTATGTACAAAACAAGTTGTATGTGTGTCCCTTGTGCGGTGTAGTTCATGTATTTGGGTTTTTGTTAGTGGGAAATGAAAATCTTGTTGAAAGGATTGTAAGCTTGTAACTGGAGTACTATTCCAATTTCAGTACCAAAATATAAAACAAAATCTTTCACACAATCTTTTAAAGTGTGGAGAAATCCTCCTGGCGTCTTTTGTGGAATAACGCATAATATAATTAATGTATCTGTTTAATAGAATTTTAAAATCTATTATGATTTAACTGAAAGAAATAATTTTATGGTATAGTTAATCCTTTAAATCTTTGTTCATATCGCTCAACTTATCATGTACCATTCATGTTGTTGTTAAACTTATAATATTAGCAAATAAAATTTGGTGCAAGTGAAAATTAGGGTTTTCAGTCTCATATAAGCCTTCATCAAGGGATTAAGGGCTGGTCCAATATTTGGTATGGAGTCTGCAGTGTTCTTTTGATTTTGACACTTGATGCGTCAATGAGATTTTCTTCGTTCAGCTGGAGACCAAGTGGCCCCACCAAAGATTTAAAAGAAAGCAGAAATAGGGAGTTTGAGATTCCAATCTATCAGCAATTCAGCATAATACTAAAGAAAAGAGAAATACTTCTTTGCCCTTTTCATTTTACGGTTTGCTTTAGGACTATAACGAGGGTGGTCAAAATTTAACACCATTTAATTATCTAACACCAATATAACATAAATAAATAAATATATATAATTAAATTTAATATAATTATTAAATAAATCGAGTCTGAGTTGACTTAGATTTTTTTATATCGGATTAGAGTTAAAGTTATTAACCTATCTACCCGATCAAGGATATAATTATATTTATTATTTAAAAATAATTTACAAGTTTTTATCATCAAAATTCAAATATTAGGGATAATTATCTCATTTATTTTTATTTTTTGAGAAGATGAATATAAACACAATATTTTATTTATAAAATTTTATATATATTTAAAGCTTCAATAATAAAATGTATAAAATATTTGTAGACTTATATATTTTATAATATTAATATATATTATTTATATATATTTATAATTAAAATTTTAATAGTGTAAATATATAATATTTTGATAGATATATATATTTTATAATATCCACAAATTATGTATGTATGTATGATAATGTATAAATATTTATATAAATTTTATTTAATATATAGATATTAAGCAAGTTATTAGATAATTCGATTATTTTTTATATCGGATTTGAGTCTTGATATTTCAACAAAATTATTAAATAAATCGAGTTTGAGTCAACTTAAATTTAACACGACATGAACACATCTGGATTACTTATTCTGTCAACTCCAACTATAACTAGGATTTTCTCATGTTCCAAATGAAACTATGAAAATAGTTGCGGCTCCAAGTGGAGACCAGAGTAACTTTTGCTTTGTTGGATTCATGACCATGACGTATTATCATCTATTTGAGGTTGTTGAAGATTACACAGGCTTGTTTACAAATTACAATACCCAGAGTTGACTTGACTGACATCTAGCTACGAATGATGAAATTGAAAGCCCTCTTCACTTAGTATTGTTTATCAAACAACCAACACTTTTTAATTAACAACTAAAGCTTTTTCATTCAACAACAACTGCAGTTCTGTAACCACACACCACAACATTAAATGGAGGAGGGACTGGGAGTTAAAATGGCAACTTTGATATTAAAATTTGCTTAGTGAAGGGAATTCTTTCTGCTTTAAGTACGTAGTAGAAATCTTTTTCTTGAACCAAATGACAATTCATCATGGAGGAAAAAATTTTGGAAGGTAGAAGCCTTGAAGCTCATTCTTATACTTCAAGAAATGAACATCATGTTAATACAATTCAACAAAGTTCCTCGATATTCTTCATTATGCAGCATAAATTTCATTCTCAAAAAATGGAAACCCAAAAAAAAATAAGGCATAAACCGTCAATTGCTTCTTTTTTCCTTTTTCAGTTCGAAATATAAAATTGTAAGAGAGCAACACCAATCATTCATTTCAACGAGTGAATATACGGTGTGTATGTGGTGTGTCAAAACAGAATTGAAACTAAAACCAAGTTCTGTCTTCAACCCAAAGTATGTACATACATAGTATACAACCTCAGGATCATTTCACATAATTCTTTTAGTGAAATTGGAACAAATGTGTCACTCTATGCCTCACTTACATGAACAAATAAAAAATCACCAGAAACACCACAAATGAACTCTTTCTTTATTCATTTAGACGAACATTTAGCGGCCACGCAGGGTCATTAAACAACCTCATCCATAGCCACAGAAACATCAGCTAGCTCTCCTCCTGGTGGATTTCCCGGGTGCTGGATCCCAGAATCCACCTCCGCCGCATCAGAGCTTGTTGGTTGATCCAGCAATGACCGCCGGCAAGTTGGACACGACGAGTGTGACATCAACCATGTGTCTATGCACCGTACATGAAACCCGTGGTTACATTTTGGTAACACCCTGACTTTTTCACCATCCATAAAGTCTCCGAGGCAAATTGCACAATCTGTAGCCTTAATCTTGACCCCTGCAGTTCCATAAACAGCCACTGGAATCTGTCTCAATGCACTCTTCTTAAGTCCTGTGGCTGCCAGTCGCGCTGCGGTCTCATCCGGCGTCTCAAAAGCAAACCTTCTGCTACAACGCAGAGCACAACGCACTATTGAATTTAATCCTAGGGCACAAATCAATGCACACAACAGGGCTGCTAGTATTATCACCATGTTCGTGTCAAAGTTGGCTTCACTGGAGACCGTGCTCCGCGTTCTGCTTCCATTGCTTGGCGGCGTGCTTGATTCTGTGTCTAAAAGTAGGCGATGTGGACGCTGATTGAGTGTCACCATTGCTTGAACTAAATGATCAGAGACTGCAAAAGCCTTGTACCCTTTTGCTAATTAAAGCCTATTTGATGAGCTTATGCAAACAGGATTGCGTTTCTATTGCTCCAAGCTTTTCCCTTAATTAGGAATCGGACCGCAAAGGATACTGAAAGACGGAAATTCATGACACTCGTGTATTGAGCAAAGCCTTTACATGTTAGCTTCACTTTTGTTTACATATTGAGTCGATCTATGCAAGTCTCACAGCTAGCTGGTTGTTGCTTTAGGAACTTAAAGACACAGTTTCGCTTGCGATAGATGAAGAGATGGAGGGGGCACATCAAACTGTGGGCTTGTAGTCGCCTTGCCTTCTGAGATATGGCAACATCTGTCACGATTCCAACTAGATAAGACCTCCAGAAAAGGCATCATCATCATCATTTAGGTAACAGTATCAAATGCCAAAAAATGGAGAAATAAGCCTTACCAGGTTATGAACTTATTGGGAAATATTTCGGATTGCAATTCAGTAATTGATGAGAGAAGCAAACCAATTTTGTTGATGCAAAAGAGAGAGAGGGAATGTTGATTTGTTTTGTGATATGGGGAAACTATGCAGGGTCATCTATAAAAGGGAGCTTGTGGTCTTTGAATGGGGCGGAGAACACTGGGGTACAGTTGGATAATGGGTTTAGATACCAAATGAAAGTGAGATGTGTGAGTTGTTTGGAGTCTTTTCACGGCACTATAATTGAAAGCAATGACTTACAGATGGTTAAAGTTTTAGAATCAAGTAGAAGAGCAAAAGTTGATAGAGAATTTTGATTGTGGCACCTGATCCCACCTAATCTCAATTAGCTTAAAAAATTAAAAAATGCTTTATTCCTCAGCACAAATCCTTCCCGCACTCCTTTACTTTTCCTTTTGATCAAAAGTTGAAAGTAAATTTTTTTCTCGCATTCCAGCCAATGCCAATTTTCTTAATCCAAACACTGATTCGCTGCGAATGTTGCCATGTTTTCCCACAAAATTCATAGTGTACTTATAAATTTAAGAGTCACTGTAATGCAAGGATGACCACTTTAACTGAGAATCACTGCTACTACACTACTTCGTAAAATGCTTCCACCTTCCCCATCCTTTTAAAGACTTTACGAGTTCTAAAATTTCTGATCTTGATAAGCCATGTCTTCTATTTTTAACCTTCAACTCATGATAGACTGTATAATTTGTACTGTGAAAACCCGATAGCAAAAGATTTTAAGATGTAACAAAGATAATAACAGTAATAATATATTATGAGTTTGGAATTCATATTCGCACATATCCAGGAGAGTGACTCAACAATTGGAGAAAGGAACAAATCCACCACAACTTGATTAATGATAAGTGAAACTGTGAAAATTAAATAAGCGCTAAATTTTTTCACTGTGTAATCTTATCCTCGTGACTCCTGAGGATTGTGTACGAAGAAAAAAGGATTGGTTTTGCACATGGAAATCATGTGGTGAAGGGCAGATCCTATGCGGGCACATGAATAATTGAAGGCCCATAAAGCTAAAGCTCCATTTGTCTCAAATTTAGACCACATTCATTAATTGGCACTCGATGTCTCTCTCTTGTATTGACTAGCTCCATACATGTTCCATCAAAACCCATTTCATGCCCTCACCTACTTTGCTAACACCAAATTAAAACAACAGCTTTGTTAGGTGAAGAAGAAGAACAAATCTTGGTCCTCATTACCTAATAACTACTTAAGTAACCACGTAATAGAACAAAAATTTTATGTTCAAATTCTTAAGTAATCACTTTGTCTCAAATCTGATTCGATCGAATTGGAAATGAACCCACAAACAAGGAAGAGGAGCAGGCAGGCATCCATGGTTGAGTTTTAGCATGATGTACGTAGGGTGGCCGTGAAATGTGCCTGCATCAATACACCACTGCCACTGAATGAGGCATTAGTGCCGTAACCATAATTTAGTGATAGCTAGCAAGTCTCTCCAATAATGTTCCCAATCTCTATCATTCAAATCGCAAATTCACATCAACTTTTTTATTAAATGAAAGCCAATAATTGGAATTTTGGATCATTGTTTCAGATTGTTCACACATCTTATTCATTCTCATATAGGAATTTAGATCGACAACTGTGTTAGTCTCCTTGAGGCAAAGGGTTAGTTTTAGTGAGACCTAGATTTTGAATTCGAACTCACTAATGTGCCTGCGGTGAGTTAAATAAAAAAAATAATTGAAAAAAGACCTCTTTAGTATTCTAAAATATTAATTACTTATTAAATTATTTATAACCTATTTGCTTAAGGCCCCGTTTGGTATTAAGGTTAAAATTTAATAAGTTTTTTTATTTCATAATTTTTTATAAAAAAAAGTGTTTGGTAAATTTTGTAAGAGTTGTTTATTTCATAATTTTCTCCATTTCATCAAAAGTTTTTTAAAAATAAGTATAGAGTTGCTTTTTATAACTAATTTATTTAATAAGTTACCACACCTTTTTAAAATTTCTATTATAGCCTTAATATTTTAATAAAAATATAATTATATCTTGTTTATCCATAAATCTTAATACATAAATCATTAAATATTATAATACCACTACAATTTGAGAAATTTTGTTGCAATAAATTTAATGTGAATGTAATACATATTACTTTTTATTTTATTTGAATTATGTATAATTATGAATTTTCATCATATTTTATGTAATATATTATAAAGTTCTTTAGATTATTTTAAATTGAGTTTTTTAATACAATTTTATATATTTAAGGATAAAAAGATATGTCTAAACAATTTATTAAACATATTTAAAAATAAAAAGTAAATAAAACTTATGTCTGAACAATTTATTAAACACAATATAAAAATTAAATATAATTTAAATCTATATCTATTTTAGACATTATATAATTAAAAAATACTTTTATAATTAAATTTATCACATACATATAATTTACTAATCGCAATAACACAATTTACTAAATATCAAGCTATTTTTTTAATCGACAACTTATTTCATTCACACAATACAAATTATTTATTTTATTTACTGTAATTCCAAACTATTAAAGTCTTTGCGTGTCCATATTCTAGTATATAAATAAATCTCAAAGGAAAATGATAGCTTCTCTGGGTCAAATCTCGAAAATAATTTAAACAAATTGTTTGATCTCCTTTTCTTTTCTTTTTTTTTTGTTTTCACTCTTCCAGAACGACGCCGTTTTGCATTCTCTTCCTGTAAAAGCAACGAACAGCCCATTTCTCCTCCTCATATCAAAAGCAACGATCTCCATAATCCCCTTTCTCTATCATCTTCCAGCCCTTTTCTCTTTCTCATATCAGAGCAACGATCTCCATCAGCCCCTTTGCAAATTCTGCCACTAAGAAAAGTACAATGCAGTCTCATAAATTTAATTGCTTCGAAGTTGCAAACTTTGGCAAGTTCAACAACCCTGATACTTGATTCAACAACCCAAAACAAAGTTTCATACATACATGAGAACGGAAAATAAATACAAGACAATAAACTTCAACTAACTTCAAGTCAAATTGCAAGTAAAATTCAAGTAAACTTCAGCTAATTTAAGCCAACGTCCAAAAAGTAGACTTTACATCGTCCTAACGCATCCATGGCAGTCACTGAATTACCTATAAAAAAAAAAAGGGAGGGGGGATGATGACGAAAGTCTGTTAGTTTGGACATAGGCCTTCGATCTCGGGCGAACTGGACTAACTTCTATACGTGGCAAAGGGAAGGCGCTATGAGCAGACACCAACAACTGTTACAATTTTGACTGCAAACTGTTATCTCCGGTGGAGAAGACTGCTAAATGAAGAAGAACAAGACAGGTTGGAGTTGGTTTTGATTGCTTGCAGTTGGGGAGCAATTCTGAGACGAAAAAGAACAAAGGGCAGAGCTTTGAGTGAGGGGTGTCGAACAGTAAAGAATCAAGTCACTCGAAGCTCCTCTGGCGCCATTCTGAACAAGCTGGATTGGAGTTGGGGAGCAATTCTGAAACGGAGAAGAACAAGACAGTAGCGCCATTGGGGCTGTTGTCCCTTAAACCAAACGGCGTCGTTTTGGAAGAATTAAAACTAAAAAAAAATAATAATAATAATAAAGAGAGACCAAATGGTGCGTTTTAATTATTTTCAAGATTTTGACCCAAGGCAAATATCAGCACTCAATCTTAAATATATTTAAATTAAATGTCAATTTTTTTTCATTATTCTTTTTTACCCATTAAAATATAAAATGATTAGTATCATTTTAAATAAATTAAAAAGAAAGCCGTTTTGCTATTTTTGGTCTTGAACATATTGAATTAAAAAGTTTAAACTATTTTTTCATATTATATTTTATCTATCAATGGTATATACATTCCAAGTGAAAAATAAATAAATATGGTCAAAATTTTCCTAGAATTAAAAAAAATCTATCACACCAAACAATATTAAACGAAGAATATTAAACAAAATTTATTATTAAATTTAGAAGAGTCCAACATGTCGAGAAATATTCCATCATTTACTTTAAAAATATTAAAGTATTAGTTTGAAAATTATTGACATATATTGTTTATAATTTTTAAACAAATACAAATATATGTATATTTAGAATAAATTTTGATCGAACGGCGTGATACAATTAACATATCTAATCTTAAAATAAATTAAAATTATTTTTAAATTATGTATTTAAAAAAAAAGAAATAGAAGAAAAAGAAAATCAATAATTTGAACTCATTATCAAAATATGAAGATATAGTGTCATTTTTTAAGTTGTGGTTGTAAATATAATAAGCATTTGATTTAACAAGTAATATAGTAGTTGATAAATTGTGTTGTTTGATTGTTGTGAGTTTTAAAAATAATATGAATGTAATTAATAATTTTATTATAAATATATTATTTTATTATATAATAATAAATATATATAAATTTAAATTATTATTTTTTAAAACATGTTTAATAATATTTAAATATACCCTTTTCTTTTTAAAACACGATCAACGTCGAGGCTATAATTGAATACACGAACTTATAATCACCTTAATATTATTGGTTAAATTTCATCTGTAACTAAATTTTTTAAAAAAATCCGGTAATAGTAACTGTGACAGCATCAGCAGCCAAAAAGTATCCCTTTTTTTAATTTAAAAAAAAAAAAAAAAAGAAAAAAAGGCTTTGCTCTCAACGACTCAACGTGAAGATAAAACAAAAGCGAAAAAGCACGCACTCTATTCATTCCGAAATCTGAATCTCTCTCTCAATTCTCCACAATGGAAAGCCAAGATCCGCCGAATCCAAACCCGAACCCTGCGACCCGCGGGCCGTACCACCGTCGATCGCAATCCGAGGTGCAGTACCGGATTCCGGACGACATGGATCTCGTTTCGGATCCCGTTTCGGATCCGTTATTCGACGGTCCCGCGGGATCCGAGGACGACTTGTTCTGCAGCTACATGGACATGGATAAAATCGGATCCAAACCCACTGGAGACGACCCGAAACACGAGAATACAAATGTGAGTGCTGGCGCGAGGCCGCGTCACCGGTATAGCAATTCCGTTGATGGGACGACGTCGTCGTCGTCGATTTTGGAGTCAATTGAGGCCAAGAAAGCTATGGATCCTGATAAGTTAGCTGAGTTATGGACCGTTGATCCCAAACGAGCCAAAAGGTGGGATTTTTATTTTTATTCCAAAATGTGGTACATTTACGTTTATTTTGTGGAATGTGTATTGAGCTTATAAGGAAAAGAGAGAATTGGAGACCCTTTTGTAAAATTCTGTTAATGTTCAAAGCTGCTTTTTTTTTCCCGCAAAAGGGGAAAAAATTATTTCATTTCAAGTGTGTGGAAAGAGCAGATTTATGTTTAAGATTTGTTGAAACGCATTTGTCGACGTGGTTAACGTTATATATGATAA
Organism: Aegle marmelos; assembly: GCA_030449875.1. Classification (NCBI taxonomy): domain Eukaryota; kingdom Viridiplantae; phylum Streptophyta; class Magnoliopsida; order Sapindales; family Rutaceae; genus Aegle; species Aegle marmelos. The sequence goes on from JASUUL010000143.1 coordinate 24,770,574, forward strand.
AGTTGGGTTTTTGTTTTAAAGTGGGTAAAATACGAAAGTTGAGGTGCTTTGCATTTTGGTAGAGGGGATTCATCATTTTTTGCTTCGCTGGAAGATATCTGCTTTTGTTACTTTTTGTATTTGTTTGGATGTGAGCATACTCTTAAGTGTCAGTTTTCAGTGATTGGTGATTCCAATTATGTGTTTTGTGCTATGACGTTTAGAATTAGTTACACGTGTGATTGCTTGTCCAGGTTTTGATGTTTCTTTGTTGCTGAGGTCAATAATGTTTATGGCCCTTCATTCCATGAAAATTGGGTTTACGATTGAATTTCCATTTTAGTACTTTGTATTTACATGCTAGTGAATGATAGATTTACACTCCTTAAAACTGCCAATTTACTGTTTTCTGACATGGAGATCAAGGTCACTGTACATTTGATGTTCAGTTAATGGCATAATGTTGAATTCTTATCTCATGTTCCTCTTTCTTTTAAAATCAAGTATCTTCTAAGTGATTGATCATTATATATTAGAGCTTTTTCAGTTGGTCTTCCTTAGCCTAAATATCTTTTGTCATGGGATCGGAGTTCGGCATATTTGTGGAACCTTATAGAATTTTGTTTTCACTTCCAATTCACTTGATTGGCAGAATTCTGATATCTTAGAGTAGAAATGGAATTATAATTTATTTAACCCTTTGATTGTTTGTTTATTTATTGATTCTAAACAGGATTCTTGCAAATCGGCAATCTGCTGCTCGTTCAAAAGAGAGGAAAGCCCGTTATATATCTGAACTTGAGAGGAAGGTCCAGACACTTCAAACAGAAGCAACTACTCTATCTGCACAACTCACGCTATTCCAGGTCCTTATTTCAACTCGTATCCCACTTATATATTTCTAGTTATAGGATACGTGTGCTTGGCCTCCTTTTCATTAGAGCGGAACCTGGTTTTATTCCTTGTTCAGACTGACATCTAATTTGCAATATTTGTTTTCCCTTAAATGAAAAGATTAGTGACTGTTTTTTTATTTCTCTGAGGTTTCATGGGTCTTCAAAATTATTTCATAGGCTATCTTTTCAATCTTGTTCTCCATATTGAAGAAAAATAAACTTGCCATCTTTCTTTATCATATGCCATTTCCCTGTTTGGTCTTATGAAACCTTGTTTTCTTATTAGAGGGACACAACAGATCTGTCTACTGAAAATACAGAGCTTAAACTTCGTTTACAGGCTATGGAACAACAAGCTCAATTACGTGATGGTACGTTTATAACATACCTGATTTTATTATTATCATTACAGTCACTTTCCCACAGTTGGCCTGTCAAGAAACATATTTCCCTCCTCCTCCCTTTGCCACCCATCGATGTAGTATTTGTGCCACCTACTGGGCAGGGGAATTTCCTGCTATCTATATGGTCAAGCCACATAGTATCTTCTATCCTGTCAAGAAATGCAATAAAGCACAGCTCTCTATGCCATCTAACTTTTGGGCATCAATATACTTTAAACTTCTAGTTCTGGCTTACCAGTGCACCAAATAGATGTTCCCTGGTGTTTCTCTACCCCAATATACTTTAAACTTCTAGTTCTGTCTATAGCAAAGGATTAAAATCATCTTTGAATGACAATTTTTTTTTTTTTTTTGGTCCCAAGTCATTTCTCCCTGATGCTTTACCCGTTTTTTCTGTTTTCTTGAGAAACTATTGGCTTAGAGTATATCTTGTCATGACATGTCTCCGAAATACAGCTTTGAATGAAGCTCTAAAGAAGGAAGTGGAGAGGCTTAAGGTTGCAACTGGTGAAATGATGACACCTACGGACACCTACAATTTAGGAATGCAACCAATTCCGTATAACCAATCATTGTTTTATCCACATCAGCCTCAAACTGGGCCTGGAGATGCCCAGAACATACAAATGCCAGAATTCCATCCATTTCAGCCTAACATGTCAACTACCCATCAGCCAATGCTAGGTACGGCCAACTCGCATGCCTTCTCAGAGATGTTGCAGCAGGATCCTCTTGGAAGATTGCAGGGGCTCGATATCAATGGCAGACATTCTCATCTAGTGAAGTCTGAAGGCCCCTCAATTTCTGCTAGTGAAAGCAGCAGCACATTTTGATGCAAATGTTGCCGATTTTTTGGTCCCAACATGTTTGTTGAATTGTTCATAGACTGACCTAATTGACAGACAAAGGTACTTTGTATTTGAATTCCATTCTTTTACGTGATTGAGAGTTTAGTTTTTCAGTAGCTTTTCCAGGTCCTAAGGTATCGTTGAGTTCTTTGACTTATTTGTTTCATTCAAATTCATTTCATAGGGGCACTCATCAGGGAATAGAAGGTTACTTTTCAAGGAGTAGAAAAGTGCATCTTTTCTTGCTAGGCGCCCCCGTTGTATTGCCTGTTTGTTATTGTTTAAACTTTTGTTACCAGGAAATAAATTAATTTTTCCAATTTTTTAATTCTTTTTGGTTGATTTTCTGCGTTGGTTTACGGCTTCTCCCTCTACAAACCAAACAATACCAAGCAATATTCAATCAGTGATGGTTAAAAATGAATGACTTTAATTCATGCAAGGTTGCAGAAATGTCATTTGTTGAGTATATCACCCAAATGGAAGGGTCGTTTGGACTATCTCAGTCTCCATTATGTAAAAGAATCCTATGAGTGATGTTAAAAATATAAACTAAGGCTCTCCAAGATTTAATAAAAGTAAGCTTAATCTAGTGTGACTAAACTGTCCCCAGAATTCAACTCTGCAGGCACAAGAATTCGATATTATCAACATCTTGAATCCCCGGTTCGGATTACTGCCTCAAAGATGTTTATGTTTTAAAATTTCATTCTGTCTCTCCAAGATTGTTTCAATCCAAATTGTGTTGGAGATTGGTGATATTGATGTTTCTCTAGAGAATTAATGACGCTTGTATAACCTACAATCTTGCCATGGACCATGTCCACTTGTAGTGCCCTCAATTTCAAGCAATCTCCATCCCCGAACAAGCCACAGACCGACTTGTGATTTTGCGGTTGCTATCCATATCATATAGTTGGTATTGATGTCGATGGAAACTCTCCAGGGCATCAAAGGTTTATCTATATGGCATCTGGCTGCCATGCATTTTTTTTTTTCACCCATTATGCCAACAGCTTTTAATATTCATGATCGGTAACAGCAGCAAGATAATAAACTGATCCTCGTGGATTCAGAGCCAGCGATTAAAAACTTTTGTGGTCTTATACTAACTTTTCACAACTGAAAATCAAGTGGAGACAGCAACTGAGAATCATAAAATACCAATTAGAACAGAAAGGTGATTCTTCTTAATCCCATGCGGAAGTACATTGTTTCTCTCAGGCTTTCAATGAAATCAGAGCCCATGGCATCCAAGACTAAGATGACTGACTTGAGTTGTCTGCTTGAACAGAGCCATGGGTGGCCTACCCCAGCAAGCTGCTATTAAAATGCACATGGTAGGTGTTTAGAGTAGGGCATGAAATTGCTTTCGATGTAGGAAATTTCAAGTGCAGCTGTTTGCTTGCTGCAGATATACGTGACCAATTTATTAGTTACCAAAAGAAATTGTCTATTCACAAGTTTGTATTGGGCAACTGTGGTCCACGTCCATGTTTTGGGGTCTCAACCAGTTGAAACTAACAGACAATACCCTTGTGAAGTGCACTTTCATTTGTTTTTGACGAACTTCGCAAGTGGATAAAGTCCACTTGCCTTTTTGTGGATCTCATTACTAGATTAGTATATGTTGTCCGTCCTGGTAAGGAAGGATTCGGTCTAGAGCACTAGCATCACATATTTTGATCCCACGACTCTGAAGAACTTGGATTCATGGATATCAAAAAACTAAAGCCATGAAAATTTTTACCAAGTGGAAAAGGAAAATAAATGGCTTCACAAAGCCGAATTTGCTGTTGCTGGTATCCAAACCCCAATACTTGGGTTGCATTGAATGAAAAATCCAACTGCCCCCATGCAGGATCGAACTACAGACCTCCAGTTTACAAGACTGGCGCTCTACCACTGAGCTATAGGGGCGCTGTTCATTGGAAAAGCTGTTTTCGTTTTAATAGTTATGATTTAATTTACATCAACTCTTTTATTACACAACTTAAATATATTTACCTCACTAATACGAGAGAGAGATACCTATTATTATATGACCAAAAAGAAAATTTTAAGTTCAAATAGCAATCAAATTTAATGATACTGACAGCTGTAGATTGATGGGTATAAATAGCAATCAAATCATATAATTTTGTCATAATTAAATGCAATGTTAACTATTCTACATTTTATCAAATCATAAGTCCAATTAAAGTTTCACAACTAGCTATGCTGTCATTTGGAAAAAGGGCAATTGTCAAGTGAGAAAGAACAATGTTTATTATTACATATTACTAATAATTTCAATGGACGGTCGGTAAAAGTCTAAAAAGGAAGGAAATATTAAACTTAGCCATCAAGATCAATTGACAACTTAACTTAAACATCAGATTAATATATGTTAATGCGACTGATTGATAGTCTTTAAAACGCTGAGTAAGCACCTCCCATAAAAAAAAAAAATATATATATATTCCAAATTCCTAACAGAAGAAAGAAATTGAAGTTTTGGTTAACTAGTTCCAATTAATCAAACAAAGTTACAAGCCAAATGGCATCTTGATTGCTCCTTTGTAACATCATTGGTCAAATCAAGTCGGTGTCTCATTATCCTTAATCTCATATTCTAAATGTAATTAATTAGAAACGAAAGCATCCTAATTCATATGAAAATGATGTATGAATACAACTGACCGTGATATTCGGGGCTTGCATGTGCTCATAACATGGTAGGTCCCTAATCAAATCTCTCCCCACGTAATTCTCAGCAAGTCCAGACAAAAATTTACATGCAAAAGTATAAGTATATTGTTGACTTGAAATCTTATAATAATCCCACTTTATTTTAGCAATTTCAACGATGAATTATCATAAGTTACACGCTTTAATCCCTTCTTCTTCTTCTTATTATTATTATTATTATTTTGTATTTCCATTTGTGTCAATCTATGAGATTTCACCACGTGTGCGATCCCGATTCGATACCGTATATTCTACTGATTGTGCTTGATGATTTAAAAACCTTATTAGATGGCATATTATACGAGCGACGAGGGGATTCCGTGGAGTTTCTGCTGTGTAATATTTTGATGCCTCATCTATAATACTAAATTATGATTGGCTTACGGGGATTAACATGTAGTTCTGTGCGAGACATTTTAATTATAACCTAGTAAGCTTAAACAAATTGAGAAAACTTTTCTGACCAAACAAGCAGCACATTGCACTAGAAAAGTAAGGCTTTAATTTGAGATGCTCTTTGTTTGCAAGTCGGCTGCCTCCTAATCCTGGCATATGCTCACCGTTTCAATTCATGCATCAAAACTGGCCGTTTTCGGTGACATATTTAGGCTAATTAGACAAAAATTTCTTTCATACAAAAAGGTTTTTATTTTATAAAGAAAATTGTAATTTTTACAATTAGAAGCGTGTCGGTACTCAATCTAAACAATTTTATATCAAGAGGATTTAAAGTTTATAATGACAGTCTATTATTTATAAGTAAAAATTGTGCTACTTAGATAATTCTATTATGATATTGTCTGGGTTCAAAAAAATTAGAATTATCGTCAAATAATTAAAAAAAAATCATTTCCGTCGTACACATGGAAATTGATTTGAACCACTGTATACATGTGAGAAGGAAAGGACTAAGGGGTGGGTTTTAAACATGAAACTTGCATGGCTTTGTAGAAATGAAAAGCATTAAGATTTGAGCACATTGAACTCTGGAGTAGAGACTAGAGAGAGCAAAGATAGGACAAGAATGCTGACTAAATTAGCACTACTTTATGATACACATTCCACGGCCAACCAATACGGACCTCAAGTTCTAGAAATTAACCTCAAGACTCCTCAATCAAAGGGCTTAAAAGTTGAGCTGATTTGCGGTATTTCAGGCAGTTTAAAGAGACATTTGTGCATAATCAAATGTAGAAAATATGGAAGACTGAGCAAGGGAAGAAAATTAAGTATGACAAATATAAGATAACTGAAACGGTTGATAAATGCATGTGGGGGTGGGGCCAAGTGGGATAGCAGTTGGTGTCCTAACAAGAACATTTGCATGTGCAAACTTGATCCCTGTAACGATGCCTGACGAAATGTGATTTAATTCGGTGCCTGTAGCTTCACAAAGTCCGCACCTCAATGTCTATATAAAGCAAGCTCCATTCCTCCTGCACTAAGCCACTAAGCACTCAAAGCCTCTCTCTTTTTCTTTACACAAAAACACATAAACATAAGCAGCCAGCATTAGCAGCCATGGCCGATATTGCAGCATCAACTAGTGTTGCTCTTCTTTTGTTTGTGCTCAATTTTTGCTTTCATGGCACATTTGGAGACTACGGTGGTGGCTGGCAAGGTGGCCATGCTACTTTCTATGGTGGGGGTGATGCCTCCGGCACAATGGGTAAGTACAAGTAACAAGTTAAAACATTTGTCTCTTTTGTCACATAATTTTTTTGGTCAATTTGCAATGATGGCAATTGATGTTTCTATTTCAAACTGTAGGTGGTGCTTGTGGGTATGGCAATTTGTACAGCCAAGGTTATGGTACTAACACTGCTGCACTTAGTACTGCTCTATTCAACAATGGCCTAAGCTGTGGTTCATGCTACGAAATGAGATGTGACAATGACCCAAAGTGGTGCCTCCCCGGCTCCATCATTGTCACCGCCACCAACTTCTGCCCACCTAACCTTGCCCTGTCTAATGACAACGGCGGTTGGTGCAATCCTCCCCTCCAGCACTTTGACCTGGCTGAGCCAGCTTTCTTGCAAATTGCCCAATACCGCGCCGGTATTGTCCCAATTTCCTTCAGAAGGTAACAACACATCACATTATAAAGCTGATGTCACTAGACTTGTAAGCTTATATGACTCTGATTTTGACATGTTTCTATCCGGATTTGTAATCAGGGTCCCGTGTGCGAAGAAAGGAGGAATAAGGTTTGCCATCAATGGACATTCGTACTTCAACCTTGTTTTGATCACAAATGTTGGAGGAGCAGGAGATGTTCATTCGGTATCAATCAAGGGTTCAAAGACCGGATGGCAAGCAATGTCAAGGAACTGGGGCCAAAATTGGCAGAGCAATTCTTATCTTAATGGCCAAGGTCTTTCTTTCCAAGTGACAGCCAGTGATGGCAGGACCGTGACCTGCAACAACGTTGTGCCTGCAAACTGGCAATTTGGGCAAACCTTTGAGGGTGGTCAGTTTTAGAGTTTTAAGATTTTAAAAAAGTGAATTAAAATTGTATATTTTAATTGTATTTGGCATCGTTCGTGAGGGAGAAAGGGTGAGATTAGGGATAGGTGAGGCTGAGGCCTGGCCAATGTGGCCTGTCTCGTTGCTGTGGTGGTCTGTTGGCACCCGCTAGGCCTCCATAAATAGAAAGGACTGTGTTCTATATAGTTATTGCTTCAATTGAATGAAGGGTTATAATTTCATTCAAAGTTGTAATTTCTCGTCATCATTTGAGACATCAATTAAAAGTTTTTTTTTTTTTAAGTGAATAACAGAAAATTTTTCTCCAAATTATTAAACTCCGTAGCCCTACCTATACAAAAATGGGTTTCCAACAACATCATGACACAATTTTAGATATCATTCTTAAATTAACTCATGTTTACATAAATTTGAATGCAGGTGGAAATAATTTATAAGCAGAAATCACATCAACAACATTTTGTTTTCTGCCATACCAAAAGCTATTGGATTATTATTATTATTTGGCTAGTTGATAAACCGACAATTTCTTCTTAAAAATGTAAAAAAATAAAATAAAAACTGAAAGCCTCTTATTTATGTTATTTATTCTCCACCTAATTTTGGGAACTGAATGGCATGCCTCTGATTGTCACATATCATTGTAAATACCATTGCCACAAGAATTAGCCCCATCACAAAATATCATTCATGTCATACCATACAGTATCATTTAAACCCATAAAAATGAATGATTAAAATGACTCAAGCGATTTACAAAACTAAAATATGATCTCGGTCTTCGACAAATTACTAATAATTACGTTAATCGAATATAAGGTACAAGATAATGAGAATGCTAATCATGGGACACCTGTAAAGAAACCCAGTAGATATCTGCATCTCACTAGCAACATCTGCGCCACCACTTCCAGAGTGAACAAATAGCATGCTTACAAGGAGGCTGATACGATTTCTATTACCAGCGACGCAACTTCCCGAAGCTACGAATTTTTCAACTTTCCCGAAATCCAGAGCTTTAATATCTGACAACGCTCTCTCAACAAGAGCAAAGGCAAAGGCAATCTCAGTTGGTGATCGTGGTTTTGGTGTTAGAGCTGCGAGTGTGACGATGTCGTTCTCGAGTGATCAGCGAAGCGAGGAGGGTCACTTCAAGTTGTCTGAATCGACCGCTCTGGTGATCAAGAAAGGGGATATCACTAAGTGGTCCGTCGATGGTTCTTCTGATGCCATTGTCAGTGCCTTCGTATATTTCTCGTTTGCTATTGTTATTATGTTATCCTGGACTGGGACTGGGTTTATTTTGACTGCTTGAACTGGTGAATATGTTGAATGTTGGTATCAAATTTTCGGACTCTTTAATGCAGTCACAACTTGCTAGTTTCAGTTTTCCTTGACGATGGGTTTATTTTTTGTTATTTTGTGGATCGTAATTTTAATTTCAATCGAATATGCCTCAATTGAACACAGCAATTGCCTTGATTGTGTAATTGAATTCAAAATGCATGATTTCATTGATTTAATGGCTGCTTACCGAAGGTTAATCCGGCCAACGAGAGAATGCTTGGAGGTGGTGGTGCAGATGGAGGTACTTTCCCTCTATATTTTAATTTGTATCACTAACTGTCAATGAAATTTAAGCAACCTGGTAATAACTCTAGATGGATTTTTGTTAGCCATACATAGGGCTGCGGGACCAGAGCTCAGGGAAGCTTGCTATAAGGTTCCAGAAGTTCGACCTGAAGTTCGCTGCCCTGTAGGAGAAGCACGAATTACTCCGTAAGTTATTCCAACTGAACTTCTGATATATCATTCTATTCTAGTATTTTGTGTGGTGAGCATACTGATATCCCGAAACTGTGCAGAGGTTTCAAGTTGCCTGCATCGCATGTGATCCATACTGTTGGTCCTATCTACGATGTGGATAGTAATCCTGAAGCCTCTCTGAGAAATGCATACAAGTAAGTTTATTGCCTTGCTTTAACTATGGCTGTAGTAGTATAATTTTTCTTTCTAAGATTGATATTCTTTGTACTTCAATTTGTTGCAGGAACAGCTTGAGCGTGGCCAAAGAAAACAACGTTCAATACATTGCTTTTACGGCCATATCATGTGGTGTATATGGGTATTTGCTCTTGACTTGAGGATCCATTTTCTCTTTTTACATTTTCTTCTTTGAATGCAAGCTTTCCATCTGGATGGAGTTCGAGACAGCAATTCAACCTTTGTGTGATAGTAGGTTGGTTGGAGAAAGTCTTTTGAATCTGTGCTGCTGGTTGACTTACAAAGCTTTGGTGTCCCCAACTCACAAGCCATTTCTATAAAGTGCTCTACCCAAGTCCATTTCACCTAATTCATTTGTATCCGTTGGTCAAAATATTAACAGATTTTGAGTTTTGTAACATGTGTCTAATTAGTTGTTTCTCATTTTCTCATTCTTCTATAAAATTTTTTCAGATATCCTTACGAGGAAGCAGCCTCAATAGCCCTATCTACAGTAAAAGAATTTGCAAATGATTTCAAAGAGGTATCATGTCTGATTATTTTGCTTTTTGCTGCACGTTTTCATCTGCTTCTAGAATTTTGAAATTAATAATAGACCGTGGATGAAATAAATCGATCTGCTCCAAAGGACCACTGTGGTTGTGATTGCAGGTGCTAGTGAAGGCCATCTGAACTGTTTTACTCTAGATTGTTGATTTTAGTTCCCCAAAGCTTTAATCTGCTCCATTTCCCTAGCTGAAATTATTGATGAAGCTGTTGTTGAGATTGACATAGTTATTTGATACTTATTGATTGCCCTTTGCAGGTTCATTTTGTTCTTTTCGCAGATGACATATACAATGTTTGGTTGAACAGAGCAAAGGAATTGCTCCAAGCTTAAGTGTTAGCATTTTCAAGGAAGCATCTATGTTGAAGCTGGAAACTTCAATGCAGTTGTATTATGTGTAGTAGCTCTTGTTGAGATTGGACAGATTGGTCCTTGTAAGATAATGAATCTCCCTGGATTTAAAACTTTTATACCAAGAAGCTTCTATTAAATGGATCTGCACCAGTTAATCTCCATTTTACATCAATTTGGGCAGTCATTATCTGTAACCTTTCATCGGTATCATATGTGTGGGCTTTTGCCCTTGATCTCTATGGATCGAACGGATCATTAAGCTGAATGCTACTATTGACGTATGTTAGCCTAAGTCCATAAGGTCTCAAGCAAATTTCTAGTACGCCTGTGCACAGAATGCCAAGCACAAATGACGTGTAGAAAGCCGCAAGTGCGATGAAAATGATGTGTAACAACATCCCAGCGGGCTGGACAACGAATGTGAGAACGCCTGCCCTACCAAAGGAGAAGTAGAAAAAAAAAAAAAAATTGTCGGCTTTATGTGTATTTAATCTACCCCATACATTTTGGTAATCCATTTTGACCTAGAAAGTTTTGTCTTTGTGACATTTAGCTCTCTCTTTAGTCTGAATGTAGTCTCTTGCAAAGTTAGTATATTAGTGCGCATGGATTCATTCGGTAAGGAATCGCTCAAAGACAGAGTGAGCTCAACAATAAGGCGCACTTAGTAGTAGGCAACCTTATACAATTAGTGAGTCATGATGTATTTAGCAAGCGAGTGTTACACAGATTACTACACAAAATGCTCATCCCATGACACGTCCTTGACTAATTTATAAATGCAAAGCCCCCCTCTTTTGATTGAAAAGTTAAGCAAACACTCGAAACAAGCAATAATATTTCACAAAAAATTCCTTTCAATGGCCGTAACGGCAGTCATTGTAATCTAGTACAAGAGATTTTCACCCGCTCCCCCCCTTTTAATCAATGTAATTTTTAAATTTACAAGATATATGATACGGTAAAAACAAATGAAAAGTGACGTTTTCTTTTATCAACATCTTAACCCCTTTCTGACACCATCAAAGTATGTATATATATATATAGAGAGAGAGAGAGAGAGAGAGAGAGAGAGAGAAATAATCACCACCAGAAGCAGAAGTATTTCATCTTCGTTGTTTCTGTCCCTATAACAATGATCAAGATATGATGTTTTTGTATTCTTATATACAAGATATGATGCACTAGTATGCATGCATTTCATCTCTGCCAAAAGCAAAAGCACGCCAGCAATGCACAGAAAAGGCAACATCATTGGTTCTCTTGCCCCTTAACCTATCCGGGCATTTGTTCCCTTTGCTAGGTTTGGACAAAAATGAATACGTAGGCTATAAATTTTGTCTATAAAACCCTTTCTTTATGCATGGTCAGAACTTCTAACCATTGATTGGAAAAAAGTAAAAATGGGCAAAAGATATCACTGAAGTTTACCATTTGTGTTAACACACCAGCACAAAAGGAATCTAGATCAGATCACATATTTCTGAATGTAAAACTTTGGTTACTAAATTTAAATTTGAATGTAAAAAAATTGCTTCAAGATTTCCCAGATCAACAAAGAAATACAGTGCATCTGAAATCAACAATAAAGTGTGCAACTGAGACTAAACAATTATCTTTACAAGCTTATTCCAAACAAACAAATAAGGCTCGCAAAAATGATCCAATGTCCGCCACCCCTGCTTAATCATGCAGAGGGCCTTGGAGAAACAACAGAAATCTCCTCCAATTTAGCTCGACAATAGAGGGCCTTTCAAGAACCGATAAACAGAATATGAACAGGATAGCAGAACTTCAGACTTGCATGTTTGAGCATGCCAGCTACTATTTTCTCCTTACATTGACAAAGGTTCCTAGGCGGATTGCAAGTTTACTCATTCAAGTGCCAATGAAGATGACATTGGAAAACAAATCATTCTGGTCCAATGGAAACGAGACATCAAAAAATGGTTTTACAAGAGCAACTGAAACCTCAAAATAGTCGGCTACCAAGGGGAAGAGAAACTTTAACAACTCTGCATCAATTCAATGCTCAAAAAAATTCTGTGAAATTCACTCATATCTTATGATTCTGTTTTTCCTTTTTGAGAAATTTCCATCCGTTACAAAAATATAAAAGTTATGAATCCTTGTCCTTGGGTAAAGTCCTTGGAATTCGACTAATAACATTTTCGTCCACTACTTTGTAGTGCTGAGATATACTCTTATGGATCATCCCACAATATCTATCCACACGTGATTCAAATCTGCTGTACAATGCAGGAACTGTAATGGATAAGAGAGTTCCTGTCAACAAAATAAAGACAATTATGTAGATAGGAATGTCATAGCAAAATTTCTATTAATGAACCATCCTGGGAAATTAATACACAAATAAGTAACCAGCTCATCTATTAATAAAAAAACTAATGGAATCTTTTAGGGAAAACTCAAATGGCTGTAAACAACATGATTTCAAGAAAAGCCAGAAGTTTTTGTGAACAAATCTTAAGAAGAAATAATTGCGATGTTTCCACTCAAAAGACTAATCCATAAGCAATTTGCTTTAGAACTTATAGGCCATCTTAAAAAGTAGTGGAGAGAGCAAATAAATAGTGGGGAAAGGATTAAAAAAAGAAGAGCCAAACAGTTCAGTTGACCCAAAAAAAAAAAAAAAGAATCTGCATACCGATATAGGCTAGAGTGAAGAACGAGAAGTAGCTACCAATAGCAGACAGGAGCCAAAGACAGGCCACCACCTGTCAAATAAAAGTAGTCCGGTGACATTCTAAACATTTTGAAAATTCACTCCACCCCACAGGCTGCAGAATGGACAACTGGCATTATTTCATACCAATGGATATCAAGGGCTATACACTAATTGCAGATATCTGTAAAAATAACAAAGCTCATGACCCAAATACTGTGGTTTGCATGCTGCTCCATCAAATCAACAACTGCAAACAACGACACAACGAGAATGGAGGCAGAGTTTGCAGATGGCTATCCTCGGCTATAGCCCAGTCAAGCCCCTCCAAAACTTCATAGTACCCCCAAAGTTATGTTCCATCTAATTCTTACTATACATCTAAAAAACATTTCAATTTTTCCCTTACGCATGAGTAAATAAAATTTTTATTGATCTTGAATAGACGGAATATTTCCTCTACTTCTAGAATCCGTGAGACACAAACTTCAATGATGTTTTTTTTATTGTGTTTATATATATATATTATAAACACACATTTTGGAATGGATGACTTCTTATATCTACCTTACAAAGCCCATTTATCATTTATCTATTAATTTTAAATAAATCTTTTAATTTGATTTAGTCCATATATTACAGAACAAGCTATGCTACACCACTGGGCATCTCCTCCCTTTCACTTACTTTACCTTAACCCAATCCAATCTTGGCTTACTGAACCTCAACCATTCTTGAGTAAGCTTCAACCTTAATTGACTGGCAATTTCTCCATATATTTTTTTTTGAAGGGGCAATTTTTACCCTGTACGCATTAAAGTTAAGAGATTTACATGCCTAACTTTCATCTTTATCTATCTTTGCTAGAAATAAATCTTAAATCCGACACTACACATGACCAAGGTTCCAAGTTCTAGCACTGCAAGAACACTCTACAAATTCTTTCATCCAAATAGAGTTACACTGACCTGGAAAAAGAGTCTAAAATCTTTGCCAACAGTGATGTCGTGAGCCATAAGGAGCAGATAGTTTATTTTAACACGAAATGATGCTGCAGCATTATTAACCATTTCCTCCGATACCTCCAACTCAGGTAATGACTCTAGTTGTCTGCTAAAAAATGAAAAAGTAAGCCTCATTAGGAAGCCTCTACGTGCATCGTAAACACAAAGCCACAAACACATAGCGAGCAGATTACACATACTTATTTCTGTAAGCAGCAAAATTGGCACGAATGAACATCAACACGATCAGCAACAGCAAAACATCCGAACAAACAGACAAGAACGGTAACCCAGACCGCTCAAATATCAGCCACGCAACAGTAGCAACCACAATCACACCAAAAGAAACACGGCGCCGTTTCCATAACAGCACATCGGCAGCTAAGCATAATCAAATAACCAAATTTTAGTCAAACAATTAGTCACACAATCATCTAAAAACAAAATAAAAATGAAAAAAAGAACATAATTTTGCATAAGAAATGTTAAAAGGAATCCATTTTGGGTTGTTTTAGAGTGAAAAATCAGATTCTTTTTAACGCTAAGAATCTTACTTCTACCGCCGCCCATGAACTGGTGAATTGTTCCGTGCCGATTTAAAAGCTTAAATCCTCCGCCGCCGCCGCCTGGGGCGGTTGTCGATAAAGAACTGGCGGCAGCTGCTTCGCCATCTCGATTGACTATATCGCACGAATCTGCCGAATTGTCCATCAATCAACTCCAGAAATTTAGCGGTCAATATAAATGACATGCAAAATTCATACGAGTCTGGGGATCAATTTTGACCTTTTAAACAAATATTCTAGATGCTATGAGTTATTTATTTTATTATCATCCTTTTTCGAACTATGAAGGCGGGGCGGCCCCCGTTCTTGCATTTAGACACGTGTCAATAGATTAGAGGTCTGGTGTTGGCCAGGTGTGCAGATCACTTGCTCTGTGCGACTTTCTTGTCTTGCATGGCAATAACCATTGCAAAATAATAAATTTGATAAATTTTGGTCGGATTGAAATTTGAAAAGATGTGATCACACATAGATCCCTAGTGCTTTTTTTTTATTAAGTTAAGAAGATAAAGTTTTCTTTTATATCCAATAGGTCCCTGGTCGTCGGTTATGGGTAGGACCCAATTATGTTGAATTTCGACCGTTTGTGTCAAGTCAAACACGTCCTAAAACCATTTCGAAAGTCGAAACTTAAAATAACTTCTATTTTTAAGTTACGTCTCCTCGCAATGACGGTCAAAATTCAACACAATAAAGAGTATTCTTGACATTTCATTATGGTCAACGAGGGGGATAGCTATTTGATACGGTTCAAAAAATAGTAGATGATATTAAAGAGTCATAATTTTTTTGACATAATAATAAATTAGATAAAAACGTTAAATACAGAAGATGGTTGAGTAAATATAAGTATTAAAATATTATTTTCATGTTATTAATTTTCATTTTGAATTATGTTAATTATGTGGTGATGCTCCCTTTTTTGATTGCATGATGGATTTTTTCGTTATGTACGTATGGGTTAGTTTTATTTTTTAAGACTTTTAATTAACATAAATATTTAAAATTTAAATACCATTCACTCAAATAATTGAAGAAAAAATTTCAATTATTATTAAAAAAATAATAATAACAATGACGATGATGACGACGACAAAAATGATGATTAAAGGGTCATCCAAACATATTTATCATCTACTCATAAATTTTGAATCATTAGGTCATTAAAAACTTCTAATGACCTCATGATTCATGGGACAAAAACATTGGAGCAGACCGAGGCCGACTGCGCGAAATCTTATATTGCGGTTAAATATCATTGCGCCCCTTCATGTATCTTATTACAATGTTTTTGTGAGCGGCGCACCGAGCTGTGCGCAAATTTTTTTTTAATAAATTACAATGGACAGACTGGTCAGTGCATTTTTTCTGAGGGGGTTGATTTAGTGGGCGCCAAAGTGTGGCGAGCTCTCATTGAGAGAGCTCTGCAGTAGCGCCCAACGTCCCTGATGAAAGCTCGCCACGCGCGATGCATAGCATCATATCGTGCGCGTCGTTGTGCGCAGCCTCACACCTCTTTATATCATTCATTTAGCCATTGCGTAATTAATGATTTATCGACAAAGATTTTTATCGAAAAAAAAAATCATCGTTATCCAAATGGAAAATAAGTTTCTTCTAATTTCTCACCACAATTTTAGTTCTGAAGAGCCTCCGCTCAGGTACGCCTACTATTCATTCAAATGTTCGTTTCCTTTATCTCAATGAATTTTACGTAGATTTTCTTTCAAATTTTTGCTGTCTATTGCAAGTTTCATCAGTTATGTCAGCTCTTTGGTCTAGTCTTCGAGTAATATCGCTAACCTGCTATCCTGCACATTTCATTTTAACCTGTTGGTTATTGCCTTTTAGTAGATGTTGTGTGTTTATTGACCTTTAATCGTTGAATGGTTTGATTGTATCTCATTGTCTATTGAATTTGAGCTTAACACATTTCCCATTTTTGCTTTTCTAAAAAAGGTAAGAGTTTGATTTTAAGACAATAGGTTTGAAAGAGAGAGAGAACCGGCAAAACGAGAGCATGAAGCATTAAGATTTTTGAGGACAAATTTATTAGTAGCCTCTGGTTATGTTTTAGTTAAAACTTTATTGATAGAGCATACTTAATCATGACATTCTTTGGGATGATTAGAGGTACGGACAGCGAGCCAGCAAAATGCTTCGATTGCTTGCATTGTGTATTGTACATCCTACTCATAGCAATTTCAATCTGCAGCATCTTGTGGAATCGTAATTTTTGATTGATTTCTGCCAGGGTAAGTAGACTGTGGCTGTTTCTGTGCGGCAGGCCCCTAGGTGCTTGAACTAAGATTTGTGTGCATGAGATCAAGGCATCCGAGATCAGGCAATAAAGATGTCTTGATTTCATGCACTTTTGGGATCCCAGCATTGAAGATTTCCATGAAAGGTTGGTTGTGTCACCAATCTTCTAGTTGCACAGGTTTTTCCCTCTTTTTCCTCATTATTGCTGGCTTCAGCACTCTATCTAAGTAGAAATTTGATAGTTTATGGTGTAATCCACTCAAGGCTTTTCGAAACTGAGATACAAGTTCTGTTGGTTCTATTTGTTTTCCTAATTGGATTTATTTGAAATACAATAAGTTGACCCTCGAATATAAGAATGAGAAACTTTTCACTATTCTTGTAGTTATCACTATCTCATCTCAAAATACTAGGTGCTTATTATTATTCATTCTAAAGCAACAGAATTAACTAAGAAGACTGGCCTCCTCTTCTGAGGTTTGAGTCAGCTCCTTGGCCCTCTGGGCTTGGAACTTCCAATCAGTGCAAAACAGAGTAATAACCATCATGACCACACATGAAGCCTGCGCTGCAGCCAGCCCATACCACAACCCCAAAAAGCCAATTTTCACTTCGAAAGCCATGAGAGCTGCGACTGGCAAACCAATAATGTAGAAAGCACAGAAATTTATGCAAACACCAAGCTTTGGTCGGGCAGAGCCTAATAGGATTCCACATGCAGCTGTTTGAGGACAGTTGCCTAGCTCACACAAACCCAATATTGGTAGAGCAGCTGTTGTTAAGGCAAGAACCGCTGACTCACTTGTATAAAGCTTCCCCCATGCATCTCTTACTGCAAATGCAAATGCAAAGGCCAGTAGTCCACCCACAAATGCCACAATGAGCCCCATTATGGTAGTTCGCTGAGCACGCCCTGCCTGCTCAGCCCCCAAGGCTTGGCCGACAAGAGTTGATAGACCCTGGTTTAGTGAGTTAGGAAAAACATATAGCAAACCTGTAGTTTGTATGAGGATTCCCATGGCAGACACACTCGCCTGTGGATCACTAAGTAGGCCACACAGGATAAGCATTATCTCGTACCACCACCACTCCAAGCAGATAGATAATAAACTTGGCAGCATTAGGGACAACAATGACCACCAACCTTGATTGCATGAGTCAACTGCTTGCCAATCCCATGGTTTTAGTGCTGTTCTTGAGAAAATAAGATATACTAGCAAACCCAAAATTACAGTAAATGTGTGCAAGGCAGCAGCCAGGGCAACTCCCCTAACCCCTAAATTTAAAAACATTGCAAGTATAATGTTGATTGCAATGTGAAAGATTAATGCAAAACTTGCTGCGATGGTGAGGGGTTTGTTTATATTCTGAGTCCTTAAAAAGATCCTCAATGGATTGAGGAGAGCCTGAGCTATTAATTCAGGGATGGAGTAGATGATATATACCTTGGCCACTGATACAGTGGCTTGCTCTTGACCTAAGGAAAGAAGGATTTGTTCAATGTTGACCCATAATACGGAGATGGGAAAAATTATGACTATCAGGATGGATAGTGTTCTTCTACATGCTTGGCTGAGAATTGTCCCCCTTTTGGCTCCATACGCCTGTGAGCATATGGGTTCCATACCCATGGCTAGCCCCTTAAGAACAGAATAACCTGTTATGTTTGCAATCCCAAGTGAGAGAGAGCCCCCAGCTAACTCAATATCCCCAAGATGTCCCAAGAAAAGTACAGAGATGATGGATTTGAACTGAAAAAGCAGGCCTGTTATTGCTACAGGGCATGCAATTTTTCTTAGCGAGTTCAGCTCCTCCGCTACCTGCATTAGATCACGCATGAGATGCTAAGCCATGTAAAACACATAAAGCTGGAAAATTTAATGACTTCTTCATCATCCAGTTGAGATTTTATTTACCATGACGTTGAAAGAATTACTATCACACAACAAGATTACGAGATTTGGCCGCCTCCAACCGAGATCCCTATTAAGAAATTAGGGATTAGATTTTTACTTTTCCAATTAGAATCTGCTCTCGCAACCCTAAATTTAACTTGACAGAAAAGCACCAGCTATAGGAATAATGTACTTGTATAAACTAGCGAATGAGATCAGAAACAGCCATCAGATTCTGATTATATACCGTAAAGGTCGTGGGGGAGTTGTCTTCAGTTATAACTTCCTAGAAGGTCCACTCGCCAAATCATGATACCAATTACTGACACCTAGAAAAGTTGGTAATTTGTGGCAAGGTGATGGATTCTCTTCATAATTCATATTAATAACCTTGCTTGTCATATGTCAACTAGAATGTCATTACTTGTGGTAAGAGGGTTTTTCAGGAAACTATGAATTAATAGTTATGTACCATAAATGCCATTGTAGATATAGAGGAAGATTGGGTTTGCGAAGAATGAGAAAATAACTGAATGCTGGTTGCCAACCTGGTGACTTGTATGTAATTCATACATTTCCTTTTATTCATGCTACTATCAATTATTACTTGAAAACTCGGTCAATTACACTTATACATGTTCAAACTGCTGAAGAAACCCAGAGACACAATAATCAAATTTTTTTATGGTATCAAACCTTGTCTCAGCTCATTAAACATGGCAGGATAGCCTTGGTAATTCAGTCACCGGAGTGTTAGCAACAACTGGGGTTTAGATCTTGAAATGGTTGAATAAGAGAAAGCATGATGGTTGGTATCACAATATATAAAAAATGTAATGACCCTGCTGTTAATTTTATGATTTTTGAAACTTGTGGAGTCATTCTCGACAAGTTGACGGTTGTTTTACTCAGATTACCCAGAAAACGACAGACTGGTTTAACACTGTATTTTTGTTTTCTGTTTTGTGGATGCATATCTTTTTTCGGTCAACTTGGCTGCTATTCATGGTCTTAATAAAAGAAGGATAAACATGGATGCACTCATGTATATTATTTTGGTTGGTCGCAGAAGGAATTCCTCAGTAAAATTAGTTCAAAGCAATCAAATGATGTTGAATAAGAAGGTTAATGTTTACCTATCGATTTTAATTCGGAAGCGATCATCTAAGAGTTCCAATATTAATATGCCTTTATAAAAGTCCAGTATTTCTTAATTGTGCTATGCTTTTCCTTAATCTAACGCTCATGTCATATTTCTTAGAAACTAATATAAAGTCCTTCATGTCAGCCCTTTTTAATTGAGATAACAAAATGGCTTATGCAAAGTGTCTCCAAGTCTTTGCAGGGACAAGGACGGGACATTGAAGTAGAGGAAACGTATTAAAATGAAGCTAATCGAGAACTAGTGCAATGGAGGTTTACCTTGTTCTTCTGCAACCAGTTCAGAAATCCACTAACAGAGGTTTTCCATCCAACCATTTCTGAATTCAATTCTTGGGATTCACTTGAATATGGCATTGTCGAATGTCAGAAACAGGACTGGAGTGGTGAAGAGAAATGGAAAAACAGAAGATTAACTTGATAATGTATTGCCCTGTTTCCAGGTCACGTATTTATAGTAACACTAGCATGATAAGCTTATATTTAAATTAGGAACATCCTTTGTATTTCCAAATCCATTTTGTTACCTTCGATATTGTTCCAAATTTAGTCTGTGGTGTTCATTCTAACGACAAGACGGTATTACGAGACAAAGGTGAACTGTTGCATCGGGTGATATAAATAGAATTTATTGAAAAAACAAGGAGAGTTCACTAGACAAGGCACTTGTTTTTTGTCACGGAAAATGCAGCTAGCTGGCAAGCTCCATTGAAGAGACAGAAGATGGCAATATTTAACAATTTGTTTCTCGAGAATATAAGCCAAATTTGCTTTGGACGATTTGTCACTTGAGTTTCAATCTAAACATTTTTGGGTGTGTGGAAGCGGCACTAAGCCAGCATTAGCAACATATTCTCTTTTATCATTTTCTAATGAGGGGATTAATGGTTTAGTCTATGAACCAAAAAAGGGTGCGGGCAGTTCTACCCGCATGCAATTAAAGCCATTCCATTCAAAATAGGAAATAAAGAAAATTCACATTATTTTAAAAATTTAACTAGAGAAAAAAGTTTTAACATTTAATCATCCTTTTTTTAAAAAAAAAAATTTAGGTGGTTTGACCATCTTTAACCTCAAAGTTGTTTTTAGCATAATTTTAATTTTATTATTTTTATCCTTACAACAAAAAAGACTCAACTGTCCCAAAAAATTGTTCTATAATTAAATTTTATTAATTTAATTAAAAATTAATAATCTCACTAGTAAGTAGTATTAGCATCAATTAAACATTAATGAATTTAAAATAATTTTATGGGTATTTTTTTAATGACAATTTAACTGATTAATTATCCATGATAAACTTATATGAATTTTTTATCATTGTTTTTTTAAAGTGGGTGGAGACGTGGAGTTTTACACAATTTTATGAGAGAAAATTGTCACCACCCTTGGCCTTTCACAAATGCAGGTCCAATTCTAACTTAGAGAACAACACGTACAAACCCAAATTGTTCTCATGGAAATTAAAAGGGGAGCATGTTCTAATGGAGCAGCCGTCTTATCCAACTCTAGAAATCAAGCGAGACTTGTGAATTGTGTGATGGAGGAGAGATTTTACAGAGTTATTAAATATTATTAAATACTTCTTTGTATTCATAAAATTACGCTTATAATAATAATTAAAATCTAATTATATTAAAATAATTTTAAAATAAAATAATCTATAATTATATAATTTAAATCATAATAAAATTTTTATGATTTATTATTTTATATATATAATTAAAATTTATATTTTACCACATATCAACTCTAACGTATCCGTATCTTAATAATAATAATTATTATTAAGTTATGTACTGAAAAGTCTAACCAAGCCTTCTCGTAAAAGTGACACGTATTCGTCAACTGAATGCTTGGCACTCTGTGGGCAGTGGGTAGTTTCCCCCCATACTCTCCACTATAAATTCAACACTGAACTCGCTTGTGGACTTAATTTGGCTCGTCTCGGTTGATTTTCGAACGATCAAGAAACGTCACCGTTTTATTCGCGATGGCTCTCCGTTCGCTCGCCACCAGAAAAGCAATAGGCTTTGGTAAATCTGTAGGATTAGGGTTGCGTGGACTGCAGACGGTCACGCTGCCTGATCTTCCGTATGATTACAACGCTTTGGAGCCGGCGATTAGCGGAGAGATTATGCAGCTTCATCACCAGAAGCATCACCAGGCTTACGTTACTAATTACAACAAGGCGCTCGAGCAGCTTGATCAAGCTTTGAACAAAGTCGACACCTCCACCGTCGTCCAGTTGCAGAGCGCTCTCAAGTTCAATGGCGGAGGTTAGATAGCTTTTGTTTACTATTGATTTTTTTAAACTGTATTTTAGGTATATGTTGTTGAATTATTGTATTTTAATTGAGCTTGAAGAAGAAAGAAATGTTTTTGATTCATTTTTATATCAATTTTATTAATTAATGTTTAATGTTAGAATGATTATTGATTGAATTTTTAGAGGATTATCAAAAGACTTCTAATTTTTATTTGCTCACTTACTTGGTAAATATAAATAGAAAAGTAAAAAAAAATAAAAAAAGCTCATTTTTCAAAGGATTTTAAATAAAAATAAGTATATTTGATTATTTTAATTCAAAATTTTCACTACAAAAGTAATAATAATTATATTACTTTTCTCTCTTCTTGAGTTATAAGATAGAAAGTAATATAATAATAAATTAAAGGCTTTAAAATGCTCTTTCAATGAGATGGTGTTTCTCTCTCTTCATTGAGCGCTGTCTAATTTAAAGAATCTCATTTGGAGAGACTTTTAAAATTCTTGTTGTTGATGTGGCTCTTAGAGGCACTGTATCTAAAGACTTGTGGTTTAGTGTGTTGAGATAGCTACTTTGAACAATAATGATAAAGGATATTCAAAGGATAATTATCGAATGTGTGTTCATTCTCAATGTATCATCAGCAGTAAGCAAATGCGTAATCTATAAATACCAGTCAGACATAGGTCATTAGAGAGAGTAGTGTTAGAAATACAAGTGACTGGGAAATAATTATGGTTAACTCATTTGTTATGAGTATTTTACTATTCAAGTTAATAAATGCTGCTTAAGAAGAGTGTTGAGGGACATAATAGTTCATATTCAATATCTATCAAACTAAAGAACAAATATCAGGTTAACAGCTACCGTTAAGCTTCCTACAATCCTCTTCAACTATGATTGCACTTGTTTTGACATTTCTTATTGGTTCGGTTCATGTTAAATGGTAATATGTCGTGCAGGTCATGTCAATCACTCAATTTTCTGGAAGAATCTTGCTCCTATTTGCGTAAGTTTGAACTTCTCTATAGTTGTTCTTGTGAGGTCTTTTTTAAAATCTATTGTCTAATGTTTTAACATGCTACATTCATTATCCCAGGAAGGAGGTGGTGAGCCACCACATAGTTCCCTTGGTTGGGCTATTGACACGCATTTTGGTTCTCTGGAAGCATTGATACAAAAGATGAATGCTGAAGGTGCAGCTTTGCAGGGCTCTGGATGGGTGGTAAGTGTTGTTGTTGGTTTCAAGTTCTACAATTGTTTCATTCTTTATCTCTAGTGATCGCCTCTATGTGTCAGCCAATGTGCATCTCTGCATTTTATTCTTGCTTACATGCTTCCTTTTGGCAGTGGCTTGGTTTGGATACAGAGTTTAAGAAGCTTGTGGTTGAAACTACTGCAAATCAGGTAATTTTATGAGATTCTCCAATTTGGTAAGAATTTCACGACTTTTTTTTTTTTTTTTTTTTGAGGGCATCAAGAAATTTTTAGAAGGCATTAAGGAATGACCATCTGAGGTTTCTAAAGTTGTTCAATTTAATAGTTCTAGTTATTTCTGTTGAATTTGCAAACCAAAGTAATAGTAATGATTTTGTGCTTAGTCCTTGTTTTAAATATACATAGAAGATTCACGGTCATATCAAAAATGTTTTTTATTTTTTCTTTCTTTTAGTATTAGATTACAATTTATTGTTATTACAACTAAATCATTACAATAATAGCATAGCCTGGGGGTCTATTGAGCATAGATAAAAAAAATCCATGCTGAATAAAGGCAAGATCTATCCTACACTTACAAATAGTTTCAAGGTTGGAATTCCAAGTCCATTAGGACTTAGACTCATTATCCCCATGACGGGGGATGAGGACCGACAGCCTGGGTGGCATGCCGGGAATTGTTAGTTTTCTTTTTTTTTTTTTTTTTGGGTTAAAATCACCCTAATCCCCTGTACATAATGTACATGTCTAAATTTTTACGAGTTGGAGATTGTTAGTGGCTTGACTGGTGAATTTGCTTTTGTACTTAATCTATGAACTTGTGTAATCAGTGCAGAGAAACTTCTCTAATTGTGTAAGCAATCCATAAATTATGAACTGCTGCTGCAGGATCCGCTGGTGACTAAAGCCCCAACTCTGGTTCCTTTGCTTGGTATAGATGTTTGGGAGCATGCATACTACCTACAGGTAATTTTGCAGAGTTTAATTCTATGTACCGTGTGGTTAATTTTTTATCTTAGAAACTTGTAGGGTATTAGCATCAGAAATGATTAGATCCATAATTCTGTGTGGTAATCTTGAGTTGAAAATGTACTAATTTAATGTCGGCAATGATTCATTTACTTGGTTTGTGAGAACTTTTCTTATTCATATGTGCAGTACAAGAATGTCAAACCAGATTATCTGAAAAACATTTGGACAGTAATGAACTGGAAGTATGCTAGTGAAGTGTACCAGAAAGAATGCCCTTGAGCTTGGAGCTCTTCGTTTCTTGCTCTTGAGCATGGAGTTCCTCGTTTGATCTGGGTTTGAGAGGCGAATAACTTTGCAGCTTTTCACGCTGAAGAGTCAATAAAATGATATTTTGTAACTGATGATCCCCTTTCTTTTGCAGTGAGTGTTACTTGTGTATCCCTTATGTGGAATCCAAAATAATGTTGGGGTTTATGCTCTTTTTGTATCTCACTATGTGCCCGGATCGGTCCATTTGTATGATTGAGTTTCTATTTTCTATTTGTTTAATGGCGTAATATCATCAATGCTTTGTTCAAGTTCAAGCTTGGGACCTGAATTATACTGTATGTAGTCTCCGTTTGGGCCAGTTTTTATTCACGTAAGATAGGCGTAATTTAAAAATTACAGTATTAAAGTATTGGATAAAATATTAATTATTTTAGTTTAAAAATTAAGTTAATTTGATTAATTAATTTTATAATAAAAAATGAGTATATAATTTTGTAAAATTTATTATTTAAAAATTATATTTATGATATATTATTAATTTTTATTTTATAATTATAGTTTTATTTTTATTGTAGTTGTATTTAAAAATTATAATATCTTAATATTAATCAACGTAAAAGTTAAGGAATTTCAATACAAATAGGATTGAAATGGGGTTCAAAGTTAGAAAACGGTAGCTAAGCTCTGAATATGATGGCATTAGACTATTACAAAATACAATGCATGGTTTTAGCCCTCTTTAACACATCAATGACGCATTAACGGATTTATTACAGCAAACGCAATCACAAATCTCCCTAGGGGTGTGGGTTTAAGCGTGTTTGTATTATTAAAAGAAAATAAAAATAAGGAAATGTTTAAGGTGCAGTATCTTAGTCGAATTCTAAAAATAAGGGTATTTTATGATTAAAGTTATAATATTAATATCATAATTAAATATAAATTATGTAAATAAAATATAAAATTTATAAATCAATATTAACTGTAAAATAAAATATTAATATTAAAAATAAACATAAGATTTGTAAATGAAAGGTAAAATAAATAAATTAATATAAAACGAGTAAATTGATGTATTATTAGTAAATAAAATAAGAACATGCAAATATAACGTAAAACTAGTAAATCAACATTAAGTGTAAAATGAAACATAATTTTTAAAAATGAAACATAACATTTTTGAATGAAAGATAAAATAATTAAATTAATATAAAACTAATAAATTGATTTATTATTAGTAAATAAAACAAGAACTTATAAATATAAGATAAAACTTATAAATCAACATTAAGTGTAAAATAAAACATAATTTTTAAAAATTAAACATAATATTTGTAAATGTAAGATAAAATAAGTAAGCTATTATAAAACTAATAAATTTATATATTACTAGTAAATAAATAAAAATTGGTATATTTAACATAAAACTTGTAAATCAATACTAACTATAAAATAAAATATAAATTTTAGAAATTAAATATAAGACTTGTAAATGAAAGTTAAAATAAGTAAATTAATATAAAATTAATAAATGATGTATTATTAGTAAATAAAACAAAAACTTACAAATATAACATAAGACTCATAAATCAACATTAAGTGCAAAATAAACTATAAATTTTAAAAATGAAATGTAAGACTTGTAAATGGAAAGTAAAATGAGTAAGTTACTATAAATTAGTAAATTAAATTATCGCCGGTAAATAAAATAAAAACTTATAAATATAATATAAAATTAATAAATCAACATTAACTATAAATAAAACATAAAATTTGAAAATAAAACATAAAAAGGAAGGTAAAATAAATAAATTACTATAAAACTAGTAAATTGATGTATTATTAGTAAATAAAATGAAAACTTATAAATATAATATAAAATAAGTAAATCAACATTAAGTGCAAAATAAGACATAAATTTTGTAGATTATGTCTAGGACTTATGAATAAAATATAAAATAAATTAATTAATATAATAGTTACTGTAAAAAGAAGTTCACAATTATAAAATAAAAACTCGTTATAATGTTTATTACTTTATATATTTATTGATTATTTTATTTAAATTGAATAATGTTAGTTTTACATTTATATAATACATGTGATACTTTATTAAGAATGAAATTTATTCTCATAATTAGATTGTGAAAAAAAATATTATTTTTATATGTTTCATAGTTGTTGTAAGATGATGTTATTTTCCATCTTTCTATACTTTCTCAATAATAATCTTAAATGGTCTATAAATATAAGTAAAAAATTCAAAATGTTTGCTAATCCTATGGTCAGTTTTATACTTGGCGGACCACCATGATGGCCAAGGTTTTCGACAATGATATCTTTTTCTGATTCATCAATGATTTTTATGCACCATATTTGGTGGCTGCCAAAGAATTGTGATAAACGTAGATACGCTTTCTCTTGTAACTTCAACCTTTAAAACGGCTGAAGATAATGGTGGAATATGGTATTTTTATGGGAGGACTTGGTCAAATTCATTTGCTCTAAATATCAGCCACAGAGTCGAACACAACTTTTATTTTAATTATGAAAAATTGTCTGGGATAACAAAAATACATGGTCTCTTGAATATCATGGTCGGGGAGCGTAAGCCAAACTATAGTATCAGCAACACAAATGAAAATTAATCTTTCGTCCGTCAATTATATTGTTTTATCACTTGGGGTCCATTTAGTTTCTACATTACAAAAATTCTATTAAATACTATTTTTTTTTTTTTTTTACCCTTAAATTTTTGTCGCCTATCGGATTTTGCCGTTTTTTCTTCGGTAATACCTCGACGTGACACGAGCGCCAAAACGGGTTCACCGTAGAATCGACATGATATGCGCATAAAACCCTTCCTTGTGAGTTGGCCTTGGATTTTTGTCGCCTACAACTATATTACGCAAAACAAAAAAAATAATAATAATAGTTTTGACCTTTAGAAAAAGTCATTCTGAAATTGATTGTTGATATCTTAAGAGTATAATAACTTTTAGAAAAAGATAGAGGTAATTAAAAATAAAAGACCTAAGGGACTTATTCTTTTAAATAGAAATTATGAATTTTTTTAATAAAAAATAATTAAATTTGAGTGATGATATATCAACTCATTTTATTTTCTTATTTACCTATTTCTTAATTACCCAATCCTTAAATTTAAAATACTTTTTCTTCCCCAATAAAATTCCCATAATTCTAAATTTACTGACATTTTTTAATTTTATCGTCTTTCAGTCACTTCATTTTTAAATTTTTAAAGACTCCTCAATTATGCGGGGCTCAAAATCTAGATGGAATATCAATGGAGCAAGTGCGATTCAATCAATTGTGTGAAAAGATTGGAATCATTGGAGAGGAATCCAACCAAAGGCTATTATCTAAGCATGAAAATCTAGAATTAAGTATTTTATTTAACTTTTATGACTGAATCACGATATGATTTTTTGTATAAGAGGTATATGGTAAAGGTTATTGAAAGATTGGGAAAGATACAATGTTCAATTATTCAATTATTGTGTAGTTGTGTTATGAAATTCTTCCAAATAAACAATTCAATTTCAATATTCTTTTTAACTCATGCAGCAATTTCAACTGTAGAAGAAATGATGATTCAGTTTGGCATGATTGTCAAAAATTCAATGGGGACATCATAATTGTTGTGTTTGTTGGAGATGTAGAAGTGGGGCTGGGAGAGGCTGAGAAAGTTTCTGTCAATGGATTAAACTATTGATAATGTTATAATAGGATTACAAAGTTATGTTCGATAGGTGAATTTTACAGATTTAATCTTAATTTATATATAATTTATGATTTTATAGATTATAAATTTTTAATTCAGTTTAATATATGAATTAGTAAAATTTAATTTAAATCTAATTTATACATCTACGAATTAAATGTAGATTTAATTTAATTTATATTCAATTTATCATTTTGCAGATTATAAATTTTTAATTTTATCCTATCCACAAACTAGCTAAATAAAAAAATTTAATATAAAAATAATTTTACTATAAATCAAATTCAAAATTAAATAAAGATTTAAATAAATTAATAATTTAAATAAGCTAAAAAATTCATATAAAGTTTTAAAATATAATACACTAAAAAAACTTATTTGTTTAGATTAGTACATAAAAATTAATTATTTAGGAAGTTATATTTGTTTATTTCATTATTTATTTGGGAGACTGCCAATTTTCCTCCTACTATAATCAATGTAATTCCATTTGCCCACTGCTATCTCCATAATTGTTAATAACCCCCATAATAGTATAAATTTATAATATTACCGTTATTTTCAAATACACTTTTATTCATATTTATTATGGATTAAACAAATCATATAAATAAAAATTAAAATAAAAAATTAAGTGTTAAAAATAAGAAACATATGTTTTGATAAAAAAATTTATAAATAAAAATATTTTCTTGTACTTTCTTACATTATAAACATTTTCTTATAATAAATACATAAAAAATTATTATAAGAAAACTTAAATGATAAATAGAAGAAATTATTATAAAATAAATAATAAAATATTTATCTTGTACTTTTTACATTTAATTTTAAACTATTATAAACTATTTATTATAAGAAAATGTTTAAAAAATAAAAAGTATATAAAATTATTATTAAAATTTTCACATCAAAACATATGTTTCTTGTTTTTAGTACCTAATTTTTTATTTAGTTTCTATTCATATGATTTATTTAATTCATAATAAATATAAATATTTTATGTATTTGAAAGTAGGGGTAATACTGTAAACTGATACTATCAGGAATATTATTAGCTATTATAAAAACAGTAAGGAATAAGTGATATATATTAATTACAATAGAAAGGGAATTGGTAATCTCCCTATTTTTATTTTATATTTTTATTGGTTAAGATATAATATATTATTAATATAACTATATTTTAACCTATTTATTTATTAGTTAGTACTAATATCATATTTACAAGCTTTATATAAATATTTTTATTTTTTTATGAATTTGCATACTTTTACGGATTTACAAAAGTAAATCCATGTTTAGTAAATTGACTACATATTTTCAAATTTTTAACCTAATCTAATCCACTAATCTACTGATTGAATTTTTACAGATTAGATTTTTATGAATCAGGCGGATTGAGTATATCAGATTGGATTTTGAACACCCTTAATATTGAGAGATACCAAAATTATTTTAAACTTATAATGGAATTAATTGAGTGATGGAGGTTGGTGAAAGAAATAAAAGGGGTTAAGTAAAACCTCTCATTAAATTTTCAGAAATATAAATAACTAGGAAATAGAATTTTGTTTGCGCGGCATTGAAAAAAGAATTTAGTATTATCCTTTTTCTTGCTTTGTATTTGATAAAATTGATTAAAAATATATGAATTGATTTTTTAAAGATGAAACAATCTTATAAAAATGATATTATTTATGAAAACTAACTATTTTTGTGGTTAACTTTAAAACTATATGTTAATATATATAGCTTGAGTATACAGATTTTATACTTTTTTTAATTGTTAATAAGTTCTAAATTAAATTTTATAACTGAGAATTCTTAGCAATGCGTCGAATTATATATATTCATAATCTTGCCTCCCATAATAATATTATATTTCTATAATTAAACAACAAGTATTTATAAAAAATAGTAGGAATATTCCAATGTTTGGAACAAATAACACAAATGAATGAAAAAAAGAAAAGAAAAAATATAAAAACTACCTTCATTTAAGAACTTCAATCAGTGTCTAACTATTCTTTAATGCTCATCTTGTTTAAATTCTTGATATTGTACAAAGAACATTACTTAATATGTGCCTACAGTTTGAGAAAAAAAATCATATTAAGTGTAAAACAATTGGAAAAAAGATAATTAGAGAAAGCAATGAAAAAAGAATGTTTTTATACAATTTTTTCATTAATAAAATTTATTTCTACACTAATCAATTCTCCATATTATTAATTTTAATAGACTCTTATATCCTACAAATCCTAACTTTTATAATCCAATCATCTCTATTATTATTCAACTCATTAAAAAATTATTCCTCCATGAAGCATATAATATTAAAAATTTAAATAAATCAAACAATAAAAACACAAAAATCTTTCTAAAGAGGGTCTTGGTTAAATAATAATTAAAAAAAAAACCAAACATAACCTTAAATACTTAATGTTTAAAGAGTTTAAAAAATCTAAAAAGTTACACAATTAAATATGAAATTATATATTATTTTTTTATTATATAACTAACATCTTTTTTTAGAAAAATTATTGTATTTTTATTGTTTGATTTATTTAAATCAAATAATTAATATAAGAAAGAAAGTCCCTTCATCTTCC
The DNA here is from genome assembly GCA_030449875.1 of Aegle marmelos. Classification (NCBI taxonomy): domain Eukaryota; kingdom Viridiplantae; phylum Streptophyta; class Magnoliopsida; order Sapindales; family Rutaceae; genus Aegle; species Aegle marmelos. Next base: position 24,801,487 of record JASUUL010000143.1, read on the forward strand.
TTCAATAATAAAGAAGTCAAAAGATTGCATAAATTTTAAAGAGTTTGAAGAAGCCAAAATATTGCACAATTAAATATAGGATTATGGCATTAATGATTCATATTAATCATTTAACTGATTGATATATTTTAAGATACAAAAGTTTAGTTATTGACATAATAAAGAAATGAACGCTTTAAGGCTTATAATTAATTATTATTAATAGGTACAGATTATTGAATTTTAATAGAAAGAGTAAGAGATATGTAGTAATAGTTTTAATTTCTCAACCAAATTTATTGTAATTAATTTCTATTTATTTTCTATTTTTAATCTTTTGTAATGTACTTATTTTTTAATTTAAGACTTTAATTTAAGACAAAATTGTAAATAAAAGATAATATAAAAAAATGAAGAATGGTAACGCCACATCAGCTCTTTAGCCCTAGTTGTGTATATATATATATGATAATTTGATCGAACATTAATTTATTTTAAATCTATCATTATCTCTGAAGTCTTAACCATCCATCCAAATTTAATTATTCATAAACATAATCCATTCCTAACCAATATTTGAGGAGTAATGTGAACATATTATAAACAAGAGGCCTCAATTTGCAATTACAAAAAGTCACTCCTTATAAAAAACTACCATGTAACTTGCATTTTCAATAGCCCTGTTGTCTGAGTCGAGCAAACAACAAAATCTCGTCAGTTGCTGCTTTCGTGTTTATTTAGTATAGCTTATTTAATGGTCATAAGTACTTATTTAATTAAATAAACTCTTATAATAATTTTTATTGTTGCTTGGTTATTTTATTAGTAGATTTTTTTAAGCTTAAATAAGCTATTTTATTTCTACTAGTAAAAGCTCAAATTTTGAGCTTTTGAGAGTAGAACTTGAAAAGTTTTTTTTAAATGTTAAAATATTTAAAATATTTTTTACTTATTTAACAATTTTATTTTACTCTTTCCATAACATTACTCTAAAAAACTTATCTATTAAGTAATTTTATAAATTTTTAATAAAAAATCTTATGAATAACCAAACAACTACATTTTTTTTTTGTAAAGGCTCTATTTATAAAAATTTTAGTAACAAAAGTTCTATTTAAATAAATTCTACTTAAAAAACTATACCAAACAAAGTTTTTATCCCTTTAAGAAAATAGAATGGTTTGCAAAAATGTTTTATCTTTCTGATTTTCAAAAATATTCTTATTGACAAAAAAAAAAAGAATTGTCTTTATTTAATAAAAAATTGATTTATTATATTTATTTTTTATGTGACAGACTTTCAAGCATCGGAACTATGGCCGCAACAAGCACGGCCGTGGCCACGTCAATTTCATCCACTGCTCCAACTGTTGCCCCAATCTTTTATTATTATTATTATTATATAATGCCCTGTTTTGTTTTGTTCATTTTGATTAAAATGAAGAACATTGAGAATTTTGCCCTCCCAAACGAGGTAATTGTGTGGCATTACCAGAAAGAAGATTCATTTTCCTTCAGTTCTTTCATATATTTTGTAAAGTTGTTTCATGATAAGTTTTGCAGATATATTTGTCAAATCAAATAGTTAGACTAGAGTTGTAATGATGTTAAAAGTATGCATTTAAAAATTACTTAATATGCCTTTTGTTTATGGCAAACTCTAAGATACATGAACTGTGTCTCAGAGAGTTCTTTTGTTTATTATAATTTGAAACATTCTTCTTAAATTTTTTATGTTGGTTTATGAATGGATGAAAGGACAAGGCCATTAAGAGGTTCTTTGCGAGGAACATGGTTGAGCAAATTACCGTTACAGACGTGTAGAATGCCTATATCTGTGACAGTAAATATCTACTACACATGTTATGGTTTCTCTCATTTTGTAATTAATTATGTACTGTTTGAAGGGAGATAAGGAGAATTTTTTATATTGGACGCAAACTATATTTTGCCCAAGTTGTATGCAAAGATGCAGTAGTGTGTCTCCTATGCAATTCACTCGCATGTCGTGAGGGTTCGCTCACGCACTGACTGCAGGAACCGTGAACCACCAAAGCGTTTTATGAGACGCAAGGTATTTTTTCATGTTTCTATTGAGATTTTTTAGTCTGAGTTTTGGCTAATGCTCTCTGATCATATTGATTTTTAGAGTGATTTATGGGTTATAGATGAAGGCAGATAGACCGCTTAGCTACTCTGTATTATCACAAGGATTTCCTTGCTATTAGTAATTTTCTGATTCAGTCTGTTAAAGAAATTAACTTCCTGGGTTAGTCTAAGAGGGAAAAATAGGAGGAAACAAAAGAGACAGTTATGTATCTACTTGGTAGCTTTTCCCTTTGTTTTGGTGGCAATTAAAAGCCCAAATTAAGGATGTTTTTGTTCTAGGGCTAATTGCTGTGTGATATATCTAGGATTGAAAAATGGCCTTTGTTGGTGCTAGCGTACTTGAAAATTTTCTTCATCCAATCTAATATATAGGAATTTTTTTTTTCTAGAATGCTTTGCCAAAGCCTAGTCAACCTGGTCAAGCGCCATGCCCAGCCCTTGGAGTTGGAGTTCCAGTTCATCCGTGAAGAGTATACTCAATTCTTAATCTGCTATTATGCTTTTAGATGCCTGAAGAAATTAAATCTTTGTAGGAAGTTTCAATGTTTCTCATTCATTTTTTTTTTAAGTTTTAAGAATTACTATTAAATTTTTGGGATCTTAGGTTTCGATCAGATCATAAAATTTTTTATCACTAGGAATTCATTTTACATTTGTTCCATTAAATTTGATAGGCCTTTGTTGTTCACCATTTTAAGGTTATTGAGTCAAGCTTACTGTCATCCTAAGATTAAAGTGAAATTAGGAATCTCCACCTTAAAGGATCTCTCGAATTAACATGTTTTCTAAGATTGAGTCTTGAATTTTTTGAATTTTAACATTAATAAATTAAGTAGATTTGTTTCACTTTATTTACAATTAAGTATTTTTTTTTAAAAAAAAAAACTAGAATTGAAGACTAAGAAAGATCAGAAAGATTATGGGAAAAAGAATACTAGAAAAGAATCCTAAATCTATAGTTTGAGTTATGATAAACTTTCATCTGTCATCCGTGATCAAATTTTTTTTCCAGCACAGTTCATGTGCCATTACCAACTCATCCCCACTTCTTAGCTAAATTTAACATTTTTGTAATGTGTGTAGCATCATGATGAGGGCCCACCATTGGAGCCCTGACACCACCAATGAGCAAGAACCCAGTAAGAACCAACACAATTAGACATCCACCAGCTATAAATCGAATCGAGTTTGGTGCATTGTTCAATCCATTTTATTAAGTGATTAAGGTTATAGTATGTTCATGTATATGGAATTTTTTTTGTTCTCATCTTCATTATGAGACGACTTCTATCTATTTATTTTGGAGCTGATCCATCTAAAAGCTGTCACAAAACCAGCTCACACACCCACGTAACTATCAAAGATCAATCAAGATGCTGGGTTTGTTCAATTTTGATCTGTGAATCAAACAATGATCGACAATAACGTCTTACCTAGCACTTGCTGTAAACACTCAAGAAATTAAAAGCGAATTGAGAAACAATCACAAAAAAACAGATCAATTGCACGTCTCACTTTCTTGCGAAACCTACATCCACGAGCGAAGTTTTCTTTTTTTTTTTTTTAGGGAGATTGATTAATGACTCAAACAAGAATTTAGCAGAGCATGAATGGAATCAGAACCAGGAACAAGAATAGCCTCTTTCTCCTTTATATACACACCGTAAAAATGACTTCACACGCACGAAACCAGCTCGATAACCAGCTGTTGAACTGAATGAGCAACAAACTCTAATTTCCAGTTTGCACAGAACGAAGACGCGTGGCACAACTAACTTAACGGTTCTTGAATCGTTGAAGAGGCCACGTGAACAGCACATGCAATAGGCTCAGCTCAGAACGCAACAAGCCTCAGTTTTGTGTGTCATTTTGATGTTTCAGCAACCCATGTTCCAGTCACGGGTTATTTCTAAAGCCAGCACCAAACTGCTGAAACGATGTCGCATCTTCACAATGTTTGAATTCACTTGATACTAAACAATTTATTTATGTCATCATAATTTTTAGAGGTTATTTGATTTATTTTCTTCGATCTTTATTTTACAAGGTATATACTTGAGAAATGTTGGGGAAAAAAAAAACATATGTTATACTATCAAAAATTTTAGAATTTCTTAATTCTACATATGTTTAAAAGAATTATGATAATTTTTACATTTATACTAAAAATAATTGATGTAAAAAATTATAAAATTCAGAAATTCTATTATTAATATATTTCTAAGCACTAATTAATATTTTTTCCAACTTATAATTTAAATTTTCCATCAAAAGAATTAATGCAACAATATAGGACAATAAAAATTAGTATAGTACAGTGAAGTGCCAAATATTATACACTGTTAATATATTACATTTCAATGCAACGCGCCAAACATTAAACAATACAATGCAATATAACTTGCCAAACTGACATTTAATATCACGCAGTGTGCTAAAAGCATGATCACAATCAAAGACGTAAATGCACTTAATCACTAAGTTGTTGAAAATTATAACTTAATTACTTGCATTAACGAGTACATAAGTCAATTTAACCATATGAAGAGGCAGAAAGGCGTGGACTCAGAATCACCTCAAGTGGAGTAGCTTTAGCAATGGTTAGGCCCATTGCCTCGCCCATGTCAACCGGTTCATCTGATGGGGTTGCAAGATCAAACCCATGCAATAATGAAGCAAGCATTAGTTGCATAACTTGGAGGCCGAATGATACTGCAGGACACATTCTTCTTCCACTCCCGAATGGTATCAATTCAAAATCCTGTCCCCTCACATCAATATCCTTATGCATTGTAAGAAATCTTTCTGGTTGAAATTGACATGGCTTCTCCCATACACGTGGATCGCGCTGAATCTTCCAAGCATTAACAAACAGTTGGGTGCCTGCAGGGACGTGGTAACCATTGACGAAGCAATCTTCTATAGACTCGTGAGGTAGTAAAAGTGGTGCAGCAGGGTATAAACGCATTGTTTCCTTGATAATGGCCTGCAAGTAAACCAAATTCATCATGTCTGATTCATTCACTTGCCTTTCAGTACCAACCTGAATGTCTAATTCATCTTGCGCCTTCTTCAGAATATCACGATTGTTGAGAAGCAAAGCAATAGCCCATGTCAATGTAATTACTGAGGTTTCTGTAGCCGCTGAGATTAGAGTCTGCAAATTAAAAGCAGTAAGCAATCCGCGACATACCTATAAAAATACAACACACGTACACGGGTGAGCTATTCATGAGCATGTAATATACCAGGCATATTCCTTTAATGACAGAGTCAGCATCGCGATCAGGAAGCTTTTCTACATTATCGTCAAGCAAGGACAACAACACGTATATGAAATCATCGTCGCCCTTAACTTCACCAGAAACTCTTTTCATCCTGTGCTCATCCAACCATTCTTGCAAAATTATGTCAAAATATTTAGCTGTCTTGCTCATTAATCTCTCATATCCGCCGATATCAAGCCATCTCAGGAAGGGCAAAGCGTCAGACACCACGAACTGACCAGACAAGGCAGCTAACTTTGTTAGCTGCTGTTGCCAATCATTCACCTCTTGTGATTGTGAAGTATGACGTTTTCCTGCAATTATTCTCAAAACAATGTCGAGTACTGCGCCCTCGAGCCAATGGATCATCTCCGCCAGAACTACTTTACGTGAGCTGCTGCTGCTTATGCAATTCTTGTATAACCCCTGGATTGAAGCCTTCACTTCAGATTCACGCACATGTTTGAGCTTCTGAAGTCGATGATTTGATAGAAGCTCAATTGTCACTATTTTACGTGTCTGACGCCAGTAGTTGCCATATGGTGCGAAGCTTATGGCCAAAAAGTTGTACCCCATAAGCTCTGCGGCCATTATTTTGGGGCGACCTGCAAAAGCTTTGTCATTTCTAGTCAAACACTCCTTAGCAATTTTCCAGTTGCTCACCACTAAAGCTTGTTTCTCTCCCAACTTGATAGTGAATATTGGCCCATATTTGTCAGCCATGTTGCCCAAAACTCTGTGAGCTGGGTATGGCCCCCCTAAGAGTCGCAAGTGGCCTATCAAAGGCCATGCTCCCCCCGCCGCCGGTGCTTGTTGAGCTTGCTTCTTCTTGAGTGTCCTTTTTTGCCCATTTCTTGAAATCAATAGGAAAATTGAGAGGAATATCACTAAGGCTGAAATTGCTGCAGCAACAGTTGTTTGTGTGGAAAGATTATTCATGGCCATTCCTTTGCAGCTGGTTCGGGGACTCTGAATGAAGAGGTTTGTTCAGAGCAATGTCTATACAGTATATAGATAACATTTAAGGGTATATGACGGAAACGTAGGGTGAGCTCATTGACAAACCTATGCTAATCCTGTGGTCAGTTTTATACTTGGAAGGACCACAATGGCCAATTTTTTCAACAATGGTATCATTTTCTGATTCATCAATGTTTTTTTATATAAGTAATTTTGTGGGGGAGTGCAAACTTAGGTTTTGCCATTTTGTGGTTGCCAAACGATTGTGATAAACATTAACATCGCTTCTCTGTAATTTCAGCTGTTAAAATGGTTATAGATTATGGTGGGATATGATATTTTCACGGGAGGCTCTAAATATCAGCCACAGAATTCAACATTTGTTTTATTTTAATTATGAAAAATTATCAGCGATGACAAAAGTACATGGTCTTGAATATCATCGATCGGGAAGCGTGCGCCAAACTATGGTGTCAACAGCACAAATGAAAGTTTATCTTTTGTCCATCAATTATATTGTTTTATCACCTGGGTCCGTTTAGTTTGTGTCATTCCAAATATTGTATTAAATACCATCTCTTTTCACCCTTAGATTTTTCTCCCTACAGTTACGTTACACGAATAATAATAATAATAATTTATAATTTAGACATTTAGGAAAAAAATTTTTGAACATTGATGGTTGATATCCTTCGAGTACAATAAGTTTTTAAAAAGATACTAGTTAGTTAAAGATAAAAAATTTGAGGGAGATAAATATTATTCTTTTAAATAGAAATCATGTGGTTTTTTTAAATAAAAAATAAAGAGCATTAAATTTGAGAGATGATACTTTTTTTTATTCTTTCGTTATCCTAATTCTTAAACATTCCATCATTAATTTTAACATACGTTTTATTTTCCAATAAAATTCCATCATTCTAAATTTACCTTCATTTTTAGTTTTATCATTTTTCAATCAATTCATTTTTCAAACTTTTAAAACTCCTCAACTATGCCGCACTTCAAATCTAGATGGAGTATCAATCGAGCAAGTCAGTTCAATCAATTTGTGTGGAAATATTGTAGTCGTTAGAGAGCATTCCAAGCAAAAGCCATTATCCAAGCATGAAAATCCAGATGTATGACTAGAGAGATTTGACTTTTGTGACTGAATTTAAGTATGATTTTTTTTTTCTATACAAAAAGGTATACGACGAAAGTTATTGAGAGAGTGGGAAAGATACAATATTCAATTATTGTTTAATTGTGTTATGAAATTCTTCCAAATTAATAATTCAATTTCAATATTCCTTTTCACTCATGCAGCAATTGCGGCATCAGAAGCAATGATGGTTCAGCTAGGCATGGTTGTCAAAAATCGCAAAGGGGAGATCATAATTGTTCCTTTGCTGGAAATGTAAAGTTGGGAGGAGAAGCCGGGCGGCGGCGGGCGGGGGGGGGGGGGGGGGTGGGTGGGAATGTGTGTCAAAGGATTAAACTGTCGATGATGGTATAATAGGAATGTTAAGAAATAAAAAATTTATGTTAAAATTTTTCATGGGATTAATTGAGTAATGGAGGTCGGTAAGCGAAGTAAAATGAGGTCAAATTTAACCTCTCATTAAATTTTTTGAAATAGAAATAACCATTCATCTTTATAATTTGAATGAATTCTAAGGTTAATTTGAGAATGTTGTAATTTTTAAAATAATTATTATTGGCTCTGTTATAAAAATAATCAGTTATGAGAGAATGAGTTAAGTGTTTGGTAAATTTTATTTTTAGAAGTACTATGAATTTTAAAAATAGTTATGGGTGTTTGGCAAATTCTACTATTAAAATGTTGAAAGAAGTAAATGATTAAAATGTATGTAATATAATATAAAATTCACTTATACATATAAAAGTATGCAAATGTAAATTTTTTAATTGTATATTATAATAATTTTAATTAAAAATAAAATTTATAATATATTAATTTTATTTTTTATTTTTGTCTTAAAATAATTGATAATTAAGTTTATAATATAGTGAAATGAATTTAATAATAATTCGACCAACAAATACATATTAATAAATTTATATTGATGAGTTATAGTAATTATTTATTAAAATATTAAATTTTTTCAATTTAAATAAAGGTAATATTAAATTTAGGTAAAATTTTTAAATGTTACTTCTTCCTTATTTTTAAAATCAACTATAAGAGAGCTGCTCTAATTGTGGCTACTGCCCCCAAAGTATATATTTTTTATTTTATTTTATTTTTATATCACTTTAATTAATTAAAAGTTGATCTTATCATCATCATCATCATCATCATCATCATCATCTGATTCGCCTTTTTTTCATTTAGCTAAAAATGATGAAACATTGAGAATTTTGCCTTCCAAAATGAGGCAATTGCGTGGCATTAATTACAAGAAAGAAGATTCATTTTTTTTAGTTCTTCCATATTTTTGAAAAGTTGTGTTATGATAAATTTTGTGGATATATTGATCAAATCAAATAGTTAGACTAGAACTATAATGAGAGAGTTGTTAAATTATAGCTGTTGTAATTTATATTCAGTTTAAAATCACGTTATAACTAATATATACTATTAATGTAATTTTTAACTAACTATAAATTAAAGTAACTGTAACTTAACAAAATTTTTCTAATGATGTTAAAAGTTTGGATTTAAAAATAATTAATATGTCTTTTATTTATTATAATTTGACATAATTTTTTAATTTTTTAATTTTGGGTTGTGAATGGATGAAAGGACAAGGCTAATAAGAGGTTCCTTGTGAGGAATATTGTGGACCAAGGTGATGTTAGAGACGTGCAGGATGCCTGTATCTATGACAGTAAATATTTGGGACACGTGTTATTGTTTCTCTTCTTTTATTATTAATTATACATTGTTTGAATGGGAAATAATGGGAGTCCTTTTTATTCGATGCAGACTATGTTCTGCCTAAGTTGTATGCAAAGATGCAGTACTGTGTCTCCTGTGCAATTCACTCCCATGTGGTGAGAGTTCGCTCACACACTGACCGCAGGAACCGTAAACAGCCAAAGCGTTTTATGAGACGCAGGGTGTTTTTCATGTTTCTATTGAGATTTTTTAATCTGGGTTTTGGCTAATGCTCTTTGATCTTATTGATTTTTAGGGCGATTTATGGGTTATAGATGTAGGCAGATAGACCACTTAGCTATTCTATTTTATCGCAAGGATTTCCTTGCTAGTAGTAATTTCTTGATACAACCTGTTAAAGAAATGTGCTTCTGGATTAGCATATTCTATTATTATGTTTTGAGATACCTCAAGAACTTGAATCTTTTTGGGAAGTTTTAATGTTACCCATTTTTCTTTTTTAAAGTTTAAGAATTATTGTTGAATTTTTGGGATTTTTAGTTTCAATCAGATCATAAAATTTTGTAGCAATAGAATTCATTCCAATATATTGAGAAAATTATTTCATATTTGTTCCGTTAAATTTTATAGGCTTTTGTTATTTACTTTTTTGAGGTCATTGAGTCAAGTTTACTATCACTCTAAGGTTAAGTGAAATTAGGAATCTCGATCTTAAGGAACCTCTGGAATTAACATGTCTTTTAAAATTGAATCTTGAATTTTTGAATTTTAATGTTAACAAATTAAGTAGATTTATTTCACTTTAATTATAGTTAAATTTCTTTTAAACCAAAAAAATAAAAAAAAAAACCAATTGAAATTGAACACTAAGAGATATTATGGGGAAAAGAACACTAGAAAAGACTCCTAAATCTATACTTTGAGCTATAATAAACTTTCTTCTATCATCTGTTATAAAAATTTTTTCCAGATCAGTTCATGTACTATTACCGACCCATCCCCAGTTCTCAACTAAATTTAACATTTTCATGATGTGTAGCATCTAATGAGGGCCCATCCATTGGAGCCCTGACACCACCGGTGAGCTAGATCCCAGCAAGAACCAACACAATTACAACATCCTCTGGCTATAAATCGAACTGAGTTTGGTGTATTGTTCAATCCGTTTTATTAAGTGATATAAGGTTATAGTATGTTGTGGTATATGTAAATTTTTTTATTATCATCTTTATTATCAGATGACTTTTATTTATTTATGTTGGAGTTCATCCATATACAAGCTGTCACAAAACCAGCTCACACACCCAGGTAACTATCAAAGGTCATTCAAGATGCAGGGTTTGTTCAATTTTGATCTGTGAATCAAACAATGATCGACAAGAACGTCTAACCTAACGCTTGCTGTGAAAACTCAAGAGCACGAAAACAGATCCATTACGTCGTTCAGTTTCTTGCGAAACCTACACCCACGGGTGAAGCTTTTTTAGAGAGATTTATTAATGACTCGGAGAAGAATTTTACAGAGCATGAATGGAATCAGAACTAGGAACAAGAATAGCCTCTTTCTCCTTTATATACACACTAAAAAAATGACTTCACACACACACGTGAAACCGGCTCGATAACCAGCTGTTGAAATGAATCTGCAACAAACTCTAATTTCCAGTTTGCACAGAATGAAGATGAGTGGCACATTTAACTTCACGATTCTGGAATTGTTTAAGTGGCCATTATGAACAGCACATGCAATAGGCTCAACTCAAAGCCTCAAAACGCAACAAGCCTCAGTTTTGTGAATCATTTAGGTGTTTCAGCAACTCACGCTTCAAACACGTGTGTTTTTAAAGGCCAGCACCAACCGCCAAACCGATGTCGCATCCTCACAATGTTTGAATTCACTTCATACTCGACAATTTATTTATGTCATGATAATTTTTAGAGGTCATTCGATTGAGTTATTTTCTTAAATCTTTATTCTATAAGGTAAATGCTTGAGAAATGCTGAAAGTATATATATATATATATATATATTATGCTACTAAATATTTTAAATTTCTTAATTTTTCATAAGTTGGAAAGAATTATGATTTTTTTTTTACATTTATACAAAAAATTATAAAATCCAGAACTTCTATTTTTAATATATTTCTAAGTAATAATTAATATTTTTTTCTCAATTTGTAATTTAAACTAATCATCAAAAGAATTAATACAAATACAATGCGATGCAACAATATAGGAACATAAAAATAAAAAATATTACAATGAAGTAACAAATATTATACGCTGTTAATATATTACATTTTAATGCAACGCACCAAACATTTAACAATACAATGCAATGTAACGTACCAAACCGACTTTTAATGTCATGCAGTGTGCTAAAAGCATGGTGACACTCAAAGACGTAAGCACTTATTCACCAAGTTGTTGAAAAGTAAAACTTAATTACTTGCATTAACAAGTACAGCGGTCAATTTAACCATATGCAGCGTTAGAAAGGCGCGGACTCAGGATCACTTCAACTGGAGTAGCTTTAGCAATGGTTAGGCCCATTGCCTCGGCCATGTTAACCGGTTCATCCGATGGGGTTGTAAAATCAAACCCATGCAATAATGAAGCAAGCATTAGTTGCATAACTTGGAGGCCGAATGACACTGCAGGACACATTCTTCTTCCACACCCAAATGGTATCAATTCAAAATCCTGTCCCCTCACATCAATATCCTTATGCGTTGTAAGAAATCTTTCTGGTTGAAATTGACTCGGCTCCTCCCATACGCGTGGATCGCGTTGAATCTTCCAAGCATTAACAAACAGTTGGGTGCCTGCAGGGACGTGGTAACCATTAACGACGCATTCTTCTATAGACTCGTGCGGTAGTAAAAGTGGTGCAGCAGGGTATAAACGCATTGTTTCCTTGATAATGGCCTGCAAGTAAACCAAATTCCTTATGTCTGATTCATTCACTTGCCTTCCAGTGCCAACCTGAATTTCTAATTCATCTTGTGCCTTCTTCAGAGCATCGCGATTGTTGAGAAGTAAAGAAATAGCCCATGTCAACGTAATTACTGAGGTGTCTGCGGCCGCCACTATTACAGTCTGCAAATTAAAAGCATTAAGCAACCTATGACATACCTATAACAATACAAAGCATGCACGCACATAAGCTTTTCATGAGCACATAATATACCGCGCATATTCCTTTAATGACAGTGTCAGCATCGCGATCCGAAAGGCTTTCTGCATTATCACCAAGCAAGGACAACAACACATATATGAAATCCTCGTCGCCCTTCACTTCACCAGAAACTCTTTTCATTTTGTGCTCATCCAACCATTCTTGCAAAATTATGTCAAAATACTTAGCAGTCTTGCTCATTAATCTTTCATATCCGCCGATATCTAGCCATCTCAGAAAGGGCAACGCATCAGACACCACAAACTGACCGGATAAGGCAGTGAACTTTGTTATTTGTTGTTGCCAATCATTTACCTCTTTTGATTGTGAAGTGTGACGTTTTCCTGCAATTATTCTCAAAATAATGTCAAGTATTGTGCCCTCTAGCCAATGGATCATCTCCACGGAAACTGCTTTACGTGAACTGATGCTACTGTTGCAATTCTTGTATAACCTCTGGATTGAAGCCTTCACTTCAGATTCACGTACATGTTTGAGTTTCTGAAGGCGATGATTTGATAGAAGCTCAATTGTGGCTATCTTACGTGACTGACGCCAGTAGTTGCCATATGGGGCGAAGCCTATGACCGAAAAGTTGTACCCCAAAAGCTCCATGGCCATTGTTTTGGGGCGACTTGCAAAAGCCTTGTCATTTGTGGTAAAACACTCCTCGGCAATTTCCCAGTTGCTCACCACTAAAGCTTGTTTCAATCCCAACTTCAAAGTGAATATGGGTCCATATTTGTCAGCCATGTTGCCCAAAACTCTGTGAACCGGCTCTGGCCCTTGTAAGAGATGTAGGTGGCCTATCAAAGGCCATGCTCCCCCTGCTGCCGGTGCTTGTTGAGCTTGCTTCTTCTTGAGTGTCCTCTTTTGCCCATTTCTTGAAATCAGTAGGAAAATTGAGAGGAATATCAATGAGACCGAAATTGCAGCAGCAACAGTTGTTTCCGTTGAAAGATTATTCATGGCCATTCCTTTGCAGCTGGTTCGGGGACTCTGAATGAAGAGGTTACTTCATAGCAATGTCTATACAGTATATAGATAACATTTTAAGGGTATATGACGTAAACGTAGGGTCTGCTCGTTGACAAACCTGTGCTAATCCTATGGTCAGTTTTATACATCAGGGACCACCACAATGGCCGAGGTTTTCCACAATGGCATCTTTTTCTGATTCATCAATGATTTTTATGCAGCATATTTGGTGGCTGCCAAAGAATTGTGATAAACGTAGATACAACCTCTGTTGTAATTTCAAACTTTAAAATAGTTGGAGATAATGGTGGGATATCATATTTTTATGGGAGGACTGATAGTGGTCCCAATCAGAAGCAGTTAATCAATGAGCAAAGTGATAAATTTTCTGCTCAAGGCGAGAAAATAACCATTAACGTTTTGTGTTTGAATTTGCATAATCTTTTGTCCTTCGCGGCATGCCGTGCACAGCTCTATCAAGGACTTGGTCAAATTCATTTGCTCTAAATATCAGCCACGGAATCCAACACAACTTTTATTTTAATTATGAAAAATTGTCTGGGATAACAAAAATACATGGTCTCATGGGTCGGGAAGCGTAAGCCAAACTATGGTACCAGCAACACAAAAGAAAATTAATCTTTTGCCCATCAATTATATTGTTTTATCACTTGGGGTCCATTTAGTTTTGGCATTACAAAAATTCTATTAAATACCAATTTTTTTTCACCCTTAGATTTTGTCACCTACAACTATACTATGCAAAATAATAATAAGAATAATAGTTTTGACCTTTAGAAAAAGCCGTTTTGAACATTGATTGCTGATATCTTAAGAGTATAGTAAGTTTTGTAATTAAAAAAAAAATAGAAATAAAAGACCTAAGGGGACTTAGATATTATTCTTTTAAACACAAGAGTTTTTTTTTTAAATTAAAAGCAATTAAATTTGAGTGATAACATACCAACTTCTTTTTTTCTCTCATTTGCTTATTTTTTAATCGCCCCATCATTAAGTTTAAAATACTTTTTCTTCCCTAATAAAATTCCTATAATTCTAAATTCACCATCATTTTCAGTTTTATCATTTTTCAATCACCCCATTTTCTAACTTTTTAAAACTCCTTAACTATGCCGGACTCAAAATCTAGATGGAATATCAATCGAGCAAGGGCAATTCAGTCGATTGTGTGAAAAGATTGGAGTCACAGGAGAGGAATCCAAGCAAAAGCTATATTATCTAGGCATGAAAATCTAGAATCAAGCATTATATTTAACTTTTATGACTGAATCTAGATATGATTTTTTGTAGGGAAGGTATAGGGTCAAGGTTATTTTGAAAGATTGGGAAAGATACAATGTTCAATTATTCAATTATTGTTTAATTGTGTTATGAAATTCTTCCAAATAAATAGTTCAATTTCAATATTCTTTTTCACTCATGCAGCATTTTCAACTTTAGAAGAAATGATGGTTGAGTTAGGCATGATTCTCAAAATTTCAAAGGGGAGATAATAATTGCTCCTTTCGTAAAGTTGGGAGATGTGAAGGTAGAGCCGAAGCTGAGAAGTGTGTGTCAAAGGGTTAAATTATTGATAATGGTATAATAGGATTGCAGAGTTATATTCAGAGATACTAAAATTATTTTAAAATTATAATGAAAATAATTAAGTAATGAAGGTGGTGAGAGAAATAAAAGGGATCAAGTAAAACCTCTTATTTAATTTCTAGAAATATAAATAACTATTTATCATTACAATCCAATGGAATTTTAATTTATTTTAAATCTATAATAGTCTATGAAGTCTTAACCGTCCATCCAAATTTAATAACTCATAAACATAATCCATTCCTAACCAAGATTTGAGAGGCAATGAGAAAATATTTATAAAAAAGAAGTCCGCGTTTGGTACAACAGTTATACCGTACAATAATTCATTTCAACCGTTAGATTCTTGATTTTATTTTTTATTCCATACATCCAACGGTTGAAATGAATAATTACACGGTACAACTATTGTAACATAAGCTTAGCCATAAAAAAGAGGCCTCAATTTTCAATTACGAAAAGTAACTCCTCCGTGTAAACCTGTAACCTGCATTTTCAATAGCCCTGCCGCACTTTGAGTCGAGCAAACAACAAAATCACGCCAGTCGCTACTTTCATCCCTCGAAGAAAACAGAATGGTTTCCGAAAATGTTTTATCTTTCTGATTTCCAAAAATATTCTTATTGACCGAAAAAAAGGAATTGTTTTTATTTAATATAAATTTGATTTGTTATATTTATTTTGTCTGTGACAGAACTTTCAAGCGTCAGAACTGTGGCCGCATATAAGCACAGCCGTGGCCACGCCAACTTCATCCGCTGCTCCAACTGCGGCAAATGCTGCCCCAATGTATATATTTTTGCTTCTATTTTTGTATCGCATTAATTAATTAAAATTTGATCTTCTTATTATTAAAATTTGATTCCCCGTTTTATTTTGTTCATTTTGATAAAAATGAAGAAACATTGAGAATTTTGCCCTCCCAAATGAGGCAATTGTGTGGCTTTACGAGAAAGAAGATTAATTTTTTTTTTAGTTCTTCCATATTTTTGTAAAGTGGTTTCATGGTCAATTTTGCGGGTATATTGGTCAAATCAAACAGTTATACTAGAGATGTAATGATGTTAAGTTTATGAACATTGTTGAGCAAGCTGCTGTTAGAGACGTGCAGGATGCCTCTATCTATGACAGTAAATATCTACCACACGTGTTATTGTTTCTTTTCTTCTATTATTAATTATACATTGTTTGAATAGGAAATAATGGGAATCTTTTGTATTCGATGCAGACTATGTTCTGCCTAAGTTGTATGCAAAGATGCAGTACTGTGTCTCCTGTGCAATTCACTCACATGTGGTGCGTTTTCGCTCACACACTGACTGCAGGAATCATGAACCGCCGAAGCGTTTTATGAGACGCAGGGTATTTTTTCATGTTTCTATTAAGACTTTTTAATCTGGGTTTTGGCTAATGCTCTCTGATCTTATTGATTTTTAGAGGGATTTATGGGTTATACATGCAGGCAGATAGACCACTTAGCTAGTCTGTTTTATCACAAGGATTTCCTTGCTAGTAGTGATTTCCTGATACAGCCTATGAAAGAAATATACTTCTGGGTTAGCCTAAGGGTGAAAAAGCAGAGACAGTTATATATCTGCGTGGTAGATTCTCCCTCTGTTTTAGAGACAACTAAGAGCTCAAATTGAGGATGTTTTTGGTCTTGTGCTAATTGCTGTGTGATCTCCTCAGCATTTGAAAAATGGTTAAGCATGTCAGTTTTACATGGCCTTTGTTTGTGCTCGCGCACTTGGAAATTTTCTTCATTTGCTCCTGTATGTGTGTGTTTGTGTGTTTTTCAGGATGATTTGCCAAACCCTGGTCAGCCTAGTCAAGCGCCACGCCCAGCCCCTGGAGTTGGAGTGCCAGTTCCCCCATGAAGAGTCTGCTCAAATTCATAATCTGCTATTATACTTTGAGATTCCTTAAGAACTTGAATGTTTTTGGGAAGTTTCAATGTTACCCATTCATTCTTTTTTAATGTTTTAAGAATTATTGTTGAATTTTTGGGATTTTTGATCTCAATCAGATCATAAAATTTTGTAGCAGTAGGAATTCATTGCAGAATATTGAGAGGGTTATTTCACATTTGTTCCATTAAATTTTATAGGTTTTTATTGTTTATTCTTTCGAGGTCATTGAGTCAAACTTACCGTCACCCTAAGGTTAAGGTGAAATTAGGAATCTCGATCTTAAGGGACTTTTGGAATTAACATGTTTTCTAAGATTGAGTCTTGAATTTTTTAATTTTAATGTTAACAAACTAAGTAAGTAGATTTGTTTCACTTTAATTACAGTTAAGTTTCTTTTAAACAAAAAAAAAAAAAAACAACTGAAATTGAACACTAAGAGAGACTATTAAGAAAAGAATACTAGAAAAGACTCCCAAATCTATATTCTGATCTATGATAAACTTTCATTTATCATCCGTCATAAAAATCTTTTCCAGATCTGTTCATGTACTATTATCGACTCATCCCCACTTCTCAGCTAAATTCAACATTTTCCTGATGTGTGTAGCATCTGATGAGGGCCCATCCATTGGAGCCCTGACACCACCGGTGAGCTAGAACCCAGCAAGAACCAACACAGTTAGAACATTCTCCGGCTATAAATCCAACTGAGTTTGGAGTATTGTTCAAGCCATTTTATTAAGTGATTTAAGGCTATAGTATATGTAAATTTTTTTGTTTTCATCTTTATTATCAAATGACTTTTATTTATTTATGTTGGAGTTGATCCATGTACAAGCTGTCACAAAACCAGCTCACACACCCACGTAACTATCAAAGATCAATCAAGATGCAGGGTTTGTTCAGTTTTGATCAGTGAATCAAACAATGATCGACAACAACGTATAACCTAACACTTGCTGTGAACACTCAAGAACAAGAAAACAGATCCATTACGTCGTTCAGTTTCTTGTGAAACCTACATACATGGGTGAAGAATTTTTAGAGAGATTTATTAATGACTCAAAGAAGAATTTTACAGAGCATGAATAGAATCAGAACTAGGAACAAGAATAGCCTCTTTCTCCTTTATATACACACTATAAAAATGACTCCACACACACACGTGAAACCAGCTCGATAACCAGCTGTTGAAATGAATCTGCAACAGACTCTAATTTCCAGTTGGGGCAGAATGAAGATGAGTGGCACATTTAACTTTACGATTCTGGAATTGTTTAAGTGGCCATTATGAACAGCACATGCAATAGGCTCAACTCAAAGCCTCAAAACGCAACAAGCCTCAGTTTTGTGAATCATTTAGGTGTTTCAGCAACTCACGTTTCAATCACGTGCGTTTTTAAAGCCCAGCACCAACCGCCAAACCGATGTTGCATCCTCACAATGTTTGAATTCACTTCATACTCAAAAATCTATTTATGTCATGATAATTTTTAGAGGTTATTCCATTGAGTTATTTTCTTAGATCTTTATTCTATAAGGTATACGCTTGAGAAATTCTGAAAAAATATATATGTATATTATGCTACTAAAAATTTTAGATTTCTTAATTTTACATAAGTTTGAAAGAACCATGATATTTTTTTTACATTTATGCCAAAAAAAATTGATGCAAAAAATTATAAAATTCAGATCTTCTATTTTTAATATATTTCTAAGTAATAATTAATATTTTTTCTCAATTTGTAATTTAAACTAATCATCAAAAGAATTAATACAAATACAATGCGATGCAACAATATAGGAACGTAAAAATAAAAAATATTACAATGAAGTAAAAAATATTATACGCTGTTAATATATTACATCTTAATGCAACGCACCAAACACTAAACAATACAATGCAATGTAACGTGCCAAACTGACTCTTAATGTCATGCAGTGTGCTAAAAGCATGGTGACACTCAAAGACGTAAGCACTTATTCACCAAGTTGTTGAAAAGTAAAACTTATTTACTTGCATTAACAAGTACAGCAGTCAATTTAATCATATGTAGCGGCAGGAAGGCGCGGACTAAGGATCACTTCAAGTGGAGTAGCTTTAGCAATGGTTAGGCCCATTGCCTCGGCCATGTTAACCGGTTCATCCGATGGGGTTGTAAAATCAAACCCATGCAATAATGAAGCAAGCATTAGTTGCATAACTTGGAGGCCGAATGACACTGCAGGACACATTCTTCTCCCACTCCCAAATGGTATCAATTCAAAATCCTGTCCCCTCACATCAATATCCTTATGCGTTGTAAGAAATCTTTCTGGTTGAAATTGACTCGGCTCCTCCCATACGCGTGGATCGCGTTGAATCTTCCAAGCATTAACAAACAGTTGGGTGCCTGCAGGGACGTGGTAACCATTAACGACGCATTCTTCTATAGACTCGTGCGGTAGTAAAAGTGGTGCAGCAGGGTATAAACGCATTGTTTCCTTGATAATGGCCTGCAAGTAAACCAAATTCCTTATGTCTGATTCATTCACTTGCCTTCCAGTGCCAACCTGAATTTCTAATTCATCTTGTGCCTTCTTCAGAGCATCGCGATTGTTGAGAAGGAAAGAAATAGCCCATGCCAACGTAATTACTGAGGTGTCTGCGGCCGCCACTATTACAGTCTGCAAATTAAAAGCATTAAGCAACCTATGACATACCTATAACAATACAAAACATGCACGCACATAAGCTTTTCATGAGCACATAATATACCGCGCATATTCCTTTAGTGACAGTGTCAGCATCGCGATCCGAAAGGCTTTCTGCATTATCACCAAGCAAGGACAACAACACATATATGAAATCCTCGTCGCCCTTCACTTCACCAGAAACTCTTTTCATTTTGTGCTCATCCAACCATTCTTGCAAAATTATGTCAAAATACTTAGCAGTCTTGCTCATTAATCTCTCATATCCGCCGATATCTAGCCATCTCAGAAAGGGCAACGCATCAGACACCACAAACTGACCGGATAAGGCAGTGAACTTTGTTATTTGTTGTTGCCAATCATTTACCTCTTTTGATTGTGAAGTGTGACGTTTTCCTGCAATTATTCTCAAAATAATGTCAAGTATTGTGCCCTCTAGCCAATGGATCATCTCCACGGAAACTGCTTTACGTGAACTGATGCTACTGTTGCAATTCTTGTATAACCTCTGGATTGAAGCCTTCACTTCAGATTCACGTACATGTTTGAGTTTCTGAAGGCGATGATTTGATAGAAGCTCAATTGTGGCTATCTTACGTGACTGACGCCAGTAGTTGCCATATGGGGCGAAGCCTATGACCGAAAAGTTGTACCCCAAAAGCTCCATGGCCATTGTTTTGGGGCGACTTGCAAAAGCCTTGTCATTTGTGGTAAAACACTCCTCGGCAATTTCCCAGTTGCTCACCACTAAAGCTTGTTTCAATCCCAACTTCAAAGTGAATATGGGTCCATATTTGTCAGCCATGTTGCCCAAAACTCTGTGAACCGGCTCTGGCCCTTGTAAGAGATGTAGGTGGCCTATCAAAGGCCATGCTCCCCCTGCTGCCGGTGCTTGTTGAGCTTGCTTCTTCTTGAGTGTCCTCTTTTGCCCATTTCTTGAAATCAGTAGGAAAATTGAGAGGAATATCAATGAGACCGAAATTGCAGCAGCAACAGTTGTTTCCGTTGAAAGATTATTCATGGCCATTCCTTTGCAGCTGGTTCGGGGACTCTGAATGAAGAGGTTACTTCAGAGCAATGTCTATACAGTACATAGATAACATTTTAAGGGTATATGACGTAAACGTAGGGTCTGCTCGTTGACAAACCTGTGCTAATCCTATGGTCAGTTTTATACATCAGGGACCACCACAATGGCCGAGGTTTTCCACAATGGCATCTTTTTCTGATTCATCAATGATTTTTATGCAGCATATTTGGTGGCTGCCAAAGAATTGTGCCAAAGAATTGTGATAAACGTAGATACAACCTCTGTTGTAATTTCAAACTTTAAAATAGTTGGAGATAATGGTGGGATATCATATTTTTATGGGAGGACTGATAGTGGTCCCAATCAGAAGCAGTTAATCAATGAGCAAAGTGATAAGTTTTCTGCTCAAGGCGAGAAAATAACCATTAACGTTTTGTGTTTGAATTTGCATAATCTTTTGTCCTTCGCGGCATGCCGTGCACAGCTCTATCAAGGACTTGGTCAAATTCATTTGCTCTAAATATCAGCCACGGAATCCAACACAACTTTTATTTTAATTATGAAAAATTGTCTGGGATAACAAAAATACATGGTCTCATGGGTCGGGAAGCGTAAGCCAAACTATGGTATCAGCAACACAAAAGAAAATTAATCTTTTGCCCATCAATTATATTGTTTTATCACTTGGGGTCCATTTAGTTTTGGCATTACAAAAATTCTATTAAATACCAATTTTTTTTCACCCTTAGATTTTGTCACCTACAACTATACTATGCAAAATAATAATAAGAATAATAGTTTTGACCTTTAGAAAAAGCCGTTTTGAACATTGATTGCTGATATCTTAAGAGTATAGTAAGTTTTGTAATTAAAAAAAATTAGAAATAAAAGACCTAAGGGGACTTAGATATTATTCTTTTAAACACAAGAGTTTTTTTTTTAAATTAAAAGCAATTAAATTTGAGTGATAACATACCAACTTCTTTTTTTCTCTCATTTGCTTATTTTTTAATCGCCCCATCATTAAGTTTAAAATACTTTTTCTTCCCTAATAAAATTCCTATAATTCTAAATTCACCATCATTTTCAGTTTTATCATTTTTCAATCACCCCATTTTCTAACTTTTTAAAACTCCTTAACTATGCCGGACTCAAAATCTAGATGGAATATCAATCGAGCAAGGGCAATTCAGTCGATTGTGTGAAAAGATTGGAGTCACTGGAGAGGAATCCAAGCAAAAGCTATATTATCTAGGCATGAAAATCTAGAATCAAGCATTATATTTAACTTTTATGACTGAATCTAGATATGATTTTTTGTAGGGAAGGTATAGGGTCGAGGTTATTTTGAAAGATTGGGAAAGATACAATGTTCAATTATTCAATTATTGTTTAATTGTGTTATGAAATTCTTCCAAATAAATAGTTCAATTTCAATATTCTTTTTCACTCATGCAGCATTTTCAACTTTAGAAGAAATGATGGTTGAGTTAGGCATGATTCTCAAAATTTCAAAGGGGAGATAATAATTGCTCCTTTCGCGGGAGATGTGAAGGTAGAGCCGAAGCTGAGAAGTGTGTGTCAAAGGGTTAAATTATTGATAATGGTATAATAGGATTGCAGAGTTATATTCAGAGATACTAAAATTATTTTAAAATTATAATGAAAATAATTAAGTAATGAAGGTGGTGAGAGAAATAAAAGGGATCAAGTAAAACCTCTTATTTAATTTCTAGAAATATAAATAACTATTTATCATTACAATCCAATGGAACTTTAATTTATTTTAAATCTATAATAGTCTATGAAATCTTAACCGTCCATCCAAATTTAATAACCCATAAACATAATCCATTCCTAATAAAGATTTGAGAGGCAATGAGAAAATATTTATAAAAAAGAAGTCCGCGTTTGGTACAACAGTTATACCGTACAATAATTCATTTCAACCGTTAGATTCTCGATTTTATTTTTTATTCCATACATCCAACGGTTGAAATGAATAATTACACGGTACAACTATTGTAACATAAGCTTAACCATAAAAAAGAGGCCTCAATTTTCAATTACGAAAAGTCACTCCTCCATGTAAACCTGTAACCTGCATTTTCAATAGCCCTGCCGCACTTTGAGTCGAGCAAACAACAAAATCACGCCAGTCGCTACTTTCATCCCTCGAAGAAAACAGAATGGTTTCCAAAAATGTTTTATCTTTCTGATTTCCAAAAATATTCTTATTGACCGAAAAAAAGGAATTGTTTTTATTTAATATAAATTTGATTTGTTATATTTATTTTGTCTGTGACAGAACTTTCAAGCGTCAGAACTGTGGCCGCATATAAGCACAGCCGTGGCCACGCCAACTTCATCCGCTGCTCCAACTGCGGCAAATGCTGCCCCAATGTATATATTTTTGCTTCTATTTTTGTATCGCATTAATTAATTAAAATTTGATCTTCTTATTATTAAAATTTGATTCCCCGTTTTATTTTGTTCATTTTGATAAAAATGAAGAAACATTGAGAATTTTGCCCTCCCAAATGAGGCAATTGTGTGGCTTTACGAGAAAGAAGATTAATTTTTTTTTTAGTTCTTCCATATTTTTGTAAAGTGGTTTCATGGTCAATTTTGCGGGTATA
Organism: Aegle marmelos; assembly: GCA_030449875.1. Lineage (NCBI taxonomy): Eukaryota > Viridiplantae > Streptophyta > Magnoliopsida > Sapindales > Rutaceae > Aegle > Aegle marmelos. The sequence goes on from JASUUL010000143.1 coordinate 24,824,686, forward strand.
TTGGTCAAATCAAACAGTTATACTAGAGATGTAATGATGTTAAGTTTATGAACATTGTTGAGCAAGCTGCTGTTAGAGACGTGCAGGATGCCTCTATCTATGACAGTAAATATCTACCACACGTGTTATTGTTTCTTTTCTTCTATTATTAATTATACATTGTTTGAATAGGAAATAATGGGAATCTTTTGTATTCGATGCAGACTATGTTCTGCCTAAGTTGTATGCAAAGATGCAGTACTGTGTCTCCTGTGCAATTCACTCACATGTGGTGCGTTTTCGCTCACACACTGACTGCAGGAATCATGAACCGCCGAAGCGTTTTATGAGACGCAGGGTATTTTTTCATGTTTCTATTAAGACTTTTTAATCTGGGTTTTGGCTAATGCTCTCTGATCTTATTGATTTTTAGAGGGATTTATGGGTTATACATGCAGGCAGATAGACCACTTAGCTAGTCTGTTTTATCACAAGGATTTCCTTGCTCGTAGTGATTTCCTGATACAGCCTATGAAAGAAATATACTTCTGGGTTAGCCTAAGGGTGAAAAAGCAGAGACAGTTATATATCTGCGTGGTAGATTCTCCCTCTGTTTTAGAGACAACTAAGAGCTCAAATTGAGGATGTTTTTGGTCTTGTGCTAATTGCTGTGTGATCTCCTCAGCATTTGAAAAATGGTTAAGCATGTCAGTTTTACATGGCCTTTGTTTGTGCTCGCGCACTTGGAAATTTTCTTCATTTGCTCCTGTATGTGTGTGTTTGTGTGTTTTTCAGGATGATTTGCCAAACCCTGGTCAGCCTAGTCAAGCGCCACGCCCAGCCCCTGGAGTTGGAGTGCCAGTTCCCCCATGAAGAGTCTGCTCAAATTCATAATCTGCTATTATACTTTGAGATGCCTCAAGAACTTGAATGTTTTTGGGAAGTTTCAATGTTATCCATTCATTTTTTTTTTTAAGTTTTAAGAATTATTGTTGAATTTTTGGGATTATTGGTTTCAATCAGATCATAAAATTTTGTAACAATAGGAATTCATTGCAGGATATATAAAGGGTTATTTCAAATTTGTTCCATTAAATTTTATAGGTTTTTGTTGTTTACTCTTTCGAGGTCATTGAGTCAAACTTACCGTCACTCTAAGGTTAAGGTGAAATTAGGAATCTCGATCTTAAAGTACCTTTGGAATTAACATGTTTTCTAAAATTGAGTCTTGAATTTTTTAATTTTAATGTTAACAAAATAAGTAGATTTGTTTCACTTTAATTACAGTTAAGTTTCTTTTAAACTAAAAAAAAAAAAAAAACAACTGAAATTGAACGCTAAGAGAGACTATTAAGAAAAGAATACTAGAAAAGACTCCCAAATTTATATTCTGAGCTATGATAAACTTTCATTTATCATCCGTCATAAAAATCTTTTCCAGATCTGTTCATGTACTATTATCGACCCATCCCCACTTCTCAGCTAAATTCAACATTTTCCTGATGTGTGTAGCATCTGATGAGGGCCCATCCATTGGAGCCCTGACACCACCGGTGAGCTAGAACCCAGCAAGAACCAACACAATTAGAACATTCTCCGGCTGTAAATCCAACCGAGTTTGGAGTTTTGTTCAAGCCATTTTATTAAGTGATTTAAGGTTATAGTATATGTAAATTTTTTTGTTTTCATCTTTATTATCAAATGACTTTTATTTATTTATGTTGGAGTTGATCCATGTACAAGCTGTCACAAAACCAGCTCACACACCCACGTAACTATCAAAGATCAATCAAGATGCAGGGTTTGTTCAGTTTTGATCAGTGAATCAAACAATGATCGACAAGAACGTATAACCTAACACTTGCTGTGAACACTCAAGAACAAGAAAACAGATCCATTACGTCGTTCAGTTTCTTGTGAAACCTACATACATGGGTGAAGAATTTTTAGAGAGATTTATTAATGACTGAAAGAAGAATTTTACAGAGCATGAATAGAATCAGAACTAGGAACAAGAATAGCCTCTTTCTCCTTTATATACACACTATAAAAATGACTTCACACACACACGTGAAACCAGCTCGATAACCAGCGGTTGAAATGAATCTGCAACAGACTCTAATTTCCAGTTGGGGCAGAATGAAGATGAGTGGCACATTTAACTTTACGATTCTGGAATTGTTTAAGTGGCCATTATGAACAGCACATGCAATAGGCTCAACTCAAAGCCTCAAAACGCAACAAGCCTCAGTTTTGTGAATCATTTAGGTTTTTCAGCAACTCACGTTTCAATCACGTGCGTTTTTAAAGCCCAGCACCAACCGCCAAACCGATGTTGCATCCTCACAATGTTTGAATTCACTTCATACTCAAAAATCTATTTATGTCATGATAATTTTTAGAGGTTATTCCATTGAGTTATTTTCTTAGATCTTTATTCTATAAGGTATACGCGTGAGAAATTTTGAAAAAAAAAAAAAAATATATATATATATATATATATATATTATGCTACTAAAAATTTTAGATTTCTTAAATTTACATAAGTTTGAAAGAACCATGATATTTTTTTTACATTTATGCCAAAAAAAATTGATGCAAAAAATTATAAAATTCAGAACTTCTATTTTTAATATATTTCTAAGTAATAATTAATATTTTTTTCTCAATTTGTAATTTAAACTAATCATCAAAAGAATTAATACAAATACAATGCGATGCAACAATATAGGACCATAAAAATAAAAAATATTACAATGAAGTAACAAATATTATACGCTGTTAATATATTACATCTTAATGCAACGCACCAAACACTAAATAATACAATGCAATGTAACGTGCCAAACGGACTTTTAATGTCATGCAGTGCGCTAAAAGCACGGTGACACTCAAAGACGTAAGCACTTATTCACCAAGTTGTTGAAAAGTAAAACTTAGTTACTTGCATTAACAAGCACAGCGGTCAATTTAACCATATGCAGCGTCAGAAAGGCGCGGACCAAGGATCACCTCAAGTGGAGTAGCTTTAGCAATGGTTAGGCCCATTGCCTCGGCCATGTCAACCGGTTCATCTGATGGGGTTGTAAAATCAAACCCATGCAATAATGAAGCAAGCATTAGTTGCATAACTTGGAGGCCGAATGACACTCCAGGACACATTCTTCTTCCACTCCCAAATGGTATCAATTCAAAATCTTGTCCCCTAACATCAATATCCTTGTGCCTTGTAAGAAATCTTTCTGGTTGAAATTGGCATGGCTCCTCCCATACACGTGGATCGCGCTGAATCTTCGAAGCATTAACAAACAGCTGGGTGCCTGCAGGGACGTGGTAACCATTAACGACGCATTCTTCTATAGACTCGTGAGGTAGTAAAAGTGGTGCAGCAGGGTATAAACGCATTGTTTCCTTGATAATGGCCTGCAAGTAAACCAAATTCCTTATGTCTGATTCATTCACTTGCCTTCCAGTGCCAACCTGAATGTCTAATTCATCTTGTGCCTTCTTCAGAGCATCGCGATTGTTGAGAAGTAAAGAAATAGCCCATGTCAACGTAATTACTGAGGTGTCTGCGGCCGCCACTATTACAGTCTGCAAATTAAAAGCATTAAGCAACCTATGACATACCTATAACAATACAAAACATGCACGCACATAAGCTTTAGCACATAATTTACCGCGCATATTCCTTTAATGACAGTGTCAGAATCGCGATCCGAAAGCTTTTCTGCATTATTACCAAGCAAGGACAACAACACATATATGAAATCCTCGTCGCCCTTAACTTCACCAGAAACTCTTTTCATCTTGTGCTCATCCAACCATTCTTGCAAAATTATGTCAAAATATTTAGCTGTCTTGCTCATTAATCTTTCATATCCTCCGATATCTAGCCATCTCAGAAAGGGCAACGCATCAGACACCACGAACTGACCGGATAAGGCATTGAACTTTGTTATTTGCTGTTGCCAATCATTCACCTCTTGTGATTGTGAAGTATGACGTTTTCCTGCAATTATTCTCAAAATAATGTCAAGTACTGCGCCCTCTAGCCAATGGATCATCTCCACGGGAACTGCTTTACGTGAACTGCTGCTGCTTATGCAATTCTTGTATAACCTCTGGATTGAAGCCTTCACTTCAGATTCACATAAATGTTTTAGCTTCTGAAGGCGATGATTTGATAGAAGCTCAATTGTGGCTATCTTACGTGACTGACGCCAGTAGTTGCCATATGGTGCGAAGCCTATGATGGAAAAGTTGAACCCGAAAAGCTCCATGGCCATTGTTTTGGGGCGACTTGCAAAAGCCTTGTCATTTGTGGTAAAACACTCCTTGGCAATTTCCCAGTTGCTTACCACTAAAGCTTGTTTCACTCCCAACTTCAAAGTAAATATGGGTCCATATTTGTCAGCCATGTTGCCCAAAACTCTGTGAACCGGCTCTGGCCCTCGTAAGAGATGTAGGTGGCCTATCAAAGGCCATGCTTCCCCTGCTGCCGGTGGTTGTTGAGCTTGCTTTTTCTTGAGTGTACTTTTTTGCCCATTTCTTGAAATCAGTAGGAAAATTGAGAGGAATATCAATGAGACCGAAATTGCTGCAGCAACAGTTGTTTCTATTGAAAGATTATTCATGGCCATTCCTTTGCAGCTGGTTCGGGGACTCTGAATGAAGAGGTTACTTCAGAGCAATGTCTATACAGTATATAGATAACATTTTAAGGGTATATGACGTAAACGTAGGGTCTGCTCGTTGACAAACCTGTGCTAATCCTATGGTCAGTTTTATACATCAGGGACCACCACAATGGCCGAGGTTTTCGACAATGTTATCTTTTTCTTGTTCATCAATGATTTTTATGCAGCATATTTTGTGGCTGCCAAAGAATCGTGATAAACGTAGATACGACCTCTATTGTAATTTCATCCTTTAAAATAGTTGGAGATAATGGTGGGATGTGATATTTTTATGGGAGGACTGATGGTGGTCCCAATTGGAAGCAGTTAATCATTGAGCAAAGGGATGAGTTTTTTGCTCAAGGCTGGAAAATAACCGTTAACGTTTTGTCTTTGAATTTGCATAATCTTTTGTCCTTCGCGGCATGCCATGCATAGCTCTATCAAGGACTTGGTCAAATTCATTTGCCCTAAATATGAAAAATTGTCTAGGATAACAAAAATACATGGTCTCTTGAATATCATGGGTCGGGAAGCATAAGCCGAACTATGGTATCAGCAACACAAAAGAAAATTAATCTTTTGCCCATCAATTATATTGTTTTATCCTTGGGGTCCATTTAGTTTTTGCATTGCAAAAATTCTATTAAATACCAATTTTTTTTTCACCCTTAGATTTTGTCACCTACAACTATACTATGCAAAAAAATAGTAAGGATAAGAATAATAGTTTTGACCTTTATTTTTATGCAAAAAATAAAATACTTTTTCTTCCCTAATAAAATTCCTATAATTCTAAATTCACCATCATTTTCAGTTTTATCATTTTTCAATCACCCCATTTTCTAACTTTTTAAAACTCTTTAATTATGCCAGACTCAAAATCTAGATGGAATATCAATCGAGCAAGGGCAATTCAGTCGATTGTCTGAAAAGATTGGAGTCACTGGAGAGGAATAGGCCATTATGAACAGCACATGCAGTAGGCTCAACTCAAAGCCTCAAAACGCAACAAGCCTCAGTTCTGTGGATCATTTTAGTGTTTCAGCAACTCACGTTTCAATCACGTGTGTTTTTAAACCCCAGCACCAGCCGCCAAACCGATGTCGCATCCTCACAATGTTTGAATTCACTACATACTCAACAGTCATGATAATTTTTAGAGGTTATTCGATTGAGTTATTTTCTTAAATTTTTATTCTATAAGGTATACGCTTGAGAAATGCTGAAAAAAATATATTTTTTTATGCTACTAAAAATTTTAGATTTCTTAATTTTACGTAAGTTTGAAAGAACCATGCTTTTTTTCTTTACATTTATACAAAAAAAAATTGATGTAAAAATTATAAAATTCGGAACTTCTATTTTTAATATATTTCTAAATACTAATTAATATTTTTTCCAATTTGTAATTTAAACTAATCATCAAAAGAATTAATACAATACAATGCGATGAAACAATATAGGCCCTTAAAAATAAAAAATATTACGATGAAGTAACAAATATTATACGCTGTTAATTTATTACATTTTAATGCAACGCACCAAACATTAAACAATACAATGCAATGTAACGTGCCAAACTGACTTTTAATGTCAGGCAGTGTGCTAAAAGCATGGTGACACTCGAAGACGTAAGCATTTATTCCCCAAGTTGTTGAAAAGTAAAACTTATTTACTTCCATTAACAAGTACAGCAGTCAATTTAATCATATGCAGCGGCATGAAGGCGCGGACTAAGGATCACTTCAAGTGGAGTAGCTTTAGCAATGGTTAGGCCCATTGCCTCTCCCACGTCAACCGGTTCATCCGATGGGGTTGCAAAATCAAACCCATGCAATAATGAAGCAAGCATTAGTTGCATAACTTGGAGGCCGAATGACACTGCAGGACACATTCTTCTTCCACTCCCGAATGGTATCAATTCAAAATCCTGTCCCCTCGCATCAATATCCTTATGCGTTGTAAGAAATCTTTCTGGTTGAAATTGACATGGTTCCTCCCAGACACGTGGATCGCGCTGAATCTTCCAAGCATTAACAAACAGTTGGGTGCCTGCAGGGACGTGGTAACCATTGACGACGCATTCTTCTATAGACTCGTGAGGTAGTAAAAGTGGTGCAGCTGGGTATAAACGCATTGTTTCCTTGATAATGGCCTGCAAGTAAACCAAATTCCTCGTGTCTGATTCATTCACTTGCCTTCCAGTGCCAACCTGAATGTCTAATTCTTCTTGTGCCTTCTTCAGAGCATCGCGATTGTTGAGAAGTAAAGAAATAGCCCATGTCAACGTAATTACTGAGGTGTCTGTAGCCGCCGTGATTAGAGTCTGCAAATTAAAAGCTGTAAGTAATCCGCGACATACCTATAAAAATACAACACACACACACAGGTAAGCTATTCATGATCATGTAATATACCACGCATATTCCTTTAATGACAGAGTCAGCATCGCGATCAGGAAGCTTTTCTACATTATCATCAAGCAAGGACAACAACACGTACATGAAATCCTCTTCGCCCTTAACTTCACCAGAAACTCTTTTCATCCTGTGCTCATCCAACCATTGCTGCAAAATTATGTCAAAATATTTGGCCGTCTTGCTCATTAATCTCTCATATCCGCCAATGTCTAGCCATCTCAGAAAGGGCAAAGCATCAGACACCACGAACTGACCAGTCAAGGCAGCTAACTTTGTTATTTGCTGTTGCCAATCATTCACCTCTTTTGATTGTGAAGTATGACGTTTTCCTGCAATTATTCTCAAAATAATGTCAAGTACTGCGCCCTCTAGCCAATTGATCATCTCCACCTGAACTACTTTGCGTGAACTGCTGCTGCTTATGCAATTCTTGTATAACCTCTGGATTGAAGCCTTCACTTCAGATTCACGCACATGTTTGAGCTTCTGAAGGCGATGATTTGATAGAAGCTCGATTGTCACTATCTTACGTGACTGACGCCAGTAGTGGCCATATGGCGCAAAGCCTATGCCCAAAGAGTTGTACCCCATAAGCTCTGCGGCCATTAATTTGGGGCGACCTGCAAAAGCTTTGTCATTTGTGGTAAAACACTCCTTGGCAATTTCCCAGTTGCTCACCACTAAAGCTTGTTTCACTCCCAACTTCAAAGTGAATATGGGTCCATATTTGTCAGCCATGTTGCCCAAAACTCTGTGAGCCGGCTCTGGCCCTCGTAAGAGATGTAGGTGGCCTATCAAAGGCCATGCTCCCCCTGCTGCCGGTGCTTGTTGAGCTTGCTTCTTCTTGAGTGTACATTTTTGCCCATTTCTTGAAATCAGTAGGAAAATTGAGAGGAATATCAATGAGAACAAAATTGCTGCAGCAACTGTTTCTATTGAAAGATTATTCATGGCCATTCCTTTGCAGCTGGTTCGGGGACTCTGAATGAAGAGGTTACTTCAGAACAATGTCTACACAGTATATAGATAACATTTAAGGCTATGTGACGTAAACGTAGGGTCTGCTCGTGACAAACCTGTGCTAATCCTATTGTCAGTTTTATACATCAAGGACCACCACAATGGCCGAGATTTTCGACAATGTCATCTTTTTCTGATTCCTCAATGATTTTTATGCAGCATATTTGGTGGCTGCCAAAGAATTGTGATAAACGTAGATACGACCTCTATTGTAATTTCATCCTTTAAAATAGTTGGAGACAATAGTGGGATATGATATTTTTATGGGAACGGTAAAACGTAACTTACGGCTGCTGTCGTTTTCTGCGGCCAATATCATTGAGCCCCCTATTTTTTTAATTATTTATATTTTATCTATAAATATTATAATTATTTATTTATGATAAATTTCATTAAGCTCCTATATTATTAGTTATTTATATTTTATTTATAAATATTATAATTATTTTCCTTTACCTTTATTATAAAATTTCATTAAAATCTTTATATTTTTTTCATTTTATTTAAATATTTAAAGTACTAAACTAACCTCTATAATTATTAATTCTAAAAATATTATTATTAAAATTAAAAATATTAAAAAAATTATAATTAAAATTTCATTAAAATCTTTATATTTTTTTATTTTATTTAAATATTTAAAGTATTAAACTAACCTCTATAATTATTAATTCTAAAAATATTATTATTAAAATTAAAAATATTAAATAAATTATTATTATAATAAAAAGTTATTATAATTAATTAATTAAAATTTATTATTATTATAATTAATTAATTATTATTATTATTATAAAAAGTTATTATAATTAATTAAAATTTTATTTACGTTTATTATAAAATTTTATTAAAATTTTATATTTTATATTTTATTTAAATATTTAAAGTATTAAAATAACACCCATAATTATTAATTCTAAAAATATTGTTATTTAAATTAAAAGAAAAAATTATTAAATAAATTATAATTATAATTATTATATTAAATAATAATAATTAATTATTATAATTAATTAATACATTAACAATAATTAATAATATTTTTATTTAAATTAATAATATAAATAATTATTTTTTGATAAAAATATTACTAAAATAAAAATAAATTATAAAAGTATAAATGAAAAATATTTTTATAAAAGATTAATTTAAATAAAGAATATTTTTAAATTCTAAAAATACTCTTCAATTAAATTAAAATATAATAATTATTAAATATATTATACTTATAATTATTATATTAAATTGTTATTATTATTAAAATTTATTATAATTAATTAATATATTAACAATAATTAAATTTTTATGACATGTTAGTTACAATAACACACTAATATTAATAAAAAATTTATTTAAATTAGTACTAAAAAAATACTATCTTCTCTTAAAAAATTACAACATCTCATTTTCTATTACTCTATCAATAAAATTTTTAATATTATTACCATTCATCTTCTTTATAATATCATCTCATAATAATTTTTATTTTCATAATAAAAGATTTAAAAAATAAGTAAAATAATGAATTAAAGTTATCTCAATAATTAATTATTTATGATTATTATTGTTAATTATTATTATTAATTTAAATTAAATTATTATCAATTATTGTCAATATATTAATTAATTATAATAAATTTTTTCATAATAATAATAATAATTTAATATAATATTATAATTATAATATATTTAATAATTATTATATTTTATTTTAAATGAAGAGTATTTTTAGAATTTAAAAATACTCTTCATTTAAATTAATCTTTTATAAAAATATTTTTTATTTATATTTTTATAATTTATTTTTATTTTAATAATTTTTTATTAAAAATAATTATTTATATTATTAATTTAAATAAAAATATTATTAATTATTGTTAATGTATTAATTAATTATAATAACTTTTTATTATAATAATAATAATTTATTATAATAATTATAATTATAATTTATTAAATATTTTTAATTTTAATAATAATATTTTTAGAATTAATAATTATAGAGGTTAGTTTAGTACTTTAAATATTTAAATAAAATAAAAAAATATAAAAATTTTAATGAAATTTTATAATAAATGTAAAGAAAAAGAATTATAATATTTATAAATAAATTATAACTAATTAATAATATTAGGGCTTAATGAAATTTGTCATAAATAAAAAATTATAATATATTTTATTAAAATATAAATAATTAAAAGAATAGAGGGCTCAATGATATTTGTCGCAAAAAACGACAGCAGCCGAAAACGTAACTTACGCGTTCCCTATTTTTATGGGAGGCTCTAAATATCAGCAACAGAAATCCAACACGTGTTTTATTTTAATTATGAAAAGTTATCAGGTATGACAAACGGACGTGGTCTTAATAATAATGCATAACACAAATAAAAATTAATTAATTTTTTGTCCACCAATTATCACCGGCTCCGTTTAGTTTTTGTCATTACAAAAATTCTATTAAATACCATTTTTGTTCATCCTTAGATTTTTCTCCCTACAACTATATTGCACCAAAAATAATAATAAAAAATTATAATTTTGACCTTTAGAAAATGTTGTTTTGAACGTTAATTGTTGTTATCTTATTAGTATAATAAGTTTTAGACAAAGATACAAGTAGTTAAAAATAAGAAACTTGACAGATTTGGATATTATTCTTTTAAATAGAAGTCATGAGTTTCTTTTTAAATAAAAAGTAATTAAATTTGAGTGATGGTACTCTTTTTTATTCTTTCAATAGCCTATTTCTTAATCACCCGTCATTAATTTTAAAATACATTTTATTTGCCAATAAAATTTTATAATTCTAAATTTACCTCATTTTCGGTTTTATCATTTTTCAATCATCTCATTTTAAATTGTTGAATTTTGATGATGGTATAATAGGATTACAGAGTTACGTTGAGAAATAAAAAATTATGTTAAAATTTATGATGGGATTAATTGAGTAGTGGAAGTTGGTGAGAGCAGTAAAACGGGATTCCAATTTAACCTCTCATTAAATTTTTAGAAATATAAATAACTATTTACCTGTATAATCTAATGAATTTTAGAGCCAATTTGAGAATGCTATAGCTATTAAAAAATATTGTTATTAGTTGTGTTGTAAAAATAATTAATTGTGAAGAAAATCGATTAAGTGTTTGGTAAATTTTATTTTCAAAAGTACCGCGAGTTTGCAAAATAGTTATAGATATTTAGTAAATTTTACTTTTAAACTGCTGAGAGATATAAATGACTAAAATACACATAATATGTCAATATAATATTTTTAATTTTGTATTAAAATAGTTTTAAAAATTAAAATTTATAATATATTAATTTTTTATTTTTATCTTAAAACAATTGATAATTAAATTTATAATATTACAATATAAATTTAATAATAATTCAATCAAAAAATTGATATTAATAAATTTATATTGATGAATTATAATAATTATTTATTAAAATCTTGATTTTTTAAATTTTAATAAGAATAATTTTGAGTTTAGGTCATAATTTTAAGGATATTTATAGAATTAGATTAAAAGATAAAATTGATTATCAAAATTAGAATTTAAAAATTACTCATTTCCTATTTTCAAAATCAATATAGTAGGACTGATTTTAATAGAAGTTATTTTAATTTTTTTAATCAAATACTACAATTAATTTTTAAATTTTTTAAAAGAAGTCCAAAACACCTTAACTTGTTTTAAATTTATCATTGTCTCTTAAGTCTTAACCATCTGTGTGAATTCACTTGTCCATGAACATAATCCATGACTAACCAAGATTTAAGGGGCAATGTGACAATATCATAAAAAGGAGGTCTCAATTCGCAATTACGGAAAGTCAATCCTCGAAATAAAACTGCCGATGTATTTTCAATGGCCCAAACGTACTTTTGAGTCGAGCAAACAACAAAATCTCGCTAGTGGCCGCCTTCATCCCTTGCAGAAAACAGAATGGTTTGTGAAGTGCGTTATCTTTCGGATTCCAAAAATATACTTATTGAGGAAAAAAAAGAATTGTTTTTATTTAATATAGATTTGATTTATTATTTTATTTTTTCTGCGACAGAATTTCAAGCGTCAGAACTGTGGCCGCATATAAGCACAGCCGTGGCCACGCCAACTTCATCCGCTGCTCCAACTGCGGCAAATGCTGCCCCAAAGTATACATCTTTGCTTCTATTTTTGTATCGCATTAATTAATTAAAATTTGATTCCCTGTTTTGTTTTGTTCATTTTGATAAAAATTAAGAAACATTGAGAATTTTGCCCTCCCAAATGAGACAATTGTGTGGCATTACGAGAAAGAAGATTAATTTTTTTTAGTTCTTCCATATTTTTGTAAACTTGTTTCATGGTAAGTTTTGCAAGTATATTGGTCAAATCAAACAGTTAGACTAGAGCCGCAATGATGTTAAGTTTGCATTTAAAAATTCATTAATATGCCCTTTGTTTATTATAATTTGACACATTTTTTTTAAATTTTTTATTTTGGGTTGTGAATGGATGAAAGAACAAGGCCATTAAGAGGTTCCTTGTAAGGAATATTGTTGAGCAAGCTGCTGTTAGAGATGTGTAGGATGCTTGTATCTTTGACAATAAATATCTGGCACACGTGTTATTGTTTCTCTTCTTCTGTTATTAATTATACATTATTTGAATGGTAAATAATGGGAATCTTTTATATTCTATGCAGACTATGTGCTGCCTAAGTAGTATGCAAAGATACAGTATTGTGTCTCCTGTGCAATTCACTCGCATGTGGTGAGAGTTCTCTCACACACTGAACGCAGGAATCATGAACCGCTGAAGTGTTTTATAAGACGCAGGGTATTTTTTCATGTTTCTATTGAGATTTTTTAATTTGGGTTTTGGCTAGTGCTCTCTGATCATATTGATTTTTAGAGTGATTTATGGGTTATAGATTAAGGCAGATAGACCACTTAGCTAGTTTGTTTTATCACAAGGATTTCCTTACTAGCAGTAGTAATTTTTTGATACAGTATGTTAAAGAAATATACTACTGGGTTAGCCAAAGGATGAAAAAACAGAGACAGTTATATATCTACGTGGTAGCTTTTCCCTCTGTTTTAGAGACAACCAAAAGCTCAAATTGAGGATGTTTTTGATCTTGTGCTAATTGCTGTGTGATATCTTTAGCATTTGAAAAATGGTTAAGCATGTTAGTTTTGCATGGCCTTTGTTTGTGCTCGCGCACTTAAAAATTTTCTTCATTCGCTGCTGAATGTGTGTGTGTGTGTGTTTTTCAGGATGATTTGCCAAAGCCTGGTCGGCCTGGTTAAGCGCCATGCCCAGCCCTTGGAGTTGGAGTGCCAGTTCGCCCGTGAACAGTAACTCCATTCATAATCTGCTATTATGTTTTAAGATACCTCAAAAACTTGAATCTTTTTGGGAAGTTTCAATGTTACCCAGTCATTCTTTTTGAAAGTTTTAAGAATTATTGTTGAATTTTTGAAATTTTTAATTATGATCAGATCATAAAATTTTGAAGCAGTAGGAATTCATTATAGGATATTGAAAAATTTATTTCACATTTGTTTCATTAAGTTTTATAGGTTTTTGTTGTTTACTTTTTTGAGGTCACTAAGTCAGATTTACTGTCACCTAAAGATTAAGGTGAAATTAGAAATCTCTATCTTAAAAGACCTCTGGAATTAACATATTTTCTAAAATTGAGACTTGAATTTTTTTTAAATTTTAATGTAAATTTTTTTAAATTTTAGTGTTAATAAATTAAGCAGATTTGTTTTACTTTATTTATAATTAAATTTTTTTTAATAAAAAAATTAGAATTGAACACGAAAAGAGACTATAACGAAAAGAATACTATAAAATAATCCTAAATCTATATTTTTGAGTTACCATAAACTTTTACCCATCATTCATGATAAAATTTTTTTCTAGATCTGTTCATGTGCCATTACCAACCCACCTCCACTTCCCAATTAAACCTAACATTTTTGTGATGTGTGTAACACCATGATAAGAGCCCATTCATAGGACCCCTAACACCACCTGTGAGCTAGAACCCAGGAAGAACCGCTTCAATTAGAACATCCTTCAGCTATAAATTGAACTGAGTTTGGCGTATTGTGATATATATGTAAATTTTTTTCTTGTATAATAAAATGTTACGTGCTAAACGCAGTGTGAGTAACACTCAAAGGCATAAACGTATTTAATCACTAAGTTATTGAAAAGTGTAACTTAATTACTTTGCATTAACGGGAACAGAAGCCAATTTAACCATATAAATAGGCAGAAAGGCGCGGACTAAGAAGCACTTCAAGTGGAGTAGCTTTAGCAGAGGTTAGGCCCATCGCCTCAACCATGTCAACCGGTTCATCTGATGGGGTTGTAAAATCAAACCCATGCAATAAGGAAGCAAGCATCAGTTGCATAACTTGAAGGCCGAATGACACTGCAGGACACATTCTTCTTCCACTCCCAAATGGTATCAATTCAAAATCTTGTCCCCTAACATCAATATCCTTATGCCTTGTAAGAAATCTTTCTGGTTGAAATTGACATGGCTCCTCCCATACACGTGGATCGCGCTGAATCTTCGAAGCATTAACGAACAGCTGGGTGCCTGCAGGGACATGGTAACCACTGAGGGTGCATTCTTCTATAGACTCGTGAGGTAGTAGAAGTGGTAAAGCAGGGTATAAACGCATTGTTTCCTTGATAATGGCCTGCAAGTAAACCAAATTCCTCGTGTCTGATTCATTCACTTGCCTTCCAGTGCCAACCTGAATGTGTAATTCATCTTGTGCCTTCTTCAGAGCATGGGGATTGTTGAGAAGTAAAGCAATAGCCCATGTCAATGTAACTGCTGAGGTGTCAACAGCCGCTACAATTAGAGTCTGCAAATTAAAAGCAGTAAGCAATCTATGACATTTGCATAACAATACAAAACACAGACACATAACCTTTTCGTGAGCATATAATATACCACGCATATTCCTTTAATGACAGTGTCAGCATCGCGATCAGGCAGCTGCTCTGCATTATCATCGAGCAAGGACAACAACACATACATGAAATCCTCGTCGCCCTTAACTTCACCAGAAACTCTTTTCATCTTGTGCTCATCCAACCATTCTTGCAAAATGATGTCAAAATATTTAGCCGTCTTGCTCATTAATCTCTCATATCCCCCGATATCTAGCCATCTCAGAAAGGGCAACGCATCAGACACCACGAACTGACCGGATAAGGCAGTGAACTTTGTTATTTGTTGTTGCCAATCATTAACCTCTTTTGATTGTGAAGTGTGACGTTTTCCAGCAATTATTCTCAAAATAATGTCAAGTGTTGTGCCCTCGACCCAATGGATCATCTCCACGGAAACTGCTTTACGTGAACTGGTGCTACTTTTGCAATTCTTGTACAACCTCTGGATTGAAGCCTTTACTTCGGATTCACGTACATGTTTGAGCTTCTCAAGGCGATAATTTGATAGAAGCTCAATTGTGGCTATCTTGCGTGACTGACGCCAGTAGTTGCCGTATGGCGCGAAGCTTATGACCGAAAACTTGTACCCCAAAAGCTCCATGGCCATTGTTTTGGGGCGACTTGCAAAAGCTTTGTCATTTGTGGTAAAACATTCCTTAGCAATTTCCCAGTTGCTCACCACTAAAGCTTGTTTCACTCCCAACTTCATGGTGAATATTGGCCCATATTTGTCAGCCATGTTGCCCAAAACTTTGTGAGCTGGCTCTGGCCCTCGTAAGAGATGTAGGTGGCCTATCAAAGGCCATGCTCCCCCTGCTGCCGGTGCTTGTTGAGCCTGCTTCTTCTTGATTGTCCTTTTTCGCCCATTTCTTGAAGTCAATAGGAAAATTGAGAGGAATATTACTAGGGCTGAAATTGCTGCAGCAACAGTTGATTCTGTCGAAAGATGGTCCATGGCAATTCCTCTGCGGCTGGCTCGGGGATCAAGAATGGACAGGTTATTCCACGGCAATCTTTAAACAGTATATAGATAACATTTGGGCGCATATGACGTAAACTTAAGATCTGCTCGTTGACAAACCTTTTCGACCACGGCATCTTTTTTTTTTTTTTTTTTTAATGGATCCATACAGCCAATCTGGCGGTTTGCTAAACAAATGTGATAGACATAGACATGGCTTCTCTTGTAATTTCAACCTTTAAAATGGCTCCAGAACAAATGGCTGGAGATTGTTCTGGGACAGTGGGATATGATATTTTTGTAGGGGACGTGGTAAAATTCATTTGCTCAAAACGTCAGGCACAGTTGATAAATATGATTGTTCTGGGGCAGTCGATATGATAAATATGATATTTTTATGACATTATACTGTTGAATATGGTGAAAGAGTAATTATGGCAATTGCTTGCATGTGGGTACACACCCACACCCACACCCACACCCACAAACAGACCATATAAGTGCATATGACTTAAGCATAAGGCCATAACAAGCAAGAATTGTAAGCCGTAGCTCATGGACAAACCTATGGTAATTCCATATATGGTGAGCGCTCAGTCTGAAACAAGAACCATAATGGGGGATATTTTTCAACAATGTCATAATTTTTTCAGAGGATTCACCAATTATTTTTAACACAGCCAATTTGGTGGCCGCCAACAATCGTAATTTCAACCTTTAAAGTTGGAGATATTGCAGGGGTATTAGAGTTGGAGATGTTCTAACTTTTTATGAATACAATCCAATTCATGGTTTTTTTTTTACATATTAAATTATCATAATTTTTTCTTATCGAAACTTGAAACAGCGGAAAAATAATAATATTAAGAAAAGAGCTAGAAAAAAAAACTTAGAATTTATCAGTAAATTATGAAGAACATTTAAAAAAATCAACATTTATTTACAATATAAAGAAAGTATTTGAAGGAACCAATGAAAATTGAGGAACAAGTCTAATCAAATAAAAAATAAATCTTTTATCCATCACTTTTTTTTGTTTTAGCACTTGGGTCCATTAGTGTTTGTCATTCCAAAAATTCTATTAAATACCTTTTTTTTTTTACCCTTAAATTTTTGTCCCAACAACCATATTACATTAAATATATATATATATGGTTTTGACCTTTAGCAAAAAGTCATATTGAACATTGATTGTTATGTGTTATCACATACAACTATAATAAATATTATTCTCTAAAGTAGAAATCATGTGTTTTTTTTTTAATAAAAAGTAATTAAATTTAAGTGATGATACTTGAACCCTATTTATTAACCATCCCATCATTAACTTAAAAAAAAAATGCCCAATCTAATCTTCCTAATTCTAATTTACCCTCATCTTTAATTTTATTATTTTTCAATCACCCACTTTTAAAACTTTTAAAACTCCTTAATAATGCCAGGCTTAACCACCCGACCCATGACCAAGTGGTGAGATACTATTTTCATAGTTTAAATTCCCACAAAAATACTATAGGGGACTTAATTTTTTTCCTCAATTATAATATATAATTGGGTAAAAGCAGTCTTGTTTCTTTTAAAAAATTATGAGTGGAGGACATCCCTAAAAAATTAGTGAGTGTTAAAATTTAGACAATAATTTTAAACAATAGTTTTATGTAATATGAATTATAATCTTGAATAATAATTTTATGTAATAAAACAATAATACTAAGCTTAAAATATATGTACTAGTTCTAATAATAATCTACATCAGTCAGTCAAGTAAGTCCAATTCAATCAACTTGTTGATGAGGAATCCAAACAAAAGCTATTATCCAACCATGAAAGTGTAGAATCTGGAATTCTAAAAGGGTTTTAGCAAGTTCTTACAATTTTTTGTTTGTAGGAATCTAGACAAGTGACGAGAGAGATTTGGCTTTTGTGACTGAAAATCTAGATATTATTTTTTCTTTTTCTTTTTTTTAAAGTAAACGATTAAAGTTATTGAAAGATTATGAAAGATACAATATTCAATTATTTTAATTATTGTTTAATTATGTTAATAAATTCTCCCATATTAATAATTCAATTTCAATATTTTTTCCACTCATTCAACAATCTCAATTTCACTGAGGCATGGTTGTCAAAAATTTCAAAAGGGAGATCTTAATTGCTGCTTTTGCAAGAGAAATAGAGTTGGTAGACACTGAAAGAGTATGTGTAAAAGGATTAAATTATTGATAATGGTATAATAGGATTACAGAGTTATGTTAGAGAGATAAAAAATTATTTTAAAATTTCTGATGGGTTAACTGAGTAATTGAGGCTGTTGAGAGAGATAAAAAGGATAAACAATAGTCTCTCATTAAATTTTCAGAAATATAAATAAGCTTTTGCTTGTATAATATGATCGAATTCTAATTTATTTTGAATCTATCATGATCTTTTAGGTCTTAATTGGTTGTCAAAATTTACTTATCTATAAACAAATTCACTCCTAGCTATCCAAGATAAAAGGGTCAATGTGAAAAAAATATAAAAAATAAGTCTCAATTCGTAATTACGGAATGTCACTCCTCCTTGTAAAGTTGCCAAGTAACTTTAAAGTGTTAAGAATTATTGTTGAATTTTTTAGATTTTGAATTTTGATGGAAATTGTTGACTGCTAGAAAATGTATATTTATAAAGAAGAATATTATCATTTTATATTTTATGTTCTACTAACTTCCTTCCTTTTATGTATTTAAGTCTCTTGTAATTTTAATTATGTATATTTTATC
Source organism: Aegle marmelos (assembly GCA_030449875.1). Taxonomy (NCBI): domain Eukaryota; kingdom Viridiplantae; phylum Streptophyta; class Magnoliopsida; order Sapindales; family Rutaceae; genus Aegle; species Aegle marmelos. The sequence continues at coordinate 24,843,487 of JASUUL010000143.1, forward strand.
ATAATTAAGTATTTTATATATTTTAGGGGCATTTTGGTTATTTCATTATAAACAAAATATTGAATGGTAAAATGGACAGCAAATATGAACTCAGAATAGTCACTTAAAAGGAGTATAAAAATATAAATGTTACTGTTCATAGGTACGATACTATTCATAATACTGTTCAAGATACTATTCATATATATTGTACGGTGATGTGATATTGACCAATGACGTGACACTAACCAATAATGTAGCAGTGATTTGAGGAATGATGTAGTATTAATTAATTATGTGGCGTTGACTGATGAGGTGTCACAATCTTATTAGATTAAAAATATTTATGCACTGTTGACCGATTACATGATAGTATATTAGTGGATTAGAAAAATATGTATATGGTACATGCATATACACAAGATAATATCTTTGATGATGTGTTCAAACCAATTAGAATTTGTCATGTGGCGCAATCTTGTGCGTCCAAACTGTTTTAATCCAATGGCTATGATTTACTCATTGCATCTATAAAAAGAGGGCTCCTCCTCTAAGTTGATACCCTGAGTTCAATTTTGAGCTCTAGTTTCTCTAATTCATTCTCCATATTGTATTTTTTACGTATTTTAATAAAATTTCTATTTTATCCCTAGTTCAAATATGAGTAGCAAATTTTCTTTCAAGCTTGGGTTAAAGGTAAAGTCTCAACATGTTTCATGGGCTTATTTTAGTAAATTTATTTTCTTTTCTCCTCTAATTTTTATGGATATTTTGACTTTTCGTTAACAGACAGTAATAATATAATTATTACTATTTGGTACGATTAGCCCTTAATACTATATTAATTAAAGCGTGGTTCATGAAAAGTGGACATCCCCCTCATGATTTAATTAGTACTAATAAAGAACATTAAACTCGGATGCATGTTGATGCAGATCTATATACGCAAAGCGCTTTATTATAATAGTTGCTACTTTAATTTATTCCTGTCATTTCATTTTAAACTTTAAGATCATTTAAGTTAATTTCACTATAATTCAACACAATTAAAATCTACGTCCTTATGGGATCAACACTCATAACCATTAATCTATTCTATAATAGATTTATATACTTACAAGTTCAGTAAAATTTACACAATATGAATCATAAAATTTTGTAGTGCTAGTAATTCATTTAAGTATATTATGAAGATTATTTCACATTTATTCTATTAAATTTGGTAGGCTCAACTTATTTGTTCTTTTTAAGATCATCAAGTCAAGCTTACTGTCACACGACTCACACACCAAGACTAAGGTAAAATTAAGAATCTCTATCTTAAGAGACTTTTGGAATTAATATGATTTTAAGTAAGAAAAGTTAGTTGTAAAATAAGTTAATAATAAACATGTATGCATATTTAATGAGATTCTTAATTTTATGTTAGCTAATAATATGGATATTTGCTTTCTCTAATATTTATATATTTAGTTGATAACATGAAAAAGGAATAATATATATAGGGATTTTAATATTGAAATTTCAATTTGACTCCTAATAACATGTAACACTCATTATGATGAACTTCATAACTTATGAAATTTTTAATTACAATCTAATAGATAAATGTCATACTAGTTGGATTCAAAATAAATAATAAGGAGGCTAAATCCTGACTTTTAATGTATGATATGTTGTGAACATTTATCAAATACATATAATATATCACTTAAATACTCCTTAAATAGATAAAATGTTGTTAACTATTACGCCGGGTAAAAGTACTCATTTGAAATTCATTAGATACAGCATATATGTATAAAATGTTGGTTTATTCTTCCAAGAAATAGATGACATTTTGTATAATCTTTAATCCAGAGTGAAAATTAAATTACTTGCCGCAATATAACATGTTGGATAAACACAAGGGACTTGTATGATGTATCATTTATATTTTCAAATATGTACCTTTGCTAGCCTTTTTTTCTCTCCCAACCCCTCCAAATAAAATGAGTAACCAATATTGAGTCTTGAATTTTTTTTTTGAATTTTAATGCTAATAAATTAAGTATATTTGTTTCACTTTATTTAAAATTAAGTCAATCTTTTTTTTTAACTGAAATTGGAACATTAAGAGAGATTTTGAGGGAAAAAAATGCTAGAAAAAAATCATAAATCTATATTATTTCAACTATGATGTATATTGATTTATTTAAATAAAATTAATTTAAATATTAATATGTTACATTAGTTAATTTATGGGAATTATGCCAACCAATTCCTCGCCTGAAACTATATCAAAATCAAATTTGGATCATATGCTTAGCTGAGTTTTTACTAAATTGGTTTAAATATTATTATGTTATATTTACTATGATGTATATTGATTTAATAACTAATGTAACATAATAATATTTAAATAAAATTAATTTAAATATTATTATGTTACATTAGTTAATTTATGGGAATTATGCCAACCAATTCCTCGCCAGAAACTATATCAAAATTAAATTTGGATCATATGCTTAGCTGAGTTTTTACTAAATTTTGTGAAATCTTATGACACGTGTCATAATTGTTTTCAATGGCTGAGGTTTATTTTTTCTTATTAAATGCATTTATTAACAAGCCTCGACCACCAGTGATTAACGCAAAGGGAATTTTTTATTAAAGAAACTTTATTAACTCAAACTCATTTTATTAACAGGCTTTTTCTTTTTCTTTTTTTTAATTTCATTTCCCTTCGTCACTCATTTTCTTTTAAAAAATTCACAATAACTTTATTAACAAAAAATGATTGATATAAAAAGAAAAAAAAAATCCTGTGGATATGTGAATAAATTTTTCGTTTCAGTTCTTCGAAATTGATTCATGAGGATATTAAATTTCATATATATATGCAAGGAATCTGATTTAGATTTGTTGGATTCAATTTATATAGTGAAATCTTGATTTAGTTTTATAATTTTTTCTCTTTTTCTCTAATCTTTTTTTTTTTTTAAGTTATCAGAATAATTTTAACTTTTATTTACTTCCAATAAACTAAGGTTTGGAGTGGTCATAAGTTCATGAGATTGGAAGAAGAAGGAGGAGGAGGAAATTAGCTGCCCCGAATATTTTAAATGAAAAAAAAAAAAAGAAAAGAAAAGAAAGAAACGTAAGAAGAAGAAAGGGAAGAGTTTGACGAAATTGGAAAGGTTCAGCGGAAACGTTCAGCCAATCTTATAATAATCATTACCAAATAAAAAATTAAGGGGAATAATAGAGCGTTTTTTAATGAGAAAAAAACAAATCTCAGCCATTGAAACAATTATGACTCATGTCATAAAATCCCACAAAGCATAGCAAAAGCTCACCCGAGCAGGGGATCCAAATCCATTAAAATCAATTCATAATTTTTTATTGAAACTCAGGAATCTGTTTCCTCCAAATCAATAATTAAAATAATTTTTATCTAACATTTTCATAACTCATTGCGGCCTTCATTCCGTTCAAAATCTTCCAGTTGGCAAAAAATAAATCCCTTGGGTGCATATGCGCAATCAACTCTTATGTTTACGGATATGCAGTTGCTTCGCTGAATCCTGATTGCCTGAGAAAAAGTTAGGCATGGCTTCTGCAGCAGTCTTCTCAATACCAACATCACTTGGCCTAAGTTTCCTGGCAGTCCTGAAGTTCCTTGGCGATCCTGATGCATCCTACCATGGGACAATTTGTCTTGATTGCATTGGAAGCAACGTGTGACCTACTTGCTGCGTATCCCTCCTGCAGTAGTCACATTAGACATGGTCATTCAAAGAAATGCTGAATGGAGCTGTAAACATTCTTTCTTTATACCCAGTTGAGGGAAGAATAGCTACCCTCTTGTACAGCTTTCCCAAGATATAATCCTTCATATGACTCAAAGACTTGGAATGTAATAAACACTTCAAAGAGTCTACTGCAAGAATACCTTTTGCAAAGCGCTCATCATGGTCTTTAGGGAAGGAGAATTCATCTTTGCACGGCTTGCCATCTAATGAAGTTAGAAAAATTATCAACTCCATGGAATTTCAACACAACAATGCAGACTAAACGAGAGAAGGATAGGATTGTTATTTAACAAAAAGAAGAAATTAACACAAGGCGTGGACCTCATCCAGTTTGATGTATCCAAATGGCAATCTGGGGTCACTTTCATCTATCATCCGTGATAAAAGTTTTTCCAGATCAATTCCTGTGCCATTACCAACCCATCCCCACTTCTCAGCTAAATTTAACATTTCTGTGATGTGTGTAGCATCATGAAGAGGGCCTATCCATAGGGGCCCAGACACAACCAGTGAGCTAGAACCCTGGAAGAACCAACAGAATCAGAACATCCTCCAGCAATAAATTGATCTGAGTCTAGTGGCAATATCAAGAGCAACAGTCTCTACACCAAAGCATGCATCAGATGGACGGGCCTCTGACTAAATTATTGCATTAAGATGAAGTCATACAATAGTATTACTGCAGAGGCAACTCATTTGACCAAGTTCCTCCCAGGAATATGCTTGAGAATTCCCACAATGGTTGCAGTAGCTAATGAAACCATAATGCCTGCCATGAATGGTGAAGCCATTGATAAACATTGCCAATGAGATTTAGTAACTGAACAAAATCGGGACCAAGTATTACCTATTATCTGGTAACGCTTTGCGATGCACTCTGAGCATAACCCTGAAAACAGGTCCATGATAAGAATAGTATGAAAAAAGAGGACTGACATGGTAACCTTGTGCAGAAGCCTCCCGTACCGCCCCACCAATGAGCATCCGCAGACCGATCTCATTCGAATATGGCATGGGGAGAATATATGCTCCATATGAAGCTAAAGAACTAGGAAAAGTCAAAAAATTATAGCTATTATCACTCTGCCACAGCTAGCACGCAAACATCAGATCACATGCATTAAGATGAAAGAAAAGGATAATGCACAAGCGACAAGGTAAAACACAATATCAGAACCCAAAAAAAAGAAAAAAAGAAAAAATTGCATTTATGTTTTCCTGGTTCAGCCAGATATCTTTCGTTTTCAGTTGCTTAAAACCAGGTTTGAAATTGAGAACTACTGGCGGATCATATAGCCTGTAGGAATCAAGAAACCTGTGAAATATAACATTTTTTTTGTTGATAGGCAAAAAATTGGATTTGCACTTCTGAGAAACAATATGACAAAAGAGTCATCCCAATTGAGCTGTAAAACGAATCTTAAGTTCGTTATAAAGGACCTAAAAAGCTAAAACTGCAATGTAATTGCCCATCTAAGCTACAAAACGGATTCAAGCTTCAGTTATTGATCACTTGTAACTTACAGCAGTTGAACTAAAAACTATCCAATTTACTTCATTTAAAGAGGATCAATATCAAACATTTTGAATGCAATCAAATAAATACTCACTTACTTATTAGGCCGGTGACCACCGGAAGAGTAGCCATCAGTGGACGTCAAATACAGCAGCCCATCACGCTTCACTGCATTAAACACTGTCCTCAAAAAACTTGAATCACTCCCAAACGAATCAATATCAATCAAATCAAAAAATTCCCTTTTCAAATAACACTCTGACAAAACTCTATTAGCATCAAAATGAGTAACCACCCATCTTTTTTCATCCCCTGAACCCCTCTCAATACTCTTCAGATTACCCAAAATAACCCTCCTGTGAGCATCGTTTCCGTCATTCGCCATCACAAAATCTGCTTTTGCTTCAGAGAGGTACCGAAGAGAGCGAATTCCGCAACCACACATCACGTCTAAGACGCGTAATCGTTGTTTTGATTGCTTGTACAGCGACGCCGATAGGACCCCTAGGTCACGCCCAGTGGCGCTCTCATGGCGAAAGAAGGTGTCTTCGGTCTCGAACTGGAGACCCCTTTCTGTTTGGTAAGTGGGTTTGTGGTAATTTCCATTAAAGCAATGAATTTGCTGAGAATTTGATGGTTTAGGGTTTGGGTTTTGGGATTTGGGTGATGGCTTGTGAACAAATGGGGAAGGAGATAGGGGTTTTGGGGTTACTGTTAACATGGCGGGAAAATTATGTGGGATAGTTGGACGATCTTCCCGGGGTTTTTATATGGGCGTTAATTGGATAACAGCCACGTCAACCAGTGGGCCCATGAAGTGAATGGGTGGGTGGACCACTCGCACGGTTTTACAAATTTTTGAAGCAACCGTATGTCTTTGGATTGTTTTAGCGATTCTTTCCTTTCCGAGGGTTTCCGTTCGGGGCTTAGGGTTTGTGTTTTACTTCGTTTTTATGTTATATTTTTTCTTTTGGAATGTGAAAGTGAAACATTTGTCTTAGCTAGAACTGACCAATATGCCGCGTTTGTTATTTTTGTTTTTTTCACAGGATGTTGTTTTGTTTGTATTTGTATGAATGGAGGGACTCCAGCAAAGAAGTGGGATTTGAACAAAGCAAGAGAGCAAAACAGAAGAGAAGTAAGAAGCAACCGAATCACTCATTAAAGGTAAAGCTTCTGTTTTTGAATGGAGAATTTAAATATGATGACACATTTGCTTGTTCTATGGTATTGATTGAGATGATGGTACTGTTTCTCTTTTGGGCATATTATTTATACCCCAAAAGATTGTCGAATCAGTCTTCACTATGTCATCAAGTACTGGAAGATACTGTTCACATTACCTGACTGTAACTCGTGTCTCTTTAATTTGAGCAATTATTCATCAAATTTTGTAACCAATTTTAAAGATATTAACTTCTAGATAGTTTTATCATGAATGAAATTTTCCTGTTTTGCTTTCAGAGTAGATATATTCAGCATATGCCTTTGACGAGGGAAAAAAAGGGTTATCTAATTGTTTTTTGTTTGATCAAACTTGGATTTCATTTTCAAAAGTGTACCATTGGCAGTAATGAAGACATTTTTTGCACCACATAATTACAATTAGAGCATGAGAGACAAGATATGGTTGCACTTTCTGCAGTTTTGCCGGATAAGATTTAGAATTTGATTTTGAATATATGTTCAGGTCCACGACGCTGCTATCTATATGAATGTGTGTGATGTGTATTAGAAAAAATTTTTGGGTTATATTCTGGTCCTTTATGGAAAACTAAAGAATTTGGGCCATCATACTAAGAAATTTTTCATTTTACGAACTTAGAGAATGATAAAAGGCGTTAAAAATATCCCAAAGAGTGAAAACACTGAAACTCCATGGATCAGATTTCCTATTGTTAGCACCTCGGAGAGGTGTTACATGTGGTTTTAAAAATTGGCAATAAGATAAATAACATAGAACATCATACAAAAAATATAAACTATAAAGTGGTTCATTTATGTGGGTTTTAGGTTGCTTCAGTAGTAAAAACCTGTAGGGGTGATACAAGAAGTCTGGGTTTCTCTGGACAGGAGATTGGCTTGCCATCATCCTATGCTTCAAAAGGTTTGTTTATAAGCAGTGTTGCATGTACAGGGAGAAATTATCAAGAAATTGAATTAATAGTTTGGGAAATAGTGAATATATTTATATATCAAACATACAAAAAGTCGAAATGATGCTACTCACTACTTATAATTACTGAATACCGATTCCATCAAAACGGCATCAATAGCTAACCTAGGAACATCATGAACTGACTTTGGATTAGGGATAACTAATGAATTGTTTGAGCCACAAGAGAAACTTTTTTCTGTCCATTACGTTTATCGTTCAGGTGAGGAATTCTAACCACACAAAGGAATTCAGCAGCATCCTAACATGTGTTGCTACCTCTATTTCCCTCATGTGGTTGGTAAAAGTGTCAAGTTTATGCAGTGGTTTTGGGGAAAGAAAAGTTTTTCTTTTTCAAACTTTGAAACTGTGATACTTGATGATAAAAAATGATGGCTGCTTTTGATAGAGTTCTAAATATGGTGAAAAAGGAAGGACTTACATTTGGCATATACTTCCATTCGTTAGAGTTAGCCGGATTGTTTTGCCTGATGAATAGTTATATCTGTGCTCGGAGTTATTTTAGTAGTGAAAGTGTTGCATGATAAGACAAGAGGGTCCTGTTGGTTAAATGAAAGAGCAGGATTGCAGGATCCTGGATGTTAGTTCTGTATTACTTTTTGCTGATTGCTAGGTCGTAATGCAATTCTTTTAAGCTGTAGTCTGTGGGAATCAGGTTTTGTTCATCTGAAGTATGCTCTTGACTACCTAGGACATCCTGTATTATGCTTATCTTAAATATCACTTCAGTTGTATTTTCCATTTGCTTATAAAAGACTAAGGGCTTATAAAAGACTAAGGGCTCCTTAGATGATATGAGTGCTGTTGAATGGATATCAGCTCCTTAGTTTGGTCCAAGTTACCGTGGGCCTGAAATGATTTGGACTTACCCTAACAGTTCAGAGAATTTCGTTCATTACTGACCAATTACATTTGTTATTTTCCTAAAAGGTCCGGTGGCATTAGGCAACATGAGTAATTTTACAGGTCTTTGCAATTAATGCACTTTAAAAATAAAATCTGGGAAGGCAGTCTCAGATTTAGCAATGAAGAGGATTATACAATTTATAGTTATCTAAATAATCTGAAACACGTAAAGTAAGAATTTGGGTGCTTCGATGAAATAGATAATAATGCTTTAAATTTCTCTTTCATATTTGTTGTGAATATGTGGAAAGCTAGAAAATTTTAGTATTATACTCTCGTTACATTTAGTGGTTTACTCTGCATTGGCTCATCAATGAAAAAATTAACTTGTTCAATAGAAGGCCTGCAAAACTGAGAAAAGCAAGAAGCTTCTCCAAGTGAAGCTGTGAGATTCAGGGAAAGACCCATCCGGTAGATAGTAAGACTCTTTTCACCTGTAACATGTATTCACATCATTTTCTTATGACATATGCATGCCTTTATCTGTTCACATCTGTTATGCTCTTTTGCAGTAAATACTCTTTCAATTTTAAGGAAAACAACATAAAGGAAAAAAGGAGAAGGGAAAAGTTTTCTCCTTTTCCCCTTTTTCATATCCCCTCTGTACTTATCTTTATTTATTTCCATGATCACAAACTCTTCGCTTTAGATTTGTTCCTCAAGATCTACATCTATTGATATATATCTCACCATCCTTTCCCTCTCCACATGAAAAAAAACCATTGCAACTGTCAAAATATCTTAATAATTTCTGTAATATTGGCTTCAATGTTATATTTTAGAGATTTAGTGTATTTTGTTGCATTCAAAGGCTCATAGAAAACAGTGTCAGAGGCTGGAACAGATACGGAAGTTTGTTGGACATTTATTGATATCACCCAGTGGCTAGTTTTTCTTCTAAACTCTGTGCCAGCTTCCTGGATAAAGGATTAAGTTTCACTAATTTATTAGAGTCTCTATTTCTAGGAATTTATTTAAAATTTCCCTAGATTTTTGCGTGCTTATATCTCCTTAATGTTTCTTTAACTCACTGATTTCTTTTCTTTGCCAAATGTTGTTTTATAGTTCCGAATTTTTACTTTCAAAGGTTTCCAGTTGTGGTCTCAATGTGATCAATCGAATATCAACAATGGGGATTTTTGTTGATGATCTTTCATAGATTTACTTGTCCAATGCTGAAAATGTCAGCTTTCTTAGAGATGGAAGATATTCAAGAAGAATTATTAACCTCACCCTCCCATACATCATCTTCTTCATCTTACTGTTCTCCACCCAATTTCTACCCATTCGCAATTGATGCTGAACTCTGGCTGCTGGCTGAGGAAAGGATCCAAGAGATATTATGTACTATTCAACCTGCTATAGTTTCTGAGAAAAAGAGGAAGGAGGTCATCAATTACATTCAACAGCTAATTAATGGTTATTATGGGATTGAGGTGGGTATCACCGCCAACTTATCTATTTTCTTTATTGTCAGTGTTGCTAATGCATCCTTTTTGATGTAGCTTTGTCTCATTCTATGTTAAAACTAAGTTAATCTATAGATTTGTGCTTCCTGCTTTTACTGGTTTTCAAGTGGTGGATCTTCTCAGCAACATGTGATCATTTTATGAAGTTCATGATTGAGGCTTGCCCCCATGCGTTGTTCTTTTATTGCACTTCCATGGCAAAGCTAAATTAACATCGAACTTGATATGACCCTTGTTCTTCTCTTTAGTGTTTTGGATTTTCCTATAAATGATCATGACAATCTGAGATGAGGAGTATAAAATGTTACAGTTATTGGCATCTGAGATGTTATCAGATCATTTTTAGTCCCACTTCAAGATAGCAGATAGTAGATTCATTTGTAAAATCATGTCTTGCTCAAACATTTGTATATTGGCCATTGTCTCTAGGATTCAGTAGTCACTCCTCTGGGACAGGGTGATGATCCTGTGAGAGGATCGAAATTTTGGTTACCCGCATGTCTGATATATAAGATTCTTTGAAAATACATTTTATGGATTTATTCTGCCTGCAGTTTGTTGAAACACAAAAGTTTGCTGGAAAGGATGATGAATATTTTTTTCCAGTATGTATATACAAGACTATTTTGTCGCCTTTAGGCTTCAATTAATCTGGATTTCTTTCACTTTGCCATGCACTTTCTAACAGGTGTTCCCATTTGGCTCGGTACCATTGAAAACCTATCTTCCAGATGGCGATATTGATTTGACTGTGCTTAGTCATCAAAATGTGGAAGAGGATTTGGCTAGATTTGTCTGCAAAATCCTTGAAAATGAAGACCAGGACTCAAATTTTGAAATAAAGGATGTCCAATATGTTCCTGCACAGGTCTAGCTCTTGATTGATCTTTCGCTACTCTGAGCAGTATGTCAATTTTTCCAGCAGTAATTCTTTCAAATTGACAATTTTTCTGGCAGGTGAAGATAGTAAAATGCAGTGTGCAAAATATACCGGTTGATATATCTTTCAATCAAATGGCAGGACTTTCTGCACTGTGCTTTCTTGAGAAGGTACAATCTGACACTCAAGGCATCTGTAGTTAGCATGTTAACTTAGGCATGATCACGACATTCCATTCACATGCACAAGAGGTTTGGAATGAACATATAGCAATGAAATCATTTTTGAAAGTCCCCACCATTATGAAATATGTGTATTATAGAAATCATTTGGTATAAAACAAAATTTTTTTTTTTTTTTTTTTGGGGGTTGGGGATTTTCACGGTAACCTTCAGCAGTTTTTTAGTCTAACATTCTTGATTGGTGGATATGAGTTCCACTTTTATTTCTCGTAGATGCAAAAAAATAAACTGCAATTTCTTGCTGCATTTTACACAGGTTGACCAGCTTATAGGGAAAGACCATCTTTTCAAACGAAGCATCATCTTGATTAAAGCCTGGTGCTATTATGAGAGCCGAATTCTTGGGGCCCACTATGGTTTAATTTCGACATATGCATTAGAAATGATGGTCTTACATATCATAAATCTCTTTCATTCATCTTTATGTGGTCCTTTGGCGGTTAGTACTTCCTTTTTTTGGAACTTTCATGTGCTTAATGCACCATTCATACAAGTTGTAGTGTTCTGTTTACAGGTCCTGCATAGATTTTTGGATTACTACAGCACATTTGATTGGGACAATTACTGTATCTGTATAAATGGTCCAGTTGCCATATCTTCACTTCCAGAAATTGTTGGTAGGTTGCTTTAGTAACTTGCAGAGTTCTACTGAATGGTATACACGTTAACTTCAAACCTCTCTGTGTGTTTATTGCAGCTGAGATTGTGGAAAATGATGGTGACGAGTTATTGCTCAGTCCTGAATTTTTGAAGAAATGCAGAGAAATATATTCAGTTCCAATTACAGCACTTGAAACTGCAGGCCATGAATTTGCCATTAAGCATCTCAACATTGTGGATCCTCTGAAAGACAACAACAACCTGGGCCGTAGCGTCAGCAAAGGTTCTTTTCATCAACTAATAGTCCTAGGCCATTGCCTGGATTTTCAATGAACTCCGCCAAAAACTTTGCCATTCAAATACTAGTTGTTTCCTGGAAATGTGCGGATGTTCAAATACTAGTTGTTTCTTCCACTGGAACTTATATCTGGATACTTAATAGGAGAAACTGGAGTTGCATTATATTTTTTTTATAACACAGTTGATACTATTTTATTCTTTCATTTGCTAACGGTATTTACAATATACCTATTCTCCACTAGGAAATTTTCACCGAATAAGATGTGCACTTTCATATGGGGCCCAAAGGCTTGAGGAGATCCTTAAACTACCGGGTCATTGCCTAGGTATGGGACTCGAAAAGTTCTTTATAAACACTTTGGAGAGGAATGGAAAGGGACTAAGGCCAGACGTACAAGTTCCTATCCATGCATTTGGCAGTGGAAAATCTGAAGCAGCTGATCTGATTGGAGACTATGATAGTTATTATAATGGTCTACTGTATGGCCAGTGCTATCACGATTATACCTTGCCTGTTACTGCCCAGTTCAGTCCACCATCATCCCCTTCTCAAATCCCAAGCAGAAGTGCATGGAATGTCCTGTGTCAGTATGTGCAGGGCAAGGGGAATCTTGTTTATCAATGGGGAACAGAGGTTTTTGTCCCAAGACTGCCATTCTGCCATCCTTATGCTTCTCAAGTACCAGTGTCTACTTTCAGTAGTAATGAAGTAGAGAAGTCACGAGGAACTGGCACGTACATTCCTGACAGGGTATGTTCATTTTGAGACTTTCATTTTGTCTGAGTTTTTGAAAAGATGATGTCTTTCATATATTCCTATTCCTTTTTTAAGTGTGAATGATTTGCCAATCAACCTAATATAACTTTGTTTACCTAAAAAAATAAGGCTTTGATATTGCAGACCCGTCCTCCTCCCACAGAGATAAATAGACCAATGAGGGGAAGGAATCCAGAATCTCTAAATCATGGTCCAGTGTCCAAATTAAGAAGAAAGATTGACCAGGTTGAACATTTACCATCAAGAGACAACCTTGAAAATGGCTGTTCTCTCAATGTCGAAAATGGTTGTTCTCTAAGCATGGAAAATAGCTGTTCCCTCAATCTCTCACTGGAAGAATTCCCCCTTCTTCCAGTCACAAAGAACCTCCGACCATCAGCAACCAACCAGCAGTTTGATCAGTCTACTGATAAGTCTACGCAGGTCGATGATGTCTTTTCCCCAGTAGTAACAACCATTATGTTTGGAACTTACGAGCATTCACTGAAGCCATCAGCGTTGCCTTCACCACCAGCTAGGATGAAAGACTCTGGTGCTTCAACCACTTTGGATACAGAACCAGGCCTCTCAATAATGGGAAGGCAGAAGCAACAAGAATCATCTGGAAGTCGTGATGAAATGTATGGCATTTTGAAGTCATTCTACTATCAAGATTATGAGAGATTATCATCTAAACTCTTCCATTGCTGGTTTTATCATCTAAACTTTTACATTGCTGGCTTTCTTACTGCAGGATTCCCATGAAACCATACCATCTGAGGGATGTCAATGACTTCCCACCATTGTCCCAGTAAAAGCTTTACAGGATGCAAGCATCAATCACAACATACAAGTTGATGCCTCCCATCAGAAAATGCAGTAGTTTATACCCGCTTTAGATCAACAACAAAAGTTGTTTTAGCGCTTTTTTTGTTTTTTCTATTTTCTGCGGAACTCAAGAGAGATTTTGGTAACCTTGCCTTTGTCATCCCTCTCTCTTTCCTTTGGGTGAAGAAAAATATTCATATAGATGAGAGACATATGAAAGCCTTGCATTCCCTGCATGGTTTCTCTGCTGCTAATATAAATCTTCTTGTGTTTGTTAGAGCTTTCATTGATTGCTATTCCATCCATGTAAGGAAATGATGACGATCATTCTTAAAACAAGGAAAAGATACATTCTTTTCTATGCTATGCTGAGCTTTTAATATCGGGTGCAAATATGCATTTAAAACATTATACGATATAAATTAATTGCGTTTGTATTCTCTTACATAATAATCACTAATCACAATCCTATATTTTGCTCAACACATTATCAATACTGCATGAAATCTAAATCCTCTTTTCTCCAGCAAATCAAACGATCTCTCTTTACCAGTTTCTACGATTTCAGAATCACCGCAAAACGCAGCCTTGCCATGATGCTTATTATCAAACTCCAGAAATTTGACAAAAACCATATTCCAGGCAACATATTTGCTAGAAGGGATGCAATGAACTTCCCAGATACTGACACATAAGAGAGCAGCATAATCCAATGAACTCCAAAGATACTGTGGAAATTTGTACTAAATTACAGAGCCAGTGACTGTCTGAGGAGAGAAAATGTACATCTGACAATCATGGGCATCAACTTTAGCACCCAATGATGAGACAGCATCTCGAGCAACTTGTTTGTGCTGTAAGCATTGAGTACACAACGCAATTATCAAATGAAGTTCGAGAAAATTTAAATTAAAAAAAAAAAAGGACTTAATCATATGCCGTAATTGGGAAGTTAAAACTGGTGAAAAGAACTTAAACAATCTGAGTTTGATACTAATGAAACACTGAGGAAGCAGAGTGCCAAAGATAATTTAAGGCGAATGTGCAATGAAAATGTGAGTTTTTACTTTGAGGCTGGGAAGCAGAGCTTTTCCACCTCCATGGCGTTCCAAAAATCTCAAGTCATTTCAAATCAAAAGAAAGAAACTTTAGCAATTGATATATGAAAGATATACTGCAAACGATCACATTTCGAAAAATTTTAAGCCGGAATTATGCAGCAGACAACAACAATAATAATGCATGATTTTATGAATTAATCTGCAAAGCAATGCCTTAAATACCCATCAGTAGATCAGTTTCTTACCTGCCACAGATCTCTGACAGAGACTTTTGTGTTGGATTCAAGCCCTAATGCATCCCATTGAGCTGTGATAGTTTCAGCTTTCGGACATCGATTCCAGAGAGCAACCACCAACCGATGTCCAGACAAAGGACCTGCCCAAACCTGCGGGACAGAATCACTAATCCATGAACCAATTTTATGAAGCAGAGAGATTTTTTGTGTGCTTTAACAAGTTCCCCTTCTCATTAAAACTCCATTTGAGATTCTTTTATTCTTTGGCTACCTAATAAGCTGCGCACATTTTCTGTTCTTGTTTCTCTTTGCACTGAACAATAGGCAGCAGAAGCAGGCAAAACTATACACACATTCAGTTGTGAAACAGAAAGGCTTTACAAGCATAAAGCTAGGAAGGTGAGTCACTTCTTCCAATTTCAATCAGTCAACATTTTGAGCAAATTCGCATTTGAACTGGAATGATTCGAATATGATCCCAAATTTTGGGCAACAACATAGACCCGATATACAGTATGAGAAAGTGAGAAAGACCTGAAGACAATTAGCTGTGCCAGAAACATAAACTTTCCTTCCTTGAACCCCAAGTGGATCTGCAAAGGGAATCATAATTCTTATATATTAATTTTTCTAGATATGATAACTGGGGAGAAATAAAAATTATGTTAAAAGACATCTGTGTACAAAGCAAAGAAGAAATATGGCAAATATCACAGTAAAAAGGTCACACCAAAAGTAAAGAGATTGATCAAATAATGGTTTCACCTTGATTTACAGCAATGACTTCTTTATTGCTTACAATCTCAAAAGTCTCTGCAGTCATGTTTCTTACATCACAACCGATCAGAAGGGGTGCCTGTAAACGAAGGAAAAAGTCAGATTTTAGGTGAAAGTTCATATGCAGCTTATAGGCCACAGTTGACAACTATGGATAAGGAGTTCTTCTTAATCATACAAGATACAGCCAATCTAATAATATAGACTGAGCAAAGAGTGGGACATTGCTGGCTAAATGCGAGAAAAATGGATAAACAAAGACAGATAGTTTATAAGTTCAGCCATACAAGATTGTTTTCTTCATACAACACCACAACTAAATTAAAAGCCAAATCAAGCATATGTTGCAAGCTAAATGAGTGAAAAGAAATGGAAATTGCAGACAGACCTTCATTAGAGCCCAGATACTAAAATGAGCACGATACTCTTGGTAAGACATGCCTCCATTGCCAACTTCTAACATATCAGGATCTGCCCAAAAAGAATAAGACGGCAAATAAGATAAACTATTTTCATTCAGGGAAATAATACTTGCACCTGCAGATAAAGGTTTTAAAAAATTCACATTTTTACCGTTCCATCCACCAGGTCCCGCATACGATGCCCATTTGTCATTTATATCCGCAATACTAGTCATGCTTCAGAACAAAAAGAACAGTCAATTATTGCTCATGGAAACATTAAATTTTTGCCCATGGTCCCCTGCTTCAACCAACACCCATGGATCATATGCCAAAGCTCTAATGAATGAAAGCATTTTTCACATTTTTAAAGCGCAAAGAGTTCAGAACTATTACCTAGCCCATGTATCATTGATATCATCTGTTGTACGCCAACTATTTCCAACTTTTCCGGCCCATAAGGCAGGGTCATCAACACCCCTGGAGAAGCAAAATAATATGGCGAAAACTCATCTCGGGATAACAAAGATTTAACTCTAACACTCTTGCACAATGATCAAGAAACATATTACCATTCACAAAGAGAATAGAAAATTGGGCGTCCAGTTTCATTTAAAGCATCACGCATTGGTGGGTATCTGGAGATATAGAACCACACCAAGTCAATTTTAAAGACTCAATACTGATGTTCGCCAACATAAAGGAATCTAAGATAAGATGAACCTTTTTTTTGGTTCGATTCCTAGATTGAAACAATTATCATACTTCAAATAATCCACACCCTGATAATAAAACATACAGCATTGAAAAAATGGTCAGTAAAGGCTAACAGGAACTCTCATTTAACGGGAATTCTCATCTGTACATACATTCCAAATCTTGGCTTGAAATGGATTCCATTCTCAATTTCTGGATTAAATGATATGATGCATCAATAACAGTAATTCCAAAATTTTCAACAACAGACAGTGTGAGATACAGAAACTAACCCAAGAAGCAAACAATGCTGCGTCATCTTTTTCGTGGAAAAGAGATCCTGGTCGAACTTGGCATGTAAACACCCTAAAAGATCCAATTGTGTGTGTCAATAAGAGTGAGGAGGAGATTGCAAAACTAGGGAGTGTTAAATGAACAATGGTAGTCTCATCATTTTACAATGTTAAAAGGTTTGAGTGGCAGTAAAAATATTATCCTACCCGGCATCTGAATAAATACCAAGCTTGAGGCCCTTTCCATGAACATAATCAGCAAGAGCTTTGATTCCCGATGGGAAAGTTTTAATATCAGGGACCAACTGACCCTGCACCAGTAAGGAACCAATGATTTAGAAATGGTTTCTACTTTTTTCCACAAACAATTTCATACAGAAAGCATAGTTAAATGTGTTTATGACTCGGAATGCTTTGCTAGCAAAATTAAGTCATTTGAAACAACTATTGTATCCACAGACACACCCATGCACAAACAAACAAAAAGGTCCCAGGAAATAATTAGATGGTACAACAAAAAGATTACAGTCATTGAACGTAGAATAAGCTTAAATGTCCTAATGATAGAAGCAACAAGATCTACTAGTGCTAATACAAACCATAAAGGTCACAGTAACTGTTACGCAGTAAACTTGTGAGAACTGACTTACCTTTAAATCTCGTAGTGGAGAAGACCAGCAGTCATCTACATTCAATTTTCATAAATAAGTAGAAAGCATAAGCAAAATGGAAGTACAACACACTTGAAACGTGCTAGAAGTATACCTATATTCACATGGTCATAGCCTAATTCAGCCAACCCAGTTGAAATAAGTGTATCAGCTGTCAACAATGAGATCAAAAGTCAGCACTAATGGATGTCATCCAAGGAAGAAAAGAAATATTAGTAGTTAGACAACAGCCACAAAAATGTCAACTACCAACTCTGTAATGACAAAACCCAAGCCCGGGGAAAATTTGAAAAATCAGAAAGTTTCTCGTGTCATTTAAAACTGGGATCGAATCTGATAAACACAATTCCGGTCTCTCAATGTGCATGGATAAATGATGATGCGGTGAACAAAAATGCAGTTAAATGCAGAACGCACATGCAAGCATCGTCTGAAATGGAGAGGCATATTTGTGAACTATTGAAACATTTAATGAAGTATTCATCATCCCCAAAATGGTGTATAAAATTCAAATATATATCAATGCACCAGTAGGATCAAGCTGTTTGGTCAAGCCTATTCGACAGAAGTCATTCTTTCTATCCCCAGCCCATTCTATTTTGACTTTCAGATATACATCGGCCATTGCACTATTTTTCAGAATCTTCATCCCTCGTCCACCCAAATTTTCTGCAACCCAAGTGGACTAATGAGCTTATCTTTTATTCTTGATAACTGGATGTTCCAAATTGTCACTGCCAACATGTTAACAACGTTCATAACTGCTTCCTAGTAGGATATAATAAAACCAATGAGCCATATGAGTTAGCAAACAAATACCAGTTTCTTTGATGATGGTTTCACTGATATTGCAGGCAAAAAAATTCCAGCTATTCCACCTGCAAGACACAGACAGAAAAGCCAAAAAAAAAAAAAACCCATTTCAAACAAGTAAACATTTTCCCCTAGACATGCACAAAAACGGAAATTTTGTAACACACGGTACGCGTGCATCAACAAAAGTACCTTTCGAAAAGTACACCCAACTCCAGAATAAACCAAAATCGCAGAAATACCAAAATCCTTATACCTCCAAAGTCACACGATACTCAGCTTTATCCTTTGTAGCTATTAAGTAAAATCCTTGAAAATTGGAGCACAACAAAATTTAAAAAAAAAAAAACAAAAAAAACAAACGACCCTTACCCCATTTGAGGAGTAGAAGCCAAGCCGTTATTGAGCTGAAGAATCCCATAATTAGAAGTATCAAAAAGCTTGCCAAAAGATCTGCTGAACCCATGACTGTAACTTGCTTTCTCATAACTCTGCAACAAAGGCATCCCCACTCTTCCCGCAAATCCCACTTCGATAATAAGACACAGAACCAAAGCAAGAACGAGACATTTCTTCTTCACTGACAACATTGCCATTTCCGTTCTCATTGTTTCTCCGGCACTACTTTTCTTTTCTTGTCCCTTAAAACACAGAGACAAGCGAAGCTCGGAAATACAATATTGCCGTGTTATTGACTCGCTGTCTGGATTTTTAATGTGACAGGTCAGCATAGACCTTTTTTAAAATGGCTTGATTAACGGGTTGGTTAGCCCATATGAATCCAATTACGACTGTGGATAGGATAATGTTTATTAATTAATTCCGCGAGTTCATATGTTTATCCATTAAGAGAGTATCATTAGTCCTTTAGTTTTATTAGTCAAAATGATTTTTCGAAATCTTTCCAATTTTCTAAATTTTTGCTGATTTTTTTTTCAATTTCTTTTGGTGGAAGTTTGAATTTCTTCAATATTTGCTTGTGATAGTGTCCAACCTTGAGTCCTAATTACCTAATTTGGTCTATTCGTTCATTTGTTTGCCGTTTCGAATGGAATGAAGTTTCAATTAAAGCTCTTATCGCTGGCAATCTTTTGTTTCTTTTTAATGCATATTTTATGTCATTAGCAGATTAGCGGTTGTCAACTTTTAATGCAGTTGAAAGCGGTGGCCGTCCAAACACAAACCCGGTTGCGTGATCATGACCATATTATTATAAATTTTTTAATTTATTAGATCATAAAATTTTATAATTTATTAAATTATTTATTTATCACCGAATAAATGAGTTACTCTATTATAATAGTAAATATGATAACGATTTTAATTATAAATATAATTATTAATTACAGTTAAAAAAATATAATGTTATTATAATAAAATATTAAAATAATGAACTTCATTCTTATAAATAAATATATTACCATAATACTGTAGACTTGAAATTCGCAAGTTTTATTATTATTCTTTTTCTTACATTTGTTGTACATGAAATTCTTTTAAGAATGCTCAAGATTTAGAAGAAAACTTACTCATAAGATGTAATCTTTTAGAAATTATTATTAAAAAAATATAGTTATCAATTAATTGGCGATAGTTTAGGAGACAAAATTAAAAAAAAAAAAAAAGAAATCTCTTTCATAGCCACATAATAAAAAAGAATATGATTAACATTAATGTTGGGCAAACAATACTCCCAATGATGTGTTTACTATTAATTATGAAAGAGATTTCTTATCAACATTAGCTATAAATAGTAATGGACTACCACAAACTACCAAAATATCCTCAGTATCATTATCAACGTCATCGTCTATTGTAATAGCAACAATAACAGTGACAATAATAACAATAACAAGACTAACATTAATAATAAAAATAATAATAATGACAATTATAATAATAAAAAAAATACTGTAAATATTTTACTCCGCACATGAGTTGTACGTGATCTCTCATTTATTGTTGCGTCAATATACGACATCTCATCCATGGGGCAGGTGACGAAACGACACGTTATTCATGTTATCCATGCAATTGACATATTTAAGTAGTATGTGCTGGTGGATACTACGTGTAACTTGTTATTTCCTTCCAAAAGAACCCAATGCATCATTCTTTTTATTAACGTGTCGACTACGAGGTGTCTTCTCTTTTTTTTTCTTGACAAACGATGAATCATTCATATTGTCGAGTTTCAAATGATTTTAATAAAAATAAGTGATTGATTACTTTTTAATAGTTAAATTAAACAGTAATCATTATAGTGGTAATTGTAAGAAAGAAAGCACACGAAATTAAGAGTGATCACAACATTTGAGTTTTAATTTTGATCCCAATTGTTATTGATCCCTCAAATTTAATAATAATAATAATAATTTCAATTACAATTAAAATTATAAATCTTATCACAATAAAATAACAAAATAATAAACTTCAACCTTATAAATAAACCATTATATCATAATATTATAAACTTGAAATGCACTAGCTTTGTTGTTGTTGTTATTTCTCATGTTTATTTCATATAAAATTCTTCGAGAACAATCAAGATTTAAAATTCTTCAAAATATCTGTTAGAGCCAAATACTAGGGGGGAAAAACAATATGATTAGCATCAAAGCTGAGTATAAAATATTTCTAATGGTGTATTTACTTTATTTATGAATCACAATAAACTATTAGAAGTAACCAAAATGTCATTACTTAATTATTATCTTTACTATTATTATTATGACGATGACAACAACGACAATGATCCATAGTAATAGTAACAATAATATTGATAATTATAACAATAACAAGAGTAACAATTGTAATAAAACTAATATAAATGATAATTATAATAATAATAAAATATTTAAAATATTTTAATCGTCACACGAATTAGTAAACGACTTATTATCCCTAGGAAAGGTGTAGAAATGACAATTCATTTATTTGCTTATGACTATCATTTCTTTTCAAAATAACCCGATGCATTGTTCTTATTAGTATAGTATTGACAATAAGGCATCTTTTATTTTTCTTTACAAACGATGAGTCATCTGAATGGTTGAATTCTAAATGATTTGGCAAAATTAAGAGATTGATTGTTGTTTAGCAGTTAAATGAAAGAAAGAAAACATATAAAACTAATGGTATATTTACTAATCAATAATTGAAATGGACTGAAATCATAATCAAGAATTAAAATCGGAATATATTATTTACTTGAGTTATAATACTTGAGTTATAAGAATCGAAATCAAAATGGGATTCATTTCCATTATTATGTTTACTTCGTTCTGAAATCAGAACAAATTATGTTATTTTACAGAAATGACTTTTGTTTATATTGTTCTATAATAATAACAACAAAAATAATAATAACAATAACAAAATCAATATTATGAATAATAACGACATCAACAATAATGACATTAATAAATAAATAAATTGAAGTAAAAACAATAAAGAGATATAAAATGCATATATTAATTCAAAATTATTTCAATACGATATAAGTTCCTACAATGCTAATAAAAACATAAAATTAAAAATCCTTATAAGACACATCCTGACAATTTTAGTTTGCAATATAGCAACACAAGTACAGAGATTTTAACATCATAATCAGACAACATTTCATAACGAAGCATTTGGATTATATATCATTTCTTAAGGTGATCAAGCAAAATAAAAAGCACATGTAACAAATCATCTTTCATCACCAATATACAGGTCGCATCATATATTTCTTTATCACCCAGTCCTTTAATTTTGCTAATTTCTTCATATAAGTTAACTTGTAAATCAGCTATATCTTTATCAGAAATAGAAAGCACATTAATCAAGCCATCAAGCTTAGGTACTATTGCTACTACTGACTTAGTCATTGCCTCAATATTTGAGCACATTTGGTCAAATACTTTTTATTTGCTTTTTCTTTTCCTAGACTGATCTATTGAACAAGTTGGAATAGAATCTACTTGTTAAGGAACATCATTTGAATATGGAGTATTTGGCATATCATGAACAAAATCTTCAATAAATGGTTCATCAATCGACTCACCTCCTAAATTAACACTTATAGCATCAACTTCACGTATCTCTTCTTCATCATCATTTGCATTGGCAGCATTAGCTTTAGTTGCTCGATCTTGACCATAAATCTCAGAAAAAGTATAATAATAAGGAAATGGTTTGTTGAATAAGTTGATTGCCTTATTTATTTTCTGTTAAAATAATAATAATAACAACAACAACAACAACAACAACAACAACAACAATGTCTTAGTAATACAAATTCGAGTTAAGCAATAAAAGTAGCACCATGCAATTTAAAACTTTACCTTGACATGCTCATCAAAAACATCATTTTCACATATTATCATCATATTATCAGCATCCCAATCAAACCCACTAAGAGATAACATATCTGACATAACACACCATTTTTGTTTGAACCATTTAACTCTAGACTCGATGTGAGGAGATGCTTTCAGACCACATCCTGATGATTTTGCTTCTAACTTATTTTTCCAATTGTTGTAAATACCTATTTTTAAAACTGTAATCTATCCACCACATAGGATTCAAATTCAATTCCAATAATAATTCAATCAATGTATTATCTTGAGCTGTTGTCCAATAGTGTTTGTTCATACCTCGACCTCTAGTAGTTGGGGTTGGAATAGAACTCATCATATTTATTCAAATAATAGAACGATGCCAAATGTTAAAAAATAATATAATATCAAATATTAAAGAATGCAAAATAATAAGACAACATCTAAATCCAAATTACAATATATTATTTAATAGTAAATAACAATCTAATATCTGAATTCAAATAACACTGTAATATTAAATGGCAAATAAGAATACAATATTCAAATTTAAATGATATGCAGAATTCAATGCAAATAACAATACAATAACAAATTTTAAATAACGATATAACATCTAATGTTAAATAAATTAAATTCCATAAGTTTGTAAACAAAGTCTTCATGAATTTCTACTTGCTTGCCATGTGTTCCACATATATTAGGCCAAATTTTGTCTCTAAATATTCCACTCATATGAAGGCTTAATGCAATCAATTACTATCGAGTGAAAGTCAATATTTGGAGTAAGCTCATCATTCATTCCAAGTTCTATCTCATCAAAAGACATTTCCATTCTTATGAAATTATATAGCATGCAACAAATAAATATTATATGTCTCTGTGTTTTTATATCATAAAAGATAAGACTTCTCAGTATAGCCCATCTTTTCTTCAAGAACCCAAAACATCATTCAATTATATTGTGAGTACTAGAGTACTTCATATTAAACAACTCTTCTAGAGTCATAGGTTGGTGTCCATCCCTAAAGTCACTCAAATGATATCCTTAAACTCTAAATAGAAAAAAAAAAAAAAACCTATCCCATTTGTGAAGCCACAATCAACCAAGTAATAATAGCTTATTGATAAAAAAAGAAATCATAAATAAAGTCACAAAATCAATTACACAATCTTAAAATCTAAAGATAATTTGGTTAAAATTATTACCACAAGGGACTTTTAAACTATTTATTCTTGCTACGGCATCTTTTAGCACTCTCATATTATGAGTTGAACCCTCTTATCCACGGTAAAACATAAATAAATTTGCATATTTTGTGAACAAACCCTCAAGACATTTATTGCAATTTCATTTTTCCTAATTCTATATCTTGACTTATTTGACTCCAAAACATGAACCTTTATATATGTACCATCTAGTCCTCATAAGCAATTCTAAAGTATTAGATTAAAAAAAATGTACGTTAATGTACATAACTATATAAGTGCACACCATGTATCAATGTAATATTATACATACCTTAAACAATTTCCATGTTGAGTTTGTTGAATTCTCCAACATATGCTCACGTTTTTTTCAAAACTATTTTTGACATCTAATCATTGCTTTTGAACACTCATGGAAACATTTACTAATTGTTTGGCCAGATTTTTTAAAATTGAAACTAATCGCTTGATTCTTCAAATGGTGTGCTAGAATATATAAAAACATTGCAAGAATTTTCTCGGGGGACACATTTCGAGTACCAACTAAACCCATTTCTCATGAATAAGCATATATAATTTTTGAAAGGTTTGTCTATCCATTTTTAATTGTGACAAACATTTTACATCACTTTCAAAAACCAAACCATATAAAAAGTTTAGTTGTTAATAAAATCTATAGTATGACTTGAGACTTTTCAATCTTTGTTGATAGGTTAAACAAAGATGGGAACACATGGCATCACACAAAGATATAATCATTTGCAACATCATTACCAAATTGTGTATAACTACAAGGATTCTTCTCTTTCTTGTTAATAAATGAGTCATCCTATATGTCAACATTGCAAATTAAGCAACAATTAATATTAATTAAATTTCAAAGTCGAAAGCAACCTGTCGAATCATAATCTTCACAACTATTATTAAACAAAAAATAAGAAAAAAGTGAAGATTATTCAACAAATCATGTTAAAACAAATATTATAATTATGATATAGAATGAAAATAACATAAATTATATTTCCAAACAACTATTTTTAACTTTAACTTGAGCATGACATCTTTTTCAAACTTTATTTAATTACAGCAACTAAAACTAAAATTAAATAATCATTCGTATTTCATATTAAAATGTCTAATTTCAGGGAAAAAAAGAAATAAGAACTAGAGTATCATGCACTTTCAATATTTTTTTTAATTAAAATAATAATTTTCACACAAAAAATTTTATATCCTTTTGAAGAAAGAAAAATTAAGAAATCAAAATCACCTTTAAACTGAGGGTATGTTAAGAAATAACATTCGAAAGGGGTGTTATAATGATTTTGGAGGAGTATTAAAAAGATCCAATCCAGCAAGAAAAGAGAAAGCCCAACTCATTGTCACTCTCAAAGGCCCAATTTCATTCGTTGTTGTTTCTGGCCGAACTGGGTCTTGAACTAAAGAAATACTGATTTTCACATTTGTGAGAGGAATTCGAAATCCTTGCTTGGGAAAAGAAATTGAGAACGATTTTTTTTTTTTTGGAAAAAAAATTATATTACATTAGGCCTTATTATAAACCGAACTATCCAGCTGCGCTATACTAGTGTGTGAAGTCTTGATTGATTTATTTTTAGGGAGATTGTTAATTTTTTCTTATTATAATTAATATATATCATTTATCTTCTTAATGTTTTATAATAACTAATAATCTCCTTAATAGTATTAGTTTATAATAATAATATTATTATTAAATGCACTTTTATTTATATTTATTATAAATTAAATAAATTATATGAATAGAAAATGAATTAAAAAATAAGTATAAAAATAAAAATATTTTTTGATGGAAAAAATAATAATAAAATAATTTTTGTCCCTTTTTATTTTGTAAATATTTTCTTTTAATAAATATTTTATAATATTTTAAAATTAAATGTAGAAAGCACAAGAAAAATATTTTATTATTTATTTTTATAATAATTTTCTATTTATCATTCAAGTTTCCTTGTAATAGCTTTTTAATCATTTTATAATAATTTTCTTATATATTTATTATAAGAAAATGTTTATAAAATAAAAATATATTATTATTAATTTTTTCATATCAAAACACATATTTCTTATTTTTAACACCAAACTTTTTTATTTTAATTTCCAATCATATGATTTATTTAATTTATAATAAATATAAATAAAAGTATACTTAAAAATAAGAATACTATTGTAAACTTATGATATTAGGGGGTTATGGACTGTTATTAATACAGTAAAGGTAAATTATATATATATATATTAATCAAAATAAAGAAAAAAAATTAGTAATGTCCCGTATTTTTTTCGCAAAACCAGAATATCTGTAAAGTCTTATATTAAAACATTACCAATCTCGACAGATATGAGCCCAATCCGAAAGAATCATACATGTCGAAGTTTTTATTAAATGATTGCGAAAACAATGGGACTAAAAAAGTTGATTCATTTGCGCTAAGCCCATGCACTCTATATAACTTTGATTAGGACTTATCTACAACAGTAATGGAGAACATGCAAAAACTCTAAACTTCGATGATTTTATCCTTCAATTAAGAAGCTCTATTATTATTATTATTATTTGCATGAAAACTTTTCTGGGACACAAAATTATTCAAGCCGTGAGAGGCTCGCGTTCGCAAGCAATCCACGCTGCTTTTGAGAAGGCTAATTAATTAATCAGGCTCAACAAATATTGAGTATTATTGACCGCTTCACCGATCACCAACGACCCCTCTCTCCGTTTACTCGCTCTCTGCAATTTTTTGAACCCGGATTTCTGCGAAGTCGAAAAGTTACAACTGCTTTTGAAAAGTCCAAAAATTGGTCCAAATTTGTAGAAATCTCGTATATGGTCTAAATAAAACACCTAAAAAGGTTATTAATAAAGTTATGCATTTATTTCACTGGCTCCACTTCACAACTCTTGCGCTTATCCCCTTTGTCACTACCGTTTTGTGGAAAAACTTGTAATTAAGATTTCAACGTTTCACCTAAGCACGCACGCTGTATTCGCATGTACAGAATCGAGTTGACTTTCAAATGGGATTTATTTTATTTCATTCCAAATCCCCATAAAATTGAAAAAAAAAAAAGAAAAATATTGCAATTTTAATGTTTAATGTTACAAATCGACATTCTTTTAGCATTAATTTATATAATTATCTCATAACGCCAACTTAACTAATTACCCTTCGCGGGGTGGCTTCAGTGAAAAATTTTCACTCTATTTAAAGAAGCTTTCCAAACTGTGATTGGTTGAGTTCAAATCAATTTAATGCGCCTGTGAAACCGAGCAATGTTAGAATAAAACAGGAAGTTTGAAAACTGCATAATAATAGACATGCGTTAATTGCCAACTTTACGGAAATTAATTACAAGCACTTAAAAGATTGCAGATCGTGATAGCTATTGCAATCCTCTAATAATGTTACACTCACAAACATACAAAAGAAGATAACAGATAATATGAGATGCAGTATTGAGACAATCAACCAAAAAAAAAAAATTAAATAAATAAAACGTCAGTTTAGACAAATAAAATTTATAGAAATTTAAATATCGAATAAAATCAAAGAAAGATATTGTAACTACATATAATTGTGTAATGATTATTTACAAGTCATGATCACCGACCAAAAATTGAAATTAAGACACCTATAGAAAATTGAAAAAAGAATAACAAATTGATAGAATCGTATAGACACAAGCCGTAGGACATGATACATATATGTATGTATATATATATGTATGTATATATTTATTTATTTATATGATATGATATGGTCCAAGCCAGCGGAGCTTGGAGCTTCTAGTTGTTGACGTCATTGATTTTCTTGCTCGGCCCCGACGGCGGCACCGTCCCTTTGGGAAGAACATTCAGAACCAACGGCCGATGTAATTTTCGGGCAAGCTTCGGGGACGACGACACGTCGTGACATGGATGCTGCTGCCGAATATCATCTTCAGCCGTATTCTTTAAGGCCTCAACGCTTTCACTGGGAAGTGCTATGCCGAAAGCTGCTTCAGGTTCAGTTACTGCTAAGCTTTGTGGGACAAAGTCATCGTGTAAAACCCTAGCTGATGACAAAGAAGAGAGGGATGATATCATAAAAAAGAAGAGGATTATCGATGCTCTGAGGTGATGGGGTTTCTGTGTCCTTGCCATTGAAGATTTGATGAAATTTGTGAAAGAGGAAGCTTGTGTCTTGGGCGCCGGGGGTGAGCTTCTCTTTTATACGAGTGAGCTACTAGTTAGGGAAGGAAGAAATGAAACTTAAGTGGCTTTGAGTTTGTCAAAGTCATGGGTTTGATTGTCAGAGTGGGGATTGGACATGACCCACGCGCGAAGCGTACCGTGGACTGCAAGCAATGAAATCTTTGTTAAGAATTTATGAGATTTTAATTATTAGCTACTTTTTTTATATGGATTCGGAGGTTGATGCGAAGATAAATGCCAATTGATTGCTGCATTAATTGTAGGTATTAATTTAATGGAGTTCAAAGAAAACGTATGCCTTATACTTGCTTAGGAGTTAGGTCCGTTTCAATGTGCATAATTGAGCTTAGCATAACAGTAAATATTTTTATTACTATTATGTGTGAGGAAATTCAGTTTAAATATTTGTAAAAACGCAAGTGTGTTACCACACAATTAAAAAAAATTTTCTAATTTATTTGAGATTTAATGAAAAATATGATTAGAAAATATTTTGAATTATAAATGCAACAATAATTTTTAGTACTAGTGATTAGTTTTAAGATATTAATATTTACTTAAAATAAAATGATAGATAATAATATCTTAATAATTAGTTTTTTTTTTATTTTCACACAAAAAAGATGTATATGATCTTGCATCAAAGGAGCCAACCATGTTGTTTAATAGTAATTTTTATATACTTTTACATTAATTGTGATGCGTGAATATCTAAATCCGTTATTTTCATTTTCATGTGTATTTTATCCATTGAGTATTAGAATAAGAAAAATTATTTATAAATTTACAAGAAGTTTGCAAGTACGGAATTGTTGATAGTCCTTCTAGTTTTATATTATAAATAACACAATAATTATAATTTTTATTTACACAAAAAAAAGAAATTTAAATTTCCTTGATAATATCATTGATATGATTTCCTTATCCACATGTGCTTAACTTAATTATTTTTCTGTCCTCTTCTTACTTTCTAGATAATATCGTTAGCGTTAGGGGGCCTATTCGAATCAAACGCGAAAAATTTGTTCCAAATTGAGAGATATTTAGAAATGCAGGGATCAAGAATCTGGACGGTAAGTCAGAGAAGTGGGAAGTACGCGGAGAAATGGAGCGTGGGGAACAAAAGTCCATAGTAAACGTCAGCGTTTTGACTGCTGTGTTTTCCTGGAAACATCTTTGCAAATACAGTGCCAGCCGGTGGACCAGCAACGCGGTGCGCGATCGTGTCTTGCAACAAACGAACTCCACATGGGAATGAACAACAACAAGACGGCGTACGCGATCCGCGAGCTATAGCAACTTGCGTGCCAATCCACTAATTCTTGGAGCTCACCGACAAAAATTAAATCAAAATTATTCAGTAATTGCAACAATTGGATTACAACTAATTAAGCGCATTTAATTAGTTTCTCTTAAGTTACATATATATTTATTTATTTATTTATTTATTTATCTTTGGAAATTACTAGTGTCTATTTCTCCTTTCACTCTTCTTTTTCTAGGTGAATTTAATTAGATGCTTATTGGGCCTCCAACATGCAGATATAATTCTAATGGTATTACATAACGTCTGCTGGAATCTGTCTCAATAAGGTTTATTTCACGTATAGTCTAAAAACTTAGTTGCAGGAGCATGAGGCTTACTTTACAATCACATAAGAAGATTTAAATTTTGACGCGGATTTAAATAAATTTAAATTAGTTTAATGCTGAATATATTTTAATGTTTGAATATGAATGATATGTTTTTTTTTTTTGTTTGAATTGTTAGAATTAACTATTAAGTTAATTTTTTTACTTAAAAAATCTTAAAACTAATATTTTTACATTTGGACCCTTACAAATCATAAATAGTAGACAAATAATAAATATCTCAAAGAATATAAATAACATAATATATTATCATAACATAAATGATATTCAGTTGAATACAACTCTTTAATATTCTATTGTATATATGTTAATCAATTTAACTATAGTTTATGATTTTTTTATATGAAAAATATTCATAAAAAATTATGAAGATAAATAATGCTAATTTGAAGAAAAAAAAATATAAAATTAATAACAATATATCACTATAAATTATCACAAGTTATATAGAGATAAGTAATAATGTTAATTATTAAATTTTATTTAGGTAAGGATAAAAATTAATTAATTAGATGAGATTTAGAAGAATATTCTTTATTGATATCTTTCAGACCTTTTATATTAAGAAAAAAAATTAAAAAAATTAGCTTAATAATTTAACAACTTAATGACTAAAAATTTTCTTTAGGTCGAAAAAATAAACAAATTTAATGACTTAACATATTAAAATTAAGTCAATTAAGTTATTATGACAAAAAAAATAAATAAAATGATTCTTTAATCTTAATCTCATAAATGAAGCGAGAAAATATTAATATCTAGATCAATGAGTAATTGACGTCCATATCAATACATTAAATGTTTCATCTATAGGTCGAAGTAATTTTCTCCGGCCTCCGGACTGGAGGGGTTAAAATATAAAAATATCTTATTTTTTTCCCTCCGTTTTTTTCTTCTTTAATCAGTTATTAAAGCATTAACTTCCATCGTTACTTTGACTGTCTACGGACGTGATCGGCCGGCAGGAGTTTTTCATTTTATAAGGTAAACTTCTCACTTGGTGATTATTTTTTTATTAAGAAAATAAGTTTAATTAACTATTTGGTTTAGTTAGTTTTTGCCTATTGTTTTTCTTTTCTTTAATAACTTGATGAAAGTTTAGTCTCATCCTAAATGTCTCCACCTAATTAAGTAAATCTTGGTGTTGAAAAAAATTAAGTGTATCTTAAAAAATTAGTAATAAATCTTTGTGCACAAGGATATATGTTATTGTTTAAATAAATAATAATAATAAAAAAGATTTTATTGTGTTGTAATTAACTATAACGTACGTTTAGATTCAATTATAATACTAAAAAATCTATTTAATATTATAATTAAATTTAACGTACGTTATAATTAATTATAATATAATAATTGATTAATTAAAATAATAAATGATGAATTGAGGAAGAGGTCAGCTCACCGGTCACCAACCACAATAAATTGTGTATTGGACCATTTGTTGACACGACCAGAGAAAGAAACCGAAACGCGTTGATGATCCCAACTCAATGGCTTCTTGTTCATCAAGTAAATTGCCAAATACTGAAATAGTTTATATCGTTGGTGGTGAAAAATCAAATACATCATCAAACAGGTCCAATTAATTGCAGAGGAATTGGATTTTTTAATTTTATCAATATCCAATAACATGTTTGCTCTGGGGAAACTGCCACATTATAATTTAAATATTCATAGAAGCCATAAATTAACCAACGATTAACGTTGGTTGGAACGTCTTTTTGTTTTTTTCTAAAAGTTCATTTCTAGGCTTACCATTAAAGAGAAGGAAAAGGAAAAGAAAAAGAAAAAGAAAAAGAAAAAATCAAATACATCATCAAACAGGTCCAATTAATTGCAGAGGAATTGGATTTGCTTTATTTTATCTTGTTATTATTACATTTTTATGTATATTTGATATGATATGTAATAATAATAATTAATTTTTAATAAAAATTTTAAAATAAAAATAAATTATAAAAATATAAATGAAAAATTTTAAAATTCTAAAAGTGCCATTTTTAAAAATATAATAATTATTAAATATGCGATAACGTTGCCACATTATAATTTAAATATTCATAGAAGGTCACTCTTTTTTGTTTACTAATTTTTTATAAGTATTAAAATAATTTTATTATTGTTATTTATATTTTATTTATAAAATTAACCAACGATATAATCATTAAACTCTTATAATGTCATTTTATTGATATTTTTAAATTCTAAAAATATTCTTTTTTCTTGATTTTAAAATGTTGTTATCATTATCATTATCATTATTTTATTAAAAATTTTTCAGTTTTTAATGTAATTAATACCTTAATAATTATTATTAATAATTAATTTTTCAATATTAAAATCTTGGATAAAAATTTGAGACAAATAATAAAAGGCAAATACTGTTTGAGTTTATAATAACAAATAAAATTAAATAATAATTAATTAACAAAACCATTTAATTTTAAACCTTATGCTTTAAAACACGTAAACGTAGTTAATTATAATAATTTTTATAATAATTTTAATTTTGAAGACCGGCCATTATGTTTTTTATTCGGACTAAATTAGGAGTTTAAAGTTTTAAATGTAAATAAAAATTTTTATAGTAGTAAAAAACTTAGGCGGATCCATAATCATAATGTCCTTTGATATTTTTCTCATCGTTTGTCTTGATTTTAGACGGGTGGATATAATTAACAAAACCATTTAATTTTAAACCTTATGTTTTAAAACACGTAAACGTAGTTGAAGACCGGCCATGGCTTCGGACTAAATTAGGAGAGTTTTAAATATTAGTAGTAAAAAAACTACTTTAGACGGGTGGATATGTAACTACGTTGGCCACACGCGCGTGCGCGCACATACTCACACTTGAACTTTCCCTTTTTTGCACTAATTTGAGCTGACCGACTATTATTGCTATTGATCAAACCCGAAAATGAATAAAAGCAATTCATTAGCCACTTGTCAGCTGTCTCAAAACATTTTTCCGGAAAGTCCTTGACGCAACCCTTAAATTTGACTGGAAAATTCACCAAAACCAACCGAGTTTCAAATCTTCCTGATGTTAACGTGACAAAGCGTGACGAAATTAAAAGTTTGTAGCTTTTTCAACCTCGATAGTAGACGCATTTAATTCCCACTAAACCCCAATTGACTAATCAGCGGAACTTTAGTTCTCTTCTTTTTTTTTTTTTTTTTCCCCCTCATTTTTTCTGATACTGACTGTTTTTCCGCGAGACCGACAGCGCATTACTGCATTAGCATCGGATTACGAGTATTATTATTATTATAATAAAATTTGAAAAGCCCCTTTCAGACGAGGAAATTAATATAACTGATTAGAAAGGTCACCAGACATGAACACGGTGACCCAATTCATCAAACCCCTTTACTAATTTCCTCGAATGTTTCTCCAGTCTTATCCATTTTAGGGGAAATTAGACATATTTGAGTTCTTGTCTGTGAGGACACTACCAGTTTTCCTTCTTGCGACTTGCTTGTTATGCGTGAATTGTGACTGCTTGATGCTTTCTTTATACGCACAAGACATTTTAAATTCATTGTTGTCGATTATTTAAAAACCGTTGATGTTATACATACTGATAGTTAGAAACCGACCACCATTATTACTATTATTATTATTATTTTCTGTCAAAGAGGGTCCACTTGGCCTAGAGGAACTTGCGTGAGTGTTTTAGAATAAAGATATATTCTAGGAGCAGCCATCAACATTGTATGGTATAATTTAGTACTTAGTACAGTGATAAATAACAGTATGTGACGTTAGATTAGAATTTAATAACGTATTTCAGTAATTACTTTTATTCTATAGTTGTAAATTTCTCGTCACTTAATCTACTTGATCCCCATGTACCATGAAATTTATCAAGCGAGAGAACATTTATACTTCGTTGGGAATAGGCGCCACTAGCTGATCGAACACACTAATGAACTACAGCCCTTCTTCACTGGATGCAACATTTCAATAAAGCTAAAGAATTGCACTTTTAATTTCCTTTCATCAATGGTGGATTTGTTTTGGGTTATTAATGTCTGGTGAGGTCAAACAAAGTAACTAAAGTCATAAAAGAGATTTTCTTTCACATTGCATATGAATAAGTAACACTTTTCATCGCTCATTACCAAACCAAAAAAAAGCAGATTAGCTTAAGTTCATGCTAAGGTTATCATCATATATATTTTGTCAATTCCATATCGTATGGCCCTCCATTTATAAAGCTAATGATACTGTTTTGTCTTTTCAAAAAAATAATATGCCACCGATGCCACATTCAAGGACTTATTATGCCTTATAAATAATGCAAAATGGGTCTGCCTTTATCTCCTCCAAAACTTTGTTGTTTCTTTTCATCCCATGAAATGGCCAGAAAGAACTTGAAACCAAAACTTCTGATAATTGCATTTGTTCTTTTCTCTTTGGTGTTTCAATGCAAAGCGGCTACCAGATTCCCTGCTGTGCATTACCATTTAGGAGAAGCTGCCGGAACCCAAAAGCTTCTCGACGTGGCCGGAAACGATGACTCCCATTTCGGTGATCATGCTCCACCTCCTCCAGATGATTATGATTTCTACAGAAGGCAAGGAGATGTTCCAAGCCCCGGAGTTGGGCACTGATCATTAAGTGATATCAAGGTTGTTGTTATATATATGTGCGTGTTATAATAATGTTAATATATATTACATATTTCTCTTAATTCCTTCTCATATATAGATAAAGTTCTAAGTTCTTGGAGTACTTATAATCAAGTTCTTCGTTGGTAGTCTTCATGTATCTGTTCAATTTCTTTTTTGGCTCGTTAATGCTCGTATGTTTTGTTTTGTATGTAAAATGAAATTCCATTTGTAATTAAATAAATAAATGCTTGTATGATGTAAATGGCAGAAAGTGATACACACATGTGGTTTTGAAAACAAAATGAGGCAGCATCAATAATGGGCAATTAGGTAATATGGTGTGTGTGTATTTATGAAAAAGTGGCATCATATACGAGTATAATTTACGCTCATATCCTTTTATCTTATCGACAAAGAGATTGCACCTACACTTCTTGTCTATAGCTCGTCTTTACAGTACACGCTTAATGATATTGGTATGCTTTTAATTTATTCATGCTTGGTGTAATTATTATTATATTTTTTTCCCCAAAAGTCCAAGTAAAGATCGAGACAAATCACAGGAGAAACATACTATCTGCACTTATATTCGGATTAATTTATGAACTGGAATAATCTTTTGATCTAAGCTTTTTAAGCTTATAAAATACACTCGCGTGATTGTTAGATAACAAAATAATTAATAAGTAAAAATATTATACATGCAGTAAAAATGCTCACGTGGAAGATTATTTTAATTAAGGTTAAATTTATTTTCAAATAAAAAAATTACGCACTTCGTTCAAATCAGGAGATGGTTAACATTCTGAAATTGCATGTGAATCTGTGAGATGATATATCGTTTGGTGAGATTTGATTCATAAGATAAAAGTTTTCTATAAACTTTATTTTGTGGGTTTAAATTATAAAAACTAATTATTATCTTGATAACTACAACTTGTTGAGACAGTGAGGTGTTTTGGTTAATTTATATGATAGAGATAAGGCATTCAATCTTTTAATCCCTCGCATAGTCATTTTTATGAGATAAACGATTAGGAGGATATTATACACATAATATTAAAATATTTATTTTATATCACAATTGACGTGGCATAGGACGTATAATTCATCCATAGAGTTATGAAATTAACACGTTAATAATAAATAATGGAATTAATTAATATTCTACTATGAAAATTAGTAACAAATGATGTATTGCAAGAGACATAAATTATATTTTTATAGTTACGTAAATGTAGTATTTTTAAAAAATTAAATATGAGAAAGTATTGCGAACATTCTAATTAATATAGTAATAATATTTGATCCTTTCGATTTCTCTCGTCAGCTCCCACTTTTCAAGTAAGTTAATTCTTTTTTAATATTACTCTTATTAAAAATGAAAATAAA
Organism: Aegle marmelos; assembly: GCA_030449875.1. Classification (NCBI taxonomy): domain Eukaryota; kingdom Viridiplantae; phylum Streptophyta; class Magnoliopsida; order Sapindales; family Rutaceae; genus Aegle; species Aegle marmelos. The sequence continues at coordinate 24,879,321 of JASUUL010000143.1, forward strand.
GCAACAAAAAAATAAAATAATTCTGAAAATCATAACCACCTTCCATTACTATTGTCACTTTCTCAAGTCACCTCATCACCAATAGCTCTTCGTCGCTGATTGGCCCTACGAGCAAATTCCCCAGCAGAAACCAAACCCCTCATTTGCTGCTGTAAATTGTCCGCACAAATTAAGCAAATTACTTCTACTGGTCATGATCTTGCTGGCTTTCATTGTCAATTCTTATTGAGACAGTGAACGTAGACGCCAGAGCTGCTTGTTTAGAGGAGGGAGACTGTAATTATCTTCTTTGCTCGCATTGGCTGCTACTGTAATGCCATAATTTGACAATGTGTAAGTCAGTCGTTTGACATAGTAGTTTCGTTACTTTTTTTTTTTTAATTATCCTAATAATATTCTTTATGTCTATTTTCTAGAAACATGTCTTTTATTTACTGCTATTCCAACAAAACTCCTCGTTTATTTGATTTGATTTTAACTAGATAGAGTTTTTAGAAGACGGATTGCTGCAAAATTCGTTGGTGAGGTCAATTGGTAATGAAGGACTAGCGTAGCTTAAGACAGCGACAATGGCAATGGAAAGTGGTTAGGACTTTTGGAATTATTTTTATTTTAATTGTATTTTTTTACCAAGGATAATTTTGAAAATAAATGAGATTAATTGAATAGTTGAATATGGTGACAGAAATTGTGGCAGTCAAATACCACCACTCTCATTAGTATCATAGATCAAGGTATCATTCGAATGGGTGTAATAAGCTAATGATTTGTGTTGTTAGGGTCCATTTGAAATTATTTCTAGGAGATTTAAAAGTAATTTTGAAATTTAAAAGTTGATTTTCACATTTGGGAAGAAAAATCAAAATCAATTATAAGATAGGTTGATTTTGAAAAGTAAGGAATGAGTAGTTTTTATATTCTAACATTAAGAATTAATTTTATTTTTTAATATAATTTCATAAATATCTTACAATTATTACCTATCTGTAAAATTATCCTTATTTAGATTAATGAAAAAATTAATATCTTAATAATTTTTTATTATAATTCACCAATTCCTTTTATTTATCTTATTTTTCTTTATATTTCACATTACATCAAAAGTTCTCTATGGTAATATAGTCTAAATTTTATTTTTAGTCAAAATTATTATTATAATACAAAATAAAAATCAATATAGTATAAATTTTATTTTACTTAAAATTATTATGTTACTCTATATGTATGTGTGTGTGTGTGTGTAAATGCCATCTTCATTATATAAATTTTATTTTTCATTATGTACAGTTTACTCTTTATTTTCTTATAATAATTTAACAGTAAAATTTATTAAATATTTAACTAATTCTTTTTACAACTAATTATTTCTATAGCATAGCAAAGAGTAATTATTTTAAAAGTTATAATATTCTCAAACTAGCCCTTAGGCTCAGATTCCTAGCTAGTTAGCGGTTATCAATCCCATAAAATTGGAGAATATAGGTTGTTAGTTCTTGTATTGTGTTAGCATCAAATTTAAACAAATATGAATATGACCTATTTGCTAATTGCTTCGAAATATCAAAATATGAAAATGACTCATTTATTAATAAGGTGTGTTAATCATGTTGACCCATTTAATATATTTAATAAAAAATAAAAACTAATTTAAAAAATAACATGTCAATATTATTTTTTAAAAAATCATAAATAAGTTAACATGACAGAAATATGATATTAATAAGTTTATAACATAATATGGATATGATACGAATAAGTAATTTAGCGTTCAGTATGTGTATTAGTTAATTTAAAAAAAATTGCAATATATTTCGTGTTACAAATGTCTAGTGGTGTTAATATAGTTCAATATAGATATGACATAGTTATATATCATGTCATGTCATGTCAATTCATTTATTAATTATGTCAATACTTATCAACATTAATGTAAAAAAGTCATGTTAATGTTTGTGCTGCGCAATCGTGTTGTAACCCTTTTTGTCACCTCTAGATATTTGGGATTGCTTTAGATTGTCAAGTAATCACTCATTTATAATATAGCACTAAAAAAACTTTTGGAAAATAGATTGTTTAAAACTTGATTCTCATACAATCTATTTTTACACTAAACACTAGGTCATGGGTGTAGCATTTGGAAATCAGATTTTTTTTTTTTAGAATATGATTTGTAATATATCATATCAAGATCTATTTCTATATATACAGCAACAAAAAAAAGTTAGTTTATTTCTACTTAAAATTTTTAACTAAAATCAATAAGCCATCTTTGGCTTTTGGTAATTTCTTTCAGCGATATCATTGGCTTCTGGCGAAATGTTATAAATGTGACATCACTCATATGTTCAAATTCAAAATACCGTTATCAGTGATACCTAGTTTTACTAACTTAAATCAACAATTACCATCAATGCCAATGATAGAAATTTACTTTTTAATTATTAAATGATAATACTTATTTAATAAAAATATTATTATATTGATTAACAAGCTTTAAATTTGTTAATAAAAGATCAATTGTTATATTTTTGTCAATTGTTAATTAGTATTTATAATCTGAATAAAAACTTCAATTTTTTAAAACAAAATGTGGACATTTTGGTTATTGCACAATAGACACCATAAATTCAGGATCAGTTTACCAAACATGTATACCAAATTTATTGAAAAGTAATTATTTCATAATTTAAGTTAACTAAGCATGTTATGAATTCATTTGAAAGCCAATTATTATAAAATCTAATTTAGAATTGATTCATTGAGAAAGTAAGCAATCACAAACATACTCAGAAGTCATATAAATGGCTTCGTTCTTCTGTGCGTTTGGGCCGATTCCGGGGACTTTGCCTTGTTCGCCAACAAATGGCTAGCAATTTGATGGAATAAACGATTGCTCGAAGCTGTTGCCCAAAATTTTAACACATAGACTTCATTCACTGAGCATTCCCATTCGAACCCATCACACGTTTTCTACCATCGTGACATAACGTATATGAAGTATATTCAAGTTAACAATTTTTTACCTGCTAAAGTTATCAATCCCTAAACTTACAATTTATTTAAGGATATTGCATTTTTTCTTTTCAGTTGTTATAATCTACGGATATATTATAATACGAGGCTCATTGAAAATCTAGATACATAAACTCGTACTACAACAGAATACATAACTCGAAAATCTACACAATTGGAGGCGAAATCCCTCCCCTTACAAAAGTTTTGAGGAGATATGTTCTATTATTCTACATTCTTTGTGGAGAAAAGATCACAAAAAGTTCAGAACTCTGACCCATCATTGGGCTACTAGCCAACTGGCTTAAAATTATTGTACTCCTTGCAGCCACTATTGAGTTTCCTTTTTGTGCTACTCATATATAGACTGGAGAAAATAAAAATAATATGGACAAAGAGGCAGGCAGGGTGGACTTGAGAGCTGTGAATTATGGGCAGGGGATGGTCCCTTCTTGCTCATTGAAATGTAAACTCCAATTTTCCAGTTGGAATTACACCCCACTTCATTTATGGAAGCTTGTTATGTCTCACACTCAAAAGCAAATCCATCACTAATAATTTGATTGAAAGATCACAGTTCTCTTGCCCTTATGCATCAGTAGTCCCCATCAAATGGCATAGATTCTCTTTTGGTCGATCTAAACTTTTGCTTCGATACAAATTTTGATCGCTTGTTAATTAACTAAAACACGATTGAATAAAAAATTCAGTCGGCAGAACGAAGCCTGCATTACATAAGTAAAAGCGATATCTTTATTTGTTTTATAGGGCACCTTTCGAGAATTCTTATCTCAGCGACAACATCAAACAGGTTTATATCTTTGATCGCTTGTTGCATGAGAAATATGTACTTTTGATAAACATTTTTTTAATGGTACGTGTTTATCCATCTATCTATATAATACAAGATAAGTAATCTCCCTATTAAAGAAAAACATCCTTTTGAAATTGGTAATGGTATCCAACACTAAAACAATAAAAATTAAAGGACTCACACCCATTTGACTTGCCCTTTCAGAAAAGGCGGATGCATGCAATGAGCACCAAAATCAACTAATTTAATGACCTTTTATGCGCATCTTCTAGCCAGTAGTTGCAGAGCCTTTTTTTTTCTATCTATTTTTATTTTTATTTTTTTGGGGAAAAAAAACAACTTTCTGTGATCTACTTTGGACCTACCAACATTGCGAGCCCAACCCTATTGAATTTGAACGACATGGCTGGTAGTGCTGATAAAATTATTAAACAAATTGACATTGCTTTGCTTTGTGATATTTGTACCATGCAAATGCAGCAAGGCCAATGACCATGCAACAACAAATAAATAATAATTAATAAACAGATAAGAGTAGTGATTTAGTCGGCCAGTCAGGCTTACTATAATAAGCCAGAAAAAGGAAAACAAAGCACGTAATTAATTAATTAAAAAAAGCATTGCTGGGTGGTGCAATACAGTTCAGACAGCCTAGTGTAAGTCGCCAGAAGCTGGATATTCTCTTTAATCTGCAGAATCTGTTTCTTCTTGTTTTTGTTTTGTTTAAGCCTTTTTTGGTGTTTTTTTGGTTTTTTTTTTTTTTTTTTTTTGCTTGAGAACAGAAGGGGGGGGAGGGGGTTGTATTACTCACACTAATCAATTTTTGTACAAATGAAACCACATAACACATGTTAACATCACATGCAAGTTCACTTTCTCAAAGATTTAAGCCAACAATAAAATAATCTAGCATAAAAAATAAAAATCATGCAAGCAAAGTGCAAAGATGATCATTGATTGATAAACAAAACATTCCATATGAAGGATAAAAATGTTAATTTGCTAAACATTTCTCTTTGATCTCTTTAATTTTATTGTTTTTTAAATTTTAATTAATAGTTACCGAGCAACATCCGCCGCCGTTGTTGGTTGTTGTAATAACCCGAACATCTTGTTGATTTAATTTAACCTTCAAAACTAGACAAAATTTGCCATTCTTCGCTGTCTTTGCAATATCTTTGCACGTGGAGTTAAGTTTCCGATTTCCATGTAACTATTTTAACTGAAAACTATATCCCAAGTTTGGTTTGCTACTTCATAGCTCACCAAGGCGGTGCGTATATTTAAACGAGGGCACTTTTATTACAATAAAGTTAAAAGATTGGATCAAGAAGATAACAGAGGCACAGATCTCAATGCATGGAAAGTTCCAGTCAATCATTTTTGGTTTCAGTGTTGGTTCTGTAAGTTTGGTAGATGTTTTTGCTTTTTATTTTCATTTTTTTGGCAACGGAGGTCACTATCTGTGAAGCTAAAAATGCATGATGATTTAGGGGTGATCACGTAAACCTGAAAGCTGTTTTGGCTAAAATGAATGGGTCACGAAGAGTAGGCCAGTGGCTTTCACTGAAAAATTTGATAATGTGGGGTACTGGGGTTTGAGGGAAAAGCTGGCTGCTTTGTTCATTTTCAGTTAAAGAGCATGTTAGGCTCTCATGGCGTATTTAGCAAGTGACTAATTGTAATTTTTGATTGAAAATTTCGGTTTTGTGTTGAGTTTCTTGAGTTACTAGGCAATAAGTACAAACCCCATGAAGCACTTCACCATTTTTTTACTTCCAAAAGCGCTTTCAATGTTTTCCATGATGCAAAAAGCAGGTGAAAGGGTAGCTTTAGGTTGGTGGGAATTGGGAAAACCAAGAAGTGACTAATTAAAGTGAATGTAATCTTGGTGATGTGTGTGAGATAAGAGAGAGAGTAGGTTATTTTAAAAAAGCGAAAAAGGAGTCCTGAAATTCAGCTTTAAATAAGTGGGCGGCAATTTCTGAAGATGGTGGGATGGTGGAGGTGGTCGTGTTGGTGAACTGGTGATAATATATATAAGTATATATATATATATATGGCTAAATGGCTTTTAAGAAACGTAACTGTCGTTAAATTCACGTGATTCTGCCTTTTTGCTGCCATCACGCGACGATTCTCGTTCTCCTATTTCGTTTCGTATTTCCCCTCTGAAAAAGATGTGACCACTTTTCATTTTTGGACTTGCATTACATTTACATATGCACAGTGCAATGCTTTTTTTGGGCAGTGTTTCTTTTGTCTTTTCTTGGTGAATTTTGTGTGCATGAGTTTAATGTTTGTCTGATTCTATTGTAAGAAAATGGTGAAAATGAGACTACTGTAGATGAAAAATGAGGGACCCTTCTCATTTATGAGCTTGAAGTGGAAGATTCTAGAGTGGTTGAGCCTCAATGCTTGTGGGATTGAATTGAAATTTGAAGTTTTGAGTGTTCTATTTTACCTGAATAAATTTCAGAAAAAGGGTTTTATTTTTCTTAGATTTTATAATTGAGTTTGGTGGGGATGTGATTGGAATTAGACTTTTAGAGGTATGCACGATGGCATGTGGGTTTCTTGAACAGTTGGGGAATGTGACTTGCTTTTATGAATTTATCGTCTCTATTTGCGGGTGTAGTGATGGGCTTTGCTTTGAAATTCCTTAATGCCCTTCTCAGTTTATGTTTAAAAAACTCTCGCTTCTTCTTTTTTCAATGCTTTATCAATGGTTTTTCTACTTTTTCAGTGCAGATCTGCTGATAAGTGTGTTAAAAACTAGAAACTTATTGTGAAGATTGAGGAGTGATGGTAACCATGGATCTTGAATATGGCAAGTGTTGGGATTCTTCAAAGGTATGAGCTAACTGCAGTTCTCCACCCACCCCCCCCCCCCTTCTCCCCCCCCCCCTCTTTTTCTATTTGGTTCAGCAGAACTACTTATGCTCAATTTGTTTAATTGCATTTTCAGAAGGATTCTTGGAAGACAATATTGATTTTAGCTTACCAAAGCCTTGGGGTTGTATACGGTGACCTGGGCATTTCCCCACTGTATGTTTACAAGAGTACATTTGCAGAAGACATTCAACATTCAAACACAAATGAAGAAATTCTTGGAGCCTTATCTTTTGTCTTCTGGACTCTGACTTTGGTTCCCTTGTTCAAGTATGTCTTTATAGTCCTTCGAGCTGATGACAATGGAGAGGGTAAGTACCTAAATTATATAGCATGGCAGATTTCGGCTAAGCGTCATGTTAAATCAAAACCTTTTATGCATATTTTTCAGGTGGTACTTTCGCTCTGTACTCATTAATATGCCGGCATGCTAAAGTAAGCCTTTTGCCCAATAGGCAGGCTGCTGATGAAGCGCTCTCTACTTATAAACTGGAGCAGCCCCCAGAGAAGAACAGTTCAAGAGCCAAAATGTATCTTGAGAAGCACAAGTTCTTGCATACTGCCTTGCTTATCTTGGTTCTACTGGGGACTTGTATGGTAATTGGAGATGGACTCCTTACTCCAGCCATTTCCGGTAAAGGCCTGCCCAGTAACACTTAAATTGACGACTCTCTCTGTTTGCTAGCTAACAAAATTTGTTTTAAAATGTAGTTTTCTCGGCAGTGTCTGGACTTGAGTTTTTCATGTCCAAGGAACATCACCAGTGTAAGTTTCTTAGCTTTCAGGCTTTAATATCTTAAAAGTATCAATTAAATCATATTCAAGCCAGTAAACGAGATAAAATGCTTGCTCTATTCAGCTCTAAGAATTAGGCGTAAGCCCAACAGGCAAGCTGAAAGCTTAGAATTAGTTACCTGACTATTTCCTAGTGAAATTTAAGATCAAACAGAACCTATATTCACTTTGACCATTCAGAAGAACCGAGAGTGATCCTGTCTCTATTCAGCACGTACTGTTTGTTCCAATATGTCATAGGTAAAGTGGCAAACTTCAAAAATTGATATAAATTTTTAAAGGAGTAAGCTGGAGTCTCTTTTTGGTTATTCAGGATAGATGCTCCACCTATTTATTGACTGAAGCAGGGACCACTCAAGTTGCTTAAGTTGTGGTCTGGAGTCGAAGTTGATCCTATCTACTACATTGTTCCTGGAAATATTATAAGTTGACTATTACATAGTAAACAATACAATACTGTGGCAATAAAAAGTGATGTATATTTTTTATATAATTTGCTGATCAGACAATATAGTCTGGTTGAAAATGAGTAGTGTAGCTACTCTAGTCTTTGATTAAGTACCATCATATAGGTTGGATCTATTAAATTTAGTTTATGAAAGTTTTGTGCTACAGCACGATGACCAGTGCACCCTTTCTGCTGTTGTCTGTATCTGCTGACCAGTAATGTAGCAGAAAATAGATGAAACTAATTAGCTTCCTAAATAAGTCACTAAGTTCCACAAATACACAGAAAATTCATTTTTCATGGAAAAATTATAAGGCAGTTATGGACAAGTTGTGGACATCAATCTGCCAGTAATTGAAAAACATTTTGATGCCACTTGTGGGAATTTGGCTTTACCAAACTGATTGTAAATTTACCAAAGCTCCATGACAGAAAATTGGGTGGGTAAAAGTTTTCTTTGCAGCATTTTTCGGAGATTTATACTGTTCAAGCTTCACGTTAATTTTTAGTTTTGTTGGATAATTCGTTATGTTCTTCACCTATACTCTCTGCCTTTATTTGCAGATGCAGTGATTCCAATCACTTGCTTCATCATAGTGTGCCTTTTTGCACTGCAGCACTACGGCACCCATCGGGTTGGGTTTTTGTTTGCACCAGTTGTGTTGATATGGCTACTCTGCATAAGTGCCCTTGGCCTATACAATATAATCCACTGGAACCCTCGTGTCTATCAAGCCCTTTCTCCATATTACATGTTCAGGTTCCTGAAGAAGACAAGGAAGCGGGGGTGGATGTCCTTGGGTGGTATATTGTTGTGCATAACAGGTGAGTTTGGAACATATGCACACACGATAACGTCTGTCAAAGAGTTAAATACTGATACTAAACTGAAATCTGTGAATTCTTCATTTGTATGTTATGTAAATACAATTCAATGGACAAGGAATGACAATGGAATGCTTCTTTATGCAGGGTCGGAGGCAATGTTTGCTGATCTTGGCCACTTCTCTTATGCTGCAATTCAGGTACATTTGAAAAATGTTTTCTGTTAGAACTTTTGGCATATAAATTTTCTTTTCTGCCTGTGTCTTCTCGGGTTGAGTCCAAGCTGTCTACTAACAAGAATTCTATAACTCTTTATGCTTTACCTGAGACAGATTGCTTTTACCTTTCTGGTTTATCCGGCACTTATATTGGCTTACATGGGGCAAGCTGCTTACTTGTCGCAGCATCACGAAACCAATTACCAGATCAGTTTTTTTGTCTCAGTTCCAGGTATTCGTTTGTCAGTTTTATTTTTCGTTTTATTTCTCCTTTCAATTTTAATAAAAGCGAAAGTGACCCTAAATCTGCATGTAACCAGTAGACAGCCGCATGTCAACTAATGCTTGTTTAATTTACTAGGATATTTGCATCTGCTGGAATGAAAATAATTGCTTCAAGTTTTTGGGTGCAGCAAGTGTGAGGTGGCCAGTGCTTGTAGTTGCTATTCTTGCTTCTGTTGTTGGAAGCCAGGCAATTATAAGTGGAACATTCTCTATTATTAACCAGAGCCAATCTCTAGGCTGCTTCCCCAGAGTCAAGGTTGTTCACACCTCTGAGAAGATTCATGGGCAGATATATATTCCTGAGATTAATTGGCTTCTCATGATTCTTTGCATTGCTGTGACCATTGGATTTAGAGACACTAAGCACATAGGGAATGCATCTGGTAAGTTACAATTTTCCAATTGATTAGCTACTTTCAGATATTAGATCTCTCTATTTAAACTTCTATCTTCATTTATTAGTCAATAGTTTTTCATCCTTATTTCATTGAGGGAAATATTTGAAAATTGTTCTTCTATCTATTTTGATAAATTTTTGCCTATATATCCGTGGATGCCCATCTCCAGTTCCATGACAATGATCGTCACCTTTTCAAAAGAATAAGTGGCTTGCCCTTTGCTTATCTGAATAAAAATTGATGAGATCCCCCCCAACAAAAAAACAAATCCCCCAACCAAAAAAAAAATGTTGTGATATTAAGGAGAGAATAATTCAAGGGAATTCATTAAGTTGAAGCATTATGACATTGCTGTATTTTGTTGCAGGGTTAGCTGTAATGACTGTAATGCTTGTGACCACGTGCCTCACTGCCCTGGTTATCATTCTCTGCTGGCACAAACCCCCAATTCTAGCTCTTTGTTTTTTGCTATTTTTTGGCTCCATTGAATTGCTTTACTTCTCAGCTTCGCTGACCAAATTCCGAGAAGGTGCATGGCTTCCTATCCTACTTGCGCTTTTCCTCACCACCATCATGTTTGTTTGGCACTATGCCACCATTAAGAAGTATGAATTTGACCTCCACAACAAAGTGTCACTAGAGTGGCTTCTAGCTTTGGGTCCAAGCTTGGGAATTGCTCGAGTTCCTGGTATTGGCTTAGTTTTCACTGATCTCACTTCTGGCATCCCTGCCAACTTCTCCCGCTTTGTCACCAACCTCCCTGCTTTCCATCGCATCCTTGTCTTTGTATGTGTAAAATCAGTACCTGTTCCTTATGTGCCCCCTGCTGAGCGGTATCTTGTAGGCCGCGTGGGTCCTGCAGCCCATCGATCCTACAGATGCATTGTCCGCTATGGATACCGCGACGTTCATCAGGATGTTGACTCTTTTGAATCTGAACTAGTTGATAGACTGGCAGATTTCATCTGCTATGATTGGTACAGAACTAATGGGACTAATTTATATACCGATGATGCTGTAACATCCCCATATAATGAATCGACAAGTGATGGCAGATTGGCTGTGATTGGAACAGTGTCACTATCTGGTGCCCCAGCTTATGAGATTGAGGAGACATTACAGCCAGCGAGTGTATCAGGTGGGTTTACTTCAGTAGAGAGTGTCACAGATGTTATTGAAATGGAACCTGTCAGGGCAGTTGAGAGAAGGGTGAGATTTGCCATTGATGACCAGTCTGAAACTGATGAACGGTCTGAGATTAATCTACAATCACAACAAGAACTAGAAGACTTGTTTTCAGCTCAACAAGCTGGTACCGCATTTATACTTGGACACTCTCATGTTCGAGCAAAACAAGGATCATCTCTCCTCAAGAGATTGGCCATTAACTTTGGATACAATTTCTTGCGAAGGAACTGTCGGGGGCCAGATGTAGCACTCAAGGTGCCACCCGTGTCTCTCCTGGAAGTCGGCATGGTCTATGTTGTGTAGACTTCTCACGTAAGTAGTTTTGTCGACTCATTTATAGAGAACTGCTTGAGTGAGCGTTGTTATGAAGTACCTTAGATTCACAGCGTTTGTAGAAAAGAAAATAGTAACTTCCTCCCATGATGATGAACTTGTAGTCATGCATTAATGGTAAAAGAAATGTAAAAATCCTACGTGCAACCAATTGCTTTCTTGAATCTTAAAATGTAAAATGTGATTTTTCGTTGGCATGGCATATTACGTGTACTGAAAAATCCTTTACCTCTTCCCACTGTACCGCCGAAAACGTGGCAATGTTTTCTGAGAACCTTCAGTTTTATTGCTAACCATGAAATTATGGAGATACTCCACTTCATGAATGGGAAAGGGCACATGCACTCATCTGGCTTTTGCCTTAGTGGACAAGTAGACACCGTCACTTTTGTAAGTAAATATCTAATTTTGTTTATTTCAATAAAATTCAGAGTATATCTAATTTACTAAAATATCCTTATATCTGTCAACAGAGACGAAATTTCCATTTTTAAAAATTTATTCATTTCCGAAACAATGAAGGTCAAATCGACTATTGAAGCAAACTGGAGGCTCTGTTGTTCTTCCCCACCTTAATAGACGCAGTCGCAAAATCAAATGTTCTCTCAAATACAATAGTCTCTCAAAAGGCCACGTCGTCGTACACTGACCACCAGGCTTTATGAGTGGCGACGATTCTTTAAGCTGTAATTTTGTGGCCCAAGTAGGCACAGGAGACACACACACACACACATCCACATTAATATAAAAACCTGGAAGTTTCAACACGGCTTTCTGGTGCTAAAGAGAAGCAAAAGCAAATTACAATGGGACTTGGGGCCCTTCACTTGTCACCTTCACCTAATGGTTTCACCTCCAATGTAGGATTTGCGCGGAACTTGTCTAATTACAGGCTCACCAGAGTCTCCAGGCTCAGAGTTCATGCCAATAAGGAAGAGCGAGACCCCAAGAAGAGCACGCAATCCTTATTCAGCAATATAACTGAAGCTCTTGATTTCTCTCAGGTAAGGTCTAAAGAAGATGCTCAGCTTCTAGAGGATGCCAGGCAAGCCACCAGGTCCGGTGCCCAAATGAGTAGAGAGCAGGTAATTAATAACTCACGGCAACAAGAAAAACAAATTATCTTTTCTGTTTATTGCCCTGCACATGCCCATAAAAGAACTCAACTGGGTTACTCGATACGTGCAGTATGGGGCACTTAGAAGAAAGATTGGAGGGACGTACAAGGACTTCTTCAAATCCTATATAGATGGTAATTGAATTACTCTTGAGTTTGAAAAAAATTGGAAGCGAGTGAAAACAAACACTGGTCGTTTTTGAAAATCACTGATTTGTTTTCTTGTTTCTGATGTTGGAAATAGTGGATGGACGTTATGTTGAAGAAGGGTGGGTGGACAAGACGTGCAAGGTTTGCAAGAAAGATACCAGGGGCGAGCCAAGGCAAGTCGACAAGTTAGGGAGATATGTTCATGTTGCTTGCTTGGAGAAGGCCAATTCTGGAAACTTCTTCACCAGGCTTTTCTCTGGATGAATTGGATGGAAACGGGTGCCTGCTGTTGCTTTTGTTTTCTGTTGGTTTACTTTGTCTTAGTTACATACATACATACATTAGCATTGTCGTTGTGTTGTACAGCCCAAGAGTCTGTGCAATGGTGTCATTTTCTAATTTATATAAATCACTATTCTTGTTAGTAAGGTTATGCAGAAGTAGATATGTCTTTTTGCTTTCACCTCGTTTGCAGTACTTCCAGATTGGCAATATTTTTTTTTCCCCCCTTTTCAATGTTCAAGGACAAATTATAAAAACAGCTTCAAATTAAGGTCAGTATACGAAGGTGGCTCAATTTGCACTTTTGTTTCTTTAATTTTTACACGTTAAAAATGAGCATTTCAAGTTCAAATAACTTGTCGATGGTTTGACTTAGGGCCATTTATGTTTGGAAGAGCCTTTATATATATATATATATATATAAAGGGACTATTTTTGTAAATTTTACATAATTTATCTCTAATTTTATTTTTCGATAATTAATGTGTATCAAGGTCTAATGCTATTGTACTAAAGAGAATAGATTACAATTTGAAGTGATAATACAGTTATAAATTATTATATAAATTTATTTTATATAAATTGATGTCATTTATTTATTAGTTTAATAAAAATATAAAATAATTAAAATAAATAATATGGACTAAGTAATATCTAATCTAACCAATTAAATCATATCACATTAATTTATATAAAAATTTATAATTATATTATTCTCTATAATTCATACCAGCGCAGGATATTTTGAATGGTTGGAGGAATGAGTAGTCTAAACAAGTAAGGATTTTTTTTTTTTTCAAATTTTAATGAGGAACAACATCAGTTTAAATATTTTTGTATTGTGTCCAATTTACGAATCGAATCCAAAAACACAGAAACATTTAAATTTGTTAATAAATGGGCCATGAAGCCCAACAGAGAGATAATATAGTTAACAGCACCGACCAATCAAATGGCGGGAGCCCAAAGGCCCACGAAGATTTGGCGGGAAAATATCCTTTTTGCATACCAACCTTGCCGCCGCAGCTTCTGCCTCTCTCAATTCGCAGTCAGAGGGTAAAGAGTGAGAATCAGAAATGGTTGGACCGAAGTACGATTGTCTAGAGAACCCACTGGGAGCCATCCGATTAACTTTCGAGAAGGCGATTGCGTCGGGCGCGGATCCGGCGACGTTTAATGGCAAGGACTGGGGCGCTCTCGATCTCTTCCGTCAATTTCTATTCGAAGATGGCGCCCTCTCTCATGTACTTTAACACTCGCTCATTGAAAATCCTACAACTACTTTTAGTCAATTTCTTTTCGCTTTACGGAATTTAATTGCTCATTGGATTAAGAGTCTCAGGAAAATCAACATTTTAAATTGCCAAAAATTTGAAAACAATGAATTAGCTATTTCATTCTCCTGATAAATCTTGAATTTTTGCTGATTAAGCATATGGGTTGTTATTGTCAGGAAAAAAAATAGTAAAAGAAGTAAATGGGTTGTTTAAATCTAATGAAACTGATACGTTAATGAAGGTTCCAATTCTTAATCCGATGACTATCAAATGGTTACAACCCAATACACTTGTTCGATTTCGTGGAATGATACAGGATATGTTGGGAAATGAATTCTATGCTGGTGCTTACAAGGTATATTCGTTTGTCTGCCTTTTGTGTATCATTGTAACCATTTTTTTTTTCTGTTTTGTGGCATTGAAATTATTTCTTGTGTTTTATTTTTAAAGGATGGGCCAGTATGGAGGACAAACAAGTTTATGGATGTCTGTCAGTATCCTATGGGCTCTTCACCTGATATGCGAATCTGGGAGCGTCGTTTGTTATATTGTGTTCCGGTGAGTTTTAGTTTTTGGGTGATTGTAAATGGAATCTATTGTGAAATGGGATAAATGTGGTTTGCTTTGATGATGGGATTGTTTTTCGCTTATTGAGTTTTGTCTTGCATTCAGGTGCCAGGGCAGAATTCCTGGACTGAATCTTTGTCTGAAGTAGCAATGAATAAGACATCCCAGCAAAGAGAGAAGCGACAGAGGATGGAGGACGATGCTTCCGACCACATGGATTTGGTGAGACTTTTTGCTCTCCAACATGCTTGCTTTGATTTTCATTCCTTCATTATTTAGGTAAATACTAAGATGATTGTTGCAGCAATGAGTTGCTTCTTATCTGAGGAAATTTTTCAGTTAGCTTTCTGTGTAGTTGTATGATAAAGAAGCATAAGAGCTTTTAGATTGTTTACATATAAATCTGACCATTGCTTAAGAAAATACATGGATTACTTAAAGAACCGTGGTGTTAATGATTGACTCCTGTTTGTTGAAAGTGAATGGCACTATTTGTTTGTTACTTGTATGATTCTTGCCTTATGATGACTGGCTTGATTGTTGAATGACAGGTTTTGGATGATGAGTTTGACAGTTCTCCTAGTGTCAAGAAGATGGTAAGAAGTAACTTTTTGTCAATAGCTTCTTTTCTTGTCTGTGGTAACTGTATTAAGGGAAAAAAATTGATTTGATGAGTTCTTTAGTTAGCTGGGGGAAAATAAATGATGTTCATAAGTAATGGTTCATCGTCTTTCCTACTTGTGCACAAGTTTGATTATTAGCTTCAATGAGAAACACAGAAGTGAGATGCCATTAGCTCATGAAAATCTTGGAAATAACTAAAACCAAATCTCAAGGATATTCTGATCTGCCCATTAAGTAGTGGATAGCAGATTAATAGAGAAGATTAATGCATAATATATTTCTACTTCTTTAGATTATTAGTGCAGACTTGTTCTATGCTAATTACACCTTTTCTGTCGCTAGAGAGAGAATGGACATGTTTCTCTATCTTCGCAGTCCAAGGATTCTGTAGTTGAGGGCACTTCTGGTATGAGTGCTGTGACTAATGTTGAAAGAAATTCTCTTCCATGTCTTGTAAAGGTAAATGATTTACCTTCTTTTTCTTTTTTTCTTGTTGTTCTAAGCACATACATTCTTAGAAATGCAAACTATGGTTACTGCAGCTGGTGCCTTTTCTCTAGAACTGATGAAATTTCTAATCTATTATGCAGATTTATGATTGTCCTGAGTCTGAGTTGAAGCTTAATGAAGTTTTCGAGTTTGTTGGGGTCCTCACTTTGGATTCTGATGTTATGGCTGACAAAGATGATCAAGATGAGTCCTTATATGGTTTCATTGAAGATGAGTTGGTCCATTTGCCTCCTGAAAAGGTAGTAGTTCCTTTTGAAGCAGCAAAATGTTGTCTTTATATATCTTTTTGAGATTTGTTTTAGCAGTCATCAATGCACAAAATACCAGCCCATAGAAGGAATTTTTTTTTCCACTGTGCGCTACTTACATTTTCTATCATGTGCCTTTGGTGTTCTTGAAAAGTTTCAAAATGCATGTCATGAGGATGACATATGAACTCATAAAATGCTGCTTTGTAATAAATTGCACATTTATCTTCTTGATTTCTAGTGTTAATTGACCTCTTCTTCTTTTGGTGCAGGTACCACGTCTCCATTGTCTTATTCACAGGAAGCTTGATGTTAGTGACTTCTTGCATAGTTCCCCCATGATGGAGGTGATTTGCGTGCCTGATTTAGTTTTGTTATCCATTTGATTAATCGATTGTTTATCTGTATTGTTGTTACAGCATTCTAGGATCCATAAATTCATCTTCTCCTTTGCATTCTAGCCTTGTTTTTGGGACTTTATTTATCTATGTTTCTAATCTTTGATCCTGCAGCTGAAGCCCCAGTTGGTAAAAGAGATAAGGGAGTCCCTCTTGAGGCATCTTACGTCTATTCTCGGCAATGATGGGGTAGCAGCTCATCTTATGTTGTTGCATCTCCTTTCCAGGGTATATTTTTCATTCATGATCTTGGTTTTACTTCTAGGTCATCCCAATTAATCCAATTTGTCATGATTGCCGGTCTATGTTTTTCCAACATGTTTGATATCAATTCTTAATATTTGTTTCCCATTTCCTTCTCTGTGGCAACTATCTATGGGGGTAATGCAATGGTTTTTGTCAAGCAGGTACACGCTAGAATCGACAATGTTGCTGTGGGGAAGCTTTCGCTAAATCTCACCTGTTTAAGCAAAGAAAGTGTGTCTGTGTTTGGCAATCAAATTAGACTTTCTGTCCAGAATCTTCTACCATTCACGCAATGCATACCCCTTACAGTGAATTATCTTAACACTGCCTTACTTGCCCCAAAAAAGGATTATCAAACAAATAGGTATTAGATTAGGAAATACTTGCCCTCAGTTAGTAACTTCACATTTACAACAAAAGATGTTTTTATATTTTCTTGGTCACTTAACATAGTTATTGGTCCAGATTGATACCTGGAGTTCTACAGCTAGCTGATGGCTCACACTTGATCATTGATGAAACCCAATTGGAAACAGGAACCCTCAACTCCACTGGGGTTGAGAATGCAAGGTTGCTGAAGAATCTAATGGAGTTCCAGAAGGTAATTTGCTCCTTGTAGTGCTGATGTATGCAAATTCTTTTCAATTTTTTTAGCTCTGCAATTGAACTGACTTGGAATGTGAATTTCTTTGCCTCAGGTCGAGTACAACTTTGAGTACTATAAGATGGAAATGATTGCGGATGTGCAGATGCTTATACTTTCGGAGGGGAAATCAAACATTGTCCCTGCTGACCTAGTTGTACCATTCCAGCCTTCTTCAACAGCTTCCTTTGAAGTTGTGCCTGCTGAAACTTTAGAAGCTTGGAGGTGGTACTTGGCTAGTGTTAGATCATTGCCACATTCTATTGAGTCAGAAATGCAGAAGGTAATTTGCAAATGAGTACTTGTGTTCAAAATAGTCTGGAGATATTTTCCTAAAACTGACACATGGCTGGTGATGCTTAACAGGTGGTTGAAAGTGATCTGGTTGCAGCAAGACAAGGAGATAGAAGCTTACGTAGCCAAGATCTTAGCAGGTCATAAACTTGTGAGCTGCTATCCGATATTATCACTATGGTCTACAATGTTGTGTTTTGTTAAACAAATGGAATTGTTCTGTGAACAGATTGTTGACGATGGGGCGCCTGATGTCTGCATGTTTTGGCGATACCAGCTTATCATTGGAACACTGGCAGATGGTAAAGGAACTGGAAAGGCTGAGAAGGGAGAGGCTCAAGTGAAGCAAGCGATCAGCCAATTATCACAATGAACTGGAAATATCTCAACATGATTTTACAGACCATTGGTCTATGGTCTGTGTGTAATTTAAAAATTATTGGTGTTGTACAAAGAAATTTCATCTTATTTTGTGTTCGATTTGGATGGTTAGTAGAAACGGAATTGAGTTCTTGCATTCCACCGTATCAAATCTAAAGTTTCTCTTGTATTTGGTGTTTTATTGATCTGTTCTTGGTTACTTATTTTTATGGAAAGAGAGCAAAGTTGACTTCCCTTGTATATTGCACCGGTACATGTCTTCCTGGATGAAACTGTATTGAGAAATTTACATGAATGACTCAAAACCAAATTAGTCTCAATATACGAACGTTTCTTACTCTTTAGCATTTTTTACAAGCATTTATTTCTGAAGCATCCATTTTTCCACAACCTTTCTTATGGAGCAATTTACTAAGGGGGTATATTCGTATTTTCGATCCGTATAATGATATTTTTCGGAACAATATTCTACGTGTTACCTTTAGTTAGTTTTATTGGAAATGGGTCCTTCCTCCAAAGTCCAAAACACTCTTTTTCTTTTCCTTTGTGGTAATCATCGGAGAATTTTTTACCTTGGACCCGGCGGCGACGACGAGAAGAACGTGAGAGCTTGGTTTCTTCTGCCATCACCAATCAATTTCATCAATCCATCAATGAATTAAATTTAAGCTCCAAAAATTTCCATTAAACAAACACGAAGACAATGACGATGCAACGTATAATGAGCAAGTCGCGCTTAGATGCGTTCGCCTCCATGTTCGTTACCCTGCACCCCCACGAAACCTCTGCTCTTCTCCACTCCTCCTCGTGCTTCTTCTTCGTAAGTTTCCGAATTTCTCTCCTTGCTCCAATTGATTTATATGATTATTTATTTGTTTATATATTTTTTATGCCTAGATTTTGAGTGCGTATTTTGTTGTGCTTCCTTTACGCGACGAAGGAGCAATCTCGCTCGGTTTATCAAAATTGCCTGGTCTATTCGTCGGATCATTAGTTCTCACTTTGATTGCTGCGCCTGTTTCCACTCTCATATTTTCTTTGCCTAATCTCTCCAAAGCCAAGGTGACTCTTTAATTTCTCTTTTCTCATTTTGTCATGCTTAGGCTCATTGCTGAATTTATGTTTCAAAAATTTATAATTATATTATGCATACAGAGCTTGTATGATGTAGCATATGACGTAGACACGCATTAATAGATACAATACAATTATCATGCTAATAAAATAATTGATGCCGGTGCTACATCGGTTGAGATAGAAACTTTGTTTGTGAAAGTGTTGCTCTACATATTGTTTTGTAATAGGCAGTGCTTTTTGAAATTCCAGGCTTTGGTTTTGATACACAGGTTTTTTAGTGTATCGCTTGTTGTATTCTTCCTTCTATGGCAGTCTTCGTCGTTAGGATATTTATCGTCGAAATTGGAGGTAAGATAAGGATTGTGTGGACATGATACTGTGCTGTTCTTTGTTTTTTTTTTTTCCTCTTTCAACTCAGTAATTTGAGTCTTTTCTCCTGTATATTTACTAGAGTGTTTCGCGATTGGAGAGTTTGGATGCAGTGTCATCTACTGCAAAGGAGGATCCAGGGGCTGCCGTTAACCAAGGTAGTACAGCTAATTCTGCAGATTGGAGTGACCATGGCTGGTTTTATGTGTCTGTGAGAATTGGATTCTTCCTCTGGGTAATGACAATGGTTGAGCTATTTGCACTTTGGTTGGGCAATTAACAATTTGATGAGAATTTTTTTTCCAGCTTTAGTTTATCATGGTAATATTTGCTATTGTGCAGGTAGCTCTGCTTAATTTGATTACTATTTCTTCAACTTGGGCTAGAGTGATTGATGTGATGGACAGTGAGGTTTGTATGTTTCAGCATTGATTGAAAATTATGGTTCTCGAGCACCCTTAACTTTATTTTGTATTCAGTCAGGCTCAAGATTGTTTGGGTTCATTGGTGCTGGTGCTACACTTGGCCAGCTATTTGGTTCTTTGTTTGCTGCCGGAATGGCATTTTTCGGTCCATGTATGTTTTCCTATTCAATTATCAAGTTTTGTAAATTTTAACTGTTCTTTAACTCAGTTTTAATCCATGGACGACGGGACGTGGACTGGTTCTATGTAGATCTTCTCCTCTTTGCGGCTGTTTTGATGGAACTTGCTGCACAGTCGTCGAAAGGGATCTACAAAGAGATATCTAATCATGCTGAAGAGTTATCTCCACTAAGGTCTGCTATATATTTACATTTCATAGCTCCATTTATAATCTGTTTGGTTTCATGAGTTGCATGATATATGTGCTGATGTGCCTTTCCAACTTTGATGCGGCCTTGTGAATTGATCATGAGTACCAACTGTCTGAACTTGTTGCTTTTTCCCTCAGAAAAGCTGATTCTGATCCACAAATTGGGGCTAATGCGCTGATTGCACCTGCAGCCAAAGTACCTTCTCCTAGCTCATCAACTTCAATGGTGAAGCCTCACCTATGGGCCATCCTAGGTGGACTTCGGCTTATATTCTCCTCAAATTATCTATTGTATGTGTCTTTATTCCTTTGGCTGAGTGCAGTTGTCTCATCATTTTTCTATTTTCAGGTACAGCAGCCTCTATCCCTTCAACATGTTTTACCAACCTCTTGCATCTATTGATTTTATACTATATTTCTAACTTACTGGTGCACACTGCAATCCTCAACTGCAGAAAGTCACTGTCATTGCCATGACTGTTACAAGCTCCCTTGGCAGAAGAAGATTGTTTGCCGAGATAAATAGCTTTATAGCTGTTTTTATTCTTGCTGGACAACTCACTTTAACGGTATGCCTACTGTAGATTAGGTCTTGCAATGTTTCTTATTTGATGTTTTAGTTGAGTGTTACTATGACTTTCCTCTTGAACATGCGGTTTTCTGGGTTTTCAGTGTTGGAGTTTCTGAGTGTAGAGTCTATGAAGTCAGTGAGTGAATTAAATAAGTGTTACATTTCTTTTTCTATTAATGTGCGGTTGGGAGTAAACTCTACTTTGGAATGCTGCTTGATAAGGTTGTTTCTAAGTCTATCCGGAGACGATGATGGTCAAACTGTACATATTTATTGGAATCATATGTATTATAATAAGCATGCCAAAGAAAAAGGTATGATCATGAGAATACTTCAGAGGGAAAGCTGCAACACCCACATTAGATGCCATTAGTGTAATTGTGTAAGTTTTTGATAACCTATTGTACTCCTATTTTGGCTTCGGAGATGCACTATTTAACTTATCTGAACCGGATCTCTGGTTGCCCTACTTGTTTCCTCTCCGTGTAACCCCTAACCTCTCCAAGTTGTACTGGATCATTCAAATTGAATTTCCTGCACTTGAGCTTCTGTGAACTGTGTCATAGGTTTTCATAGAATTACTGTTTTATTGTGATCTTAGCCTTTTTCTTTTTCCTTTTTTCGCTTATCTAATTATGTACAGGCCCACATCCTTTCTGTTGCTGGGATTACTGTAGCCATATGCTCTGCTCCATTTACTGCCTTCTCAAATATGATTGCTATCGCAATTTGGCCAACTTGGGTGACTGTTGCTATTTCAGAGACCACACGAAAGGTTCCTCATGAACTACTGTTTTGTTATTTCCTTTTTTATTACCCTCCAATACTTTTGGACTCATCTATTTTTTTTTTATTATTATTTTTTTGGATAAGAAACTGCATATTATTTACCTTTTTTTTTTTTTTTTTTCAAGACTCATGTATTAGTTATAATCTCAGTTTCCAGTTTTACAGAGCCATATTGTGTGTTTGTGAAGTAACACTATTAACTGAAGGTTATTCTAAAATTCTAAAGTTGAGTAAATGTCACAGTTGGGAGGCTTCCATTCCTTGCAGGTGGTTAATTATGTTGTAACCAGGCCTGGAAGAGAACTACTATTTACTGTTGTTTCTCAAGAGGAAAAATACAAAGCAAAGGTATGCTAATTTTCTCTATTACTGAATTTTATTCTTAGAAACAAGGCAGTGTGATATTCATTTGGTACTTTATGTACAGGAGCACATGGTCATTTCATTTATCAATCCTTTGACCCCTTTTTTGACCTCATAGGATATTCAGGGCTAAGATTTATTTCATATTTCCTTTGGATTCTTGTGCTGTACATCTTTTGTGTGCACTAGTAGTTAAAATGCCAATAATCATCAAAACATAGGTTCCTCTAAAGACATGCTTCTGCAGGTGTGCATTGATGTAATTGTCCAACGACTTGGAGATGCATCTGCAGCTGGAATGTACAAACTACTGTTCAGCACTCTCCATGGGAAAACATCAACTGCGTCCCTATGTGCCCTTCCTGTATGTACAAACCAACTTCTTGTTGATTTATGTTCTCGAACCTATTGAATTGTTACTACTTAAGCTATTTTGTTGTTGAACTCATTTAATTTCATGATGCTATGCTTTTTCTTTGTTTTAATTTTTTTCAACCGGTGAAATTGAAGTCTGCATTTTCTCATTTGGTTTCAGGTCTGTTTATTATGGATAGCTACAGCGTTCCATTTAGGACGCCGCCAGGCACAACTAGCAAAGCTTTCAATCAGCCCCACTTCTTGAAAAAAATTTCTGAGGATTTTTTTTTTAAATACAGTAGCTGTAAGATATAGGCTGCAAATATGAATATTTTCAAGTTCAATGGTAATAATTGTTATAAAATAAATAAATGCTAGAGAAAATTTTAAACTAAACAAAGTATTTAAGTACCTTGTTATTTAGCTTATGATAAGCCAATTTTTGTTGTTACAAAAATAATGGAATGCATTACGTGTATATAGAGTTAGAAAGCTAGGGAAAAAGGATAATTTGCTGATTTGGGATTTTGAGATTTTGAGATTTTTTACAAATAGTGAAAGTTTACTATCACGTTTGCAATACTCCCCCTTGAATTTCACCAATCAGGTAATTAGGTGTGTTTAATACTGCATCGCTAAAACTTTACTGGTAGAACTTAGTCGAAAGAAATAGTGCATAGTGCACATTTGTCTTGTTACCCGCGAATCATAAACGTACCCAGCAGATGATAATTATGAAAACCGACACTTTTCATGTCAATAAAGTGGGAGATTCAAACATTCCTCTTTACGAGTGTCAAATTTTTCACTAGTAAACCTTACGGTTTTTTAAAATAATCTATTACTGATGTCAAAACTTAAGACGGAAAAGAAATAATAATAATAATTTTTCTGTGACAAGGATGAGTTTTTTTTTTTTTTTTTTTATCTTGTTGAATGTTTTGACATAGAAAGGGTAACAGTGTTATGAGCACTGTTAACTGACACTTCCTCCTCATTGTCATACAAATTCAAATAATGTACAAAAAAGTGCCGAAATTACTCGGAGAATACCAACCAAAATTAAATAAAGAAAAAGCCATAGAAATTAAAATTGCCAAGACGTTAATTTCAATAAGATTTTTGAGAGTTGCACACACAGCTCAGGTAAAGAAGATCACCACTCAGATTCTTAAAATCCCATTTGAGTACTTATAAAAGCATCATGTATTTTATTTATATTTTTATGTGCACAGTTATAGTAGTAAAACTTTTCAGTTGTAAGGGACTGTAGCCAATCCGATCTCTATCTTCGATCGCTGCCATGGCATTGTTTTGCCTAGGTTTCGCTTTGATGGTCTATCTTTTGACTCCATCTTGCTCAAGTTTCTGTAAATCATGCATATGGCTTCAAAATGCTAATAAACAGATAAATGCTTACTATAGAAAGTTGCATCATTTAACTATGAAAGCAGTAGTATTCTATAGCATCATTTAACTATGAAAGCAGTAGTATAACTGGTAGTATCGACATTGCTTCAGAAAGAACAAGAAAAGTACCATGAAACACTTCATCTAGTACATGCATGTTAGCCCCAACAATATAAAGATTGTCCTGCTAGCATTGGACTCATCATCTGAGGCTATGATGACCAACATGAATTCTTGCTAAGCTTACCTAAATGCTCAACTTCCAAGAAGGGAACAGACACGCTCTTGAATCAATTTCCTCTCCCAATCTGCTACATTTCCAAATGCATGTTCTGGAAGATTTTCAAAGGGCTCTTTCCATGGGTCATTCTTAGCCAGATCATAAGTTGCTCCACGGATTGCTGTTTTGTTAGGCCCACAAGGTCTCTTTGAAGTCAGTGTTTCATATGCCGTATCTAGCTGTCCACATGCCAATGCCATGGCCAAATAAGAGAGGACAAACAAGAGAAAA
Organism: Aegle marmelos; assembly: GCA_030449875.1. Classification (NCBI taxonomy): domain Eukaryota; kingdom Viridiplantae; phylum Streptophyta; class Magnoliopsida; order Sapindales; family Rutaceae; genus Aegle; species Aegle marmelos. The sequence continues at coordinate 24,903,508 of JASUUL010000143.1, forward strand.
ATGAAAACAAATACAAAACAATCATTGTCTAACAATATGCGCGATCAGGTAAAGGAGGTAGCACTCACCTTCATGCCACAGAACCAGAACATGTAAGCAATAGCAACGGCAGGCGCTCTTCCCAATCCAGCAGTACAGTGCACATACAACTTTCCTTTTCCTTCAGAAATCGCTGATTCCAATAATGAAACAGCTTTAGGCAACTGACTTCTCAAGGAGTCTGGATCAAAATCTGCTGCCTACAGATATAAATCATAAGACACGTTAAGACAGATACATAAAAACACCAAATTGCTCCGATATCCCATGTTGCTTCAAAAGAATATACTAGTTGTTGATCCTAACAGTTACTAGTGTTGATCAAAACCATATAGCATTGAAGAAAATTTACTTACAGGCCTTCTCATACGACAAATTCCAAGTGCTTGACATCTTTCCACAATAGGTTTTAGGTCAATTCCCCAATACTCAATGTCCTTGTCTTGTTGCAAGTTAAGAATGTAGGCCACATTCTCTTTGTGCTTCAGATGATCTATATCTTCAGGTTTCTGGGGTTGGGAGCCCACAATCAAATTATCAGTTATCTGAGTGTAGTTCATGCCTAAAAATAGGAAACAATAGATGAGAATACTTAAGCAACCAAAATGCTCACATCTCTACTTTTCCTTCTAGCAAATTATAATGGAAGTACTCTAGCATGAACAGGTGCCCTGGAGGTATCTAAAGTGTATGTAAAATATATCAAAATCTAGAACCACTAATATCAAATTCTGGAAGATCTTTAGCTTTTTCTATGAGGGAAGAGGATTTTTTTGTCATATAGTTTTTGAATTGTTCCTCAATTTGAATAGTACAAAATGGCAATGGTTGCTGCCGCTACATGCATGACTTATGATTTGAAAAAAAAAAAAAAAAAAAAGACACAGACATTATCAATAAAGACGGAATTACCAATTACAGTTGCACCCATGTGCGTGGGTTTGAACCCAAGATCTTTTGTTCCATCACAAAGAGGTTTTATTGTAAGCACCCTATGCAGCAGCATCACAAAAAATGGGGGACAATAAAGTGAAATCCTTTGAAAAGGATAATTAAAAACATTAATTTAACAACCTTTACCTCTAATAAGCTTCTTCATCATAAAGTTAAGTCATATTATGCAGCCCAGGTCAAAAAGTACACTTTGAAGATCCAGATTCACAACTAATATGATAACATTTTATCCATCATCTCTAGCTAGCCCAAATATCATGTTCCAAAAAAAAAAAAAATCTCATCCAAATGAGAAATGACATATTATATCATAATCAGTTTGTTAAAGCAATGAATCTAACATGCTGCCCATAACATAAATCTGCAACGATTATTATACAAAACCACATGTTCTAGTTATCAAAGAAATGAAAGTTAGTGAGACTAACCAAGATCGTGGTGATACTCATAAGGGTTCCTCATCATTCTCTTCATGGCTGCATTGTATTCCTCCATTCTGTTCTTGCTTTTGAATGACACTTTGCTGCTTGTGAGGTTTCCTTTAATTCCAGTCTCTGATGCTTGGCAATAAATTTTACCCATTTTGAAGTGATTCTTGGAGACCATGATATTGCATTTGGATTTCTTTTTCTCCAAAAACAACACTGTTTCATTTTCAAGAGGGCATCCGAATATCGAAGCCGAGCAACTTCTAGCTTCAACTGACGTTATAGAACTCATTTTTTCTCTGAAAAAACTGTTCTGTCGGTTGATTTTGGATTAAGGATTTTATTACCATACAGATTATCTTGACCATAACACCCTTCGATTAATATAGATTTGCGGAAGCTTAGTCTCTACTATAAATATTAATATATTTTGTGAAAATTTAAAAAATTTTAATGTTATTTTAACTTTTCTGTCTCAAATATTATTCGGTCCGCAAATATTTGTTATAATCGGAACAAGTTTTACTTAGGGATGGAAATAGTAATTACCAGTTTGTCTAAATACACCTATCAAAGTTCGTTTGCTGCATGTAATTTTATGAGTTATAAGTGAGTTTAATATTATAAATTAAAATATATATAAGATTGTAGGTGAGTTTAGTATTAGTCAAATATGTGGATATCTGTCACATTCACAATTTTTTTTAATTATTTTTTAATTTAAGTTTAATTAAAAGTATTTAAATCTAAACATACGCTTATAATTTTCATTGAATTTTCTTTAACTTAATATATCGATTATTTTATTATCATAATTTTGTTCTCTAGATTAACATTTAAAAAGTATTATTCATTACAAAATATTAATCTCAATCATTATTGTAGGAATTGTAATGGATGGGTGTTAATGGTGATAATGGAATAAATATTCTCTCTTGGAATGATAATATAATGATATTTATTATTTTTAGACACTAATTTGTGACTTTTATTTATAGATTTATATGTTTTATACTTAAATTTGAGAATTTGTATTGGATTAATATTGAGATTTTAAATTTTCATGTATATTGATTTAATTTAGAAATGAGTACAATATGTAAAAGCTTAAGTTTATTATTATAAATTTATATATTAAACATTTATTATTTTAAAAATAGAAACCTATAAAAAAATTTATCACATATCACTGCAGGTTTGTTAATTATCAAAACTTGTAATAGGTAGATTTTTTTAAAAAAAATTAATAACCCTTACCGAGTTACGAGTGGATTTGATAATTTAATTTTTATGTAGGTTGTTGATTTATCAGAGTTACTAAAATAAAAAATGACAAATAGAGTGTGCATAAAATCATAAATTTAATTAAATAAATACAAAATCCTATTCACTTACATCTTAATTTCATTGTAGATGATAAATAGAGTGGGGTTAAAAATAAAAACTTATGTTTTTTTTTTATATGACAAGATCAAGTCATTATTACTCGTGTGATATAGAGTAAATGAATCTTAAGGTAACAAAAGAAGTAATTTTAATGAGAAAGTCAATTTCTTTCTTATTGATTGTAATTGGTTGATTACTTGCCTAATGGAAAATTAAAAAAAAAAAATTGGAAGATTGCAAAGGTAAGGGGTAAGAAAGAGGAAAAAAAATTACTTTGATAAACGTAAATATGGAATAGAGTGAAGGATGCAGTCAAAAAAGACAAAATAGGGGTACCATGCACCTGTTGCACCGTAGCTTGATTCCTACTTTATTTTATTTTTTAAAAATTAAAATTTTCAATGGTTAAAGCAGTATGCTAGAAATAAATAAAAAAACCAAACGAATCAAAATAATTATTGAATTGGAGGAAAGTATGAAATATTATAAAAGGTTATTAAATTATAACTGTTATAATTTATATCTCATTTTAAATTACACAAATAATTTATCACGATATGTGAAACCTACGTAATTTAAAAAAAATTATAAATTACACTAGTTTTAACTTAATAAAATTTAATATTATAATACATAAAAAGTGAAAGTACAATCACAACCAAACAAGAACATAGAACTAATGGGAAATTACAAGACCACGTGCCCGTCGGAACTAAAATTGACGAGCCAAATGTTCAAGACTTCAAGCCTCCAAGGTGTATGCCACTGGGCCGAGGATTCCAATAGAACACAAGAAAAAATATCGAGCTAAGAGCCCATTCACATCAAATCGGAAAAGGTAGATGTAAAAGGCTGCTGTCCTCGGAATTGGAGGGTGCGGTTCGAATCTTACAAATATATTGTCATAATAATTTTTTTAATCATAATATATGATTAAATAAAAATAATTTTTTTTATTAAATATAAATAGAATAAATATTTTTTTAATATTAATAAGAATAAAAAATTAGTATAATTTTTCATATAATATGAATTTTAATTTCAACAACAACCTGGTGTAATTAAAAAAAAAAAAAAAAAAAGTCTCCAAGGCGGAGGTACTTATCTAATAGACAGCAAATCGTTCTCTCTCTCGTTTGCAATGAGAACGACAACTCATTATGTAAGCATTTATCTCAACGACAAGCCATATTTGTTTCAAATCATGATAAAATGATATAAGATATGACGACAAAAATTTCAAACATGGAGTTCATAAATAATGCGGCCAAAATGTCCTCAAATTTTAAGATTTGCGAAATACCATGAGAGTGAGGACACGTGTACACGAAAATGGTTTTCAGCTTTATACAAGGGGTAGAAGATGATGACTTGAAATTGGACGAGCTGCTATGGACACCTAACTGTATCCTAATCACACGCTTTTCTAGGATAGCCCAACTAAGTCGGGGTCTTCTGGAAAATCTAACGGGTGTGCTTAGAATCAATAAATAATCGCCGTGGCGTGGCCTCATCTTATGAGAGGTGGGTTTTATCTGTCAACGGCTTGGAATAATTTCAGTGATGAATTTTCTCAGTGCCATCTGTCGCGTAGAATAATGTTCATACGTACGTGTCTTTGTTTTAACGATCCACGCTGAGATTTAAAAACAGAAGCTGGAGATATAGATTGCCGTTGACGTGTAAAAGCTCCAAATTTGACCTTTTAAGTTGACACGTTTTCAACATGTATACTTTCGCATGTCAGATCAACCGTCGGGCAAAGAATATGAATATGTACTGCACTGGGTAATCAAAAGATTTGATCTTATCATACAAAGCAATACCCGATCAAATTAACCACGGAAGAATAATGAACAGCCAATTAATCATTTGTTATGAAAAATACATGAAGCATAACTGAGAAATCTAGCAAATCATCTGGCGAAGTAAGTTATCCATTCTCACGGGAATCATTCCGTTTAATGCATGTGTCATTTTTGAGTTCTATGTACTCGAAAGCCAACAACCAAAACAAAACACCAGGACAAATTTGTGGGTTGAAGATGATATGTCTTTAGTTCTCCCACTAGAATTTGCCTGCTGCAACTTGGAATAATGATCACCTGTCCAAAATCTATTGCTTGCATGGCCTTGGGCTGATAAAAATCTTAAGTAATCAAGTACTAAAGTTATACTTTTGAATCCATATGCTTTGTGACTTGATAATTTAGCATAATTTACTTCTCATATCCCGATTGAATCTTATCTCTAAGGATATGTCAAATATTATTGTTGCTCTTTTTCTTTTACTGGTTGTTTAGGAAAAGAAAACACTCAAACCTTTGAGATATTTATGAGTAGAACTCTTAAGTTTTAAGAAACGATATAACTTAATCAAAAAAAAAAGAAAAAGAAAAAAATAGATATACATATCTTTTTTAAAAACCATTTTTTTTCTTTTATTTATTTAATGATATTATGAGACTCTATATGCCAAGATCTATGTGATGGTGAGAATGGTTTCATAAAGGAAGTAATAGCATAACCGTACGCGTGACATTATTTGTAATGACTAAAATTAGAAGAGAATCTGTGTATCTATTTTTGAAACATTAAGAATTTAACTGTTTATTAGTTAAATCAAGATTTTGAAGGTCATAGTGTCATTTTAACATAATTTAATTATACATGAACCTGGAAGAACCCAAATCCTAAATCTAGTCATAAACAATAAAGCTGAGGATATATGTTAATATTGAAATATTGAAAAATAAACTATACGGCAACAATTTATTATTGGATTATTGCATGTGGACAAAAAAATACCTAATAAAAAGGCAAAGGATGGCCCTACATGTATTCTATGGAATGGGATCATTATTTGAATAAGGAAAGCGACGACCGCTTGATTAAAATAAATCTTAATAGCAACAATATGGTTGGCTACCTTGGGCTTCTCATTTGTTGAATTTTATTTTTCAAAGATAATGGGGGAGTTGTTTTTATGATCATTAATTCAGACAGTTACATATCATCAGTATCTCTGGAAAGTTGCCTTGTTATCATCTTTACTTTTGGATGCTTTATCTCCTCCCTGTGACAAATAGACGGGATTCTAGTTTAATGGAACCTTCAAAAGAATCTTTATCTTCTGTAAAATAATGGCCATTCATATCTGTCTTGGATGATTCTTGTTGCTTCCAATTCCATCACTGTAAAACTGTCACCATTTTCTTTTTCTACTTTTCTATGATCTGTCTTATCGTCTCTATATTTTCTTTCCCTTGAAATTAAATTAAACTGATTGCCAAACATGTCTCTTGATTATTAGTATACATGATAGTGTCTGAAAGAGGCTGTAAATATGTATCCTGTTAATAAAAATAATAATAATAATTTTGTTTATTAATGTCGTCCTTATAAGAAAATAAATTGCAGATTTTTCAACTTTAGGTTGTAACTTAAAAAATCAATGAGAAAATGACCTAATAGCATCGATTATTTTCACACTCAAATGAGATGATCCAATTTCAAATCACATTTTGTTTTTTGTTTAAGTTGAAAAATCAATCAAATCAATTGTCACCCATTTGACAGATATTGGTTTTTTCATTTGTCATGTATCATTTCTGTATGCTTGAACGAAAGCAGAAAAGGGTAAGATTTGGTAGAATAACACCAGATGCACAATGCAGTGTCATTATATATATATAAATATATTTTACATCTCTTTATGAATTGTGAATGTGCATATCATATATTTGAAACTAATAATAATTAATCAAATATTACATATACTTCGGATTGATTAAGCAGTAGCGACACACACCTACACTTCAATTTCGTTTGCCTTTACGTTTCCTTCTTCTTCTCTAGTTTGCTGGTGAGCTCCATTAACTCCACTACTCTTCTTCTTCACAACACCAATCTTCACCAGTGACTTGAGTCCCCAGTCCCAAATATGCAGCACAATATAAGTGCAAATGCCGCCAATCAGCCCATAAGCAATAGAATATGTCAGGGGCATCAAAATCAATGTTAAAAATGCTGGGATAGCTTGTCTCATATCATCCCATTCAACCTCCACCACTGATCTCATCATCAACACCCCAACCAAGATCAACGGCGGGCCAACCGCCCACGCCGGTATCGACGCCAACAGCGGAGTGAAGAAGAGCGCGAAGAAGAAGTACCCGGCTACTGTCAACGCCGTCAGCCCAGTCCTGCCACCCTCCCTGATCCCCGTCGACGACTCGATAAAGGTAGTCACCGGCGACGTCCCGAGGAGTGCCCCCACAACAATAGACATGGCGTCGGACATGAAAGCAAAGTATTGGCCCTCAAAATCACCGTTTTGGTCAGTGAAGCCAGCAAATCTGGCCATTGAGTATAGCGTACCCGTAGTGTCCAATATGTCCACGTACAAGAACGTGACCACAGCCTCCCAAAAATAGCCTTTGCCCATGCTTTTAAAGCTTAGCGCCCCTGCTGTACTTTCGATTACATGCACATCAACTACTTTCTTGAAATATTTATGAGCTGAATTACCCGCGTCAGTATCCGGAAACGCCGTTACTTTAGTGTTACGGAACCAAGAAACCACCGTTACAAAAACTACCCCATAAATCATAGCACCTTTAATGTTCGTCACTAAGCAATAAGCAATTATGACAAACCCAACAACACCAAGCCAAAATGTGGGGCTCTCCATCCTATCCCGGAGGCAAAGGATATCCCCGGAAGCCGTACCCCCGGGAATTAAACTAGCGGTGCCGTTAGCTGCAGTTATGACTGGAGCAAGCGCGGCTCTAGCTGATCTGGGGCAGGCCCCGAGAGTCACCAGAGTGGACGGACTAAACCCGATTAACCCGATTCCTTGGTTGTTTTGTAACCCGATGAAGGCGAGAAATAACCCAATACCCGCCGACGAGCTGATCCGGACCGGTTTAGGAACAAGTTTAGCTAATTTGGATCTGAAGCCAATTGCTGAGATGAATAGAAAGATTAGCCCTTCCATAAGAACAGCTGTTAATGCGCTTCGGTAAGAAACATTACCCGAACCGTGAAACCCGACAACCGTATACGCAAAGTAAGCATTAGTACCCATACCCGGCGCCAAAGCCAAGGGCAAATTTGCAAAAACACCCATTATTACGCAACCAACGAGAGAAGAAGCGACAGTGGCTACTATGAGATCCTTACGTAGCTTCTCTAGACACGATTGGTAGCCAGGGTTGACCGGGTTGAACTTGCATGACTCATCGGGTTGGACGACTCGGTAAGCTGGATCAGAAGTATTGCAATTGGCAAGAGGGATTGAAGGGTTTGAGCAGAGGGGAACACAATCTGAGACGGTGCAAGTGCCGCCGGAGTCGGCGATGATGGAGGCATTGACGGCTAAGATGTAAGCCATGGTAAGGAACGTGGCCGTGCCGGCACGTAACTCGGTGGTGAATGTTGTGTTCCTCTCTTTGAGCTTGAATCGCTTGCCAACTCTGCTGCTGGCTACAAAAGCATTTAGCCTTGTTAAAGGCTTAGGGTTAGAGTTAGAGGTAGAGTTAGATTCCAACTCCATGAAAGAAGGATACAAATTGAAGCTTTAGTTTACGAAACTAGCCAGATACGCGTATCCGTATAAATATGTGTGTGTGTGTTTGTGTGTCAACACACACACACACACACGCAGAGTGGGGGAAGTAACGGTGGCAAGATGTGATTCGAGGTTAAAAGAAGAAAGATTCTAGGGTTTTTATAAGGAAAGGTATCTGGGTTTTTACAAGTAGGTTATGAGTCTGTCCATTTTCAGACAACGTAAGAGCTTGAGTTTCATCCTTCTGACAAAACTCGACTTATATGGAGTGAAATGATAGCAGGGGTGCTTTTATTAATTTTGTGTTCTACAGACATGTTAGGTAATGACATGAGTAAATAAATAAATAAATCATTACACATCGGTCAAAGGTAAACGTGAAGAAATTTCAATTACAGGACGACCGGCCGTTTTTTCTGATATTTTAACAAACCTTTTTTTTCCTTTCTTATTCTAGAAACTGGGACTTCTTTGAATTTTGTTAATTTATTATTTTTGGACAAAAGCAAAGTAGTTGATCCCTCGGGCTTGTTTGTTCTAAAGTCTAAGCCACCAGTCCACGTCTAACGTTTTAGGACCGGTGGCAGGGACGTACCTTTCAAGTTTGGGGCTAAAGTCGATCCTATTATTATATAGATAATAGATCCCTTGGGTTTGTTCTCAGTTATCTTTTTTGTCCCCCCCCCTTATTCTTTCTGGTAAAGTCGATCCTATTATTGTATAGATCTCAAAAGCTGTAGTATGACAGAGCCTCAAATAAATCAATTAGGCAAGTAGAAAAGCGTTCCGTGTTGTGGAATTATTTTACGTGAGTTGTGCAAAGAGATTGGTAATCATTTTATGAGAATTAAAAAGATAAAAAAAACGGAACCATTAATGAGCTCGAGACCACCCAATGCATGTGTCGATTTCCGAAATTTTCAGAGTATGAAAAGTGTGCGTGTGTATTGGAAAACGAATATAGGTGTATGAATCTTCATCTGCCACGTGTATGCATATGGGCGGTATGAATTTTCTTTTGCCATAGATTTTAATTATATAATAAGACAATGAAATATATTTATGCATGCATGAATGGTGGTGGAGGTGGGACTGGCGGCAACTTGCTGCTAGTCGCCAAAATGGGAAAACAAAATTGAAATCGACAAATCAGAGTCATGGCTAGAGTTGACTTCCTTGGGCACATTATATGCTACGACCACAGATCATTTCCTTGAAATTTCATGTTTTATTTATGACATCTAATCGAAAGCTGACTCCAATTTTTCTCAAAACCGCTGGCTTTGGTTTCACAAGTTCGATGTGGATGCCACTCACTCACGATCTTATGACTGACCGTAAACATGTACGTTTGTACTGTCGTCGCCCACATTATATAAAAATAGTAATTTTCATACTCTCAAAATTATTTTAAATGTTTATATTTTAATAAAGTTTTATATTATTATAATATTCATAAGTTAACTTATTATTAGAAATAATGTTATGATTATTAAATAAGGAATAATAATATAATTATAAATTTTTATATAATTTTTTTTATATAAATTAATATAATATGATTTAATTTGTTAGACTCGATATTTCTTTATTCACGTGATTTATTTTAAATATTTTATATTTTTATTTAATTAATGACTTAATGTCATATCAATTTATATAAAAATTTATTACTGTATGATCACTTCTAAAAAAAACTCTTAACACTCATTCACCATTCAACAACTTGGCCCATAACTTTTTTTATTATTATTATGAACAATGCTCCTTCAACTCCTCTATCTGGTAGTCTCTCTTCTGTTTCTTTGTTCTTCCCTATTGATTTTGTAATTTCAATTGCAAGGTGAGTACATAAGTGAATACTATGAAGAGAAGTTTTATACAGTAAAGTCTAGTATAAAAGTTATGGAATAATAATCCTTCTACTAAGACTGGGTCTTATTTACTATTTTTTATTTGTCACAACATGATTTTGGGTTTTCCATTTTAGCCAAATTGATCATGCAGTTGTATTTACTATTTGATTAATATATATATATATATATATATATAGCTAATGTGTTAAATTTTTCAAAGATTCAGTTATGCAAGTGTGAAGGTAATTACTAAATCTTGACAAAATTGTTCAAAATAGTATAGAAATTTTATCTCAAGATGTATACCAATATCTGTTGTGAATGATATATAGATGGTGCTGTTTTGATGAATATTTTGCAGAAGACGGTATTGTTAAAGCGAGATTTTGAATCAAAAGATAGAGACATAGAGAGCTGGATTGTCTAAAGAGAGAATTGTTTTAGGAATGAACTTGAATGAAATAAATAAAATAAAAACTAATATTATTTTCACAAAAAGAATAAAATCATGTAATGATGGGGATTGATTCTAGGGCTATAATGAAATTTGTGAGAAGCTATATACCATAAAGTCTAGTAAAAACGTTGTGGACTAATCATCCTTCTACTAAGTCTAGGTCTTATTTTATATTTTTTACTTGTCGCAACATGATTTTGTGTTTTTCATTTTGGTCAAATTGATCATGCTATTGTATTTACTATTTGATTAAAAAAAAAAGCTAATGTGTCAAGTTTTTCAAAGAATTAGCCATGCAAATCTTGACAAAATTGTTTAAAGTAGAATAGAAATTTCATCCCAAGACGCTTAACAACACATATAGCTAATGATGTTTTAATGAATATTTTACTCAAGATGATGTTGGTAAAGTGAGAATTCTGAATCAAAAGATGGAGATACAGAGGGCGAACCTGTCTGGAGAAAGAATCATTTAATGAATGGACTTGAACAAAATTAGTAAAATAAAAATAATATTATTTTCAGAAAAAGAATAAAAACATGTAATGATGAGGACATAATTTAGCACTATCTCGAAATTTGAGAGTAATTCTCTAATTTCAAAACATTGTCACGAAGTATCCTAAGTAACAAAGCGTTCAAAGGACTTTTCAAAATGCAGATAATCAAACCCTTACATAAACTAAATAGACATTTTGTTTCCATATATAAGGTAAAATCAATGCGATGCAAACTTTTTTTTTTTTTCAAAAAACAAAAAATATATGACCGGCCCGAGAAATAACGTGCATGATAATGATATTCGTCTGGATGCTTAATGATGCTGGCAATAGCTAACTGGCTAGCCAATTAAAACTCATTAATGAGTGAGAGCTCTTTGCCTTTCCATTTCAAAGATAGAAAAGCCTGCAGCTGGCGAGGCCAAGCATGAATCCCCCCCCCACATTTTATGGATCTGGCTACGGATTCCTCCATTTTTAAATTTTTATTTATTTTTATTTCGTACAAACGATTTTGTTTAGTTGACCTACCTATCCTTAAGGGTCAACCATAAATTTCAAATTGACGTCACACTGAGACAACAGTGACATCAATTTCTTTTCTCTTTATCATCTCTCGAGAAGTCAAAAAGAGGGGGGAAAAAAATCTAACTTTGAAATAATGATAAAGTGAGTCATGTTCCTCCCGTTATTCCAACTTCTTCGAACTAGTACATCATTATCGCGTGACATTATTTGATTAGTCCACAACTCTATAATTATTCATAAAATATTAAAAAATTCCATCAATTTATGTAAACATATAGTTGTTTATAACATCATTTATTGTAGTAATTTTTTGAATCGATATCTTAAAACGCGAGGAGCATTAGAGAAAATTTAAAACCGTAAAATTTTAAAAGACTTAAAAGATAAATTAGTTAAATCGCGTAATTTATATATATTTTTTTAAACGATTCTGTATTTTAAAATTTAGAATTAAAAAATTTCTATCATTTACTGATCGAGGGACGTTATTGGGATGGCTATGTTATCATTGGGCAGACATTATACTGCTTTTGATATTGCATGCTTCATCTACTGCCGTAGACGGCGAAATGACAATGCTGCTGCTGTGCTTTCATTGAGTAGTAGCTGCCTTTCTGAACCTTATTTAATTTGAAGGAAGGTTGTTGTCTTTTAAATGAAAACAAATCCAACTACTCACAGAAATATCATGGCCTGAATACCCGGCCACAAAAAGAGACTCCACTAGGCAAAGTAAATTAAGAACATAATTCTATTTTGTTCCCGCTAGGCAAGAAAAATAGCGAACGTGATTCGGCAGGTTAGCACTAACCATAAGCCACCATCATCTTCTCAAATGAAAAGTCATAATAATATTGAATGACATAGGTGGGATTTTATGAGGGTGCTTAATTTTCAAATTTTGCTTTGAGTGATTAGGACAAGCACAAAGTAATAAATCCATAGGATTTGATTATAAAGTAGCGGTTTTAGTAATTTTCAATTGCGATGGTCGGCTAACAACTTAACTTCTAAGTATTCACATTCATTCATTTCATTTTTTTTTTTTAACCGGTGCATCGAAGTATTCACATTCAATCAGCTTTTTTTTTTAAACGCTCCGTTTAAGTATTCACATTTAGTCAGCATTTTTTTTTAACCAGTGTGTCGAGTATTCACATTCAGTCAACATTTCTTTTCAATCAGAGCGTCTAAATATTCACATTCAGTCGACATTTTTGTACAAAAATAACAAAACATTTTAATTGGTGCGTGACTATAAATTCATTTTAAAATCTTGTATGTTAAAACATGGTACGCGGGCCAATGCCAATTGAAGCAATGAGTTTGAATCTCCCATTTTTGTACGAGAGGAGACTTTTTTTTCTTCAAATTACTAGGATCATGCATCGCTAGGTATAAATAAACTTGGTAAAAAATTCATATCATCTACTAACATGATACGAATTCACATGATAAAAATAATTGTCTAATCGTTATTGAATTAGCCCATTAAAGCTTATTTTACAAAGAGTCGGATTTGGGTTGAAGCATCAAAAATACATTTCACTCTATCCATTAATGCTTAATATTAACAGTTTAATAAATTTAATAGCTAAAACTAAGTAAACTGATATTTTTCTGATATTTCATGCAAAAAATAAATTGACTTTAAATCAAATAATTTTTTGAAGTTATCACAAACCTTAAAATTACTACATACTTGCAAATAAATGAGTCAACGACAACTCCAAATTTCATGATAACACATATTCCTTTCTATTATGTTTTTTTTTTAATTTTTTTAATTAAGATTTTAATAATTGATATTGATGCCTATATTTAAGCTTTTTTTTTTATTTATGGGCTATATTATTAGTCATGTTAAACATGAAGAATATTAAGATTTTTTTTTCATTTGATATTATATTTTCAGAAAGCATATTTTGTGAATTATTATGTGTTTTAAACTAAAAACATATAACAATTATTTTCAATAACTGTCTTAAATCTACCAAAAAGAGCAGGTTAAATGAGTCACTTTGAGTTTGAATTTTTTGAACTAAATAAGTTAATAGAGTGGCATGTATAATTTGACATGAAATGATAAAAATAAAATACAAGGCCATCTAAACACAACCCACTACGAGACGTGGGTGTAAGTTTTTAAGTTGTAGCATAATATTAAGGTAAACCTTATGTCCCATACGACACTGTTATTCTCTTTGGTGTACGTTATTGCAAGCAACAACATAATATAATCTTAATACTAAATATGACATGACACATAAAATTTATATGAATAGACTTTGCAGGAGAGAATGCATAATAGTATCAATTTAATAAAAGTTTCAATTCGATCGATTACAATTTTTCGTATACTAAAAAAAATAAAATAAAATAAAGGGATCATTATTTTGAGAGATATTTTGTTATTGATGGGCATTTGCCCATTAGCTCAATCACATCATTTAATGAAACTTGCGTCGTTGGCTTTGAATTTGATGATAAAATTCCTTCAACACATTATCAATTTGATGAGCTTTTATCGAACTTTTTTTTTTTTTGGCCCCTCCCTCATAAGCATTATTATTAAGTGGGCAATATTTGGATTGGATTCTTAAAACAAATTCTTATTCCTTAATCATAAGGGTCTCACTGAATCCACTTTAGACAAAAAAGATAAAGCAAATGCAGTTCAAATGATGACACAATTAGAATAAATTAATTTTTAATTGTGAAATTTTGGGTCCACAATCTCATCTTGTTAAATTTCGAGTGGTCATGAAGCAATGAAGGGACATTTTTTATTTCCTTTTGTTTCTGTGCATTATGTGTTAGGAAAGAAAGCAATTCCCTTCCATTAGTGAAAGATGATGTGTGGTGAAAAGTACAAGTTGCTTCTATCTGTCTCTTATTTTCTCATTTGTTTGGTTTCGGCATTAGGGCATCAAAAGATCCAATTCCAATTTGCAACCTTATCTTGTTTTTCTTTCTTTCTTTTTCATGTTCATTTCTTGTGAATTTTACTACTTTTCTTTATAGCTCGACAGGTATCATGTGAATTTTACCTCTCTTTCTAATCCTCCTTTCCCTTCCAAAGCCATATCTTCAAATGTTGTTTTTTATACCCAAAAAAAAAAATAAAATGGAATACCAAATTCAAGTGCTTATCAATGATTAAATATGAACTAAAGTATAAGTTATGAATTTAGACATTTCTTGTGATATTACAGCCGTCTTAAGGTACACGAATCGTCAAGAATTACTTGTGAGAATATTGGAGTTAGTGAGAGATTCCCACATAAATTATTAACAACGAGAGCATGATACCTGACAATTTAGGAATCTGTATTGCTGTATGGACAGCAAATGGCTATTATAGCAATAGAATGGAAACTCTTGATGCGCTCACCAAAAAAAAAAAAAAAAGGGGAAAGATAAGGGGCCCGAATAGAGGCTAATGTCCCACGGGGAAGGTACAGTTTGCTCTGAGCCAAGTGGCCAACTTTCATGATAGCCTACTAATTTTGAGCACGTATTGCTCCACAGAGTGTGAGAAATAAGAGTGGTATATGAGTTCCAGAAATGAAAAATAATGATGATTGATGAGATGCCTTTAGCATAATTATTATGATTACGAGATTAGGGCATGTCAATTCTACAATTTTAAAACTTAAAAGAGTTGAAAAAAAGAAAATCAAACAAAGAGTTGAGAGGGCCTTCCATGACAATGAATGATGCTTTACCAAGTGGAACCACTTCTGGGTTGGTGGCCATCCAGGATTATTATTATTATTATTATTATTATTATTATTATTATTATTTTAAATAAATTTATGCTGATTCATATTTTATTTGGATATTATTAACGACTTTGTCGTTTCACTGTCAAATATTGTATAAAACATCTCACGGTACTACATAATCTAGTTGCGAATAACACGAAAAAGTTGGTATCAATAATTGACACCGCAGCTGTGCAATTGCAGCAAACATTTACATCCGATGCAACAAAAAACGCACTAATTATTATTTTTAACATTATTTCGACATGTGGGCTCGTCGTTGCTTGCAACGTTTCAACCAAGAAATTAATCCCCAGACGAATCATACTCTTGAAATAATACTCATAATAACCACAAACAATCAAGATAGTAGAATAATGAGACTGAAAATGAAAGAAATCCAAATAGAAGATCATCTAATCCACCCCCATTAATGGTTTTGTACCTTTTCACAAAGAAACCACACGCAACCGCTGCTTTCAGGTGTGATAAGAGAATGGTCTTAAAACAAAAACATGCTTCGCAATGTGATCCCCTGCGTATTGTCATTCATATAGGTGAATTAATCAATATACTCTCATTGGATGCCATGCCGGCTATTTGATAATAAATATGGAGCCAGTACTGATTTTAAATCACATACAATCCGTCTTTGCTTCTTTGGTCAGTGATATTTAGAAGCTTTTTCAATTAATCTCAAGGCTAACATCAAGAGCTGAAACCCACGTAAACAGATCAGAATTCATACAATATACGGCACTTACATATATATAAATACAGAAGGACAAGTATCCATCGAGGCCCTGAGTGCTGATACTGATTTTGGGATGCTGATAACTTCATGCATATTGATTTCATAAATCTAGTAATCACATTATTTTGTTAAGTTCTGACTATATGCCTTGTCGAACTCCTATAAATGTATGTAAAAGAGCCAATAAGCTACAAGTGTTCTCAAAGGTCTGCAAATTTTGTCTTGAACATGTATAAAACAAATAAAGTCAATCTGGTTCATATATTTTATTGCTGAGTACAGGCACAAATTTTAAACAACTCAAGTAAACTGATCCCAGATCTGAAACATGAAATTATTCATTAACAGTCCATAAGAGTGCATATTTTCAAGATTTTGCTTTTCAAAAGATAACCCACCTAATAAATACATGGAACATGCCATTCTAACATGCCAGGAGTCTATTATAGATGGGTACAACCATAACCAACCAATCTCTGACCTTGAATCTCTTTTGTCCGTAGCATTCATACGGCATTCCCAATCTTTTCAAATTCTTCCCATTGAAATTTTTGTGCTGGTTAGATACTCCAACTGAAGTAATCTAGGAGAAAATTGACAGCAGCAATTTTCCACCTATCCCACTTCTGGTATACTATGTATTAATATTGCTACTCACTCTAAAAAAGTAGGATATCAAGCATGCAAGTTATGAAGTAAGTAGGTATAAGATTTGTTAAAATTAACAATACGCCACACTTTCAGTGGTTTGTAGTGGAAGTTGTAGCCTTTGAGCATGTACCCCAAGAAACCGACAAATATCCAACTACAATTGTTACAAAAATAAAAATTAAGGTACTGGAACAAATTGAAAAATGGAAACTTACAAATTCACTTATACAGAATGCACTTGCTGTAGTTGTACCTGGTGCTGATCACCTTGCCAAGCCCAAACAATGTCTTTGAGAGCTGGTCTTATTTCTTGTTTCAGCATCTTCTGATATTCCCAATTATCACCACTAGATTTCTTCAGCTCTACCAAATGGATAGAAGGATTGAACTCAAATAATTGCACATCAATGCAGAATGTACCCAGTCTACCTTTATCTGATCTCTCGAATTTCAACAACCCTCCATCCTTCTTTGTTAATTTCATCTTGAGATGCCTAGCAATGTCCTCTAGCTTAGATATTATTACTGAAGCAGAGTACCTGGATGTAAATTTTACTTCTTCCTTCTGGTCATGTTCAACAAAGAAACCAGATAAATCAAACCCACTTGAAAGAGATATGATATGAAAGGCATTCAAATTATCAGGTTTGGTCATTGGTCTTGGTGCTTCGGTAGAACCACTGTTTTCAATCGGACAAAAAGCTGCATCAACATCCACAAGAGATGATTCCTTAATTGCTGTTTTGCTTTTAACAGATTTTGAGTTCAATCCTTTTCTAAACCAAGGATTTTCCATTATTTTTGCAATGGAAATCCTAGTAGTTGGGTTAGGGTCAAGGATTCTTGACAGCAACTTGCGCGCATCAGCTGAAAACCAAGTAGGAAACTTATAGTCAGCCTTAGTTATTTTCCTGTACATGGCCATTAGATTTGAGTCATGGAATGGGAGATAACCAGCTAATAAGACATATAAGATCACCCCACAAGACCAGATATCAGCTTTGTCCCCATCATAGCCTCGTCTGGAAATGACTTCAGGAGCTACATAAGCAGGGGTTCCACAAGTTGTGTGAAGTAATCCATCTTGACGCTTACATTCTGCTAGAGCACTCAACCCAAAATCTGTAACCTTTAGCATTCCATTTTCATCCAATAATAAGTTCTCTGGTTTCAAATCACGGTGGTATACACCTCTGCTGTGGCAAAAATCGATAGCACTGATCAACTGTTGAAAATACTTCCTTGCCATATCTTCCTTAAGCTTTCCCTTAGATACCTTTTTGAAGAGCTCACCGCCTTTTGCATATTCCATGACAAAGTAAATCTTTGTTTTGCTGGCCATGACCTCGTAAATCTGCATGATGTTGGGATGTTGAATCAGTCTCATAACAGATATTTCCCGCTTAGTCTGATCAACCAATCCTACTTTCAGAATCTTGTCCTTGTCAATTGCTTTAATGGCCACACTTTGGCCAGTGCTGAGATGCCTGGCATAATAAACCTTAGCAAAGTTTCCTTGGCCTAACAATCTCCCTATCTCGTACTTTTGCATCAACACCTTCCCCGCAGTCTCCATGTTTAACTTGAGTCCTAATATACTATATTAGTTATTTCTCTCCTGCGTAAATGATATCCACTATAGTACAATGTGCAGGAATCTTTGAGGACTTAGAACTCAACCGTCCTCAGAAAGGTTGTGCTTCAGCACAACCGAATTTCTTCTGGAGATTTTATCGTGCATATGGTCCCGGAGCTCAAATGTTCTCTGTGTTGAGCGTATAACTCCATCAAAAAGGAGTAGGGGTAGCCCAAAAGATAGCACCTCAGAGGCCTTTGGGAAGAATTGGTTGGCATCCAAGCACATCTTTCTGCATCCCCTGGTGGTTTGCCTTCACTACTATATGAAAATGATAAGGAACCAGGCAAGAAAGGGACAATGTCAGCCAATGAATACTGAAACACCAGCATTTTCTTAACATTACCTTAACGATTTTCATACTTAAATAAATGATTGCAATCAATTTTCACTGACATGCCCAGATCCAAATTTGTGCACTGGCAAGTGGCAATGTGCCGTATTTTTACCCAAATAAGCATACCAATTGCTTCTATCAGTATGAATGCAAGGCTAAACGTAATTAATCCAGAAAGAAATTCAGAGAAAGATAAAATCTTAGAAATTCCTAGGACACTAGAACAATGATATTGACACAAACAAACCAGTGACATAATTAAGACATCCAATCTCCTGAAACTTGTTTGATATCTGTATTAATAATTCGCTTTTAATCCACATTAATCAGATTTTGACGTTCACCTGGTGAATCAATAACAAATACCCAGAAACAAAATTTTGACATTGAACAATGCCTGCTTCACATAAAAAGACAATAACACATTAAATCGACAACTGCAAGCAAAACTCAAACACGGCAGCTTTCAACAGATTAGAACGTAACCAAACTATTGAATCCATATCGAGAATATGATAAATCAATGCATGCATAAATCCGTACGTAAACATATCAGAACCGACAAGATCATATTTTGAGAAACATAGAAAATTAAAATTTTATTTTAAAGAAAAAAAGAAAAAGAAAGGAGAGAAAAATTACCTTACAAGAGAAGGCAGAAAACGAGAGAGAATAAAGAGGAAAGGGGGAGAACGGTTTTTAAGGCGGAGCAAAAATGGAGACAAAAGTAGAGACAATGGAGATAGAAAAAGAGAGTTTGTTAGGACACGAACACTTTTGCCTATTAATAGAACATGTCCTGTCAGCTTGGGCCAATGGTATTATGTTGACGTGTCATTTGTTCGGCCGAATGGTCAGCGGTATTTTGGTCATTTAGGAATCGGGTTATCGCTGTGTTGTTTGGTGACGTAATAAAATATCGAATATTCAGAGTCCCTTTGTATTAAAAAAATGAAGCGATCAACAAAAGCCTATATCAATTGGCATGAGTTATTTTAATTTAATTAAAATTTTTAATTCGAGATTTAAGAATATATTTATATTTAAAATTTATTAAAAAAATTTTATTATTTTAATGATCTTACTTAATTTTAATTTAAATTAATCGAGACTTAATATAATTTTTAAATATCAGATAATTCAATAAAAAAAATTAAACTTAGAACGTGAATATTTGGTACTCTCGAAATCAAATATTTATTGTTTATTTACATATGCTGTGATTTTGATTTTTTTTTTTATGGCAATATGTTCAAACCTCTATTTTAAAGTTTGAGATTCGTTAACAAAAATTAAACAATAATTCGATCCACAGTCGTAACTGATTTGGTATTTTATGGGCAAAATTTGTCCTTTTTATCCAATGGTTGGTGACGGTCAAGGACTTATTTGTTAGAAACATAAAATAAGGCACAATAAAAAAATGATGGATTTTGCAACGGGGACTCTACTGTGATTTTCGTGATTTTCACTCTCTTTGCTTTTCTCTAACTGACAGTGTTTTTTTAATATATTACAATTGTACCTAATATATTTACAATCAGAATTTTAATGGAACTCATCTAGGTTAATTCTACTAAAATACAGTCTAAAATTTTACCCAATATCCTCCATAACTTGGAACGTATATTTACTCTACCCACAAACTAGTGGGAGAGAAATTTACAGCTATCCAATTAAATACCCAATTATTATACAATTGGGAGGAGGAGGAGTCTTAGCACAAGGCTGGTTGGTCTTGAGTGTCACGTATGTTAAATAAGCTGTGATTACAGTATTTCTCAAGTACTACTACACCTCACAATCTAGACATTAATAATCTTATGCTCAAATAATATATGTTGCATCAACTTTTACTCCCGATTCCACCACCATAAAATATCAAACTCGTAATATCTCAAGGTTCCTATTCAACACAAGTTTGTATTTCATATTTGTTAGTTCTTAACGGTCATGGCAGCATACCAGCTAACTTTTGTAGCCCCAGCCCCTTTTTCTGCAGCAGGCTCCGACATGTTACCGTTAAACATTTGTCTTATTTTACATCCTTTACCATCGTCCATTCATTTGGAGCAACCAAGCAGAGGTCAATGCCATCGTGTTAGAATTATGATGAAGAGCATTATTGAATTAGATCTTAGTATGGAATTTAATTTTCTGGTTTCTAGTGATGAACAAATTGAGGGTTGTTTTGGCATTTTTCAAGAGTTTATTGAGATTTTTTTTTTCTTTTAAGAATCTAGTAAAAGAGTGTTATGAGTAAAAGAATGTTCGAAGTTTTTTTCTAAACTGCAAATAGTCCCACCTCTTCTAATAGTCATTCATATTGTATCACATATATGTCAAAATTACTGTAATTATTCAACTATTATTATCTGAATGACGCATTACATATTCATGAATCAAAACTATTAGGTAATCAATGTATGATCAATGTTTTTTTTTTTTTTTTGATAGAATGTATCATCAATGTTGGAGCAAGATTGTTGAACTATAAGACAATGTGAAGCACATACCTATAAGTGTCCTATGTTATGCATGCATGCGTACAATAGAAGTATTGATAACATCAATGGAAATC
Source organism: Aegle marmelos (assembly GCA_030449875.1). Lineage (NCBI taxonomy): Eukaryota > Viridiplantae > Streptophyta > Magnoliopsida > Sapindales > Rutaceae > Aegle > Aegle marmelos. The sequence continues at coordinate 24,924,954 of JASUUL010000143.1, forward strand.
ATGTATAAATTTGTTGAACGATAATGTCACACAACAGGGTAGTAATTAGGGCACAGACAAACATTTTCTTCACACAAAATGATATCATTAACTTCATTCTGTATGCACATCATCTCCACTATATGAAACAAATTTTTCATTATACTTCATAAATATAGTGCTGCTGCTACTAGTTTTGTTTTTGTTTTGAATAAGAATGGAAGAGACATGAAGCAATCAAGTTAAAGAATCAAGGGCGGCGATACATTAGAAAAACTCATTAAGTCGAAATAAAATTAATTTGACAGATGTTTCTAGTATCTAATTGATTTAGCAACTTCAAAGAAATGAGCAACATTTTCCTCAGGTGTACCCACCTTAATGCCGTGACCAAGATTTAAAATGTGTTTCCTTCTACCTGCTTTCCTCACAGTATCATTTATCCGGTTGGTGATGAAGTCCTTGGAACCGAAAAGGGCACCAGGATCGACATTTCCTTGAACTGCAATATCTGGCCCAAGTCGCCGTCTGCCTTCAGCCATGTCAACTGTCCAGTCCAAGCTAACAACATCCACACCTGTCAAAGCTAGCCTCTCAAGCAAGCCACCAGATCCACTGGCATAAAGGATTAATGACAGATCAGGATGTGTTTGTTTCACAGTGTCTACAATTTGCTTCAAGTAAGGTAGACTAAACTCTTCAAAATCAACAGGACTGAGCTCCGTGGCCCATGAATCGAAGATTTGAACTGCTTGAGCTCCATTGTCAGCTTGGTATTGTACATACTTTGCCATGGAAGTTGTAAATTTCCGAAGCAATGCATGAAGGACCTGCAGAGGAAAAAGGTTATAGAAAATTTTGATTTTACTGCAAGATCTGAAACATCAGTAAGTGAATGTTCTGTACCAGAAGTAATTGCAAATTACATAGTATCTTGTTAAGTCCCAAGTAAATAAGAGACAGCAGAAATCACCTTTGGTTGTGAAAAAGCAAGTCGTTTTATTTTGCTGAAGTGCTTTGATGAGCCACCCTCAACCACATATGATGCCAGGGTGAAAGGAGCCCCAACAAAACCCAGAACTGCTGCTTCATTGTTTACCTGACAAACAAGATGGACCAGTTAGCTTCATCAAAGTTTAAAATTGAATAAATTTAGCATTAGGACATTTTCCTTCCATAGGATAAACAAACAAAAAATGCTGATGCAGACAAATTTATTGACATAGCATCTATGCTTATTAAAGATGTGATAATGCCATGCCAGCAGAAATCACCGCGTCAGTAGAAACTTAAAATATATGAAAGTTACTGCCATGTTTGCAAACGCTGTCAATTATTTCAACCAATGGAAAAAAACTAAATTGAGATCAAAGTAAAGTTCATGACATGTTAAACTAAAACAAATGGAAAGACCAAACATTCTAGCTGAGACTTTGCATCTGCTTACTGCTATGGCCCTAGCAGTTAAAATTAAAGATCACTGAAGATGAGCAATACCTTAACTTCTCATGTATGACAAAAACAAAGGCCATGGTTATAAAGAAAGAATTGACCAAAATAAGCACAAGCTAACGCATAAAAATAAAAATTGATGAAATCAACATGTAAAGACATTTAGACCAATCACTCAAAGGACATTTAGACAATCAGACCTCTTCTCGCAAGATTGTCAATGCTTTTCCAACATATGGAACTGACTCCTTGGGATCAAATTCTCTCACTTGGTCAACTTCTGCATCTGTGTTTATAGGATCAAATATGACAGGACCCTTACCCTTGATAATGTCAAAAGGTATATTCATCCCAGAAAGAGGAGTTAAAATGTCTGAGAACAATATCACCTGTCAAAACAATTAATAGGAAATGATTTAAGAAGGGATAACAGGCAATCCCAGTTTGCAATTAATAGGAAAAGATTTCAGAAGAGATAACAGGCAATTTTTTACAGCACCAAACTGTGCAAAGAGTAGTGCTTCAATAGGTAATATTTCAAAATCTGAAATGACATTGACAACAAGTCCTACAAGTGGTAGAGAATCCACATACCCCATCTGGCTTAAAAACATGCCATGGCTGAAGAGAAATTTCCACTACAAGATCAACATTTTCTGATCTTTCACGAAATGAAGGGTACTTCTCGCAGATGATTTGATAACTCTGTCATAATGAGGAAGAAGAAGAAAGAAAGAAAGTACACAATACATGAGATCCAAGATGCATGGAGTACAAATTCAGATAGGTGAAATAGTGGATGAAAAATCAAAACAGAGATAAAGTGGATCAAGGAAAACAAAACAATAAAACTAAGACATTTAGGTTATAAAAGTAGATACAAAAGCAATTGCAGATATCTGATTTCAAACAACAAGAATCACCGAGCACCTAATATGAAAGAAAAAGCCAAAATTCATATTCTCCTAGTCCACTTCCACTAAACCATACCATACTCATCCAGCAGCAGAGGGAATGCTTTTTTAGATTACTTTACTAAATGTTAAAATCTGAGGGGAAAAGGGAAAAAGCCAATCAACTTAAGTTTCACAGCAGGGTTGAGAAAACACTCGACAGAACCCAGAAGTTCAAGGGTAAAACTTCTGTTCCAATAAATTGGCAGATTCCAAGAAAGCGGAGTATAAACCTGCCTTCATGTACCTCCCTGCTTGCCTCATAAGCCAAACCGGAGGTCTTTCCACATCTTCCCCTCGAACAGCTTTCAGCAACAGGGGTTCGGCAACGGAAACAGTTTTCGGTTCTGCTACAGTCCCTGGATAGTTAATTTCAGTTATTACAAGTTTAGGAACATAATTAATCCACATTAAGCAACGATAAGCCCAATTCAAAAACATAGTCCCACAGAGAGATTCACATTTATCAATGACAAAGGTTTTCCGTACCGTTCACTTCAAATGATTTCATTTTCCACCGACAGAAAAATTAAAAAAAATTCAAACTTTCGGTTCACACCAATTCAATTAAGCTAAACAGAAACAACACATTTCCCAAATTTTAAAAACTCAAACTTCCCACTAAGTTTCCCTCGTTTTCTCGGCAACCAAACAGATAACTTGTCAATAAAACAAAATATTGTAAATAGACAAAAGAAAGGAAAATTACCTCCGACAGCGCAGCGGACAAATCCGGATTTTGAATTGGAGTGAGAGGAGGAATACAGTGGAGAAATTGAAATAGCCGAAATTGAAGAGCAGGACATTGTGTTGGGCCTTTAATTCGATCTTCGAAACTTTCTTCCAACTTATTCGCTCATTATTTTCACGAACAAAGTCACTGTTCCTCCTGGAAGAAGAGAAGATAGACAGATAAGGAAAAATGTAATCTTGATTTGTGTTGGCTCTGTCGTTTTGCACATGTCAGCATCTTTTTGACTTTTTGACTTCGCAAAATGCTGCAATACTTTGATCAAATTTTACATGGGACAATTTACATCAGTATCTAATATTGATGACTCGTTAAAATTAGCAGAACTTCAATACAAGGGTTTTAACAATCTCAATGACTTTACTTTCGTATGAGTTTCTGTTCACAAGTGCATTACCACTTGTACCAGTAAGACAACAATTTTCTTCGTAGGAACCTATACGGCATGTCGGTTATGTTACCAAAAACATCATACCCCACATCATACAACATTCACCCCTGGGTAGAGTCCTAACGACCATCAGTGATCTCAAAAATTATATGCCACATACGGCATTGTTAGATTATTTTTGTACGGTAATCTGGTTATAGATTGTTTTATGTTCTACAATTTTTACTTCAAAATAAAAATTATATGGCTATTTAGAAATGACAAATTTCAAGTCCAAGTTTGAGTATTACTTTTCTGATTTCGAACCCAGACCCGGATATGAATACGGTTATTTCGGCTCTGGGTTCAATATAGGTTCAACTTGAAAAACACATTGAGTTTTTGGATAATAAATTTTAAATTTGGATTTGATTTAAAAAAAGGAAAACAATCATCTTTTATTATTTCTTACAGCTCTGAATTTCAAAATACAAATAGATGAACACACAACAACAATAGACATATGAATACTCACATTCAAATATGCCTACGGTTCTCCACTAAACTCCATCCATCCATAAGTTGTCATAGGGATAAACTTTTAGTCTAAAAGGAATATCTAGGCCTTATTATTATACACAAAGCCAAAGCTCCCAACAATTTGAGGAGGGGGAGTCTAATCCTTTAGTGACTTTCTTGTAATTTGCAAATTAGGGCATGGTCACTTTTTTTTAAAAACTTTTCTATTTATATTAAAATGATTTTAAAAATTTAATATTAAAATAAAGATGTATAGGTCTTGCTCCCAAACCTCTAGATTTATATAAGCTTGAATCTAGACCTAGATGTAGTTGGATTCGTAAAATTATGTCCAGATTCCGCATAAAATTAAATCAAGTATGTGCTGAACCCACACTAGCTTATGCTCTATCTGGGCTGGATCCAGAAAATATTACCATTACTATGGTTATTTGTAATCTTGTAAACATCCTATACTGAAGTTATTTTAATTTTTAATGTACAACATGTTAGTTACATTTTTTAATTTTGCATGACTTGTATGAACATTAAGGAATGATGGAACTATATGGAATATTAACATTACACTTTCTCTATAGCTCAGTGATAGTCATTCAACAACTTCTCTAAAAAGATGACGACTCGACACATATCCTTATTTGAACTTGTCCTGCATTTTGCCAATAAAGTTGAGAGGCTATTCAAAACACATGTTAAAACACTTGCAAAGAAATGCTGGTTTATGACAACTTTTCTTTTTACCATATGATTATTGGTTATCTCATGTGTCCAATTTTTGGTGGGAGATTTGTTGTGTTTAAATCTAGAGCTACCAACATTTGAATGAGTAGGTGAAAATATTCAGCTTTGCAGTCGTCTTGTCTATCTGTCTCCGTTAGGCATCATTCGGAACGTTTCTTTGGACACCCTTTTCTTTAATTTCTAGTTACCTTTATGAGCTGATAAAAGTGCTCTAAAACATTATGTTACACAATTATTTTATTAATCCATTCAATGAGAAGTGCCAAAAAAAGGTAATATTAACATGATTTTTTTTTTTGGGTAAAGCATGCATATTTCTTTTTTAAATTTGCAAAGATAAGTAAATAATTTCAATATTTCCTCGCCTGCAATGAGTATGACAAACTCACATGTTATTAGTTCATGTCTAATCCCTTAGTGTTGTTAGTGAGTTGGAAGACACAATCATCTTCTTTCAAATATCATTGGCAATCTTCATCCGTCCTCTTATCAGTCAAAGTCTACCTTTAGAAATTTGACTAATATCCTCCACTTTGCCATTAGCTAGTTCCAACTGGATTGATTTGTTTCTCTGGGTTTGCATTGTATGTATTTGTATTGTAAACTTTGCAAATGATTAGATTAGGTTTAAGGATGCCATGCATACTAGACAAGATGTTTGAGCGAGAAGAAAACTTAGCTATTTATGAAACTCAAGAGATAATCTTAATGGCTGGATCAGAAAAGGTGATAAGGGATTTGTCCCATTTTCTATAGCAGAAGGTTAAAACGAATTCAAGTAAAAAATACTAATTAAGTACACCTAGGAACAGAGGTATTTATCTACTTATAATTTATAATTGAAAATTATATAGACATATGTCTTTGTGGGTTGTGTATTGACTAAGACTCTCTCAAATTCACTCATGAACAACCAATTGAGATTTTGGTTTGCAAGCTGGGCGCATTATTCATCCAACCAATAAGGTATCTTAAACTTTACATTCATTTCATGCATTTTCTTGCATCTTCATCCCATTATATTGTTTTCACGGTTGTATTTATTTTATGCCTAACAACAAAGCGAATCACATTTTCATGACATTTGCATTATATAACAACATATAATAAATTGTCTAACTAAATTTATTGAAATCTCATTTTATTTTGAAAATTTTAAAGGAAAAAATTGTACATCTGTTTTACTTGACTATACTCATGCATGCATAAATTTTTTCAACTGTAATGATGTAAATGATTGTATGTATAAATTTGCTCGATTGCAATGATGCAAGTGGATAAAATGTTTTAGCTATTAATGGCAACTTAGAATCAAATTAGTGCAGTGAATGCATTTTTTTTTTTTCACTAGACATGGCAACTTAGACTCGATCAACTTGATTTGGAAAAGCAAAATGTCCCTTGCTTATTTACTTGATTGTTGTCATGTAAATAGGCAGAATGTTTCACAATCTACTATGTGACTTGCTTGATTTTCTTTTTTGCATTTATTATAATAATTATGTGTTGTATTATAAATGATTTTAATATATGTACATATTTCGAGGTGAATAGATTGAGTAAAATAACAATTATAAATTTAATAGTACAGAAGCAAAAGGAATTATGGTGTCACGTTCTACAATGTACGTATGAAAAACTTTTCTCGGGTAAGCTGAATTTATTTTTCTAAACTTGACATCAACATAAAGTTTAAACTTAAAATATTTAATTTAATGCGGCCTATTATAGTTATGATATATGATGACGTAGATTACTTCCTAGAGGAAATGATTACTAGAGCTAAGTTAAAGATCCCTCTTTTATTGCGAATGTTTTACCCAACTCCAGGCCATTTGTTGGCCCACAAGAATTTGTAAAGGCATATGTTGGAGGTAAAGTTTTAAGCTTAAATAACTTTGTTGTCGGATATCAATCATTGTCTAAAAATTTATTCTTGATATATAACGTAATGATGAGAGTAGGCCGAATTTGGAAAATGTGAACATGAATTAGTATTCATATGATTTTTGTTGGGACGATAATAGTTGTTGATCCACATGGTCTTAATACATGTTTGGTATTATGTTTCGAAGGGCAGTCTTGTTTTTGTTTTCTAATATAAAAATGATTAATTTTTGGTGAAAATAAAATCCTTGTTAGTTGATTATTTGGAAAACAATATCTAAAAATGAAAAAAGTGAAAATATGTTTGGTTGTTTGTCCAAAACTATGAATATAGTAACAAAAAATAAGAGAATTATTTAATATTTATTTTAATGGTAAGTGTTTTAAATAGATTTTGAGTGCAAGGAAAATAGATAAAACCTTTCCAAAACAATGAATTTATTTTTTTGTGAATCAAGATACCTCACTTAATTGCGGTGCTTGAGCTATTTTGGGGCTTTAAAGGAGATGAAGAAGAGAAGGAAAAGGGTTGATAATGACGAGAGGTAAGATGTATAGAGTGAGGGCTTGAAAGGTCATTTTTAGACCTGTAAAATAACAAAATAAAGGTTAGAAGTAGAGCCAACAGTGACCAGTAATCATACTTTGACGCTCAAGTCAACTACTTGAATTTTTTATAGAGTTGATAACTTGTAAGCTCTCTAAAGAGAGGTTAAAGATTGAAGAAGACCTCAGTCTTTTTTTGATATATATGTTTGTGATCATTGACGGATGGATAGTACGTTGTTGTCTTTATGTAACATACCCAAGATACCTTGTCATATGACTCATTTTTAATTATGATTCTACTATCATGTCTAAAATTTTCATGTTTTTTTTATTCACAATAATTTTTTGGGGTGTTAAGAGCATGCTTAAAAAGCAAAGAGGCCATTGTTGTTTAGTATATGCAGCGTATGTTGTAGGTGATCCAGGGCACCTTTGCAAAATTTATCTAGATAGAGACAAGTGTGGCAGTTAAAGACTATTATTCTTTATGTGCTACTTTTGACTTTTTACAGGCATGTTAGCCAGTTATCCCTTTTTTTCTATAATCAAATAAAAATATTTTGTTAGAAAAGAAAGGAGAACTAGCTGACATGCTTGTAAAAAGCAAATCAAATATTTTTTGGGTGATAGAGATAGTGTATATGGCAGATAATTTTAGATATTTCGTTTAACACCTAGCATGTATGACAAATAATTTTAGATATTTCGTTTAACACCTTGATTTTGTCTCAATGTATCCTATATGCGAGCCCAATTATTGGGCTAGCTGGTATGGGTTGAATACCCTAAAAATTTAACTTGCAGTCATCAAGACCTTCTTATTGACATGTAACGCTTTGTTTTTAATTCTCTATTTATTCCCCAAAGAGTATGTATTATATTCTTGTGAGTTCTTGACACGGTAATAAGAATATATTTCTTTTTTTTTTAAATGGTCTTTTATTGTTACAAATATTTTTTTTGCTGAATAATTTAAGTGCAAATGTACTGAAATAGCACAATAATAATATAATATAATTACATATTATCCTTATGTCTTTATATCATTAAATGTTTATTAAATTAGTATATTATTATGTATCATCTATACTTAAAAGTATAATTATTTAAATAATTTACAAAATGTAGACAAATGCATAAGCTATAATCTTAAAAAATATTTACTTATTTTATTTTGTGTGTAAAGTGAAAATTAACACGTTCATTACTTAAATATTTTATCCAATTATCTATAAAAGTAAATATAAGTGTTATAGTGTTAGTGGATGAATGTAGTTGGGCTTATCCAATTTATTACGCTAATGCATAAGCTTAGATTAATGAGTCCCTCAGTGAACAAAATAGAGGACATATTCAGAAATCCTGATATGGCCTTCTTTGCTTTTCATTGTAAGTTACGAACAGCAAAAATGATTTGTTTCCTATCACTACCTAATTTTTTGAAAACATAAGCCAATGAAACGAGTTTTTGCCGTTCCCCTTTTTTAAAAAGTAAAAACATCGAAGTAAAAAACTTTTCCCATAGATATCGATTAAACTAGTCCATATTCTCTTTATTCCTTTCTAAGTGGCACATTATCGTCGGAATGTGCAACAAAAAAGGCTTGACCATTTTCATATCGTCGTAATCAATATTATTGAACTTTTTACTAAATTATTTCATGATGGTTGCACAATCCATCAAAGATTACATCAATGGCTCTATCATCACTATCAATATTTTGAATATCAGGCTTGTACGAGGCAAACTCCTCCATTGAGAATAAAAAATTTGTTTATCTAATCCTAAATTACATTGCCTTATCGTTTGATATCATTCCCCCAAACAATATTCAGTAAAAAAGGCAGAAAACTTTAACCTTTTGACATCCGAAAATAGCTGATGCAAGAATGCTCGTGAATACCTTTTTACACCTCAGATAATTTTGTTTGATGTCTTCAATTGCATAGAGTGATGACCAGTTAAAAATCTTAGTTTTGTTGGATGTCTTCAGTCACATTTAGTGATAATAGATTAAAATCTTAGTTGCGTTTGATGTCTTCAATTGCATCTAGTGATGATTGATTAAAAATCTTACTCTTGTTCTATTCTTCAATTGCATTAGTGATGATAGCGTAAAGCTTCGTTTGGTTTGATATCTTCAATTGCATATAGCGATGATTGTTAGAAATCTTCGCTTTAAAACAATCAGACTCCTTGAATTTTGGTTTCATCTACTAAGACACAGATATTTTAACAATATGAGAAACAAGGCTAAAAATTTGCATAATAATATATACTAAACTAGTCAGCCAAATTACATTATCTAGCAGCTCAAGTATTCATTACACAACTACAATCAAATAATTTGGCTGTAGTCAACTTTCAATAAAGTGTAAATAATTCTTTGTATCTAATAGCATGTACGATCAATCATATTTAAAAAAAAAAAAAAAAACTTCAAATCCATCATCAATTTCAGTTTAATTTTTCTGCCAAAAATACACAATGTGCAGGTTTACCAACGATTGCAGTTCAGACTTTTTCTACCAACACAACATGCTAATCGATTATATTATTAATTACATGACTAAAGCCAGTAATCAGGTAGAATATCCACATTGTATGTGTCACACCCCATGGCCATAAACTGTGAAGAAATGAACTAAACCGTATGATAAAGAGTATAGTTTCACCAAGGTCTGACAATTTAACTAGAAAATATAAATTAAAATCTCATACAAAAACTCCAAATATATATCTACACAGCGTCATCTGGGATTTACAAGACATTATCATGCTCCTCATAATCTATCTACCAGCACCTCTCATTTTATAAAGGCACCAGAAAAGCAAGTCGAATGAGTGACCGTAAAGCCATTGATTTTTTCTCATAAAAGATCATTTCAATTTAAAAGCGCTTCAAGAACACCAACGATCAAGTGCATTATTTGAGTAATTTTCAATACATGAAAACCGCATAGCATTCAAAGTAGTTTTCACAAGCTATGCCATTCATCAAGTTCCGATAACAACTTATAATGTAAAACTGTTTGAGTTCAAGATCTTCTCACTATCGAGCTGAAACCATCCAGTCATTATTCACTCTTTTACCCACCCCGCCCTCCTTACTTTCCAAACCATAAACTAGTAACCATTTGATTCTCATTACATCTCATTTATCCAAAAGGCCATGAAAACATGCTCAAAGATTTCATATCAACTCTTGAACAAAGTCACATTAGCAAGAATCACTCACTAAAAGAAATGTTGTTTAAATTTAAACACGCATAAAAATTCAATCTCGAGAATCCATAAGTTCATAATCAAGCAAAACAATTTCAGTGTGCAATCCATTAAGCCAATACTCTAGGTCTATAATTTCATTGCTTGATTAACAAATGATGTAAAAACAAAATCCAAGGAGTTTTACAGAGGCTTTTGAGATGTCAGATGATATAAGATCATATCCAAAAAAACTTTTAAAGTTCCTATTATGAGTTTAAAGAATTGAATACATGTAACTAATATTCTACATTGAGATACCAAAACTAATTGGTATACCATTTTTCTAGATAAAGAACAAGAAATTGCAATATGGGCTGCTACTTAATTACACGAGAAACTGTAGAAATAGAAGAGAATGCGACGGGATGAAAATGAATCAGAAAATGGTATCAATAGTAAGTTTTCTTTTGGGAGGAGCTTTCTCTACAATCTGCTTTTGCCGTTCCATGAAAGTAGAACCCTTGTTAGCAAACAATCTCCGGAGGTTGATCACCGAAAGCTCATTAAAATTAGCGACTGCTAGATCAGCCTGCACTAGATCATACCTGCATTTCAGGATTACAAATAATATTAACAAAACACATTTTTGGCAACTGTATTATCCACGGCCGTTGAAAAATAAAGTGCTTGAAATTTGAATACTTACGCGCGATGAGCACCAATTAACCCTACCGCCATCATTGTACAGTTGTGAGCAGCTGTTATGGCTCTAGGGTCATCCTCAAATACCACGCACTTGGATGGTTTCCGATCCAGCTGCAAAAAATTTGATCGTGTAGATCAATACAAATATCTGAACCTATCTGGACAATCTCCTACACAACTATTATGTCATACCCCAAATTTCATGTTTTTTGTACAAAGCCACAATGGAATACATGCAAATAAAACTTCAAGATGAATAATTAAGCTTACTCCCCTGCATACCTTCACAGCTGCAGAAAGAAATCTATGAGCAATTGACTCCATGCCATCCTCCTCGGACACTATAGCCTGAAAATTCAAAGAGATCTCAATCACCTTCTCTTCTTTTAATGCATTTATGGCAAACCAAAAGTTTGTTCTCAATCAGTCAAGTTTTTACTTCAAACTTCGTCAAATATGTAATATGTTTGACATGACAATTGGCAAATAAGACCAAAATGAGACCTAGATTTCAAATGGAGATCATGAAACTGTTGCGTTTAGAATGGCACAGAGAAATGAAGTATGATAAGAAACAATCCGATTACTAGGCAACTAGTTCAACTTGCTAAATTAATACAAGAAATCTCAACTGGATCTATCTCTTGTCACAAGTAACAATTTTTATCTCCATCAATAAAATAATTTGATGGCTTGAAGATACCAACCTGAAAATACTTTAAAAGTCCCATTCGCTCTAAGGCATCAACCATTTTTCTTCGATCAAGACCTGAAACAACAGCACAAGGGATGCGAGCTAAGGACACAGCATCCAGCCATTCTTGTAGCCCCTCCATGGGCTTTGTAACCTGAACGAAGGAAATTGTGAACATATTAAGTTTTGGATCTTACCAACAAACATAATATCTAAGGTGAGATGAATAAAAATGAGCTCTCACCGAAAGCAGATTATCATAATATAACTGCGTAAGCCTTGACTTCAACCTATCCAGTTCACTTTCTTCTTTACCCCAAAGCAACACCTGGATGTTTTCAGAGAGTGGTAAGATAAAAGAGATATAAGGTGCAAAAGGTAGATGAATGACAAGCATATGCAGAAAAACATTTGTACCAAGACAAGTTAAAAATAACCAATTTTTAGGGCAACTGTAAGTTTATTTCTCTCTTTCTCTCTCTCTTCTCTATCTACTTGTATGACATTTAAATTCTTGTAGTAATGTACTAATGGCAGATAGAAAATGGTATGGAAGCTTATTTCTCCCAAATATATACACACAGAGATACAAATTCACACACACACACACACACACAAGGACAGAAAAATGGTGGGACATACCAAAAACAAGGTCAACCAATAAGCAAAAAAATACAAATTCATATCAATATATTACAGTTAAGGGATCCTCAAATGAAATCATCAGTGGTTAATTCCATGCTAGCCAATATGTTACACAATTGCTTAACCAGATTTATTGGCAAAAAGGCAACGAAATGGATTACTCATTCCAGTCCAAACAAATCAAGAACAAGAGAAAGAGCTAATGCCTCTTTGGCAAAACCAAGGCCTATACAAATGGATGACCCTTCAGCTCCACCATATCATCATTGAAAGTCATAAAAAGAAACAATCATAAAATGCATATCATAGATAACATTCAGCGCCGTAATTGGATGATGTCCAAGTTAGGACCAAAAAAAAAAAATCCTAATATGACAGAGAATTTCAAACCTTATGTAGAACATGGTCAGCACCTGCATTAAGTATCTGTCTGAGCACATCACCTTCTTGAGGAATTTCCTTTCCTGCAAGAGCATGAATACAGCCACCTAAGAAATATCAAAGTGCCTAAGACAATTCAGCTTCACCCTCTTAGGACAGAATGCAAGAATCATTCAAGCCTTTTTACTGCATAAAACAATCCAGAATATAGAATCTAACTTAAGAAGACAACCCACTAAATTAAGTGCTTATGGGAAAGAAATATGACTTTTTTCAACTAGCTTCCAATCCCATAATCAAGAAAAAACTGATCAATCCCGAGACTTCGTTACCTAACCAGCAACGTTTTCCCATTTATCTCCCTGAGAGCTATTTACCAAGTAAAATACATGATTGGCACATATGTTGAGCTATAAACCATAATAATCTTTATCATCAGGATGAACTAAAATGAGAAAATTGATGGGAAAAGATTGTTACATACCCTCCTCAGAGGCAAGCTGCTTCCAAGCATTCAACTTCAGAGCTCGAGTATCTGCCTGAAACACATTCCACATGCAGTTAATTATCCACTACAGCATATCAAGCATCTCCCATCAATCCACCACAATCAGATAATTTAACACATTTATGTCATTACAGGACTCCTCACAAAACATGAGCAAAGATAAAGAATTTACCACCACATCCCAAGAGAAAATGAGCCCATAGGCTTCATCTGGCTTCATGGCATACCGAATCCGTTTAAGAAATCCTTCCTGTAATCTATCATTCAAAAAATCCTGTTCACATAAAAAGGAAGAAATTAATTAAATTCTTACTCAATAAATAAACTAAAATCTTTTAATTCAACCACAACAAGGCAGGTAAATTGAATAATAAGTATCAATAATCACTGAAATTACTAACCACATCAACTTTTAAAGGCCCATCTTGTCTAAAAGTCTCAAAACCTTCACCATATTCAGCTCCAATAGCCTTAAACACAAACAATCACAGAAAAAACTTAAAAATGAATCTTTTACACCAAAATAAATCATTAAAGTAAATTTTAAACAAACCCAGAAACCATAATCGACCTCTTTTCAAACCTATATAACAATCCAGCAGCCAAAATTTATTTTAAAAAAAAGGACAATCCATTACAACACAATACCTCTTGCATAAAAAGCTTGCTGGGTGTAATTGGAAATCCATTTTGATCAAACCCACAAGCGTTTCTAATCACCAGACGCTTAAATTTCTGCGAAAATAAGAAAATAGCATTGTTATATTAAATTAAATTAAAAAAGAAAGTAACTTTAAAAAAATGAAAATGAAGACAAGCAGCAGACCGATAGATTGAGCGTTGAAGGGAAGAAAAGGTGATGTGTAGAGCTGAAAGCAGGTCTCAAAGGAATTAGCAAAGAACTGCTTCTGATATTGCTGTACGTGCAGTCCATTTGAGGTATAGCTTCGAAGATGGAGGACGGGCTATGAAGTTCTAACTTTGCAATTCATTTTAATTTATTTTTCTTTTGCAAATAATACAAAATAATGATAATAAATAAGAGGAGGACGGCACGTGTAAGGCGCACGAGGAATTCATTAAATTACGTGACATATTAAAACTTTTTTCTTTTCAAAGAAAACCCGTGTCTGACGTTGCCACGTGTGATATCAGTAGGCCCCACCTCATTTGGATCTGCTGAAACGACGCCGGTTCTAATATAGTAATATCGCAAAATTAAGGTAGCAATCTGTGACCTTGATCCGTCAATTCGACACCAGTGAATGCTACATGAACTGGCTTTGATTAATTCAAGAATGCAACTAAAATACAATGGGCTGTAACTCAATCCTTTCACATAAAAAAATAAATGATATGATGATAAGACTCACATAATTGTGAGAAAAGAATAAATTACAACCTAAAATTAATTCTCTCACATGACTAATAGAGTCCATATAATTTTGAGGAAAAAAATAACAGTGGACTGTAATTCAGTATTTATCTTAATTTAAATTATTAAAATTAACGTGATCATTAATCAAGTCTAATGTCAGTTCCGAATATACTTATCATGTTGGATTTGAGGTTTCCACGTGTTCTATTTACTTATGGCCGCACTATTATATTATGTTAACTCAATTTTTTATTTTTATTTTTTCCATAAAACTTTGGTACATGCACAGTGGCCAGACAACCGTTCAATTTTGCGGGGATTTGGATTTAATGTCAGACTTTTCTTTTAATCTTTTAGAAAACTATAATTAATAATTATTGAATAATAACGTAAAACTAAAAAAATTTTAACCATATATTAATATACATACAGCTAAGTAAAAAAAATTATATAAAAAATATTAAATACAGATCAACTCAAAGCTGCCGGATATGCTTACCTCAGCGCTAGTGCCCATTTAGCCTTACTAACACAACAAAAAATTAATCGAATTAACAGTCGACTAATAAACAAATCAAATTCGTCTGGCCTCAAATTTAACCCGCCATGCCACTTCAAATTTCCACTCGTATTTAGCCCTTGATGAAAAAAATTAGAATAAAACTGTTATGGGTGCCTTCCTTTTTCTTCTTCAATTATCATGCACCCCATCCCATCCCTCTTTAAATTAAACGAACTCTGAATTTATAAGAGTGTTGCTTAATTCGGGATAGGAATTGAAAACAGAGATTTCATGAATTTTCATCTTAGTAGTGAGGAAACCCAGTATGATGCCCTTCAATAAAAATTGACGCAAATTTCACAAGGCTTATGGACAATAAGAGCACTAACAAAAGCTTGTCCGGTATGATGTCCTTTAGTCCATTCATATCCATCATAAAAGAATCAGAGAATAGACAGGCATTGTGTTCACAGGAGGAACCAAATCAATTTAACAGCAAAATTATGAACAAAATTGTTCCTCCAAATAGCACAAAACACATTAAAGCATATCAATTATAATAGATAATTACCCTATAAAAACCCAACATCCTACTGCTACTGTACACTAGCCAAAATGACTTGCCTTTGAGAAGGTGCGCTTATGGCAAAATTTCTGTTCAAGAATAAAGGTTTTCTGCCGTTGCATATCATTTTCTGCCCATTCAACCCACAGTTTCAAAGAAAGGGAGCCATCTACTATGAGACTGCTCAAGAATCCACAGATCCATTACTTCCCTGTTTCACGAAGTTTTCAATAAGTAGTGTCAAATGGTGATTTCAAAAGACAATTTAGCTATAAATTCATAATGAAAAGTATACCAATTGTGTGTGTTTAAGCTCTCAAATCCTGAGCTATTAGAACACTCCAGAATCTCTGTGGTATAAATAGGATCATAGGACTAAGAGCAAGAAACAATCAATTAGAATTTGAAGGTAAACAAGTCCAAGTTATAAAGAGTGTGTTTTGCAAACATTGAGGTTATTAACCTTATCATACTTCCCAACCATTGCTGAATCTGCTTCATCATCCATAAACTGCAATTTCACAAGAAAGAAGGAAAAGTTTCCATTAATCAACCAGTCAGAAGGCATCACTTATCGGAATATTTTGAAATGACATTCATTGAACTATAGAATTCAACAGGGAGCAAACATCAACCTCCATGATTCTGTCATTTACAAACAAAAAATGCAGACAACAATATATCAAGATACTTGACTCACTTCAATTGCTCCATTGAAGGAAACTACTACCAGAAGTCCAATTGAAGGATAAGCAAACAATCATTTTGCACATGATATATTGGTCCAGAATTCCAATTTAGCTTGAATAGAACTATTTTATACAAAACAGGAAATTACTAGATAAAGTAACTTCGAAGCCTCAAGCTGACAATATGCTTATCCCAAGAGCTTATTATCAATCCAACAAGAAGAGCTTCAATGCCATTCAATTTCACAATATCACAACACCAAGAGCCAAAAAGCTAAATTACCTTTGGCATACTAGTAACCTCTTTAAGCAAAGCCCTCCGGTGCGCTGCATCCAGCATTTCTGCCTCAATGACAAACGGTTGCCTCTCCTGAAAAATGCATGGTATATGCACTAATATTAAGATATAACAACTAGCAAGAATTTGCAAAGAATTTTCCGTTCTGAATGTTACCTCCTTTGACATATTCTTCCATGTCTCAAACCCTTTTTGATCAATGTCAACCAATTCCCAACTACCACAAGTCTCCAAAAATCTTTCCCTGGAAAGCCCACATTTGAGATATTCAGCGGACATTTGTTAGATTCTTTTGTAGAAAGCATCCAAAAGCACTTCATCCTCTCAAACAACGCTATTATAAACAAATTCACTTTTCAGTATTTGAAAGTGCTTCCAACAACATTGAAGTTAATCCCAAGACAGCATAAAACTTTTTGTAGCTACAATAGAGACAAAAAAAAAAAAGGGACATTGAAAACGTTTTACAAAACAAATCTATATGCATAGTGATCAAGAAAGCTACAACCTTTACGCGTTTATATCAACTCAGTCAGTTGAAATAAACAATCACATATTAAAATGGTACCTGATTAAAAAAAAAAAAGGGGGAACTTGGCCAAAGAAACAATGAAAGTTAAGAACTTACATAAAGATTCGAAAAGGCGATCTAATTTGGTCACTATAAGAGTCCTGTTTCACAAGTTTCGGTTTTTCACAGACACCTTTGAATCTCTTCACTTTGTTCTTGGCTTTGGCTTCACACTCGTGCATGTCAACCAATGCAATCGGCACCATAGCTTCACAACGATCGCTGCAACATACCAAAACAAAAAAATAAAAACAAAAATTACACTTAAAAGCAAGGAAAAATAAAATAGAAAAGAGAACGACGCTATAATAAGCATTTTACAACTGTGTACCACTTTTCGAAAGCGCTACCATCTGGAGCTCGACGTATTGCATGAACCCTTTTGCGGGTTCTTGGTAGATTCGCCATTAATGGCCCTTTCGCAGCTCCGCAATTCTTTTAAACTTCATAACTGATGAATAGCGTAGAAAGAAGTTGCTTATTCTTTTTGTTCCTTTTAATTTTCCATTTGGTGGGTCTTGCTAACTTGCGCTTGAGATTTTATATCAAATTTCTAATTATGAATTTTGTCATTTAAAACAAAACTTATGAAATAAAAAGCTAATTATGTGATTATGGCGATAAACTTATCTCCAAATTATCAATGTGAAACATATAGTAATAGCAATTGGCATAATTTCTTATTGGATTGGGTGTCTCATTTGGGTATCGATTTGAATTTATTTTTTACATTCTTAAAGTTATTTCGATTTTAAATGAAACTGATTCATAATATTTATTTGAACTGGGTTTACGTATAATGATTTTTAATCTACTTATCATCTTAAGTTAGATTCAGTACAATTTTTCATGAATTTGCCGTAATATGACTCATTTAAGGCAAAAATTGATCTAGTTAAAATTGAACATTAAATTTTTTTTTAATTGACCAAGTTTTATAATATTATACTGCATAATTTTTTTAATGAAAAAGGAATGAAAAGGATATTTATTGATCAATTTTAGTACCTGTTGCCAATTGCCAAATTTAACTTCAAAATTATTATTCGGAACATGTTTTGGCTGCCAAAGCTTTAGTACTTTTATCTTTAATTAAAAAGCCTTAATGCTAGCGTGCACGTTTCTGCAGTTTTGCGCGGGTCAAGTTGCTGGTTGAAAAAACAATCAAATTGACGTAAAAATTTTCTGGCGGTATACCAAAAGTGGGTAAATTTAATGGCGCACAAAATGATTTTAAATAATGGTCAGTGACGGACGAGTCAGAGTGTGACACGTCAAAGTTGTGAGGCTCGAGCTGATGACGCGCCATGATGTAATTTGTTGATACGAACAGGTAATGGTTAAAAAATTATTTTATTCATTCCTCGTACAGCATGATAAAGAATGGTATGTCTGCTAGTCAGAGCACGAAATTGCCGAAACGCGCATGCAGAGTGTCGTTTTATTGGGTTATTAGCTGTAATATATGGGGTTATTGAGGGTGTTTTTGAGATTTGAAAAAGAGTGTGATTGATTGAAATGACGTTGGGGACCTTGATTTGGGGATTTCCCCTCGCTTTTGGTCCAATCAGACGGAACAAATGATATCAGAACTAGCTGGTGGTCAATGCTATAGGGTTGGCATCTAGTAGTGGGGTGTGTAATGCAATTAGAGAGGGAGATAATACGTTTATTTTTTTAATCGTTTCATCGTTACATTTACAGAAGAAAAAAAAAAAAATATATATATATATATATATATATATATATATATATATATATAAATTGTTTATGTGAGCATGAACTCGCGGCATCTACGCACGAGTTCTTCCCATAAAACAACCATATCCAAATTGTCCTTATTCATGAAAATGAGTTTTTTTTTTTTTTATTGAATCCCTATATGCTCTATGAGAAGATTTAAACTTTGAGTCATCAATAAGTTAATTTGGATTTATTAATTCACCACTTACCTCATATTAGAGTGGTGAGAGGAGATTGAACTCTCGTTGATAGCAAATGTAGAGTAAATTTTTTTTTTTCCTATAAGAACATATATTTAGGCACAATGTAATTGTAATATCAAATAAGTTAGTCAAATTCAGGAAACCAAAACAAGTTATAACAAGTAAATTAATTATAAAACTGTGGTATTTAGGTATAATTCATTTAATTTCGGTGAATTCAAAATTATCATTTTAAACGAGATCCATTTAACACGTATGAGTATTATATTATTAGATTTTCCAAAACAAAATGAAAAAGAAAATTCTTATTTGTATGGGAGTATACTGAATGATTAATCTATATCTTGTTAAGTTATACCTATATGATTAAGAAACAATGTCAGTAATATAGGTGACTAAATACTACATTTGAACTTGGTAAATGGTAATCGTTAGTACTGTTCATTCGTTCTAAATTTTGTGAGTGATAATTTTTCGTCACCTTTGATGATTTATTCTCCCTTTCGACTAGGCAATCATCATAATGGCGTAAGAAGCCAAGAGCTCGAGGCTTCAGACCCCACCGGGAATTGGTCAGGGGCCCAGACTCATTCCAAACACATTTACCCGCTGTGAATCTCGTATGTTTCGCATAGGTCACACGAGTTCATTTGCTATAATGAACTTTCACTGCATTTCTTTAATTATAGCTGCTAAGTTCAATTAAGTGCCAATTAGACCAGGTATTGTTTCAGTAATCCTAATTAAACTGTTTCATAATATATTTTGCCATACATAGAAACAACGCCAATCCAAATATATACCTAGCTTTTTAATAAAATGAGGAGGGCTTATGTCTTACCTCCCACAACAATTCCACACATCAAACTACAAACAAATCCATCATTACAAACCAATTATGATCAAGCAAGATCACATCACAACTACAGAATAAATTATAAAAAGAAAATAATCATAAGCACTCACATAGGGTTCAAAGCTTGCATTTTCTTCTTACTTTGCTTTGTCAAAGGAAGCGAAATATGAATAAAGCCAAACTTCCTCCTTTGTGCAAAGAATTGCTTTTGTTGATGATCGTCATCACATTCAATATTCTCAGTTTTTTTGGGAAATGATAAATCTTCCCTCAATTCCTGAAGCATTTGACTCAAAGCCACCTTTTGTCTTTCCGCAGGATGCCTTTCAGCTTGCCTCCTCATAACACATTCCTCCGGCAGAACTTGCTTTCTACTAAGTATATCTCTCATTGAAACTGTCGGCCTCAAAACTGGCTTCGGCTGATTATCAGTCACAAGCTCTGGATTGCTTATTTCATTTAATGGGGATTTTTGTGGATGATAATGATCAGTTGGGTGGATAATTTTGAACCCGTTTGGACTGTACATTGGCTGTGGCTGAGCCCTCTTGATAGTTTCATAATCTGGTGTCCATCTGGTAAGTGCTTCTCCCGCAGCGAGTTGCTTTCTGTTTGCATTTTCAACTCTATTAAGTGCTTCATCTAATGCTTGTTTGCTGTGCTTAACTTCAGCGACTGCTTCCTCCATCATCCTCAGAATAACCAATTTAGATACACTTGCTTCCTCAGCCTTATGACTTTTGAAAGACAGAGGAGAGAATTGCCCTTCGGGTTCCGGCAGCATAAATCCTGAAGGCTTCTCATGACTGCTTGATGATAGAGCCTTAATTTCAGCAAGAGCAAGAGCTTCTGCTGCCTTTGCTGCTTCCTCCATCTTTTTAGCAGCAACCCACCTCATTTCAGCTGTCTTTATACAAGCCTTACTGCTCTGTTCATTCACCAGCATTGCTTTCGAAGCATCGGCCAATTTCTTCAACTGCTCTCCCTGTGAAAAATTGCTACAATTCTTGAAACCACCACCATCAATCTGTGGCTTCTCTCTCACTTGCTTTAGCTCCTCTCCCAAAGTTGGCACGCCGGCTGTGGCAAACTTTGACGTTAGCCTCTCGCGTGTCCTTTCAAGCATTCTCTTCTCCTTCTTCATTCTCTTGTTCAACGATTCAACTGAAGTTTGAATCACTCCAAGATCATTAATAGTTCTTCCAAGGTTTAATTTTGCTTGCTTCAATTCCATAAGAATCAAGTCAGGAGATGATGCGGGGCAAGGGCTTGAACACCCCACCATGATCTGCTGCTGATCATTGTCGTTGCTAAGAAAATTTCTTTGATGTTCCTTGTTCATTTCTTTGATTTCTGGAGTAGTCATGCACTTCAAGGCTTCTTTTTGCAGCTGCAGCTTCAATTCTTCAACAATCTTCTTTGTTGTTCCCAATTCTTCCAAGACATCAAGGGTCTCCAATTCTTTCACAATCAAATCCTTCTCCAATTCTGCTGCCTGTTCTTCCACTTTCTTTATATCAAACTCCCCGACACCATGCTGCTTATCACAAATAAAATAGCAATGATGCAGTTCCAAGGAGGGAATTTCCAAAATCTTAACTAGGTGAACAATAATTTTGAGAATTAGGAAACCTTATGTACAATGTCAACAGCTGCTAGTGAGTTTCTGAATAAGTGGCATTTAGTATCATGCATTAAAGCTTCCACGGAATTTTAGGGTATGCACATTCAAACAAGTCAGAGTACAAGTATGGCAATTTCGAATCATGAGACAAAAGAAATACACACTCGGTGGCCATCTTTAGATTTTGGTTCAACAGATTCCTAATGGATAAACAACCATAAAGGATAGTTCTGAGGGGAGAAAACGAAAATTACACACAAAATGAGCTGAATTTCAATTAAAAACCTTATTTTTTTTATGAATTTGATTTGGTCTAGGGGCCAAAGATCCCCGTACCTCTAATCAAATTTCCATTCTGCATGCACACATAAAAAATGTAGAGCAATTTTGTCAATGTGATAGACTAATTTCATAAGACACGGAAGACAAGTCGTTTATAAAGATATATGAAAGAGCTGTTGTTTGAGCAAGATAAACGACAAGTCATCCACATTTTCATGGAGTGCACGATACGTCGTACTACTACACTACAAATTTGCCAAAAGAAAAGACAGTACTCACATATTCAGCGAGCTTATAAAGCGGCGGCCAAGACTCACTTCCACCGAACCGGGTCACGGCCTCTTTAACAGACCCGAAGGGCGGCGAAGTATCAATCTCAGCTCTTAATCCCACCTTCCTTATCCCACCACCACCCACTTCACTGAACTCGAATATTCCTGACCCATCAGTCTCGGCTCTCACTTCCCGAATCCCGGGCGTACCCGGAACCGGATCCTGGGCAGCAGCTGAGCCCATTGAAGCCTCTTCCATGCTAACAATTTCGAAGAGTAAGTGAATGTGAATGTGAATGTTAATGTTTAAAGCTCAAGGCTTTTAAAAGAGAATGTTTTTCACTGTTTGTAGTTTTATTTTATAATTTTATTTTTATCTTTTTTGCTTTGTAAAAGAAGCGACATGATTATAAAGTGAAGCTCTAGACTTTGTGTATGTTTTGCGCTATGATGTTGTTGGGGCACACGGAGGAGAGAGAAAAGGTGGCGGGGCGAGATTTTTTTTTGACTGTTGGGTGGTGAGTGTGCGGAAGGGTGTAGCAAATTGGGGTGACATGTCAGATTTTTATTGGATGGAAGGGAAGGAAATCAAAATTGGAAGGGATTTTGGTTAACGGTGCAATGACATGTGGTGAACTAGTCTGAGATTTGGAGTTTGATATTCGGTTTGACCGGTCCCTTGATTTTGGCCGTTGATTGCGGTTTCGAGAAAGGTGTTGGGAATGGCAGTTGCGGTTATGCTTGACTTTATATAAAGGTTAAAGGTGTAATCATGCACTCGAACGACCTCGTTTTTGGGCAAGTGAATAGTGATGAGTGGAAATTAATTAGTTTAGAATTCATTCTCTGAATATGATTTTTTATTTTTAAATAGCTTTGATTCCTCCTCATTCTAGCCCTAGGAATGACAATTTTCTCAAATTAGTGTCTATGTCATAGCCAAATTTGAAAAATTGTCATCCAAATCTTTATAATACTCCCAAATTTTCGGAGTTCAATTATGAGAATAGGGATGAATTATGACAAAGAGAGAGGTGGAACAGTATTTGTTACCATATCGGTGAGTAGCAAGGAAAAGCAAAACACTGTACTGCTAAGGTAAACTTTGATGAAATATATAGAAGGTGAAAACGACCAAATGGATACTTTAATCTAAGGATTACATGTGCACCAAAACCAAAAAGATGATGGCCATTATAAGCCATGGATTCACAATCAGTTCTACTCCATAATTTCTTGTCATAATTATAGGCTAATTCATCTTATTCAAAAGTGAATGCCAGTTAATTTGTCCATTAATTTTAGGTAAACTTCTTTTAGTACTGTATATGAGGCTGACTTATTCCCGCGTGTAGAAACAAAATTGGTTCATTCGTTATCCCAAGAACTGTTCCTGTAAATTAAGAAGTGTATCTAAACTCTTAATTTAAAAGACTAGTTAATTAACATCATTTTAAGCACGTATATAATGTACAAACCTGCATTATTTGTAAGCATAAGATATTGACAAGCTCATTTACACCATCACAAACGGTATTAATATTTGAATCCAATTTTAACGTGAAATTTTTTATGATAATAAGCTAGCTTATAAATCAATAGTAATTAGTACAATACTGTCCACTTACGTAATACGTTTCATTAGTAATTCTATATGTGTGTATTTAATAGATGTTCAACTAATTTAACAAAAGCATCACAAATTCTCATCAATTCTAACCAACCGATGTCTATTCACATAAAAATTGGGTAATTCTTAGACTATAATGACTCATAATGATATTCACCCAACATGTGTTCTAATTATATATAGGAGACACTGATCGCCTGTTTATTGTCACTATTCCAACAATTAATAATTAAGGTCTATTTTTATTTTTCCCGGAAAAAGAAAAAAGAAAAGGGTTCCTCACATGCAGGGGGGACCGTTTAGACATATTTCCAAACAAAATGAGCCATCTTCAATTTTTGCTTATCCATTTAGTATCGTTGTGGCCCTACAAATAGCTTCACGTGTGTGGATGGAGAACGATATACTGCACGGGTATAGACTACCCACATGCAAGTATGTATTAATGAGAATACATGTGCTAATTCATAAATCATCTTTTATCTTTTATAAAATTAATGATTTCTTTAGTTACTTCACCCAAGAAAATAAATATTAAAATGATTCTGAGAAAAATATTGAGACTCTCTCGTTAGAATGGTGACGATATTTAAACCTATTAAAATACTTACTAAACCCATTTACTTAATGAACTCACTTTTATTTTACAAATTTATTTTAAAACCCATCACATCCTTTTATTAAATTAATACAATTTCTGCTCTCTCTCCTTGTCGCACTCTAATATTTTAATTTTCACAGTTTCATAAGCACATCTTCCCTTAAAATTGTAGACATACTATGTGAAATCACCAAACATGAAATATAATGCTAGAGAAAACAACAATTATAACTTAAAACAATATTTGTAGTCTGCATTTACTTTCATTCATGGCTAATTTCTTTTATACATAATGAAAGCTTGATTATGAGAGAGAATTTTAGCGAATCCGAAGAAATTTGATAAGAAAAAACTATTAGCTGAATTCAAGCCTTCACCTATAAGAAATTTTTGGCCAAATTGAGATATATAACTACTTCATATAATCTTAATTTAGCGTCAAAGCAAACATGGGTAAAAGATGGAACAGTAGGAAATAGTTTTTTGTTTAATTATTTTTTTAGGTTGTAATAGTAATCCGTGCTAGGGTTGTTTTAGTAATAAAAAAATTAATTAAAGAATGAGTCCAAAGAGTATTTTAGAAGGTTCAAATAGCTTCACTCTTACTAGTAATGTTTCAAAATTATTATAAGTTATTTGTCCTCAATAACTCCATATATAGATGGAATAATTTTGTAGCTGTCCTATTTAAATTCACGAAATTTTCATATCTATAAAGAAGGTAAATGGTGTAGCAAATATTTGGGTACCTTATATTTCAAATTAAAAGTCCATTTAATTCTTATATTTTTAAAAATATCTTAAGAAATGTCTATTGTTATATATATTACACTCTTGCCCCTATTTTTTTTTTCCCTCTACAATAATGTTGTTGCAGGAATATTCTTAAGAATGTTAATGAAAAAAAATGTTAACTCATCAAACTAGTCTTAAAAAAATAAAAATTAGTGCTGATTTTTTTGTCATTATTTTACTTCTAAGATTAATTTAGTAAATTAAATTTTTATATAAAATTATTAATAAGATTGTTACAAGGTTATTAAACATTACTAAAAATTAGCTAATATTAATCTATTTATAAACAATTATTTGTTACTTTGCTAATATTAATTTTTTAAAAGATAAAGCAATTAATGCCAATAGTATTGTTGCTAGGGTATTATTGTAAAAGTAAGGACAATAATGTAACATATTTAATGAAAATGGTATATTAATTTTTTAAAAAATATAAGAATTAAACGGATATTTAAGTCATAATACAAAGAACAAATGAGTGTTTATTTATAAATTTTTTGTGAACTTTGACTTTTCTAATTTGCATGGTAAGTCTCTTCTTTGATATTACATTATCTTTCTAGAAATGCAAATTTTATAAAAGGTAAAGTTTATTATTCTTCTCTAATGAAGTATTTTTTTATAAATAAAATTCACCCTCATCATGCAAGGTTCTAATAATAAAAGATAAATTATTTGGTGCAATCAATCTATCAAGAATCCAAAAAAAGAAAAAAAAAACCACTTACCCTCGTTAGAGGTTAGAGGGAAAGGGACGTCAACTGTGGAAGTAGGAAAAAGAAAGAAGGAAGATTATGGTGCGAAAGCATGCGATTCAAGGAGTTTGCACGTGATTTCAGGTCGCAGCTACATTGGAATCAATGAATCTGAAAGGAGCCATGGTCGGTGAATTATTTCATACTCAAATGCTCCCTGAATTAACAATCCTGGATGTTTTTAATTAATTAATTATAATCCAATAATCAATTTAAGCTTTTCAAAAAAGCACATAGCCCATTAATTAAACACAAATGAGTTACCTAAGCTGTGCAATGAAATTGCATGACTGTAGTTGGAGGGTTCGTTCAAGGTGCCGCATTATATTTACTTCGGAATAATACTGTCCTCATAAAGTTTCGACCCAAATGTGTCAAATGACATTGATAATTACGTTACAGGGAAACAAAACTAAACACTTTAGTTTCATATGTATAATTGAATTGTGAGGAGCGGAGCTTCATAAGGCTCTAAGGTCTAGTTTAATAATACTAAAATTTTTAAAACAATTGTTATTAACTATTTTATGGAAATAATCAGCAGTGAAAGTAGTTGGTTAAATGTTTCTAAATTTTTTTCTAAAAGTACTATAAAATTTTAAAACAATAGTGTATATTTAATAAATCTTCCTATTATACTATTCTAAGAATGTAAATGATTGAATTATATATAATGTTAAATAAAATTTATTTACACATTTATAAATATGTATATGAAATATTTTTAATTGTCTATATATATAATAATTGATAAATAAAAAGAATATTTTATAGTATTAATTTTATTTTTATCTCAATATAATTGATAATAATAATAATTTCTTTAAGGTTAATGATTTTATTTCCTAGTTAGTAAAGATATTTTGGATTTTTTAACATATATGAGAATATATATGGAATTATTTTAAGTATAAAAGTAATTCTCAAAATCAAATTTTAAAAAGCTACTATTTCTCTGTTTTTCAAAATATAGCTTTTCAAAATCTACTGCAGGAAATTTTGTCAAAAATGATTTTTGCGAAAATTTACGTTACATTAACTTTTAAATTTTTAAAATCACCTTAAGTATCCTGGAAGCAATCCCAATTGAGCCCTAGATGTCATAAATAAATAAATAAATATATATATATATATTGGGAAAACACATAAATTGTGTAGTTTAAATACTTAAGTTATAAATCTTTAAACCCTGTAATTTTAAAGTTTTCTTGTATATTTTCTACACTTTCAGATCCTCTATATATATATAATCCTTGAAATAATAATTTTTACTATTTATACTTTAATGATTTAGCAATTTATCCCAATAATTAATATTGTAAATTTATTATTTTTATCCTGGCTCTATTTTTGGATAAGGTGACAAAAATATATGTTTACTGTAGACCTAAACCAAACCTAGGTAATGTGGGTCGAGTGTTATCCTTTTCGATTATGAAGTTGGGCCGGTCTTGAACATCACTTAAAAAATTAAAAATTAAGATTTTATTAAAAAAATATTAAAAATATATATTATTTTAAATATTTATATTTATTTGACTTGTCTATTATATATATGTAAAAGTTTTTAACATTTCAAATCTATAATTTCATGTTAATTTCATTTAAATAAATAATAAAATTAAAAAAAAAAATATATATATATATATATATTAAATATTAAAAAGTACAAAATCTGAGTATAAAAACTTAGATTAAAAAACCGACTCGAGTGACAAAAAATTATGTCCGAGCTGGGTCCGGACATTACAATACTCGGAACCGGACCCTGGTTTTTGCCAACCACACTTTTGGAATATTGTACCATGCCAACAGTTATGGCTGGCGAATTAATGTCTAAAATTTTAGAGTTTGAACAAGTTGCTCAGATGTAGTTGGGACATAGAAATCGAAAACATTATTCCATGGCTCGGATTAGAGTTTCTCATAATAGAAAAAAAAAAAAAGTTCTCTTAAACAAATAATATCGTCAAATACACAATAGCGTGAATTTCTTTTTCCTAACTTCATTAAGCCTGAATTTGTAGCACAAATTAGTTATTGAAATGAAAGAGAGAGAAAAAAAAATCAGTAATCTAGTCGGAAATTAAAAATTCTTGAATAAGCATGTTTGTATGTCACAATATTTGAGAAGCAATATTGCAGCAGTTTTTTTCAAACAAGAATTAGCTGCAAAATATTGCTCCAATCCGGATGTTGTTATTGGAGTGCTAATATGTGTTTGAGAGAAAAACTACTTACGAGCATGAGAAAAGAAAAAGAAAATGTTTCAACATATCCAAATCAAAGAAAGAACTTCATTTTAACTCCATTTTTTTTTTTAATACAACTCATTTTTCACTTTAATGAGCCTGAACTTTTAGCACCTATAATCCAATTTCCCGCGGGAACATGTTACATTCTTAATTAAAAAACTGAAAAGAAATAGACGGTCCAATCCATATGCCCTATGGTGCAAATTGTGGTCCCGACTCCAAAATAATACAATAATCCATGTATCAATCAAGGGACCCAACTGTTTATGCAAATCAACAAGAACCTGGCGTAGAAAGCAACACACAAAACAAAGAGCTGATCATTTTATTTTATGCTTTCTTGCAGGCCCACATTAAAATTGCATGCTTTTTCATTGAAGAGTCATGGACCACGACCAGTTTTCATTTATTATGTGCTTTTTATTCATCTAAGCTCTCTAACCACATTTGATATTTATTCACTCCTCAACTGTTTCCTCCTTCTCTCACAGCAATTATAATTAATATTCATCTACCGTATTCATTTCTATCCATCGTAGTCATCATATTTTAAAAGCTACACCCCCCTATGATTGAAATAAGAGGGGAAAAAAAAAGGACATTTCATTTACTCGAGATTTGGTTTATTGGACATTTAGACCCTGATAAATGAATAATTTCATCTCTATCGTTTTAGAAGCGGACATGCAAAATCCTGTATTGTTTGAAGATATGTCTATAATTCGATAGAGATAAGGGCATTACAGTATATTAACGTAAGAAAATTACATAACATTAATACCCTTTTATTCATCTAAATAGACGACATTTTGGAACAAAAGAGGAGTCCATTTTTAAAATAATAAAATTTGGCTGTCAATTTCTAAAACAACGGGATTTAACTGATAATCGGGACAAACGTTAGTGGTTCGAGGGCCGTTATCCCAAATTAAAAATAATACCTAGACTTAATTGATAGCTAGCACTCGTAAGTCCTACTTCGTTTATTTTAAGTTACCCTTGGAACCTGATGCCACTCTCTTAAATAATTAAATGTGCACTAGAACCTTAAATTAGTAACTATTCTACTCCTTATTCGAGCTTCATATTCGGATGTTGAATTAACAATCTTCAGTTCTTGAAACCTGAAGCTTTTTGCAGGCCCATTAAAAAAAAAAAAAATTCCATTTGCTCATCATTCCAAAAAATGGTAAGTGGAAGCAATGATCAAAATATTTCTCAGGATCAATCACTCCAAATCAAGCAAGACGACAAGTTCTTCTCCAGGCTCATGTCAAAAGAAAGCTCCACGGCCAATTCTTCTTCAAGAGTCTACTATGGTCGAGCTTCAGGTTCTGTTCCATTCACGTGGGAGTCTCAGCCTGGAACCCCGAAGCACACATTGTTCAATGACAATTGTAGCCTCCCTCCGTTGACCCCGCCGCCGTCGTATCAATCCATTTCCAAGTCCAATACCAATCAGAAAAATGATAAACCGAATAATAATAATCTCTTCAGCAACATCTTCCCCAGGCTGATTAGATCTAAAAAGAATCATATCCATGGCTCACCTTCATCATCATCTTCTTGGTCTTGTACTTCTTCTTCTTCATCATCATTCTCATCGTCCTCGCATTCGAGTACGTCAAAGAAGTCGAAATTTCACAGACGCAATTTTACTTTGACAAGATTGCCCACGAACATGCATTTTGGCATGGATAGTAAAGATGCTGATGATGAGGATGGTCTTGGATCGCCTACTTCAACATTGTGCTTTATTGGTCATAATAAACACATGAGTCTGAGTAAATCTAGAGGGTGCTACTCAATGATGAAGATGAAGAAGGCATTGGTTGCCATTGTTGTTGGACATGGATCAGGTCAAGGTACTGCTGCTTAGAGATTAGTTATTACATAAAAATTAATTATGTTGTTAATTAATTAATTGATTAATTAATCTCTATTTTTCCCTCTTTTCGTTTTGTATTTTTGGTGCATGCAGAATCTTTTGTGACTGTATTAAGTTGTTGAACAATTTGTTCAATTTCATGCTAGTTTATCTATAATGAGATTAATTGTGATCAGTTCTAGCGACATTCCAATTAAAGGAAACGCATGCGAGCAATTTCACTACAAGAGGCAGAAAACAAGATACTTTTAGAGCTTTTCAGTATTAGCATACGTTGGTTTTTTGGATTTTTGATAAATTGTGTTTTCAATAAATAAATTTTAAGTGCTTCGATGAGTACATACAAAAGATTTGTAGTTCAATTAAGTAGGGCATCTCTTTAGCGAAACCTGGCGACCTGGGAATCTTCTATTGTCATTAATAATGTCATGTGCAGGCCATTAATTTGCACAGTTGTTTGTCGATTGTGATGAGTTTACTGTTTAGTTCCTCGTTAGCAAGGCTGGCTAATAGCTATGCTGCTTAAGAAATTAAATTACA
The DNA here is from genome assembly GCA_030449875.1 of Aegle marmelos. Lineage (NCBI taxonomy): Eukaryota > Viridiplantae > Streptophyta > Magnoliopsida > Sapindales > Rutaceae > Aegle > Aegle marmelos. The sequence continues at coordinate 24,955,764 of JASUUL010000143.1, forward strand.
AACTCTGGTTTACGTTTATGCTAAGGTACATTAAATGCCTTCATCCACTGCATTAATTAAAAATTAAAAAATAAATGAATATTTCATTTTCGTCGAGGATTAAGTTCCTGGCCTGTATTTGAATTCATAGTTCTTAATCAATTAATAGAAGAGATAATTTGATTCAGGTGCTTCATATTTTACATTTTCGCAAATAAGGGTATATCTTTCCCATTTATACCAATTAGTTCCTCATTCTTTACAAATTGACCAAATTACACTTTGTGTTGGAGATGAGTAAATGACCATTACAAAACGTGTATTACGTCATACGTACCTTACAGTTAAAACTCTTTCGGCGTTTAAATGAGGGTCAAGGACCCAATTGTTAAAAATGGTTAACTATTTCTATTTTTTTAATTCACAATTTCTCATAAATTCGTATGTTATTAGTTATTACTCCGTTAGTGGAAAACTAAAATCACTTGAATTCGTTTTAGCAAGGACTTCATTTTTTTGAAATTTATTATATGTGATCGACTACTCCAGTGATCTATCTATCTTTGATTAAACTGACTGATTTTTTTAAATAGTTTATGATAAAAAATCTATTAAGATCTTGCTTAGATAATTTAGTTATGGCATAATGAATCAGGATGAACAAATTTGTCTACAAATAACTGACAAGAATGCCCTCACGAAGTACATGGGATCACTTGAACACCAATCCGCCTATGTCGGAAACGAAGTGATTTACCATAAACTATTGAGTGGTTGTGGAAGGGGTTTGTGTCGCTTCATAGATGTAAGTTACAACCTTATTTCTTGAGCTAGCTTTTGGAATTTAGAAAGATTCAAGATCATTCAATAATTTCCTAAATTAAACAAGTTAGTTAAAAGAGATTAAGAGATAATTTGGAATTTCACTGAATGATGAAATTGGCTACTTGTGCTGTGAGGATGAAGTAAGTTGGTAATTAAAAAAATAATTTAGTGTATGGTAAATTGTGTTATTATGGTACTTGTGAGTTTTAAAAGTATAATAGATGTATTTATTAAATTTTAATTATCAAAATATTATTCTATTATACAATGACCAAAATAATCATAGGTTTATTTTATTATTTATTTATATATTAGGGTTTATGAAAAAAAGACATAATAATATTTTCATTAAAATACTAAGTTATAATAAAAATTTTAAAATGGTAAGGTGACTTATCTGATAAGATACTTATTAAGAACAACTATTTATCTATTTTTAAGAGCTATCGTTAAAATATGAAACTTATAAATAGCTTTAAAAAATTTACCAAACATTATTTTTGTTGACACTTATGAAATATATAGGTTACAACATTTTAACCTCAATCCCAAAAAGGACCTAGAGGGTTCATTTGCTACCAGTGGCACTTATAAAATATTTCATTTTCACTATACTAATGAAATAATCAGTCGGGCCAAAAAAAGTCTGATGTTCGGTAAATTATAATTCTATATTATTATAAGTTTTAAAGTCAAAGTATAAGTGTTTGTTAAATTTTAATTACAACCTTCTATACTTTTATTAACTTTTATAGTGAAGGGTTTTAATGATTTTAACATACTTGAGAAAATATTCTCAAAATACTAGGCATCTCAATATTTAACTCCCAATTCTATTTCCATTGATGTAATATATTCAGACCCTCAAAAAGATGTTGAATTTTTAAATGAGTAGTTGTCAAAATAAAATACATATAACCATTCTCTTTAACTAACGAATTTCAAACCCATAATTTACAACTTTATAGTCAAAATTCATATTTTTGTCGTATGAAATTAGTCACAATACAAATTTGTGAATCTTTCTTTGTTAATTTTTTCAATTTATAAATTCATTATCTAATATATTTGTGACACATAATGTTGGAACTGAGACTTAAATATCAAGATGTCTAGCATTATTGATTAAATCCACCACATTAGTTGACTACACCAATATCACCATTCAATGCTGAAGCCATAAAACAATTTGTAGAACAAGGAAAACATAAATTTGTCTTTTAACTAATCTTACAAAAGTAGGGTTATGAATTTTGAAGAGAATGTTATAAATTGGGGGTTTAGAGTTCATCAAATAAAGAACATATTTTGATTTATTTTATTTTAACAAATAGTAATTTAAGTGTCTAAATAAATTATTTATATGCTTTAGGGTAATTGAAGAAAATATCACCATTTTGTTCGGTTCCCAAGCTGTTTAAGCTCATCTTCAGCGTGTTCTCTAATCCCTTAGTGGTGAAAAAAATACCATGATTATAATATGTTTAGATACCATATGTAAGATATGCTAATAGAGAATTAGGTCTATAGTTTTTTTATATGCTTCAAAAATCTCCCCTTGCATTTATAAAGTCACAATTAGACATTAAGCAAGTTATGATTTATTTGATAATATAAGACTCCCTTTTAGTGGTTGATGTTTATTCCCTTCACTAAAGCCGTGAGATGTTGGTAAATTGCCACTTACTTAATTTGATATCCTTTATCATTATAACTGGTACATTGAATCATTTAAAAGAAATAAGAAGTAGAGGTATGTATTAGTTTAATTAGTAAAATTCCTTAAAGCTAGTATAATTATTTATAGAATATTCCCAAATATACTTATTATTTCTATGGAAAGTGAATTGTAAAGAATGAGATTCTGTCTTTGAGGACTTATTTGCAAAGGAATAAGACTTTTGTGGATTACGTCCAGATTGACTTCAATTTATAAGTCAATATGTAATTAACTACTGATGTGGCTGAAAGTCGTTATGTTCGTTAAGATGATTTTATAAAATTTTGAAGAATAGAATTATAAAAAAGACTCTAGTATAGAGAGTTTTTCTCGTTTATTTCTCTTTCAAATTCAGTGATTCTTGTTTCTTGGTAAAGCTTGTAAATTCCTTTACAAAGTGTGATAGATTTGAGATAAGTTTAAGCAATAAAAGAGTGCTAATTTTTTCCTTTGAACTATGTTACTTGTTAACTATCCTCTTTAATATGTTTTTGATCTTAATAATCAATCTTCTGTTTCGCTTTCAATTTTGAGTTTCTTTTGGATATTCTTGTTGCCAAAATCATAACATGAATATTAACAATCATTGTTTGACTTAGCTATATTGTTGCTATGAGCTATATATTCAAATCTTCCAAGAATTTCAAGAACAATACAGACTTTCTAAAGTCCCTATGGTCACTAGTTAGGTTCCACCTTATGTCAGTGTCTAAATCTAAAACTATTAATCATTTTAGGTAATTGCATAATTAATGAAACTTAAGATGGTGGTCCAAATGCTTAAAGTCCAAAATGTTTGTTTAATATACAATTATTGTAAAGATTTGGCCTTAGATGATATTTGTTGTGTAAATTTTAATGAACTCGCAAGCGCACGAATCTATTGTAGAATAGATTAATGGTGACGAGTGTCGATCCCACGAGGAGGTTGATTTTAATTATGTGCTGAATTAATTTTCTTTTAATGGGAATAATTAAATTATGATAAATTTATCCTAAATTGTGAATTAAAATGGCGGGAATAATAAAAACTGTAACTGTTATAATAAAGCACTTGGGTATCCGGATCCGCATCAACATGCTCCATGGGCTAAATATTCCATATTAATACCAATTAAATCATAAGGGGGGATTCCACACCTCATGAACCACTCTCCAATAAGTATGGTCTTGAGAACTTATCGTGCCAAATAATAATAACTCAGATCTTGGGGTCTTAGGTTTTTAAAGTACAGAACTAGACAAGACTATTATTATTTGTAAATAAAAGTCAAAACAACCACAAATATTAGAGGGGAAGAGAAAGTAAATTTACCAAATTAAGCCCATGGAACATGTTGAGACTTCACCTTCAACCCAAGCTCAAAAGAAATTAGCCACTCATATTTTAACTAAGGATAAAAAAGGAAATTTTATTAAAATACAAAGAAACTACAAGATGGAGAAGGAATTTCAGAAATCTAAGCTTAGAAATGAATTCAGGGGTGCCAAATTAGGGGGGGGAGAGCCCTCTTTTTATAGATACATTGAGTGAATTGTGACCATCGGATTAAAAACAATTCGGATGCTCAGGATTGCGCCACGTCATCAGTCAACAGTCAACAGTCAACCGTCAACAGTCAACATTTGTACAGTAATGCCGCCTGAATAGTAAATAATCCCATGTAAGCGCATGTACTATACACCCGATTTCTACTCCACTGAGATGCTGCCACGTCATCGATCTACAGTACATAAGAAATTTAGTCCAATAAGATCGTGACACATCATCGGTCAACGCCACGTCATCGGTCAATGCCACATAAGCAATCAATCCACATAATTCGTCCAATCAGATACTGCCACGTCGTAGGTAGTTGCCACATCATCGGTCCGTATACATGAACAGTGTTGTGAAGCGATGATCGTGAAAGCGACTGCATGTGAACAAAGAATTTTTCTTTTAATGCTCTTCTTAAGGTTTTCGACCGTCCTGAGTCCAAATATGACGTCCGTTTTGCTGTCTGATCACTCGTTTATTATGAAACGATTATGATACTCCTAAAATACATAAAATACACAATTATAATAAAACACATATAATTAAATAACAAAATACTTAAATAAATAAAAGTAGTAATGTTAGTGAGATTTAAAGTGTAAAATGATGATTTTCTCCTTTATAAATATACACTTTCTAACACTCAACAATATTTACCATTAAATTATTAAGTTTAAAACTATAACAAAAATGAGAAAGAGAAAAAGAAGGATATAATACACCTTAGCTTACGAGCTAGGGTTTGAATCTTTAAATGGATTATTAGATGACAGCTTTAACTTTGTTTTCTTTCATATTCGGAGGGTAAGTTCTTAAAATTTTGCTCAACATTTTTATTAGTTTTGATTTGCAAGATAGTTTTTTTTAATAAATACTTTTGATGTCTATTTGTATTGGCAAAATAGTTTTTTTTTAATAGATACTTTTGATGTCTATTTGTATTAGCAAAATAGTTTGTTTAATAGATACTTTCGATGTCTATTTGTACAAGAATTTAGTTTTATGGTATTTTATTGAGCTAAGAATGATATGTTTCTAGATATATTAAGCCTCTAATGTTATCTTGAAAGGTAGTGTTGTAATTTTATTTACTATATTGGGAAAAGTTATATCGAATTACAATCCATTGGTTTACTTGATTTAAGTTTTTTACATAAAAATCAACATTCATTATTGCCTCCGATTGTATTGGTTTAATTTCTACTTATTTATTTATAATTCACATCTATTTTAATGGAAAGTGTTAATACTTGAATTGTAACTACCTAGATGGTTTTTTTTTTCTCTTGCAACAAAGTGGTATCAAAGCTTTTGGCTATGTTATTTTATTCCATGTTATGTTAAAGGATGGATAAGAAGAAAGTTCAAATGTCTAAGGATATATAATAGTGGTGAGTATAAAAGACTGTTTAAATAGAATTATCGATCCCACGGAATCAAACTTTAGAAGATTGTACTGAATATTCCTAAATACGGTATTGCATAAAGGATGTACATAACTACTGAAGAAAGGATAAAGTGTATGCTTTTAGATGTCAAACTTTCTAAATTATTTTAGGTAGAGATTATGCGTGTTATAGTCATTTTGATTGGCCTTTCTTCTTCAACTTCATTAGATGGTCATGTACTCAAGAGAGTTTGGATTAAGAAAAATACTTGTGATTGTTTGTGAGTGTTTAATTGTAAAGTTCATGTTCACATCCCTAAAAATGAGAGATTGAGACTTAATAATAAAATCAAGAAATGCATTTCCTTAGGCTAGTGTGCATGAATTAGACCTAGATATAGGCAAACAAATATGAGGTCGACATAGATTGGGCTTGGATAAGAGCCTAGAAAAAAATTTATAAATAAAAAATATATCAAATTAAAAAAAGACTCAAAATGTTATATTAATATGTTTTTTTAAACTAGCATTTGCGATTTATTATATTGTGTTACTAATATTTTATATATCAGTCTATTGTTCTATTACGTATTAAATAAATATCTTTAAATTAAAATTTTTTTAACTTTATTAAAAATTTGTTTGAAAATTAATAAAGGCTCAAGCTTGACTCTTGTCTAAGTTTGGATGGGCTTTTAAAGAATTTGAGCTTATTCTTAATAACATGGGTGTAGGCATAGACTTGAACAAGCCTAATCCAAGTCCTTAATTTGTCAATCTTAGGCTATAGACATCAAGAATTTGGATACAAATTATGGGATCGATCAGTAAGAAAACTGACAAGAAACATACATGCTGTGTTTTTCAAAGATTAATTAGTTAGTGATGAAAAGCATAATGATAAATCATTTCTACATATTTCCATCATTCGACTTTAGTTTCTCTACTTATAATTCATGATTATCATGGGGAATGGAGAAAACAATACTAATGGTCTAGTAGAACTAATTAAGCAAATATCTCGAAAACTAATTACATTACCAGTTAAGCTATAATTGAGAAAATTTTTCAAAAAGCAGTGACCTTCTACTGAAGTTCCTCCCCATGCATTTGTGATGCGTATAGATGGAAAGAGCCATAATGTTTAGGATAAGTTATATCTCACCAGTAGAAAAATGACTGGTTAAAGCATGTAAGAGGAGATGAAAATGAGAAGTATACTTATGACTTAACAAAGCTTCCAAAGGAAAGAGTGTATTGAAGAATAAATGGGTTTATAACCTAAAGATCGACAATAATAACTCTTAACAATGCTATAAGGCAAAATTTATTTTGAAAGATTTTGGTCAGAAGTGAGGTGTTAATTTTAAGAAAATATTTTCTTTGTTGTAAAGATGTCTTCTAATTTAGTTGTTTTGGGTTAATAACTTGAATTAGAAAATTGATTAGGATTGACATAAAAACAACTTTCATGTATGGTTACCTATAGGACAAAATACACATAGAATAACCTAAAGAGTTCAGTATCAAAGGTAAAAAAACCTTGTATGCAAGTTGAAAAAGAAAATTTATATGTTCAAATAAACACCAAGATAGTGGAGAATCATAGTTTTAAGAGGATTATATGTAACCATTGTTTTTCTTTATTTTTTTTTAAAGAAGAGATTTGATGATAATGATTCTATCATTCTTTTGCTTTATGTGAATAATATGTTGATTATTGATCAAGATACTAATAAAATTGACAATCTGAAGAAATAACTTAGCAAATATTTTTCAATGAAGTACTTTAGATCAATAAAATATTTCTTAGCACGAAGATTTCCTAAATTTTGAGAAGTTATGATATCTCAGAAAGCATATGTTGAAAGGCCAAACTTATTTATTCTCAATATATAGGCCATTTTAACCATAATTTCAAGCATTGTCATACAATTAAGAAAGAGAATGAAGAGATAAAAGGAATTCTTTATGCTTTAGCATTTAATAATTTGATGTATGTCATAGTTTGTAGAAGATGATATATTGTTCCTTTAGTTAATATAGTTAGTTGGTCTCTCTATAATTAGGGCAAGGAATATTAAACAATAGTAAAATGGATTCCTAGATGTTTTAGAGCCACTTCTGGGGCATGTTTATGTTTTGGTAGTAACAAACCAATATTTTAAGTGTAAATAGATTAAGATATGATGGAGAATATTGATTTAAAAAGTTTCATATGTGGATATTTGCTTACTTTTACATGTAAAATGTTCCATGCAGTTAGACTCAACAATGTGTTGTCTTGTCTATGATAAAAGCAATTTATATTACAATTATAAAAGGTTGCAAAAACCTTGTGAATGAATAATTTTTTTATAAGAGTTGGATGTGAAATAAAACAACTATATTATGTACTGCAATAATCGAAGTGTTGTTTGCTCAGAATCCAAAGATATTGATATGAGGTATGATTGAATACTAGATGCATTTGATAAGAAATAGTTATAGTTTGAGCAAATTTACTATACAAAGAATGAATTAAATATAATGATGAAGTCATTAACCAAGGAAAAATTGCATAACTATTACTTGGGTTAGACCAACCCCCCACATGATTTGAAAGGGGAGATTAGTTATGGTCCACCTTTTAAGGGGGCTTAAATCCATAATTCACAATTGTAATTGAGTAACTAATTGAACTTAAAATAGATGTCTAAATGCCTAAAACTCAAAATATTTATTAATTATGCAATTATTGATGATGTTTATACTTAGATGATATTTCTCATGGTATTATTTTGTCATATATGCACTTTTATTTTCTTATTAAAGTGGATTATTTATTTTTCCATTCAGTATCGATTTCATAAATTTCAGACTTGTTATATATTATCATGAGAAAAATTTAACGCATTAGTAAATTAATCGTGTGCGTAAAAAATTTAAATTTTATTGCAATGTAAAATCGAACAAAACCGAATACAATTTTAGAGTCGGTTAGTCGAATATTTATTATTATGAAACCGATATCGATTTAATCAGTATTAAAAAATAAATAAATTAAATCAAATAAAATAGTAATAATAATAATTTTCTTTAAATGGAGAGAGAGAGGAGCCGAGAGAGGGGAGAGAGAGAGAGAGAGAAAGAAGGAGAGAGAGAGAGAGAGAGAAGGGAAGAGAGAGAGAGAGAGAGAAAGAGACAGACCCGTTGACTCAAAAGTTAGCCCGTGACCCGCAGCCATAACCCAGCTGGAACTCATGATTTCGACCATTGATTCAGGCAAACTTGGTACTAATTTGAAGCTTGTGAGACGTCGGTCATATCCATGCCTTTCCCATTATCGGAAACCGACCAAAACACTGCCAGTGAAGCTTGAAAGTTTTGGCCAAAAATCCGTTCTTGCTGCTGTCAATCTCGCTGGAGTTTGGCCACGCCACTGGCTGAGTTCCACTCCTTTCACCTCTAACTTCTATTTCTAACTGGTCTGGTCACCTGAAGCGGCCGGATTATCGGTGAACGACAACTTGCAACCTGTGGCTTTAGGAGCTCGATCCGCCGTTGTCATCGAGCGTGGGAGGTCACCGCCAACACCGTTGGACTCTCCGAGGCCATAAGACATGAGCTTCCCGTTACCGTTGACTGAAGTCTAGTCACAGTTGACAGATGAGGGGTGATTTGGTAAAGTTAGAGAAGTTTAGGGTTAATTCTATAATTTCTAAAAGTTATGGATAATTTGGTAATTATGGATAACGACAATTAGGTAATTTGTGATTTTGAGGGTAAATCGATAATTTAAGTGATTAAAGATAATTTGGTACGCCCAAAGGATAATTTCATAATTTCTAAAATGTGGGCATTTTAGTAATTGATAAAATTAATGATAAATTAGTAATTTATGATCTTGAGGTTAAATTGGTAAATTATGATTTTTGGGATATTTTGGTAATTTTGAATTCAAGGACATTTTGGTAATTTCAAAGGATTTGAGGATATCTTGGTAATTTAGAATTTTAAGGATAAATTAATAAATTATATTTTTTAGGGCAATTAAGTAAATTTTGATATCGGGGGCATGTTGATAATTTTGGACATAAGGACAATTTAGTAATTTTAAATATTCAAGAGTTGTATTATGTGGGTTCGAGGTTTATTGTGTAAAATTAGTTGTACTTTATGTTATCAGTAACAATTATGCTGTTTATTTGATTAGGGGGATCCGCGAACGAGGACCAACCTACGGATGTTGACGATACTGGATTTGATTGTCATCACTGTGAGTGGAATATATAAAACCTATTTTCTTTGTGGATTATTATGATTTTTAATTATAATAAAGTATGTTTGCAAATGAATTTTTAATGCCTGATTTAATGATTTTATAAAAAATTAATTTTATCTGCATAATGATATTTATTATCGAAAATGTGTATGATAAATGATTTTATTTTTTGTTTTGAATATATGCATAATATTAATATTTTTAAAGAAAAGAAAATGAATTTTAAAGGTTGTTGAAAATAACAAGGAAATATCATTTCAGATATTATCGAATGTTTATGTATATGTATATTTTTGATTATTTACAAAATCATTAGATAGTACCCTTCCCCATATACTGTGATGAGATGATATAGGATGATATGTGATGATGTGAGATACTGACTTTGGGGGTTTGTCTGAGTACACATAAAGGTTTAGGCCGTGTAATTGGTCGTTTTTGTCTTTTAGAGACTATTTATGCATGCATAGTTATGATAATGAGATATGTTGAGATGTGATGGCATATGAAATATTATTTTTCCGTCTGTCTATGTAGCTCCAGGATATGATGGTTTCTTGATTGTCCATCCGTTGAGGTTTGGATTATCCATATAGCTCTGGGGCATAAAGGTTTCTTGATTACTCATCCATAGGTACTCGTTTGGTGAAAGTTTTCAGTATTCAATATTCAGTATTGATATCATATGTTGTGAATTTTACTTGGTTTTACGCAGTATTTTATGATGATTTTTTATTGAGTATTTATTTCATGTTATGATAAGTTCTTCTCTGGTCATTTCACATGTCATTATATATATTTTCGAAGTTAGTGATTTGATTATAAATGTTAAGTGATTTATTAATATTTCTCATTTATGGTTTGATAAAATTGTATAATTAAAATTGATATGATTATTTTCAAAATAAAATTATTTTTTAAAAATTACAATCCACTTACTGACCTTCACTGAGTTTTATACTCACCTTCGTTTTTATTAAATTTTTTTCATATAGGAGATTTGCAGGTACAATAATCGACTCAGCAACGATAATTATTTATATTTTGGGCATGTAATAGTGATAGGAGTCATAGAATTTATAGTTGAATTATATTGTATTGTATAATATTATGATTAAGAATAATTTACTGTATTTTGTATTAAAATATTTCGGATAATATTTGGTATTTGTTGGGGTATTAATTGGTAGAGTTTGTTATATTTTGAAAATATTTTGAAAGTACTATTTTATTAATTGCGGGATTGGGAATATTAAAACTGTAGAGAAAACTCTGCCGACATTTCGATAAAAATATTATTATTATAAAATTATTATTAGTTTAATTTTGAGAATTAGATAGACTCGTCCTAGGGTTTGGGACGGTCGTGACATATTTAGTGTTAACTTATATAAGATCTATAGTCCCATGATTTTCCTCGATATCAATTCTCCACATAAAAATCAAATCTCTTATTATTTTGAATTGTATTGATTTAATTTTTATATATATATTTATAGCACTCCTCCTATTTTAGTTATTAAAAGAAGAAAGAAATAGTTGCAACTACTTACGTGGATTCCTTTTCCAACACCATTTGACGAACTATGTGTGGGTTGTGTCCATGATTTCGAACATAATAATATTAATGAATTTAATTTTTTCTATGCTCATATTTGCAAGAATAAAGTAAAGGTGACGTAGCATAAAATTTACCATTTATATGGTGCACTATGCTTAATCAAGAATGAATCCCCTTTATATATCACTCTCATAAATGCATCCTTTATGTGTTTTGCATAAATATAAGAAAGCAACATTTTGAATTGATGCTACTTTTAATCGCTCAATTACTTGGGAGTCATTGGTCGTAGCTTGTAAGTGTCACCATATGGAATGAAAAGGGAATTAAGTTAGAAATTAAATTATAAACCCCCCCCCCCCTCCCCCAAAAAAAAAAACCCAAAAAAAAAACAGTTGTAGTCTATGAGTTGAAATAGATCTTGCATTTACTAACCCGAAAATCGTACAACTATATAAAACAAACTGAATGTTTTTTTGAAAAGATTCACAATATAACGCAACTTTATATCGCTGTGGCCAATCTCCAAATCGTCAGAAAAGTCAAGAAAATTTATGCTGCTATAAAACAAGTACTCGTTGTAGAGAAAATGCAATAATGACAAAATCTAAAACGAACAGATATTCCACCAGTTTTTAATTAATTGGACAAATACTATCCAATTTGACTTCATAAGTCACTCACCATCACGCCAACCTGAGATTGAAAAACTAAAAATAACTATTCAAGGACTTCGGTTTCGGAAGACCGATGAAGAAGACACTTAGCTGATAGATACACAGTTAAGCTCCAAGTTCATGTACAGCTACAGATTTTTTTCCGATAAGTCTACCACTGTATTTTGACCTAAATATATATATAGATTTGAAACGAATGTCTGTTTGGTATAAAATGGTTGAAATTAATGTTTGGACCCAAGACTTATGGTGTTTGAACACCACGAAAAACCACTGAGACGTCTTTTTAATTTTGAAGGTTTCTTTGGGGTCTATAGAAAATTAAAAAAAAAAAAAAAGTCCAGTTCTTGACTGGATTTACATACACAAAGAGTAGAATCAAGTGGGTTCTGGATTTGGGTGCAGTGAGTGAATGAAAATGAGAGAAAGTTAGGTTGGGGATGAGAGAACAACGGGGCGACTTGTTAGCCTTAAGATACGGGTCAAACAAGAATCGATGGTGCCATTTCCTTACAACTTAAGCAAATTAATTAATTTATTGAATCCTATTGAAATTATATAAAAGTATCTTTCTCATCTCTTAGCCCTCCTTTTCACCACCCACTTTGATATAACACTTTAAAATCACACCCAAAACAAAACAAACCATCTGATTCTCGATCAATATAATTCCACAATTACAACTTTTTTTTTTCCCTCTGACATATGTGGGAACAGGATCGTGTCTTCTGTGCATTAGTTAGGGAAAATTTTCTTCCGTGGGTTGGAAACGTTACTGATTCATTGGGTAGAAGATCATAACAAATTGAGTTCAGATATCCGAGTTGCACCATGAAAGCTAATTTAAAAGCTTAAATTACGGGTCTAGATATCTAAGACTCCATTATGTGAAAGCAGATTTTAGAGGTCCCAAACAAAATTTCTATAATTTGCATGTATAGTATTCAATTTGGCTAATAATTAATTTCATTTACTTCTATATTTACATATTGGATATGATATACAAGCTAGATTTCAAATGATAAATGCAGGTTGTTTAATAATTGTAAGCTTTTGCGGATCGGGAACTTCAATGGTGTTAATAAGATATATCAAGCATGTGTGTGCACAAAATTCGAAAGACACCGGGGTTCTTCTCTCTATTATATATTTGATGATTCATGATTATAATTATTTAAGCACTTGCAATCTATGGAAGCGAGATCGAATATTCTTGTGGTTGACATGAAACAAAATTCGGGAGATTCTTGAATTCTAATGCTTTCTATTTATGAAAAAAAAATATTGGTAAGATATCTTTAATATCAGCACATGTAACTATGGATCATCTCGCTAAAGAAAGTCGCTAGCTGCTAAAGATAATTGACTTAGATTGATGGTGTTCAATCTTTTTCTACGAACATAATTGAAAATCTAGTATAACTTTGAAGAATAAGCTCTTTCAAGTGCTACTAAGCAAACTAGAAAGTTAAAGTGTAGGCTACACAAAATAACACAAAGTGTTTGATATTATTGATCAATTATATACTTGGTAAAAAATAAATTTTGTTAAAAAAATTAGGAGAATATAATTCAATCCTTTTACTGATTTAGAGACTTGAATTCTAAACTTCTTGTATAACTATCCGATGAGAGCTTATATCATGTAATAGAGGTGCCTGGGCTCAAAACAAATGGGATCTACCATAAATAGTTAAAGGAAAATTTTTTCACATATTGCATATACAAATTCTAACTCTCCGCCTAACTAAGAAGTAGCCTAGTGATTTTTTCCTTATTTATTAAAGATCATTTAAAAAATGCCTACCCTAAAAATAATAGCTAAGTAGATTCTTTTTTATTTTTTTTTTCAATCGAACCCACATTGATTGATTAATTGTAATTTTGATAAGATGATCAATTGAATTGCCTAGGCTATCGTCATTGAGTCTGTATTTGGTCTTACAAGCGATCTCTAAAGAGCACATTGCGGATTCTATACGGCGGTGTTGATATTAATTAAATTTCATTTTCACAAACAAGATCCCAGATATGGTCATTCAAATGAAGATGGGTTCTTGATTTTGACAAGAAACTAACATGCCCTGCTGCCTTTACCAAAGCACAATACATAGCTATAATCAATCATCACGTAATTTTTCATCACCTGGTAATCAAACCCTTTTATCATCTTGTTTAAGAATGAAGGTTACTTAACAGAAATATGTTGAAATTATGATCATTTATTATTATTATTATTATTATTATTATTATTATTATTATTATTATTATTATTATTATTATTATTATTATTATTATTATTATTATTATTATTATGTGCATATGTATTATCTCCCAAGAAACAAAGCAAAAACCACATGCAGCCGTGAAAGATATTAAGGAATCGAAGCAAAACCAGATGGCTTTGATCTTCAAAGTCAACACATTTGAAGACAACACACGTGGGCAAGCAGTGACGAAGCTGGCATTTATACTATACTCAATAACTTTGATTCTCTCTCTCTCTCTCTCTCTCTCTCTCTCTCTCTCTCTCTCTCTCTCTCAATTTATACTTCATTGATGCTAGGCTAGCTCAAAGTTTTCTCCTCCACCTATAATTCTCCTCGTACTTGATCAAAACTAGCTGCAAAACATCTCCAACAAACAAACAAAAATTAGCTTCTAATTTTAGTCTCTTTTAATCCCATCGCTTTTCAAGCTATTTCCTTTTTAATTAATCATTTCCTCCATCCCTTTCTCTTAATCTATATTATATCTTGCCTTTTAAGTACTCTTTGCCCTTCTCTCATTTTCCTCTCTTCTTCTTCTTCTTCTTCCTCCTCCTCCTCCATTTCTGAGGGCATGCCTGAATGTCCAGAGAAAGGTAATTAACTAATCACGGAATCTTAAAAAACGCTAATTTTGTTTAATCCATTGTCTCAATATTATTTATTCTTATGCTCTAAATTAATTAGTTCTTATTTTGATATGTATATAAATATAGGGAGAGATTCGATGAGATAGGAAAAAAGATCAAGAGAGAAGCAGATGCCTCTTCTTATATGGGAAGAAGACACATGTTGGGTCCTCCTGGAACCCTAAACACGATAACACCATGCGCTGCCTGCAAGCTCTTGAGACGCCGCTGTGCTCAAGAATGTCCTTTTTCTCCTTATTTCTCCCCTCATGAACCCCAGAAGTTTGCTTCTGTTCACAAAGTCTTCGGCGCCAGCAACGTATCCAAGATGCTAAATGTAACTATTTTATTGAGGGCTTTTTACCCTTTTTTTTTAAGAAACCCTAATTAGAATTTAATTTTTTGTTGATAATTACTTTTGATTTGTTTATGAGTAGGATGTACCCGAAAGCCAAAGAGCTGATGCAGCAAATAGTCTTGTTTATGAGGCTAACGTGAGGCTTAGAGACCCAGTTTATGGATGCATGGGCGCAATTTCAACTTTGCAACAACAAGTTCAGTGTTTACAAGCAGAACTTAATGTTGTAAGGAACGAGATTATGAAATACAAGTACAGAGAAGCTAGTAGTATTGTGCCGTCATCTCATCATCCTCATCAGGTTGCTTTGCTTTCTTCTGGAGCTGTTACTGTTGCTGCTGCCCCATCAACATCTCCACATACGCCTCCGCCGCCACCTCCTCCTCCTTCTCTTCCTTCTACTCCCAGTTGCTCTTCTTCTATGTATGCACAACCAATTACCAGTGCTGCTGACTATAGCACCATTTCTTGTGATCAAAACGTTTCGTATTTTGGTTAAATTATTGTTAGACTACTAATCAAGAACATCCCATTTATTTTTCATTCTCATAAAGAAAACATGTGGAATAAAACGAGGAAGAGGATATTGATATTTGATTATTAATTTGGGATTGTTTAGATACTGAATTACCGTTCAATTAATCTATAAATCGAGGAGGGGGGTCATCAATCTTCTTCATGATCACTATTTAATTTCCTTGTTGAACTGCCGATACTAACTTACCTTAAACTGTAGCAAATTAATTAAACTATATGCTTGATGCTTGTGATATCTTAATATGTGAAGTCATTTCATGTTTGGGATCGGGTTGAACACAGAGTGTAATAGCATCTGCTACCTTGTCTCTGCCATTAATGGATGTGAATAGTATTTCAAGTTCCGGTGGAGCAGACAAAAGGCGAAGTTGTAATCATCCCATTGCACGTAAGTGAAACTTCTAAGAATTTGATGAGAGTGGCAAATTAACTAACCATCGGAAATGCTATTCGCTTGGCTTATTACTTTTCAACCCTTCTAAATTTCTTCTTCTTCTTTCATAATTTTATTTTAATTAGATTATTTAAATATATATGGCGATCGTTTTTTCTTTTTCCACTATTGCTTTCTGCTTATGAAGCATATATGTTTCAAGTGATGCCCCTTGTTTGCAGCTCATCAGTGTATGTGAGTACATGGTATTGGCTCACTGTTACTAGAGTAATATTAGAGGGCAATGTTTGTGTTCGATGAGTGAAGTTTCTTATGATCTCAATCCCGCCCAATTTCTTTCCTTTTTTTTTCTTCTAGCATGTTTATAGTGATGCCATTCTTAATTCAACACTTCTTCTCGGTGTTTTCTTATTTTTAAACGCTCTCTATTAATCATATTATTGGGGAAAGTTTGCACTATGTATAATATTTATATGATTTTAGGAGGTTAATTCAGCTATATTTTTGTGATTACTTCTATAGTTCTCTTTTTTGTGTTTGTCCCCTCGTTCATTCATGGTGGGTTTAGAAATTCATAAAACTAGTTGTACACAATTTGCTGTTCGTTAAGTGAACAAAAGAATTATAATCTCTTGTCTCAGTTTGATAACCCATATTTCATGGAGTGTGGAAGAATTTCGTTAATTTTTTTGTTCATTGTTTATTGCACCCCACGAAATTAGTTGTTCAATGATATCGTTAGTTGGCCATGGTATATATACATACATAGATGAGAATTTTTCAAGCCAAAATTATACGAGACTGCACGAGTTATGATCAGGTTATGAAAATGGTGATTTGGTATTTAGATTCGGAACAAAGTTACAGTGCAATTGCTAGTTTGCTACATAGTGAAGCTACGGCACATTGCCAAGTGGATGTGTGTGTGTGTATTTGTTGAGTGGTCAATGATCCAGCGGCCAGCTATTTTATTTATATATTAACTATTAATAATTTTGTAAAATTTTGGGGTTTTCTTGGCGTGTGGATTTCAGTGTCAGTTGGAAGGGGAATACAGAAATCTGAAGTATTGTTTAAACAAGCAAGTTAATTATCGGGAACTCCATTCACGATATCTCTCACATCTTTTTTTTTTTTTTTCCTCAATATTTAATGGAATCAATCTATTTCCTTCAAGTCTCTATCTCTCTTAGAATCCCTAGAGATTGATGGAATTTGGTCTTGTGTCACGGTTGCGTGGACAAGTGGCTTCTCCTCTCCATTCTATACAGCTCATCTTGGGTTCAGTGTCAACAAAATTTTATAACTTGACAAAAAGAAAACATTTATATAATTAAATTGTCAATTTTCTTCTCCTTTCATGCTGGGTTAGCTTCCTTCATGAAATAAGTTGTTAAAAGTTTAGAAATAAAAGGGAAAGAATTTAACTAACATGTGCCTATGCGATGTTCATCAAAGAAATTTTTGAATCATATTCTACGGTGATTGAGGTAATATATATATTCTTAGTTGCGAATGTCTGTATTTTGGTTAATGCGGAGATACTTTTAAATCATGCGATTTAAAAGAATTACTTTTTTAATAAATTATATAACCATGTGGCTTTAAAAAGTTAAAAACTTATTCTCTTAAATCCCACGTTTTTAAAATGTATTCATATAAGAAAATAAAAATATCCACACTAGAAAAGACTATATATAAAATCATTCGCACCCATCATTTTTAAAATATAAATTTAGGGTTTTTAGAATGCTCTTAAAGACTTTATATCTTTGTAAACTACTAAACAATTATTTTCATTTTTTACAATTCTATAAAATTCAAATATGCATTTTAAAAGATATGGGCTCCTCTAATAAAAGAGCACTTTGTGTGTATTTTGACAATGAAAATTATAGTTTTATGTGAATCAAAGAAAAGCACAATAATATAGTAGGAGGGGATTCTATGATGTTTTCATAAAAATTACAATATCAAAAGTACTGTAAATGTGTACTATTAGATTTAATCAATGCTTCATAAATTAGAAGCTAATTAAGATAATATATTAATTTCAATTATTTAAAATTTAATATGTTAGTTAACAAATCGATCAACCAATTTTTTAAGATTAAATAATGGAAAAGAAATAAGTATGAGCTATCTAAAATTCTTTAAACCTTTGTATGTTGTCTTTTCTTCACAAACTTGCTAGATTAATAAATATGACAATGATCGATTAAACTAAATATTAACCCATGAGTAAGATGAAAAAAAAAGACCAATGAAAAAAATTAAGAATTCAAAATTTTTAATTTGTTAAAAATTTAACAAATATTTATCAATTAATTGAAATAAATTGATATTCATTAATCTCAAATATTTCCTATTAATTATTAAATAATTATTTATTTATCTACTAAATTAAATCAATGGAGAAGATTAAAATATTTAAATCTAAGGGTGCATAATAATCCTATTGTTAGTGCAGTAAAAGTTTATACAGCATCATCGAAAAATTCATAGAATAAATATAATAGATATAATTTTAAAGGATAGTATTGTTCTAGTATCAACTTCCAAGCATAAACTCTTTAGATAAAGTGGTAACTTAACATGGTAATGAGTTGTCAGTGTAGATGCGCAAGACAAACTTAAATGAACATTTCACGAGAGAGGAAATATTAGTAACTTAGATATTATTATTCACGCTCTTGCCGTCGAACTTTCGATAAAGACTGTTAAGCTTGTACGCGAGAAAGAATGTTAGAAAAGTTTTAAATACTATTGTCTGAACCCTTATGTAATAATAATTTAAGCTTTTGGATTTAATTGTTTTTCCAAAATAACATATCTCTCTAACTAATTGTTAATGATTTTCCTCTCAGTTTCTCCCATTTACTTTGTTCTTTTAAATTAGATTCTCCCTTCAAGGAGAAATTTATTTACGTTTCATGAAAGAGGGAGATTTGATCAGAGCCTCCATTCAGTCCCAGCGTGGTCCTCTAATATACTAATCGTTTAAGTTATTAAAAATTCAATGATTATGGCCAGATGCTGTATATAATTAACGTGATATTATCAAATGCCCACAAAAAATTATAGACGTATTGAGGATTAATTACTGATATATCAATTCAACACTAAAGTTTTCTAACAACTATATTTAACATATAATATTTTGGCTATATCATCTTACCACTAAGACCTTAACATTGTTTAAAAAATTATTGTTTAAAGAATTTCAAGAAGAAGTCATTTTCCTTTTTTTTTGGATTTTAATTTCTTCTCCAGGCATCTGATTTACGAGTCCCTTTTTGTTTGTTTTCTTTATTTAAGTTATTACAAATTTTATTATATTAATTTATTCTCAAAATAAAATTTCAAGTTTTCTGATACAGTAACAAGAATAAAAAAAAATTTCATGCCTCTATAAACAAACTAATTCCTAACATATTAAGCTCAATTATAACGAAGCCAATTAAATTTAATAATATAAAGTTATATGAATTGTTTTCGAGATTTCATAATAATTAAGCTTAATATAGTGAAATCCATTTGTACAAGTGAAAATAATATCATATATTAGTTTGATTATGGATGCATGAAACATAGTCAATAGTTGTCAGAAAACCTAGAATTATATGTTGGGAATATTTTAGTATAATAAAGCTATAATAAGTCAAATTAAAAAAAATGGCTCATAAATCATATGACTAGTGAAAAGAAAAAAATTTTATAAAAGAACTAGAAAAATAAAAAATAACTTAATTTTAAAATTCTTAAAACACTCTTATGACGTTAACAATTTTTAAAAAGTGTTAAGATTTTGGTACTAAAATAATAATAACCAAACATTATGTGGTAAAATGTGTTTATTAAAAAACCTTAATAGTAAATTAATGTGTCATAAAACTTCTAGTGGGTATTTGATAATATTCGATAATACCACTACAATATAAAAATGGTGCTGCATGAGCCCGAACTAGCATTTGTGGAACTTGGCTTTAAGAGGAAGGCTGGACCTTAGCCCCGAGGCAGGATTTTTGGTAAAGTTTGTAATTATTGTTTTTTGCGAAAATTCCATCTAATTACTTGATACGCTCCATTTTTAATCTGATTAAGTTTAGTATCTTAAATTTTATCAAAATCTGAAAAAGCTATTATACCATATGGTGTAATGGTACAATAGCATTACACTATTATATTATGTTTTTTTAGACTTTAACAAAGTATAAGATCTTAAATTAGATAATTTCTAGTATGTATGTACGTGTGTGTATATATAATTGTTCTCTGGTATAGGTGTCCTTATTTTTTATTTTATTGCTGACATACTTTTAAATTATAAAATTTAAGAGAGTTAGTTTTAACTTCTAAAATCGCATGATTCATTAAAAAAATAACCCTCTTTAACTACATGATTTAAGAGCATGTTCACAACCAAAAATAAAAAAAATGAAGATGCCTACATCTGAGAATGATCATATGTATATAATAGTAGTTGTTGTAGTAATAATAATAGTAGTAGTAGTAATAATAATAATAATAATAATAATAATAATAATAATAATAATAATAATAATAATAATGATAATTTATGGATAGATTCAATATTAGTGTACTTATGAATTGATTATTTTTAAATCACCTCATTACTTTTAAAAACCTTTATTTACCTTTTTTTTTTCAAAAGATAAGAGAAAAATGGGCTCGGTTGATTTTTTTTTTTTTTTGGTTCATCTTAACAAAATGGTAATAGATTGAGAGTTTCACAAGCGATAGGATAATTTGAAGATAATAAATCCACCGAGTGGTGACCCGAAATTAAGCCTTTATATGTGTGTGTTATAGAAAAATTTGTTGCAACTAAAATATTATTTATTTTTATCAGTAGTGTGACGAGGTGATTCGGAATAAATTATATTTAGTTTGAAGGGATGATGTGCGGACAAGTGGGGTCGAGTTAATTATATAATTAAGTTTGTTAGCTTGTTAGTCAAGGTGCAGGCGGTCATAGATAAAGCCAAAAGGGAACTGATTATTTGCCAACTTTATGCCTGCGTTTCAACGAAGGTAGAGAGAGCCAGAAGCAGTTGTTGCAGTTGTTGAGCTGTCTCTTCTTCTAATTCCCTCTCTAACTATAAGGCGAGATCCTCTATTAATAAGATCTCTGCCCATTTACGGCAGTGCATGTAGGCTCTTCAGCTAAAACACGTAGTCCTCTGTGTCCTCTGTTTTGATTTCTTATTTGTTCTTGTATCAGTATTTTGATTTCTTATTTGTTCTGGTATCAGTCTTTTAATTAGTACTTTGCTGTAATTGTGATCCATTCATTATTCACTGGTTAGTTCACACTCGTTTAGATATACAATAAAAATTTTTAATGATATCAAAAATAACTTAAGAGGTTGAATATCGTCTTATAATTATTTTTATTGTATCATGTAAATTTAAAAGAATTATAAGAAAAAAAGTGAAAACATCTTATATTGTAATATGACGATTGACATTGTATCAATTGTTAAATATTGCTTGTTCGATAAGTGTTGGCTCCATATTTTTTTCAAATATACAATGATTATGTAACAAAGAATAGAAATTATCTAACTATATTATTATACTATATGGTATAATAGTGCAATGTTATCAAATTATACGGTGTAATAATTTTTTGGAACTGTCATAAATTTTAGAATTCAGGATCAGATCAATACTCAATAAGGAGGAGAGAGTGGCTAAACGTCACAAAGCCAAACTTCCTAGGCCAAAATAGATTATTAAAAACGTAAAGGGTAGAAAAAGAAACACAAATATGTATAAAAGCCAAGTTCTTCTGAATTCCTAAAACCTCGAACCATACACCCAATTAAACCACGGATGTACACCAAAACGGCCACCAAATCACACACGACACATCTCCGTTTAGCCCCACAATGAGTAAGGCACGGTGAAGAAAGATTTTTCCATTATATGCATACGGGTGCAGGTATTGACAATCCTGCGCTGTATTTGAACAAACTGACTTTGGTGTGGTTAAAGTCGTTGTTATGCCATTCCATTCTACACATATATATCTATATATATGTACAACGTTACAACTCAAGTATTCTCCACAAATCAAGCTAGACCTCTTACGATCAATCAACTTTCCTAAGCTAATTGATTTACAGACTATGAGGAGAAGAGAGAATACTACAAGAACATTATGCCAGCCAAATACAAAATTGACACCAATTACAGCTACAATCCTAACAGTATTCAACCAATTGACATCTATCTTTTCAAGAGACTATCATATTTTTGGGTTTACGTAATAACACAAGGGAAATTTTAAAAAATCCCATTATTTAATAAAATTAATAATTTTTTTATGTTTGAAAACTCATTATTGAAAAGTTCTTAAAAAAATTATTAACTTTGAATTCCATTTTCTTTTTCTTTAGTGATTTTAGTCTTAAATAACCCAAAATTGATGATTAAATATCACTATAAATAAAATGATAACAAAAAGTATGAAGATTTAAAAAACTGTAAAAATAACCAGGTAACAAAAGTTTCAATTGAGCGGTGGCTACAAACTAACGCGTAACAATAGACGGGGCTAAACGTGAGAAAACTGAACTTTCTCGGTTAAAAAGGATTATAAAATATGTATGTGATTTAAAAATATATATATATGAATAAAAGACGACTAAAGTGAAATCTGCAAAATATATGGATCCCCCGATTCCCAAATCAAATACGCCAATGCTGCTGCGCCCAAAACCATAGACGACACCCCTGATTCGCTATTCGAGTTGAACGTGTTAGAGGTGTAATTTTCTAATCTTTTTTGTTAATTCTAAATTCAGAAGATTTTTTTTTCTGTTTTTGAATTGGTAATATTATTTATTTGCTCCCTCGTTAATTAATTGCCTGCAACAGCATGTGTGATGTGCCATTCCGAAATTTACTTGACCAAAATTTGGACGATTGCCCTCCAAACGAGGTATTATTTTCTAATTTATTTTGTTTATTTAAATTTCATTACTATTTTGAGATTTCACAGTATATTAGTTTCATGACAGATGTAGGTTTTCTTTTTTCTTTTGTTTGTTCTCCAGTTGGAAGTATTTATTTGCTTCCTAGTTAATTAATTGCCTACAACAGCTAGCACCAAAGCCAGAACCAGAACCAGAAGAACATGATACCTGCTCTAAATACATAAGGACTGTGACTTCCCGGAAGGCCACCAAATTCACGCACACCCCAAGCCATACGTCTACCGACTCGCCGCAGGTCTTTTGCTGGATCCACTATCCGTCACAAGGCTCACAACCATCACTGTAGAGATTTGAATGGACTTACAAACTCACCAATTCAAATGCTTTGCCCAAGATCTCTCTCAAGATCAAGACAAGTTGCACAATCACAAACAGAAGCTGAATCAATTCAATAGCACACACATACAGAGGATTTAATCAATGAATCTAGATGCACAAATAAACAAGACAAATCAGAATCAAGATCACAAGAACAGAGATAACGTGGTTCAGTCTCACAAGAGACCTACATCCACGAGTAGAAACACCAGACTTTTTAGATTGATTCACAAGGAAAGATTACAAGTTTTCTCAGTTGAATTTTTCGGAGTACAAGTAGCAACTCTCACTCAACAGTTCTAACTCTCTAGAACTCTCTCTCTCTCTTTTCAGTGGCTCCTTGCCAACTTCGTGAGCCAGCATATATACCAGCTGCATAACAAACTCGAAATCCAGATTGCACAGCTTGTTTCCACGTGTAGAATCTGTTAACGAACTTAAACTGATTCTTGAACACACACGTGAGTTGCACGGACAAGTCTGTTATTCGTTATGGATCAAACGCAGAGCTTGGTGTCGTTTCAGTTAAGTGAACCACGAGTTTGCTCATGTGACTCCATATGGTTTCAAACCTTGCACAAAACGCTGCGGTTTTAATCTGATTTGTGTTTGAGTTCACATGCTTCACAATCACCATTCCTAAAATCTCCACCATCATCCCCGGATGCCTCTCCTCTTATAGATTCAATTTTTGAGGTGTTATTTTCTAATCAATCTAGTTGATTTGTTAATTCATATTATTATTATTTTCAAATTTCACGGTATATTCTGAGCCCGGACTCTTTCCAATGTTGATTATGCACGCCATTAGTACTGTTACAGTCAGGATATTATTGGACTTATATAGAATTTGCAAAGCTTTGAAAATGAGTAACCTCAGGGTATGTACTTCATTAGTTCAATATCCGTACGCTGACAAGTTGATCTACACCGCATGTTTTTCTGCACCACACTACAAGAGTTGGCTTGTTCATACACAGACTGACATAAAATATCCTTGAGTTGTTTCTTTTTTCTTTTTTCTTTTTCCCAATTGGTATTTGGCAATATTATTTATTTGCTTCCTAGTTAATTAGGACTGCGACAATCGTAAATTATCCATTGTTTGAGGTTTTTTTCTTCTGTAACTTCCGTTTTATATATATCACTTGATCATGATCATAATACCACAAGTTCAGTATCATAAGACAATGAAAATCATAATTGATTTTCTCACCCATTTACAATTCAAATTAAAGCCTATATATTGATACTTGTTTATTCTTTTGTTAGAGTGCACCCACAGAATGGGGAATGATATGAAAAGCCAAGAAGATTTGAAGGGTATGAAAACTGCGTTCCTTTTGGGATATGTTGCTTCATTCAGATAACAAACTCGCCGACATACAGCTTAGACCTCTCAATGAAGCGACTCCTATGCTTGCACACAAAGGCATACTTGTATTTATTTTGCTTCATTTCTTGTTCGATTCAATATTGCTCATTTATGTATTCATCGCTAGTTGGCAACTTCAGTCACTCTGAGATGAGCAGCTGAGCTCAAAGCTCAATTTTGTAACTAATGTTGGAGTTATGGAATACCTCTAATCCCGTACCCGACTAGTCAACGCCACATGACAATATCCCTCATCATAAGGTGAATAGCATTGTCCATGTCTGTGTTGATCTAGACTTTGAAGTCATCAACTCTAGTGCATATGCATATTAGTAAACTTATGCATATTGTCTGAGATTTTATAAATTGCAGACACCAGCAGTAGAAAATGATGTTATTATTATTATTATTTTAATATGTGTTTGGTAAATCATATTCCTGGTGTGCTTTGTAGGCTGCAAGATCAAAAAATCTTGTACATACCAGATTTAGATGGATCATATGGATATGGTGGGATAGTCGAACTCCCTCAGAGTCATGAAGCTTGAGCCTCTTTTAGACTTCCTTACGTTTGGAGCTTGCCTGAGGAGAAGATGCAGAAACATATTATGAAATTATTTAAGGCAGCCTATAAGTATGAAATCTGGTACTCGGGGGAGTTGTGCGCACACCATAGACTTTCGTCTTTGACACTGAGCATTGTTGGAGGTTGCATTAAAGTTGATTGTTGACGACGCGCAGCAGCGGATGTGCTGTGAGGAATTTATAGGCTTTGCAAACAAGTATCCCCTCATGCTTAAGCTAATTAGAATGGCACTGGTTGTGTGTTGCAAAACCTGAAGAGTTGCTGAGGCGTAATCAATTGTCGGAGAATGTAAGGTTTTGTGTTAAGTTACTACTTGATCAATGAAGTAATATTTTATTTTTATTTTGCTCGTATTAACTTTTGTTTTATTTTTATTTTTGGTCGTATTAACAAATCACTAAGGGATTGTTTGTTTTTTTTGACTTAATAACTTGATTACTTAATTTAAATTAGTTAAGTCATTAAGTCTTTTTTTTCAACTTAATTAAAATTTTCAATCATTATGCTGTTAAGTTTTTTTTTTTAGTTTTTTACTTAATCTTAAAAATCTAAATGATATCATTAAAAGATATTCTCCAACATATCTTTATTTGATTAATTAAGTTTTATCGTTATTTAAATAAAATTTGATAATTAATGTTATATGCATCTGTGTAACTTGTGATATATCCACTGGGATTTGTTAATTATAACTCCATAACATAATTTAAAGCTTACTTTGTGTTCTTTATTATAGGCACGATGGGTTGACGGCCACCTAAAATCAAATCTGGTGGTGCGCAATTATCAGAAGCATTAGATGGTTTTAGCTTCAAGTTAGTTCTATTTTACCTCTTCTCTTCCAGCAGTCATTCAGATGTCGGCAAAACTGATCAATTATATGAGAATTAAATAAAAAAATGCTCATGAATTAAATATACTCTTTTGCCTTCAGACCTTAGAGAAGAAATAAGACAACTTATGCATACTTTGATTATTGTGGAGTAGGGTTTTGCTCTTTAGTTATAACTAACATTCTTTAGTTTTAAATTACAGCCTTGTGTTTTTGAGTAAATCTCTGCACACACAGCGAAAATTCAAAATTTTCGTGTTTTCTAGCTTAACGATAAGGCAGTTCAATTTTTCATTGACGTGGTTGACACGTTGAATGAAGAGCACTTTATAGATAGGAGTTTTCTTAATGTTATACCGACTCTCCTTGAAAGGATGAGAAAAATGGGGAATTAAATGATTGGATTGTTTCGTAATAGTGAGTATTATCCTGATACAAGTACATCTGTTGAGGGTTATCAATTGTTGCGTTTCATACACAACACCAACACTCATTATCTCACTTATCAAGGTCCCTGACCCCAGAGATACATGAAAACAGGCAGGATTTTTTTTTCTTTTTAAACTAAAGAAGTGGTGCACAATGTGCATACCACAGCTTTCCCTAACATAAAATTTAAAGTATTTCGCTATGTTAGTCAGCATCCAGAGTTAAGCAACCATG
Source organism: Aegle marmelos (assembly GCA_030449875.1). Classification (NCBI taxonomy): domain Eukaryota; kingdom Viridiplantae; phylum Streptophyta; class Magnoliopsida; order Sapindales; family Rutaceae; genus Aegle; species Aegle marmelos. Next base: position 24,982,701 of record JASUUL010000143.1, read on the forward strand.
AGAACATGCGGAAGTACATGATGTAATGTATGATATACTGTAATTAGGTTATATATATATATATATGAAGTGATTAATACTACGATGTATAAATCTTAACTTTATCTGATTGCCTATTATGTATGCTACTGTTTTTTTCTTGAAACACAAAATGTTTATATCAAAATTTGAGATCTTAGCTTCAGAATTTAAAGTTCTCGATATTGAGGATCTTGACTTTTGAATTTAAGATTTTGTGTTAATTTAATTATTTCTCAATTAAAAAAAAAGTTCTTCACTTTGAGCTGGATTATATAAATATAGCATTATAAGTATACTTGTCTTCTTCTTTTTTTTTTCATTCCAAGGATATATATTTACATGCACAATCAAAAGCGTTAGCTATCTACATGATTGCATTCCTATTCATGGGAACTTAAGTCGAAGTAACATTCCATTTATGCATGGAGCAAAGAGCTGGTGTGCTAAGATTGGGTTAAATCTTACCACTAGGCGTGGTAAATAATCTATCCGTTGTGATTTGATAATTATAACTCCACAACATATTGTGAAACTTACTTTGCGTTCTTTATTGTAAGCACGGTAGGTTGACGACCGCCTAAAATCATATTTGGTGGCAGCAATTATCAGAAGGATCAGATAGTTTTAGCCTCAAGTAAGTTCTATCTTACCTCTTCTCTTCCGGCAACCATTCAAAATTACGTGACAATTAAATCAAAAAAGGCTCATCACTTTGATTTACTCTTTTAACTTCTGACCTTAGAGAAGAAATAAGACAATTATGCACAATTTCATTATTGTGGAGTAAGGTTTGGCTTTTTAGTTTATAACTAGTTTTCTTTAGTTTTAGATTATAGCTTTTTATGTTTTAATAAATCTCTTCACATAGAAAAATGAATCAAGCATTAAAGAATTTAATTACACCAAAACCGTGAAACTAGTCCAAGATCCATCGCCTTATCACTAGTTAATAAACTAAAGTCGAAGATGTCAAAATGAAAAAAGTTTATGCTTCACCGCATGTTGAATACAAGTGTAATGTTGGAAAAAAAAGTAAAATTTATTATGGATTTGATGTTCCAATTTGACAATTTTTATGCGAATATGCATAATATTTCATTGGGAGAGAATATAAGTACTGAAGAAGCCAAAATGATCAACTTGATTTCACTTATTCACTTTGAGAGGATAAAATTGTTGTTAAAGAAGATTTAGCTGCAAGATAAAATTTGATGCAGGGGACTAAAAGATAGGGAATGACAAGAGTTATTTGATCATTTTTCATTCTTAGAAGTCTTTCATTGCCTTAAAGCATGCACAAGCAAAAGAAACTAACGAATTATGAACTCTTGAAAGTTTTAAGAATGAATAATGAAGAAGACTACAAACTTGTACCCAAAGTTCAAAACAAGCTTCTTTTTAGGGGAGAAGAATGATGTTGGACAATTATTTGAAGTTTAATTATTTGGCAAGAGTTTTAACTTTTGTTAATAAGATTTTATTGGAGTCATATTTTAATATGTTGTTAGAGTCCTTTTATTATAATTTAGGTAGGATTCAATTTCTAAATTTGAGTTTTTTAAGTTAGTGGATTTGCTCTATTATAAATATAGTGATTATGTACTTTATTTGAGGACCCTTCATTAATAATAAAAATCCTTATTTTATAATTCCTTTAGAATTATTTATTAAAATTTCTCTAGAGTCGTTTAGATTAAAGCATCACTTAATCAAAGTATAAAAAATTATTCTTTGCATAGTTATTGTTATCATGAGATACTTTGTACACTATTAGAGTTTGTTTAGTTTGTTCTTCGAAAGCTTAAAAATGATTTTTAAAAGTTAAAGTTAATTTTAGTGTTTTTGTTAATCTTCATTTTAAAAATCACTTTTGGCAAAATCAGTCATTTTACATTAAATTTTAAGAAGAATGGAAAGAACTTTCCAAAATCTAATTTTAATGATCATTTTTATGTTTCACACACACATATAAAGAGATATATATATATATATTACTAATTATATTGAAATAAAAAAATAAAATTAATAATATAAAATATTTATTTTAGTTATCAATTATTATACAAACACAATAAAAATATTTTATCTACACATTTATAAATTTATAATTAAATTTTATTTATTATGTTCAATTCAGTCATTTATATTCTCATAATAGTTTAATAATAAAATATATCAAATACATATGACTGTTTTTAAATTTTATAATATTTTAAAAAACTTATTAAATATCTAATATTATTTATAATTAATTATTTTTACAAAATAACCAACTATATTTATTCTAAAAGCTATAGTATTACCAAATGCCCATTTAGTCCGCTTTCACTACTACATTCCTGTTTCTGCTATTCTACAGCGTCCATTATTCTTGCAAAAATCATGCGCGTCAAATCATGAAGATGAGTATCAACCTGACGACAAATTTTGGAGTTTGGGGCCAATTCACCTCCCATGTGCCCAATTTATCCATTGATGATTAGTAAAGTTACTAACATACCCTTATGACAAAGCTTCATTACCAAGCGTATTTTAAACATTCCATTTTGTCCAGTTTTCTCCTAAACCAGATAAATTTGAATCTTTATTTTATCCAATGATTATTCACAATCTTTTATAATCCATAATCTATTATTACTTGTACCCAAAAATTTAACCTTTTGTACAAAAACCACACAAAAAAATCATCAATTTTAATTCTGAATAAAAAATTATCAATTAATAAAACCAAAGGTTCATTAAAAACAGTAACCAAACTACCAATTGACTCGGAAAATACATTTGAGCAATAAACACATTTTATTAACTTCAGTCAAATGAACAATAATCTATCAATTGGTACCAGCAAAAATAATCATAATCATTGGAATCTGTCAACTAGTGCTATCAAACACAACAGTTAAAAATTGTTGTGATTCAATCAATTTATGTGATTGATTGTAACATAGGGTGGCGAATTAGAATGGGCATACTTCCTAAAATTTATATGGTGGATCTATTTGTAACAAGAAAAATTGTGACAAGTTTTGCCAACAGCTGCAGCCAAGAGGAATAATAGTGTTGATATGTCAAATGATCAAGAGTTGACAAATGAAACAAACCAGCCCTCCTAATCAAAACTCAATCTATGTGATCCATTGTATATTATTGGACAGGTTTAACATTAAGGTTTCTTAAGTTATATTTAATATATTTACAGTCAGATAAAATATACCTACTGATTTATGTGACTTCACTATTTTAAACATATATTTTGTCCTCAAAAAATTGAACATTAGTTACAATAAATCTAATTTAAGAAAACCTTTTCAAAAACATATAATTTTGATAAACCCTTAATGTCAGCTTATTCTGATGTGTAATGGAACGGCATCAGCCTTGTTGATGACTTGAACACGGTTGTTTTTTTACTTCTGCAGGGCTTTTGTAGGCCTAACGAGTGGTGATGCTGATGCTGACTTTAAGACGTGTTACCGATGCGGATATTGACTGTAGGATGGCATATCACTGTCACGGGGGCGGCTACCTTACAATAGGGCCCCACCCCAATATGCAAAATGTGGTGGGTCCAATTGGACCCCACACCATGCTTATTAGAGAGGTGTACCTTACATAATCTGTAAGGTATCAAGGTCCGCCACTGTCATAATAAATTGCATGAGTGAAGCATGTCTTCCGGAGACGATGCTCTGAAGTTTGAACTGGTGTGTATTTTAAACCATAACAAACCATTAAAAATCATGATTTTCAGCACCTAAACAAAGTACCACAATAAACAACGCGAAAATCCACATCCAGCTAAAAAGTAGAAAACAAACCGAATAATACTTGCTCAGTATTTTGAACATATATTTTTTTCATGATAATGAAATCATTTATGCTTGCGTTTATATTTAAAGATTACAAAAAAAAAGAAAAAAAATTAAAAGTCGTAATATGATAAACATTGAATGCTAACTAAAACTTCTCGCGGAGAAGAGATTGATCTCTGTCAATCTAGTGCGGTGCTTCATGGGCTTTGATTTTTCACAGGATATAACGAAGTTTCTTTGGATTAGCAAGACGCGTAGATGAAAGATTTGACAGATGGGTTTTGAGTGGGAAATTATCTCGTCAAGCCATCTTACGCCACGTGGTTCTTTTAAAAAAAGAATTTTATTAAATTATAAATATTATAGGTTACACTTCTCTTTAAATGATGTGAGTCTCACATACTTTATATATATTATTCACATAATTTAGAGGGAAATACTAAATTTATAATGTGGTGATCTATGTTATTTATTCTAATGACAACCATCATCGTTTTGCGAATATATAATATTATCATTTTTACGGTTAAAACAAATCAAATTTATTAATTGAGAGAAGATTATATGTCATTTTTTAAAATATTGGAGGCTTTACGTCCGTTTCCAAACGTTGGGGGTTAACTATTATATTTTCCCTGAAATAGCTACAAACATAATATTTTTAATTTTGAATGATCTAGCCCACCAGGTCATTGCCGCCCGAGTCAATGCGCCAAGCCGCTAACAATCACAGCAACAACACACCCCCGACGCACCACAACGAAGACTGACAACAGCCGATTCCTCATTCTAGATTCGAGATATTATTTTGTAGTGCATGTGACTTGAACAAAATTATATAAGGCAATTTCACAATCACAACCGTGCTCCTTCCTTAAGAAAATGACCGCTTACAGAATTTCAAATTCATAATCTCTAGTACACATGATCAAAAGCAAAACTTCAATAAAATTTATTCTTTATAAATTTAAAAGACCCTGGAAAATGAATTAATTAATTGATCCTCCTGCAATTCTTCCTAATTTCACCTCTGGATCCAGTGAGTGGGCTGATATCTCCCATCTTGATCATGGCAGCTGCAAAATCAGAGTGGAAGGTGTTCGGATTGTTACTGTATGTGCGCACTTGTGAATCAGTAGACCCACCATTGAACAGCTCTTGATCAGAGTGAAGCAATCCCTTTCTGTTGACCAGGTTCTTGAAGTAATTGTTGTCAAAAGAAGTAGGAGTTTGTAGATCAAGCGGTGCCAAGTTGTTGTCACCTGTGCCATTGGCCCTTGGGCAGTTGCCTTGCCTTGTTTGAGCAAATGAAGCATCAATGTTTCTCTCGCTGTATATGTGAGCCCTGAATGATGTGCACCTCGATTGTCCAATTGTATGTCCGCCTGAAATGTTTTACAAAAATAACTTAATCTATATAGTTCAGTAGTATGACTCTTTTTTTAATATCAGGACCGGAATTCTCTCATTAACTTTTCAGGAAATTTCCTGGAGACAGGAACAAACCTGATAAAGCAACAAGGTCCTTGTTGGAAAGTCCGAGAGCGTTGAACCTAGAAATGAGTTGATTCAAGTTTGAAGTAGGAGGAGGAATGCCGCTATTAGCAGCAGATTGGCTTGCAGTTCTAGCATCTCTCCTTCCGAGTTTTACTTCCCAGTTTGGGCCTCCAAGCTTCATTAATTAATAATACAACAGAAAAACAGTGTTAAAATTATTCAGAATTGATACTCAATTTGATGATATATCATATGGTTTGAGATTATTTAATTATATAAGAACTTACTATAACAACTGAGTCTCGAGCAGTAATGGCTAATATATCAGCACAAGAGACCACACCGGGGCAAGCTTTCTCAACGGCAGACTTAATGTTGTCGATGACCTCGAATCCGCGGGCGGAGTTACGATTGGGATTCGCATTTTTCTCTCCCGTGAAAGATGATGTGTCGTCTAGTAGGACTGATCCATCGCATCCCTGTCATATGCACAATACAATAATATAATGTTACCATGGAAATGTCTAGTTTGGTCAAAACTTGTAACTGTTTGCCGACAAACTCAAAAGAAGTGAAAAAAAAAATGAATAAATAAGTGAACAAATAAAATGAAGCTTTAGATTCTAAATTAATAAATGTTGAGGCTTAAGGGCACCAGTTCGACCCACCTTGGAGCTATATATATAGATTACAACTACTAAAAAAATTGAAACAACATGGACAGTATATGGATCAATTAATAATGGATTACGTTAACGAAGCAATCGTGGAAGAACAAGCGAAGGAGAGAGGCTCCCATGCGGGCTTCTTTTGAAACAGCAGATTGCACGGCGGATTTCACAGTGGGGAGGAGGTTTTTGCAAGTGTTTGCGTAGAAATTTGTAGAGAGTTGAGCGTTCGCTCTCCCCATGAGAAGCACGAGGAGAGCCAAAGTAAAAAAGAACCTGAAAAAAGAAGCCATTAATTGACAACTAGCTAATTGTCAATAGAACAGCAGTAGTACTATAGAATTTGAAGTTGTTTTGTGTTGAAATAGAAGGGCAGAAATGTTAGCTTTATATAGACTTTGCTCAAGGTGCTAATGCTCGAGGCAGGTCACCTAACACGTAGACTTCTTGTGCCTGCATGGCATTTGAACGTTGCAATAAGTTAAAAAGGAATATTAATCTTGACTGAGCAATCAAGATTATAAAGAAATGATTACACTTAACAAAAAAGTGAGTGAGAACACGTTTTTTGGCTTTGAAAAGTTGAGCTACAGAGACTTACAAGTGTCGCAATTCACGTATACTTACACTTGCCAAGTTCTAGTAAGCTGGTGGCAATTTTGTCAAGACTTGCGGGTCCCAAATACCCCCCCTTCCCCCAAAAAAAATTCTAGATCTTTATAATTTGGTGATGATAATAGAGACATAAAGATATGAAAAGGCTGACTTTTCAACTTATTCTCTTGGGGGTAAGGGGGGGAAAAACTAAAGTGCCTTCAGATTTTTAATCGGAATATCTGTCTCCAGTTAACATGTGTAGAAACGTTGCCATTTGTTAGCTGCTGTACGCGGTTTTTACTATTTTAATTACCTGTCGCGCATGCAAGCCACAAGCCTTAATGTTTAAGATAACAAACCACCCACAATCGATTTTTGACGATAACAACAAATTTAGTCAAAATTGATTATTATTATGTTTCATTTTTATATTCTTATTTGTCAACATGGTATTTGATTTGTTTAATTGGTCAGTTTATTCTTAAACTAAAGGTTGAAAACTAATTTACGCTGTTTAGAAGTCATACATAGTAATTAATTAAATTGAATTCTCTTACCACCTGCGGTATCTACATCTTTTATGCTTCCGGGACATTTTAGTTCTCGGAAGTGCGTATTAATTAACAATAATCTAACAAAAAATAATTATCTTGTGCATATTGAAAATAAAAGAAAAAGTAATTAAATTTGATTTTCATTTCCACAAGATTGAATGGCTGAAAATTTTGTTTGGCTATTATTTTCTAAGCCACATTTTACATGGTTTTGTCACTTTTATAATACCAGCGTTGAAAGCATCTTTTTTTGGTTTACTTTTGCAGCTTTTTTTATTTTTTATTTTTTAATCTTTTTTTGGCGTCAAAGTAGCATTATTAGCGTCTTCATTCATGTTATTTTACTATAAAATAGCTAAAATCATCAAATTAATTTTTTTAAACACTAATTTGGTAATATCATAGTTTTTAAAATAATTAATATTAGTTGTGTTATATCAATAATTAGTTACAATAATAATTAATTAAATATTTAATAAATTTATTTTTAAAAGTTCTGAGAGTATTGAAAGTAGTCATATATATTTGGTAAATTTTTTTGTTAAATTACTGTAATAATACAAATAAACAAAATGGATAAAATGTTGAATAAATTTTAGTTACACATTTATAAACATATATAAAATATTTTAAATTATTTATATATAATAATTGATAATTGAAATAAATATTTTTATTTATTATTTATTATTTTAATATTATTGGTATTAATATTAATCTCTTTTAAATTTCTTGATTTTATTTTTAAATTGAATAAGAATAATTTTAGATTTTTATAATATATGTAGGATATATATAGAATTGTAATAAGTATATAACTAATTCTAAAAAATAAATTTTAAAAAAATATTTATTTTTACCTTTTTAAAATCACTTTTAGCCTTATAAAGTAATTTTAAACGGGCCTTAATTTGCTTTTGGTATTTTTTTCCCCAAAAGAATGGTGCGTTTTGAAGTCCATATATCATGATAAAAAGATTACACTAAATTTAGATATAAAAAGAAAATATGTCTTAATAATTTATTCAAACAGAAAACAGTTTTAATAATGTAAATTTCTATTACCAACAAAATTTTCTGTAGTTTACTTTCAAAAATTTATTTGAAAAAAAAATGCTACCAAATACCTTTTCATTTTCAAAATTTTCATCTTCAAGAATATTATTTTCGTTCTCAATTATCATTGTCAAAAATACATCTTCATACTGGAATGATTTGACTTGTTCCCCCAAATGCACCACTCAAAGATATTGGGGAGTTTTTTCGGAACATATAGTAGAGTAAAAGCGTACTAAACTCGGAAGAACCGCAGTCAATTTGCTCGTTTGAATCTTGTTAATTAAGAAAAAACACTGACTTGTTAAGTAGATTAGGTACAATATTAATCTTATTTATTAAAAAAAAAAAGATATGATAAGATTCCCAATATGTCGCTTTATGTATGATTTAAGTAATTTCTCATATTATTATTGGAAACAGGTACAAGTCTTCCATTCCCACCAATTAAGCTGCTGCACTCGTCACTTTCAAAATTTTCTCACTCTTTCTATTCCTCCAAACATCAGCATCACCGTGGAAAGTAGGTGAATGAGAAAATTTTCTAGGTTAATGTTGTTGAATAACTAAATTTTCTAATACTCAAAGATAATTTATAAATTTTATCTTATTTTATATATTATATTATTTTAATATTAATTTATATTTATTATATAAGTTTATTTAAAATTAATTATTAAATTATTATAATCAAAGGATATAATAATAATAAAAAGAGTGTGTACGATCATTTATGAAATTAAGAGAAGTGTGCGGCTATTTAAATAAATTTTGGAAGTGTACATGATTTTTTTACTTTATGAATCATCGGCTTATTTTATTTATAATTTTTTAATAGTTTTACTGTCTTCCGTAATTGTGCACTAATTATGCAGGCTAAAACTCGTTCCGCACGGTCAAGATTACGAGAAGAAAATTGTCGAGATTAATTTTTTAATTCATATGAGAAGCTGACCAAGTTGATTAGAAGAGGAATAACGACGCTGTTTATTATAAAATTAGCGACAATAATTTTTTTCCGCGTCAACAAGTACCATACAGTCCCTCTGCCACTTGAGATTGTACATGTCATTTGTCGTGTAACACTGAATGATTAATGTTTGATTAGGTCAATGTTGTCAATAATTCTAGCGCATTTCTGATCATAACGTCTTCCTTTTTTTTAATTTAGGGGTTAAATATCATTATTGGGTTTAAGACTGCACATAATTTACAAATAATAATTAAGATAGGTCCATTCATTGGGGAAAAAAAATGAAAAATCAAGAGACATTGAGTTACCCAATGAATTCAGACTTTTTTTTTTAAAGCTAAGTTAGACTTAAAATTAGAAATAAGGAAATCTTTTTTCAAATATTATATTCAATATATCAGTGTCCAATACAACCCAAGTCCATCAAAAAGTATAATCAAGCCAACATATGTCTAATACAACTGAAGTCTAACATAATAATGAAGTCTAACAGCTGTTGAGAAGACCCAACCCTCTGCCTTGTTAATAAGGGAAGGAGTCTAATCAACCTAAACAAAAAATTATTGGTAAAAATGAGGATTTCTAAGGTCCAATTTTATAGATAAAATCTCTATCTTATCTAATGAAGGTATGGTCATGTAAGTCAATCTAAGCATCATACATTAACAAATAAAATAAAACAGAGTCCTTTTTCCAGTCCTTTTATATCTTCGGTTATTTTTAGCAAAACATTGCCCCTGTAAACTCTCACCGTACATCAAGCAAATATAATCGAAGTCCGAATACCCATTTTCTCTAACTATTTTAAATTGTATTTAATAATAAATTACATTCAATATATTTTAATTAGATAAAATTTTATAAATTACGAGTGTTATAAGAGTATCTGTAGTTGATAATCTATAGTTGGTAAGCTACCCTAGAATTTTTTGAGGTCTCATTAATTTTTTGTTGAAAAATATATACCAACGAGAAAAATTAACCCATATTTTAAATACAGCCGCAAAAAAAGATTTTTGCGATTGGTCGCGGTGTTTAAATTTTAAATTAGTCTTTGTCAAATACATTTAACCGAAACATTAAATTAATTTGGGAGTCAGCCGTTGGAGTGTGCTCTGCAAGTCTTCTGCAATTAACTTAAAATTAGATACGTGTCAAATTGCGAGGTTCAACATTTTCATGCGCTGATTTTAGAATGCAAAGTTCAACCGATTCCTAATCCAAACTTTCAATAATTAGTCAAGCATGCCTAACAAAATCATATCATTGATGCAATTGTTTCTAGTAACGTTTAACAGTAAAGTATTGAATTAATCAACATTGCGGTACGCAAAAATCAAACCCAATCTGTTCAACTCTGTTTCAAACTTATTTGTATTTTATCTGATAAATTAAATATTTTAAAATCCCCTCGAGCCTGATGATATTCTCCCCCATCTTTTATGTTATTGCAATCACACTCTAATATGATAATTTATTTATAAGAACTTTCGATTTTTTTTAATAATAACTCACGCACTGTTGAAAATCAAACTTAGGATCCAAATTTTAATAAAGCCGCTTATTATCATTAGAGCTAAATCTCAGCTTCATATAAGAGGTTTTTATTGTTTGTTTAAAATTTAATAGATTAGTAGTTTTAATAATCTATTAATTAAATCCTTTTAATTTCTTTTTTGGTCATTTAGGTTCCTTAATCATCTTTTACAGTTGATATTTGATTTAGGTGATTACATTTGAACTCACCAAAATACTCATTAAACATGATTTTTGGTAAATTATTGTACTACTATGATGGAGAAGACTATAATAATTAAACTAAAAGAAAATTTGTAGCTTTTCTCCCATTTTCATCATTCAATTTACTGTATTCACGCTCTTTATGACTTTTTTTTTAACATACAAATTGAATTTATTTTTCCTTAGACTTTTGTTAATGAAGTGGAGTTTAAAGTGTAAACAGAACGAAGTTTCAATGAATTTCTAATACACTTAGATAAAAGCTTATTGTAGGCGAGATTTCTCTTGACTCCACTATCTAATTTTACCATTTCTAATTTCTTTGAATGGACAATAAAGTCTCTTCCAATTTAGTAACATTCTTCTACATAAGAAAATGGAAACCCCTACGCAAGAACTGTGCAATTACTTGAATTTTTTATTAGTTATAAATGAAGATGTAATTTTATTATGAGTTATTTCTTTATATTTTTTAAAGTTATTGCTACAACGAATAAAATATCAAGGGGAAAAATAGCTGCTAAAAAAAATATAAAGTTTAAGAATTTGGGAGAAGATAATGACTGATAAAAGTCTAGAAAACAAGAAGAAATGAATGAAGAAATTGAGAAATAAGAAGAGAAAATATGATAATTTTGCATAATAAGGGTATTTTAGATATAAACGTGGGTTTATAAAGAAAAGCATATATTTTAAATTTAAGAAATATATTTAGTAAGTAAGTATATTTAGTGGATCTAAATAGACCCACCCTCTTGTTTTAATATAAAATTAGTTTGACGATTTAATTGCTCTTGTAATATGAAAGGACTAAAATGCCATAAAAACATTAGATCTGAGTGAGGAGTGAAATTAGATTTGATCAGATTGAATTGAGAGATTTTCCACTACAGCTCTTGCAATTTTCATTATACTCTAGTTACTACCTTCGATATCAAAACCGTCACACATATAACTCATTTTCAATCGCGGAACAATCACTTTATTTTTTCTTTATTTTGTTGAACTTTTGATATTATGACATTGATGGGGATAATATTAACGAAAATTTTAGGAGAATAAGTGATCAAATATGAAAATTGTAGAGAAAAATGTGTCATACTTCGATTGAATTTTAACACAGCGAATTGGATTGTTTTGAGATACAGTTAATCAATTGGGTAGATTGTTACTCGAATCGACTAGATCAGATCCGCTTAACACAGTAGGAAATAGATCTATCGGAACTTGACAAATGGATTTTCTCGAATTGTTTCCCAGGAAATCAATAACTGAATGCATTCCTTCCTAAACTTCGAGTTGAAAGAGAAAAAAAATTAAAAGTAGAAAGAAATTATACCATTGGAGGAGATTTATATACACGATAGATGATATTCCAGGAGAAGCCAAATATACAATATCTAACATTACACACAATCTTACAAGGATATATCTTATAAATATTTTCGAGCGTATTAATAGACATTTTCAGACATGTAACCCTAGAGATGGGTCTAAGGCTCTGGTCTCCATTTCAACACAACCTTCATTCACTTCTTTGGTTTCCCTCTTGTAGATGTATCTATTAGATGCCCAAAAAAATGCACCTAAATTGAGAATTGATATCACCATAAGAAACCCATAATAGTAGTCCAAGTGACAGTCATTCAAATTGTCACCGATCCAACTCTTCTCCCCTTTTCTGCCTGTAACTTTATCAACCAATGTCACTAACAAGCTGTTCAAGAAGTTTCCGACACCGATTCCGCTAGTAAAAAAGGTTGTTCCAAGGCTTTGCATATCTTCCGGGGACTGATCATAGAAAAATTCTAGCAATCCAATTGCATTAAACACATCAGCAACTCCCAATAGCACATATTGAGGCAATAACCAACATATGCTCATGGGTACTATTTGTTTAGGCCCAGATACATGTTGCACCCTTATCACATGCATTCTTCTAACTTCCACAGCATAAGCAATTGCAATGGCCATGATTTGGATGACAAATCCAAGGCCAAGCCTTTGAAGCAATGTGATTCCTCTGGGGTTTCCGGTTTTTCGACGCATGAACGGCACAAAGTAGCGGTCGTAAATTGGCACGGATAGGAGCATGGAAAGAGTGACAAAGCTGCCTAAAGAGGCTGCCGGAATGTGGAAGCTAGGGCTTAGGCTCCGTTCCAGGGTGGTGCCCTGTTTGACAAATAAAGTGTTGATTTGTGCCCATATTGTGCTAGGAATTAAGGTCACTAGCCAGATCAATGCCATCCCCAGAACAAGTTTAGTTCCTTCTACTTGTGTCACTGTGCAAGGAGGCTTGGTGTCTCCTCCACTGCCATGTTTTATGGCAGCCTTGTCCAAGCACCTAATGGCCAAGACAAAAAAAATTAATTATTGAACATAAAATTATGACCACAATACAAGTATTGATGCAATTGGTCGTTGACTTGCTGCGGTGGTCGTTGATTCTGTTTGGAGATTGTACTTTAAATAGCGAAACTTTTTACCTCCAAATGCTACATAATGGTGGAATATCGAATATTCTAACCAATGTGTTTCCCAAACAATTTCTTATTGAGTACCATGTATGGTGGGGACGATATGGCGCATCATTTCACTGTGACATACACTATATCAGAGACAACTTGACCAAGCGATTGTGACCTTCATTAAATTTGTCTTAAAGGAGAACAGTAAACAGCGCACATGTAAATCATCTATCGGGAGAACTATATTGCTATAAAATCATAAGCAAGACCACCCATTTCTTTTCCAACAGAAGTTTTTCTAGTTACATGCATGCCCATGAAATTGAGAGCACCCGGCCCCCAGCCCCCTCCCCGCAACACCTGCTTTACCACTTTTTGAACCTTTTCTAGTCTAATTGAATGTCCTTAGTTTAGATTCCATTTCAGTAGTCAGATGGGAATAGAAAAGGTTCGCTCACAATATGTGAAGTGCATGTACACCATATACGATTTGGATTTATATACTGATTTAAGTCTGTTATGTGCAAAATATAAGATTGATAATTGATGGTCATTAGATAAATAATAATAGACAATTAATTCCTAATTATACAATGTTATAAATACGCATGTGATATAAGATCGTCAAAATCTCACTGCAGTACATATTAACATTGGATCCAAATTTGCAGTCTAACAAGTAATCAGCACTAGCGTAGTACATAGAGCTAACCTGAAAGCTGGAGAGTGATGGACCTGGCGTTTACCACTTCGAATGTATTCTTGCATATCAAATTCATGAAGCTCTGACGGGTTGTCAGGAAGCTGAATTTTCCGGTTCCGGAAAGCAGCTATGGGAACTCGAATCAAGTCCCTTGCAGGGCTTTTGGTCTTCCTAACTTTGTGCCTGTAAATTGGGGTTCCTATATAGAAGATGACTAAGGAAAATAACAAACCAGCTGTTGGAATGCCATAGCCTAATCCCCATCCCAAGTTCTCTTGAATGTAAACAAGCCCTAAAGTGGCACATAAAGCTCCAATAAAAGAGCTAAACATCCACCAGTTAAAGAATGAGACCTTGAGGTTTTTCTCATGGGGATCAAAATCATCGAACTGGTCTGCTCCAAAAGTGGATATGTTAGGCTTTGTTCCACCTGCACCAATTGCTATGATGTAAAGAGACGAGTAAAAGAAAGCAATTTGTGAAGTAGAGGCCTTGCTGCAGATTCCATTTGTGCATGTTGGCTTCATAAATTTCAACGAAGCTGCCATTGTAAGAAGTATCATTCCCTGTTGAAATGTTCATAGATTAGGAATGAACCGGGAAAGAAGTAGCTAGAGACAATAAATTCATGGTGCACATGCATAATACGTTTCATTGTGTCTTCTAAAATTAAAAACATTTAATTCATGCCACATAATGAAATTGCATTGGCTCAGCAATTATTTCTATGGAGTCATCAATGACATGACATTTAATTTCTTCCCATATAAGAAGGAATTCAGTATGGACCAAACGAATTTTGTTTCTATTAATGAATACAAAATTCTACTCTCTTTTTCTTATTGTTGAAACTATCTTTTCAAAATTTAATTTTTGTTAGCATTTAAATTTTTTCAAAATTTGTGTTTTTTGTTAGTATTTAAAAAAAAATGTAGCGTATGCATATTAATTATAATTAGTAATGGCCACTTCATGATTGACCTATTATGAATTATAGGCTTGTAGTTGTGGAGAAGAATTGAACAGATCATGCATCTTAGAATGAATGAATAACGAGCTGTATGTTCATTGGTCCCACGAAAAGTAATGGATTCAATTGGCCTTTTGAGAGTAGGTAATCTAGAATATGGTCCAAACAAATGGTGTATAATCTGTGGAAGACGAATATAGTTATGGATAATCTAAGCCTTGTCATACAAAAGATTCATATCTCAGTGAAAAGTTATTTCAATATTGGAAAGTACTTTTTATCATGTTTCTAGATTCTACCTTGTTTTGATAATTTACGGGATATACTAAAATAAACTAAGATAAGTTTTAGTGGAAGAAATGATAGTTACCATGACATAAATTAAAGACGAGAGAGTGAAAGTCCAAAAACGACCAATGTAAGTATCAGCAATGTAGGCACCAAGAAGTGGTGTAATCCACACAACGCCTGACCAGTTGTTTACATTTCTCACAGAAGAAACTGTGTCTTCATGGAGTTGGCTTGTCAAGTAGTTCACTAAATTGGATTGTATTCCATAGTAGGCCATTCTCTCGAATGCTTCATAGCCTGTGAAGGGGAAAAAAGGGAAAAAAAAAAAAAATCGTGCATGTTATCTAATTTTCAGCTTAACGTAACAGAAGAAACACAGGAAAACAGATAAGCTACGAAAACCCAGTGAAGTCATGTTATTCTCATGATCATCAATTGATATAACCACTCATGGGAAAGAGGAAAATCACTATCCAGTTATGAACTTTGAGCATGCAAACTAGAAATTCTGAAATATCACATAAAGAATTCAGAAATTTAAGAGTTTTAAGAAATTACTAACCAACAAGGA
Source organism: Aegle marmelos (assembly GCA_030449875.1). NCBI lineage: Eukaryota > Viridiplantae > Streptophyta > Magnoliopsida > Sapindales > Rutaceae > Aegle > Aegle marmelos. The sequence continues at coordinate 24,998,622 of JASUUL010000143.1, forward strand.
ATGCACAAGCTTTCCATTTTCCAGTTTTAGAGGCAAGAACTGGACGTCCCTGAAGATCAACAGTTCCATCTTGGGTAAAACCTTTGGCTTCCATAAAAGAATTTTAGAGTTTTATTATAGAAAGTGAGATCACAAAGAGATGGCAAAAGGATGCTACTTCGGGTATAGCTACTGAAGGTGGTAAGCTTAGCTATGAAAAGCTCTCACTTAACCTTCTTATTATATAGCAACATCGAACCTCTAATTTCCCTTCTATCTCCATTTTTTTTTTGGGACCTTTGACTTGTTCATTAATATACTAGTTATATTAGTATTTATTCGAGTACTAAGATTCAATAATATCAGAGTCAGGATTTATTTTCTGTTTTATTTCTCATTTATTTTACCTTACAACTACTAATTATTGTCCAATAAAAAATCAGTTCAGTTATTATGATCTATATTTTATTATTAGATACCCACTTTAAGTTTACTATGTTAAAAAAAATGCTACAAAAATTTGAATTTGATTTTACCATCCTAAGTCTGTATTTTGTATACACTATCCATCAAAATGATGTACTTATATGAGGAATTCTATCATTTTGGTAAATTATTGATATAAATTACAATATCAGAGTAGAAATTTAACAAACTCAAACTTTTGTTGTATCTTTTTATAATAATATTAACTTAAGGTAGATGGTTGATAATTTTCCTTTATTACATTGCAAAGTGATAGCAAGGTTAGTTTAACCTTTTTGTAAAATTAGTTTAACATCTGCTAGTTGAAGTAGAAGGTCTATAGTTTGAATTCCCCTTTTATACCAACTTAACGACAGATATTAGTTTAATTTGAATCGTTATCTTCCCAGGAATAAGTTTAGTTTCAAACGGTATGAAGTTGCCTGCATAGATACTAAAAAAACATACGTACAACAACATATTAGGTGCAATGGTAATGAATTTAAGAAATAATTCAAAACAAAAAATAAATGTCCTTCAATTTTATAAAATTTTATAAATACGAAACTAAGTTTCTTAGTTTTCTTTGAATATTTGTTGAAAAAGCTTACATAACATTACTTTGAATGACAGCTAAAAATATAACTTTAATTAATTTAGTTCACACTATAAAGTCTTTCAACCTTCAAAGTTAAAGCCCAAAATCTCAGGCCAATGAGGATTTTATGGAGCAAGGGAAGCCGGCAAGACGCCAAATTATTAAATTTAGTTTCTCACTTAACAATTAACACTATTCGGCACATCACATGGAGCTGCTAGCTGCCCTTGAGATAAGGTTTAAGAGCAGGTCGCTGCATGTGAAACCAATGAGACGCCCAAAATTCTTAAGCAAATTAATTCCATATATGTTACACTTCATTTTTCAAATCTTCCCCAATGCTTGTACGTACTCCATTTATAATAAAAGGGCAGCGAGTATTCTCTCAACATAAGCACGTGATTTTGTTGAGATCTTATAATATGTTACGTTATTGTTCTAGTAAAAAGTTAATGTACTTCTATGCAGGCTATGCAATATTATGTTAGTAATATTCAACTAGCGTGACAATCAGTAACGTTATCAACTTGCATTGAGGACTTTTGCACATAATACTCTAGACAATATGTAGAAGAAGGAACTTAGCGATCATTTTTCAAAGGAAAATAATTAATCAAATGCCATAATTTTCGGAATTTATCTTCCATATTTCCATGATTTGTGTGTTGACTTGTCGTTAATTCTCTGGAATTGTTTTTCTGTCACTTGGCTTTTCTTTAGTAACAACAATATTAAAGTTCCCACCATCATTCGGGACCCTCAAATTCAATCGGTACTGATTCGACCATGACCATTTTATCACAACATCAAACGTGACAATGAATTATGATAAGATCTGCCAAGCATGACTTCAAATTGCAAATGAATTCGATCGCTACCGGCCAGTTTACAAGTTGAATCCGAACTGTTGTTTTCAGTTTTAATACAGATTGGTCCAGGAATTCTATTGCTAGACGTCTAACAAAGATGCAAGCTGCCACTAGCCCTTAGGACTTGAAAATCAAACGGAACTTTGGTTAGATTTTGGTCTTAAGGGTGCATACAGCCGTTCATGTTTATACTTAAAAGAGCCACTGACAGCGCACCGAAAACAAACAGATAACTAATGGCAAAAAAAAAAACAAAACAAAAAAAAAATGGAGATATTTATTTGATTTAAGTGAATTTGTCAAATAGACATAAACGACATTGGACGATATATCATTCATGGGGATGAACTTATGCTTGAATTATGGCCTTGGCTTTATGAATTTTGGATTAAAATTAAGCGCATGCATAATGAATAAAGATATGCCTAAATCTCAAAATTGAGCAAATTGAACTTGGTTGGCTCGATCGATTCATCGGCTACTGTTTCTATAGTAGCTAGGTTGTTGCAGCCCACTTCCACCGCCCCCACTAACTTGACTGGCAAGATTACCCTTCTTGAATTACCACCACAGCAATAATGCAACCGACATTTAATACTGGTACACTTGAAAGAGAGGTAGAGATTGTTCCACTCTTTGACGAACAGAGAAACGAGTAACAAAGGGCCAAAATTTAAAAACACTAGAGGTTATTTATTTTTATTTTTTTTATTATTAAAATATGATAATACAATTTATTTCTATTTATTACAATTAAAATCTGTTTGGAATATGCACCTAGATAATTTTGTTATGTGTAATCTAAGTATATAGGCTAGCGGCAAGTGTTAAGTTACATTTGATGTAATTTACATCACTCACACGATCAGTATATGGTGTGGGTTCTATTCAAGGTTTATGTGAATAATATAAGTTTCATTAAAATATAATTTAAGGGTTCTCTAAGCTTATATTGGCTGAGTATTTTTACTAACTTAGTTATGGCACAATTGGGATATCTAGTGTCATCCTGTTTAGGTCGGTTTTGTTCTAGCTTAGCCTAAGATATCTAAATCCAAGTCCGCCATGACCCCGCTATCTAAATTGCTTTACGCACAGAAGGTCTTGAACCACCACATGTGCTGGAAGAAAAGTTGTTTTACTACCATAATGGGTGATTTCCCTAAAATCTCTAGGTCATTTGTCATATAGAACTATAAATGTTTGAACTTACAAATATTATTTTATTTAATGTATTCGAATGTAAGATATTACATAAACGTAAAACAAACAGCTACTCACTTAAATGTGACCTGTTATATCAGTCCAAAAGATTTTATTAGTTGGATCTACCAGCGAGTAGATTTTATTTTTCGCTTTGGATCTTAACTTGTATCTAGGGTAGGGCGGGTTTGCTGTGAGTTTGATAACGGACCTACTCGGTCTCAAGTGTCTATCTCTTGCAATTTGACCCACCAAAAGTAGTTGTTAATTTTTAACTTGGACATTATCGCACACACCGAAAATTAAGTTGAGATACGTACTGACATGATTGGAATCTTTTCGCGGTTCCCCATTCAAAAATAGCTAGGGTTCACAAGGAAATGCTTTTATGAACAACTCCAATTCATGTGTTAATTGCAACTCATAGGCCATGGCACGTTTGTGGCTGTAATTACACTTACATGCTTCGCTGTTCAAAGTGGTACTATATTTCGGACAGAGTGTGGTCAGCAATAATTTCAGAGAAGAAAAGATACATGGTTTCCAGGCTCCATTTTGTGGCCAAGTCCTTTTTCTTTTAGATGCTGTTTACACTTCACGCGTATTTTCGGATTCTGTAGTGATTAATTCTGCAATGAGCCCAGCGGGAATTGCCTTTTGCTTGAAAGAATCTGGCAGCGGCCATAAGCGATTGCAAAGTATCATAGAGATGCAATATTTCTTTTTTTCGTAGTTTTTAAAGAAAGGAATTGATTTGGTCTGAGAAATTATCAATATAGTAGTGGTTTGCATCAGGGTTCGATGTTGGAAGGACAGTGCATTAATTGTTGCCTTGTGGACTAATTCTATGCTTGCTATGCGGAAAATGGTTAAAAAAAGATGTTAAGAGTGAAAGCTCAATGCTGATTCAGTACTAGATTTAACCTTAGAAGTTGGAGTTAGAATTGATTCCATAGATTGAAAATCTGTGGAGTATGCTAATGTTTGCCCGGTCCCTAATATTCAGACGGATTCAGATGACCGTTGATGTAAAAAATATTCACGACCAGCCAAATTATTTGACTCACGATATTCATAAGACTAAATAGTCTTTTCATTTTCATTTCAATAATTTTCTTTTAAAATGTAAAAATAATAAATATATGTACAGGCAACACAAAGCACCACAATTGGCTGCAAAAGCCTAGGGTGACGATGTCAAGTCTTCATCAATGCCTTAAATGTGGGAATTGCAAAAGCCTACGGGGTAGACGATATCAAGTCTCCATCAATGGCTTAAATGTGGGATGCTGATCTTTTGAGAATCTTCGAGGGGAAAGAATCTTTGAGGGGTCGGTTTATTGCTGCATTTTAAATGGGTAAATAGCTGTTTCATCCTCATACTTTGATTTGATTTAACTGTTTCCTTTATTTTTTATATTTTAAAAAATACTTTAAAACATTCTATAAGTAAATATTTCACATTTTTACTTGGTTTATTCTTTACTTTTTAAATAATTCCTTAAAACAATATTTTTGACATTGATTGATTTATTTTAAATAACTAATTAATTAATTAATCAGTAAATATCAGTATAAAAAAAACTAACATCTTTTATACTTATACAACAATCTTACTAATAATTATTTATAAATAAAATAATATCAACCAACTTAAAATAATATTTAATATCTTTACAATAATCTTATTAATATCCATAATAATATTGTGGTAGAGGTATTATTGTAAAAAAAAAACTTAACAATAAATATAAGATTTTAATTTAAGATATATGGACTAAATGATCATTGCCATTTTAAATTAATGAATTAATCCAAAAAAGTTAGAGCTTCCTCATCAGAACAACAACCACGGACAAGACACACACGCGACAATTTTTCTCCGATGATGACTTGTCGTATAATAAGCGCACCATAAATCAATCAAAAAGATAATGATAAAATAATCTTTAGCTTGTTTCTTTCATGGAGATTAAGATAAGATTAGTCATTAATGCCCTATCAAGTAGTTTAAAGTGCTTATGAGCATTAATCGACTGGCCTCAAGATAGCTTAAGAGTATCTTATCACAAAGACTATCTTCTATCTCAACATCATACTTCATGATCATCTTCAAAAAAAAAATAATAATAATAATAATTTTTTCCTTTAAGAAAAAGAAAAAGCATTATTCAACCAAAACTGGGGGGTCTTTTTTTTCTTTTTTATTTTTTGGGTAATATTTATCGTAAATTAGGATGCCTTCTTCTCTGTGGCAAACAATGATAGAGACCGAAAACAACTAGATTTTATATCACATTGAATGTCAGACGACAAACCTTCTGACCAGCCCAAATGCCCACCATTAATTGAATTGTGTGATGAGGCTACCTTAACTTGGGAAAATCCTCTCATGGAACGGTATCATTTGGAGCAAGTCTTATCTAGAATAGTTCTCCTTCGAATTCACACCTTGCGTCTTAAATTCTTTTTCCTCTAATTTTCACGATTAATCATGTATTCCATTTCAAAATGCGGTTAATGTTTTCAACAGGCGCACGGACCACGTGGTGCGTCCATCTCAAGTAAGACTTTAATTTCCTCAGCATGATGTCCAGTGACAATGGAGAAATTATTGGACTATTGATTGATGCCTCAAACATTGGAATCATATGGGGAAGCGGCTACCCTAATATTCTTTCCATCACAGAATAAAGGCTTCAAAAGCAAATTCCAAAACAAAACTCAAGACAGAAGACTGTACTGTTGCATTGGCAAATAGATAATCTTAGAAGGCATAATTCTAGGGACTATACATACAGAGAGCGAATTTAGTCCACTAATCTAGATTCGTATGCGAATTTGTTTTCTCCCAGTGGAGAGGCCAAAATGACTCCTCGTTCTATCGATTCTGCGAAAGGATAATAACTTGCCCTCGGTTGCTGTAGGATTGCGATTGAACTATCAGTTGTTGGTGACAATGAAGCTTCATTGCAACTTGCGAGAATCGTGACACCATTGAAACCGACATTGACTTGAATGATCGATGCCGCCCTCTTTGCTAGATTGAAGATCTTTCGTCTGTAGCGCATCACCATTGATGATGATGATTAACGTAAGAGAATTTAGTTGACTGGATTTGCACTAGCAAATCACACCTTGCCATATATGTTACATTGGCATGAGATGACGAGCTGCGCTTGTCCTGTAAGTTACTCTCATGAACAAAATAACCTCAGTGTCCTAAATCAATAGCTGACCATAGCTTGAAGGGTAGTTAATTATTTATTTCCTTACAAATCTCCGCTATATAAACAAGTGACCATCATTCGGCACTGTTTATGTCCACAATTGCTGTAGAATCAATCTTTAGTTCAGAAATAAAAATCGATCATGTCTGACCTCTATATAGTAAATTTTACAACAATTGGAGAGGATACAGAGATTATTTTTTAAAATATTATCAACTTATACCTCAACAAAGTTATTCAAACTTGTAATTTTCTTTCTTTTACATTACTGGTACAATGAACCTACCCTCATTTTGGAACCAAAATAATGCTTGTGATCATATAACTGCGACTGAAGGGAGGTTGATTGGGTAGGTTGTGAAGATATTTTGGAATCTTCAATTAACTTTATGTACATGAGTTCATGGAGTCAATATGCAATAGTCAACTATGAGGCGAGTGTGCAGTGTCACAAATTTGCATCCACGGTTGCATATCATTTTTCCGAGATACGATCTTAGTGGCCGCTTCTCAAGTCGTACTCTTTTGAGTTGCAATATGGGTCACATGTTCCTACTTCCTTTGAAAAAAAAATTGAATACATTTATCTTGTTGAGAAATGTCATTGTCATAATGTCGTTGGCTGACTTCGCAAGACTTATAATCATCATAGAGAAATGCTGCATGCTTAAAAAGAAAAAAATCATCCATGACTTGAGACATTTGCTATATTAACTCTAAAGCTCGAGAGAAATTTATATAGGGTATTTCTCCACTTCATCGTGTTAAGGTGTTGAGACAGTCTACTACTATTTTCTTATATGATAAAGTAATGGGTCATAAAATAGAATTAATCCCATCTTAGGACTCACTAAATTATTATTAAAAAAGTATATGTATTCCACTTGGATCTACTTCGTAGAGGTTTATTATACCGTGTTGAGAGTGGGATAGTCCTATATGATTTTTTTCTTCTGAAACTCTCATATTGATATCGTATAATAAAAAAATAAAAAAAAATTTTGACTTAGTATTGAACTAAATTTTTTATAGTACTCCATTTAATGGTTATTGAATAAGTATGTCTCTACATATACGAGATTAAATCTTAACTATATAATACAATAAAATGCATGTGTGATAGAATATTTTAAAAGATAAATACAATTCAACTTAGCACTAAATATAAGTTCAACAATTAAATGATGAATATAGTGAGATAAAATGAACTTAAGTTATAGGCTTTTTTCCTTGGACTAAAATAGTCTTTATCTAAAAAATGAGCTCAAACATTCATGTTGCACTTGATTTTTCCTTTTTCTTTCTTTTTTTAGGGGAAGATTATAATTAAAATAATAAGATTTTATTTCTAATTTGAAAAGCGTTACCAAAAGACTCATCTAAAGAGATTTTACTTTTATTTAAAGAGACACATAAACATTAAAAACTTAAAAAAAAAAACTCTATAAATAAGATTTTTCAGATGAGATAGTACTTCTCTTTCTTTAACATAAAAAAGTTACTTCTATCACTGGGCTTCTGGCTCAGTGGTTAAGGCTGCTGCCCTTCAATCAGCAATTTGAACTTTCACAAATAGATTATGAAGGTAATTTCCTTCCTTAATTATAATATATAATTGAATAAAAGTAGTTTTCTCTCTGACCAAGTATGAATAGAATAAACATCTCTCAAATATTAGTGAGGCAATGTTTCATAAAATTAATATAAAATTTTAATAATAGTGTGATTTATAAATATCAATTATATTTTCATGTAACATGAGTTATAAGTTTAAGCATCAGTGTCATGTAATTAAAAATAAAAAGTTATCTCAAATATTACTTTTATGTTATCATCATTAAAGTGTTAATTTTTTTTTCTTTAATGGAGGAAAAGACTTGATTAAAATAAGGTAATTAAAACTTATTTCTATTTAAAGAGTTTTTTGGAATAGAACTTATTTTTTTATTCTTCTCTTTACCACATAAATAAATAAATAAGTATCTAAATAATAAAATTATGAGAGTATTTTAGTAATGCTAATACAATAAAATAAATATAAGCCACGTCAGGTCGTAGTAGATATCCAACTCAAATGTTAACAATTCAAAGATTCAAAAAAAGTAAAAATCATGAAAAGCGTTGGAACTTTTTAAATTAATCATGGTAAGTTAAACCCAATCTGTCCATAAATAAACTCGGGTCCAACTTGCTGAGATGGAAAATTAACTCGTAGCCCAGATTGATCTTAAATCGTAGGCTGAGAATTTTCTTTGGGGCTGCATTTGAGACTTCAATTTGACCCGACCCCGATTTTGATCTCTTAACACGAATCATATCAAAAAAATCATGATATTTGTTATTTATACCATATTATTAAAATTAAAAATTTTATGTGTATTTACAAAAAAAAAAAATTTAGAAAAGTAAAAAATAAAATCAAAATTAGAAAATAGGACATGAAGAGAGAGTGGGAATTTCGCCTAATCTACATCTTTTCCCAAAATAAAATATTGAACAACATTATTTCACTGAATAAGGAATTACATATAAAATTATCTCATTCTCCTCTTTGAAATTAAAAAAAAAAAAAAAGCCCTATGATGGGACCAAGGCTTCCGTCCGCATAGAGACTTCCATCATCCCAGCACTAATCAGGAGGTCACCCGAGACGAGAATTTTGGTTCCTTCATTTATTTATTTTTAGAAAAGGAAGGGGGAGGAAATTATGCATGCTACAACGAAATGTGATGCCCACTCAAATCAAATCATGAATATTAAAATTTCTTATCATTTTATGTGATTGATATATTCAAAATATATTCATAGATGTCAAAATCTATTAAAGAGATATACGAATGAAAGATATTTTATAAAAAGATATTTGTATTAGGGTGTAATAAGTATGAAATAAAAATTAAATAACTATTAATAAGTTGTATGAAACATGATTTTGAAATGAAAAAAATATTATAATTTTTTAATCATACAAGTGATTTATCAAATCAATTTAACTTCCAAAACAGTAGTTAACTAATTAATATTTATTAAATAATTTAATATTTTAACTAAAATTATAGTTACCTAACTTCAATTTCAAACGCAGCCTAAGGAGATTCAAATGATATTGGATACTTATCCAAATTCCATATAAATTGTTTGCAACTCTTTTAAAGTAATAGTGATATGAATTATAGACTCGACTGAAAGAGCATCGAGCTATGTTTAGTGTAGTTTCCAACTTTTGCATTTTGTTTTTCTTTCACTGAATAAGAAATGATTCAGTCCCGCCCTTTGGCCACCATGAATTTGTTGTTTAAACAAAGGAGAAGCAACGTTGGCTCTTCCATTGACTGTTGATATGTTAGGCCTGTTGAAGAACTATCACATTTACATCATTACTAGCTTCCCATCACCACTCAAGGGCAGAAGACGAACTGCCAGAAAAGAAAATTTATCAAGTGATATATCATTTAAATCAAGTCCGTTTGCGCCCTCAAAATCGAGATTATTGGCCGGGTTCTGTTACTTAGGGTTAGCTATTGATTCCCATGTGGGATGCAGAGTGAATGTCCTACATGGCAACAAGTTGCTACTTCCTCTTGCTTCTACTTATTGCTGTTAGTGCATCTCTTCAAGCCAACTGCAATCTCTGTAACCACCACTGCAGCTCCTCATGCCCACAAGCATGATCTATTATTCAGGCAGCAGTTAAAGCTGCTGTTGAAAACTAAACCCAAACTGCGGCATCTTTAATCAGACTGCATTTCCACGATTGCTTTGTTACGGTGTGCAACTTAAAGTCTTTACGTATAATCAGCTGTTTGTTTGTGTTCGCTTTAGATATTTTTAACGAAATATATTTGATTTTGATGATGATGATCAGGGCTGTGATGGATCACTAATGTTGGATGTGATAAAAATGAAAGTTCTGGAAAATGCTTTCATTTTGTTACATACATTACATCGTAAAATACAAAGAATTATATACAAAATTCCAGATGACTTCTAAAACAAATAAAGGAAAGCAACTAAATGCAAAGCTGTACAATCCATAAATTAAGGAAATATAAATAGGAAAGTAAAATAAATTGGAGAGCAGAGTATCTGGTAATTGAGAGGAAAATCTGCAGTGCATCAAGGTAATTTATTCTCCAACAGGATGATGCAGCCAGCTTCATCAGTGAGAAACTGCAGTTCGTACCTATAATTCCAGTGGAGGGTTCAATACTTCAATGTGGTTGCTGATATTAAAGCTAATATGGAAAAAAGCATGCCCCTGTGTGGCGTCCTGTGTAGATATTCTTGCAATTGCTGCTCGCGACTCAATCGTTGATGCGAGCTCCACATATTCCCTTGATGAAAAGCTGGTTGCTTCACCCTTATATGCTTCAATTTCTTGGCAATTGCAGTTAGGGGGTCCTGCGTGGAAAGTTAGATTGGAAAGTAGAGATTCTACAACAGCAAGCAGGACAGCTGCAAACACTTCAATCCGTGGACCTACTTCCAATTTAAGTGCTCTCATATCAAACTCCTCTGCACAAGGTCCCTCAGTGAAGCGCAAGGTAGTTCTTGCTGGTAATTCAGCATTACTCAATTAATTGACGAAAGGATATGAAGAATCAACCTGCCTCTACCTAATTAAGAAAGCTTATTTCCGAGGGCAAGGGCACACACGATAGGCCTGGCGAGATGCACGCCATCTCCAGAATAAATTTACAATGGTTGAAATATTGACATCTTCTCCACCAAATTATTGTGGCAAATATGCCCAGCAAGCGGAAATGACAGCGCTCTAGCAAGCATCGACCTTCAAACTCCAACCTGTTCTGATAATTTATACTACAAGAATCTGTTGAATGAGAAGAGTCTTCTTCATTCAGATCAAGAGCTATTTAATGGTAATCCTGCCGATTCTCTGGTCAAAAGATATGCTGATGACGTCTGTGTTTTTCAAGGACTTTGCCAGAGCCATGATCGAGATAGGCAACATCAGTCTTCTTACAGGAAGTGCTGGACAGATCAGGAGCTATTGCAGAAAGGTCAAGTGAAAAATAATCTGCATTATGTTATACATTGTTACCATATATGGATATCTCATCTCGTATCATTCTGAATTGGTTAAAAAATAAAAGATAAAAATGACATGAGTATATAAACAATGTATTACTAATCATGTTTGAGAATCTGTATTAGATCTTCTGCAATCACAATGAAGTCTCTTTGAAATTAATCGGATGCAGGACATAAAGTGTTTTTCGGTTCCCTTTGTCTCAAACACTAACAGAAATTTTAACTACCCTTTGTACAATAGACTTTGTACAAAAAGATTATAATGCACTCACATTAATACGAGTGGTTAACAAGGTGATTACACCAGGAAATGTAACTAGGCTAACTATACAGTTATTTTTTTGAGTTAAAGAGTATGTGAACTGCCTCAGTCTAAATGATGTTACGCTTCATCTCTATTCCAACTGATCAACTGATTCGACCTCCTCCTCTTCCAGTTTAAATTCATCAACCGCTGCGTAGTAAGCATTCTGCTCCTCAATGAATTCTTTTGGCAAGGCATGCATAGCATGTTCATCATATTTCCTCTTCTGCAATCACAATATAGGTAGATTATGGTTTCAGCTGCATGACCACTAATATAGCATCTATACATTTAAAACTGTCTAATTTTCATATGACAGACCAGAGAGCTTAAGACACAAAACTTTCTATAATATGTCAGAATTGAAAATGAAAGAGCTACATATGAATAAAAAAATGAAAATGAAACAGCTACAATTTCAGAAAAAGATGATACTTTCATTAAGGATATCCAACCATCTTAAAACAATTTGCTTCATTTCTTTTTCAAGGCAATATAATTAATTTCATCAAATTAGTAGGTGACACTACTTATTAAGCAAGCAGTATTCCATTTAAATCAAAACATGTACAAAAATAAACATATAAATAATTTTGGCTAAAACATAAACTACACTATTCATTGTCAGAAAGCAACAAGCAAGCTATTATGCCACAGCCGTGATCACTCTTCAAGGGCACATAAGTGCAGACCTTTTCATGATGCATTTTACGTGACTTGAATTGAAGAGTATCTCCATCTGCCTTGTTTTTGTCCCTATAACAATGATCAAGCCATTAGAATCCATCACTTAACCTCTATCATCATGCTCATATATCACAACATAACCACCAATCCCATGATTTCTTTCCTTGTTTTTAAACCCAAATCGTATTGATGTTCTCATTTAATCTTTTTGCAGAAAGAGGCTATAGACATAAGTCCAAATTAATTTCAAATGCTAAAAGAAAAAATAAAATGCCAAAAAAAATCACTATTCATACCTGGCCCCAGCTCTCTTGATAGTAGCTGCAAGAGAGCCAGCCACAGGCACAGCTACTTCCTTGCCTTTACTCTTCCGTTTAGTGGCAGTACTTCGTCTACCATAAACAGAAGAAGGCTCCATAACTTCATGCTTATCATCGGTACCTAAACTCAACACACAACACATACACATTGGCACTCAAAACGCAAAATAATTTAATATAAACCAAAAAATGAATAAAAAAGAAAAATACTCATAACGAGAATCATAACTTAACTTGATATCATCATTATATTCCAACTCCATCATCATTAAATAAACTATTAAGTAGCCCTCCAAATAATTTAGTTTTATCGACGGAACATACTCATAAATTCAAAAAATACGCATAAGTTCGACGATTATAGAGCAAACCCATCGATAGAATTCACCAAATCACAAGCGTATTCAAATTCACAAACCCTAGAACACCCAAATCCAAACACACCCACAATACCCAAAAAGATTACCAGAAACCCTCGACGATTTAGCTGGCGTCGAAGCAACAGAAACAGAGCTAGCGCTTTCGAGGGCAACTTCGCCACTATTCTCACTGGCGGCAATGGCGGTGGAACCAGTCTTGGAGTTGGAGTCAATTACGGATTTGCCATTGGTGTCGTTGAGTGAATTTTTTAAAACAGAATCGAGAAAGGGTTTCTTAATTGAAGGAGGAGTTGTAGTGTTGGTGCAATCTGAGAGTGGCTTTCTCTTTCTTTTGGCTTCCATTTTTGTTGTGGATATATTCGCTCTTGTTCGTTTACAATAACGAGCAACAAATACTCGATTTTGTTTTTGCGTCGTATCGAGGAAGCCATTTGGGTTTGGCGGGAAAATCTGGTACTTCGTGGAGAGGTCTAGATATTACAAAGAGTTTGGGCCTAGATGTTTATTTGGGTTTCCAAAGTCCATTAAGTTTTAAGTCCGGCTCGAGTATTTTACACAGATAATGCTATTTCCGAGGATCAGGTCAAAAAGCCCCAACCGGAATGGTTCGGTTTGGTTCGGTAGCTTGGTTCTAGCAAAAATCAAACCGAATTGAACAGTACCCATCCATTATAGGGTATGCCACCACATACATTGGCACTCAGTTATGATCTTATTTGTGACAATGAATACACTTTTAGACACCTAAATCTTATTTGAATTGATTAATTAATTAATTTAAAATATGATAATCGATTTCATATTTTTATAAGATCTACAGCAAATATCAATTAAAACTGTTTATTTATTGATTATATAAACTTATTTTTTGTTAAGTGTCTCTTAGCTTTTTCTTAAGTTACTTTCACTTGCTAGTCAGTCGAATAATGAGCCTAACCATTAGCTACTAAAAAAGAAAAATTATTTGCTCATCATCTTTGACAACGTTTTATTTATGGAGTTAATTAAATTGAAAATAGAATAAATAACTTGCAGGTCATTGTAGCATAACCGTATGAACGCCACCTGTACTTAGCTTTTGCTTTAGAACATTGACCTTAAGAAAACATAAACAGTTCTTAAGAAAACATAAACAGTTCAATTAGCCGATTTTAAAAGATTAAACTTGGAAATCAGTAAACTTCGCGTATTCCCATCAAGGTAATCAATGGTTCCCATGGTTTTGTCCGCAGCATTTCATGTAATTTAATTAATTTGCTTATAACTTCACAAAAATTGTGCTAATCATCCACGTGCAAATACATGGATTCCAATATTTGGCCCGCTTATCTGAAAACCATTCATGTTTCGGATTAACGTGGTACTTCTTTGCAGTGAATTAGCAGTATTTTGAACTCGAAAAAAAAAAAAATTAAGCACCAATCCTTATATCCATTTTGGCCTTAAAACGTGATCTGCTAATTGTTATTAATTGTTAATCAACATTATCCGAATGATTAGACTCATGCCCATTCGTCATAATTTAACAATCTAATTTAATTAGACGACAGAACATTGTTTAGCCGTAATTTTAACAGTCTATTGTAACTGGCCACCATGCAGAGTTGTTAATCATCGTATACTTGAAAATAAATATAATTAATTTAATATAAACGTTCATTAAACCATCTTGATTTATGAACATTATGTGGCTCCTGGAATATAACATCCTGGACTAAAAAACCCAGTGGATTGCAATAACTGGCATGTGGGCGCACATTATTCGGCAAAAGCAGAGTCTCTGAAACGTGCAGCAGCACCGTAACAAGATCAAAATTCAAAACCAGGTTAGTGGAGCCTCAAGTTTAAGGCCAAATCCTGTGTCCCAAGAAAAAAGTGAAAGCCAAATCCGGGGGCCCCAAAAAGCCAAAAGCACTTATCTCAACGTCACTTTAATTAATCTCTTCATATCTATAAATACCAAACTTAATCGGCTTTGCTTTCCACTCTCACTCAAGTTTTTTCATTCAAGTTCTCAACAAAGAATTTCAAGAAGAAGAAATGGAGGCCATTCAATCCTGGGTTTCTGACCACAAGCTCACTAGCATTGGTAAGTTGTAATAACGTTCTTATATTTTAATTACTGCCAATCAAGTGATGATTAAGATCAGTTAATATGAGTGTATCTATGTTAATTTTACAGGAGCAGTATGGGCATCAGCAATTGGGGCATCATTGGCTTACACGAAAACCAGAACTCCTCTTAAGCCAAGCCTCAGGCTCATACATGCCAGGATGCACGCACAAGCTATAACATTGGCAGTGCTTTCTGGCGCAGCTGCTTATCACTACTATGAGAAGAGTGGCAGCTACAAAAAAGAAGAGAATGCTAGCTAATTTGTTAATTCTCCAAATCAAAATTGTACTCTGATTATCAATTCCGCATTGCCACCTTTTGCTTCATGTTATTGGCTGAGGTTCATTAATTTAGTTGCTTTAGTATTGATAATGATGATAAATATTGTAGCGGCGATGTGATATTAAAATGTGATCTTGTTTTGTCAAAGTAATTTTAGTTGTCAGTTCGCTGCAGAACCTCTTTGAACAGAGACAATTTTCCATTTCCCCTTAATACTTATAATCTTCATCATTCATTACACTATACAATTTTCATAATATCCGGTTTCTCCATAAACGTTAGATTTTTAAGTTGTTTTGTAGTTGAGATGAGTTTTACTCTGAAAATTCTGATCCCCTCGAGGTAATTGAGTATTACTAAAATATTAAAAAATAGAAAAATTATCAACTTCTCTTTTATTAAAATTAATATACATTATTTATCTCTTTTTCTGTTCATATTATTTAAAAAAATAATTAAAGGAAGAGAAAAACAAATGGGTCATCTCATTCATAATTTATCTTGAGAATATAAAATATATATTTATGTTTATTATAAGATAAAAAAGTTAAAAAATTTTATTATTATTTTTTTATTCGCATTAAAACACAGTTTAATTTATTTTTTTTAACACTTGAATTTTATTTCAATTTTTGTAATTTATATGTTTTATAATGAATATAAAGAGTATATTTAAAAATAAGAATAATAATAAAATAAAATTATGATGTTAGAAAGAAGTAGCATAAATTAATTCCTCTAAAAATAAGTGGTGAAATCTAACACTACTAGTAGAAACTGACAGCATCCCTAAAACCGATCCAAAGCAATGCATATGTCAACCCTTAAGCAACAGCACAAAGGCATTTTATTTTTACAGAGCTTTGTTGTTGGACTACCAAACTTGGAACATCTTACTAATAAATTTATACATGCTCCTTTAACAAACCCGAAGATTGATGACACATTTTCAACACGATAAGCCACAATGAGACAGGCTAGTCTGGCTTTAGGCACTATTATTAATCATAATATCATATTATGAAGCAAGATGGGTGTTATGATTAACTTATTATTTAATTAGTGTCAAGAAAGTGGTTGTAACATTAGGACGTGCTTGGCTTGAACATCTTTGCTGTTCAACAGTTGGAAAGTCCTTTTCTCGTTCCTAACTTTTTGATTCCTCTCAAAAGAAGTGCTTTTCTAATAAGCTGCTCCTTTAAACCTTACTCAAAAAGACATGCCCACCAATCACCAACTCCCCACCTTCCTTCCACTCACATCCTGCTCCTGCCTCTACCCCAAACAAAATTTTAGGTACGACGTGAAAGCTGGTTTGGTCATTTCAGTCAAAACAAAATATGCCTACTTACAATTTACGTGCATATGCAATCATGAAGTTCAATTTATCAAATTATTAAATAACTGATCATAGAATAAGATATAATAATGCCTAAGTATAACCAATTAAGGAAAAAATTTGAACACTATATATTGAGTTCCAACACAAGAAATAATTTATCATTTCCCTCTTCAACTTCATCTTCATCTTTCAGAATAGCTCAGGTAACACCAGCCACGGTAGCCAAAGGCAGAATATGGATTGCTCAATTTGCAGCTCAATGCCATTTTTGCTGAGGCCGCCGAGGAACACAATATGCGGGGCTTGCTATGAGGGAGCTAAAAGCATAATCACATTGATGAACAAGCTTGAAGGTGACAAAGGAACCGACAATATCGATACTAAAGCCAACAGTTCGCTTGTTTCTCCAGCAAATTCTTGTAAGGCAAGCTCTATTTTATTTCTTGTTCTTTCTATTCTTTTGTCCTGCCGTTAATTGTTAGCTGAATTTTGTAGGTGCCTGACGATCCAGAAATTTCTAGTTCTCGAGCTGTTACAAATCATACTACGATAATGATAATATAATAATAATCCTCATCCTAAGTTTATTTGTTTCTAAATACCTCCGAGAGTATTTCTAAGTAACCCAATTCTAACTAGCTCAATCATTAAGATGTCTCTATATCTACCCAGATATGTTTTAAAGCGACCCGGCTTATACAAACTAATACCCGCAGCCTTGGCGGCCTAAAGCAACCATGAGGTTTTATTAATTACACCCCAATTTTTTTTTTTTTAGTAATTATGGAAATAACATACTAAAAATCGAACACCCCCCTATTTAAAGAGGGGTCGATGACCGTGACCAAATTCTTTTTTATTGACCTTTCCCATAAAAAAAAAAAAACAGTGAAAGTGCCAAAACCCTAGACTTTTCAACTATTCAACAACAAATATGCCTCCCGAAAGAATGGTGATTGAAGCGGTAGGCCAATTGATTAATTTCTTTGCATGCTGCTCGATTTTATATCGTTTTTATTTTGCCATGAAATTATTTCATACTATATCATGTGATGGTGTATGTCTTTGTGTCTGCACGCTAAGATTTAGCGATTTAATGAAAATTTTTTATGTGTTCATATGGCAAGTTAGTTTTACTTATTATAATTGAATATTGATACGTGTTGATTCTTTTATTAGTACCATCATCAGCTTGGAGACTTACCAAAATGGTTGATTGGTCTGAATGACCAAAGAGTCGAGATGAATAAGAAAATTGCCTTCCTCAGTGGATTTGGTGCTGCATTCAGAGAACGAATTCACACTGATATACAACTCGTGCCCGGCGATAATGGGATTCCCTTGGCTACACACAAAGCCTTACTCGTAAGTATCTCTCTTTATTTTACATTATTTGTTCATATCTACAAAAATAATCAAGTAATTTTGCCTACCATTGATGAATAGCTGAACACATGACACAATTTTATAACTTAAAAAGTAATGAATTTGTTGATTATAACAATATCGCCTCTCATATCTTAAGTATCATTGAGCATCAATCATATTATAATTGTTCTTCGTGTATATACGAATTTTTGAAGCAAATGTCTATATTTTGGGTTAAATCTGTATTTGCTAAAACAGCATTGTTGTTATGTGTTGTATAGGCTGCAAGATCAGAAATATTTAAGAATATGCTCGAATCAGAAGATGGGTGCAAGGCTCCTCCGAGTGAGACTATTAAGCTCGCCGAGTTGAACCATGAAGAGCTTGAGTCTCTTTTAGATTTTCTCTACACCGGGAGCTTGCCTAGGGACAAGATGGAGAAGCATGTCTACTCATTATTTCTAGCAGCAGATAAGTATGCAATCCAGTACTTGCAGGAGTTTTGCGAGCGTCATATGCTGCTTAATTTGAACTCATCAACTGCTCTTGATGTGCTGGAAATCTCAGATGTTTGTTCAAATAAAACATTGAAGGATGCTGCGTTGAGCTTCATTGTCAAAAATATGGAGGAGATAGCTTTCTCCGGTAAATTTGAAGCCTTTGCACCCAAGAACCAGCATTTGTATGTGCAGATCACTAGGGCATTTTTGATGGATATCAAAAGCAAAAGAGTTACAGGAGTTTGATAAGAATGTTATATAGTCAATCAATTGTGTTAGAATTAAGGATTTGTGTAAAGCTATGCATTGATCAACGAAATAAATAATTTCTTTTGTCTTGTTAAGAAATACTTATATAATTGTCTCCTTGTCTCCTTGTAGATATGAAAGTGATTAGGATAATGAAATATTGTGTCTGAAGACCAGAAATGACGCCGACAGGAAATTCCTTGATGTCACCATTACTAAACACATAAATTAATAAACAATTCAATCAATAAGTAGGTTACTGCTATTAAGATTAAAAATTATTTTAGTGGGCATAAATATTGCCTTTTAATCTATTGTGGCAACATCCCATGCTTCCTGGAATTGGTTCCCATCTTCAGTAATTATAAAAGTTCTGTTCGTGGTCTTCATAATATTTTATCTTCTGATTGATTTAAATCAAAGAGAAAACAAAAGTTAATTTTTTATACTGTTCATATGTTGTTAGATTCATAATTGAAGTTAAGATCAATTAGCCGTATGATCAATGATAAAGATGATTTGGCTGAAAAAAAAATGAACTAATCAAGTTATAACTGCATTCATTGGGACACCAGAAATATTCCTTTCATGTTCACTTGATACATTTATTTTTTTGTTCAATGACTCTCCTGTGACAAAGGAACACCAAATTTGCTGAAGAGGAAGAGATACTTCCAAATCGAAAAATGATATATCACTACAACTCCATCTCACCCCATCCAAGCTAAATTTTATAGGTAATTTTTAATTAATTTAAAATTTGAAGCAAGTTTATTATTAGTTCAAATTTTATTTACTTTTATTTGGGGTTGAAATGGACTTTCTACTATTACTCTTTTTAATCTCAATAATCAAGCATGATCTTAACTTTCATCAATTAATTACCCTATAGCCCCAAATGGACCCCAATAATAGTATAGCCACTACAAAATTAGTTAACCATGTATATGAATTTAGAATTAATTTCAAATAGTTTGGAGAGCCATAACTAATTTGCTTGTTGGTCGAAGAAGTAACAATGATATATGACATTATATAGTATCATATGATTCATACTCATGCAGGTAAGCAAACATGGATCACAAGCGTACCTTATGATCTTTCACCCTCCATTTGTTTCTTGGCAAACATAGGAGTTGTTATAAGTACTTTCTGATACTTGTATTTGATTTGGATTTGAGAACTTCAATTCACATTTTTTATTAACACAAGAGCAATTTCTTTTGCTAATTAACAACATTGCCAACCTCGACAAGGCTCAATGTACAGCAAAAGAAATTATTTAATGGCAAAATTACACTTGTTCATTACTCTCACTCCAGTTCCTAATAACCTGCAATAAAGCTTGTTTCACCATATGTGCATCAATGGTCTCACCTTCTTCTTCATTCTGAAAAATTTAAAAACATTTTAGATTTAAATTAGTCTATTAAATATAAAACAACAAATATGCCATCACTGATATGCACTCTCTTACTTCTCCTCCAATTGCTTGTAAACTGAATGTGTCCGTACAAGAAACCCTAGCTTCCAGCACATTAAGCGCCAGCTCCTCAAAGGCTTCTAGTATTGATACAAGCAAGCCCGGACAACTCTTCTTTGAAAAAACGTTTATCATAAAGCCCTTTTCTAGGGTTTTTACGGTCACTTGCTGTAAAAATATTGAAAAAATCACTTTCATTAATACAATTTTTGCTAGATAAAATTCGCAATCTGAGAAAAATTAAGAATTGAGCTCACAATGGGCAGTGCATTTTGGTCACTCGACGTTTGACCATTTTCTATGTCTCGATTCAATCTTTCTACTTTCTGTTTTAGTTCTTCAATGTAATTTGACGCGTCCACTATGATTGATGTTTTGCTCAGCTGCCAGTACAACAAATTGAATAAGCAACATAATCAAATTTGATACTATTTAGAACCTAAAAATTGTACTCTTATAATCTCTCTCTGTTTTTCTTACCGAAGTCGTAGACATATATTTATGTATACTAATTAAACAAACGTTCAACAAGCAAAAAGAGCTGAATATATATTTTTTTAAGTCAATAGAGTACCGAAATGATAATACAAAATTTTCTTTTCAACAAAAAAACCTTGTCTATCTCTGGATTCTATGAGCACCTTTGTATTAAGTATTACTTCTCGTCAAATTCAATCGCATCTTGAATAATTCAAGAATAAAATTCACGAAGAACAAATTGGAAAAAGAACGGCGAGTAATTAACTAAGGATTTGCAATCGCGATACAAAAATGGCCAGTAAAGAAGTAATAAAGAGAAGAAAAATTTTATTCAATTGAGTACGTGTATGTATAAATATTCTATATGGTAATGAGTACTTATAAGAGAGTAAGCCAATAAAGTAAAGGCTTCAGAGAAGGACAGGGAATTTACAGCATGAGAGTTAGTAATTGAACGAAGAAGTTGCAGCTTCTCATGCAGTGCTGCTGCTTTCTTGTGCTCCCTAGAAACCATGGTGGTTAGTTTATGTGTATGTGTACGTAATTTGCTCAGCTTTCTCTCTACCTCTATCAACACAGCAAGCTCTGAGGAGGCTGTTGTTTATAGAGGGGATATGAGCTCTCAAATCTATATGATCCTCCTGTTTGCTTCGCACATGACTGCCTCAGTTTCTCCACAACAAATAAATAATATACATTGTTCATATCTCAACTTACAAGATTGCCCTTCAGGTTTATTTCTTTATGAAATTCCATGGAATTCTGAGGCAGTAATTAATAGTTACCGTGCGAGAAAATGACTAACATCCCCCCCTTGTTTGGCCCAAAATTATCCATTTTCCCCCTCATGTTTTAAAACTCACCAGAACTCTTATAATGTTTAAACTATTAACCGTATTTTTTTTTCTTCTTCAAAATTTAGTATCAAAGACTATTATTTTTAAATTAGATTTGTATATTATAGAACGATTAAATTGTTCTTCATAGAGTATCTATATCAAACAATTTAATAACATTACATTGTTAAAATGAGTACTTTCGGCGACTTGTAAAATATGAGGGATAAAATGATTAATTTAGTCTAATAAGAAATCTTTCTTAACCATTTTTTCAAGTAGTCTTTATGATTTATAATAAAATAATAATAATAATATTGCTCAAATATATTTTAAACTAAACATCTTTAAAAATATTCTTCATGTATTTTTTTTTTATATTTTCACGATAACTTTATTATTGGTATTTGTCTCAGTTTGGCATAAAATATTTGTTTATATTATTATATCGACAAAAAAAATAAATAAGTTCTGCCGTCCAATTTTAGATACAGAAATGCAGTTGGTTTTTTCTCATCATAACTATCTTTGCTTAACCTCGCATTATTTCCCATAATAAACAATAGTTTTACTGTTATCAAACAATATTTCTAGATCTTTTAACTCAAATATCAAATCAATCAAAATCATTGTGTGTGTGCGCGCGTGTAAGAGGTATATGTAAAAGGTATATAAATCGAGAAAATTAGGATGCTTTCTAAGTCATTTAATCTTTACATAATTGATTGTCATAATTGTCATCTTGTTGGAGAGGAAACAATTATTAAAAAGAGAGAGAGAGAGAGAGAGAGAGAGCCAAATGGGCAATTTGGGAAAATGAATACGAGAATGTATGAATAGTTAACGAGGGAAAGGGGATTGGGGGAATGATGAGCTCGTGATGGAGCGGAGAGCAAAAATTGGCTGGACATCGAAACAAGTGAAGAAGCAACCAAATAGATTTTTAGTTTGCGAATTGTAATTTTTGAATGCCTCCAAACAATTCTCACGGGGGCTTTTTTAGAGGCTCAGACTCCTCCACTCTCACCAGCCGTCACCTTTTGTCCTTCTCTCAATCTCTCTCCACACGTGCCTTAATTTCTACATTACTTTCTCATCACTAATCACTCTTCATCTAATGATCATTTGAAAATTGATATAATTTTTTCCTTGGAAATTGAGATATGTGAATTCAACAAGTAATTTTGTTTGTATCGGGTTTTAGATTTTTCTTTTTCTGGCCTGATTATTAAGTTAAACTATAATACGGCTCAAACTCTTCTAATACTCTCAATTACTTGAAAAGTGAATTGAATCCACTTTCTTGAAAGTGAAAAGCATACTATCTGAATAGTGAATCACTTGAAGACCATGATTATAATCAATTGAAAACTTTCTGGTCAAATATATACGATTAAACTCAAGATAATTATGAACTATGACATTTATGTTATGACATTTATGCGAGACGACTTTAAGTATATATAAATTAGACGGTAATTTAGAATTTTATATTTAAGAAATTATATATTTTTATATTTATGTAATAATACTTGATTTAATGAATTTTTAAGTTTTATATTATAAGAAAATCAATTTTTTGGACATTTCTCTAGTTAAGAACTATCCTCCAATCAATATTTTTTTCTACAAATTTTATATTTAATAACCTTAATGTTAAATTATTATAATTAATAATATTGTTTAACTGTTAATTCATTTATAATTAGTTTTTTCAAGAAAGAAGTTAAATTTTTTTAATCTTTACAGCTTTCTTAAAAAGACTTAATCAACATGAAAAAAATTTATTGTGCTTCTTTATAAAGACAATTATTACATTTATATTAGCTCACTTTTAAAGTAAAAAAAAATCTAGAAATAACTGTCTAAATGAAGTAAAAACAGATATTTTCTTGACTATTTTCTTTTTTAAAAGTTTTAGTATCTTGTTGATTTAATTCAAGATATAGTGCAAATTAATAGTGTTTTGAGCTCTTTTATATTTTTTTAAGCTCCAGTTGCTGAATGTAAGGAGGTCTTATAAAAAATTTTACTATAGATGCAATATTCTAGAACTAGCCCTGATTTATATATGACAATAAAAGCATGGACATTAATTAATTTGTGAAATTCTGTAAGTATCACGGTTCTTATCATGTTTCATGGTTTAAATACGAAATTCCATTTATTTTGTTTAAAAATTTAAAAAAAAATTGAGGACAAACATTTTGCACTTGTACATGCATTGCATGGACCAACAATGCATTGCTTTCGATTTCACTCTCTAAATACAAGCTGGTTAAAGAGGATCTGCAAATTGCATGTCATTGGTCCAAGAACTCAAATGAGTTCACATGCATATGCAACAATTGGCCATGACTAAACCACTTGTCTCTCTCAATCGTTGTACCCCAAAGAACTTCACGAATGCATTGAAATTGATGAGATGTATAGCATCCATATATATAAATAGCTAGGAAGAAATTATAACATCAAAGGAACCAAATTAATGAATCGGTATAATTCGAAAATTAAAACTGATGCATGCAGAGAGTGTTTTGGGAGCTAGTATGGATCTCTGAAGAAGTTGTCACGAGATATGTTATGAACAAAAATGTAAAAAGATGATCAGAGGCTGAAATGTAAGTTTTGAGTTGGCTCCTTGCTTCCAGCATTGTCTCCATTACACAATGACAAATTACGTACCCCCTTATTCACATGTGAACATTAATCATTACAACAAAACAATACTCTCCATACGCTAACTCTGCTCCAACCCCTTGTCTCTTGCTTTTCCGGCTTTCCCATAAATTCATCCGTTTCCTTGGGTTTAAGGCTTTAAGCTTCAACCGCCTACTTGCTTAATCTTTCTTGATTTCTTTGTCTCTCTATATTACAATATTCTGTGGAAAATTGTGCTCCTCGATTTCAGTTTTGTTGGTTTTCCTTCAAGCTATACAGGCGTGTTATCCATCAATACATGAAATGAGAGTCACTCTCTAATGCAGATGCCTACGCGTTTTAAAATATATATATATAAATTTAAGCTTAAAAATAGGGTTTAACTACAATGTATTGTTAAATTAATTAGTATTTATTACTGGACAAACTACAAATCACTTATAAGATTTTTGCAGGATGCATACAAGTTGACAAATTCTAGTTTAAATTGCTTTGATTTCTTGTTCAGGGTTATGTGTATATGAAGCTTACTGAGTTTTTGCAGTTTTATCTCTGGCATTATGTATACAAGTTGTGATAAAACGTCGAACCACATAATTCAAAATTTGACAAATAACACTACTGAAGTTGAACATTTTTGTCGAAAGAGCGTGATTGGATGCTTATCGATATGATGATACAACGAAAAAGGTGAGAAAAATACAAATTAAACAGATAAGCAATTGTTTGTCTTCACACTTGTGGAGGCTGGCCATTTCGGATTTCCTTTCATTGGCTAGCTAGCTATATACAGTCTCCATATTAATCAACCAGCTACCAACATATAAATCTTCCTTTTTTTTTTTTTTTAAACAAACCAATCATGGAGACATTCCAGTTGTTTAACGGTAAGAATTTAAGTTAATTACTAAATTACATGCTGGAATTCATTTTATTGTTGAACGTAACAAGCTTTTATGCAGTTCCAATGATAGAAACTGTCCCGATGGAATTAAAAAAAAATCTAGATTTTAAGAAGTTGCAGATTTGGAGATAAACAGCACTATCTAGCTATAATACAATGTTAATTAATTTTTAGCAAGACAACGGGTCTGTCAATACCTTTCATAGTATTAAGTTATAGCTAAATATTGTTGTACGTAAATATACTTTTGAAAATGTTTGGACATAGAGGACATGTAAATATATCCATTTAGATTTGGTTTTCGAAGATAAGTTACAATTTGTCTCTTTTTTAATTAACCACCAAGTATCAGTTACAAACTCGCATTATTCCCATTATTATATAGTGCATATATTCTTTGATTACATAGAATTGATATTCGTAAGAAGAAGCTTGAAATAATTTTACTTAATCTGGTTAGGTGTTAATAAATAGGGTGAGGTGAAGATATATTTGACATAGAAAATTATTCTCTTTCCTAACTTTTAACAAAAGAAATTTGCATAACAAACACTGTGAAGTGAAAATTACTATTCAAGACAATACTATTTGAATAAGTAAAATAAAATATACTCATAAACCCAACTAACTCACTCACTACGGAAACCCTAATTGTTAAATCCATCCATCATAGTTCTTAAATTTTCAAATTTTGATAATTGGTCTAGTGAGAAACTGATTATAGAAAGGGTATACTTAGGTTCATATAGCCCCACCTTAACATATAATCAAACAATTAATTGATGTTCTTGAGGAATAGTTGGTTGCAAGAAAGTTGGAGAATGAGAAGATTCTTTTAGGATTTGGTTGTGTTCTCATTCACATGTTTAATTACAGTATTATAGGAAATGTTTGTAGAACAAAACTCAAGCACCTCTATAAGCCCGAAGGACGATCGCTAGAGTAATTAGAACCTTGTGAAAGCATTTTTATGCATGGAAACAACATTATTAATTAAAAATTAAAAGTTAATACTCTATTAGTCTGCTTATTAATATGGCCAACTATTTGCTACGCTGTACTCGTCTTTGACTCATTGTATCTACTCATCCATTATTATTCTATTTGTGTATCATATATCATGCATGTGACAAAATAAAACAAAATACAAAACAAAATAGCATCAAAACAATTAGAAATTTGTATATTTTAGTGCCCAATCATGCAACCAAAAAGTATTTCTGAAATCAGAAATGATGCTCGTGACATTCCTTATCACTTTTAATTTTTGAAAGATTTTACTATATGACAAGTGATCAAGTACAATTCTACATTGTGCGAAACAGAAATTTTCAAATTTATTGGCCTCTTTTAAATTCAACACCTACCAGACTAATTAAGTTTATAGTTTGTCTATGCTATAGACTAATTTTTATTTTATTTTTTTACATAATATAAATTATCTTATTGTAGAGAGATATAATATTATATTTAATTTTATAGGGTTCTTGGGACTGGCTAGGTTTATAAACCCACGTGACTTGGGTACTCCGGGAAAGTACATTCACATGCAAATGTGACAATGGAAAACAAAGTTTATAAATCTGTAAAGTTGAGTGATAGGGGCCTTTGTTGTTGTTGTACGCAGAGGCAGAGAGAAAGAGAATTAATTCTTGTTGGCGATATATATAAACGAATCTACAAGGATAAAATAAAGTATAAATAACAGAGAGAAAAGGAATTTGAATATTTGTGTACATATAGGAACAAGATATGCATGTATGAAATAATTGGTTAGTATGAATATGTTATTATTATTAGTAGTAATCAAATTAATTATACATATGGTGTTTTAATAGTTGGAAGTAAAAATCCAAAGAGCGGTCACTTTCATTTGAAGCAAAGACTCATATATTAGTTATATGGAATAAAAGGGTCACTTTCGTTAATTGGTCGTGAGACTCCTTGAATTCTTATATATATATATAATCCCTGCAAATTGCTTTTGTTGTTATAAGCTACAAAGCCTATTAAGCACACGAAGAAGCTTTTACACTCTTGATGAATCATAGACAGCTATGCCACTTTGTCTTTTCATAGACAGCTATGGATGATTAATTTACTTCTTACTGTTGCAAGCAGAGCTATAACGCAGCGGAAGTTTCATCTTTTAATATTTTGTTAATTCTTAAGAATATTTGAATAAAAAGTAAATTAAATTTATGTTAATTCTAAGAATACCTACACATGTAGCATGCTAAAGTTCATTGATTCCACGCAATACGAAGAAATAATTAGAATAGAACTCAAACTAAGAGTTTATTTTTAAAAATAATCCATAATTAATATGCAAGGCTCACTCTATAAAAAAATAATTATTATTTATACTAATTATAGCTTATCTTAATTTAACTAAAAATCCTATTTTAATAAGACTCGTACCTAAATTAGAAATGCAACTCAAATAAATTATGCCTAAACAACAAAACTCTAAATAGGAAATCAAATTAAAATAGAAGACAAAATAACTAAAATATTCTTAAATATTATACATTTCAATCTAATTAGTATTTATTTCAATTTCTTGCTCTACATCTAGTTAGAATACTCGTGATCATAAATCTATTGAGTTGAGTAAAATTGTTAAAATGTAGCTCAAAGAATTTGCATTTGCAAGTGGCGTGTGTGTGTGTGGCTAGTTACTTCTGTGACATCTGGAGAGTTACCTTCACTTATAAAATGGAAAGACCCAAAACGATTTCCGAGTGAGTTGCCAATCATTCAATCCTAAAATTCATTAGAATTTTTTTTCTAAATTATTCCATTAATTATAAGATCATTAGATTCGTAATGTAACTTCTTACAAAAGACATTGCCACTTTCACCCAGAATTTTATTTAACTTCCATCACTTACCACCTGCTTACAATTATCGCGAATATCCCACCCCTTTGGCGTTAAACTAAACTATAAAGCCATAAAAAAAATGACAATTTTTGAAAAACTGTGAAGGTGTATGTTGTAAGTGATAACAACTTAAAATATTTAGGAGGAAAGTGACAATTTCTCTTAAATTTTTTTTTTTTAATCTTTTGATCAAACCATTCTCTTCAAAACTTGAAGCCATTTCAAACTCACTTAAATTTTGACCAAATGATCGAAGAGAACTTATAGTTTGATACATAGTAAACATTTCTCTTAACTGTTAACGTGATGAGAGCCGGTTGGCTAGGAATGAGATGCAATCTATCTAGTGGCATCTATTGAACGTGTACCAAAATGTTTTAGCAAGTGATTGTGACAACAAAAAGCCTGAACAATTTGGTCACGGGACGGTTTTAGCTATCGAACACAACACAAATTCAATCACAAGAAACATCACGAAATTAAAATAATATTTGAGCAGAATACAAACGTTCATGTATGTAAGTGCAAAGGACACAAATGCAAGGCTTGTCCCTTTTTCCAAACAAGCAAAATATATCCACCAGAGCCCATTTCAGTATGCGTCTCTTTGTTGACTTTCGGATAGTATTCGAAAGGCAGAGATTGTTGCGTTTTTGATTCGATGTTTCAATTTCCTGTTTAATTTGGTTGGGACCTGAAAGTTTTTTGGGGGTGTTTTATTAGAATTTCGAAAGCAACTTTTCTCCAATTTGTGAAAAAAAGTCGTTGGATTTTTCTTGTATATGAGGCCATAATGAGACACCAAATAACATGAAATCTCGGAAGACGGTGAACGAAAGTGTTGGCTAACCGATTCCTGGCAAGAGATTGTGTGTAATCTGACAATATATGTGTGTAATTTACCCATGTTAGCACTAGATTTTTTTCAATTATGTAGACGTAACTCACAGTAAATCCAAAAGTATTACTTAAAGTCTCCCATTTATTTCGCATACATTTTCTTTTTTATATTGAGTAACTATTTTTCTGTTGTTATAAATTACATTAACAGGTGTCATAAGTTTTTTAACAGTTTAATCACAATATCATTGTTTAGATATTTACCGCTGTTAAATGGTAATTCAAATTATAAGATCAGATTAGGTATGATTGTGGGTTCTTGTGGTCGGATCCTTCAGAAATTGAATTATATGATTCGCATAGAAAAGTGAACATGTGTTGAATTTACGTGAGAAATTAAACAAAGTGAAACAAATATTAAAAAACATTAAAGCATTGCAATTATTATTATTTTTTCGTCAGGGCCTCTTTTTGCATTTAACATTGATTGAGAAATAATCTCGAGTTTAACATATAACATTTGAGATAATTATCAAATTGGTCTCCACACATTTTACTATATTAATTGTTTATGTTATTATTTCACATTCACATACCACCTTTTTTAATAAATATCATATTTCACTGTATCAGTTGTATGTAAGATAGATTTTTTTCTCAATGAAATAGATATCCCCTTCTTCCAACCAAAGATTTAGGTTATGTTCATTATCTTAGCATTGATCATTAAGACTAGTACCAGTAATTTTTTACTATAATAATTATAATATAAAATTAGGAAAAAAAACCATTTTCATGTTCCTTACTTTTATGTAGCTCAAATAAATTTTTTATGTTGTTGCTTCACATTCAATTGGTGCTTATTGCTTAGTGTTGTTTTATGAATATCACACAAATATATGTTAGGGATGGCAAAAAAAATTCAAATTCTTATTGGGTTTTGGGGTCCATATTGATCAGGAGAGAATTGGTTTATATCTTTAGGATTAATTTTAAGAGCAAGGATTCTGGATTGAAATTGATCTCAATTGTTAATTCGAGATCGGATTGGCATTTATCTTGAGATTCTACAGGATCCCAATTCTCCCAATTATTTTAGCTGACTATATTTCAACATTATTAATTGCATATTATGTAATTATCAATGTATAATATTCTCCGTGTTTTCAAACCTATTGGAGATGTTTCTTCTGATGTTAATGGAAACATAAATATTTTAATACATGACAATTATAAACTAAATCTTCTTAAATACGTTAATGGAAATAAAAATGTTAATTTAGTGTAGTGGCGAAACTGGCAATAATTTTTGGGGGGACTTTTTTAATTTAATTTACTTTTCAAAATGTTTGTTTTGTACAAATGATATTATGGAAATACGACACATAAGCCAAAAGAATAATAATAATAACAACAACAATAATAATAAATAAAAATAAGGTATAATGTAAATAGAAAGAAATATTATTGAAATTATATCCTGTGATTCTTCAAAAATGAAAACTCATAAATTATCAAATTCGAATAGAAATTGTTTTCACTTTCTTTCTAATATAGACAATCATACAATATGAGAGAAACTCATTCTCTATCTTATTTCAATTTGTTGTCTATTAATTTCATGATAGAAAATGCTCTCTCTATTGTTGCTGTTGAAACATGAAAGAGTAATACTAAACGAAATAATCTATCAAACAAGAATAAATATGTATTTCAGTTTTGTCAACTAGGAAAATTGGATTGATAAGTTGTGGTGACTTACATTTTTTATTTTATTTTTATTTTTTTAAAAAAATCAATAATACTAATTTTCTAATTCATTTAAAAAAAATAGCTCGAGTTAGTCCACTACACACTTTGCCTCTTGTTTAGTGATACATTTTGGAATAATTGGGACAGGATGAGATTTTAAACAGTTCAAAATTTAATATTAATTCTGATCCCAAATATAAAAAAGGATGAGATTAGTCCACACTTATGCAATTGAAATGAAAGTGGGATTATCAAATCTCAAACCACCACGAATCATTGCCTATCTCTAATGTATACCATATGAACTGGAATTAAAACTGTTAAGCTCAACTTTCTGTACGTTCATAATTACATAACTTGTTTTCTTCATCATAGCTAAGCAAATGATTTATCCTAGTCAACATTAATCAACTCAGACCGAAAAAATTGATAAACAGTACCAGAAGTTCCATTCTGAATCAGTAACTCTCTGCGGTGATATTTAATGAATTTTTGGCAAATCTAACTAGTAACTAAAACTTGGCTGCTAGGGAACTTCTAAACCTTTCTGAATCAGAAATTAAAATTGCAATTTTCCAAGCAACAATGCCGCAATCAACCAACTCAATATATATATATTGAAGTTTTGTCGTCTGGTAAATGATGATCCATTGATAGCTACTTATAACTAACGCAACATCTGAGGAAAAATAAATAAATAAGCATCTCCATGCCAAAAATTCACCCTTTTTTTGCAACTCACTATAAAGCTACGCCAATGTTAATTAACATGCAATAATTAAACAGACATGGGCAGCCCATTTGGCTATAGGCAATATATATTGCCATGGCTAATTTTGGGTGGCATTGCTTTGTTACAGGCCATGAATGGCACCCGTTTTATTTATGCAGCATGCTTCAAGCTAATACATAAATACTATGGTATCTCTAGAGTGCAACTCAACAATTTGATTGTGGCTTCTGAAAGTGGAAGGCTTTTGGAATCCATTTCAAATTTTGCATCAGAACACCTTCCCACTTGGATGATTTTGATAATTGGTTTGATGTTTGGATCAATTGGATATGGTGTACAATTCTTGTGCATAATATACCATGATGAATTTTCTTTCAATCTATCTTATCAGCAAATCTTATTGTTAAATTTTATCGCAGGAAATAGCATTTGTTGGATCAACACTTATTGTGAGTTAGTAGCCATTAGAAACTTCAAGCATAGTCATGAAGATGTTACAGCGCTAGCATCAAGCTATAGTGGGTTCAGTGGCAAGATTTACACTTGTTTTGTTGAAGGAATAGAAGGCAAGAAATTATTAGGTTCTTCAAATTCTAGTATTTTTTTCCTCTTATGTTGTGTCGCCCCAGCTATGATTGGGTTGGTTTTAGCAATGCTAAATTGTGTGCAAGTGACTGAATGTGAGGAAGCAAAAATGTTTCCATTTATGTTGGTGATTGCTATTGTAACAGGAGTATATGCCACAATTATTGAGCCTTATACACAATTGTCTCCGAAATTGAGAGTGGTGAGTCTTGTGCTGGTGGTAATGCTGCCTTTTGTTGTGGCATTGCTCATCACTGCAAACCAGCTTATATTAGAAAAATTATGGGGCGTAAAGGTGATGCCAGAGCCGGACAGATTTTGCCAGGGGCTCACGATAACTATTAAAGATGATAAAAGGGAAAGAGAGAGCAATGCTGATGGTGGGGACACAAACAATTTAGTGAAGACTGTAGATTTTTGGTTGTTCTATTTGATGAATATGTGTGGGACTACTCTGGGAATGGTGTATCTCAGCAACTTGGATATAATCTGCGAATTGAAAGGTTACCTTGAAGCTTCATTTCTAATGGCGACATCATCATTTGGCTTATTCTTTGGAAAGATCTTTTGTGTCATCTTCTCATGGTACACAAGGTTTGAACATCTCCAGCTGTAAACTTCAGTATATAACCAAAATTATGTCAATCTTGATAAACAAGTAATGATTCAGTAGGCAACCTAGTGCCGTCTCATGAATTCACAAGCCGTTATAAATCAGTAACACATGCTAGAGCTTGATGTGTTTAAATTTGATATAAAATTATTTGTGTCAGGGAAAAATCAATCAAATCCAAGGCAGCAACATCAGTGATGCTCATAATGATGCCCATGCCTTTGGCCTTCTTCTTGCTCATCGGCAACAGCAACATGTGTCTATACATAAGCACATGTATTATAGGAACTGGCACAGGAGCCATAAATGCCATCATTTCAGCCTCAACATCAGAATTCATTGGCTCATCTGTTTCATTTGCTCACCGAACAATTGTTCGTTCAAACGTTCCCATCGGAATTCTTCTTTTCGGATACTTGGCTGCTCACAGTTACCAAAGAGAAGGTGGTCATGATCGTAAAATATTCATGGGGGTTCTGAAATACCATCAGCTTATTTTTACCGTCTGGGGATCCGTTTGCTTCATTGGTACAATGCTTAGTTTTGTTTTGTATCTACGAATGGGGAGGAAACATTTACGGTGACTGTGAACAATGTGCTGTTTGTTTTATTCTTAAGTAACATCGCGTGGTGTTTGTCATTATATCTTTAAGCGACACGTCAGTGTTCCATGGCTCGTATCTATGATTTCGTGAGTTGAACACAAACATTTCCAGTGTAGTCAAGAGGATCTACATGATTTGATGTCATAATATTTTGGAAAGTTCATGTTCCTTCGTATAATTTGAAAACTTTTTTCGTAATTATGATGAAAGTGTTACACAGATATATCGACTACTCTTGGTCAAATCACACGAATACAGATCCACTGTAAGGAAACATTATAGAAAGCAAATGGCATAAATAACTCAAAACTGGGTCAACAAATGCAAAAACCGAAGTAATTATACATTTAAAGAAGAATAAAACATGAAGAACGGGCAAGCCTTCTGCATTCCTATATGCATCTCTCTCGTTTTCTGGTAAATAATTCAAGTTCAAAACCTTCTGGCAAGATATATCTTGACATCACGCATCGAAAGCTAAACCAGGAAGAGGATCTTTGCAAGGGAGAGCAGCTTTCTATTCCCTGTTCAAGCATATACATTTCAATGGCATAAGCACAATCACACATAAATCATATGCAAAATGAAAGAAATTCTCCAGTAGATATTCCATCTGTGGAAAATTATTTATTCCCGTTTTATAATAATAACATTGAATTAGTGTTTGAGAAAAAGTTAACTCCCAATATTCAACATTATAATTTTGATTTCAAGTAATCTACTGTCACCCTAATTAGCAATATAGCCACTAACAATAGAAAGGAAAAGCAGAATAAATGTGAAGAGTTCATCTAACCTTTTGCCCTTCACTGGGACAATCAATCCTCTCTTCTCTAGACTCTTAAACCGATCCTTTACAAGGGTGCAACAACCCTAATGGTGATTAACAAAAAAGACAATCAGTTCATATTCAACAACAAACAATAAGAAGAAATTTGATGACTAAATGGAAAACACCAAGAAAAGAAAAGGAAATTCAACATACCTTGAGCTTACGGAGGGACCCGGTTATTTCTTCAGATAGTAGGACTTGTGTAGGAGCTGGCTCAAATCTGAAACAAAATTGCCAATTAGTATACCTGCTATATAGAAAATTACAATCACAATTTTCAAGAAAAAATCAATTGAACATGTTCTTCTCTAGAAAGCATTTGATACTTTTCTTAAATACTGAAGCATCCTTTGATGTAGTCAACTGTTATCCTTGATCTTACACCAAACTTTTACTTTTTCTTGAGAAGTTACGGAACATCAGAGGCATTTTAACATGTGAAATATGGTGAAAAAAATGATATTTTACATTTGCTTCTATAAAAAATTATGCCCAAAATCAATAAGCAGAAACAGCAGAGGGAATATATCAAATATGCGGAACTTTTAATATTAAAAATGGGAAAGCAAAAAACATACTTGTGCTTTCCCAAGCGTGGTGGACGAACTTTTAGTCTTTCTTGCATAGCCACAACACGCCTTACATGTCTTTTTTGCTTCTCCTCATCCTCTTTCGTTATTTCTTCAATGATATTCGGCAAGCTGCAAATAGGAGAAGAAAGCAATTGTAAGAATATTCTTTGAATAAATACATGTTAGTAGAAGCACGAAAAACATCTTACCTATCAATTTGTTTAGCAAGCTCCTCCCTCTTTTTTGCTTCTGCTTCTTCTCTCTCCAGTTCCTTGCGTCTTTCTCTCTTATTCAATTCAACCCGGGTGACCTTCTTTGTTTTTCTAGATCTGCATCATGATATTGAAACAGAAGGATTTCTAATTATCTATAGATGGAAAAAAAATAATTAAATTATTGTGACAGCCATAACAAATCTAAGAAGCTTACCTGTTTTCATTTTCGGTATCTTGATTTTCACTCAAATTCTCCACATTTTCATCATCGCTTCCATTATCCACCTCAAGAAAGTACCTCTAACAGTAAAAAAGATAAGGTTAAGCTTATGGAAAATACTGTAAACTAATATAAAAAATGGTCCTCAGTGTTGTGCTTATTTCACTTGAGATGAACTCTCCAGAAAAATGGGCACATCAAAGACCGTAGGACTTTGACTTCTCTGAGACATATCGAATATAAACGCTAGTTTTTGGACGTTACACAATCGAAATCCTAGCATTCTAGGTAAATGATAAATTCACAGGGGAAAAACAACTCACATCTTCATCGTTAATCACTTCTCCTGGAACAGTAATTGGAACTGGTTCAGGACCCAACTCCTTTTGATAGACTTTCTGCATCTCTTCTGCCACAGCTTGAGCCAATGACTCCTGGATTGATGCAAAGGAACTAAAATAGTTACCATCTGGGTGAACAACAATGGCAGGAAACATATACAACAATCAAACATTAAGAACTTACCTGATGACTTTCGAATGTGGGATTGTACGAGCATCCTGGAGCCTCAACTTCCACAGCTGGAATAACTGAAGGTTTTGGGACCTAAAAATTTCCCTACTATCAACTAAGGCCCATCTCATAGCTTTAAACAAAGCATCTTAAAGCTCATTCAAACATTGTCATGTTGATTTATACAACTCCCAAAATTGGGAATCAGTTAGAGTTCACGGTAAAGATATGTTGTAACCAGATAAAAGAAAAGAGGCAGTGAATCCGCCCTGTCACATTGTAGAATAGATGCTGATGCACATGGTCAATCATGCCAGAGAATGTCATTTCTTTCTACACAGGCACCCAGAGGTGATTATGATTGCATTCAAAACTTCAAATAGTTAGTAATAATAGTTTACCTTTTTAGGGTTGTCTCCTTTGCCTTCATTTGCCCATATGTCAACCATGCCAGAAGCAGAGGCACCATCACTCTAAGATGATAAATCGAAAAAACACAAAATTGGTTTGAATTCAAATATCAAAAGACACTAGGATCCAACAATAATTGCTCACCTTCTGACCATCCCGAGTTTCCAACTTTTCTTTCACAACATCCTTAATCTCTTTCTTGGATTTCTTCTTCTGCTTAGACTTTGACGATGGCAATGCTTGAACAAAAGGATTCTTCTGCAGCACACTGTCACAGCGAAGTACCTTTTCCCTATGTTTCTCAATCTTCCGCTTCACCGAAAGATCTGCCATGACAAATCACCAAAAACTCAAGTGACAAAAATAAGCATAATCAACAAAACTGCAACAAAGCTTCAAACACATTGCCAACAGTTACGATTTAGAAAAATATATATATCTTTGTCCATTAACCTATAATTAGACCACATAATACAAATTGTGCGCCTTCCGCTAACAGTCCAAATGTACTTTTTTTTACAATCAAAAACTTTGCTCTCTAGCCAAAACAATCTATCGAAAGGATATAAATTCAGGTAAAGGTAAGGCGATTAAACTGAAATTTATCCTATCTCTATGTGAATTTTACGTTGGGCCCCCACTAATTGACAGCATTTATGTTCTGGCCTACTTGAGTTTGCTGCTTCCCCATTATAGCCCCCGCTTACCCAAAATCAAAGTTCAACGAAAATATACCTAGATGAGTCAAACTAGATAATGCTTGAAGCTTTGTCTAACCTTTGGAGTTGTCGACGTAGAAAAGGGAGTCGTTCGGAAGCTGAGAAAGAGAGCCGCCAGAGAGAGCGTCTCTATTTGATTGCTCAAAGAAATCTTCTATATCTTCTGTGCTTATGTTAGCTCTCCACGCTTTCTTTCCCTTCCTCGACCCTTTCGCTATCTTCCCCATCTCTTCTTTGCTTCCCTGTTTGTGGTGTCTGCGCCTACGCTGCCGCTGTTGCAAATGCCGAAGCAAAAAGAGAGAGAGGGGGGTTTTTGGTTTCACTTTGTTTATGTTATGAATTATTACTCTATTTGGGCTTGGGCCGGCTCGGGTTCTGCCTCGGATAGGCTTGCATTGGGCTCCATGACCAAGGGCGATTTGGTAACTTCGTTCGGGTTTCTTACTTCTCTCCGGGATGCTGGCGCTCGACCAGGATCGAAGAAGCTCCATTGAAATTTGAAAGTGAGCTTCGAAAGAGGTTGTCTTTCCATCATGCGCACGCTAGCATCCCAGCTCACCACTGTATCTAGTTGCCTTGCCTCAAGCTCAATTATATAATATGATTATTGTTTTTAAATGTTGTTTTATTTTTTATTTTTATATGCGATGCAGTATGTGCGTAGAAGAAGAGCTGGGAATGTGCAGTCTCGTAATTTCTCATCATACAATGGAAAAGGTGGTTTTTGTTTTCCTCTTTATGATATTTGATTGAGTAATGCTCTGAATCTTCACCATAGTGCCAGTTTGTGTTAATATGTTTTGCAACTTTTGTTATTTAGAAATAATTCTCGAAGAAACTATAGAGGGAAATGATTCTTATAATTCATTTTCGTGATTTTTATCATGTTGGTAGCATAGCAATTGA
Organism: Aegle marmelos; assembly: GCA_030449875.1. Classification (NCBI taxonomy): domain Eukaryota; kingdom Viridiplantae; phylum Streptophyta; class Magnoliopsida; order Sapindales; family Rutaceae; genus Aegle; species Aegle marmelos. The sequence continues at coordinate 25,036,331 of JASUUL010000143.1, forward strand.
ATTGATGAAATTTTGGAAATTTGAAGAAAATTACGAGAAAATCATTGATTTGTGTGTGTGTGTGTGTGTGTGCTACTTCCAGATGAGCTCGCCCTTGAACAGGATGCTGAAAGGAAAATAGGATGGTTACTGAAACTGTTGTTTGCTGGTACAGCGGCGGCTGTTGGTTATCAATTCTTCCCATACATGGGTACTTGGATAGTTTTTCTGAGTCAATTTTCGGCTGGCTTATGTCGTAGAGATCCTTAATGAAATTCTTATGATCTGCTGTTCCAGGGGATAACTTGATGCAACAGTCTGTGTCGCTTTTGAAAGTGAAGGATCCTTTGTTTAAAAGAATGGGAGCAGCTAGATTGACCCGTTTTGCAATAGATGGTAAATTTCTTTTCCTTTTCTTTTCTTTTTTCTTTTGGGGATAGTCACGGCTGGTAAATTTTTAGCTTCTATGCATTGTGATTGTGTAAGGCAAAGAGTTTGCCAGGCAGTGGTCCTCACTCCTAATTTGCTTGCTGATCACTGCAGCTTCTGAAAGAAATGATCCTTTGAACATGAGCTCTCAAAGTTCTTAGTCCCCGTGGCTATCTGTTGACTAGTTTGGCCTCTTTATTGCCTTTTAAGGATCTTGTTGCTTCTCCTAACTTGAGGATTCTAATTGTTGTCTGAGGTGAAGAGTTGTCTTGTCTATATCCTGTGTCATTGTGAGGCCCCATCTTGCAGTGTTTCATGAGCTCCTATTTGGTATGGATAACTCCAATTAGGTCACTTTATTTGTAGTTGGAGACTATCTGTGTGAGATTATGGCTAACTAATGATGTCACTGTTGAACTAGAGGCGTCAATTGAAGATTACTTGCCGATTGCTGCTCATATACAGATTTTGCTTTCCTCTTAATTGCAGATGAAAGGAGGATGAAAATAGTAGATATTGGTGGAGCTCAAGAGCTTGTAAATATGCTCGGAACTGCTAAAGATGACCGCACACGGAAAGAGGCCCTGAAGGCTCTTGCTGCCCTTTCACACTCAGGTTAGATATGTTTTCACTAAGATGCTTTCATGCATCAATCCTTTGATGCTTAAATTGTATCTCCTTTAAAAGTTACATCTCAACTACGATAGCTTCACAGCTATTGTTGTGAAGACTCTAATTAGAAGATTCTTTGTAACATTTTCCAATCTAGCCATTTAGGTTTGATCTAACTCTGCGAATATTCTAGACATATAATCTGCCCAACATTGCTCAGTGAAACTAAATTTCAATGTTACCATAGGTTTGTGTGTATTTGCATCTTATTGTGACATGTTGTCAATTCATGATGGAAACTTCACTACTCTAACCAAAAAAAAGCAGGATATCAGCAGAGATTGAAGAACTTTTCGTGGATGCCATTGTTAAGAAATCAGTTACCCATAAAACAAGGAAATTTTTAGATCCCTCTTGGTTCTTTAAATGACGAAGCCATGTTCATGTTATTAGAGAGTTGGACTTTCGAGTCATAAGACTAACTTATTGATTTCATCACTAAATTTGTAGAATTCTTTCAATGCTTGTCTTTTGAATCTGGTCTCTTTATATTATACATAAAATGCCGCAGATGAAGCTGCTGGAGCTTTACACCAGGCTGGGGCAATATCAGTTATAAAGTCTACTCCAGACTTGTTAGGTGATGCTGAGGTCGAGAAATACAAATCAAGCTTACTGAAGAGATTCCAAGACCTGAGATATGATATTCCTTCTTGAGATTGTTTATTTTGAACTCTTTGAACTATAAGTTTGAAACATAGTTTCGGCAGAAAGCATGTCTTAAGTTCATTAGTTGTATTTATTCCGATAGAACAAGAAAGTGCCTTGTATCTTTTTGTTCACTCTGATAAAATATTTGAGAATTTAATTTTTGCAGTGTTTCTAATTTTTTACGTTATTCCTGCATTAACACTGTTTCAGCCAAAACTTGCTGAAAGCAGATAGACTATATTATATATTTATACATGCAATGAAAATTCAGCAATGTACATAAAATCATAATGCAGACGATCAAACGTCTCAAATCTATTGACTTACCAGGAAATTGAGCACAGGATGACAAAAAACACGCGCACCCAGAAAGTAAGCTGAATCACTATGAAATTCCAAAAACCAAAACGAGAACAAAATAGGAAAAATTGAAAATGAAAGTATACATGCATCTGGCTCATTTATTGTTTAATTTACAACTCATACATAAAATCTCAATAGTGGACGGTTCATCGAGGAGAAAGCTCGGAGCCTAGCGATATTCTATTCAGTAGAAAGCAAATCTTTCTCCTCTTCAAACAAAAACGGGGATGGAATTGTACCTTCCCAACGATTTTAATGCGGAACTTCTAGCTTTAGATTTGTTGATTCGTCGCTCTTCTCACTACTCCTATAAAGTTTACAGAGGAGAAACTGTGATTGCTGAGGTACATAGTCTTCAAAACATTCATCTTCAAAACATTCATTTAACTTGGCTCATGCTCCACTAAAAGAATGTTTATGTAACGCAAAAAAAAAAAAAAAAAGAAAGAAGATCCATTATAGAATTTGGGTTTTTACTAGATTTTACGGAAGCCTTTTAATCCTTATTAGAAAGGAATATTAAGTTATTATTAAGGGTTAATTATAAGCTAGTTTTTGCAAAAAGGATTATTTCTCCAAAATCTCATTCTCTGTAAATTCATATTTTATTCCCTTTTTCATAACCTTAAAAACCTACAATATTCACATTTCTTCTCCTCTCTACTATTTATAATATATTCACTCAAATCCTAGGATTCAATTTTCGTATAAGAAAAAATCAAAGCAAACGGTAGGTATACTCTCCTTATTCCCTTTAAGATTTTTTAAAATTATCCTATCTAGGGTTTATTTTTGGCATAATTTTAGATTATTTTATATATAGATCTTGATGCATGATATAGGATGTGTTTAGAGTTTTAATTGATTAGGAATTTGGTTAATTAACCCTTGGCATAATAAGCATATGGGATGATTCTGGACAGCATGATATCTCAATTTTTAATCTTATATTTTGTGAACGAAATTTTCTTAGAAATTGATATATCTGGAAACTAGACATGTAGGGTTTCTGGAATAATTTTATTTCATTAAATTTGAGTTCGTTTTCAATTTTAAATGAATTTTCGAAATAGAACCACTGTACTGAAAAAACTGCGATTCTAACATTACGATTAGATTCAAGAAATTATTTTTATCATCAAATGAACTCAGAACATTATGAAATTTTATATAGACGTTAATAAACGTGTCTAGTATCTTCCGTTTTAATTTCATAATTTTCTGATTAGTATTTTATTTTATAAAATTCTCGGAACCTATTCTGTTTGGTTAAGATTATGCAAAGACAGTTTCGAACTTATTGAGAAATAAATAGTTTTGAAAATATTTTTGATCATGGATTCTTTTGAATTTTATATTAAGAATTAAAATTTTGAGAATTAGACTTATACGGATATGAAGTAAAAAATCAGATTCCTAAAATAAGTTATTGATAGTCATACTTGGTATTTGTTTAAGGTGTTTGAGGCTCTTAAAAGCTTAAAGATTATTAATTCGAATTCTGTTATCGAGGTAAGTAAATTCATTCCTAATTTACTGTATATGTTTAAGTATTTTAATATTATTATAAGAATTTTTATATTATTTAGAAATTAAAGTATTTTTGTAGTAAAAATCAGTTTATGAAAATGTTTCCAAATATGAATTTTTTTAATAAAATATTTTATAAATGTCTTTAAATATGTAAATTATTTTGGTGATATGACTTCTTATTATGATTTTATCTGTAAATCAATTTGTAAGCCTAAATTATTTTTATGGACTTTTCTGAATCTGATAGGAATATTTGGTACTCATGTGTGATATCAGTTATTGACGATTTATAAGATTCTTAATGTTTTGGCTCATTATCTATGTCATTTTGATTATGATTCTGATCGTAATATATGATATATTTATCTGGACCAGTACTAGGTATGTGTTCTGAATGTGCACAAAATATTTTGATTTTAATTCTATCTTGACACGGTCATCGGGACTATAGGTGATACTATGTGACATGAGCTAACTTTTCATTTTCTGTATAAGGGAATATGATTTGTCTTCATAAGAAATTCTGTTTTTGATATTTTGAATTCTTACGAATTTACGTTAACTAATTGAAATATATTATTTCATCATGATATATAGTTTTTATGAAATTTGTGGATTTAGTAAATGTTTTGCTCAAAGAAAGCTTGTAATATTTTTAGATTTCGATAGACTTAATGTGTTAGGAATGATCTTACTTACCGAGTTGACGGCTCACCCCTCACATTACTTTTTTACAGATTAAGTTTCATTAAGAAAGATACCTAGATTTGAAGTTAGAAATTTTTATTTTTGATCGTTATTTAAATAAAAAGAATAATAAATTCATGTTTCTTTTTAATTTATTTCGATCATAAACTTGTAATTTAAATTTTGAGACTTGTTATTTTTATCTTTAAGAAATCATTTAATATTGAATGTATGAACTGAGAAATTATTCTTATAAAAATTAAATATTTTAATTTAAAATTTTATAAATAAAAATTATATTTTATGAGTAATTTATTTCTCTCACGTGTTTAATTTGGAGTGTTATAATTTCTGCTATATAAAAGTACAAAATCAACGTGTGCTCTGCAGGTAAATCATAACTCCACGTGGAACTCTTGGAAAGGTAAGGAAGATTTCATGGTTAATGTTTATCCGGACATTGATAATGCTTTCGTGGCGGCATTTCTAGTAATCCACAGTGAAAATGTCTTGTATTGGTGTCATATCTATGTATAAAGGCTGTTCATTTCAAGTAAAATCTTCAGTAAGGTTTCACACGAAGCCAATCATGTAATATCTTCTTTGAAAATTATCAATTCATGAAGCATCATTTATAGGTTTCATTCAGAAGCAAAAGAAGAAAAGCAGAATCATTTGCTAAAAGAATTCATAGCAGGAAATCGCACTCTTTAACTCCCTTAATGTGTTTGATAAACTACATGTGATCAAAAGAACTTCGGATCCTCAAGAAAAAGAATACAAAAAGAAGAAAAAAAATATAACACATTTACTACAGAAAAGAGTAAAAATCAGGAAAAAAAACCTAGGATTTGTTTGTAATCGAACTATATATATTTGTGGAAATTGCTATTGTGCTAGTGCCTACAGCTAGAACTATCATCAGTGTTGCGATGATCCGATCCTTTGTTGTTGATATGCCATGAACATCCCTGTAAGTGAGAAGTAGAAACAACGGAAGGAATTAGGTTGAGATTGAGCAGAAACATCGGTAAACCATAGGTGAGAATGGACATGTCTTGCAGGAAAAATGAGGTACCTTATAACAATGACACCTGGGAAAATGAAAGCGAGGCAGACAGCAGAAGTCGATCCTAGGAACTGAAAGAAGTACCATATGTCCGGGATCATTATGGCTGCTGTATAAGAGAATACTAGAAGCAGAAATGTTATGGACAAAAATCTTTTGTCGTCCTTTGCCAGAAGAGGTTTCTGGAAGAAAAGCAGCTCATCGATGTTAGCCCTCAGAGAAAAGTTCAACATAGGGAACACAAGCATGAGGTGAAGCGCATAGCTTAACCGAACAAGGTCATTGAGTAATGAACTAATTGCTGAACCAGAGCTTTGATCGAAATTTATAAGGATGTCAGACATGATTGACTCCCCAAACAGAAGGTACCCAAACAGGCCTACGGAAAAGTAGATGGCTGCACATAGTACTAATGAAATTCTCACTGCTTTGATCATGTCAGAAGGCTTGTCAAGCTCAAAGCCTATTGGATGAACTGTAGAAAACCACCCCAAAAAAAAAAAAAAAAGGACACACTGCCAATTTTAGAATACACAAAAGAATGAAGAAATTCTGAGTAACTTGTATGAATTGTTCTCACCATTAAAATGAAAAGTGAAAGCCGTAACAATAACCGGAACAGCAGTGAAAAGATCGAAAAATGACACACGGTTGCCCAACTGCGGCAGCAGTTTTGGGGTTTTCGATTTGCCCTCCCAGACCGCACATATTGCCATAACTGAGCACATAGCAACAAACACCACGGCTAGCAGCACAGAAATTGCAGAACTGAAACGCAATGAGTCTGGAAATAAGGCAAATGTAACAAAGTAAGCAAGAAGTTTAAACGTTCAAGGCAAATTTATCAGATGCAGCATAATTTTGAAGGCTTCATTTCATCAAAGGTACTAACCCACACGCCTGAATAATGCTAATGGCAGCATCACAAACACCATAATGAACAGAAGAGCGAAAACTCGCGTATTCCACCAATGAAAGCCGAACCATTCTTGTAACACACCCAGATGAACCGATCCTTCGGGCTGCTTGCCACACAGAACATCACCTGATGATCAACCAAAAAGAATTAACCAAGATCTACCATTTATCAATCATCCATCCTCAGCTCTTCAAGACAAAGAGTCAAAGGCTTACCAATAATAATCAAAAATATGATCAAGCATCCAAGGTTAGTGATCATGACACATAGTTGAACTGCAACTGATCCTGCACGTCCAAATGACTCTCTCATGACACCAGCATACGTAGACGTCTCACCGGCACGTGTATATCTCATCAGAACTTCCACAGAGATGTCAGTTAGCCAGGCAATGATCACGATCAGCGCAAAAGCTGGTATTACGCCCAGGACCTTAATGGTGGCCGGAATTGACATGATCCCAGCTCCAATAATGCTAGTTGCAACATTGAACACGGCACCAGATACCGATGGCCGCTTTTCCGTCTTGCTGTTCGGCAGCAGCGGTGCTTGTAATCCAGCAGCCGGCGACATCTGTACCGCGTGTTTTCCGGCTAGAGGGTGGTATTTGGTTAGGTTGTCTTGCTATGCATAATTAGACAATTAATGTGACTATATAATAAGCCAAGGTGTATGACTGCTTGTTAAATGGCCAAAATGTCATCAGTAAAGTATGATGTGATTAATTTTAAGCCGAGATAAATGAAGGGCAAGATTGGATTTAGACAAAAAAACGATTCACTGGCCTCTGTTTATTCATGGCAATGGGACAGCTTGGCCTGCATAGGAATTACTGACGAATGTACATGGACTTGAAGTTGAAAACTGGCATGTACTTGGACGCAAAAGCAGGAAATGTCATGCGTTTCAGGTGGCGACGGAGACATTAGCTTTAGTTATTCAAAGTTCGAACAGGTGATTAGTTTGAAATAGAGGGCTTTTATGTAAAAGCACTCTAGAAGCAATTATTATGGGAATAGTACAATTATGAGGAGGGTGACGTGAGGGAGCCCACAGGGTGGGACTACCGGACGGTGTATGTGATCCGTTTGACCTTCATCTTCTTCCAATACCACAAGCTTCCCAGCAAGTTTTTGACCAACGAAAAATGACGGAAAAAAATAAAAAAAAAATGTCCGTTGTTCTTGATTTTGATGACTGTCATTAAAAGCTGCTCATTCTTCATGATTATGCAGATCACCGTGATGGCGGGGGCGCGCGACAGAGAAATTATTAAGCTCCTATGATAAAAAAGCAGTGTAGTTGATGCAAAATTTTTAAAATACTCAAATCTTGTCATGCACAGCACAAGAGAACTCACCAGTACAGGTGACAAAACGAATAAAAAAATTGAATTCAAATTAAATCATAAACGAGTTAAGTTAAAATTTTATTTATTTGAATTGAATTTATTTAATAAATTAATCGAAAGGTTAGTTTTCGGATTCATTTATTTAATAGAATTAATAGACGAATCAAATCAAATTTGGATTCATTTATTATACTTACAAATTCATAACCAATGGAATCAAATCTGAATTTATTTACAAGTTGTTTAAAAAAATATAATTAATAAACAAAATTAATCAAAATGAAATACAAAAAAGTCATAAAATTTAATATCTTATAAAATACAAATAATTCAAATTATATTTTAAAATTAAAATTCCTAAAATTATGATATTGAATTTTAAATTAAAACTTTTTTAAATAAATTTAAGGAGAAAAAGTAATTTAATTAAACTTATAATAAATAAATTTTAAATAAATAGATGATATTCAATTTATTTATTAAACGAAACATAAATAAATTAATTAGTTAATATCTTTAAATCTGGATTTAATTAATTTAATTAGAGAATCAAATCAAATCATATTCATTCATTTATTAAATAAATTAATTTTTTTAAATACGAACTCATTTAATTTATATCGAATTGATTTGAATAAATAAATTTTGACCCAAATTATTACCCCTATTCAAGGCATCCATGCTTGCAAGGGGGGAAAAAAATTCATAGGCCAACCCCGAGAGCTGATAAATTTTATTCATTTCATCGTAACCTTCAAAAGGATATATCATACATTTCAGTCAGTCACATAAACATAGCCCCAACATAGTGAAATGCGCCCTCCGAAAAACTGCTTTATTTATTTGTTTATTTTGTCTTGCACCAAAAAAAGCCCCGTGTATCAACGCCGGCGAAGCCCATTTGACTGAGCGTGTCCATTTCCCAATTTGTGAGAGCTTGCGCGTGGATAAATTTTAAATATATTAAATGTGAAAATCAAGGCAAAGCAGCCCGTGTGAAAAATGAGCCCGCATTTGTGGCTTAGTTACCATACGTAGAACAAGCACAATTTACAAATTAAGGAAGCGGTGCATTTGTAGAGACAAGTCATGTGCACACACAGACACAGAGATACAATAACGGCATGTTTTAAAGATATACGCAAACGTGGAGATGGTGATGTTTTTGTTTTTGTAATGAATTAGTCAAGGTGTCAAGGATATGATCATGGTATGAGTTGTAAAGTTTGACGCCTGAGTCCATGAATTTTATTTTATTAACATACGCATATGAAAGAGTTAAGAGAATTCAGGAACGTACGGTAAGATGAGATTACTTCTTTGTCGCTGAAATTAAATCTTAACTTTAAAATTAATAATGTATTACTGAATCTTCTTTTATCTTAATAAGCTGCTAAATGAAGGTTGATACGCCAAGGTAAAATTATCTTTTGGAGTTGGATCATTAGTTGAACTTTGAAATATTTTTAAAATAAACTGCTAAATAAAGGTTGATAAGTCATCTGCTTGTTTCATAATAACATTTGATAAATTTTATAAAAGTTGATTATTTTATAATTTTTTTATTTTATCAGTAACTTTTAAAAATAGTTGAGGAGTTACTTTTCATAAGTAGTTTATTTAATAAACTACAAAACCTTTTAAAATTTTATATTATAATCTTAATATTTTAATAAAAAGATAATTATATCTTACTTATCCTTAAATGTACTTCTATAATTTGAGAAATTATATTGTAAAAAAATTTCATGTGAATATAATACGTATTACTTTTTATTTTATTTGGATTATGTATAACTATGAATTTTATCAAATTTTATGTAACAAATTATGAAGTTCTTTAGGTTTTTTAATATAATTTTATATATTTAAGGCAAAAAAAGGTATGTCTAAATAATTTATTAAATATACTCTAAAATAAAAAGTAATTTAACCTATGCCTATTCTAGTCATTATATAATAAAACAACACTTTCATAATTAAATTTACCAAACACATACACTATACTTTTCAATTTCACAATAATCGCAATAACACAATTTACCAAACATTAAGTTATTTTTTTAACCAGTAACTTATTTCATCTGCACAACACAAGTTACTTATTTTATTAGCCTCTGTAATTTCAAATTGGTCCTTAAATTAGAATTTAAATGTTGGATTTATAATATAATTACAGTATCTTGTGATGAGTTAACAAAAAAATTTCAAATTTTGGTATAATTAAATGTTCAAAATAGTTTATATGCAAAATCCAAAGAGTTACTTTTAATTAATTGTAGATTTAAGATTATCATTGTCTTCGAGATCATTGAAAATTTTTCCTAAAATTTTTGAACGCTAACAACAAACTCCTTTTGTAAGACGGCAATCCTTTAGTCCTTTACTTAAAAAAAAGAATTCCTTAACCCAACCGTAAGCCCAAAAAAAGCCCATATTTAAGCCCAAACAAAAGCCTAATCCAACAAAGTGCCGTGCCTCCCCGTCTGCTCTGAAACCAGCGGTTGTCCATTCTCAGGTCTCTCCGAAAATCCTCTCTCTCTTTACTTTTCTTTTCTTCGCAAAAACCTAACCTTTGGCACTATCAATTCGCTTTTGTTTTTTTCCCGATTATTTTATTTCCTTCTATTTCTTGCTCCGATTAATTCATTTCTCCACCTATAATAAAATAAAATACGAAAAGAAAATGGGCGATCACATTGCTCGAGCCGAGGAATACGAGAAAAAAGCGGAGAAAAAGCTTAATGGTTGGGGTTTATTCGGCTCCAAATATGAAGACGCCGCCGATCTCTTCGATAAATCCGCTAATTCCTTCAAGCTTGCCAAATCATGTACTTCAATTTTTTAAAGTTTTTTTTTTGCTTTCTTATTATTTTTATTGTTTGATTTCCTGTTATTCTGTTTGTTTCCGGAGAAACTGTTGGAAAATGAAAAGAAAATGGAGAACTTCGGATCTTGCTGACGATTATATACTGACGCGATTAATGTGATGCATTTTTTTTTCAATTTTGGAAATCTAGGAAGTTCTCTTTTTTTTTTTTTCCCCTCCTTTTAAAGAAAACTGTATATTTTGTTGGCGATCGAATTGAAGACTAGGGTTTGATTGGATTGATCAGTTTATAATGTATCAGTGCTGTCTTGAGATGTTTTGATCATATGTATAAAGTGATGAAATTTGTTTAGTACAAGGAATTTTATGTGTTTTGCTTGAATAAAAAATTATTTTTTGGTTTGGATTTATATTTCAAATTCTGCTGAAGCCTATTCTGAAAAATTTATTCTATTTTGTTGGCGAGGCTGATCAACTTCATTTGCCGTGCAGGGGATAAAGCTGGAGCAACTTATGTTAAGTTGGCAAGCTGCCATTTGAAGGTAAGTGTTCTAGATGTTGGTGAGTAGTGTTTTTTTGAAAATAAGTAAATTATTGAGAGTAAGAAAAAGGTAAAATTTCCAGTTTATTATTAAAATAATTGTTTAGCAACTTATGTGATGATATTGACTTGTGTTTGTAGTTGGAAAGCAAACATGAAGCTGCTCAAGCTTATGTCGATGCTGCCCATTGCTATAAGAAAACATCTTCAAAGGGTGAGTATTCAGCTTCTCATCCTGGTTACAGCCATGCTAGTTAAGTTTGAGTGACTACTACTCTGCTAGATGCTGACTTTTCATTAGTATGTCTTATGATGTTAATTTGACTGACGAGAGACTGAGTTAGCAAGCAATGTTATCTCTTGTGCTTTTGTTTTAATGGTCTGTCATTACTTACGTATGCAAATTATGAAGTTGTGTTTTTACCTTTCATTTTTACAGAGGCCATATCTTGCTTAGAACAGGCTGTAAATATGTTTTGTGACATTGGAAGGCTCAGCATGGCTGCAAGATATTATAAGGTACTGTGTGATTCCTGTCTTATTTGAGTTTTAAATTCTTTGATGGTCAATTGCACTAATTGTTATATAGTGTAATATTCTTCAATTGCCAGTTTCTCCTGTTAGGGATTCTATTATTTGCAGTTCCTCTTTGGCCTTGTCATTGTTTGCTATGTTGTTAGAAGTTGTAAAAGTTGATTGTGAAGTAATTTTAACCATAGAATTCTTTAAATCAATATGATTAGATATGATGATTTGCAGTCTTCTTTTTTTTTTCCCCTTATTTTGTGCAGGAAATTGCTGAGCTGTATGAGTCTGAGCATAACGTTGAGCAGGCTATTGTTTTCTTTGAGAAGGCAGCTGATATGTTCCAAAATGAAGAAGTAACAACTTCTGCTAACCAGTGCAAGCAGAAAGTTGCACAATATGCTGCTGAATTGGAACAGTAAGACTATATGGTTTAGAAAACATTGTACCTGAGATGTTTCTTTATAACTCCTTTAATACTTAATCCAGAATTTAGAAGTTAGCTGACTGGCATATGTTGTTTCTCCAGATATCACAAGTCAATTGAGATTTATGAAGAGATTGCTAGGCAGTCTCTCAACAACAACTTGCTCAAGTATGGAGTGAAAGGACATCTTCTTAATGCCGGTATATGCCAACTTTGCAAGGGTGATGTTGTTGCAATTACCAACGCATTGGAGCGATACCAGGTTTACATCATTTGCTTCCATTTTAATCTTTACATCATTTGCTTCCATTTTAATCTTTGCATCATTTGCTTCCATTTTAATCTTTACATCATTGCATATAGTTGGCTAAAACTAAACAATTGTTGCATTCGCCTTTTCCAGGACATGGATCCAACCTTTTCTGGAACACGTGAATACAGACTATTGTCGGTAAGTTATATATTGCTGAAAGAATTTTCATTTCTTTTAGTATCTCATGTACCAAATGCTTTCAATCAATTCTTATTGAGCTTTTTTTTTAGTGTTATTATTTGGTTGGCAAAAGTATCTACTTCTTTTACTCATTAGCGTGTTCCAATCTTGTATCCTTAGATGTTTATACTTGTTCTTAAGTAGGAACCTTTTGCCACTGGCTTGTAGCCTATTTTCTATATGTGATGCATTTTCAGTGGTTTTTTTTGTTATCTTTATTTGCGTCTGAGAATGGAAATCTCAATGGACCCTGCTTTTCAATTGTATGCTAGGACATTGCTGCTTCCATGGATGAGGAAGACGTTGCAAAGTTTACAGATGTTGTTAAGGAGTTTGATAGCATGACACCTCTGGTATATTTCTCTCCACCATTGCAAGCTCCTTTAAATTTTGGATTTTAAATATTCACCAGCGTCTGGTAATTCTGCAAATTGTCTTGACTACATTTTTGCACCAAAGAATAAGTTTTCGTCTTGTATGTAATTTTGTTCTTTAGGTATTGCTTATCATTGTTTTAATATTTTAATTCTGTGAAATCATGCATTTCATGCTGTTATCCTTGTATCCTAATGTTGTTAACCTGCTTGTGGAAACTGATATTTACAGGATCCATGGAAGACGACCCTTCTGTTGAGGGTGAAGGAAAAGCTGAAGGCCAAAGAGTTGGAGGAGGACGATCTTACCTGAATTTGACATATATACATACATTTATGTACTTCGGTTTTACATTTTCCTCTGGATTGATTGTACGGTATATTGTGTCTGTCAGTCAATTTACACTTTATTACAATTGTCTGCTTTGCTCTGACTGATATTGGTTTGGTTTTTGATTGAAAGGGGTTCGATTGTCACCCCGTGAACTCTCTTGGTTTGTGCATGGAATTCTATTGTTGCCTTGTAATTGTGTTACTGTTTTATGAGCAAATCCCGAAAGGAATAAGAATCGAATCGAATTTGACTAAGCCAGGGAAGATTGATGTCCTTGCAAGCTTTCGGTCTTTGAGATATTATTCAAAAGTTGTTCCAATCAATGCTTATCTTAACCTCATTATCTGGCCCAATCAGAAGAGAGTTGATTGGAGCTTTCCTTTTCAATCGGGCACGCTATTGCCCAGTGTCTCGCAGTTCACACAACTCAACGTTACAATAATTTAATAGAGAATGATTTCTTGTAAAAGAAAAAAAAATGAAATTAGAGAATAATTAAATTTAAATAATCTTATTTCTTTTTGAGCAAAAACGACATGGCTTGAAGCTCCTTCAAACTCGTGACGGTTAAGCCGTTCGGACGCGTAAAAAGAGGGTGGGTTGGCTCAATCGAGTAGCCTACTCCTGACTCTTTGTTCTTCACTCTCCAGCTTTTAGCAACGGAGCTCAATTTAGCCAAGTATGGAATCTTGTGTTTTCTTTCAAGTTGCGAAAGGAAGATTAAAAATTTATTGACTTTAGTCTTTAGTATTTTTTTTTTAAAAGTTGATTAACCAGAGTCCTTACTAGCTGATCGTGTTGTCCTGTTCATGTTGGTAGTATGTCTTTAACTTCGTATACTTTCCTCGCACTTTAGTTTTCGCATCTTCTTTTGATCTTTTCGTGTGTTTTTTTTAATTCATTTTTTATTTCTTTCTCCTTGTTGGCCCACTGCTGTATGGCTTGATAATTTGTCGTTGAATTAAGGATTTGAAGTAGCTTGATTTTTAGTATTGTAAGCAGGTTTAGGTACTGTATCATCACTTCTTTTTTATTGACAAATTTTTATTCATATTTTGTTTTTTGACATTGGGTCAACTTTTTCCTGTCAAATTTCTGTCTTCGGTTGCTGTTTTTTTTTTTTTTAATTGAAAAACTTCTTGAGATTGTTCAATCTTTGGTTTTGATTTCTTTATGCTTATAGTTCGTTGTTTTGGTGCTTTTGGTTCAGAACAATTTTCAGCTGGAAACGATACAAAGGTACAGGTTGTTTTTTCTGGGTCTGAATCGTTGACCACACTTCAAAAAGTACCATTCCTTTTTTCGAGTTTCTGATATAAGAATGGCTTATGCTGATAATGGGAAAGACAAGAGAGAGATTGAGGAACCTAATGATACTCAAGCGAAGAATCAAGGTCAAATCCCCCTTGACATTTCTAGCTCTCGAAGGACGCTACTAAGTGATGAGAAACCTGGAGGAAGTTCTGTCAATATGTTTAGTTCTATTCCTAGCAGAATAAGGTTGCTCAAGTTCGGGTCGGCATCGAACAAATTCAAACAGATAGCTGAGCAGAGAGATGAGATTTCACGATCTGTGGCTTGTTCTAGCAGTGGTCATGGTTTTAGAGACCGCCTAAATGGGGTTTTTACAAGAAAAGTTGATTGGGCCTCAATCAAGAAAATGTGCAAAGAGTGGATAAGAAACCCAATGAATATGGCCTTGTTTGCATGGGTCGTTTGTGTTGCTGTCTCGGGTGCTATTCTGTTTCTTGTCTTGACTGGAATGTTAAACAACGCCATACCAAGCAAGTCCCAAAGAGACGTCTGGTTTGAAGTTAATAATCAAATTCTCAATGCACTGTTTACTCTTATGTGTTTGTACCAGCACCCAAAGAGATTATACCACCTCGTACTTCTTTGTAGGTGGAATCCTAAAGATATTACTAAACTTAGAAAGATTTACTGCAAAAATGGTACTTACAAGCCCCATGAGTGGGCACACATGATGGTTGTTGTCATTCTGCTCAATCTGAACTGTTTTGCCCAATATGCACTTTGTGGTCTAAACTTGGGTTACAGAAGATCCAATCGGCCTGCCTTAGGAGTCGGGATATGCATATCTGTTGCAATAGGTGCACCTGCATTTGCTGGTGTTTACTCCATGATGAGTCCCCTTGGAAAAGATTATGATTCTGAAAGGGATGAAGAAGCACAGGCCCCAATCACTGCAGATGAAAGTGTTAGGCCAGGCCAACTACGATTGAAGTCGCTAGAGAAGAGATATTCATTTGCATCGAGTGATGAACAGAAAGTGGTCGAAAATCAACCGAGATGGAGTGGTGGGATACTTGCTATTTGGAATGATATATCTCTGGCATACTTATCTCTATTTTGTACTTTTTGTGTTTTTGGGT
The DNA here is from genome assembly GCA_030449875.1 of Aegle marmelos. Classification (NCBI taxonomy): domain Eukaryota; kingdom Viridiplantae; phylum Streptophyta; class Magnoliopsida; order Sapindales; family Rutaceae; genus Aegle; species Aegle marmelos. The sequence continues at coordinate 25,051,901 of JASUUL010000143.1, forward strand.
GGAATATGGAGAGGCTTGGATTTGGCAACATGTATGTTCATATTGCTACTTTTATCTTGTTTTGTATGGCTCCTTTCTGGATTTTCACTTTGGCTGCAGTTAATATTGACAATGAGGCTGCCAGAGAGGCTTTATCTGTTACCGGAATTATTCTTTGCTTATTCGGTCTGCTCTATGGGGGCTTTTGGAGGATTCAATTGAGAAAGAGATTCAATTTGCCTGCTTATAACTTCTGTTGTGGTCAGCCAGCAATTAGCGACTGCACACTTTGGCTCTGCTGTTGTTGGTGTACACTTGCTCAAGAAGCACGGACTGGGAATGCTTATGATGTTGTTGAAGATAAGTTTTACCGAAAGCAAAGGGACAAAGGTGATCAGTTGTCACCTTTGCCACGTGAAGATGGAATAATACAATTCAGATCTGACCCAAATTCTGCAAATGGGAACAGCTCTAGCACACCCAAGAGAAGCTTGGGTAATTCTCCAAGTCCAAGTAGATTTTTGAAGGAATATTGTAGTCCTGAAAAACAGCTTTATGCCATAGAAGAGTCTTCTGCTAAAGGTAAGGATGAAACCATGAGTCCACCAGCTCCATCATTGATACAGAGAGAATACTCTTAGCAAATGATCATTTTAATTTGAAGTTTTCAGGGTATATGAATTTTGGTTAAAACAATTATGTAAATTTTGTTTTTTTGTTTTTTTTTTTTGAGTTAATTAAAAAGCAGTTATTACCTTCATGCTTTTTTATGCAAATATCTGGCACCTTGAAACGTTTTCTTCTGTGATATCTGTATTCATTACTTTGAATTTATAGTTAAATCCTTAGTTGAATAAATGCACTTATCCCATAAAAGTTTGGAGGGTAGTAATCTTTCTGGATTGTTATAGGTAATTCTTGTGAGGGTCAAATATATCTGTGAATATACTTTTCTTTCTCGTTTTCAGAGTCTAGTAAATTGACCTAGGTTTATTACCTAGACCTGGGGAATCAGTTGGGCTCCTTAGAAAATTTTAGTTTATTTTGGTTAATTCTGAAAGATCAGTTGTCTTATAAATGTTGGTTAAACTGATTGCTCCTTTTCAATCTCACTGGCTCTGATAACAAGATCAGTTTCATTAGCTTTTGTGATGGGAACCTTTTTTCAACCAAGGACTGAATTTTTGGGTTGTTTTTTCTCTAATACTTATTCTGGTGTCCATCTAAGTATCTTTGGTAATTATCAATGAAGCACTATGGTAATTAGAGATTTTGTAGGGAGTGCTCTATGACTTTATTGGATGCCTACAGAATATTATGAGACATTTTACATCAAGTTTTCTCTATGACTTTATTGCCTATTGGTATTGATTCCTCCTATTACCAATTTCTAACAAGGTAAGACTTGCTGTTTCATTAGGTGCTGATAGGTCCTTTTCTTTAACAGGTCATAGTCATCAGCAACATTTTCAAGTTGTCAATAGATGTGTGTAATAGGACACAATCAAGATAAGCTTGAAATACCGCTTCTTGCCATTTCCAGCCACTTTATTAGTGTAATCATGATTCTCATTTAGGTCATTGTAATGATGTCTAGTAGCAGTTCCATTTGTACAGTGTAAATCAAATAGCATGAGGCATCATGCATTATGCCTTAACCCTTATAGTTAGGCTTCTGTGAGTAGCTCGAACTAAGTGTTGTTGTGAACCAAATAATATCTTCGCTCCTTATGATAGGATGGATGGCAATAGCAAGGATTCATTCAATGTTAATTGAGTGTATTTGCTAATCATTTGTGGTGGGATGAAGATTGAAATTGTGGGTTCAATCAATCTTTGTTTGCTTGATCCTTGATTATACCAGTAGTTCCACGATTAGCTATTCTATAGTTTGATTGCGCAAATGACCCATACGGTGGAATGGTTGTTGCTTATTGAAAAGAACTCTTCCACATCTCTGGCTGAGACATAAGAATGACACTCCACAAATTTGATTATTTTTGCTCAAGATGATATGATGTAATTTATTGTTGTTGTCAGGCCCTACTTTTTGCTATATATTTTGTACTGTTGTCGATAATGGGTAGGTCAATGATCAACTGTTTTATATTTGTATTACTGAAACAAATGTTAGGCTTAAAGAGTCATTGTTCCTCACTTTCTATGACCAATGTCTGCCCAAGCAGTTAAATGAGTCATGGAGGTTACTTCTTGTCTTCACATTTTCTTGCACCTTTTTCATTTTATATCTACATTTCTATGAACTTCTGTTGCCATATCTGAATGAATACATGTCATCTTACGCTGCGAGGCAAAGCGGAGTAGTAGTTCTATTTGGAGGCACAAATTGACAGTATAAACTGGTAAAGATTGTATCATCCTACCTATAAGCTTTTTGGTTGCATGATGTTAGCTGGAGAAATGGTTGTAGAAACTAGGATTTAAAATCATGAAAGGCTGCTGACATTTCGAGGGAGCCATGTACCTCTCTAGCCCCCTGATTGGCTCTTTACATGTAAAGAACTTAAAACACAGCCAAAATTCTCGTACCAAATTAAAGCATGCAACCAAATGAAAATTGCATTTCATTTTTCTTTCCTTTTTTTTTTTTTTGTATAACTTTTATTTCAACATCTGTCAAGACTCCGGGTAGATTAGTTTTATAAGAAATAGCCATAGGGCTGGAGTGACGACTCTCGAATCTTACGAGAGCAAATTATTAGTCATTCGACTAAGCCTCACGGGTGTTGCTCGATGAGATTTTAATCTTTTGCTCATGGGCATTTCCTCCATATTTCTCATCTTGTTTTTAAGGCATTTCCATAGGAATTTCCATATTTCTCATCTTGTCCTGGAATTTCAAGGGTTATAATTAAAAAAATTAAAATTTTTAAGGCTAAAATAACTAAATCTGACCATAGGAATTTGGTTTGATGTGATTATTATGTTGTTGAATTTAAATTTTTTGTTAAAACCTATAATAATTAAAAATTTTTGTTTATTAAAAAGAAAAATAATAAATTAATAAATTTTATTTTTATTTCTTTTGAGCAAGATAAAAAAAATTTGATTTATATATTTTTAACAGCGTAATCGTAATCAAATATTAAAAATTAATATTTTTAGCGGCGCGGATTCGCCTTTGTTGTCACGATTTGGCTTCCAAATTTAAAATTGATGAGCTAGCTATATGGCTTTCGCATGGCAGGACAAACACTGTTTCCTTGAAGACGTGATTGCAACTACAATAAAAGTTGGATAAGTAAACAGTGGACCAAGTTTCAAGAACAGAACTTGCTCGCTCGACAGCATTCATCATTATTCATTCATAACGCTATGATCTTGATCACACCACCCTGCAAATCAAATCAAAGATTACTTCAACGCTTTGCTTCTCTCTGGCTCCAGTCTGTAATTTACGAGCAGATTTTGATCTCTATTGTAAAAGACAAAACCCAATTTGTCGCTGTATCACTTGCAAATTGGAGCGGGGTGGACCCTCGTTATTTATGACGCAGGACTAAAAGATGGACGGCTAAAAACATCATTTAGTAAAAATATTGACATTTCGTTCGAAATTTGGACTTACAATTTGATGGATTTTTTGTTTTCAAAAATAAATTTAATGGGATTTATTGAAATAGGCTATTGTCGAAACTATATTACTCTTCATTTTTCAGGTTAATGTCAATTTAATTGACTTTGCACAATTGAGCTTTCTTGCGGCTACCCATAGAGTAAAGCTTTAAACAATCCACTTTTATCCCCAAAGCAAGTCTTGATGCCGACTTTTATCCCCAAAGCAAATCTTGATGCCGACTGAAGAAAAGCTAATGAGAAGCCGAAAATTAACACCAACAACAGCTACATAGAAAACGTGGAATTATAACATCTGACCTGAGTTTTATTGTTTTCTTAGATAAAGGCATAGTTTTTCCATTTTTATCAAAAAGGTTCCTAACCACTAACTAGAGTAATGCCAGCCATCTCAAGTTGTATCCCAAAATTTTAATCCCAAATGTTTGTCATTTATCGAGTAAACAGTTAGATTACCCTTGGAGAATGATAATAAAAGGCTCATTTTAAGTCTAAACACTAACGTAGTGCCATAACACAATTATTTAGACAAGGTTTCGATAAAAGATTTTTTTATGTTAAGTATCAATATACTATAACTTAATACTACAGAAGTCATAATGACTTTATTATGTAAATTTCTTACAAGTAAAATTACTAGTAATTAATTAATTAGATTATTAGAAGTAGTCAAATTTTAACCATTCACTACAACAATAGATATGTTTTACAAGATCACTAAATTAAATCTTAAGAGAGGGTCTTACTCTTAACACTAGAAAAAGAAGAAGAAAATAAAAACACTAAAAAGGGCATTCCATTTGATTCCATTGGAGCAGTCGATCAGGTACCTATTTCACTCAAATGGACAAACTATGTCTACATTTGACAAATCTTCAAACTTATAGCAGCCGGATGTAATTACCAAAAGTACAATGACGTAATGAGATTTGGTCAAATAGTCAAACCGAGTTGGCTTGAAAGTTGCTCACTGCTTACCTGTCTTCACTCACAGCGGAAACGTGTACTAAACAAATAATATTTTAACACAAACCTCGGCCGCTGTGCAACAAAGCAACCACATTACACCACGTCAACACCCTCAAGGCCTACAACCCCAAAAATGCCCATGCTTTAATAATTATTTCACTCAAATACCCTTCCCAAATCCCAATCCTGTCTATATAAACCGCGATTCCCCACCCAAACTTAGGAAAAACAATCACCAGCTCTCTCTGCTAACCCTTATCCAGAATCACAAAGCAGGTTCATTTCACTTTCAGTTTCTCTGTTTCTGTTGTTTCCATTTTTAAGGATATTCCGTCAAGAACTGGCTAACTCTCAGCAGCAAAACCCGGAAGATTCCGAAAACAAGAACCAGCACGTGGTTCTTGCTCTGTATGATGCCTTAAAATCTCGAGACGTTGAAACGGTCCACAAGATCGTCGCCCCAGACCTAGAGTGGTGGTTTCATGGCCCGCCGACCCACCAGTTTTTGATGCACCTTCTTACTGGCAACACCGCCTCATTAGCATCGCAAAGCTCCTTCGTATTCGTTCCTCTCTCGATCACATCATTCGGGCCCATTGTCCTCACCGAGGGCTGTGATCACAGCCGGCAAATCAGCTGGGTCCACGCTTGGACAGTCACTGATGGGATAATCACTCAAGTGAGGGAATACTTCAACACCTCGCTTACTGTCACCCGCTTCGGTAAAGACTTGTCTGGTCAAAGTCAGAGCAAGAAATCAACACCGTCTGATTTCCCATCAACTGTGGAGATTAATCCCGTGCATTGCCCCTCCGTCTGGGAGAGCAGCTTCTCCAACCGGGTCGGTAAATCTGTCCCGGGTTTGGTTCTCGCTTTATAAAGCAAACCAGAAAAGGGTCCGAGATTGATCCTGTGCAGCCGTGTGTAGTATAATACAGTATATCAATATATAAATAAAGGCTGCACGTGACGTGTGTCGCCCCCCTGTTTGGGCCGTCACTTAGAGATGTGAGTGACTGAGGCCCTGGTGGAGGGGTAGTGCTTCTTTGGTTGTTTTTTGCCCTTTTGTGTCTGGCTTTCCGGGTTGGTTTGTTTGTTTGGTTGTTGTTTGATATGTTGGTCTTTCCGGTTCGGATCATGATGACTGAACCCGAATTCGGTTGGTTGTATCCAGTTGTTGTTTATGTTAATTGGTGCTTTGATTCCCGAATAAAAGTTGGTTATTTTAATAAACTTGTTCATGGTTTTGTTGTGCATCAACTTCTCTCTCATTTTGATTCGTTGAAGTTATTTGTTTTACCAAAGTGGACGGTGATTGATGACGAACGATTTTGAGTCTATTCATGTTCAAACCACCAATGCTGTTCGTTTTTTGGCCTTTTTATGTGCGTGACGTTTATTTAAAGGGACGTGTTTATTTAAATTGTTTTTTTATTGAATCAAAATGGCATTAATGTGAGAATTAAAATCTAATTAATTGGTGACGTGTTTGGGATTTACGAGTTGAGACGTTTCGATACTATGCAAAAAATTGTTTTAAATCATTTACAAATTTTATTGGGAAATTTCTTGAAAACTAGAGATTAGCCATTTATTTTGACTCTTCTATCTCTTTTATTAAAAAAAAATTGATGGAGAAATTAGGAAAAGACGTGACATGAACACGATGATGATGAAAAAGTGGAATGATTCTCCCCACAGGAGAGGAAACAGACATTTCGGATTGGCATTTTGTGATGATTAAAATAATTCTAATTAATCAACAGACTTCACTTGCCACGTGTACGATGATGTTCGATGACAGCTAATTGTGATCACATACAAAAGGATGGGTTGGTCCACACGAGAGGGTATATCAGAAAGGTATGGTCTCATCATGGTAAGATGATCAGCGTCGATCACAGTTTACGCGTGACCCACCCTTTTCTTTTTCTTTTTCTCTTTGTTTTTGCTTGCGGGACCAGTGCTGTATGAATTTTGTTCAGGGTTCCAATCAATGTTTACAACTTATCATTTAAAATATGAATAATTAAGCGTCCATTGTTTCAAAAATGACCACTTAAACTCTTTTGAATAAATCTCATTTATTTAGAGATCACTGTAGAGCATTGATTTTAGTGGATCCTATAATTTCTTGATTTAGTGGATATTATAGTGTATTAATATTAAAAAAATTAGAGATACTATCATTTTCTCACCTAAGTTCTTTTAACACATTAACTCAATACTATAGTTTAGTAAAAACTATATTTTATTACCGAATGCATACGCTATTTGTATTCTACCACCACTTCGTTAAAAATAAGTTATTATTTAACAGATTATAAATTAAAATTTAATTTTAACTCTAGACCATAAAACATATTTTTGTCTTTTGAGAAAAAAAATTAAAATAGAGAACCTTATTATTTATTCATTAAAAGCTTTTTGACATATTGATTTAGTACCAATCTTAGAAACTATAATTCACCATCTAATATTTAAGTTATTATCATTTGTTGCCAAAATGTTAAAAATAATTATATATTTAACCTAGAGTGTAAAAAATGATTTCTTTCATTTGAAAAGAAAGAAATTATAAAAAAATTATCCTAAAAAGGTAGTTTTTATATTTAAAAATAGTTACTTTTTTATTATATAAAAATATTGTTGTGTATTCAAATATCAAATTTTAAGTAATACAAGACAAAACACTTTAGTGATGATAATATCATTCAATATCAAAAAACTTAAGTCATTTCAAACACTACAATGATAGTCCAGTACTCTAATCTTAACACTTTATAATTCAATAATTATATTAATGTTTTAATTCTAACATGAATTTTCTTAAATGCCCATATGATATCAGTAAAATTTTTTATTGTGTTAATGTTTTGATGGTAAAGTAATAACAGTTAAAACATTAGGTACTAAAATATAATTTTTAGTATTTATATGTTAGAAAATTTTGATGGACAAATGATAATATCTCTTTCATAATGGAACAATGTATTTTGACTTTAATGTAAAATTTCTTAAATTCTCTTATGACATCAGTAAATTTTTAACTACATTAATGAAATGTTGATAAAATACAATTTTCATCAAACCATTATATTGATTTGATGTGTAAGAAAAACACTTGGTGAAAAAATAATAATATCTCAAGAAATTACTAACAAAATTAATATGAATGAGTGGATAAATCTTCAGTTGGTGTTGTTTTTTATCAGGAATATTGCCAGTTTTGTTAATTAATCTTAAAATTAGATAACATTGTTGAACTATAATTTAATGATAGCAATTAGGCGATGCTTATATCCATAGGTTCTAAATTGGGAATCTAAGTATAGAAAATATTGTAATTTAACACATGGGCGTCTGTACCAGCTTCAAATAAATGCAAGTGTTTATACTAGAAAAAAAACAATATAAGTATTTTAAATAAAGAAGAAAGAATTGATATACCCCAAACATTTAGAGAAAGGAACATAAAATTTTTAAATATTTTTAAAAAGATATTTACTATTAAATCCCAATTTGTTAATAGATTCTGTTAATTTTAATAAAAAATTTATTTTTAACTTATAATTACTGTTATATCCCTCTAACAAATGGATAAATCAATATGTTGACTTGTCCATTTTACCCATAAATTATTAATTTTATAAGGGTTTGAATTTTTCTACACAAATCCAATTCAATTTCTTATTTTTCCCAATTTAACTTTTTGATTGTTAATTAAATTATAAGAGCACAGACGAGTAAGCAATTGAACCGTTCCTCATTCTTGTACTTCTTGTGCTTGTAATTGCGGGTTTTGTTGTTTTTGGTTTGGTTTGGAGATGTGAATACTGAAAAGGGATGAAAGGTATATTGAGTGGTGGTGGTGGTGGTGACGAGGGACTAATGATGGTGGTAGTGGTGGTAAGTCAAAAGGAAAGAGGAGGAAGGCATGATGATTGCTGTTTTGTTGATGGCGTTGAAAAGTTGAAGAAAAATCCAATTGCTTACAGAGAGAGAATAAAATTTGTGCCCTATTTTTATTTTCATAAGGAATGCAGCAGGGTCTAAGTGCGGAATTCTGTTCATTTTCTTTTAAATGAATAACTATATAGTGTAGTTAAATTATAATTTAAACATAAGGGCTTCTAAATTTCGAACTTTCAAACTAAGGTGGCCGAGTATTTATTTGAGATTTGCTATTCTTTAACTAAGAAAATTCTTGTTTAATTTTCAAAGGTAAATTTTCATTTTTTCGATTTGAATAACTTATCTAGAACAGTTTGTCACAGTACGTGCATTAATACAATATGATGCGCATATCCTTTCAACTCATCCAAATTCAAGGTTCAATTTCAATGTGGCACGGCTCTCATATAATTTAATCTATTTGCTGGATTTTAATATAGCACACAGCTTTTTTTTTTTTAAAAAAAAAAAAAGACTCTATTCCCACTATGAAATAAGTGACAGTTGATGCAAGTTGATTTGTCATTAATTGACAGTTGATGCAAATTGATTTGTCCTTAATTAAACGCACTGACGCAAATTTTTGTATTACTCAAGCTTAAAAAATAAACTTTAAATTATCCTTCGTAAGTTTCGTGTGGTTTTGTTATTTATTTTATGTTCACTTAGTCTTTATATATTAAAAATATATATATAAAATTCTCAAGACACTTTGTTTTTTAAATACGTAATACTCTTAATCTTACTTTTCTTTGCTTTTATTGTAATGCTTTTATTAAAATATTCCAAACAATAATTTATTTATCTATTAAAAAGTTTAGTTAGAAAATTAACCGATAATTATTTTATTGACAAATTAATCATTAGATTTCATTCTAAAAAGAAATGGTATTTTTTGTGCCTTGCAATAATCTCATTAATTATTATTCATAAATTAATTAACTCTAACTAGCTTTAAGTAATATTTAATATCATTGTAATGACGATCTTACTAATAACTATTTATAAATGAATTAATTCATGAAGTTAATCCTAAAAGTAAAATAATAACAAAAAAATTCCATTAATTTTTATTTTACTTCTAAAGTTAATTTAATAAATTAAAGAAAATTATTTTCTTTTCATTTAGGTCCCTTAGAATATTATTATAAGGGTATTATTATGAAAATAAAGAAAAAGTTAAGATATGATATAACATATTTAATAACAAAAACACCTTAAGGAAATTTTTTAAAATAAGAAAATTAAACGAGTATTTATCTTTTATTCATTTATTTTTAGAATGTGAACTGTGACTTCACTAGTCAATTACAACACAAGATCATTAAACTTATAATCCGTTCCAAGTCCGTGTTTTAATAATAAGCCAAGAGCTCAAAATATTTTTTATTTTTCTACTGTATCACTTATGTACGAGTATGTAGAGATCATTATAAACCGAGAAGAATAAAGAACAACAATGCGCTTAATGAAGGGTATATTCTTGTAACCTCATGCCCTCATTTAGTTGATGAAACGTGGACCCAAAAAAAAAAATTCTTATATTCATATATAAAAAAAGTTATTTGTCAAAATTATTCCACAAAATATTTGGCAGAATATGCTTATTTCCCGAATATTCCAATGGCAACATGCTCTTGCAATCTTAATTTTTATAATGCTAATTACTTAACCGGGTCAGTATAAAATATTTTAGATTTTCATTTGTTATTCTCCAATACTTAAATCTGTATTTTTTTTAAATACAGATTAATTACAATGTTTTTTTAGCAGTAATTTAACATACGAACTGTTGAACCGAAGAAAATTTTAATTTTGTATAAAATTGCTTGTAAGAGTATATTAATTGAAGAAGATTATGTTAATGACTCAATGTGCGTCCTAAGAACACGTTGAAGGTATCGATCATATATTTTATTTTTGTAATCTTAAATTGCTTGATGACAATGATCGTACCAAGATATAATTTGTGTGGGGAGATTAGCATTGTTAGGAGCATAGTGGGTGCCTGTTTTTTAAAAGAATCCACCCACTTTCCCGGAAAAAAAAAAAAGCAAGAAATTTATTGCTTGTGAAGGAATGTGCTGATGTTGGCTTGATGAAGAATCCATATTCAACAATTAAAACCTTGTTAAGTTGTTTTTTCCCAATTTGTTAAACAAGTTTTTTTTTTTTTTTCTCTCCCTTGTGATACTTGCCAAAATCGATTGACAATTACATTACTGAATATTTAATATATTGGTTGAAAGCTTGGACGAAAGGGAATAAATTAATAACCAAATTGACGTATTGACTCTGAATACGATGGCATCCTTATCACAGTGATCAAATTGTCCAATGTTGATAAGCTTCGATACTTATAGAATTATCAGTAAAATATTAAGCTAAAATAATTGGGAAATTGGTATACGTTATGATGCTTATTGATGATAATTGGGAGAAGAATCAAAATTAATTATGTCACTTTGAGCTTTGAGGTTTACGTGATGACTTTTTTGTGTATATATGCAACGGCTTGATTATATCAAGGTCAATAAAACTCAGAATTGTTAGATTAAACACTCAAAATGATAATTTATTCTAACTTTGAAGTATTTGTATGCATTATTATAAGTTTCTGATCAAATTTTATTTATTTTTTTATCAAATTTATGCATGATCGTTAATTAATGAATAATGATCATGTCTGTCATGTCCTATTTTCTCAAATCTTATGTGTTGTTAGGAGATTAAGATATATTGGGGTGGTATTCTAAATATGACATGAACTCTATAAGTCACTTGAGTAAAAGGGCTCCTGTATATAAGGTAAAATATCTAGTTTGTAAGTTAAAAATAAATTGAAACTCTTTCTTTTTGTTTTTTTTTTCTTCAATAATTATTAATAAGATTTATAATTTCTAACTTAAGCGTCAAAAAGGTCATTACTGATGTTAATGTTGAAACCTTTCGATTTTCTTATTTTGTAAATAAAAAACACTTGGCTTCGAAAATCACACAACACTATCTTGAAAAGGTTTCACAACCCAATCACCAAAATTTTGGTCACAACCATTAAGCTAAATTTTGGTATCAACAATGTGAAAAAAAAAAAATTAATAGTAATAACTAAAAGAAAAGAAAACTCTCGTCTACACGTAGAATATGCTGTTTCACATGGGGCATGGCTGTACGCTATTTTTGCACTTGCTTGGGGTGCACCTAGTAAGCTCTGCACAAATCTGAATTGAGACGCATGGTGGTGCTATTGTGGACTTTTACTTGGGTCACCGCCCCCTCCTTCGCCCCCTTTTTTTTTTCCGGCGAAGCCTCAACAACTCATGGAGTATTGGGCTGACCGGACATGCTCAACAAATATACTTTGCCATCAAAAAAGGAAACAGAAGCAAGAATATATGAACTAGCAGAGAAGACAAAAAGGAGCTCTTTATTTTGTCGATAATGCATATAGGAATCCAAAGCGAATTGATTAAAAAGTTGAGAATTACATTATATATAATATATAGAGAGAAGCCACCATAGAACTGAAAAAAATAAAAATAAAAAGGAAAATCACTTCCATGAGAAACTCACTTGATATATATAGTTTTATATAATTAATTGCGAAGCAAATTAATTATCAGGTTTCATTCTCTTCAAGAATCACCAGCAAGGCCGTGATGAATGAATAATCCACCTCTGGATGCACTCTCACTTTGAAATTTTCTTTGCCTCTGCAAATGCTCCCCCATGTGTAGTTGTGATTTGCCTGTAAAATACAAAAGCATAGAAGTCAAAATAGCTCTATTCCATAATTCCAAATTGAAAAATAAAATAAAATAAAATAAAATAAAATAAAATAAAATAAAATAAAATAAAATTCCAGGTAAGCTAGCCGTGTGATTAAGATCCTTGAGAATTACTACTACTACTAGTAGTAGTAGTAGTAAAAGCAACTGCCCAGGGGACTACTACCTGGCAAAGGACAGTTTTGCCCCTGTAAACCTTGAAAGACAGAGAAGTAAAACTTCCTGTGACATAGAAATCGGGTGCCTTTTGCCCAGTGACACTGTTACTGGGCAAAAATACTTCGAGCTTTGTCTTAATATGAAGGGGGCTGGGCTGCTCAACTCTGAAGAGAATATCGTTGTTATCTTCTGAGCTTTCACCGGGATGAACCGTCCACTCTTTTCGCCATTTAAATGACTATCAAGAATTCAAGATCAATATCAAGTTGATAGGAATGTTTTTTTCCTATAGAAATGACTAATAAGATCAAATCAAGTTAAAAAAATGATTCTCTCTTTTTTTTTTTTTCAATTTTCATCGTTTGTAACTGTTGTGTTTCAACTTGATTTTAATTTTAGCAGCAAGATGGCTAAAGCGTTTGCGTACCTTTTGGCGCATGGTGAGGAGAGGGATGCCGGCGGGGTCGCGCATGACTCTTTTCTTCTGAAATTTCCATAAGCTGCCATCAACCTGAAGAAGTAGGTTTCCACTAATGTCAAAAACATCATAATGTGCATTAGACATGCCTTGAATCCTCTTCTTCACAAGCATTTCCATGGTGTAAGGCACGCAGAAGCTCTCGCCGACGATGTTAATAATGGGAACTCCATAATCCCACCCCGAATTTGCCATTGGAACTAATTAATAAAAAAAAAGTTTTGATTTTGTTTTTGGTGCTGTGTTGATACAAATAACCAGTCTTGTTCTTAGTTGAGTTCCTTGCTTTCTCACTGAGGTTTTCAAATAGACCTCTTTAGTGCTTTCTCCGCATCGATTTCCTGGAAAGTCACCGCATCGAATCTAGTAATTTATAACCAAACAAAAAGGAAAAAGAGAAAAAGAAAAAATGAAAGAACCCTGATTACTCTTTTTGAGTTTGATGGGTTTGTTGTTGCAAGGAAAAGATTATAGAGTGGTTAAGAAAAGAAGCACAAAATATGTAGTGCATGAAAATGCTAAAGCACACAACAGCTCCAACAAATAATTTTTCATGACTAAGCACATAATCATATACAAAATGAATATTGCACAAATGGGGTAGGAAAGCAACTCCATTCATTACCCTCTCTTAAAAGGATTAATAATACCTAGATTCATGAGTTTTTATTAAAGTATTTTTATTTATATCCAATGAGTCTCTAATTTCAATTCAAATAATTAGAATATCCTTTGAAGTTAACTTAAATATTATAAATTAAAAAAAAGAATTTATATAAAAGAGACACACAATATAATCATATGTTTATTCAATAAATTTTTTTTACGTATATTTATTTAGTAGACAAATAAAAATACATGAATAGTATGACATGCATTTATTAAATGATCTAATAGGGCCGTCTTGTACAAGTTTTCCCGTGTTGGTTGATGGTTAAAAACTTAAAATTGGACAATGTAAGCATAGTTTGATGGTTTTGTTGATCGACTCAAAAGAAATTTGGACCTATTTGATACAAATATATAAAAGACATGCCCATTTGAAGAAAAAGTAGAAAGCTTAGAGACCCATATGTTGTTAGCCCATTCTCTAAAGCGATAATTTGTCTTGAAAGATCAAGAAGTTTCTGGGTACAAATTAAAATTAATGTTGTTCAACAAAATGAGACTCATATAAAAAAAAAAAAAAATTGTCGCAGGGTTACAGAAGAAAATCATGTACCAACAACTTCCATGTTTCAATATAATTTGTTTATTTCATTTCAAATTTTAATAGGCAGAGCGCATGAAAAAAAAAATTAAATAAATGTCAAAATGAATTTGCAATGAGTGAAATTACGGGGAAATTTTCAAACACATACCTTGATGAAACTTTAAAAATACATGTGGAAGCAACTGATCTTTACATATGAAATTCGTGGCTGCATGTTATATGCAGCGCCATGCATACAACACAAAGTTTTGTGTCACAATAATATTAGGATTCCTGAAAGAAAAGCAAGGAACAATTAAACGTCAAATGGTGGAGAGAAGAAACTCAGAGATAAAAGAGAGAGAACGGGGAGAATTTGCAAAAAATGGTTTGTCCCCAAGAGGAAAGAAAAAAAAAACTGCCATTGAAATTTTGGGTTATATGCTTTGTGGTCAAATTTAATTTACAGCTTGTATTGCGGACCACCGAATTGCAACATATTTAACAAAAACATATTTTCGGTGAAATAGATAGCGCATTAAATAAATACTTTTGATATGGGATAATTATTTTTGACACAAAAAATATGAAAAGATTAAAATATTTAAATCCTCATAAATAAGTAAAAAAATAAAAGATAGACTTTTTTTTTCATGATTTTTGTTAAAATTTTGTAACTCTCAAAATAGCGTTCTCGGATTCAGGAAAAATATAATAATCTTGAAATGAAAATATGACCAAAATGATCATTGGAGGGTACAAAAGAAAAAAAAAAAATTTGCAATTAGCAAAATTAAATAAAAAAAAAACTAAAAATAGAGAAAAGGAAAGATCCCTCTGCCTAAAGAAATCCTCAAACTAGATTCCACTTTGTAGCGGAAGTTTTAAACCAACAGACCCGACAAACTCTAACCATGAAACCCAGATAAGAAGTACAACTCATAATCAGAATAACAAAAAAATCAGCTCACAATAATTAAAAACATATATATATTTTTTATTTTTTTAATATATGGGAAAATCCGTTGCATCAACAATAACCACACTGAGAGATCTTGCTAGAATAGTTTCGTCATCGTCACCGGAGAGGCTGCAAAGAGTAAGACCAAGACACACAAAGCCGCCACCAACAAACGTTGTAAGTGCTCGATCAGAAACAAGCTCAAGACCAATTGTGAAGAAGCCGAAAATGAACATCAATTGGGATACCCAACAGCAACAACGTGTGCCGCTGTCTCAGGTGGTCTCTGATTGTGTGCAAAGATGGTTTCAGGACACCCTCAGAGAAGCGAAAAATGGTGATAAAGCTATGGAGGTTCTTGTTGGTCAAATGTACTTGAGTGGCTATGGTGTTGCTAGAGATGAAAAAAAGGTCCCCTTTTTTGTTCTTGTTCAATGGGTTTTTGTTGTTTTTCCTAATGATGCTGGGGACACCATAAAGTTCAAATTTTTTTGTTTAAATTTATTGTTTTGCTATATATAATTCACTTCAGTTGAGCTGCATGTTGTTGTATTAGGGACACTTGGAATCAAGGTTGTGTTATTGGGTACTTAACTAAACTGAGACTAGAAACTTGTAATTATGCTCGGTATTTGTTAGTGACCAAATGGTGAGCATTGGCATATACGTTCATGATGTTACAGCACTCATTTTAATCTTGGTGGATAATAAGATTTTCGATGCTTGTTGGTTACTACTCTTATTTGTTTTTGGTTTTGAAGGGTTTATAAGTGGTGGTATTGATTGAATTTGGCATTTATTCTTGAATAAGGGGCATGCTTGGATTAAGAGAGCTGCGACGAGTCGTTCTTCTGCCTGGAAATTAAGAGAGAAACCCCCAGGTAATCCTTCTTTCCCTCTCTCTTAAGTATGTTGTTATTTGTTCAAGCCGCTTATGAGAAGATTAACTGTGGCCTTATTTGCTTTCTCTAGGTTATGCTGCAAGTGACTCTGATTCTGACGAATTGAAGGGTGATACAAAATGAGATCAAAGTTATGCTCTAGTCAAAGTTAAGAACACCTTAGTAAGATAAACTTGTGTTTTGCTTATTTCTTGGTGACATCTTCCAGCTGCACCTTATGGAAGGATTTTGTGTGAATCAATTCCATTATGTATGACGCCATTTTGCCCTCTCTCAGTGCTTACTTTTTGCCTTGCACATTACTTCTTTTTATAGGTCATAGATATTAGTTAATTTTTTGTATATTTTTCATGATTGTTGCGTTCTTGACTTTCCGAATGCTGTCAATAGAGGCCACAAGGCTAGCTGTGAGATTGAATGGCTACAAGTGTTGTTTTTTCCCCCTTTATGTTTGTTTATATTTAACATGCTATTGATTGATACTTCTCTGCACGGGGACCGATGATTTGATTACCTTCATAAGATTATCTTACTTTCTTATATTAAGATCAGCAGCATCCCGGTTCTTTAAAAGTTACTGATTGATTTGGATTTAATTAGCATTTATGATAGTAATCTTCACAGTCATGTGCCTTCATTCTTTTCTGTTAGACCCTTCCAGACAAAGTTCAAGGATTTCTGCATTCTTGATGTATCCCTGCAATTTTTTCAGGAATGATAAATGTTCTTCAGTTGGTTTTAGAGGGCCATCTGAGTTTTGAGATTATATATATATATATTTTTATGTTAAAATATAGGGTCAAATGACTTTGTTGATGCCCTGGAATCAAGTATCTTACTGGTGTCCTGCCTTTTCCTAGGGTGTACTTGAAGTGAATGTCAATAAACTTGATGTTGTTTATGGATCCTATTCAACACTGTGCTAGTAAGTCTTCTTGTTCTGTACAAAACAGATGTAGTTGTCCCGTAAAATCAACTTGTGGATAACTAATTACTCAATGCTTTAATCCAACCAGTTCTATCATTTACTGGAGCATGCCTCTTATCTTTTGCAGTGGCTTCTTGGGGTGTCTGCATCTGTCATCAAATTACCACCAAAACATAAAAGCCGTTAATCTCTCTCGTCTCCCTGAATATCTTAATCCTCGATTTGTGATTGTTTCTCTAGGTGCATTCTCACCGTGACCTGCTGTATGTAAAATTTGGAATTTTGGGTTATGATACAATTTCATTTTTCTTACATGGTAAATTCATGAACTGGCATATTTATTGGTGATCTTATGGATATCACAAGGTTTAATAAATGGAATGTTCTTGAGTTTGCTGTGTTCCCAATAATTCTTCAATACAAAGATCTTTGCACATTCTGTTGTTTATTGGCAATGTTGTTGCAGTTACTCTTGACTATGTATGCATTTTGATGAATCAAGAGAAATATGCTGAAAATTGCGAGTTATATTAATCTGGAACATTCCATTTTAATAAATGGAATGTTCTTGAGTTTGCTGTGTTCCCAATAATTCTTCAATACAAAGATCTTTGCACATTCTGTTGTTTATTGGCAATGTTGTTGCAGTTACTCTTGACTATGTATGCATTTTGATGAACCAAGAGAAATATGCTGAAAATTGCGAGTTATATTAATCTGGAATTTTAGTACAATGAGGACGAGTAGCTGTTGCAATGATCAATTAGATACCAAGCAATAGCAGCTCAGAAGTAGATAGGACACAAACTGTGGACCAGTGTTGCTGTGTTCTCTTCTGTAGCAACTCCAGGTCCTAAATGTGAATACTGACTGGCTTAGAGTTGGCTTAGGGTTGTCCGGACAATCTGAGGCAGACAAGGAATTTACAGTTGTCCCCTTGGAAGGGTAATGCTATCGCCTTCCTGCCTGTTTCTTTCTCCATTCCCATGGCTCTTCTGGGTTTGATGCTGCCCATAAACCAACTCTCTTTGCTCGAGCCTCTTTTTCCCACTGGTAATAGGCATATGGATGAAGATTTAGTATTCATAAAATCAAAGTTAAATACTAGAATGAACAAGTATACTTGATTGGTTACTTTTGCAAGTTCTGAGCGGCGGTCATAGGCAGAGTAATGCCATGCACACCCTTTCTTGAGCATCACTTCCTGTTTGATACAGAGGTTGGAGAACTTAATTTTCATAACAATTAACAGGTCAGTAAGATCCATTGCTAAAGAATGCAGTACCTGTACAAATATGTCATTGCAATACAAATCTGCTACACTGCGACCATACTGATCCTCGTCATAGACTAGGACTCTCAAACACTTTCCTTGAATAATCTTAATCAGTTCATTCTGTGCTTCTTTCCCATATGGCATTGAACTCTCTGGTGCATCTATGCCTCTGCTTTCATTAAGAAAAGTATTAGCCATAACTGATATATGACATTTATTTGACTGAATCTGAGATGTACATAAAATGTCACCTTAGTTGAATTCGATACTTTCGTGCCAGAACTTCCTCCTTGTTTGGAAGATTTATCACCCTGAGATCAGAAGACAATCAAAAACTACTGGTGCTAAGTTGAGGAATTTATTAACAATTCCATCCAAAAGTGATAATTACTAGATGAATAATAGCCAACCGGTATCCAGCATGGATGATTTCCCGGTGCAGTGCATCTGCTTGTTCATAGTTTCTCTCAGCTCGTGCTTTTGATCTTCGAACAGCAGCCATCTGTACGTCTCCAGGAACACATGCTGACTCCCTTGGTTCAGCCATGCTGACATACACGGTTATAGTATCCCCATCTGGTATTGCTCTTGCATCAACCTGAACCAATCACAAGTTTCTCATTAACAAAAAACCAAATTTTCACTGAATTCACGACCGATAATTCAGAGATTAAAAGGTTGTCATCTGTTACCGGTAGTGTCTGCATTTCAAACTTAACCCCCGCAGGCAGTGTCGTTGGTTCCCCAGTAGAAACTGGAATAAGGGTATGAGGAAGAGGCAAGCCATAGAAAGCCAACAGACCCTAATTAACAACCAAAGAATTTATATTAGCAAGCACCTTCAGCCATACATGCATTAATTTCAAGCATTATGCAAATGCAACGCTACAGTCAGTACCTCAACGTCGGCATGTTGGTGTCTCTTTAGGGCCTGAATCACGAGCCTAGCTGCTTCCTCTGCTGTTTTTGGAGGCGGTGTTGCTTCTCTCCAGGCCTCTGAAAGCTTTCTATACCAATTAGCCTGAGCCTTCTTTGAAGATGTAACATGCTTAGTGAGCCCTTCTGGGACCTGAACAACAAAAAATTGATGAAAATTCAGCTAACCCAGGTGGGCGATTAGCTGTAAAAAACCCTCAAAAGACTTTGAATTGATGACAAAAGAATCACAAAAATAGTACCTGTGAGGTGATCTCAAAGTGATAGAGGTCTTGAGCAAGAGCTGAGACACCAACGGTGGCAGCAGAGACACCATGAGGACCAAGTGATCCGGAGTCCTCTTCAGTTAAGGGCTTGCAACATTTGCCGTAAAGTAACCTAAGTGCATTTCCCATAACGGAAAATGAGTGGAAAAAATCACTCAGTAAAAAAACTTTCTGGGAAAATTTAGGAGGAAGAAAAAAATTTGGAGTGTTGGATAGATTAGGAGAAGAAAAGATTTTTGGGAAGAGAAAGATGAAACGAAATTATTGGACGATTGGCAACGCAATCAATGACTTAGAAAATAAACAATGCAACACGTGGTGGAATCTAAATGGGTGATGATAGTTCAACCGGTGACGGAGGTCTGGGGGGCTGCTAAAGTGTAAGTCAACTGGTTACCGTCGTTTTAAGGTGAGTCAAGTAGTTAACAGCACGCGCGTGTTTCAATAATTTTTTTATTTTTTTTTTGCTGAAGTTGGAAATAAAAATAAAATACCCAAGAAACGAAAATAGTTTAAAGAATTGAATTTTAAGAGTATTTCTGGGAGCGGTTTAAGAATATCAAACTGTAAGTCAATCTATAACTAGCGATTTAAATTTATTTATGACCTAATAGTAATTCTTCAACAATGCTGTTTTGACAAAAACTTAGGTTACAAAATTGTCAAAGACATGAAATATCAAAGTAATTTTGCATTATAAGCCTTATACACAGATATTTCCCCAAAGTTTAATAGAAATAAAAAATAATAATTTTATTGGACTATCATTTAGATTATTGTAGTACGTACATTCAATATTTCAATTAAAAGTTCTCTAATTTGTATGTTTTAAGTTTCAAGTCTATTTCATTGGTGATTTACAATATTTATTCTCTAAGAAAAGTCTTCACATCTTAAAATTCTTTAGTGTAGATGTACTCCACGTATAATAGAATATCAATAAATTAATAATTTTAATTAAATAATAATTTTTAATTATTAATTAAATAATAATTTTTATCGGTCCTAACTTAAGATTAATGTGATAAATTAATAATTTGATAGATTTATAAGATAATAATTTTTTTAAAAAAATCATCTTTTCTTAAAGTGACCAACTTACTACATAATTTGACAATTACATGATTTAAAATTAAATCCATGTAATATGTCATGTGAATTTTGTAAAATATATTCTTAGTGTTGTTTATAGCTTCTTGACATTTATTTGAAATTAGATTTTATCTCTAAGAATCCTGCTCTTTGTGTATTGTAAATTTTCAGTTTACATTGTCCTTTTATAATAGATGTAAGGCAGGCTTCATATGTCACCTTTAATATAGAAAAATTACTCTACAATAGTCTAATTGTTGCCAATGAACAACAATCAACTAGTATTTAAATAGAACATAACAAATACTAAATCAAGGTAACTAAATACTATAAATGTGATCATATTTTTTTAAAAAATAAGGAATTTCTTGATAATCTATAATTTATCAATATATAAATTTTTGTTAAATTAATATTGTGCATGAAAATGCTAAAACACACAACAGCTCCAACAAATAATTTTCATTGACTAAGCGCATAATCATATGCAAAATGAATATTGCGAAAATGGGTTAGGGAAGCAACTCCATTTATTTCCCTTTCTTAAAGGGTTAATAATACCTAGATTCATGAGTTTTTATGATTTCTCACTAAAAGATGAAGTATTTTTATTTATATCCAGTGAGTCTCTAATTTTAATTTTTAATAATTGAAATGTCCTTTGAAGTTAACTTAAATATTGCGGGAAAAAAAAGAATTTATACAGGACAGATGCACCATATAATTCATATGTTTATTTAATTATTTTTTCACGTACATTTATTTAGTAGACAAAATCCAACGGATGTCAAGGAATTAAATACAAAATCAGGTACTGATACAAATGTCAAATGATTATTATAAATAAAATATGGGCAACCTGCCAATACAATTTTGGAATAATGCAATTAAAAGATTAATCGGTAATGAAATTTATAGAAGGAATAGAGGAGTGATGAGGCACGTACTGGTTGAAGCAGAAGGGTTATGCCGTAAAAAGTAGCTGGCACAATATGTTATTCATAGTTATGTCGATTTAACTGTTGCAATGGTAAAAAAATGGACGAAACAACTGCCATGGATTGTACGGGTTTATCTTATTTCAGCAGTACTGAAATTTGATTTCTTATGCTTATATGTAATACATTCAACCAATTAGACCATTCACATATTGTGAGTTCGACTGAATAAGTCAAGCATAATAAAGTTACAGAAGATTGGCCGTGTTTTGAGCTTGATTAATCGCCTATGAGATAAACATCATTTACAAAATGAATCCCCAATTTACCGTAACCATGGCCGCTCATTTAGAGTTCCCTTGTGTTAGTCCTAAGCAATCGAAATCCATAGAAATTGAGTTGAATATATGATGCATACATAAATTTATTTAAGTTCAAAATTAAACATATGCAGTCATATTATCACAACAGTTATCTACCCAAATGAAGAGATCTTATTAAATCAACATATTTCAATTAGTACATATAAAAATATACCTAAGCAAAACTTCATAGACATTGTGATAATAGAGGATACAAATAAATTAACAATAAAATAAGCGTGTAAGTATGTAGTTCGCATGATAAGCCACCAATACATTCGGAGAGACGTCTACAAATTTTGAAGCATTATGTTTCATTTCAACCCTTCCTTGCTGTATGAATAATGATCACCTCCTGTACTGTCAACGAATGTTCATCATCGACTTCCTTGAGTCGTACTATTTAATTTAACTGTTCTTATTTTATTGTTTATATGAACTTAAATGATGGGATATCATCTTTACGAGATTGATTATTCCTGGAAAATAAAATAATAAATGCAACGAGTCATTCATTTTGTAAAGCTATTAACCTCTAATTGACAACAGAGATTGCTTGGTTTTCTGTATCTTTAAGTGAGTTTGAGATTCTAACGTCTGCTGAATAAAGAGGTGAGCCAACATCTTGCAAAAATCAGGTTGCAGAAATAGAAAAAACAATGTAGTGAAATGTAATGTTTCCATGTAGAACTTGCTCTAATAACATGAAATCCAAAAAAATGAAGAAAAAAAAAAAGCATTGCCAATCTTTTTCTATGCAATTGATTGCAAAAAAAAAAAATGATAATGGAAAACAAAATCTTATATAAGCAGTCAAGAAATTTGAAAAACCCAAAAATTCTTCTTTCTCTTTTTTGCCAAGTAACCCATATATCACTAACACCATACCCTTCCACTGGATTAACCCTTTCTAATGAGGATTTGCCCTACCCCATAAATGGATACAAGTAGGAAAAAATTTTTAAATAATATTCTGTACTTGTTATGAAAAAGGATGAAAATGGAAAGAGCAATAAATATAGCAATCACACATTTCACAAATATATGGATACAAAAAGTAATACCTTCCTTGTAGCCAATTGATTTCAATATGAAGTCATTGAAGAAGTTCTTCGAGTTTTATGTTGTTATTAACTATTGCAGGATTGATGTTAGATTTAAGCAACTTGGGATAGAGAGATACATATCCCTGTCATATTCTTGCAAATTATGTAATATATTTAGACAAAACATTTTTTATTGCCAAAATAAATAACTAATCACAATAGCAGAACAAAAACACAGTTAATTTAAAAATAAGATTTTTCACCAATTCCCACCTGGCAACCCATCCATAAGCTAATGCACAAAACGAAGTACTGAAAACGATATTGACATTATCAATGAGAAAATAAATAGGGAAAATCTCTTCTTATTGTGATGACAAATGAAAGATACTAACTCCTAAATAAACAGACACAACTATAATGTTTGCATAAGCTTTTTGGAAATCCACAACTTAGCAAATTAATCATATAAGAATGTGAGAGAAAACATCATCATGAATATTGATTCATTATTCAATATATACTTAATCAAAGAGATGAGATACATACCACAAATACACATAAGACCCAGAATAATACATGTCAAACACCAAGGCTAGCAATATAAATTGAGTAAAATGGAGGAGGACATGAAAATGTGGATGATTAAACTTATAGAAGGCACATAAATTTAGTTATGTCATGCTTTTGATGATCCCTATATCAAGCAATGGTGGGAGGCGTGTACCTTTCCATCACCCCAAATATAAGAATTATATTTGAACTTTAAGATAACATAAATTAATATGTAGTACCATTCAATCTTAATGTAAAATAGGTTTATTGGTTTAAAAAAAGTCTTCGAACCAATATGTATATGGCAAGTTAATACTTCAATACCATAGTAGAAATATTCATATACAACAACAAATGGTAGAAATATTCATATACAAGTAGCAAAAATAGCAACTATAACTAAAAACATAATTGAAATGAAACAATAGATCATTCTTAATGGAATATCTTATAAATAGTTAAAATCGACACATAAATTTATAAACTGATTAACATTTTCAATATTAGCCAATTATAATTTGGTTGCGCCATTCAAACAATTCATGAAACACTTGATGCATATGGCCCATTTAAGAATTTTAAGCAAGAAAAAATAATGAGAATATCAATCAACAAACCAATTAAGGATATTACAAACATTTCATTACTCCAATAAATAAATAAATAAATAACAAAGCAAATTATAAATTTTTGAAACACTTCCTAACCTATCAAACTGCAACTCTCCTCGTTCATATTAACAGATAGAATTTTGAAACCATTTTTTTTCTCTAGCCTTTGTTCAATAAATTTCATTATAAATTGTATGAAAATTTCGCCGAGGGGAGATGTTCCTTCCTTCAATAAACAAGGCATGAGATTATGGATTCTAAACTTCTGAAAGCCAAATAAAAATTTTTAAATTTCAATTTTTTCGTTTCTTTTTAAAATTTTTCTTGATATACACTTGGTCTTCAACTGGCGGTTGTAGTAAATGAGAAATTGACTTTATCGTTGACGCATTTTACAACTCGTTTTCAGCTGGTTTAAACATGTTTTTCGTAATTCCTCTTACCGCCACGTGTTGCTCTTACATGAGTCAATTGGTCACTTCATTATTGTTACTTACAGTACATGTAGCATAAGCTTACCCATATGAAAAATGTCGCATGTACAGAAGAAAATCATGTACCACTAACAACATCCAGGTCGCGGCCGCGTACTCTTTCAATATAATTTGTTTATTTCATTTCAAATTTTAATGTGCAGAGCGCATGAAAAAAAAAAAATTTAAATAAATATCAAAATGAATTTGCAATGAGTGAAATTACGGGGAAATTTTCAAAACACATACCTTGATGAAACTTTAAAAATACATGTGGAAGCAACTGATCTTTACATATGAAATTCGTGGCTGCATGTTATATGCAGCGCCATGCATACAACACAAAGTTTTGTGTCACAATAATATTATGATTCCTGAAAGAAAAGCAAGGAACAATTAAACGTCAAATGGTGGAGAGAAGAAACTCAGAGATATAAGAGAGAGAACGGGGAGAATTTGCAAAAAATGGTTTGTCCCCAAGAGGAAAGAAAAAAAAAACTGCCATTGAAATTTGATTTATATGCTTTGTGGTCAAATTTAATTTACAGCTTGTATTGTGGACCACCGAATTGCAACATATTTAACAAAAACATATTTTCGGTGAAATAGATAGCGCATTAAATAAATACTTTTGATATGGGATAATTATTTTTGACACAAAAAATATGAAAAGATTAAAATATTTAAATCCTCATAAATAAGTAAAAAATAAAAGATAGACTTTTTTTTCATGATTTTTGTTAAAATTTTGTAACTCTCAAAATAGCGTTCTCGGATTCAGGAAAAATATAATAATCTTGAAATGAAAATATGACCAAAATGATCATTGGAGGGTACAAAAGAAAAAAAAATTTGCAATTAGCAAAATTAAATAAAAAAAAACTAAAAATAGAGAAAAGGAAAGATCCCTCTGCCTAAAGAAATCCTCAAACTAGATTCCATTTTGTAGCGGAAGTTTTAAACCAACAGACCCAACAAACTCTAACCATGAAACCCAGATAAGAAGTACAACTCATAATCAGAATAACAAAAAAATCAGCTCACAATAATTAAAAACATATATACATATATATATGGGAAAATCAGTTGCATCAACAGTAACCACACTGAGAGATCTTGCTAGAATAGTTTCGTCATCGTCACCGGAGAGGCTGCAAAGAGTAAGACCAAGACACACAAAGCCGCCACCAACAAACGTTGTAAGTGCTCGATCAGAAACAAGATCAAGACCAATTGTGAAGAAGCCGAAAATGAACCTCAATTGGGATACCCAACAGCAACAGCGTGTGCCGCACTGACTCAGGTGGTCTCTGATTGTGTGCAAAGATGGTTTCAGGACACCCTCAGAGAAGTGAAAAATGGTGATAAAGCTATGGAGGTTCTTGTTGGTCAAATGTACTTGAGTGGCTATGGTGTTGCTGGAGACGAAAAAAAGGTCCTTTTTTTATCTTGTTCAATGGGTTTTTTTTTTTTTAGTTTTCATAATGATGCTGGGGATACCATAAAGTTCAATTTTTTTTTTTTGTTTAAATTTATTACTTTGCCATATAATTCACTTCAGTTGAGCTGCATGTTGTTATATTAGGGACACTTGGAATCAAGGTTTTCTTATTGGGTTTTAGTTAACTAAACTGAGACTAGAAACTTGTAATTATGCTTGGCATTTGTTAGTGACCAAACGGTGAGCATTGACATATACGTTCATGATGTTACAGCACTCTTTACAATCTTGGTGGATGATAAGATTTTCATTGTTTGTTGGCTACTAATCTTATTTGCTATTGGTTTTGAATGGTCTATAAGTTGTGGTATTGATTGAATTTGGCATTTATTCTTGAATAAGGGGCATGCTTGGATTACTAGGGCTGCGACGAGTCGTTCTTCTGCCTGGAAATTAAGAGATAAACCTCCAGGTAATCCTTCTTTCCCTCTCTCTTAAGTATATTGTTATTTGTTCAGGTTGCTTATGAGAAGATTAACTGTGGCCTTATTTGCTTTCTCTAGGTTAAGCTGCAAGTGACTCTGATTCTGACGAATCGCAGAGTGATACAAAATAGATCAAAGTTAAGAACACCTTTTTGCTTATTACTTGGTGACATCTTCTGGTTGCACATTATGGAAGGATTTTGTGTGAATGAATTCCATTATGTATGACACCATTTTGCCCGCTCTCAGTGCTTACTTTTTGCCTTGCACATTACTCTCCTTTTATAGGTCATAGATATTAGTTAATTTTTTGTATATTTTTCATGATTGTTGTGTTCTTGTCTTTCTGAATGCTGTCAATAGAGGCCACAAAGCGAGCTGTGAGATTGAATGGCTACAAGTGTTGTTTTTTCCCCCTGTGTGTTTTTTTATATGTAATATGCTATTGATTGATACTTCGCTGCATGGGAACCGATGATTTGATTACCTTCATCCTATTATCTTACTTTCTTATATTATGATCAGCAGCATCCTGGTTCTTTAAAAGTTACTGATTGATTCTGATTTAATTAGCATTTATGATAGTAATCTTCACAGTCTTGTGCCTTCATTCTTTTCTGTTTCTGACCATTACAGATGAAGTTCAAGGATTTTTGCATTCTTGAGGTATCCCTGCACTTTGTTCAGGCATAACAAATGTTCTTCAGTCGGTTTTAGAGGGCCACCCAAGTTTTGAGATTATATTTTTTGTCAATGTTAAAATATGGGTTCAGATGACTTTGTTGATGCCCTGGAATCAAGTATCTTGCTGGTGTCCTGCCTGTTCCTAGGGTGTACTTGAAGTGAATGTCCATAAACTTTACGTTGTTTATGTATCCTATTCAACACTGCTAGTAAGTCTTTTTTTTCTGTACAAAACAGATGTAGTTGTCCCGTAAAATCAAGTTGCGGATAGCTAATTACTCAATGCTTTAATCCAACGGGTTCTATCGTTTACTGGAGCATGCCTCTTATCTTTTGCAGTGGCTTCTTGGGGTGTCTGCATCTGTCATCAAATTCCCACTAAAACATAAAAGCCATTAATCTCTCTCGTCTTCCCGAATTTCTTAATTCACATTTTGTGATTGCTTCTCTAGGTGCATTTTCGCCGTGAACTGCTGTATGTAAAATTTGGAATTTTGGGTTATGAGACAATTTCATTTTTCTTACATGGTAAATTCATGCACTGGCATATGTATTGGCGATCTTATGGATATCACAATGTTTAATAAATGGAATGTTCTTGAGTTTGCTCTGTTCCCAATAATTCTTCAATACACAGATCTTTGCACATTCTGTTGTTTATTGGCAATGTTCGTTGCATTTACTCTTCACTACATATGCATTTTGATGAACCAAGAGAAATATGCTGAAAATTGTGAGTTATATTAATCTGGAATTTGAGTACATTGAGGATCAGTCACTGTTGCAATGATAAATTAGATACCAAGCAATAGTAGCTCTGAATTAGATAGGACATAAACTGTGGACCGATTTTCAGTGTTGCTATGTTTCTCTTCTGTACCAACTCCAGATCCTAATCGTGAATACTGACTGGCTTAGGGTTGTCCGGACAATATGGGGCAGACAAGGAATTTACATTTGTCCCCTTGGAAGGGCAATGCTATCGGCCTTCGCGCCTGTCCTTTCTCCATTCCCATGGCTCTTCTGGGTTTGATGCTGCCCATAAACCAACTCTCTTTGCTCGAGCCTCTTTTTCCCACTGGTAATAGGCATATGGATGAAGATTTAGTATTCATAAAATCAAACAAAGTTAAATACTAGAATGAACAAATATATTTGATTGGTTACTTTTGCAAGTTCTGAGCGTTGGTCATAGGCAGAGTAATGCCATGCACACCCTTTCTTGAGCATCACTTCCTGTTTGATACAGAGGTTAGAGAACTTAATTTTCATAATAATTAATAGGTCAGTAAGATCCATTGCTAAAGAATGCAGTACCTGTACAAATATGCCATTGCAATACAAATCTGCTACGCTGCGACCATAACGATCCTCGCCGTAGACTAGGACTCTCAAACACTTTCCTTGAATAATCTTAATCAGTTCATTCTGTGCTTCTTTCCCATATGGCATTGAACTCTCTGGTGCATCTATGCCTCTGCTTTCATTAAGAAAAACTATTAGCCATAACTGATATATGACATTTATTTGACTGAATCTGAGATGTACATAAAATGTCACCTTAGTCGAATTCGATACTTTCGTGCCAGAACTTCCTCATTGTTTGGAAGATTTATCACCCTGAGATCAGAAGACAATCAAAAACTACGGGTGCCAAGTTGAGGAATTTATTAACAATTTCATCCAAAAGTAATAATTACTAGATGAATAATAGCCAACCGGTATCCAGCATGGATGATTTCCCGGTGCAGTGCATCTGCTTGTTCATAGTTTCTCTCAGCTCGTGCTTTTGATCTTCGAACAGCAGCCATTTGTACGTCTCCAGGAACACATGCTGACTCCCTTGGTTCAGCCGTGCAGACATACACGGTTATAGTATCCCCATCTGGTATTGCTCTTGCATCAACCTGAACCAATCACAAGTTTCTCATTAACAAATAACCAAATTTTCACTAATTCATGGCCGATAATTCAGAGATGAAAAGGTTGTCATTTGTTACCGGTAGTGTCTGCATTTCAAACTTAACCCCCGCCGGCAGTGTCGTTGGTTCCCCAGTAGAAACTGGAATAAGGGTATGCGGAAGAGGCAAGCCATAGAAAGCCAACAAACCCTAATTAACAACCAAAGAATTTATATCAGCAAACACCTTCCGTCATACATACATTAATTTCAAGCATTATGCAAATGCCACGGTACAGTCAGTACCTCAAGATCGGCATTTTTGTGTCTCTTTAGGGCCTGAATCACGAGCCTAGCTGCTTCCTCTGCCGTTTTTGGAGGCGGTTTTGCTTCTCTCCAGGCCTCTGAGAGCCTTCTATACCACTTAGCCTGAGCCTGCTTCGAAGATGTAACATGCTTACTGAGCCCTTCTGGGACCTGAGCAACAAAAAATTGATGAAAATTCAGCTAACCCAGGTGGGCGATTAGCTGTAAAAACCCCTGAAAAGACTTTGAATTGATCACAAAAGAATCACAAAAATAGTACCTGTGAGGTGATCTCAAAGTGATAGAGGTCTTGAGCAAGAGCTGAGACACCAACGGTGGCAGCAGAGACACCATGAGGACCAAGTGATCCGGCGTCCTCTTCAGTTAAGGGCTTGCAACACTTGCCGTAAAGTAACCTAAGTGCATTTCCCATAACGGAAAATGAGTGGAAAAAATCACTCAGTAAATAAACTTTCTGGGAAAATTTAGGAGGAAGAAAAAATTTGGAGTTTTGGATAGATTAGGAGAAGAAAAGATTTTTGGGAAGAGAAAGAAGAAACGAAATTATTGGACGATTGGCAACGCAATCAGTGACTTCGAAAATAAACAATGCAACAACACGTGGTGGAATCTAAATGGGTGATGATAGTTCAACCGGTGACGGAG
Source organism: Aegle marmelos (assembly GCA_030449875.1). Classification (NCBI taxonomy): domain Eukaryota; kingdom Viridiplantae; phylum Streptophyta; class Magnoliopsida; order Sapindales; family Rutaceae; genus Aegle; species Aegle marmelos. The sequence goes on from JASUUL010000143.1 coordinate 25,081,845, forward strand.
ATCTGGGGGGCTGTAAAAGTGTAAGTCAACTGGTTACCGTCGTTTTAAGGTGAGTCAAGTAGTTAACAGCACGCGCGTGCTGCAAAAATTTTTCTAATTTTTTTTTTCCTGAAGTTGGAAATAAAAATAAAATACCCAAGAAACGAAAATAGTTTAAAGAATTGAATTTGAAGAGTATTTCTGGGAACGGTTTAAGAATATCAAACTGTAAGTCAATTTATAACTAGCGATTTAAGTTTATTTATGACCTAATAGTAATTCTTCAACAATGCTGTTTTGACAAAAACTTAGGTTACAAAATTGTCAAAGACATGAAATATCAAAGTAATTGTGCACAATAAGCCTTATACGCAGATATTTCCTCAAATTTTAATAGAAATAAAAAATAATAATTTTATTGGACTATCATTTAGATTATTGTTGAACGTACATTCAATATTTCTTACATTTGTTCGTTTTAAGTTTCAAGTCTATTTCACATGTGATTTACAATATTTATTCTTTAGAGAAAGTCGTCAGATTTTGAAAAGGAAATTTAAGTATCTAGCTAGCTGTAGAGGACAAGGAAACCATGACATGAGGGTGAAAAAATTCCACATTATTTCAAATGTCTTTAGTGTAGATGTACTCCCCGTACAATAGAATGTTAATAAATTAATAATTTTAATTAAATAATAATTTTTACCTATCCTAACTTGATATTAATGTGGTAAATTAATAATTTGATAAATTTATAAGATAATAAAATTTTTAAAAAAATCCTATTTTCTCAAATGATCAACTTACTATATAATTTAATATTTACATGATTTAAAACTAAATCCATGAAATATGTCATGTGACTTTTATAAAATATGTTGTTAAGTGTTGTTTACAACTTCTTGACATTGATTTGAAATTCTTTGAGATCTTATCTCTAAGAATCCAACTCTTATCTAAGAATCCAACTCTTTGTACGCTGTAAATTTTCAATTTACATTATCCTTTTATAATAAATGCAAGACAGGCTTCATAGGTCATTTTTAATATAGAAAAATTACTCTAATATTATTCTAATTGTTACTAATGAACAACAATCAATCAATATTTAAATAGAACATAATAAACACTAAATCAATGTAAATAACTAATATAAATATGATCGTATGTTTTAAAAAATAAGGAATTTCTTAATAATCTATAATTTATCAATATATACATTTTTGTTAAATTAATATTTTTTTTTTCTAATATGTTAATTTATCGAGGTTTCCTGCATTTCAAATATAAACATCCACATCTTATAAAGTGCTTAATTGGGATCAAACATTATTGTCTACCAAATATATACATTTTTTTGTTAAATTAATATATATTTTTATGTTTTTAATACTGTTAGTTTATTGAGGTTTCTGTATTTCAAATATAAACATCCACTTCTTATAATGCTCAATAATAGGAAAAGCTCTTTACCTGTATTCTGTATTGAGATCACATATTCTGGATTAGTGAAAAGTGTTGTAAATAAACTTTCCATAATTGCAAAATCAAGGATCCGCCTTGCCTTACGAACGGCCAAAAGTCCAGCAACTAGATTGGCCTAAAGTGATCTAAATTAATTCTAAAATCAGGGTACGTCCTCTCAATTAATCACGACTTTCTTGGGCATCAAATGTATAATAGACTATTATATATAGTTCTAAAAAAGAAAAATCTTTCACGATTTGTATTACAGGCGTTCCGCACTAACAAAGCCATGATTCTTGGCCGACCCTACATTGCCAAGGCTAACGTCTAAAAATGCCTCTTAAAGTCAAATAGAGGTAGCTTTTTCACAAAAGCAAAGTTCCCATCAATTACGTAAAGAATCCAATACCCTCGTCTCATCACCACACGGTCACCGTATATTTATATATTTGCTTTGCTTCAGACTCACTTTGCCTGACATCAAAATTGCTTCATGCCGCTTTCCTCCTCAGTCTTCAAATTTCCTGATCAATCACAATGGCCAATGTAAGTATTCATGTTCTTTAATATGCGTGCGGTGCGTGTATTGATGAAGCTAATACATATTGGTCCATGTTATGCAAAAGGTTGTGGAATTGAAAGTGAATTTGCACTGCGAGGAGTGTATAAGGAAGATCCTGAAGGCGATTAAGAAGATCGAGGGTATTAACTAATTATCATAAATTTGTAGTATTAGTTGATTTTGAAGAAACCCTATTAATTTATAGGCTTACTTTGTAATAATATGCGCAGATATTGAAACGTATAACGTGGATACAGAGCTGAACAAAGTGACGGTGACCGGCAATGTCACCACTGAAGAAGTCATCAGAGTTCTGCAAAAGGTTAGAAAGACAGCAAGCGCTTGGGATGAAGATCAAGCTGCCGCAGTTTCTTGATCTCGTCAGAATATTACTGATTGAGATTTGGAAGAGCATGATCAATCACAGCCGCGCTTTGTTACCAATGATGAAAGAAACCACTACGAGCTTCAATTCGAAGAGGAGCATCTATAAAGCAGTTACACAATTGACTGCTCTTAATTAACGATCAAATAAAAATCCGTGAGTTCTACTACACTTCTGTCAGAGATCATGCAGATGTGATTATATTATTATTTCCGTAATCAGTGTAACGCAAGGATTCTCATTTGCGATTTACAATGGAGAGAATATATTTCATTGCTCCTGTAAAAAATAAAATTATTATGGCATTTCTGTATTGGATCAGATCAGATGGTCCATTTTGTAAACTCGTCAAGAGTTCTTCGAACATGAATGACGGTAACGGTTGCTATGCACTTGATCTCTTCCGATTTAAACCCTAAAATTGACACCTTTATTAAATAAAGTGAAGGCTGTTACGGAGTTACAATCACTTTCACATCAACATGAGATGAAAATGTACAACACATCGACAAGAAATCAACCAACTGAAGTTGAAGTCTGTCGACTCTGTACAAAACTACGGTACATAAAAACCAAAAATTAACAGCGGTTAAAAGTAATACGGACTCCAATACTAAGAACTCGTTATTCGCAACTCAACTCAGCTCTCAACACAACCTGAGTCAGTCTACCTCGGCTGCTGAATCGTCCTTGGACTCACCTTCACATTCACAATCTTCGGTGCCTTCTCTAAGTACCTCGGTTTCTCAATCATAGCTTCACCCTTTTTCCATTTCAACGTTCCAAGCGAAATCAAGCCCTTGCAAAAGTCTCTCTCTTCCATCTCCTCTGTAAAATACAAACAGAAACCGAAGAGTGAGCTACTGAGTTCAGCCAGAAAACAAAGTTCTAATTTTTCCCTTGAAAGGATAATAGCATCTGCATCCCTAAGTTTTCGTGGTATCTCAAAAAATAGTGTGGACATATCAATAGATGCTTCACCGATTCACGGCTTTTAGGAATTTATTTAATAAAAACGCAAAACCATGACCTCTACTTCCGAGATGTAAAACAACAAGGGGCTGGCTGTTATTGCCACAGTTTCTTAATGCGAGCTTTACCTCGATGCTTGTCCGGAAAGAACTCGTCGACGTCGGGGAGTACAAGATCGTCAGAATCGGCGAAGAGAGGGTCACTTTGAGGATCAAAGTAGCATTCTTGGAGCCAGTAGTCACGGAACCAAGGAGAAGACTGGATCAGGGCCCACCATTCCTCCGAAAAATCCTCAACCATCCGATAAGCAAACGGGATGAACATTGGAGCGTTGGGATTCAAAGTCGATGTCGATGTCGATGATGATGACGATCTCTGAGAAAGCACCTCCATTGCCACTGTCATCAAAATTAAAGGAACTTAGCAGTACGGATAAGCCTGATATTAAAATGTTCTGAGAAGTAACAGATACCACATTCACACCTTCGCGTTTGGTCGGTATATAGTTGGAGATGCAAACAAATAGATCTCAACTTCGAAATATTTACATGTATGCCACTAATTTTTTCAAAATTAATCCTAACTTCACATTTTTGGATTTTGCCTTTCTTTTACTAAACAAAACCAATTAAATGTAATCAAGCTCAACGCAATTAAAAGCATCAGATGGGTAATTAGGGGTTGTGACTACAGTGCTCTTTAAATACTTCCAAATAATTAAATTTTATGGACTTTTTAAACCTCTCAAAGCTCTTGTCAATATCCAAATTGTAGAACTCAATAACTATTAAAAAGAGTAAACATAGTTGGACCGGCAGTTAGGCGATATTTAAGTTCTTCATAGATCTAATAAAAATGATGCTGTTGTAATATGAAGCCAACAATGAGGGCAATATGGTAACATCAGTTCCAATATGGGCTAATGTAAGAAAAGCCCAAGGTTTCAACTACCGAAGCCATTACGTATAGACAAAATATCGGAAACCGTGCCCCCGGCTGCTGCCCCTAGAAGAAAGAAAATACCACTTCGAGTTTTTTTTCCCCTTTTTTTAATCAAAAAGAAAAAACTTTTTTTCTTTTCAATTCATAATGAAGAAGGTTTGTACTTATCCACTTTAGGAAATAGGGATCATACGGCTCCCCAATATCAGTAGATGACACGTCATTGTTCTGATCCTTTCACTTAATTAAACATTTCATCCGAAATAGGGGCTTCATTAAGTTAATGTGATCTGTGGACCACCCACTGCGAAAAAATAAATAATGCTAAAATAATGTTACATCAACAATGATAAGCTCTTTCATGGCCATTGGATTTGCCCTTTCTTGGCCCAAGTAAAGGAAATCAGGTGCCCTGCGGATCACCTGATGGGCTTTGGTAGCTGAAAGTTCGTTATGTTTTGCCGCCTAAACCCCAAAACGAAATCAACTAGATAACCAGATTCCTACTAAAAATGTTATGCCACCAGTTGGTATTTATTTGGCTTCAGTTATTGCAACAAACCATCACTCGGTTTGTTCTGTTAATTTCCAGGCCATCAACTTTCTCATTTTATTTTCCTTCTTCTCTCTTTGTTTCAATTACATTTTTGTCAAGTAAAAGGTCCAGCCATGAACAAGGAAACAACAATTCCAGATTATGATTTCCAGTACCAAATTGATGGTTCATGTTGGAAGTTTGTGCCACCTTATTCAGAAGGGATATGGAACTTGGAACCTGGAGAACACATTCTGAAACATTCATTGCTTCTACTTTACGTTCAATTAGCCCTTATATTTATCCTCACCTCTATCATACACTTCCTCTTAAGGCGAATCCAATTGCCCCGTCTCATATCTGAAATCCTGGTATTAATTTTGCCTCATTTTATTTTGTTATATCAAAGTTGATGAGTGTGTTTATGTTTGGCTGATTTTTTTTTTTTTTTAATTGTGATCATGATTTTGTATGACCAGGCTGGTTTGATTCTGGGACCAAGTGTAATGGGATACTTTTTGCCTAATGTATCGAACGCTTTGTTCCCTCCACAATCGGAGAGAAGTTTTTATTCTTTGACAATTTTTGGGTACATATTCTTTATGTTTCTAATTGGAGTGAAGATGGATTTGAGTCTAATAACAAAACTAGGAAAAAGGGAATGGTACATTTCACTGAGCCTAATGTTGAATGTGCTACTAGTGGGTGTGATTTGCAAAACAATAAGTCAAATCCTGGAACCCCAAGAATATTTGGATGATTGGATTGACTTCTTCACAGCAACAATAATGTTTACGTCATTTCCTGTGGTAGCTTGCTTTCTAATGCATCTCAAAATCATCAATTCTGAACTTGGACATCTTGCGTTGTCAACAGCATTGCTATGTGATTTGCAGAGTGTGATAGTTGTAAATTCGTACAAATATACCGACATAATAACAAATGCTTCAATAAGAGTGGGAATTAAGGCCATGGTTCTTTCTCTGTCTCTTATTGTACTTGTTACGATTGTGCTTAGGCGATTGATGTTCTGGATTATTAGAAGGACACCAGAAGGGAAGCCTGTGAAGAGTAGTTATACCATTGTTATAGTATGTTTAGTAATTGTTGTAGCAGCAATTGGTGAAACTGTGGGGATAGAGTATTTTTATGGACCTTTTATATTTGGCTTGACAGTGCCATCAGGGCCTCCTTTAGCTTCTGCGCTTGTGGAGAAACTAGACACCATAGTTTCAGGACTGTTTTTACCATTAATGGCTACTTTCTGTGGATTGAAAGCAAATTTGCGGGATCTAAGCAAGGGATTAAGTTACTCATTAGTTTTTGGAATGACTATTGGCTTATTTTTCAAATTGATTGCTGCGTACCTGCCCGCAGTTTGGTTTAATACGCACTCTAGAGATGCTATTGCGCTTAGTCTTATCTTGAGTGTCAAGGGCATAGTAGAATTAGGCACATTTGGCACCAATTCTTACAAGCAGGTAACTAGTCTGCTTTCTCTTTGATCTTTGGAAACTTTCTTTTTCTGTTCTATTATCTTTGTAATAACTGAAACTAATCATGCTGGTCTCTCAGGCTCGTAATAGTGGAGAATTCACTGTTGCGGTGGTGTTAATATTGATCTTAGCATCCATCATTCCTATTATTGTTCGAAAGCTCCATGATTCTTCAAATACATACCCAGGCTACCAGCAAAGGAACATCCTGCATGGTGCAAGCAATGACGATCTTCGAATACTTGTCTGTACACATAGGCAAGATGATGCATTGGCTGGAATCAGACTGCTTGAAATCTCTCATCCTATGAAAGAAAGTCCTCTATCTGTTTATGGACTCTATTTAGAACCTCTCATTGGTGGATCCACACCGCTTCTTATCAATCACCAATTAGGCCAGAGATATTCTAAGTCAGGTGCACATCGGCAACCCATTATTCATGTTTTCAAATACTTCAAGGCAGAGCATCCAAAATTTGTCCAAGTGCAAGTCTTTTCAGCAATTTCGCCTCCAAAATTGATGCACGAAGACATTTGTTGGGTAGCCTTCGATAAGTCAGTATCTCTGATAGTACTTCCGTTTCATAGGAAATGGAGTGCCAACGGAGAATTGATTTCAGATAGCCAGGCTCTGAGGAACCTCAATTCTAAGGTGTTACACAAGGCTCCTTCTTCAGTAGGTATTCTTATTGATCGTAGCAGAATACGCGGCCCATCTTCCATTTTTCTGGCGCCATCTGTATATCGTCTGGCAGTGCTTTACATGGGAGGTGAAGATGACATGGAGGCATTGGCTTTTGCCAGAAGAATGGCTAGAAGCTCAAGAGTCCACCTCACAGTTATTCATTTCACTCTGTCAAAAGAAAGTGATTATACAAAGTGGACAAATACAGTTAATGATGATTTTTTAAATGGCTTAAAGAAAAATGATGAAATTTTAGGAAATCTTAACATAATCTATAAAGAAGAGGCTGTAAAAGATGGAGGCGACACTGCTCTGATAATTCGATCAATGGAAGAAAAATATGATCTTGTACTTGTGGGGCGACGCCATAGAAATGACTCTCCATTCACATTAGGTTTATCAGAATGGTGTGAGTTACCAGAGCTCGGGCCAATAGGTGACTTGTTTGCTTCTTCAGACTTCACTGCTTCTATTTCAATTTTGGTGATACAACAGCAAATCATTCGGGATGAGCAGATTTAGATTTTTGAAGATCAGTCATTAAAATTCTCAAGGTAACGCGCATGATTTATTGGAGGTCTGCATTAATCTTGAATTGATAATGGACACAGGATTTAATTGCAGCCTCTCTTTATCTGACTTACGTAACAGCTGGGAGTTGCAGAAGATGGTGCAATTTTTAAAAAGTTACGAAAGCATTTGGAAAATTCAAAATCATATTGATTTGAATTGCGAGATTCCTATTTTCAGGATGCTTTCTATTTATGTGTAACAATTAGGATCAATCAATTTGTGAGATTATGGATCTATTCCATGGCTTATAAGAATACTTTTCATGGGAACTTAGCATTCACGAACACTCTCCCCTGATATCAGAGCCTGTTGCTAAGTTTATTGACACTGATGTAGCCTTTATTTATTTAGTGCACATTTTTTTGGCAATTCTTGTTCCCCTTGAGGGAAAAAAAAAATGAAGAGATCCAGCTTTTTAAAGTGTTGAATAGAATTAAATCCTATAGATATCAAATTTTGAAATGTTGTAATAAATCAAGCTCCTGAACCTCATCCACGAGGATTTTTTTGGTTACTTCTTATTTGGGTTATAAGATGTGCTTGCCTGCAATGTTAACATCAACAATGGAACCACAATGCTCCATTTGAGTATTCATATAGTTCGTTCTTTTTGTTGACGTGATTCATTCGAAGTCATTGAAGAAAAGAGTACCCAAGTTGAGCTTCGTCTCCGAACCCTTGCGGGGTTAGGAGTAAAGTATCCCAAGACAAACCGTTCAATTAATTTTGAAACACTTGGAATAAAAGTGGGTATTCTTCTTCTTTCTTCTCAAAAGAGAGAAAATTGACATATTATGTTGAGGCAGTTTGTCTGGTCAATGGAAATTTGTTGTTTGGACAAGTTAGTGGGAGCCGACAACTTTAATTAAAGTTAATACTTTAAAATGATATTTTGTTCATTGTCTGCATACGTAATTAAATCTAGGAGTGCTGTCCATATTCAAATGTCTCGTTCACTATACATGTTAGTGCTCAATGTAGTATTAAGTAATATTAACTCAATACTCAATATAAAATTAATAGCTAATTAAATTTGTAGTTGTCCTATTGAGTATACATATCAATGCTTAATTAAATATCCGTATTCATATTCACTTTAACTATACATAAATTTTACGTAATAGGATTTTTGGGTTGTCTGTAATTAAAAATTTTTGAAATTTTATATTATTTTATTATAAGAATATTGATATATATATATATATATATTATAAATTGAGAGTTTCTTAAAACCTGGTGCTTGAAGCAATAAATTGCCTAACTTTGCTCAGGTGTAAAGTTATTATTTAGATTATAAAAATTTCTAAAAGATCAGGATTTGGATACTTAAACCACAAATTTACTAGTTCTAATATTACATAGAGATTTTCAGAAATCTCAAAGCCGAATTATACTTTAAAGTTTTTGTACACGAATGTTTGAAAAAACATTCAAACTTGTCGAAGCACTAGCTACTTTGACAAAGGTGTAATTTAAGACAGTAGCGTTCTTTAACACCTGTAGAGCTTTTACTAAATGCTGCATTTAATGATGGCCGCTGGAATAAAGGATTTTCTTGTTGATTTCTTGAAAAATCCTAACCAAACAAAGACTAACTCCAAATTTCAAACAACACAAATTTTTAAATGCCGATTTGACCTGTATTCAAATTTTTATAATCTTTTACCGGATGTGTATGTATATCAATATGAAAATGTCTGACTTGTAGTTTGTTGGAAGTTATTCTCCTCACAATTATAGTATTATAAACCCCACCACAACACTATAATTGTGAGTGAGTATCTTGCAGTAAGCTGTAAGGTAGAGGATTTCTATCAATATATAATTAATTTTATATTCTTATTTAATAACTGTTAATTACATATTTTCAAAAAATTAACAAAAAAGTCAATATAGTACTAAATCCAACTCCATTGAAAATTCGATATGTGCAGGTCAATTTGCAATGTTCAATTTTCTAAGTTAATGCATTGATTTTCGACGGGCAAAAATTAACTACTTCCTAATTGAGACTTTTATAATTTTAAAGTGTTTAAAAAACATATTATTGATTTTCATGAAAATGTACACATTTCATTTGAAGCTTATTTAAGTTTTTCAAATGACTCTTAAATTTTAAGTATTGAATAATATATTCAACTTACCAAAGCCATCAAAATTAAACATAATCCATTCAACTTAATTGAGATTTACTAGTATTCGATGGATTGATGAAGAGATGGCAAAAAGCGGGCTTAGGTCGATTTTTTTCAAGCTTAGGCTGAAGCCCACCTAAAATAATCATAAGGGCTAGGCTTAGGGCGGACTTGAATTTTTATTTATTTTTAAAATTTTTTTGAAAGTCTTAAAAATTTAAAATAAATTAATAATTAATAAGTTATTATAATACTAAATAAATTAAAGAAAATAAATATTTTAAAGTAACACAATAAATAAAGTAAATAAAAGTTTATAATTTTATTTTTTAATATTAAATTCTCTAATTCAAGAATTTTATTAATTAATTAAAATATAAGAAAGAGTTTAGTATTATAATTATAGTTTTTTTAATTAACATTGATTTAAAAATTAAGAATTTAAGTATTTTATTTGTATGTTATTTTTTAATTTTAATTATATTATTCTAATTTATAAATTTTATTTTTTAAAAAATAATAGGCTTGGGCCTAGCCTGATCTTTTTAACCCACCCTAATTGGATTGAATTAAACATTTTTAAATCATTCAAATGAGCAATGATATTGATATACTTGTAAATTTTTGTACACACTAATTTTATACAAATTAGTGTGCCATGGCGCTATTGGTTGAATAAAAATTTGAAAATAATAAAAATAAGTTATACTTGGTGTTTTTATTCAGCCAATCATGTTAAACTACATCAATTTGTTAAAAAAATTAATAATAATTTGTACAAGATTTTTTTTCTTTTTTAAAAAGAAAATACGAGTATATTATTACTGTATGAGCATTGCTTTTTGAAGCTTAACAATAATTAGATTTAGTTTATTATAATTGGATGAGCATTACTCTTTGAAGTTTAACAATAGTTAGATTTTCTTAAATTTTTTCACCATAGATTAAATTTGTTACTTCTAAAGAATCGAGTTGAATTAAAGTGGAATGCAATTGTGACAGAGGGAGATTTTTATACATAAATACTTATATGATATTCCAATAGAAGTTAAAACATAATTAACAATACAATCTTAATATTTCTCATATGTAAGTTTTGGGATACTAATAAATGTTTTCAAACTTTTAAACCTACAAATGTGTCTAAACACTTTGTCCTGAATTCTAGCCCAAAATTCATTCACTTTTTTGGTTTCTTTTTGTATAGATGTATGTACTAGATGCTAAAAAAAAAAAAAAAAAAAAAAAAATTAGTACTGGTAAAAAAGCTTAAGCTAAACTCGACCTAAACCCGTGGGCATGAAGCTGGGCACGCATAGATTGGGCATGGATATAAACCAAAAAAATATAATGTCTGCATAGACTGGAAAAGAGTGCAATTTTTTTAATTTATAGATTAAAAATAAATTAAATTAAAAACTCAAAAGATTAGATTAATATAATTTTTAATATTAGTATTTATGATTTGTTATATTGTGTTACTAATATTTTATGTATTAGATTATTATTTCATTATGTTTTAAATAATTATCTTTAATTATATATTCTTTTACTTTATTAAAAATTTAATTTAAAATTAATAAAAAATCCAAACTCGTCCTAAGGCTGGCTCATCCAAACTGGAACGGACTTCAAAAAGTCCTAAACTTGTTAACAAAAACATGAGCCCAGGCCTCTCACTTGCCAATCCTAAAGAAATTGCACCCAAATTGAGAGCTGATATCACTATAAGAAACCCGTAATAGTAATTCAAGTGAAAGTCATTCAAATTGTCACCAATCCAACTCTTCTTCCCCTTTCTTTCTACAATTTTATCAACCATTGTCACTAAGAAGTTGTTCAAGAAGCTCCTGACGCCGATCCTGCTATTGAAAAATGTTGCTTCAAGGCTTTGCGTATCCTCCGGCTGCTGACCATAGAAATATCATAGCAATCCAGTGTAATTGAACATATCAGCAATCCTCACATATTGAGGCAATAGCCAAAATATGCTAATAGGCCCTTAGATTGCACTCTTATCACATGCATTCTTCTAACTTCAATTGCATAAGCAATTGCTATGGCCATGAGTCCTGTGACTAGAATGGTAAACCCAATGCCGAGCCTCTGAAGGCTAAAGCAGTACTGTGATTCCTCTAGCATTTTCAGTTTTGTGATGTATGAATGGCATGAAGCAACGTCGTACATTGGCACGGGGAGGAGCATCAAGAGAGTGACAAAGCTGCCTAACGGAATGTCAAAGCTCGGGCCCAGCGGAGCCGCTTTTTGACAAATAGAGAGTTGATTTGTGCACTTATTTTGCTAGGAATTAAAAGGTCACGAGTCGTATCGATGCCATCGCTAGAACCAGTTTGGTTCCTTCTAATTACGTCACTGTCCGTGGAGACCCCGTAACTCTTCCACTACCATGTTTTATTACAGCCTTGTCCAAGCACCTAATGCTACAAGGCAAAAAAAAATTTAAAATATTAAACTAAAAATTGTGACCACAATAAAAATATTGATGCAATTAGTCGTTGACCTATTGGCTACATGTAATATTCTTTAAAAAAAAAGAGGGTTTTACAAATAATTATTTATTGAGTATTTCGGTGGGGGCAATCGGCGCATATTGACACACCACTGTATATATCAGAGACCAATTGACCAAGAGATTGGGACCCTTAACTGAAGTTGTCCAAAAGGACAATAGTAAATTGTACACATGGAGATAATTTATTGGAAGAATTGCTACAAGTCAAGCCACCCACTTGTCACGGGATGAGAGTTACTGCCTGGTACTTCCGTGCAGTACTTAGACGACTTCCTAACACCTTAAGTCGCTAAATAAGCCTAACCCTTCTCTACCTAACTTAAGCGGAGATATTTGCAGAAGAAGGCTAGAGAGAATCGAGCGGAATGGCCAATTGTATTTGTATTACATTATATTTTGTACAAGAGAGTTTGAGAGCAAGTGAGCAAGTGTGTGTAAGTGTGTGCAAGTGTGTGTTGGAAATGCTTAAGAGTGTGTGTGGAAGTGGTGCTCAAAATGAGGGGTGATCCCCTATTTATAAAGGTGCTGACTAAGGGTGTTTGTGCAAGTCTCTAGAGAATTCCACCGCATGTGTAATTAGTGGAAACCTCTAGAGCTTGGACCGGGTCGGATGCTAAGTGCACCACTCATGGTTTAGTTGTGTGGGTGGCCCATTGCTAAGTGCATCCCACTTCTAAGTTAATCCGCCTCTTGCGCTAAGCTCACCCGTTTTCTAAGCGCAACCCGCGTTGAGTGCTAAACGCATCTCGCATGCGTTGTGTACTCCGGTCCGTGGCGGATTTGTCTGAAACCTTCCCGTGTGCACGTATTTAGCCTCTGGTAGCGTAATTCCTTGGCGAAAATGGCCTGAACTTGCGAAACCCTCTGGCGGTCCGTGACACACTGCTTTGCCATGGTAGATTTTCTTGTTCTCTAGCGATATGCATATGAATTGAGAGGTCCCAGTCTCCCTCATCAAACCCGTTCAGACACTAGCAGGATATTAAAGAACTTTTTGAATCCTTTGTAGTCTCGTCTAAATGTCCTTCAAATTTCATGCCGCAAGTTACTTTTTGTAATGAATTTCTAACAAAATTAGGACAAGGGGGCCGCTTTCCGCCACAGATCTTGTGTTAACCAAAATATAAGACTGGCGAATAATAGTTAAGAATGTGTAATTAATTCTTAACCATATAAATATATAACGTTATAAATATCCATGCGACAAAATATTTGGATGCTCAAAGTAGTTAGATCAACTTCTGATCCAATTTCATAAAAAAAAAAAAAAATTAACAAGTAATTAGCCTAGTAGTAGATAGACCTAATTACGTGAAAGCTAGAGAGTAATGGACATGGCATTTCCCACATTTAATGTAATCTTGCATCTCAATGACTTATTAAGCTCAAATGGGTTGTCAGCTGGGAGCTGGAGTTTTCGATTCCAGAAGGCGGCGATTAGAACTAGAATTGAGTCCTTTGCACAGCTTTCAGCCTTCATAATATCTTTGTGCCTGAAAAGTGGGGCTTCTATAAAGAAGATAAACTAGGAAAACAACAAACGAAGTAACCAACTATAGGAATCACTAAAAAAGAGCTAAACATCTACCAACTAAAGAATGAGGCCTTATTAATGTTTTCCTCATCGGGGTCAAAACCATCAAATTGGGCTTCATCAGAGGTTGATACGTTAAGCTTTTTTCCTCCTGCGTCAACTGCTATGAGGTAAAGAAATGAGAAAAAGAAAGCAATTTTTAACGAAGTAGAGGCCATTTTGTAGATTTCATTTATGTGTGTTGGCTTCATAAATTTAATTGAAGATACCCTTGTGAGAAGTAAAATTCTCTGTTGAAGTAAATATTGATCAATTAGGAATGTTCAACAAAAGAAGTAGCTAGAAAATAATAAATATTCATGATGCATATGAATGATATGTTACGTGTGGATAGAGATTAAAGATTTAAAAAAATAAACTCTACCACAATAAAAGACAATAAATAACGTGTTACAGTCTGTATTTTTTTTATCATTTAACTTCATCTGCATTTCAATTAGGAATGTTCAACGAAAGAAGTAGTTAGAAAATAATAAGTGTCCATGATGCATATGAATGATATGTTATGTGTGGATAGAGATTAAAGATTTAAAAGAATAAACTCTAATACACTAAAAGGCAATAAATAACGTGTTGGAGTTTGTATTTTTCTAATCATTTAACTCCATTTACATTTTAATTTTGTACGCATGTCCACGTGTGTGTGTGTGTGTGTGTATTGGTAAGGGTTCCCGCATTTTATGTGTGTTTATCAACTTTATTATTTTATCAAATTATCTAACATAAAAAATATTTCTAACATGTAAATGCAAGTTGTGTAAAAATAAGGTTAAAGGACATATATGTCAAATTACTAGTTTTCAGACATTTGAGATGAGATGCTAAAAAGTAAAAACAAGCATATATCATTCAAATTTATTCGACATTTACTCGAGTCCATACATATAATATATTCTATATCCAATAAAATATACATATTAGAAATGTTCCAATATAAAATTTTAAAGTATGGAATCATTTGAAAAAACTTAAACTATATGATTTCAATATATTTAGTATATATTTAATTAAAAAATATATTTTAATATATTAAGTATCCAATAAAATATATATATTAGAAATATTTCAATCTCAGATTTTAAAGTGTAAAATCATTTAGAAAAATGCATTAATAGTATGGTTTAAGTTTTAAGTCTTTAAATCTCACGATTTTAAAGTTTTTCTAAATATTTTTTATACTTTAAAATTCCAAACTAAAAAACTACTAATATGCATGTCATCTAAATGTAATGGGGGGGCTATTTCAAAAGAGCAAGGCATGTCACAAATAAAGATAAAATAATTTATCTACATTTTAGATGGATGTATCTTTTGTTCAAAGGCGGACCTAAGACTTTATAAAACCAATGGACTAAATTAAAAATAAAAAAAAATATTTCAAACTGAATATGCAATTTCATCGGTTGGAAAAATAAAATTCACCTAAAAAAATAAAAATATAATTCAAATACAAAATATTACGAAAAACTATACTTTTTTGCAACTTCAAACAATAGAACTTATCAATGATGATTTTTTATTTTATTTTATTTTTGGTTACAAAAGGAGCTTGGGAATGCAATCCTGAAACCATGATTAAACAACCAATCATTCATTCCTATGGGAGGTAGATAAAAGAGGTGGAACCCAAGGTGAAGAGAGAGCCATTCCCGCAAGGAAGTCGGCAGCAAAATTCGCCTCCCTGTACACATGGTGGATTGAAACATGCTAGTGTCTATTTAGCAAGTCTTTGATGACCCAAAACAAAGAGGAAATAGCATTGTGGTGAGCGCCAGAAGCAGTTAGGAATTTAGTAATCCCCAGGTTATCAACTTCAACATGAAGGAGGTGAATGCCGTGGTCCCAAGCCATTTGTAAACCTTTATAAAGACCCACAACTCAAGTTGTATGATGGAGCAGCTTCCCAAGTTCGCCACCACTACTAGCCAAACCCAATCTCTTAAAAGGCCCGTCCGTATTCAGTTTGAAAATCGGCCACTATGGGGGGCTACTAGTAGATCCATTTCTCAGCTTTTGTGGCTTTATGTATGTATAAAGTTTTATGAGCCTAGGTGATTTCCTCAGTGTGACTATTTGATTTGTTGTCGTGGATAAACTGGTTACGCCAGTACCAAACAAGCCAAACAATGACCTCCAACAACACCGACCAGTCCCTGAAATTTGTGATCTTCAAATGGTTTTTCAAATTACAAAGTACCTTTGCACGAAGATCCATCGTAAAAAAAGTGGTACTTGTGTGGCTCGGGATGAGAGATAAGCAAATTCGTTTTGAGTCAATGCAATCCCTTACTGCATGTAAGGCATCCATGATATATCCACATCGCATACAAGCACTATCATTTATTACGTGTTTCTAGAGAGCTCTGCGTTGGTTTTCAATCTGTTACGGCTTCAGCAGCCAAAGAAAGCAGCATGCCTCAATGCTCGCTCTGCAGGATTATGGGAGAAAGGCGCCAGTTCTGGTTATGCATGCTGCAATAAAGACAGGGAGGGAGATTGATGCATATCACATTATGCAACCAGTGGTTTCTAATCAAGAGCCTGTCATTGAGCAGCACGAAGCATCAAGACCAGAAGAAACTAATTATATAGATTGTCCATTTCTGCAGGTAGGAAATAGGATTACGCTTCAACAAGCCAATTTCTATTCACATTTTGACATAGATGAGATGAGAATGGTCTGAAATTCAAGGAAATTAATGGTGAGTCACGTTTCACATGGTATATGTAGAGTGTGGCATTGGTATTCATGGGATGTCATGGCCGTAGCTACATATGAAGGACGAAAATTGATGAGTTCTGTAGAAAAATAAAAATACAAATCTAGACGAGCATATAAGCTCAGAGAGAAGAGAGGGTCCTGTTGCTACGGACAAACTCATCAATCAATAGGGACCACTGCCAATGGGAGGCCCAGCTATACCTGGGCAACTGTCTAAAAAATCTAGGTTCCCTTGAGGCTTGAGCCAACTGTTCAGCCACTTTGCGGTAAGTGTCAACACTGTCATAAATGCACAGCCACATACTGACACACACATAGATCTATCTTGAATTTTCTAATTAATAGCTTACCGTATATATGTGTTCAAAAACATAGGCAAGCTGTCACTGACCACTGCTTAACCACGACTCTTTGTTTCAATTTTTAAAAGCACCCAAAACCAGGGCACGCAGCCACAGTATAACCCTAATGTATTAATCAGTCTCTCTTAATAAAATTTTCTTTAGTGCTTCACAAAAACTTGAAATAAAGATGTTATAGAATTTCATCTTTAACTTTCTCTATGAACCCTTGAAACGCAGAATTTATTAATTATTTATTATTATTTTATGTACATATACCAATAACCATGGCTGTTTCAAGCTCTTCTTCGTCATCAACTCTAAAGATAGGTATCATAGGCTTCGGCCCTTTTGGGCAGTTTCTGGCAAAGACTATGATCAAACAAGGCCATATTTTGAGGGCAACTTCTCGTACTGATCACTCTCAGCTCTGTCATCGTTTGGGAATCTCATTTTTCAGGTACATATATAGTTCATATGATTTTTATGCGCTAAATCTTCATATCGTTAAATACCTGTGTTGTTCATTACCAGCGACAAACGTGCATTTCTTGAAGCTGATAACGATGTCATATTGATATCCACATCTATTCTGTCACTATCTGAGATCCTCAACTCGTTGCCGGTCCATTGCCTTCGACGGCGGACGCTCATAGCTGATGTTCTTTCTGTCAAAGAATATCCAAGAAATGTTCTATTGCAAGTAAACAGTTATACCCACTAAAGCCATACATTTTTTAACTGAACAAGTAGCAATCATGTGTACATTTGGTTCCTCAGGTTTTGCCAGAGGAGATGGATGTGCTTTGTACTCATCCAATGTTCGGTCCGGAGAGTGGGCAAAATGGGTGGAAAGATTTGGCTTTTGTGTATGAAAAAGTTCGGATAAGGGATGAAGCTACGTGCTGGAGCTTCCTTCGTATATTTGAAAGGGAGGTAATTAATATGACTGTATCTTTCCTTCACTTCCAGGGAAAATCCTAGAAGCACCCGTCTCCAGAATAAATGCAAGTCATCATAATATATCTATTATTCAATCTTGAAAGCCGAAACAACCTAAAAGCACTTCTTAGAAAGGCAGTCCATGTGCTTCTTCCTAAAGCTGAAAAGTTATTTTGATGGAATTTACACTAGGGCTGCAAAATGCTGGAAATGTCTTGTGAAGAACATGATAAAGTGGCTGCTAAGAGTCAATTTCTAACTCACACAATAGGCAGGTACTAAGCTTTTCAACTCATCGTGATTTGATAAAAGTTAAAAAAAGCTGGAAAGCGTCAACAGAAGAGAAGTTTAACTTATACTTAATTGTCAGGGTTTTGTCGGAAATGGAGATTCAGTCCACATCTATGAATACGAAGGGCTTCGAAACACTTGTTCGATTGGTATGCTCATTGAAACCTTTAATATAATTCTTTTATCTATGTTCTTAGCAACCAACAGAAGCTTAAATGATATACGATAAAGAGAAGCACAGAAGCACTCAAATTTTACTATTTGCAGAAAGAGAGCTGTGTCAATGATAGTTTTGATCTGTTTAGTGGGTTGTACATCCACAATCGGTTTGCCAAGCAAGAGGTACCTGACAGCTGCCAATGATTTAGATAATTTTCCTATTTTGTAGGATTGCTTATCCTTATGGCTAAATCAATCTACAAAACTAAAATTCGATCCTATGATGCAGCTCCTGGACCTAGAAGCTGCCTTTGAAAAAGTCAAGCACAAGTTACAGCAGAAGATGGAGGAGGTCGAGCAGGAGCAGAGCCCAAATGAGTCTCAGCCGTGATGCCAACAACACGTAGACATTCCATTTTGCTAATGATCTATTTATTTATTTTCTAGTCCAAGTGATGGTAGTTATTGTCATTGAAATATAAAGTAATAATACATCAACCAAGTATTTTGTCAGATAATGGACGCTAGTTGGTCCAATTGGTAAAATCTCTTGGGATGGCATGAGAGATTGGAGATTCAACCCCTGCTCTCCATATATTAAGTTTGCTAAAATATATGTTAAAGAAACAAGAGGAAAGTTACTAAACAAATGTGGAGGCATTCATCTTAAACAGAAGGCTGAATTTAGATCACCTTTAAGTCAAATTTAAAGTATTCATTACAAGTATGCAGAATAAATATCAACCAAGAATAGTGCCCTTCATTTCTCTGCAAGCTGACCTCTAACTTATGCCAAGAAACTTGCACTTAAAGGTTCACATGGCGTGTTATCGTAACCACAAGGCATACAACCAATGCTAATATATATAAGCCTCCGATAATCACCAAAATTTGAAAGAATTGTGTTGACAGAAGTACTTTAGAGTAACTGAGGGGATGTGTAAATCATGCAGACTGCATCTCTTCTAGAAGCTTCTGAAGAATGATTTACAAATTACTATTGACAATGAAACCAAGATAATCACCTCATTGATTTTGTATTTCATCAACACTGCCCTCATCTGCGGTGTTGCATTCTGTGGCAGGTTGATTAGGAAAATCTCGTGTTGCGCGAGATGTCTCATTTTTCCGAGTTTGTACTCCACAAAACCGTGCAAGATCAACCCATTGCTGCAGAATTTAGGGAAAGAAAAATCATACACAAATCTCTGCATCCAAAATCAATCTTGGCAGCTCTCTAGTGATAAAAATATATGCTCTAATAACGAGATCCACAGAATATCAAATAAACTCAATGATCTGATGACTTGTGCCCCTATAGCATGGTTCTAAGGAAAGAGTGGCACCATGATATAGTTACTACAAAACAAAAGATCTTTCAGAAAGGTAAACAGAAATGAAGTTCAGATGAAAGAAGAAAAACTTGAAAGAAGAATTTTTAACCTGAGTTCCCCAATATGAGTTAATTGTCCGAGAAAGAAAAGATAACATATTTACAAGAAATGTTTGGGAAGAAAATTCATCAGATATCCGATGCTCCACTACTCCGGCAATTATCTGCATCATAATTAATACCACAGTAATGTTTAATATGAACACCAGAAAATTTATTAAGTTGAAAATAAAGTTGCTACAAATTGTGGTGATGCTAAAAAAATCATTAATGCAACAAGTAATGTCTTTACCTGATAACGGAGATTTGCGGATATTCCAAGAAAGCAGCTATAAACAACCGCCGTTTTAAGTATTGGGGATCTTTTGGTTTGTTGATTACTCAATGCTGGTTTTATAAATTTGCGCATTGCATACAAAATATTTGAGGCAGCCACTGCCCCAATACTGGAAATAAAACCAACACTGGCTAATTTTAAACCACCAAAAAGTACTGACGCAAGTCTATGACTCAGATCCCATTTCTTCCCAACAAGATTCTTTTGAAATGCATTATCTGGGATGGACCCAAGAAGACCAGTAAAACCATCCACATTGTCTGGAAAATGCATCTCATCAGCATATGAAAGGAACGAAATAGTTGGGGCAGGAAGCCAGACAGTGAAGAAGTCGACTACCGATCCCCTCAGAGTATCTGTTATAACATAGTCAAGCTCTTCAAAGAAATTTTCTTTTCGCCTTTCATACTGAGCTAAGAGAGTTGTTGTGATTGATATTGCTTCCTCTATAGCTAATCTATGCAAAAATTTGGGATCTGCCAACAATCTTTCCCTGAAACCCTGCGTTAAAATGTGTTCTTCTCAAATGAGCATCTACTTAAAATTGCCTATGCTACAATCAATTAGTTTCTTTTCTGAAATCTTTTTTTTTGGGGGGGTGTTTTGGGGGGGGGGGGTCTTGATCAAGTGTATCAAAACAAACAATAGATAAAACAAAAAACGAAGTAGGAGTAGCTTTAAGACAATCCACAGCAAACGAGGTTTCATTCATAGAAAGTAAGCATACCTGGAAACGGTGAGCAAGTTCTGAAATAAGAGGATATTGCTCAAGGTCAAAGAAGTTCTGTAGTACCTCTGGTGATATTAGACCAAGATCAAGGCCTTTTTGAAGGTCCTGATAAGTATGCAGCAGTTAGGAGATTAAAAATAAAAAACACTTAAGGAAATTCATTCAAATTTTGCAAGAGATAAAACAAATAAAGCTTGCAACATACTTAAGAAGTTGTAAGAGGGAACACATTTCAAATCTTAAATAGTATTAATTGTCACTACTTTCAAATAAGACAACCAAAAGCCATGCTCTATCCTCATTCCTCAAAGACTATGAAGAACAGCTAACCTGGGGAAGGGCATCTCGCCTCCTACCAGCTGCATTCATTACTCGAGCTATTTCAGCACGATCGAAACAGTTTCTACTACACGGTCTAGCAGCAGAGTACCACAAGAAATCAGCTACTGGAACTTCTCCCTCTCTTCGAATATATTGCCTTTCAGGATCAAGTAATATCACAACTTGATTTTTCTTTTGCAACTTCTTCGAAATTCTTGCTGGCAGTCCAGTCCCTCTTGATCCATATGTGACATGGCTTGCACCAGTTACCACCACAAGCATACCATTGGCTCCACCATCCATCATTGCCTTCAAAATTATTTGGGACATAGCATAATCCTCAACTACTCTAGCTTGTGCAGATAGATAAGAACTTGGACCAAAAGGAACAGATTGACTCAGTGAATTCATGTCAACTGATGATCTACGTGAGATAGAAGTGAAGCCAGTGAAGCCTGAACCAGCAGGAGGGGCATATAATTTGCGATCAGCCTTTGAAAGCCCATGAATACCTTCTGCTTGAACAGTCCTAAGCACCTAAAATATGGAAGAATCAACACGTCATCAATTTACAGCACCAATAAAGAAACAAGGTGTGTTTGTACACTGATTGTACTGTGTAAACACAGCCAAATGATACGGAAGATGCTCCTTGAATAGCACAAAAATCAATAAAATAGTCCCTGCATATCAACCCAC
Source organism: Aegle marmelos (assembly GCA_030449875.1). Taxonomy (NCBI): domain Eukaryota; kingdom Viridiplantae; phylum Streptophyta; class Magnoliopsida; order Sapindales; family Rutaceae; genus Aegle; species Aegle marmelos. The sequence goes on from JASUUL010000143.1 coordinate 25,103,638, forward strand.
CAAATCTTCTATTACAAAATCCAGACCACCCCAAGTTTTCCATCCACAGTTATAACTCTATAAGAATACCTTGAGTGGAGTACCACATGCCACAAGCCGAACTCCATTATCACGACAATAGCTTAAAAGAGGCTCATACTCTTGCCAGCGCTGAGGTGGCCAATGCAATGCATAACTCTTCAAAGTTTCTCCATCTATCCTGTCACCAAACACAGGTCTCAACGTAAGCCCTGCAGCAATAAAATATCCAACAAATTGAAGCTAAAATTACATCATGAACAGTTTTAAGTTTGAAACAAATTAGTTAATTCATCCACAAATTAGAACTCCAAAATACAATTTTGAATGCGTACCTTGCAAAGTTGAAATTTAAGCTACAGCTTTAACCTTCAGTACTACAAGATTGAAATTCCTTTAAGATTGCTTGAAATAATATACCTTTTGTCCATGTATTGATTGAGCTGGTCTTGCAAGTCAGAAGGAAAGGCCTCCAAAGCCAACGTGATTGTACGCTCGCTCTCAACGCACCGTTTTTGTAAATTCTTCACAATCTGAAGCTCCAATTCTCGATCATCTCTCACTGGAACCTGCTCGGCCTCGCCTAAATACACGACTCTCGCATTCATCAGCTTCTCCCAGACTTTCGTCTTATCCTTCCCCATCGCCAACGGCTCTCCGATCACTGTCGCATCATAAATCCTCGAAACAACCACTTCCTCAGCCTTCACCGCCTCCGGATTCTGCCGCGCAGGACTCGTCGTCGGCCGCGGAGGCTGGGAAGGCTTGGTCTCATCTGCCGATGCTGTACCTGACTGGAGAAGAATAGACGCGCCGATGGCGATAAGAGGAGAAAGGAACACGTGGCGGCGGGAGATTTCGGTGGATTCCGGCGAAACATTTTTGTTGAGGGTGAGAGTGGTGACGTGGCTGGACCTTTTTGAGCGGATAGGATTAAAATGGTGTCGTGGACTAATAACGTGTGCACGTTGGTGCCGCTGAAGTGGTTTAGAAATGAAAGCAGCTGTAGCGCTCTGACTGGGGACGTGGGCCTTCATTTTGGGAAGACTCGGAGAGAGTCGTTAATTGTTAAACAGTTTGCCAAACGCATTGCATGTGTATAAGGAAGCCCCACGACTTCTGGCGGGTGATTTTGGCCTCCAGCTTTTGTTCCTTTTTGTGGTCTTTATTTGCTAAGTCCACTTGATATTATAATTATTCGCATGGTTTTTGTTCATGGGTGCGTTTGATTTTTTGAAAAATTATTGTGTCATTTTGTTTTACTTAAAATTGGAAATTATAATTATTCGCATGGTTTTTGTTCATGGGTGCGTTTGATTTTTTTGAAAAATTATTTTGTCATTTTGTTGAAATAGAAAATAATGCAAAGTTCAATTATTGAGCAGCTTGATGAAATTAAATTCCCAATTTTAAGTAAAACAACTCCCCCCATTAGATCGAAAATCCAATCAAATCCAACCAGAAAAACATCAGGTCATTGCAGAAAGTAATATGTTGCATGAATTCTTAGTCACAAGGAAATCATCAAAGTTGCTTTCTTTTATAGAAACATCCTCAAGGTATATTCACGGTACAATTTGTTGCACAAAGCAACATCGTTTGCAGTTCATCCAGTTTTACAACAATATTTTTCTAATACCAATGATAAACCTGTGCCAAATCTATAGTGCTTAATCAATTATTCCAGGATCTGTGGTTAATTCCAGCTGAATAGAAATATCAAGCACATATCATTAACAACACCCTTGTCTTCATTTTGGAAGAAAAGAAGGGGGCAAAAGATGGAAAGAATAAAAGGGCCTCAAAATGAACACCAAACATTCTGAGTTCTCCAACAATGAAGCCTGCAAAATTGCTCTTAATATGAGAGAGAGCTCAGCTCACTTGATATCATGGAATGATGGCAAGACAGCAATGAGAGGGTCTCCAAAACCAACAGCATCTGCATCATACGAAGTAAAAATTAAATTTACAGATTTCCTCCAAACCAACATGCTCGACGAAGAACTAGTATGAACATTTGTGCAATTGAAGCAAGAACTAGAACAATTTCCTTTTTTTTTTTTTGGGTGGGGGTTATTTTTTTTTTGGGGGGGGGGGGGGGGGATGAAAAAGAGATACGATTCAAAGTCATTGTTTCAGAGGCATGCATATGATGCTGTATTTCACATCTTTATGAAGGGACTGAAGACATAAGACACAATAGCTGATTTACACAACATGAAGATGATGAATGCTTTACCTCCATCATCAAAGAGGAGCTTTAAAACTTCTCCAGCAACATCTGACTGCTCAACAGATTAAGAATACACAGGATCATGAGACAATCTATAAAGAAAGCAAAAACAAGAATCAAGATATCAGAAAGTAACCTCACCTTCACAGGAAGTTCAGTACCAAACTGATCCAAGTAACCTATTATCTGCCCTTCTTTAATTAAATCACCCTGTATATTCAGAATTGTCATAGGGAAACCAAACATAAGTTATTCGATTAATGCAACCTCCATTTGATATTTGACTAGGAGCCAGAAGATATCAGCATCAAGTGAAAACCATGCCATAAAACTGATAACAGCCGTACATAAGTTATGGATGGCAAGCATTATCAGCTTAATTCACAAAAACACCATGAGTAATAGATTTTACTACTGGAAGATTCATTCTTGTACATGATTTTCCATGACTTTTATATTGGAAGATGCATTCTTAACATTAGATCTTCAAGTGTTTTCTTTAATACTATAAACCAACTAGATGGTTCTTTCCATAACATTTGTCTCTTCAGGTATTCAAAATTCTCCTCACAATTTTGACTTGTCAAGTGAAACTTCAATGCTTTTGCATAGGAACTAACAAGAAAAACTGACAGGTAGACGTGTTGTAGATACATGGAATTTAAAGAATTGAAGCAATTAAACATTTGCATACTTCTATTGTTAGTTTCAAACAAATTTCATAATTGACAAATATAACAGAAAGACAGAGCTAATATCCAGCAAAGATACCTCTTTACAGATTGGAGACTGCTTCTTTCCTTTGATTGTTCTATTCCTTCGGAATGAGCCAACCTGGCAAAAAAGAAATTGCATAAATTATATTCGAAAACACTGCTTCAGAAGGAAATTAAAAGTAGGAACATCACATACTGTGGGTGAGAATACTAGAACATAACCATTGGACCCAGAAGCCTCCAATGCCACTAATTTTGATGACTTCCCAAAGGAGTGATTGATAAATGGAGCGGCTTTCTCTGAATATGGTTTTGGTGGTGACGATGGTGGTGGTGGAGAAACAGGACCTGAAACTTCCATGGGTTCAGTTGGAATTGGTGGAGGAGTAGTAGGTGAAATGTTAGATAATGGAGCAGGAGCTTTTGTGGCTCCAACATTCCTCTTCAAATGCATTTCAAAATCTCCAACCTATAATAAAGCAAAAGTAGGGTAGCATGCATTATACACTATAAACCTTCGTAAAGCAAAAAGCTTACAACTGACAATGATCTAAAGAAAAGAGTCAAATTTCAAAATGAAACAAAGGAGACTGAAGCTTGTGCCTCAACTTATAAGATCTTCACTTATGTGGTAGAAGTTTCAGAAGAGGAATCCAGCAAATTGTTCAGGATTATACCTTCAATTTCAGCTCAGCAATCTCTGTCTCGTCACAGACCTCTAGCATCAATGCCTGATCAAATAAAAACAATAAGCAACGTAGTTTCAATTGAGTATAATAAATGGCTTTAGAAAGAAAACACTCACCTCAAACCCACTTGGAAAAATAGGACTACACAGTGTACTCTTCTCTGATGAGCTTTCCTCTGTGCTCTCTAACCAAATTGCCACATCACAACAATCAACATTTAGAAAACCAGGCCAAATTAAGGGCTGGATGGTGATTTACTCCCATATTACATGCAGAAAAACAGGTTTAAGGAATTATCAAACCATTCTTGTTTTCATGAACATTAACAATTTTTTTTTTTTTCACATAAATAGAACATTGATTTAGCAATTATTTCACTCAAATCAATGTAAAATCATTTTAAAAAGTCAGCTAACATATTGATATAAGAGTTGCTATCATTCATGCAGCAAATTGAAAATATTCAGAGAAAATTTACATAAGAACTTAAAATGTAAATCCGAAAAATATTATGAACTTACCATTGGTGTTGGCTGTTGAAGTATTCTCAGACGTCTTAGCACTTGAAACTACTACTGTCACGCACCGCCTCAGAGCAGGAGTAACAAGTTTAAATGATTTACTCGCGGCAGAAGGCCAGCTACTATTGCGAACAGGTACTGCCATCCCTGGCCTTTCAAATAACGATCCTGAATTCGCGATAGCCCCTACAGAATCTACATTTAATTTTAAAAAAGATTAAAAAAATCATAACTACTGAATTTCCGCATCAAAATTATTAAAATAAATAAACAGATAAACTGAAAGTTTCCTTAGAAAACAACTTCAAGCAATAAATTATAGAGCATTTTATCTATTACTACCAAATTCACACCAGCAACATACAAGATCTGATAAAAGAAATACAAATTTCTAATAATAAAATTTTTAAAAAATGTTAATAAATCGATAGAGTAGGGAGAAGCAGAGTGTAGTTACAGTGAAACGATCGGAGAGCGGCTGAGGACGCCATTGAGAGAATTTTGATCTTTCGAATCGGCGAACGAAATCAGAGCGGTGCCTTGAGAGAAAAATGACGGCAATTATAGGGTGGGTGGTAGGTAGTTTAGCTTTTAGTTGATGAGCTGCCTAGCGGTTGTGTGTGGTGTGTATAGGTGTGTTTATTTTTTTGGCCTCGAAATCTTCGCCTCCCAGCCTTAGTTTCTCCACCCCAACCCCCTCACTTCCAATTGAATTGAATGGCAATTCGCTTAATTGCTGCCTTGCGCCGATGTGTTAGCCGGCTTACGTGGCCCGTACGTGGGCGTGCCTTGTTGAATTTCGGTAATTACAATTTCTAAAAATTTTTCCTCCCAAAAGAAAATTACAAAATATTTAAGCTCGTTCGTTGGATACTATTTCTGAAACATAATTTTCAATAAAAATATTTTATATGACGATTTTTTTAATAATTATCTAAAATTTAAGAATGTTCGATTGGTAGGCATTTTCATTTGTCATCCTTATGATTAAAGATTTAATTTCTCTTTGACTATCGTGCATAATCATAAATTCGTATATGTGCCTCAGTTGACGCCAAAATGGTAATGGAGTCACACACGCCAACCCGTAAGATTTCATCAATCGGTTTTTATCCCGACTGGCTTTTCTCTCTGTGCCGCTGCCCAACAATGTCCCGCCGAGTCTCTCAATCGGTTTTGTTTACTTTGCTGCCGTGAAGATTTTTTTTTTCAAAGTCGCCCCGGAAAGCTCCTCAGAGATTAGCAAACTAATTTTTTTGCTCACTAACGTACACCTACTCATGGCTATGATGATGATTATGATTATAAAAGTTATATTATAATGTAAATTAAGTAATAGTATTACTTGTGTCAATATTATGACTAATATTGTTTATTGATAAGGGTAATTTTGAAAATAAATAGAATTAATTGAAAAGTAAGGGTTAATGAAATAAAGTGAGGGAAGTTAAATATCACCACTCAAATGAGTATTTGTCATTGATCGTCCTTGCTTGTACTAATTCGGGTTGGGTTCCATTTGGCACACAATTCTGGATTGAACTAATTATTAAAATTGGGCTATATTAAGTTAGATTAAATTAAATTTAATTATGTTATATAATTTTATGATTGATATAATGTCAGATTAGATTATATTAAATTATATTCAAATAATATTAAATAGCATTTAAGTTGATATTTAAATATAAATATCAATTATTCATAAAATTTTATAATCATAATTAAAATAAATGTAAATAGCAATTAATAAAAAAATTAAATATATTGTAAATAAGTTATTCGATAGTCATAATATAATAAACAAATAAAAATAAATAAAACAAATTAAATATTTGATTAATTTTTAACAAATATTTAAAAATATTATGTAAAATCAATTAATTAATGATATTATTAATTTTCATGATCACTTTTGATATTATATTAATTATTGTTAAATTTAATACAATCTAATAATGCAATAAATTATTAAATGGCTAATTTTATTGATAAATTATTAAATATAAAAGTGACAAAATTTTAATCTCAAGAGTTAGTAGAAGTAACATTACCAATTTAATAAGATCATAGATAATAAATAAAAATAAATTTTAAATAAATCATAATAAAAAGTTAATTAATATTAGGTGTAAATAAAAAAATAATATAAAAAATCTCATATATGAACAACTTTTTTCTTTAATCTTATCCTAACTAAACCCTTGTGTAAATTAGGATTATTAATACCATGGTCTTAGGATTAAATTCAAATTTAGTCCCTCTTAATCCAATCCAAATAAGCTTGTCAAATATCGGATAAATATTTAATCCTCAAATTAATATAATCTCATACTTAATCATAGAATCCAAACATTGCCTCAAAGTTAAGCTATGGGAACCTATAAAATTCTCGTAAAACATTACTTTTGCATTAATAAAACTATATTTATTCACATTTACATAAAATGACAAATAGAGTTACATTAAGTACTTTAATCTCTTCCATTTTTTTAAAATGATTTGAAGCCTTTATTTTATTTAGACTGCTAACAAGTATACTACAAATTTAAAGACAAATTTTTTTTATTTATATCATCAAATTTTCAATTCATATCTTTTCATAATTATTTTTTTTCTGACTCACTAAAAATCCTTTTGGTTTGTTGAGTATTAACTTAACAAAAATAAGTTAAGTAACAAAGATTTTTTAAAATACTTGAGCTAACCTAATGAATATTTGTTTCCATCTCTTATTTGTGAAGTTCAAATAAAAATGACAAGAGAGTTTTTGAATTAAAATCCTTAAACAAACAATATAAAAATTATAATTATTAGTGTATACTGTGCAAAGATGTTCAAGATTTGTTGCTGAATAAGATTTTAATGGAAAAAAACGAATTGGGATTTAATTTAACTGGATGTGAAAATATTCTTCAATGTGATTTTCTCTAGTAATTAGACTATATATATATATATAAATAAAGAGGGGATTTTATAAGGATAATGTTGTGAGTTTGGTGCAAGAAGTCGCCAACCGAAGTTATGATCATAGCCTTGTAGGCACCAATGGGTTCGTAGCCCATTGGCAACCCATACACCAAAAAATGTTTCCATTATTTAGTTATGGAAACATTTCCTCCGTTGTATTAAACTTTGACGGTATTTGTCATGCATTTCTGGGACCTGAGACTTGAAGAATCTTTTCCATTATTTAGTTATGTACGGAAAGATAGAAATAAAATGACCTTAATTCTAGACATTTACTTAATCTTATTAGGTATAGATGTTTTTCTTATAATATTGAGGGCTCTTTATTTTAGGGAGTATATATGATATCCTAATCTATGATACATGAATGAGATAAAAAAAAAAACTTCACAGACCAAACTCTTCACCTTGGATTCACAGACCAAACTCTTCACCTTGGATTCCTTTCCTTAAGTTAGGTGAAAGGAAAAAATTGTACAAGCTTGTTATTTTAGTTAGGTTTAAGTTTGCAGAGAATAATATTGTACGACAAGTAATATATTTATTTTTAAACTGACCCATTGACTATTTATTATTTAATTGACTAATCTTTTATATTGGAATACATGAAGAGTCAAATGCTTAGGTAATTTTTATTGTTGGAATAAAGTAAGATAATTTTAAATCAAAGATTTAGATTTTGGGTTATCCCTTACTGAAATAATATCACGAGGTTTGCACCAATAACTTAAAATATCGACTATATGACCATTAACTAAAATATGTTGATGGTTAACCAATTGGCGGACTTGAGGAATAGTTGAAGCCATAACAAGGTAAAAATTATCTCTAGACTCTAATCAACAATAGTAATAATAATCTAACATTGATTTGCAACGAGATAAAAAATTTGCCATTTTTTTGGTAATTAGTAAATGTTTGCTTATATGAGAAATTACTAAGATAAAAAAAAATTTCTTTCAGAAGCACATTCTGGACGAGTGGGTACGCATTTTCTGAATGAATTATACAAACTGGGCTGAGTAAGCTAAGCAATATTGAGATGGATCATTTCTCTAAATTCAAGCCTCCTGGTCTCATTATAAAATGTTCTATGCTTATTCGGCCAATAAGTTAACCAAATCCACCCTCTAATTTCCCACTCCATTGTCCTTCCTAAGACACTTTTGTCAAATTTCCACCAAACCCTCTCTCCATACTCATCGCCGGCAAAGATCACTCCTCCTTGCCGGGTGAAGGGCCGGTACGCGCTCGAGTATCGGTCTTTGAACCAAGCCTTCGGGTTAAGCAATGCCATCTTTGAAGGCTTAGAGGAGAACACTTCTCTTCCGTCCATGCTGTCATGAAGAAACCAATTCAAGATTGCACTGTCACCGTAAACAGATTGTTCAAATTTCCAAGGCTTCATGCTCAGTGTCGTGGTCTCTCCAGCTGATACCTTGAGTCCCAAGAAAGAGTTTGGTGGATCAAAGGAACCCTCTATCGTCTTTTCCATCTCAATTTCTCTTGTGGGATTCTCCGAAGATTTGCTCACTGATACACTTAATATGTTTGTTTGCATAGTTGGGGTTAGCTGCAATGAGATTCTTGAAGGGAAATGCTTCTCATCCACCCCAACTCCTCTTTCATTCATCAGAGTCTCATTCACAAGTCGGATTACATCACATCTGTGAAATAATAAAATGAACATAAAACTTAGGACCTATAATGAAAAATTTGGGGATTAATGTAACGGTCCAGCACCCATACCTTATGTTGTCTATGTTCAGCATCAGGTTGACCCACTTCTCTTGGATCATGACTTTGTAATTAAACTGGATTACACCTTCAAGTTGGTGGTAATTCAAGGAGAAGAGCAGGCGTTCATCGGGTGAAGGGTTGCTTGAGCTCACGATGTCCATGGCTATGACAGGACAAAATAGATGAATTTTCCATAGCCCAAACGTGGATAACGGATAAGAAAATAGAGGTGATGGCGTTCTGATTGTGCGGTGGGTTGCTTGAAGCTCGAGAATCCAATTAGTTATCGCAAGGTTTATTGACCTCATCCATTGTTCTTCCAAGTTTGATCCCAACTGTTTCATTAGCAACTTTGAAGCTGATCTTAATTGGCATCCTGCCAACTCGTTCTTGATTGTGTTAAGACATCCCGAACGGAGATCCGCGGGGGCTTCGTAGATGCATATGAGGAATAACAGAGTTAGAAACGCAAGATTGAAAATGTCTTTGAAGTGGGACATGGAATCAAATTTCAGAAACTTGAGCAACGAGTTGTTTTTGGCACCGTTCGGGCCATACTTAAGCACATCTTCAATGAAGTTGGTTAAGAGACTAGAAATGGTGTCTTCCTCTAGTAGTTTTGAGGATTTAGAGTTGATTTTGAACGGTTTTGAGGACCAGAGTGATACGGGGACACTAAAATCCGCAGCGATAGAGAAGATCAGAGATGGGGACTGAAGGTTTTTGGTTACAAAGAGATTGAGGGATGGTTGTGATGAACCTGCAGAACATATGCATATAGACATGGAATTGTTTTTCCATTGAGTGATTGATGGAAGATTTTGGATCCAATCAAATATATCAGGAAAGCAACAAGGAGTAGCCATGAAAGCTGTGCATGAGTTAATTACACAATGATCTTGAACTTATAGTTAAAGACTCTTTGTATGGATATATGTGCAAAGTAATTAAGATTCTGGAGGGGGAAGAAATGTCAAAAAGTGAAGCAAAGATAAATGGATAGATGCTAGAACCGTCTTAATTTGCTTTTGTGTGCAGGAAGAAACTTGATTGTTGAATAATTTGGCAATAAAATTATGTAATATTTAGAAGTTTGAGATTTTTCATCCACCCTCGATTCGTGATTCTTGTACACAGTTAATGAGACTTGCTAACTAATAAAAACTCACATTGAAGGAGAAATTATATAATATTTAGAAGAAGAAAAGAAAGTCTTCTTTTTGGGTAAAAAAACGAAGGTGGGTAATTGCTTGTGAACTTGATTGTGTACGTATATATAATGTTCTTAACGTCTAAGCATAACGAATGGTGGAAATTTGTCCATAATTCAAATGTTATTAGGTACAACGCTAATACTCTTTACTGAAAATTACAAAATCTCAAAGATAGTCCTATGATTTTGTATATTGCTTGTAATTTATTATTAATTGGGATTAGAAGTGAAAAGAAAATGGTAAGTATAATTAAAATTTGGGATTTTTTTTTTTTGTTTTGTTAAGAATGTGAAGGAAGATAATTAGCAATGGATATATTATTGTCATTTTCAGTGAATGGTTGAGATTAACAGATGAGCACATACACGAGAAACGCAAACAAGATGCTACATGCATATTGGCCTCTTTCTATGAGAACTTCAGTGATTATCTTCATATCTGAAGAATCATTCGAGAGTGAAAGTAAAGCCCAGGCATCTATATATAATTCCAATATGCAGCTAGCCACAGGGAAGTCTTCCATGTGATTGATAAAAATTAACAATGAACTACTAATAATTAAAAAAAAAAAGCAGCTGTTATAAAATAAAATAAAATTAAAAAAAACTGGTTTTTTGGTCAGAGAAGTAAGTGCAGAGATTGCTTTAACAACATGATTACTGAAAGCAAAAGCCATTGCATGCATAAACTTTTAAGAAAGTTTAAATAGTGGAAAATATATATTAAAATAATCAAATCCTCCACGCTTATGTGAATAAGATATCCGAACTCGAATTCGTGGTTCTATGTCTAAAAGATTTTATTAGTTAAACTTATTAACGAGCATGATGTATTTTGAAATTTGAAGTTTCCTTTTCTTTTTTTTTTAATTATGTGAGATTATTATTCAAATTACGACATAATATTATAATTAATATTTACAATCAAATAATTATTAGAATTAGTTTATATTAAATCTTATATAGTACTATCCGAATTTTTATCATTTCTAATATTTAAAGAACATTAATTGAACTTATATTTCAAAAGGAAGAATATTACCTTCACTTAAATTTGAGGAAAGAATTAACTCGCACAATATTTTTGTGGAGGATTTGAACGACTACCGTCATAATTACAAGGGAGTGACTCTAATTGAAATTTGAAGTTTATTGCATACAAATTTCGCCAAATCTTTTCCCTATTGCAATATATAAGCATAGTTGGAGCCACATCAGTTGCTTAACTTGTTGAATTTGCCTTTTTATGGAGTATTAATGGGGAAAAAGAAGAAGGAAAAAAAAAGAAAGTGGAATATTAATTGAGCAGGTCGAAGTCGAAGGTGCTTTGTTTACGTATTAGATTTGGTCCAAAAGGCTAGATGCTGTTTGAAAATTGATCAAAGAGAAGAAGTGGGATTCCTTTACAATTTCCATGAGTGAAAATGACCATGAGTTATTCTTTGCAGTTTGGAGAATAAAGCAAGGCGAACTCTGCGAGTCCATTAGGCAGACGAATAACAAAAGAGTTTATAAATGCTATTATCATACAAATTCCAGCTCTTAGATTATTAATTACTTGCCGTCCTTTTATTCGAGTTTGGACAGTGGAGGTACTTGGAATATAATTTTTTTTTTGTTTTTTGTTTTTGAAGCATTACTTTCAAATTCATTAGAAAATTTCTTCTCTGTTTTATCTCACGTGCCCGCCACCACGAGAGTATTTGTATGAGTTATACAAAATAAAAACATATGCACATGTGTTAGTAAAATGGAAAACGCGTGTACAATAGGGATTTTGTTTGATAAAAAAAAAAAATCTATTTCAACTGACATGCTTTCGAACGCAGCCATACATGACAGAAAAATCACATTAATAATCTAAACTAAAATTAAATACGAAAATAAATAATATTCCAACGGAATTATGGTGTGTGTTTGGATTTTGGAACCACCGAGTCATTTGATAGTAATAAAAATAAACACATACATTAATATTTTATATACATATATATATATATATAATATAATTATTTTCAAATATAAATGTTTATATTTTTTTATGAAAATATATTTTAAAACCGTACGTTTTAAAAAATTAAATTTTGAATGAATTTTAAAATCATTAAATTTTAAAAATTTAAAAATTAACATTTTATTTTAAAATGCCTCCTCATAAAAAAAAAAAAATTACCGGCATCCCACTAATTTTAGAATGTTAACCATGGATGTATTTTGTCCGTAACAATTGACTTAGTGCCGGTCTATTGTCTATGTCCAGTCCAAGGCATTGGACCCGCATCCGGGCTGAGTCATTTATTAATATTTTTTTTCAATTTTTTTTTTGTTCAAATTCATAAACCAATTTACCATCAATTGATAAATTACATTACATCGTATGACAACTAATAAAATAGCACCAAACTTGTTATCGTATTTATTAATATTTTAAGCAGGTTTATAAGCGTTAATTAATTGAATTAATAAAATTTCTTGTTTTAAAAATAAAAAATTTATGATTCATTTGAATTTCGTCAAATGAGAGGAAGGGATTGAATACCAGATAATATTATTGAAATTGTAAGTTCAAGTCTAGGTTAGACCTTACCAATCTAAAAGAAAAAGAAAAAAAATCTTATAAATATTTTGATTGAAGTGGATTTCATTGTGCCAATACATAACATTTGCCTTTAAAAGGAATTTTCTTCTAATTTAAGTTCTGTTCAAGTATGGAGCCACAAATAATATTAAAATTTTGTTAATAAAATAAAAATTAGTCAACATCCTTTCAATTACTAATCTGAAAAGTTACGATTTAAGCACAGACATTAAATTACACTGCACGACATAAACATTAAATACAGTATTTAAATCCGTCCTCTAATTTGGAGCTGCGGGCCTATTTGATGCCCATGACAAGTCGTGTCCTTAATTGATAAACTTTAAAATATTAGGGGTCCCAAATGATATTGCACCGACAAATGTTTCCGAATAGCGACTACATATTCTCGCCAATTGACGCCCCACTATATTCCCTCTTCTTCCAAATTCTCTCCAATACTTTCGCTGCGTTGTAATTTCCTCACGCGCCACCACCAATCTCACGCGCCAGTGATGGCCACTCCACCGACACTCCCAATCTCAAACCCTCAGGCCAACACCACCACCACCACCACCACAAATCAATCCCAAGCACCCATCGCGACGCCCGCCTTCCGCGCGTTCCTGTCACGCCTCTCCTCGTCGATCCGTTATGGCTTCTCTCAGCGGCGCCCCTGGTCCGAACTTATTGACCGAACCGCCATGTCCCGACCCGACTCCTTAGCGGAAGCGTACTCTCGGATCCGAAAGAACCTCTCCTACTTCAAGGTCAATTACGTAACTTTACTCGGCCTCGTACTCGCTTTCTCTCTCCTCTCCCATCCCTTCTCTCTTCTTGTGCTGCTCTGCCTCCTAGGGGCTTGGATCTTCCTCTACCTCTTCCGCCCTTCCGATCAACCCGTGGTCCTCTTCGGCCGTACGTTTTCCGACCGCGAAACGCTCGGCGCTCTTGTCGTTTTGACTATCGTGGTCGTGTTCTTGACCAGCGTCGGATCGTTGTTGATCTCAGCGTTGATGGTGGGAGCTGCGATCGTGTGTGCGCATGGCGCGTTTAGGGTTCCTGAGGATCTGTTTTTGGACGAGCAAGAGCCTATCAATTCCGGATTCCTGTCTTTCCTCGGCGGCGCTGCATCAGCCGCTGCTCCCTCTGTTGCCGCACGTGTCTGAAATGACTCGCCAGATCGCCAATGATCAACCGTATGATTAATTCATGATTCTTTTTAGGGAAAGGAATTGATTTAGGGTTTTTGCTTCCTGCTATTAAATGTAACATTTTGGATCTTTATGTTTGATTTGTATGATTTAAATTTTGTTACATGCTAGATGTTCTATATTTGTAGTGTAATGGTGAATTCAATATGGAATATTCATTTTGTGGATCTTTCTGCAGGATCTTTAGTTAGGACTGTTCATATTTTTGACTTTTCTGTCAGTCTGTGATCAATTTTGTGCTAATTTATTCTTTGTGATTTACTGTTTCCTTGACTTGAACAATGGAATTAGCCGGAATGTTAACTTATTTTTATGTTTTAACAGTTTAGGAAATTTTTTAATTTTATATTTGAGGTATTTAAGGGAATAATCTTGTTCAGTTCCAGTAGGAATTTTAAGGCACTTGTATTCTTTATTAATGATAGGGATATGGAACTCATTTGTTAAATAGATAGTTTATTAACATTTATTTGTAATGCTATGATTTGGTCTTGGCTAATTTCTGTCTTATACGGGCCAAGTGATGTGATTCTATGTTTCTTGTGGAGGGAGTATTTATTGCTTTTTTGTTTGTTAGACATAGGAACGAAATTTTTAACTGGCAGTGGATTTTACCCACATTGTAGAGATCAGGCTCACTTTTTCTAACTGCTTTGATTTATGCAATGACAACTTGTTTTGCTTCTTTTTCTTTGTTTTGTTCTCTATGGTCTGTTAAAATGGGGGAACCTTGTTTTGTAGGATAATGTGTAAACCTGTTAAGAAATGGAAGGAGCTGGTAGAAAGGTGCTGATTGAACTTCATTTAGTCATATTAAAGTAAATGCAACTGATAGGATTTTCTGTAATTGGATCTCATATTTGAGATATGGTAAAAAGGCACATGCTTGATATGCATAATTTATGGCAATTAGATTATTTGCAATTAGTGCTGGTTTTAGAGGTCATCATTTCGCGTATTGGTATTCGGCATGTGCGTGTTTGTGCAGGACATGCATCAATCAGAAGGGACATGTGGGTTTCGTCTTGGATTATAGATCTAAGAATTGTGGAAATGAGCTATCCTTTCTTTTTCAGTTTATTCACATGTTGTGTTGCATGGTTATGCTAATGAATGAAGTATTTTCTGAAGAGATTTTTTGTTTTGCATAGCTGCATTTTTGTTTTGCTGTTGTGTGGCTGTTCAGTTACAGAGATCGTCAGTAGATCAGAGTTTGATGGCTTGATGGAGCAAGATTTTACGGACTTCACTTAATAGCCATGTTAAGGGTAGATATAATTTTTGTTTCTAAGGATTAATGCTGTGTGGTTTGGGAAGATGTGATAGAAAAGACATGGAGCTTGGGAAAGTTGACATGAGTTACCTTAGGTATTTGTTTGTGGGAAAGTGTGCATATTACTGTCTTCTGTCTGTATAAAACCGAGCAGATATGAAGATTGGCCCTTCTCTGTAGATGGGATAGGATGTTTCTATAGGGAAAGCAGAGATAAAACATTGGATGTCTGTCTTGCTGGGCAGGAAATGCCTTGTGTGGTAGGCCAACTCTATATATATATAGATACAGAAACAGTTAGCCGAGCTTTTGAATGTTGGGAAAAACTCTCAGAGTGATGGTTCATACTTCATTGTGGATAGTTCCTACTGGCGTCAGTTGCTTGTGCTTTACTGCTTGGTGCAGCTTTTAGCACTGGGTTGTAATTGCTGAGTGTAGGTGTGAGGACTGGATTGTTTTCCACCTTTTTGGAATTAGAGTTGTTTTTCTGGGGCAACTTCCACTCGCGCTACTTTAAAACGAGCCATGCGAAGTCCAAGCCATATGCGGATGAAACTAGATTTCTTTAAGACTTTTTTAACGTGCGTATTGTTTTATTGAGATGTTTGTTTTGTATTCAAACATTGGCAGTAGTAATGCACATCTTAACGGCTGCTTCTGGGCTAGACTCGACCCTGCGTCGTAGCATGAAAGCAAAATGGATTTTGAAAAGTCAATTTAAAACGGAAACATCATATCTGCGTTCTTTTTTTTTTTTAATCAATTACACAAAATTATTGTTTAAATTATAATTTATATTATATAAAATTACAATTGATATGATATTTATAAGGAAAATTCTAAGCTGTAATTTACATATATGTACAGTTACAATATTTAAGTGGAGTTTATGAATAATTATTGAGTTATGATATTTTGATGAGAGAGTTTCTTAAATTATAGTTTGTTATAATTTATTTTTTTCACTTATTACAGTACCGTTGTAATATTATAAAATTCACGTGGTATTTTAATATGTGAGAAAAATAAATTATATTAAGTTGTAATTTAACATTTACATTTTACTGGAGTTTCCACGATGATGAGAAAGTGACTCGGACTTTTGTCTTTCGGCCGAGTGGTTCATATCAGCATTGTTAATACACCACATCTCATTAAAACTCAGAAATTAAAGAGTGCTTGGTCGATGGTTAGATGGATGACTTTTAAGAAAGTCTTTGCGGTTTGTACTGCCCAAAAATGAAGTCAAGTCAATATTCTTATGAATAAATGAACGGGATGAAAAGTCTGAGGACCCCTTAGGCCCTTACCGGGAAGTCATGTAAGCAAGGACCGAGAGTCGTCTGGGTTTCAAAGGTCCGTTGGACCACCCAGATGTCGACATGAATATACCATGAGGATTATGACACACCGTTTACAGCAAAAAATGACAAAACCTTTTTCCCAAGCTCACTCGGTTCAATTATTAATAAATACATGCCAACGGGTCACCTCTCCTCTCGTGTGTGGGACCCCAGTTCTCAGTAGAACTCCAAATGAGACAACGACGTGTTATCATTCCATTAAAACCTCGTAATCTCATAACTAACTTTAAGTCTTTAATTACATTATTTTAAAGCTCAAAAAAGTCGGTCAAATTTTGTAATTTTGCTGTCGCAAAACTTGCGTTGACCTGTTTAATGAGACGATGGGATGAGACCCCCAAGAAAGATAGCCGTTAGAGCCTAGAGGAGCGGTTGGTAATAAAAACCTAGACAAGCAAGGCACCCATGAACTCATTGATCGAAACTTCTTTTTTATGTATTGAGAAGAGTAAATGGCAAACTAGAAAAAAAAACTAGCCGTTAGAATAAGAGCCTTGCTCCCTTATTGCACTCACAGTCTCCTGACACTGTGTGTCTTAGTGTAATTTTTAATTTCTCTCTCTCAATACAAATAAAGATTCCACTCTCTCACTCACAAGCTCTTCACGTGCTTTGTCACAGAAGCCCCACTCTTCCCATTTCGCACTACAAAACCTCTAAACACCTGCTACCTCCTCTGTTTCATTCATATGGTTGCGTTAGCAGAAACACACGCTCACTTTGAAACTTCAAAAGAGAGAGGGGAAAATAAAAAATAATAACCCATCACTCTTCTTCTGCTTCTTTGCTATCTTTGCTAGTTATGGGGTATCTAAATCAGATTTTCACTGGTTTTAACAGATACCCTTTCGAGATTTTTCATTGTATTTTTAATAAGAAGGAGAAGTGGAAGTCGGTGTTTCATCTTTTCTTGTCTCTTTGCTTTATCATTTGTTTCATTGAGCCTGTTTCAGGCCAGGCTTGGGATGGTGTTATTGTAACTCAAGCTGATTTTCAAGCACTTCAAGCCTTCAAGCAAGGTTTGGTTGACCCAAAAGGCTTCTTGAGAAGCTGGAATGATAGCGGCTATGGAGCTTGTTCTGGCGGTTGGATTGGTATCAAGTGTGCCCAAGGCCAAGTCATCGTACTCCAGCTTCCTTGGAAGGGTCTTGGAGGCCAAATTACTGAGAAAATCGGTCAGCTTCAAGCTCTTCGAAAGCTTAGTCTCCATGATAATCGCATTGGTGGCTCAATTCCTCAAGCATTGGGGTTTCTCCCTAATCTTAGAGGAGTTCAACTGTTTAACAATCGCTTCTCAGGTTCAATTCCATCTTCATTAGGCTCATGTCCTCTTCTTCAAACTCTTGATCTTAGTCATAACTCACTTACAGGGACAATCCCAGAAAGTCTTGCTAACTCTACTAAGCTTTACAGGCTCAATCTTAGCTTCAATTCATTATCAGGTTCAATTCCTCTTAGCCTAACTCGCTCTTGGTCCCTTATGTTCCTTGCACTCCAGTACAACAACCTCTCTGGCTCTATCCCGGATTCTTGGGCTAACACTCAAAAAAATGACTTCTTTCAACTTCAGTACTTGGCCCTGGATCATAACTTCCTCTCAGGAAGAATCCCTGCCTCTTTTGGAATGCTAAGCGAGCTTCAAGAAATTTCACTTAGTCATAACAAGATAAGCGGAGTCATACCAAGTGATTTAGGAAGACTTTCAAGGCTTAGGACTCTTGATTTTTCTTATAACGCCATAAATGGAAGCTTGCCCGCTAGTTTCTCTAATCTATCTTCGCTTGTTTCATTGACTCTAGAAAGCAATAACCTTGATGACCAAATCCTAAATTCTCTTGACAGATTACACAATCTTTCTGTTCTTAACTTAAAGAGAAATCAAATTAGTGGCCGCATTCCTTCAACTATAGGAAACATATTCACCCTTACAATTCTTGATATATCTCAGAATAAGCTAAGTGGGGAAATTCCAGCTTCCTTTTCAAATTTAAAAAGCCTTCGGTCCTTCAATGTTTCTTACAATAATCTTTCTGGTCCCGTTCCCACTTCCCTTGCACAAAAGTTCAATGCAAGTTCTTTTGTGGGGAATATTCAGTTATGTGGATATAGTGGTTCAGCTCCATGTCCTTCTCCAGCACCTTCTGAAAGTGTACCTGCGCCACCAACAGAGAAGCCAAAGTCTCGCGGTAGAAAATTGAGTACAAAGGATATAATCCTTATTGGAGCTGGAGCTCTTCTGGTAGTTTTGCTCATCCTTGTTTGCATTTTGTTGTGCTGCTTGATAAGGAAAAGAACTGCATCCAAAGCAGAGGATGGTCAAGCCACTGCCAGGGCTGCGGCTGCAAGAGGTGAAAAGGGGACGCCGTCAGCTGCTGGTGAAGTGGAAACCGGGGGAGAGGCTGGAGGGAAATTGGTTCATTTTGATGGACCATTGATGTTTACAGCTGATGATCTTTTGTGTGCTACCGCAGAAATTATGGGAAAGAGTACTTATGGAACTGTGTATAAGGCCACATTAGAAGATGGTAGTCAAGTTGCAGTGAAGAGATTGAGAGAAAAGATAACAAAAGGCCAGAGGGAATTTGAAACTGAAGTTAGTTTGCTAGGGAGAATTAGAAATCCAAACCTTTTGGCTTTAAGGGCTTATTACATAGGCCCCAAGGGAGAGAAACTTCTTGTTTTCGATTACATGCCCCAAGGAAGTCTAGCAACTTTCCTTCATGGTAAGGGAAATTTAATGTTCTGAGCTTCATATACTAGATAGCGACGTAAAATCACCTAATAACAATCTATGCTCTTGTCTTGCAGCTCGAGGACCTGAAACCCCCATTGATTGGCCAACAAGGATGAAAATCATCAAGGGCATGACTCGAGGCCTGCTGCATCTTCACAGCAATGAGAATATTATACACGGGAACCTTACTTCAAGCAATGTCCTTCTTGATGACAACACAAATGCTAAAATCTCAGACTTTGGCCTCTCTCGGCTAATGACTGCTGCTGCAAATGTAAATGTGATTGCAACTGCTGGAGCATTAGGCTATAGGGCACCAGAGCTTTCAAAGCTCAAGAAAGCTAACACGAAAACAGATGTATACAGCCTTGGAGTGACCATATTGGAACTCCTAACGGGGAAGTCTCCGGGCGAGCCCTTGAATGGCGTGGACTTGCCTCAATGGGTTGCCTCCATAGTAAAAGAAGAATGGACTAATGAAGTGTTTGATCTAGAATTGATGAGGGATGCACCTACAATTGGTGATGAGTTGCTAAACACACTAAAATTGGCTTTGCACTGCGTTGATCCTTCGCCTTCTGCGAGGCCAGAAGTTCAACAAGTTCTTCAACAGCTCGAAGAGATAAGACCAGAGGCAGCGACAACTGCTGCAAGTTCTGGCGATGATGGCGCCGCAGGCCCATCAACTAGCGAGTAGTAATCATGGGGATTGCACTACCGTGATAGGGAAGCCTAGTAGAATATTATATTCTTTCATTCTTGGTGTTTTGTGCGTGGTTCTATTACTGTGTTTGTAAATACAGGTTCGTTTCAATTCAATCCAAGATGCTTTTTCTGTCTTGCATTTTTCAAGTTTTAGGGGAACTTCTCCAGGCTGAGTAGGAAGAACCGACACAATTTTGACAATAAATCAACCACTCGCTGGAAAATTTTTTTGAAGCTCCAAGTAAAATTAATGTCTCTACTAGTTGATCAATTTTGCACTTCGTTGCACCGTTCAGCCAAAAGTTTAATCGAGTAGGATTTTTGGTGCTAAAATGAGGATTGAAAACCAAAACAATATTATCTTATATCAAGTTCTTATCTTAGTGTTACCATTGATAACCCCCCAGAGGACTATTCATTATTCAAGGAAAAGTGCTCCTCTTTGCTTGTATGGGGAAAAAAGGACTCGTTACATTTTTTTGCTTGTACGGGGAAAAAAAATCCAATGGGCTTCACTGGGCTGTCTTAACGTTTGCACGTACTTTTGACATTTAAAATGTTTATATCACGTGACCGTGTGGAGCCCAATTCATTTTAAAACACACAACCGTCGAGATCAAGAGGTTATTATTCTTGGGATTGGATGGGAAAGGAGGACTTGTTATGTTTAGTCTTTATGATACATTTGGTTAGATTTTGTTTTGCCTGTATGGTAAGAAGTATC
This sequence comes from Aegle marmelos, assembly GCA_030449875.1. Taxonomy (NCBI): domain Eukaryota; kingdom Viridiplantae; phylum Streptophyta; class Magnoliopsida; order Sapindales; family Rutaceae; genus Aegle; species Aegle marmelos. Next base: position 25,124,333 of record JASUUL010000143.1, read on the forward strand.
TTCAATTGATTTTCCCCCTCTTGCATGATATTGCAATCAGAAGCGATTGAAGAGCAATATTACAATTAATATTTGACAGGAATCGAAACTTCTTTGTTAAAGTATCACACTTACGTTCAACAATTTATTTTATTTTCAGTTGAATTTGTAAAATTAAAGTCCAAATGAAACATTAAAAAATTATGAATGCCACCACCGATAAAAATAATCTACACAATGCATGAAAGTCTCAATCCTCGATATGATTTAATTTTCAAAAGATGTTAAAAAAAAAAAACACTTCAAGTGATTCTTTTATTAATTGGAGTATTAGAATTATTTCCAAGTTCATAAGGAAAAAAAAAATCCATAACAACTAGCTATCACATCTTTCATATCAATGTGAAAACAAGATAAATTATCCATTAGCCGGTTGGTTCTGACACCAAAATATCAAATTGAGTTTTGTATATAATACATGTTTTTGGGATGCAATTGAAAATAAAAAATTAAAATGAAGAAATTAAAACTAATAATTGTGAAAGTTCGCACCCACCTTTAACTAACAATAATGAAGAATGAAAACCCAAGAAAAGCAAAAGACCAAACAAAATGAACAAATAAAAGATGGAATTTGATTACAGACTAAGCATCAAGGAAACTTTGATAAGGAAACTTCTGACAATGATCAATCAATTATTTTCTTTCTTATAACGACCTCTAATTTACATGATATCTTAAAAAAGAAAGTTAAATTTCCTTCTCATCAGATCCTAAACAAAAAAACCCAAAAAAAAAAAAAAAGTCAATAACAAACTACCAACTTTTGTTAATTGTTTCTTTCATTCTTGTTCACCTATCTAATCCTACCTCTCTATTGATATCGTTAACTTCTTTATCAATTCCCCCTTGCAATTTAGATGTTGAAATGCTTATTTTTCAAGAGTCTAACGGTTGTCACCCGGCTTGGTTTTAGTTGCCTCCTTACATCGCTGTTACTGTCAACTAATATACATTTTATTAAACAAACAAACCATTGATCAGTACCCAAGACTTGATGATTTTGCTTTTGCTTTAAGTGATTATTTAAAAATAATTTCGTACAATTTAGTCATGCAATCATGCTTATTATAGGTATATACTAGGGTTAGCCACAATTCAATTCTATGTCGTGTCTGTTGGGCAATATTTGATCGTTACATTAACAAACTTGTAGGTGATAGACTCTCATATTCAATATTCTAATCAGCAATGCATAGATTCGTTGTTAATTATTTCCTCATTCTCTTGTTTTTCAAATTTTAACAAAAGAAATTAATGATAGAGAAAAACGCGCGGTGAATATTCATATGGGTTAATTGATCCGTCATAAAATATACTGTATTTAAAATTTTTTTTAAATTATTATAAATTTCAACATATTTTATATTTTTATCAAGAAAATAAAAAAAAAGATTATTCTCATTTTTTTATTTATTTAAATAAAAATAGAGAAAAATTGAGATTCATAATAGTTTGAAAAATATTTTAAAAGTTATCATTTCATTGCGCAGGTTATTGGAAATCAAACTTTATATAATAAGTGCTTTTTTTTAATGCAGATGTTATATATATATAAAACTTTTGGACGGTCCCACCCAAGAACTATTACGTGTATATGTGATGTTAACATTGATGGTACTTGTAGTAAATTTAAAGGGGTTAAAAAAGGGTGGCCACAAGAAAATTCTAGTGGGGTAAATATTTTAGGTCAATTCCATGCTGCGAACAGCACAGCAGGCAATGAAAAATCACACGTATTAAGTCTTTTCATGTGCTCTAGGTAATTCTTTAACAAACTGCTTTTTCTGTACTAATTTAATTGGAACCCACTTGCAAAAGAACTTTTTACATTTTCTTTTCTCTAATTGGGAATTGGGAATTTTCTCGTACCTAATAAAGTTGTGAACTTAGCTTTGAAAAAAAAAAAAAAAATCTTCCTTTGGTTCTAGGCAACCAGATTAAGAAAAATAAAAATTATAAATTAAATTTACTAATTTCATTTTTTTTTTCTTTTGGGATTAACGTGAAACTTTCAACTTCATCTTGAATAGAAACAATATAAGTTATTTATTAGATCATAAATAAAGCACAACTTTACATTTTTACAAAATTCCCGCTAATATCACCTGTATTGGATTTCACATTAAAAAAAAAAGAATGTATATTTTAATACAGATAATTCATGTGGTCAAATATAATTAACAGTTTATAATTGACAAGCTACCTAATCAGTGAGCAAATTAAGTAAATGATGCTTAGCTAACTTATCTGTTTTAAGTATCACTAACTGACTTCTTGTCAAGTCACTTTGTCTTCGTCGTTATACTCAATCAAAATCAATAGAACAAAAGATTTTGCATTTTATATTTGCTATCAAATAGGAGATGGCTTTTTCACGATCTCTTTCCGAAGGAGACTTAATTTAATCTCGGGACACTAATTGGTCCACATTTAACCTAAACTCGCGGACTTCGTCCTCCTGGATTTTGCGACTTCGTATCTCCAACAAAACTTTTCTATCTTATTCGGACTCAGTCGGGTCACCCGATTGTTGTCGAAAGAATCCAAATTGAATCTGATGCTATAATTTTTGAAGGACAAAATTATCTGAGGATCAAAAGAAAAGAACACTTTTGAACAAATACACAGTGATGATAATGGTTTAGTTAGCAATGCCGCGTGAAGACTAATTATAACCAATGTAGCTAACTAATGGTGAAAATTTTCAATGTTTTGGTGTATATTGACCAATTTATATGAGTATACTCCACAGAAAGACAATGGGCCATCATAATTAATTAATTTCGTATATAATATGATTTAGCTTTTTTATTTCCCCACTTAAGCAATAGACTTTCTATTGCTTTTCTTTTCTACCCTGTTTTGTGAAAAAAGAAAAAGTCAGGAGATTGGTCTATTTCTCGTATCTTTTAGCACACGTCCCTTTATTCAGAAAGCTAATTGAGTTCGAAGAAAATGAAGCATTTAATTTGTCCCAATACGGAACGTCTCATGCATCAAAAGTTTAGTTTTCTTGTGAATTTGGTGGTGCCGGTGGAGGCAAATTTCATTGTCCTAGAAACTTTGATCTATCTATCTTTTTCTATTTTATTCCGAGCCAGCAGCCAGATGAGATCAAGTAACATGTTGGTTGAAACTGAGGATGGAAAAAGATTAGACTCAGGAGTGGCGGCTGTTCACATTCATTTCCATTTGCCTCCACTACTTCTCATGAAATTAAAGCACATGTTTATTTAGAGAAAATTTTATCCCACCTCGGATATTTACAAGTGATTTTTTTTTTAATTTGAATGATTGAAAGTGCTCATAGTAGAACCAATGAATTTGATACTACATATTATAGCTATGAACTTAATAAAATTACATGTGTTTAATTGATGGATTAGATTTTTCTTCTTTTCTATTTGAGTTTATTGAACTTTTAAAATATCCGTTTTATTCAGCTATGATCGAGTTTCCTTTTCTTCTTTAATAGTATATTAAATTCTCTTTACATGTATTGGCTTAAGTAAACTAAAGCGCACCGGTGAGAAGAAAATACCCAGAGACCAAATCTGCTTTGTCATGGGTAATTGTTCTAAATGCTTTGTACAATATTTTGTATGTAAATAAGATATCTAACCAAACACTTAATTAAGCACTCAAAGCATCATTCTATGTAAGCACACAATTTTTTTTTTTGTATTAAACAGCGTAATAAATATAATATTAAACCCTTAAAACAATTTGAAACTCTTATCATAATAAATTTGTAACACCTAAACTACATGTGGGCAACCCCCAGATCCATAATGAGTAGAGGTAATCACAGTTTTTATAAAGTAAACAGCCATTGCTACGCGTATTTGATTTATTTATTAACTAATGGGCGGTTTGGCTTCTGGAAAAAAAAAAAAGTCCTTTTTGACTTGCATTATCTTTCTTTTCGTCTTGGACTATTGTTCTTGTCTGAAAAAGTAAATGGTTGGACTTTCACTTTCTCTTTTAATATATTCGTGTACACGTTAATTACAAATTTACAATTACATACAACATAGAGTCCAATGTTATTCTTAATTAAGACATCTAGAATTAATCAAATTTTTATTGGGAGAAAAACAAAAAAAGAAACCAAAAAAAATAGTGTGATAATTATTGTGCTTTATTGAAATTCAACAGCAGGAGAAAGACTTGTGAAACAAGCATTTGAAGAAAATAATTCGCTTTCGATCAAGGCTAATAACTAGTGGGTGCAACAACTTCTTTAGGGTTGAACTAAGTTTGCTCAGGAATCTGACAGTTTTGATGAATCAAAACCTAATCTGCCAACCCTCAAACCAACTCTCTCTCTTCTATTCTCCTGCTATATAAACACTTCCCCCGCAATCTCTTTCTCATCACTCCACTTCACTTGCATTATCGTTATTTAGCAAAAATAACCAAGGCCTGCTCTACGGCAATGGGGTTTTTCAACAGCTGTTTCGCTAACTCTTTCAGCTTCTTCATAGGCCTTGTGCTTCTCCTTGCTTCCAATGCGCTGTTGTCCTTTGCTAATGCCAAAGTTCACCACCATGATTTTGTTGTATGTTATTTCTTCTCATTTCTTTTCTTTTCTTTCTCGCTTAGTGGGTACGTACGTGTGTTCTAATAATTAGCATTTTTTAACGAAACAGATTCAAGCAACTCCAGTGAAGAGGCTGTGCAAAACGCACAACACAATCACTGTCAACGGAATGTACCCTGGACCAACCTTGGAAGTGAACAATGGCGACTCTTTGGTAGTCAAAGTTACCAACAAAGCCAGATATAATGTCACCATTCATTGGTATTAACATATATATATATATATATCTTCTTTTGCATGCAGCTGCCATGCAGGGGTTCAGACCAAGTAAACCATTTTTTTTGTTTGCCTTCTCTTTTGATAGGCATGGTGTCAGACAAATGAGGACCGCTTGGGCAGATGGGCCGGAGTTTGTCACACAGTGCCCAATTAGGCCTGGAATGAGTTACACTTACAGGTTCACAATTGAAGGACAAGAAGGCACATTGTGGTGGCATGCACACAGCTCATGGCTAAGAGCCACCGTCTACGGAGCTCTTATCATTCATCCTAAAGAAGGATCCTCTTACCCTTTCCCCAAGCCTAAGCGTGAAACTCCCATTCTTCTTGGTAATTAAATCATATGAATTAATATATAACATCTTTTCATAATTGAATCTGTTTATAGAATACGTATAACAAAAATCTGATGGCGATATATTAATTATGCTGCTTTTGCGATGAATACAGGTGAATGGTGGGATGCGAATCCCATTGATGTTGTAAGGCAAGCAACTAGAACAGGAGCTGCCCCAAATGTTTCTGATGCATACACCATTAATGGTCAACCTGGAGATCTTTACAATTGCTCCAGCCAAGGTTTTGTTTCTTTAATTAATTATTTGTCCGTAACTACCTTTCTTAATTAAACCGTTAATCGAATAATATATAGAAATTATAATTTCTTGGAATATATCTAACCTAACTTGTAGAAAATCTTGGCTTTCATTGGACAGTTCAGATTGTTGGCTAGGAACACAATTAGTAGTCTTTTTCACCCACCAGTGCCACCTGAGAATATAGTAGCATGGCATTTAAATAATCAATTGACACCATACATTGAACTTGGCTTGATGATCTCTTTGCAATATATGCGCAGACACAGTGATTGTTCCAATAGATTCCGGTGAGACTAACCTTCTCCGGGTCATCAACGCCGGGTTGAACCAGCCTCTGTTCTTCACAATTGCCAACCACCAGTTCACGGTTGTTGGCGCGGATGCATCCTACCTTAAACCCTTCACAACTTCCGTCATTATGCTAGGACCTGGCCAAACCACCGATGTTTTAATCAGAGGTGATCAGACACCGTCGCGCTATTACTTGGCTGCTCGCGCCTACGCCAGCGCCCCGAATGCACCCTTTGACAACACCACGACCACAGCCATTCTTGAATACAAATCTGCCCCTTGCCCTGCCAAGAAAGGCCTCCCAATTCGCCCTGTCATGCCCCCACTGCCAGCTTTCAATGACACTGCAACAGTCACTGCTTTCACTAAGAAGTTGAGAAGCCCGCAAAAAGTTGAAGTACCGACTGATATTGATGAGAGTTTCTTCTTCACCGTCGGTCTGGGACTCAACAATTGCCCCAGAAATTTCAGGTCCAGTCGATGCCAGGGGCCAAATGGTACCCGTTTCACTGCTAGCATAAACAACGTATCATTCGTGCTACCATCAAACTTCTCCCTCTTGCAAGCACATCACCACGGCATTCCAGGAGTTTTCACCACTGATTTCCCTGCTAACCCGCCGTTGAAATTCGATTACACCGGAAACGTGAGCAGATCACTCTGGCAGCCTGTCCCGGGGACCAAAGTGTACAAATTGAAATATGGCTCCAGAGTGCAAATTGTGCTGCAGGACACAAGTATTTTCACTCCTGAGAACCATCCAATTCACATCCACGGATATGATTTCTACATCATTGCTGAGGGATTCGGAAACTTCAATCCCAAAACTGATACATCTAAATTTAACCTCGTGGATCCACCACTCAGGAACACCGTTGGTGTGCCTGTTGGAGGATGGGCAGTCATTAGATTCGTCGCTGACAATCCAGGTAAATAAATTTTTTAGCATTCTCTTAATTTTGCATTCTGTTTAAAATTAAACAGAAGCAAAATAGTTAAAAACATACTCTTTACAGTTTTTTCGGTTAACTGATTGTTTGATGAATGAATAGGGGTGTGGCTAATGCACTGTCACTTGGATGTTCATATCACATGGGGCTTGGCCATGGCTTTCTTGGTAGAAAATGGAGTCGCAGAATTGGAAAAATTAGAAGCACCGCCCCCAGATTATCCAGTATGCTAAGATGATCATCACCAGCAGTATTAAAGAGCATAATTCAGATTCAGATTCAGATATTAGCCAAGCAACAACGAGGGCAGCTGTTTTTTCTTTTCTTTTTTTGATTCTTTAGTAAACTGAGTTAAGTGGTTGTTTTCCCTCCATTTGGGGCCAACAGTTGTTGGTTTGTTTCATTGTTCCTTTTTTGATATATAAAGCGGGCATTAGAGTTAGGGATTGGTGCCATGGCTGCAACATTTTGGCACCAATCTCATGATTTAACTACTCATTCACCCGCCGCTTATTTCTTCATTACGGATGTTTTTTTTTTTTTTAATATACAGTGAAATATTAATTTCAGTCTTTTGAATAATCTTGTTTTGTCCTCTCAAGTATTTCAAGAATTTTGTGGACGTAAACATTTACTAAATATCAACACTGTCAAAGTGTATTTGATAATATAATACAACATCAATTAAATTCAGAACTTAAAATGTGCAGACACATAAATAAATCAGAGTGTAAATCTTTACACATCAAATGATTTTTCTCTTGAGATTTTCTGACAAACAATTGCCCAAGTTTTGCAAAGTAAAATAGAAATCGGTATTAAAAAAAAAAAAAAACAAAAAGGCATTTAGTTCTGGGTTCCCTTAAATGTTATTAACAAAAGTGGTCTCTCATGGGCCTGAAAAACTTTAAGCAGGCTAGTTAGCTAAAGTGGTTTGGACCTGTCGTTTGCGAGAAATCTTCATAAGATTTGTGATCAAGAATTAGATCCAAATTTTAATTAATTATATCCAATTTATATTAATAAATGATAAAGCATATAACTTTTCCACATGCTTGCTAAAACTTTTCATAGAAATTTTACTCACATGGAATTTTTCTAAACCTAGATGATTTAACCAAATTTCAAAAGAAGTTTAACAAATTTCAACTACTTTAGACTGGAATTGTTGAGGAGATGGGCATGCTTATTGCTTATCAAGTTCATCAAATATACGCATATAATATAATGGCTGGACTTCTTCGTGTACCACATAAAATTGACTTATAGTAAAATAATATTAAATGATTTTATCCATTATTTGAGTTTAATATTTTTTTCAACATTGATATTTAAATGTTAATATTAGCCTTTTTTTTTTTAAGAACAAGAAAATCCTACCTTTTTAGCTAAGAGCAAGGCTATCTATGATGCTTCAGTTCTATCAAAAACATTGCCCTAATTCTTTTTTAATTTTTTATTAAATGTCTTAATTGGTTGCATATATAAAATCACTTAAAATTCAAAAATAACATGTGCTGAAATAGCATAAGTAATATTATGCTATACAACTATAGTCTCGATACATCTCTTGGACTAATATTAATGGAAGTAAATTTCTAAACTAATGTCGATTCAACTTGAGTCGGCATATTCTCAATAGATTTTTTTTATTGTTAATAAACAATTACAGTGCTACAATCAAGTCACTAAAATAAACCATGGTTATAAGAAGTTTTGTACAGTCTCATTAATTTTTACTTCCTAAAATACACACTCTATGGTTACAAAATGGATTCTTTTCATTAAAAAAAGGAAAATCATTAAATTCTTCCATCCTTTCTCGTATTCATAGATGCTAAAAAATCATAATCCCACTTAGACGAAGTAAAAGAAGCTAGAGCTCTTCTGTACCAAAAAAAAAGGAAACTAGAGTTCTGTCATCGCTTATCATATTGCAAATAATGCTTCCATCAACACCGCTAACACATTGTATCGCCTAAACAGGAATCACGCCCCCACAAAAATCTTGCGAAGCAAACATATCACCAATCACACCATCCAAACTCGAATTGGGACGTCGTCGTTTCCCTATAACAGCAAGATTGTAATCATTCTCCGATGATCGAATCGCTTGCCATTCCAATGTATTTGTCACATCAATGTGTGGGTGACATACCGCATATGCATTTCCGATATTTGTCGATTTGAAGTAGTTTATCACGTCGTCGTTGAGAATCCTCTCGCTCACGTCCTTCTCTTCCTCTATCAAGTCATTAGTGCTATACAATGTGATGCTAATATCTGGATGGCTCGACATACATGAAACTAGAGTCATGGCCTCTCTATAGCATCAGCTCCGCCCAAGAAGAACACGGCCACGTTGTACGAGAAGTAATTCGACCTCAAGTATCGAGGCAACCCTCGATCTACGTAGATCCCAATGGAGCATGGTGCATAGTTTTGTATCCTACGGTATTAATCTTCCTCCTTATTGCATTTGATGGGTTTGATGAAAAGGGAGTATAATGGATGGTATAAAATTATCTTGAGGTAGCTTGCTTATAATCTCGTGCATTGTTTTGTAAAGGGCGATCAATGCGAATGGCTGCATTATAACTTGTGTGTTCTTTGAAACCTTTGTCATGGCAAGCCTTATGCGGTGGAATTTTCTTTGATTTTCCTTTTGTGGGTATTGTGAGGGACTAAAAGTGGTGCTGCTCTGCTCACAAGCTCAACTAGGTGCAATATGTAGGCGTACAATGGGCTCATTTCACTTGGGTTAAAAGCTTTAAGCAGAGTGATCAAGCTGTGGACACTATCTTCGTCATAGATACCACAAAGCACTCGTAATTCGCTGTTCACTGGCGTTGTACCGAGGGTCTTCATCCGATCCTCCATCGACTGGGTTATTTCAAGTTTTCTGTGAGGAGCGTAATATAGACTTATCAATGGCCTTAGCACTGCCGTCACAGCAGTGTGAGTTACACCGCCAAGGTAAATGTTTCTTCATCAATAAGCTGCAAATCAAAGATCAATAATCAGCCAAATACTTATGTTAGAGTAAAATAGCAGAGATGAGAGTTAATTACTATATGATTCTGACCTTACGGATACGCCATCTCAGGATAAAAATGAGGCCTATGATACCCTTGAGGCTTAAAATGCAGCTGATTATTACAGCCTTTGGGATACTTGCTTAGATGAATACCCAGATTAATAAACTTCCAACAAATTTCCCTAAATAAGACGCGTCAATGATGATCTCAAACGATATCAGTCTCGACCCATTCTGTATCAAAGATGAATTGGCGAATTGGCCAATGCGAATGTAGAAGAAAGGCAAGAAAAAGTGAGAGATGATGGGTTCAAATCTAGATTATTGCTATTCCTAAAGGTGGTCCTGGTGGAATAATTAGGCCCATTAGTAGAGCTCCAAGAAGATAAGCCGTGCCAATAGCATCGGTCAAAAATCCCGTGACCAAGGCTCCAATTACTATAGCCAAGACGTAAATTTCTTTCACTGGTTTCCCCTCTAGTGTTGCCTTTATAATCCAACGTCCTGCAGGCTGTAGGACAAAGATTGTTACTAAAAATAATGCCAAGATGCTAAGCTCTGTTTTCATAAATACCCCTTTGTCTGTTTTCATAATTGCTGATGTCAATGCCACAGGGAGCCATCCAATGGTCTGATTGAGCATTGCACAAGAAATGGCAAGCTGGCCTAAATCAGATGTTAACAGATTGAGTTCACTAAGGGCATGAACAACAACGGGGAAATAATTTAGGCAAAGAGCCATGCTAAGAAGGAATGGGAAAGATCCACCGGCCATTCCAGGAATGTTTTCTTGTAGCACTAGAGTAAGTGAAATGGTGAAGATGAAAGAAAGAAGAAAGCATGGCATCCCAACACTCAAAGCATTTTTGGCCACCCCCAGGATCCTGGTTGCGTCTATTTTCACTGCAATTATGAAGATGAATAATAAATTCCCTCAGAGATGCTATTCAGTTCACTAGCAATCTCTCTTTTGTGGAAAAAAAAGTGTTCCAAATTGCCTTGTTATGAAGGAGAAAAGAGGGTCCCATGACAATTCCAGTCTGTGCAGAAATGAACAGGAATCAAGGAAGTAATAAGACTTATCCCTGGCAATTTAAAAATGGTAAATTGTAAATGGGTTAAAGAGAATAAGGCTAAGAAATAGCGGGTACTAGTTTGCTTAGCTACGAAACCTCTTAAGGTGGTATAATAGGTATGGTTCGAACCCTATTCACATGAATTGGGAGAGAATTGAGTTGACATCAGGCTATTGATTTTGGGGAAAAAAAAAAAAAACTGAAGAAATCAAAATCAAAATCAAGGCATGCCAAGACATTGGAGATGATTAATGGTTGCTTCAATGTAGAAATTGATTTTTGGCTGTAACCCAGCATTTCAAATATTTCTTGCAAGCTTATCATGGTTTGAAAGTTTGACTACCGCACCTGTGTTTGGCAGTCTACTGTATTGAACTAATTTCTCATTGTTCTGTTCAAGTCTTTTGACCGTTAATTGACAGGGGAAAATTAATGAATTATTGTCTGGGCTACCCGTAACAGGAACAGTGTGTCGTTTATATAGCTAGGCATATTTTCGGGAGTAAAATTCTCATCAAAAGCAGAAGGCTTAAAGAAGAGAAATTGACAAAATTAGTCTTTTGGTATTGTAAACATTGTTAATTTTAACGGGTCTATCTTACGTTCTAACAGTTGCTTGAACTTCTAACAATTGGTTGAACACCTTTTTATTTAAAGCTCCACCTGATAAATTTAAATTTAAAATATACGTTTAGTCAAGTTATAGGTACGACGTATTTCTAATGCTTATAAAAAGAAAACAAATTGAGGATAATTTTGGTACTTTAATCTATAACAATTTTTTTTGCATCACATTCTTTGCGACAAATTTGGGATTATTTATATTTGGTTCATAAACAATTTCTACCAACTAAACCAGATGATTAGTTACAAGATACAATCTACTTATGCTTTTGTATAGACTATTGGACCATTTTTGTGATTTACGTCTGCATCTACTACATTCTCCTCATCATCGATCTCTATCACATCTTTCTTAAATGAGGAAACAGAGAAAGAGTAGCAACTTTTGCCTCGCACAACGCCTAAAGAGTCTCCATCAACAATTCCAACACTTTGTATCACCAAAACATACTTCGTTTTCTCACACTCTGAAGATGCAAACATATCTCCAATGATTCCAAGTTCTACAAACTCAACCCAAGGCTTCAAGTCTTGCTCGAATTTCAAGCCTACGACTTGCCGCTTTCCCATAATCACAAGGTCATAAATGTTGTCATTAGAGCGAAATGTATCCACAAGATCAGGTTCATTTTCCACCACCTCTTGACACACCACACTGCATTCCCAATGCTTTTCTGGCCATGAATTCATTAACAACTTCTTCATTGAGAAGCTTCTCGTCTTCTTTTTTGTAACGCCCGTTGTTTTTGTTTTATTATTATATTTCTTTTTTATGGAATATAATATTTGGGGTTAATATATTTAAGGGTATTTTATTTTTATTGTATTGTATTTTATTTTTATTTTCTTTATCTCAAATCACTTAGCCTTTTTCCTTTTTATTGAATACCATATTTAAAAAGAAAATAAAATCTCTAATGGGTAGGGATTTTAAAGTGTTTGACTTATAAAAACCTCTCTTATGTTATTATTATTATTATTATTATTTTACTTTTCAAAAATCCTAAAGGCTAATGAAGAAAAGAATACTGTAGTCAACATAAGAGTAAATTCATATTTTTGAATAAGAAAAGGAGAAGATTTTGATTGTGTTCCTGTTTTTCATTAAAGAACTTTCTTGAGTTTTGATTTTGTTCTGAAGGTAGGTAAATAATTTATAATCCTTTGAACTTTTGGATTTGATTGTGATTTTATATGATTTTTTGAATGATTTTTTATGTGTTAGATTGAGAAAATTGTTAAAGCATGATCATGTATTGATTTATGTATTATTAAGTTAAAGTAGTGCTATTATATTATCCTAGAAACTATAAATAGTATAGACTAAATATCATATGACTCTTATTTTCATTTAGTTTCATGTATAAAACTTTATAATTAATTAAACTAGACATTTATGTCTTTATATCCATATGTTTATCGTTTAAAACTCATTGTCCATTAATTGTTTGACTTTTTGAATTTAGAACACTAATGCTGGAGAATTTTGATTTTTAGCAGTAATTCTTGCTTTTAAAAATAATTTATTTAATAATCCAAACGACTTCTAAAAAATTCTTTTATTATTGTACAACAATATGTCTAGTTTTTGTGATTTTAATTTTGTAATTTTTGGGTTTATATAAAAATCACCAAAAATCATATAGTTGGGTTGCCGCAATCTTAGAAACTATTTTTCAAAATTATGAGGGCTGATATTTAGGTCAGGTTGGACTAGTTTTTCATCAGTAAATGTCTCATAAATTTTAGCTTTGATTCCTTGTTGCTTGTTCTAAATTTCAAAACTGAAATAGCTATTTTTGGTCATGTGCAACTAAAGTTATGAATTTTTAAAATAATAGTTTATGTTTTTATGGGAAATCAACTTTCGAAGATGATTATAAATTATTATTAATCTTTTATAAATTTATATTGAATGTCAACATGTTCAAAATAATTTGTTGTGATATTTATGATTTTTTGATATATTTATAGTATGATAGAAATTAGCTCTTGTGTAATGGTCTATTATTGTTCACTTAATTGATGTGCTTAGTAAGAGTATATGGTTTAAGGATTCTTGAGTTGTCCTATTTAGGTCATAGTTGAATAAGATATTGATAAGCATTTTGTCTTGAAAATTAGTGGTCAAGAGTGAGCTTGTGTAATTGGGTTTATTGTTAATTGCTTAGGTAAAAATAAGTGAGTTCATGCATAATGTTTATTATAAGTATATAAGTAAATATTTATGAATAAAATAATGTTGTCCAAATGGATTGGCAATTTATGGTTTTGAAGCTATTTAAAAAGTTTTCTTAAATTTGTTTTAAAAATAACTTTAAAATACTTCTTTTCAATAAATTGTTTTCCTTAAAGAAATTTTTGTAAAGATTTGCCAACCCAATATCTCATAAGAGCATTTTATTGAAATTACTAAAAGATTAAAATTCAAAGACTAAAAACTATATTTAAGGTTTTGGATCATTATTCGTAGTTACTATTATTAAAATAATTGAACAGTTAGTTGTATTGTGCGCATATTGTGACAATTATTGCAGGGTTAAATACCTTGATTAAATTATTGACCAAGTCACTAGGAGTACAGGTGACATAATGAGTTATTAGTCGGGTCACCGAGAGTACATGTGATATTAAAAATATAAGTGACACTATGTGATATGAGTAAATTTAACAAAAATAGATTTTATTTTAAAAGATTTCTTAACATGATTATTTATTAAAAATAATTATTACATTATGACTTGACTAACTATAGTTTTCTCCCACACAAATGATTATGAAATATGGGGTAGTAAAAAAGAAATAGTGGATCGTCATTGGAACATTAGAGCTTTCAATTTGATTTATGTTTATTACAGCACACATAATGCAATAAGTGAAGGATTACTTTTAAGTCCCTTTTTTAAGGCATTAAGAATGGTGTTGCACTACTAACAAGCTTGATAGAGTGGACTATATAAGACTCTTTTCATTTGTTCTTGATGTTTTAAAGAAAGCATTGATGTTATGGATACCATGTTCATAGTTAACATAATAAGGGATTCATAGTTCTCTATCAAATTAGTATTGCTTGGAGTGTTTTCTTCCCATGTTCAATTATAGGTGAAACTTTAAGTCTTAGCTTAGGCTCGTAACAGGTACATATTATAGGTGTTGTATAGGACAACATTATTGTTGTCAAAGTCTGGTTATTTATATAATTAGATCCTCATTAGATCATGTCTAAATAACTAGAAAAGCTAGAGATTTAGAATCATAATATGACCTTGTGCATTCTCTATAGCATGATTATTAACAACTTAAGATGCCTTATTGTTCAAAAGTAAGTTGAACAAGATTACCCTTTAAAGACTCAATTTACGGAATATCAAAGAGAATAAACTTCCTATCATCTTTGATAAACACGCAGTGATCATGATCATTACAAGTGTTTTAAAGGTAATAAAAAGAGCATGATTAGCTTTGTCTTTACATAACTCATGTTCTCCTCGATAACAGAAAGCCTCATCCAGGTATTCCATGCAAGTGTGCTCGTATAAAGATCCTATGAAGAGAGATCAAACTAAGTCAACCTGGAGACTTAGTTAAGAGTTAACATGTGGATCTCCTTGAAAGAATTAGGGCATAAACTTGACTCATTAATGAAAACTCTTGAAAATTCAAATCAGGTAAGTAATCTTTTTTCCCTCGCCACCATTAAATTTTTTCTTCTTTATCTAGAAAGTTTTCCTAGATTCTTATAATTTTCTCTTAAAAGCTTAATTATTAAAAAAAGGCAATTATAATTAAGTCACATGAGTTATGGTACAAATTTTTCTAAAAAGACCTAATAACTTACTTAAGCCTTAAAGGTACATACTGGGAAAACATCAAAAACCTCTCTAACTGCTTTGTGACTACAAGTAAACTTTGTGGAAGGTGTTTGCGGTTGTTAGTGTCTACCCAAAGAAAAGAAGTATGAATTGGTGTTGTCTCCTATCAAAACAAATTTAAGTGTTGGCATAAACATTTGGTCACACTAACACTGACCAAATTTCAGTATCAATAACAAATACTTCAAATTACCTCCAATATGTTATTTTGTGTACATTAATAAGCTGCCTAATGTGAATGTAAAAAAAAAAGAGAAAAATATAAGACCACATATTTCTTTATTATTACTGAATCCATAAGAGATCATGATGGTATAAATAAACCAATCAATAAAGTCTCAGAAAGAATGTTGAACCAACAATGTCAACCAAAGGTCCAACATTTATGGAAATAGCTAGTAAAGCCATGATGTAAATTTGCTTCACTGGTTTCACCTTTGGTGTAACTCTTATTGTAACGCCAAATTTCCATAATTTTTAATTATGAAAATTTTATTTTATTAAAATTTATAAATAACATTATTGCTCTTATTAATAAGAATTATTCATAGGGTAATTTTAGAAAAGATTTATTTTCTTAAATTAATATGATTTCTTAAGACTCCTTATAAATTCATACTTTTTTCTCGTTTATAACCTTAAGTCTACAACAATTTTTTCTTTTTTCTTTGTTGCTCCTTATTCTTTTACTCATACCTTAGGATTCAAACCCTTTCTTAGGGGAGAATCTCAACGGTCGGTAAGTTTTATTCTCCTTATTCTTTATTATTCATAGTTTTAATTTCATAATTTTTTGATTAATTCTTGATTTTATAAAAATCTTGGAACTCATTTTGTTCAGTTATAGCACTGTGAAATAGTTTATAATTTGTTAAGAAATAAATAGTTTTGAAAATATTTTTAGCATTGGATCTTCTTGAAAATTTTACATAAGATACCTATGGATGTTTAAAACAGTTTTGTAAAGTATTATGCCATTTTGATTTTTAGATTAAGAGTTAAAATTTAGAGAATTAGACTTATATGAGTATGAATTAGAAAATGGAGTTATTAGAATTTAATAGTTATATCTTGTATCTATTTAAGGTGTTAAATATATTTGAGGCTATTAGAGGCTTAGAAGTGGGTTAGATCATTTTTTTATTGAGGTGAGTAATTTCATTTCTAATATATTGGATATATATGATTATTTTCATATTATTATAAGTGTTTTTATACTATTTAAAAGATTAATTGATTTTCATAACAGAATTAGATTTTGTAAATACTTTGAAATCTAAAAAAATGAAATGTTAATTTTTTTTAACAAAATATTGTAAATGCTTTTAAATATGTAATTTATTTTGTTGTATAATTACCTTTTATGAATTTGTCTATAAAATATTTTGCAAGCCTAAACTATTATATGGATATTTATGAATTGGATATGAATGTTTTTTAACCTTGTATGATTTAAATTATTATATGATGATATAGGGGCCACCAATTGACACTATATGAGGGTCATCTCTCGAGGACTAGAGTGCTGCAAAGTGCCATATATAGTGCAAAGTACTATGTATAAATTATTATGTATGAAAAACTAATTTGTATATTTTAGTTCATTGTCTATAGTTATTATGATTTTAATTCTGATCATATATTATGATACATAAATATCCTATACCAGTACTGGTTTCTGTTTTGAGTGTGCACACGATATTTTAATTTTAATTATATTTCTAGCTGGGTCACTAAGAGTGTATATAATACTGTATAATATGAGCTAATCTTTTGTTTATTGTATATAGGTTATATGATTTACTTTCATAATTAACTATACTTTTGATATTCTAAATTATTATAAATTTATGTCATCTTATTGTAATATATCGTTTTATAAAATTTATGAATTACATATATGTTTTAATGAAAAGAATGCTTGTAATATTTTTAGTACTAACATGCCTAGTGTATTAGGAATGATTTTATTTACTGAGTTGATAATTAACCTCTTGTCTTGTCATTACTTAGAGGTTTACTTATATAGATTAAGATAATTCTTGAGCTAATCTTAGAGGTTTACTCTATACTGAGTTGATAATTAACCTCTTGTCATTACTCTATACAGATTAAGTATCTTGCTTAGAGGTTTACTTTTTTTTTTTTTTTGCTAGTTGAATAATAGACAGCTAAACTCATGTTTCTTTTAAGTTTATTTATTTTGTGAAATTGTAATTAGAGAGTTTTGAGACTTTTGTTATATTTACATTGTAACCCCTCATTCCATAATTTGAAATTATGGAACTTTGACTTTTATTATAACACACATATCGTTGTATAACTCGTATTAACAAATTTATTAAAATTATAAATAGATTTATTCATAGGATTATCTTTCTAAATTTAATAGGTTTCTTAAGACTCTCTATAAATTTATATTTTTTTCCTTCCATAACTCTAAGTTACCATGTTTCTTCTTCTTCTTCTTTGGTGCTTATTATGCTCTAACCCAAATTCTAAGATTCAGTCCCTTGGTTTAAGAGAGAATCAATGTGATTGTATAAGTTTATTAGCTCTATTCTCCATAATTTTTCCTAATACTCTATCTTGGTTAAATTGGCATGATTTTAGATTATTACATATCATAATGCATGATTTATAATGGGTTTAGTTTGAGTTTAGTTTGATTTATTGTGATCTTGTTAATCAATTCTTAATATATTAGGCACATTGAATAATTCTAGATAGTATAAATGTTGTGCAAATTTTATTGAACTCGCAAGTGCACGAATCTATTGTAAAATATATAAATGGTGACGAGTGTTGATCCCACGAAGAGGTGGATTTTAATTATGTGTTGAATAAATTTTCTAAGTGAACAGTTAAATTATAATAAATTTATCCTAAATTTAAATTAAAATGGCCAGAATAATTAAAAATATAACTCTAATAATAAAACATTTGGGTATCTGAATCTGCATCAACATGCTCAAGGGCTCAATATTCCTTATTAATACCAATTAAATCATGAGGGAGAAATCCACTCTTTATGAACCACACTCTAATTAATATAGTACTGAGGGCTTATCGTGCCAAACAGTAATAACTGTGTTATTATTATCTGTCAACCAAAAGTCAAAACATCCACAGAAAATATAGGGAAAAATAAAATAAATTTACCAATTAAGCCCATGGAACATGTTGAGATTTCACCTTCAAGTTAAGCTTGAAAGAAAATTAGCTACTCATATTTGAACTAGGAATAAAAAGGAAATTTTACTAAAATACAAAGAAAATATAGGATAGAGAACGAATTTCAGAAAATGGAGCTAAACAATGAACTCAGGGATGTCAAATTAAGAGAGGAGAGTCCTCCTTTTATAGATACAACAAGTAAATCATAGTCATCAGATTAAAATAATTTAGATGCACAGGATTGTGCCACGTAGTAAATTCTGATTGGTTTGAACACATCATCAGGGCTATTATCCCGTGTATATGCATGTACCGTATGCACATTTTTTCTGATCCACTAACATATTGCCACGTCATCAGTCAACGGTGCATAAACATTTTTATCCAATAAAATTGTGACACCTCATCAGTCAATTCCACATAATCAGTCAATGTCATATCATTCCTCCAATCAAATGTTGCCACGTCATTGGTCAATGCCACATCATCAGTTAATGCCA
Source organism: Aegle marmelos (assembly GCA_030449875.1). Classification (NCBI taxonomy): domain Eukaryota; kingdom Viridiplantae; phylum Streptophyta; class Magnoliopsida; order Sapindales; family Rutaceae; genus Aegle; species Aegle marmelos. The sequence goes on from JASUUL010000143.1 coordinate 25,143,323, forward strand.
CGTTATTGATCAATGCCATGTCATCATACAGTACATATGAACAGTGTCATGAACAGTACCGTATATATGAACAGTGTCATGAACAATACCATATATATGAACAGTGTCATGAACAATACCGTATATATGAACATTGTCATGAACAATACCGTATATATAAACAGTACCGTATATACGAACAGTAATATTTTTACTTTTATACTTCTTCTAAGATTTTTGACCGTTCTGAGTTCAGATTTATCGTCCGTTTTATCATCCGATGTCTCATTTATTGTGAAATAACCATGATACCCCTAAAATATGAAAATACTTAATTATAATAAAACACGCATAATTAAATTAATAAGAAACTTAAATACATAAAAGTAAAGAAGTTGGTAGAACTTAAAATATCCTTTATAAATATATATTTTTTAGTACTCAACAATAAGGATCTCAAATTTTAAACATATATTGTCTAAATGATTCTTCTAAGAAATTTCTATAAACTAGACATGTAGATCTTCTTGAATAAAATTTATTTCATGAAACTTGATTTCGTTTTCAATTTTATATGTATTTTCAAAATAGACACCACTACACTAGAAAACTAGGATTCTAGTAGAATGAGTAGGTTTACAAAATTATTTGTACTATAAAAAGAATTAAAAAACTTTCAAAAATATTGCTATATGTTTATAGTATTCACATTTTTAATTTCACTATTTTTCTTATTTGTTTCTAATTTTATAAAAATCTCAGAACCTATCCTGTTTAGTGAGGGTATTATGAAACAGTTTTGAATTTATCAAGAAATAAATAGTTTTAAAAATATTTTTGATATCAGATCTTTTTGAAAATTTTATATGAGCTTCCTATGAATTTTAGAATAATTTTTTAGAATATTATATCATTTCAATTTTTAAATTAAGAGTTAAAATTTTTGAGAATCAGACTAGTATGGGTATGAATAGCCAATTAGATTATTAGAATAAGTTATTAACAATTGTACTTTGTATTTTGTTTATGGTATTGGAGATGTTTGAGACTCTTAGAGACCTAGAATTATGTTAGATCAATTCTATTATCGAGGTAAGCAACTTTATTTATGATGTACTAGTTATATAGGATTATTTTTATACAACTATAAATACATATATTTTTATAGCTCTTTGAAAATTGATTATTGTTCATAATAAAATTAGTTTATGTAAATGTTTTCAAATATGAAATTTATGTTATTTTATGGTTTAAACATAATATTATAAAATCCTTTAAATATATAATTTGTTTTGTTACATGATCACCTTTAATGATTTTATCTATAACATATCTTGCAAACTTAAATTATTGTTATTGACTTTTATGAATCTGATAACAATATTTTCTACCTATGTATAATTTTAATTATTTATGGTTGTACAAGGCCACCTCTTAAGGGTGAATGTGTCCCAAAGTTTCACATATAATACAAAGTACCACGTATAAATCATTATTTATGAGGAATTAAGTTGAATATTTTGACTCAGTGTCTATAGTTATTATCATTCTAATTCTGATAATATCATATGATACATATATATTCTGGACCAGTATTGAATTTCTGTTATAAGTGTATATACAATATTCTGATTTTGATTCTATTTTGGCCAGGTCATCTAGAGTCTAGGTGACACATAGTGTACATACATATATATTATATGTACATATATTATATGATTTGCTTTCATAATTTACTAGTTTTTGATATTCTGAAATTACTAAGAATTTATTATTGTAATATGTCATTTTATGTAAAGTTACACATTATAATATATGTTTTACTAAAAGGAAAGCTTGCAATATGTTTGGTAATAATAGACTTAGTTTATTGAGAATAATTTTACTTACCAAGTTGACGACTCATCCCTTTGTTATTATTTTTTGCATATTAAGTTTCTATTGAGAGGTGTGATTAGCATTGGAATTATAGATTTATTTTATTTTACTAGTTGAATAAGAAGAGGAATAAACTCATGATTCTTTTAAGTTTATTTTTATTATGAACTTGTAAAATAAAGAGATTTAAGACTTTTGATATATTTATATCTTCAAAAGATATCATTTAGTATTAAACACAAATTTGTGGATTTATTTAAAAAACATTTGAGGTATTTCAATTTAAAATTTTATGTATAAGAATTTTGATTTGTAAGTAATCTCTTTCATTAAATGCTTTGCACGTGTTAGTTTAAGGTGTTACATATGTCTTCGAAAAAGATTAATTAGTGTTAGACACATGAATTCATGGTTTTATTTTATTATAAATTTGACGTATTTTAGTTTGAGATTTTTATGTAAGGATTTTGATTTATAAGTAACCTCTTTCGTCACGTGCTTTACACATATTAGACTTAGGGTGTTGCACTTATAATCCACTCTTGGCCAAACACCGAAGAATATAAATAGTAACAATGCACAAATGCTACCCCTCCATTTTGATCAATTGGTTAGGGTTCAAAAGAAGCAATGCTAATAGCATAGTATCTCACTAAATGTTGAAGAAGATATTGCAAATTGGCTTGACTCAGAATTTAATGGCTTAATCTCTGTAATGATGTGAGCAATAATAAAAAAAAATATTTGTAACAAAATGAAACTAAAAAAAATAAAGGAATGATCCATTCATGACTCCAGAGATATAGCTTTGAAGTAGAATATTATGGGTCAATGTGATTATGAAAGAAGCCATAAGGCATATTTGATGTAGGAAGCGTATGGAATAGAATAGATTAGGAACTATAATATTTGAGTTAATTTAGTATTTGATATTTTATTAGGATTTATCTTATTTTATTAAGCTTATTGGATTCATATTTATAATTTTGATTAATCTAATTAGGATTTTAGATAATTTATCTTATTTTGGGATGATTAGGATTAAGTTAGTTACTAGTACATCTAAGCCTATTATTCATAGTTTATTGAAATACCTTTAAATTTTCATCAATAATATTTAGTATTTTCTCGATTGAGATGTTTTTTTCCTTTGTGAGAGCCCTCCTTCTTGATTTTTTAAGAATGTGTGCTAGAATAAAATCTTGTATCACTTCCACACTGCATCAATATTAAACTAAGAACTTTCTTATAGACCTTAGGATCTTGATTTTGTCCAATTTTACATAGACTAAGAAAATGAAGTAAGCTCCACCAATTGTTGCTGCGGTATTAACCACCATTATCTCTTCTAAAGGAAATAGTTTTTCCTAAAGCTTTCTATTAAGACCTAGAGAAAGTCCTAAGATAATTTCAGAATGCAGAAGAAATAAATAAATAAAAAGTCATAAAAAATGCATGCATAGGTAGTGTAAATACGAAAAATAATTAAACCAGTGTTTAAACTCAACTAATATTACAATAAGAAATTTATCGAGATTCTGTCTAGATAATTGTGTTACAGCGTAACCTGAATATTTGAGTTCAATATAGGTAGAGTTCACTTTCTAACATTTTATACCAAATGTTCACTGTATATAGGCATCTAAGAGGGTATGACCACTTTCATTCATTGGCCTACTAATGGGCCTAAAATAAATTCAACATGAAAGTGCCTCAGTCCTAAACAGACCAACTACAATTTTGCAAATAAAAGAGAACGAATTATGATTAGGAGCATGCAGTCGTGCGTGCTCTGCTATGGGGGTGATATGGTGACGGTAGAATCCGTCGTTTTTAGTTGATTTTCAGTACAATGTACGACCGAAACAGACATCGTTCCTCCATAAAAATCTGCAGAAGCAAGCATGTCACCAATAATTCCAAGCTCTGCATACTCAAGCCAAGGCTTCATTTCTTGCTCAAATGGGGAGCCGACCCCTCGCCGCTTGCCAACAATCACAAGGTCGTAAACGCTTTCTATTAGGCGAATTGAACACATTGGTTCCGCAGAGTCATTTACCATCATTTCACGACAAACCACACAAGCATTACCAGCATTTCTTTCTCTGAATTCATTTATCACACACTCATCAAGTTGCCTCTCGCAGTCATTTTCTGCTTGATTTCCTTTAAAGTCAATCTTGAACACAGTAATGGTCAAACTAGGATGTCCCGCCATGCGCGAAACCAACGCCATCACCTCTCTGTCATCAGCTCCTCCTAAAAAGAAGACTGCAACATCATAAGAGAAGTGAGTTGAGCTCAAATAGCGAGGCAACCCACCATCTACAAGAATCCCAATAGTGCTTTTTGCATGGGCTTGGATGTTGAGGTTTAGCTGGTGCAAGCTGGTTTCAGTTTCTTGAAATTCTAGGCCTTTATGGAAGGGAATTAGGATCAAAGGTGCAAATTTATCTTCTGCTAACTTGCAAATACTTTCGTGCATTGTGTTGTACGGGGCAATCATTGTGAAGGGCTGACTTGTTAGAGAAACACAAGGGCTTTTAGTCTGACTTGTTACAGCACGCATAATGCGGTCAGTGGAATCTTCTTTTATTCTCCGTCTTTGGGCATTGTAAGGCGCCGAAAGTGATTCTGCTCGACCAACAAGCTCGACAAGGTGGACCACATAGGCACATATTGGGCTCACTTCTGTTGGGTTGAGTGCCTTAAGCAGAGTGATGATGTTATGGATGCTATCTTCATAGTGAATGCCGCAAAAGATTCGTAATTCGCTATCCATTGATGTCGTTGCTAGTGTTCTCGTGCGTTTTTCCAACTTGCAAGAAGATTGAAGTCTTGTGCCATTTGGATCATAATACATACTTATTAAGGGTGTTACAATTGCAGTCACTGCCGTGTGCGACAACATAATTGTTGTTACTGTCTGGTCATCCACATACTGCACAACAACAAGAAAATCAATTAGCCTGACTCCATGCGTTTGATTGATGTTAGAGAAATTGCTTTATACAAGTCTTCACAGACCCCTTCACTTGAAATAAAACTTATGATATAAGCTCATAGATGGCCTGAAACGTGAAGAGTTCAAAAGGGAACCAAGAGTAGAAGAGGAGACATTGTCTCTCATACATTCCATAGTCGAGAAAAAATTGAAGCTGACAGGTAATGGCCTAACAATAGTATTAATTCTCGCTTGCCTTTGCCAAAAAACAGAAAAGGAAAAGTAATAGATAGCCAGGATCAGAATCTGACCTTATGTGTTCTCCAGAGTGTGAGCAACAGCAATTCAATTACACCCTTGATGTTCAAAATGAGGCCAAAAAGGATAGCATTTCGAATGCTTATTTTGTAGAATATCAAAGACAAGAAAATTGCAGCCACTCTAGCAAAATAGGCTGCTAGAATTAAGATCTCAAGTATGGCAAATGCCTTCCAATTTGTTATTGAGTATACATTGAAAAGCTGACCAATGTGAATATAAAAGAATGGCATAAAAATGTTTTCCATTATGACTGTACTTTTCTGTACTACTGCTGATCCTAGAGGCGGTCCAGCAGGTACCACGAGGCCCGTCAATACAGCCCCAGACATGAAATTTAATCCTGTCGCGTCACTTAAAGATCCGGTAATACCAGGAAGGAGCAGCATCGCTATTATGTAAATCTCTTTTACGGCTTTCCCCTCTGGTGTTGTCCTTATAATCCATTTCACTGCTGGCCGTACAATGAAGAACATAAAAAATACCAACGAACACGAGCTAATCTCGGTTTTGAGTAAGTGGTTTTTCCCTCTAAAAAGCATTGCAAGTATCAAATTCATCCACGAAAGGAGCTCGCTGAGTATTGAACAAGACATGGCGAGTTGGCCTAACTCGGAAGTTAATAGGTTCAGTTCATTCATGGCATGGGCAATAACAGGAAAAAATGGCTGCGCCAATGCAACGCTGAAGAAGTAAAGGAATGGCCCCTTCTTAACTCCAGGGATGTAGCTATGTAGCAGACTAGTAAGCAAAGATGAGATTGTGAAAGGAAAAACGAGGCAGGTTACACTAACACTCCAGCCATTCCTTACTGTCTTCAGGATTCTGGCTTTGTCCATTTTTAATGCAACTATGAAGATGAAGTATATTCCGCCCATTATGGACATTGTATTAACCAATAGCATCTCTTCCCGATGAAAAATCGCGTTCCATCTTTCGTAATGACCTAAAACGGATGGTCCTAATATAATTCCAGCCTGCACGGGAAAGAAAGGTTATTAGCAGATTGGATAAAAGCCTCTCTCCTAATCTGACCTCCATTCTCCCGAATAAAATTGGCAGTTTCGTTCCAACGAGCTGGAGTAAAAGGAATCAATCATTCAATTCCAGATAAAATTTAGCATATGAGACTGAAGAATACAAGAGGCATGATTGCATACCAAGACATTGCAGATAACTTTAGGTTGTTTCAAACGTTTGAGAACCAGGTAAAGTAATTGAGAGGTGAGAAAGAACAAAGAAATTTGAAGCAAAAACACAGGAAGAGCATTAACGCCAACTAGATTCTTGTGATATGTGACGCAAGTCTTGAAATTCTTATCAAGTAGCCTGTTTTGAAAGTTTTGCTGATGGTTCACGAGATTGGAGGCAGACATTAATTTTGTATTTGGCCTCGAATCAGTGAGATTCTTTTTCCTTTTTCTCTTCGATTTGTCTTGTTTCTGTTCTGTTTTCTTCCTATTAGTTACTACAGTCGCCATGACTGTTTAATTAATTATTTAATGCCAAGCTCTTTCATCGTCTTCAATTGGGTTGTTCAGGTCATTTTCCTAAATTTTTTGTGCATGAGTTGTATCACGGTGTAAGATGTAGTTTGTTTTCGCTACAGTTAATGATATGTAACAGTATCGTCTCTTTACAGCTCTCTAAACCCATTTGTTTCGTTTTGTTTCAAAACATACAAAATGTTATGTGTTTCACTAGATGCTCCAAGATAAATATGAGGTAGGAGTTGCTGAATTTAATTCAATAACAGTGTCATGTATGTTTAATTTCCAAATCAAGGTGGCTGGTAAATGAATACTTTATTTTTGTTCAAATAAATTTGGTTAGAAAATGAGGAGAAGCAAACTAAATTTGATTCTCCAATATTGGGTCTAATAATCTGCTTCTGTTTTGTCTGCTTCTATTAAATCAAAAGGGTATTAGCGCATATATGATAAGAATTATTGTTATTATGTTTCGTTTATACGGAAATTCAATACAATAATAATAATAATAATAATAATAATAATAATAATAATAATAATTAAAGAGATTTGTCTTCCAAATACATATTTCCTAATGTTGGTCGTCATATGTGCATGTTATTATAACAATTACTCTTGTTATTGTTAAATATATATGTCATAAGGATGTTGATTTCATCCAAATTTATTTAACTGGGAAGAATACTTTAGATTCGACAATGGCTGTGGTGAAGTTGCTCTACCGTAAAGTATTGTCATATAATCACACAATTAAAGTGATAAAGACTGAATAATGAGTTTTTGTTATAATCGTGTATTATTAGCTGTGCATTATGGTTGAGCAACTCCACCATAACTGAACGCTTTAGATTCCCATATGATCATATGTTAGTGGTATTAAATAGTTATTATAGTATTTTTCTTGGTTCTACGTTCTTAGTTTCTTATATATTATATACTAATAGTTTCAGAAAATGGAACAGGCCACACTTGAATTTGACCACCACTGGTAGCCATTAGCTGTAACGAGCGTCGCCGATATATGTTGGTTGATTTCTTATTCTAAATCCATTTTTTTTTTTTTGGTTGACCAACGAAAGCTCCAAGCCCAAAGTTCGGTTAACGCTTTTTATCTATGTTTTCCATTAACGCCTTTTTGCCGTATGATAAAAATGATGTTTATGTAGCACCCAAAGTTTTAAAAGAAAATTAGATCGTCCGAATAAAACCATCCCATAAAATAAAATCTTGTCACCTGCTTTTAATTTTTTTTGTTTATTCAAATAATCTTAATCGCGAATACTTGATTAGTTAGTAATTTCAAACTGAATGTAGATGTGTTAAGACTAGATTTGGCGTTAAAGCGTACGAGTGTTACAATTTGTTCAATCATCTTCTTGTAACAATATTTATCAATCTATCATTTCTTTGAAAAAACGAAACTGGAAATTAAGTGCAAGAAAATTGCAAGCTGCAGCATTAGTTCAGTTCATACGTTTGTACATGCATCACTTTTTTCAACTACCCCATAACCTAATCTCCTATAATCTGTCTCACAATTTGATGAGTTAAAAAGTAACCTTTTTAACTCACCTTTAAAGCCCATGGTGGCTGTAATTTTGGCCCCTTGTTTGATACTCTTAACACTTTGTATCACCAAAAGAGACATCATGTGTCCTTCAGCAAAATCTACAGAAGCAAGCATGTCACCAATTACTCCAAGCTCCTCGTACTCTACCCAAGGCGTCATTTCTTTCTCTAATGTCGAGCTAAACGTATGCCGTTTACCAACGATCACTAGCTCATAATCCTTCTCCATTTTAATTGCGTCCATTAATTGCTTGGAATCATTTGTTACGATCTCATGACACACTACGCGTGTGTTACCAACGTTTTCCTCCATGAATTCTTTCATCACAGCATCATCAAGACACCTTTCTTTTTCACTTTCCGCAGACTTTTCTACCAAATCAATCCTGAAAATAGTAATGCTCATACCAGGATGGCTAGACATCCGTGAAACCAATGCCATTGCCTCTCTATCATCAGGCCCGCCTAAGAAGAAAAATGCAACATTGCAACAGAAATTGGAGCTGTAATAGTAATTCAAGCCTCTATCTATAAAAATCCCTACGGTGCATGGTGCATAACTAAGGACATTATTGTTAAAATTTCGCATGCAGGCTGTTCTGCTTTGAAATTCTCCATTTTCATAGAAGGGAAGTAGGATTAGAGAGATGAAATTATCTTCAACAAGCTTGCAAATGCTTTGGTGCATTGTGTGGTATGGCGAAATCATTTTGAAGGGTTGAACTTTTACTGCAGCACCAGAGCCTTTTGAGTACTTTGTTATGGCTCCCATAATCCGATCTGTGGAAGTGGCCACTAATCTTCTCTTCTGGGTATTGTAAGGGACTACGACTGGTAGTGCTCGACCAACAAGGTCGATCAGGTGGACTGCATAGGCGCATATTGGGTTCACTTGGGTTGGATTTGATGCTCTAAGCAGATTGATGATGCCCTTGACATTTTCTTCATCGTGAATACCGCAGAGTATCCGTAATTCACTGTTGGGTAACGTTGATTGGAGCGTTCTTATGCAATTATCAATCCTGCTGATTGTATCAAGTCTTTTCCGAGGCTTGTAAAAGATGCTAATTAAAGGTGTCACAATAGCAGTCAACATCAAATTCGACAACACCAACGTACTAAATGTCTGCACATCTATTTGCTGTGGAAGAGGAGAAAAAACATATTCATTAGATAATATGGGACCCATCAACAAGTCTACCATCTTCTAAAGGGAAATTAACACTTTCTTCCGTTTTAGTAATTTTATTTATTGTAGATTTAAACTAGAAATATAATAAAAAGATGGGATAGAATCATAAACTGACCTTGAAAATTATCCATCGCAAGAATACCAACAACTCAATTATACCCTTGATGTTCAAGAAGCAGCCGAATAAGAGAGCATTTCGGGTACTTGTTTTAAACCATATCAAGGTCAAAAGACTCCCGCAAACCTTACCTAAATATGCTGCCACAAGGATCATCTCAAGTGAGACAAATGCCTTCCAGTCCTTCATTGAAAATATATCCGTGAGCAAACCTATGCGAATAAATAAGAAAGGCAGGAAAAAATTCCTGATGATGACTTCACTTTTCTCGACCAATGCTGAACCCAAAGGTGGTCCGGCTGGGATAACTAAGCCCATCATTGCTGCCCCTATCATGAAATTTGAACCTATGATATCAGCCACAGCTGCCATTATTAGAGCCCCTGTAAGTGTTGCAACAATATAACATTTTTTCACTGGTTCCCTCTCCGGTGTTGTCCTTATAATCCACTGAATTGCTGGCCGTAAAATGAAGAATGTGAAAATTGAAAATGCCAGAAAGCTAATCTCGGACTTGATAAATTTAGCTGCAAATCCTCCTCTCACTAAAGGTGACAATGCATTATTTAACCAGCCAAGAATCTCATGAAGTACTGCAGTGGATATGGTAAGTTGCCCTAGCTCAGAATTTAATAAATTGAGCTCACTAATGGCATCAGCAACAACAGCAAAGTAAGTCTCCGAAGATATAAAACTAATATAGAACAAAGCGGTTGGCTTACTGATTCTAGGTAGGTGGTCATGTAGCAGACGAGCAATTATGACGCTGATTGTTAAAGGAACTAGCTGAACTGTCAAGCTAACATTCCATGTGCTCTTTATTGTCCTTACAATCATATCCTTGTCCATTTTTACCGCATTTATGAAGACAAAGTATATTCCACCAACTACTGATAACGTATTAACCACCATCATCTCTCTAGCGGGATAAACTATGTCCTCGAATGCCTTGCTTCGGCCTAAGACTGACCGTCCTAGGGTAATTCCACTCTGTGCCACAAGAAATTAATTGAAGCAGTAAATACATCATATTTACATGTAACAAGGTCGAGATTTTGCCCGTTCAACCAATCTAGGATTAAGGGCGGAGTTGTCGAGAGGCTAGAGAGCAAAAAGTTAACTTTTTAATTAAAGATTTTATAATTGTGTCCTAGGAACGTGAGTGATGCAACGCTATGGCTCAATAATTAAACTAATACTCTTTTTTAGCTTTAACCTAAAAATTTATCTCTAAAATTTTTTGGCCCCTTCGAATTTCAATCTTGGTTTTGCTCCAGAGTCTAAGCTCGGACAATTCCTAGGAATTGTAATAAGAGCTGTACCAAGATATACAAATGAATGATAAAGAGCTTCAAGAGTAAAATAGACTAAGCATGCGTACCAAGATATTGCAAACGAATTGCGGTTGTTTGAGAGGTCTGAGAAGAAAGTAGATTAGTTTGGAGATGATAAACGCCAAAGCGAGTTGCAACATCAAATAAGGCAAAACGGAATGTACAGTGTTATGTTGATAAAGATGAATGCCTTTGGCGAAAGCTGCGTGCTCGGAAAATGCGATACAAGTCGTGAAATTTTTGTCATTTTTATTGTTTGGTAAAGTTTTGAAGTTTTGCCGATTGAAAGCAGCCATTGTATTTGCTAAGATCAATAGGAACTTTTGGGGTTCAATTTTGCGTGTTTTTTTTTTTTTTTATGATGATCTCTAAGATGGAAAATCAAATTGGCATTTTTCTGTTCAGTTTCCTTACCTTTTGGTGTGAAAATACCTGATTATATTTTTCAGAGAATTAGTAGTGACAGACAGTTCTTTTGTTTTTTGTTTTTTGTTTTTTGTTTTTTTTGTTTTTTGGTTTTCCTATCGCTCTCCTAATATGCTGTAACAAATAGTTTATTTTCAGAATTCAGTAGATCCTGATCAAAATAAGTTGGAAATTGATACATATAAGTTCCAAGGAAATCTGAGCTAAATTAAGTTAAAAATCGTTCGTTTCCTGCAGTATAACTGAGGTGCTAGCTAGAAGTAATGTACTTTTTGAAGTTAGTTTTAGGAACTTGTAAGCAAAAATATCAAAGGAAAAAAGATCAAATAAGATCGTCATCAAACTTGTTAATGGGTTATTGTTGTCAGGGTTTGCTTTTATATTGTGGACATGAAATCGGTCATTTTGGAAATCTAGTGAGTTCTAAATCTTTTTTTTTTCCCCTCCCTTATTTTGGTGTTTAGCCGTTTAGCTAGATTGTGCCTTGCAGATGCTTGTAAAAATGTCTGTTGAAATTTGGTGGCTTCCTTTCTGAAATAAAATATTGATAAATACCGAAGTTCGGTAATTATATAGAAGCTTCCTTTTCACCATTCATATGTGAACGTAAAATGACAGTTAAAACGAATAGTGAAAAGGAAGCCAATAGTTAAGTACCTCACTCATTTTCCTTCAACATTTATTTTTTTAATTAAATTTATCAAATTTTAATTTATTATTTTAATTCCTTCAACATTAACTACTTTCTCTCTCAACCATAACAATAGTAAAATGTCTGTCTTTTAATTTTTTTTTTTTTACTCTTTCTTACTAAATCAATTTTATCTTCTCTTAGTTCTCAAATTCTTAGTTTTTACCTATTATTATCACCAAGAGTTTGTATTTATAATATTTGACAAAAAAATTCTAATAGATTCAAAGTGGTTTAAAAAATTTATATATTATTTATTTTTACACGATAGGTATTGATCCTTTATTTTATTTATTTATTTTTAAATCTCGTTTGTTAAATACAATGTTGACTTCAATGGATCATAAGAAATTTTGATAATCGATGGAGATGGAGGGAGTAAGACAATACTATCAATACAAAAATTTTGATTCAAAAAAGGGGAGTGGGTTCAAACAGGACCATTCTAAGTAATGTCTCTTAAAATGTTTCCATTATTCCACTATTACTCATGTAACACTCATTGCTGTAGTAGGTTTTATGATTATCTATTTAATTTTCTTTTATGATTATCATTTTAATTAAAATGATTTGAGATAAAATTAACTCTCTTATTTATCTATTTATCTATTTTTTTAAAAGAAATAATTTTAATAAAATTTAAACTCTTTTCTTTCTCTACGATTAAAATTCTTTGACTTAATAGCTTTATAAAAGTTAAGAATCCTAGGGTTTTTGTTTAGGCCTATTTGAATCATCCCTGAGGTAATTATCTTCCCTAATACATGTTTTCTAATCTCGTGTGTTTGGTAAAAATTGCAAAGATTGTTTTCTTTATATTAGCCAGGTGTTTTGAGGCTTGAATGCTATGATTTTATTATTATCTTCCTTTTATTTCAATTCAATTTCTGCATGAGAGTTTCAAATGATTAAACTAGATACCCTAAGGTTTTCAATTTCTGTATGAATGCTATGATTAAAATTCTTTGACTTAGTAACCTTACAAAAGCTAAGAATTCTAGGGTTTTTGTTTAGGCCCATTTGAATAATCCTTGAGATAATTATCTTCCTTAATACATATTTTATAATCTCGTGTGTTTGGTAAAAATTGCATGAATTATGTTCTTTATATTAGTTAGGTTTTTTGAGGCATGAATGCTATGATTTTATTATTGTCTTCCTTTTATTTTTGATTCAATTTCTTTATGAGAGTTTCAAATGATTAAACTAGACATCCTAAGGTTTTCAATGATATATTGTATGCAAAGAGATTCTAAGAAATCAATTTTTTGTGAATTTTTGAAGTTAAAATAGTTATGCTAAAAAATTTTCATTTTTAGCCGTATGTCTAATTTTGAGATTTTTTTAACTATCCAAATGATCTCTAAAAATTATGTCGATTTTTTCTATCTAATCGAGGACGATGTAAAGTCGAACTCTTTTTATCTTTGTTATCATTCCAAGCCCGTACCTTAGTTGTTCCTTAACTTTCAAAGAAGCTATCTCATGGGCCAAATTCACAATTAAGATTCCTAGATGTATCGTCCACTTATCTAATTCCCTCTACTTCATGTTTAATTTCATATTTTTTCATTGAGTATAAAAATTATTAAAAATCATTATCTAGGGCTACCGCAGTTCTAAAAACTGCTTTCCAAAATTACAATTACTTATGGAAAAACTAGTTTAGGATACTAAAAGATATTATAACAACTGTGAAATTTATATTTTTGTAATAATATGAATCTTCTATCATTTAAATTTTATTTGACTAATTTTCATTGAGGTGACATTAAGTTATGAATTTTTGAAATGTGAAACATGAGCCTGAAAGTTCATGGACAGTTTTGGTAGTCTCTAAATATAAATTCATTTAAAATAGTTTTACATATTTAAAACTTCTAAAAATTTGATGTACTTTTTCTTGATGTTTCTAATGTTGTAAAATCAAGTGATTTAATTTTTATGAACTCTATTAAATATTTTATGAATTTTCTAAGTCAACTGACTCTGTTTTTGTCATTGCTAGACAATGTTGAGAATTACATGTAAAAACTCTTTTTGCATTATATTTCTAATGTTTATTCTTCTTTTTAAAATTTATGTGAAATATAACACATGTTTATGATTTCATTTATTTGAGTTTACAATTTTCTGAAATAGAATTAGCTTAGTAAAAATTAGCTTATGTAGGATGGTTAGATTTAGACTAGGTTTTATGGTTTAGTGCTTATGATTAGGCTTAATTATGTTGGATTTATATCAATGTCAGAATTACCAATAATAATGATAAGAATGTGTCTTTATATTTTAGGATGAAAGTGAGCACATGATTGAGGTTACCGTTCTTTTTATTACTGAGAATCAATGTAAGTAAATTCATTCAAGGTACATGTATTTTACTAATAAATTACTTTCAATTCAAGCTATGTATTATGTTAAATATAAAGTATATAAAACTGATTTATTTTAGTCTATTTCAATATTTTATTAAGTAAAATCATTCTTTAAAATTATTTATAACAAAACTTTGTTTATTAAAAACTTGTTTAACAAATTATCTTTAAATTGAAAAAATTTATCAAATTATTTTAAGTAAAGTGTTTTGAAATGATTATCAATTATATAAATGTAATTTACAGAAGTTTATGAATGATTAAAAGTTTAATGAGGATTTTAAATGTTTTGGTTCATTGTCTTTAGTGATGTTATGTTATGTTATGTTACGGAAAGCTGGCTGGATTATGTGCATATACGATGTTGATGTTAATATTAATAATTCTCACGGGGTACAGTACCCTGAATAATATATGATCACTGGTTCTATAGATGATATTATGTGGCATGAGTTAATGATGTTTTATGTGTTTAAAATGCTATTATTATGTTTAAAGGATTTAAAATGATTTCGTGAGGTTATGTTTTAGTTTTTGCAAAAAGATGATTTACGAAGGTAATGTTCCCTTATTATTATTGTTATGTATCACTAATAAATTGATCAACGTTATTTAATGATTTTTAATATTGTGCATGAGTTTACTTGCCAAGTTGATAGTTTATCCTTCGTCACCATATTTTTGCAGATAGAATTAGCTGAAGTGAGCTGATGGTCTTAAAAGGAAGAATAAGAGCTCTGTTTTATTTGACAATTAATATCATATTGATATTATGAGAACAATTTAGCTTCCCTAGGATGATATTCTTTTAAGGATATGTTATTTCAGAATTTATTAATAATCTTTTGGAGGTTTAGAATAATTATTGTTAGTTATTTTCTTGAAAGTTTTAGTGACGAAAATGATGCAATGGAGTTTCATTTCAATTTCACATTACTACCTTAATAGTGGAATTGGGGTATTACAAAATATATGCGGTGGCAATGTGGTATCTTTGTTTTATTTAAAGAAAAATTGGATGCTAGCCAACAAGGTATTGACTCAACTGGCAATTAATCCTCCTTAAGTGGCTTGATTGAGTATACTTTCTAAATCGAATTGTAAGAAAGTCGCATTTATTGAAAGATCTTACGTCTCTCAGGCCGAGCGGAGATTAGTCTGGGGGCATGGTACAGGCTTAAAAATGTCTTCTATAGTTGAAGCCCACCTTTAGCACACCTCGTCATCGGACTAAATAAAAAAAATCGTGAATAATTCTTCAATAAAATTTTGTACTCAAAGAGGTAATTGTGGTTTAAGGGATTTGAAATAAATTCCTCCAGCCTTATATTGGTTCTATGGTTGGAATATAAGAATTTGATTCAATTATAATTTCTTGTCTAAAATTGTAATTTATTTTAGAGGTAATTTATTAAAAAAATTAAAAAGTGGGTTTAATGAGTACATATATTGTTTCATATAGCCTCAACCTTTACGCCCTAAAATATAGTCCCAACACACAAAACAAATTTGAAGTTTGTGCATATTTAGTTCCTATACTTTTAAAATTACTTTAAAACGTTCTTGTCATCAAATTATTGACAATCTTGTCATTATTTTTTGTTCCGTTTAACTTATTTTTAGAATATTACCCTCTTATAATAGTGTTTCTATTTTTTTTTGTTTGACATCAGTAAAAGAAAAAAATTAAATTACTAATTCAACACCAAAAATAAAATAAATATAAATATATATTAATTTTTGTAGAAGCTCACATACCAAAACAATAATTTTGTAAAAAATTAAATTACCAAATTTTAGGCATTAATAAAAAATTTAACATAATAACTCCTCAACAGAGTGTCCCACAAAAATTATTATATATTCTTTTTGTGTCTATTTTATTTTTTGCGGTTAAATTGGTAATTTAATTTTGTATTAATGTCAAAAAAATATTATTGTAAAAGGATAATATTGTAAAAGTAAGCTAAAAGAAGTTAAAAAAAAAGTAATAGTAGGTGTCAATATTTTAACAACAAAATGTTTTGAGGTATTTTTAAAAATATAAAAACTAAAAAGATACTAATATCAAAATATAATAACTAAACGAGCTTTTACTCTATTCTTTTACTATAAAACCCAATTGTTAAGTTTTCAAAATAAATTTTTGTTTGACACACTCCTTTCAAAATGCCAAAATTGGTTACTCAATTTGATCTCTCCATTAGTGGTGTTCAAAATTTAATTCGATCCGCCCAATCCTTTTGATCTGTAAAAATCTGATTCGTGAATTGATAAATTGGCTTGAATAAAATTTTGAAAATTCACAGTTGGTGGATCGGATTTGGATTTATTTTGTAAATCCACAAAAATCCGTAATAATTAATTAAAAAATTATAAATGTGACATTACTAATAAATAAGTAATTATGTGACAATTTTTGCAAACTTACATTAACACCATCATAATTAATATGCCTTATCCATTATTCAATAATAATATAGAATTAAAAAACATTAAATAATAGAATATACAAATAAAACTTGTAAAAACTGTGAAAACAAAACAAAAAATCGTAACCAAACATGACATTTATCACGTAGCACGAGTACTCAACAAGGCATTTATCACTTACCAGAACAAGTCATTTATCACTTAGCACAACAACTCAACAAGGCATTTATCACTTAGCACCCCCATTCCATCAACAAAATGATTAGAAAAAAGAAAAAGAAAAAAACTAACCTTTCTAAACTTCACATCGTGAGCACATAGCCATAAGTTTAGTATATCTCTCTTCCAGCGATTCTTAGCCTCCATGCAGCAGTCACCTTCTTGTCTTTGCTCTAGTGGAAATCTGCCTCCATGGCAGCGATTCTTGGTCTACCTACAAGCGTTCAATTTCTTATCCTTTCTGTGGTCGGAATCATCCTTCATGGCTTTTGGGGCGTGGGCATCAAGTACTTTTAGCCAACGATCTAGACAGAGGTCTTGGCGTGTGACCTTTTCATTGTCTTCTTCATCAAGTCCTGCTCTTAAATCATTCGAAAATTACCACATTCCAACTGAACAATTTCATGATCATCACACTCAAGGTCACTACCCATACTTAATTTTGAGCTTAATTTCATTTGTTATTGCATTAATGTTTGTTGAAGATTAATTGCAAGGAGACCAATCAGAGGAAAAAATCGATATCCATGTCCAAATGAACAGTTGATAGGGTCGATTTTTAGCAGCAATTAATTAATAAAATGAAAACAATTAAAAGGTAATTGATCAATTGATGATTAATTACCTTTAATTAATAATTTGGTGTAATTTCGTTGAATGCTGAATCTTATTTTATAAAAAAAAATTCTGAAATAAGCTTCAATCTATGATTTTATCTTCTAGAAATTTTAATTCAATATTTCAAAATCAATATGAAATAAGCTTTATTTCTTATTCTTCCTATTATTTTTCCATAATAATTTTAATATTTTCGGTATTTGTGGTGTGGATGGCTTCTCAACTTGATAAAGAAAAACACATATTGTGTAAATTTTATTGAACTTGCAAGTACACTAATCTATTAGGTGACGAGTGTCGATCTCACGAGAAGGTGGATTTTAATTATGTGTTGAATTAATTTTCTAAATGGATAGTTGAAATTATGGTAAAATTATCCTAAATTTAGAATTGGAATGGCGGGAACAATTAAAAATGATAACTATTATAATAAAGTACTTGGGTATCTAGATCCACATCAACATGTACTAGGGTTCAATATTCCTTATTAGTATCAATTAAATCATGAGGGGGGAATCCAATCCTTATGAACCACGCTCTAATTAATATGGTACTAAGGGTTTATCCTACCAAACAGTAATAAATATATTATTACTATCTGTCAATGAAAGTCAAACTATCCATAAAAATTAGAGGGAAAAAGAAAATAAATTTGCTAATTAAGCCCATAAAACATATTGAAACTTCACCTTCAACCTAAGGTTAAAAGAAAATTAGCTACTTATTTTGAACTAGGGGTAAAATAAAAATTTTAATAAAATACAAATAAAATACAAGATGGAGAAGGAATTAGAGAGAATAGAGCTAAAAAATGAATTCAGGGGTGTCAAATTAGGGAGAAAGCCCTCTTTTTATAAATACAACAAGTAAATCATAGCTATCATATTAGAACAATTTAGATTCACAAGATTACGCCACGTGGTAAGTTTTGATTAGTTTGAACACATCATCAAGGCTATTATCTCATGTATATGAATGTACCATACGCACGTTTTTCTGATCCACTAACATACTTTTATGTCATTAGTCAACAGTGCATAAACATGTTTATCCAATAAGATTGTAACACGTCATCAGTCAAATCACGTCATCAGTCAACGCCACATAATTAGTCAATATTGTTGCGCAAATTTGATTAAACTTGTTGTACACGAATCTATTATAGAATAGATTAATGGTGACGAGTGTCAATTCCACGAGGAGGTGGATTTTAATTATGTATTGAATTAATTTTCTAAATGGGTAGTTGAAATTATGTTGAAATTATCTTAAATTTAGAATTGGAATGTTTGAAACAATTAAAAATGATAACTATTATAATAAAGTACTTGGGTATCTGAATCTGTATCAACATGCTCCATGGCTTAATATTCCTTATTAGTATTAATTAAATTATGAGGAAGAAATTCACTCCTCATAAGCCATGCTTTAATTAATATAGTGTTAATAGCTTATCGTACCAAGCAATAATAACTATATTATTACTATTTATCGATAAAAAGTCAAAACATCCATAGAAATTAGAGGGGAGAATAAAATAAATTTACCAATTAAGCCCATAGAACATGTTGAACTAGAGGTAAAATGAAAATTTTACTAAAATACATAGAAAATATAAAATGGAGAAGGAATTAGAGAGAATGAAACTCAAAAATAAATTCAAGGATGTCAAATTAGGAGAGAAGCCCTCTTTTATAGATACAATGAGTAAATCATGGTATCAGATTAAAACAATTTGTATGCACAGGATTGCGCCACGTGGCAAGTTCTGATTAGTTTGAACATATCATTAGAACTATTATCTCATGTATATATATGTACTGTATGCACGTTTTTCTGATCCATTAACATACTACCACATTATCGGTCAATAGTGCATAAACATTTTTATCCAATAAGATTGTAATACCTTATCAGTCAAGTCACGTCATCAGTCAATGATATATCATTCCTCCAATCAAATACTACCACATCATTGATCGGTGCCACATCATTATTCATGCTATGTCATCGTTCAATGCCACCTCATCATATAGTATATATGAACAATGTCATAAATAGTACAATGAGCAGTACCATACATGTAAACAGTATCGTATATATGAACAGTGACATTTATACTTTTATGCTTCTTCTAAAGTTTTCGACCGTTCTAAATTCAGATTTGCAGTCTGTTTTATCATCTGATATCTCATTTATTATGAAATGACTATGATGCCTTATAAAATACATAAAATATTTAATTATAATAAAACATACATAATTAAAATCACAGGAAATTTAAGTACATAAAAGCAAGGAAGTAAATAGAATTTAAAATATAAAATGACAATTTTCTCCTTTATAGATATACATTTTCTAGTACTTAACAAATGCTACATCATTCCTCCAATCAAATATTGCCACGTCATTAGTCAATGCCACGTCATTAGTCAATGCCACGTCATCAGTCAACGCCACGTCATCAGTCAATGCCACGCCATTGTACAGTATATATGAGCAGTGTCATGAATAGTATCATAAATAGTACTGTACATATAAACAGTATCATATATGTGAACAGTGACATTTATACTTTTATACTCCTTTTAAAGTTTTCGACCATTTGAGTTCAGATTTACCATCCGTTTTGTCATTTGATGTCTAATTTATTGTAAAATAACTATGATGTCCCTAAAATATATAAAATACTTAATTATAATGAAATACACATAATTAAAATTACAAGAGATTTAAATATGAAAAAGTAAGGAAGTTAATCAAACTTGAAGTGTAAAATGATAATTTTTTCTTTTATAAATATATATTTTCTAGTACTTAACAACACACAGCTGTAGATTCAGCTCTTCTAAGTTCTAAATCATCCAATAATGCTAAAGGTATGCCCAATGAATTTACAACTTCATAAGCTTGGGAGCATTTTATATAATTATGTTTCAATCCACTGCATCCTAGATCTGAATGTCGATATTGTGGGAAAGAATATAAATGTGGTTTTAATAAAGAAATATCTAATCTATTATCTCATATAAAATAAAGATGTCTAAAATATCCTAGCTGAGCTAGAGCGGACAAAAAGTAAAAAACTTTGTCTCACTAACCAATAAAAAGTAAAGAGTCATGTAGCCTTGTATCAACTACCTATAGTGTTGAAGCTTGTAGAGAAGCAATTGCTAAGTTTGTTATAAAAATGAGATACCATTTAGAGTTGTAGAGGATAAAGGGTTTAAGGAAATTTGAGAGTTTTGAAAATAGAATTAAAATATCATCTCGCAATACTATTACTCATGATATTTTACAGCTTTACAAAAAAAATGATTGGATTTTTTGTGAGTAGTCATCAAAAAGTTTGCCTCACTACAGATACATGAACTTTAACTCAAAATCTTTGTTGTATGTATCTTACGACTCACTTTATTGATGATAATTAGAATTTACAAAAAAAAAATATTGAATTTTTGTTAAGTTACTAACCACAAGGGTGAAACAATTGGTAGGCAAATTGCGATATGCACATTACAGTTGATAATGCTTCTTCCAATGATATTGCTATTTCCTATTTGTCAAAAGTTGTAAACAATTGGAATGGTGCAATCTCAGGAGGTCAAAATATGCATTTGAGGTGTAATGCACATATATTAAATCTCATTGTTGTAGAGGGGTTAAAAAGTTATTATCAATTAATTTCTAAAATTCACAATGTTATAAAATTTGTTAGATCTTTATCTTCTAGGACACAAAAGTTTAAGACATATATAGAGGGAGATAAAATTTCTTCAAATAAACTGTTGTCTCTAAATGTTGTAACTAGATGGAATTCCACTTATTTCATACTAAATGGCTACAAAAAAGTATGAAAAAGTATTTGATTGATTAGAGCATCATGATGCACAATACATTCGTGAGTTTTGTTTGAGTGATCCAAAAAACGTGTCATTCTTTAATTGATTAGAAATATTCTCATTATTTCATTAAATTCTTGAAGGTTCACTATGATGCCACCTTGATATTTTCATGTTCTTTATATGTAACATGCAATACTTTTTTGCGCCAATTATATTTGATTCATATACAATTCCAAGCTTGAAGGGATAATAATGATTTATTTTTGAAGATAATGGCTGAAAAGATGAAAAAGAAGTATGATAAGTATTGAGGAAATTATGAGACAGTCAATCCTTATTTGTTTGTTTTTGTATTGCTTGATCCTCAGCATAAAGAATATTTTTTGAGATATTTTTTTGTAGTATTGTTGGTGAAGTTAAAGCTAATGAGTTGGTTGTGAAGGTATGGAATAATTCGCATAGTTTGTACGATGCATAAAAATTGCTTTATTGTGATGATGTAGAAGTAATGGGTGCTGAAAATGATGAAAAGGAGTTAGACGTTGATACTGAGGTTGATGCTAGGCAAGTGTTTGATTCATGTTATATGAAGATTTTAAAAAATAATACTTTTGTAGAGTACAAAACAGAAGTAAATCTTTACTTGATAAAATCATGTGATAACCCAGAAAATGAGAGTTTTGATATACTGGATTGGTAGAAAACTAATTCTTTCAAATATCCAATTTTGTCTTACGTTACTCGAGATATTTTGGCCATGTCTGTTTCTACTATGGCAGCTAAGTCAGCATTTAAGACTAGTGGTTGCGTTCATGATCCATATCGATGCTTATTATTTACAAGGACAATGAAGGCACTAATTTGCACACAACATTGGTTACGTTCAACTCCAATAAATCTTGATAAAACGATAAATGAGATTGAGCATATTAAGACAGATAAAATGTAACAATTTAATTTTAATTTTTTGTATTGATTATTATTTGACTTTATATTTGTTATTCTATTTTTAAAAAGTGATATTTTTCTTGTCTTACATGCACAGAGATTTTGAGAGTTGATAAGAACATATTTAATGAAACTCGATAGCATTTGATGGGATGGTAAGGGTAAATATTTATTATTGTTTATTAAATAGAAATATTTATTTGTTACTTATATCATTTATGTATATTTTATTTAGGTTAAAGTACGAAACACAACTTGGAGGTGGAGATTTTTCTTTTTGGTGTCTATTATTTTGAAACTTTGAATGTATTAATGTGGTTTTATTCGAACAATCAATTTTGGTGTTATATTAATTTATTATTGTAGATTTATTTAAACAATTAATCTCGGTCTATCATATTTTGAAAATCTGAATGTGTTATTATAGTTTTATCTGAACAATTAATCTCTTAATCTCAATGTATTATATTTTAAAACTATGAATGCATTATTTTAGCTTTATTCAAAGAATTAATTTATTTAAATTTTATTCAATTTTGAATTTAATAAGTAGTAAAATTATTTTTATATTGGATTTTTTTTTTAATTTCACTAGTTCATGGATTGGAGAGAGCATAAAAATTTTTAATCTGCAAACTAATACACAAAATGTTGGATTGGATATAAATTAAGTTAAATCCGCATCCGATTAGTAAATATGTGGATTGGATATGGATTGAGTAGAATTTGCATCCAATCCACAAATGTATAAATTGGATTTGGATTGAATTTAATCAATCCGTGGATTAGATTGGATTGAAAAATTATAATTTGTAAAATTATGAATCAGATATGGATTGTTGTCCAATCTGTGAAAACCCCTACTCTCTAAACTCAATTAAAAGAAAAGATTCACACCTAAAACTTATTCAAGCTTGAATATTAAACTTGCTTCTCACCAATTACAACTCTTTTTTTCCGTCTCTCATTCCATAGGGAGGATGGTTCGTTCAACAATGGTCTTCTTTCTTTTAAGTTGCTATTATACAATGGAAGATGGGAAGGGACAATGTTAAGGAGGTTTTTAAAACGACAAGTCGTCAAAAAGGGAATTGCAGGAATTGGCCGCTATGCTTCTTTAAGGAACTAACAAATATGGAGCAAAAACTTTGACTGAATTCAGAATTGGAATCTTGAGCCATTACAGTTAAGATTCCTTAAGCAGCATGGGGGGGAAACCTTGTCGATTAAACATAAAAGATCCAGTAGTTACAGGAACAACATTCACAAGGGAGCAAGATATCAAGATGGCCGGCCAACATGGATGTATGGAAACTCGTTTTGAATAAATTTATGATGGGAACTTGAAGAAGTAGATCAGTGAAATTAGAAAAATAAAAATTATTTATGTTCATATAACTTTGTTGAGTGGCTAATGAAAAAGTGACAAAGAGTATGTTTTTTATTTAATAACAGAAGGTTGCCGTTAATAATAATTTCAATTGTGGATATTTTAGTAAATAAAATTTTTAAAAATTCTGGGTGTTTAAAGTATTTTTAGGATGCAGGTACTTACAACTATATTCTTATCACTTGTAATCTTTTTAGAGGGGCATTTTGCTTCCTTGATCACAGCAACAATAACGTGAACTACCTAAAATAAAATTAGATAATGAAGATGAGAATTTACACGTCAGTTTGTCGGTTTAACGGCGCCTAGAGGCAAAATATCACATGGAGATTAATTCGACAATTGGAGTAAACCCTACCGAATTCAGGTATTGGCTTCTTTGTGGCCATGTTAATTAATTCATTTTATTGGCATCTCCTTCCCCCCCCCCCCCCCCCGGGGGCGCCGCCCCCACCCCCCAAACCACAGTTCTACGGGGTATTAACGTCTTCCGAGAATGTTGGCTCGTTTCTTGATTCAGGTTTAATTTCATTAGAAGCCAATTAAACAAAATTGGAAGAAGTAAAAGCAGATTAAAATTACGAACTAAAGAATTCAATTGATATTTGTTTCTAAAAATTTTTACATCACTTTCTTCAACTATCCCTCTACTTATATAATGTATACATCCCTATCGCCAACTTGATGTAGAATAGTTATAGATCAAGTTACCTAATGTCTTCAAAGTTTTCTGGGTGGCACCTTTAAGACTCTCAACACTTTGTATCACCAGAATAGACATCATACCTCCAACAAAATCTGCGGAAGCAAGCAAATCACCAATGATTCCAAGCTCCTCATACTCAACCCAAGGCCTCATTTCTTCCTCTAATCGGGAGCTAAATGCTTGCTGCCTTCCAACAATCACAAGGTCGTTACTTCTCTCCAAAGAACGAACAGCACTCACTAGCTGCTTAGTGTCATTTGCCACAATCTGGCGACATACCACACTTGCATTACCAAAATTATTGGCCATGAATTCATTCATCACAACTTCATCAATATACCTCTCGCTTTCATTTTCCACTATATTTTCTTCCAAGTCAATCCTGAAAACAGTAATGCTCACACCAGGATGGCCAGACATGCGGGAAACCAGTGCCATTGCCTCTCTATCATCAGGCCCACCTATGAAGAATACTGCAACATTGTAACAGAATTTAGCTGACTTAGCTGTGTTAATACAGCTATTCAAGCCTCTATCAACAAAAATCCCAACAGTGCACGGTGCATAATTAAGGATATTAATGTTGAAACTGTGCAAGGTGCCATTTCGTCCTTGAACTTCTCCATTTGGAAACAAGGGAACTAGAATTAAAGGTATAAATTTATCTTTAAGAAGCCTGCAAATGCTTTGGTGCATGGTTTCGTATGGTGAAATCATTATAAATGGCTGAACCGCGACTGCTGGACCAGAACTTCTTGAGTACTTTATTACAGCGCGCATAATTCGATCTGTGGCATTAGCCGCTAATTTATATTTTTGGGTATTGTAAGGGAGTACAACTGGTGCTGCACGACCAGCAAGGTCTTTGACGTGGACTGGATAGGCGCATATTGGGTTCGTTTCGGTTGGATTTGTTGCTCTAAGTAGAGTGATGATGCCGTTGACGTTATCTTCATGGTGAATACAGCAAAGGATTCGTAATTCACTGCTGGGTAACGTTGTTCGCAGAGTTCTTATGCAATTATCAACCCTGGCTATCGATTCAAGTCTTCTCTGTGGCTTGTAAAAGATGGCAATTAAAGGCGTTACAATTGCAGTGAATACCAAATTCGAAAGCACCAACTCGCTAAAAGTCTGAATATCTACATACTGCAAAAAGGAAACCATGCATACACATTAGATCATCGACATCATTAATTACTCCATTCATTCAGTTAGAGATTAAGGACTACGACGAAGTCATACGGACTTCTTTTTGAGATACACAAACCCTCTTTTGTGTTCAGAAATAGTCACACAGACTTAAAATTGTTAAGGGGGGAAAAAAAAGGGGCTTGTGTGCGTCCTAAAGGGATCTGTGTGACTATTTCTGAAAAGGATAGATTCTGTGACCATGTCTCTTAACAAATTAGCCTATATATAAGATTTTTCATTGAAGACTAACTGCACTCTAATTAATTACCTTACGGCTTCTCCATCGCAAGAAGTGCATCAACTCAATTATGCCCTTGATGTTCAAAAAGCAGCTGAATAAGAGAGCATTTCGGATACTTGCTTTAAAGAATGTCAAGGCCAAAATACATCCGACCATCTTACCTAAGTAAGCTGAGATAAGGATCAACTCAAGTGCAAGAAATGACCTCCAATTCTCGATTGAATGTATATCTGTGAGCTGACCCAAGCGAATATAGAAGAAAGGGAGGAAAAAATTTGTGATGATAAGTTCACTTTTCTCAACTAAAGCTGAACCCAAAGGAGGTCCGGCTGGTATAACCAAGCCAAACATTGCTGCTCCAATCATATAATTTGAGTTTAGGCCTTCATAAATAAAACCCAAGGTTATGGCTCCGATCATTATTGCAATAATATAAATATCCTTCACAGGTTTCCTCTCAGGTGTTCTTCTTATAATCCACTCAATCATTAGCCGTAAAACAATGATTGTGAATATTGACAATGCACATACGGCACCGACGTGTACCATTAAAATACGTTTCAATCCTCCTCTCATTAATTGTGACAGTATAGAATTTAGCCATCCAAGTATCTCGTGAATTACTGCAGTAGACATGGTAAGTTGCCCTAGCTCAGAATTTAATAATTTGAGCTCACTTATGGCGTCCACGACAACAGCAAAAGAAGATCTCGACGCCAAAAAAGAAATATAGAAATAGAAGCGTTTCAAATTGATCCTAGGAACGTGATCTCGTAACATATGAGCAACCAAAAAGCTTATTATTAAAGGAACAAGGAGAACGGTCATGCTAACATTCCAAGTTTTCTTTACTGTCCTTAGGATCATTGCCTTGTCCATTTTTACTGTAATTATGAAGACAAAGTATATCCCCCCCATCGTCGCTAGTGTATTAACCACCAACATCTCTCTTCCTCGATACATTATGTCCTGATATATCTTATTTTTACCAAAAACGGAGGGTCCCATGATAATTCCACTCTGCATCACCGGAAAATATGACTGTCAGGTACATGCATCTCACTTTTGCATGATAGAAAAATAAACCCGATATTTTACCAGTTCACCTATAATTATACCAAGACCCATAAACAAGTAATTCTTATATCCTTGCGGATCTGCATCCGCGCTTCACAAAATAAAAATCAGAGCCGAGAATACATAATTGTATTGCTCCAATCCACATT
This sequence comes from Aegle marmelos, assembly GCA_030449875.1. Lineage (NCBI taxonomy): Eukaryota > Viridiplantae > Streptophyta > Magnoliopsida > Sapindales > Rutaceae > Aegle > Aegle marmelos. Next base: position 25,170,457 of record JASUUL010000143.1, read on the forward strand.
TCCACATTTTAAACAGTGCAGAAGTCCGCGTGCGCACCTCATAATTATCAAATAAATGAACGAAGAATTACTAATATGAACAAGATTATAAGTACACACTTACCAAGACATTGCAGACGAATCTCGGTTGTTTCAAAGGTCTGAGAAGAAAATAGACTATGTGGGAGGTTAAAAATGCCAAGCTGACCTGAATCATCACCGCTGGGAGAATGGAAGTGACAACCTTTTCATCAAGACTGATGCCTTTGGAGTAAACCGTTGTCTTGTTGAATAATATGCAAGTTGTCAGATCGGGATTGTCGATCAAGATTTGGAAGTTTGCGTCATTGAATTCGATAGTAGTAGTCATTGATTGATGATGATATAAGGAAATGAGAGAATAAAGGCTAAACTATTCCTTTCTTTTTCCTTATAACCCGAGTATGGTTATCGTAAAAAGAACAAGCAGAGAAAAACCCTAATATGAAAATATCAAATTGGCAACTTTTCTGTTCAGGTTCCTTAAATTTTGGTTTGAATGAAAATCAACTGTATGTTTCAAATAATTAGCTGTAAAGAACAGTTGACTATCAGGATTTCTTTCATTCTGAGCAGGAATGGAGGGAACTTGGATGTCCATTTAGTTTCCAGGGTGATCTCAGCTAATTTAAGTTAAAAGCCGTTTCGTTTCCATAAATTGAAGGGGATTATTCCTGGTTTAATGGAGAATTTACAAGGTGGCAGAAGCAGTTTTTCTAATTACATGCTGTTAATCAATTCTCATATTATTAAGCGTTGAGTAACCGAGGATAATTTATCAAAAGAGACAATAATATAAATTAAGTTTCGAAAACGTTTACTGTGTAAAGTGTACGTATAGATTTCAATCTGTATGATAATTCTTTCTATAAAATAAATAAATAAATAAGTGATGACGATATCAATTTAAAAATTAAAAGATAAAAGTAACGACTGCATAATGATCTGTATATTTTAGATTTCATCCTTAAAATTCAATCATAATCACACTCGTACAATTTGGATATATAGAAAGGAAGTGTCACCGATCGTTATTTCTTATTTCATTGCATAAATAAAAACAAGATCTCTTGTTTGTTCGAATCACGACCTCCGTAGTCCCTGGCTTGTACCACCCCATTGATTTTATCAATTAGGAGGCCACTAATTGATTGTTAGGTATTAGTTAATTTCCTTATCCATCATTATTTTGAAATTCCTACAACAGTCATCAATGAAGATAGGGAAAACAAAATGAAAAGACAGAATGGAAAGAAAGACAAATCAACATAAAAAGTGATTGTCAAAATCTTTGTTAATTAACAAAATGATTAATAGTCAAAATCAATGTTAATGACTAATTATTCTCAAATTATACTAATTTTATGTTCATTTCCTTAAAGAAGCAACGCCATGTCAACAATGGATTTTGAAAGCATATAGTTGTTCGTTGAGAATTGATGTGTGAAAAAACAAATCTAAAAAAATTCAGATCAAAGGAACGATTTTTTAATTGGGAGTTCAAAAACTCCGTCGCGAGTTTTAGGGAGGGATATGGGAAGAAAATTAATGTCAACATAAAACTTGATTATCTAAATATTTATTAATTAATAAAATCTTTTTTTAATATTATTTACAATACAATTTACATACAAGCTCTTTCAAATACACAATTAAAGCCCATTATAAATACGTCCATATAGAAGCAATTAAACTCAAGAACCCCAATATTAAAAATTAAATAAAATAAACTCCCACAATGAATGGGGGACTCGAACCTTCAACCTTAAATTTAAGGGAAAGAATTATCCCAACCAAGAATTTGTTGATCTAAATAATGTAGGAAGGTTGCATAGGATGAGTATGACACCTTTAAGATTATAACTTAAGTTATAGGTATCCATTGAGGGTATATAATATACCAATTCAAAACTTATAGTTAGACAAATCTAACATAGCCTATATTGCACTATGGCTTAGCTAGAAATTTCCTTTCTTTATGGTCATTTTGCAAGTTTAAGATATTTTTCTATTTTTCTTATTGCTTTTAAGATTTTTATCTTTTTAAAAAAAAATATTGGTTCATTTTTTTTCTTATTTCAATTAGGCAGATTTTATCACATATTAATATTTTGAGTTTGCTTATTTAGTAAATTTGAGATATCTAGTGTTAGTATAAAAGGAGTCCAAAACCCTAATTTATTATTCAGATCTTTCATTAATAAAATTTTAGGCTATTCAAAAATTTGTATTTCTCTATATCTTCAATCTGAACTTCTGTTCATCAACAAGTAATTGTCAATTAACCATTATTTTCAAGTTATATTAATGGAAAAAGGATATCTACACCCCTAAGATTTGAAAAAATAGTCATTAATACCCCAAGTTTTTAAAAAGGAACACTAAGACTCCCTTTTGACCATTATACCATTTATCTCTATTATTCCAAAAAACTAACTCAATATTTTGTAAGAAATAAAAATATAATATTAAAATAAATGTTGTAATAATATATACATTTTAAAATAATTTCAATATTTAAAAATATTTTAACATTTTATAATCTATTAGATATATTTTATTATATTAAAGTAAATGTTATGATAAATAGAACCATAATATTAAAATAAGTGTATTAAAAATTTAAATTATTTTCAGTATTATGTAAAATAATAATTTTAACAATGTTAGTATGTGAGAATGTTTTTAATTGTAGAATGTATTTAATGTAAATATTTATTTAAAATTTTACAATAAATAAAAATATATTATTGAAATAAATATAATAATTTACATATTAAAATATTTTAATATTATTAGTCTGCTACATATATTACATTATTTTTATAGTATTTATATTTATAAAAAATTTTAAAGTCAATTTTTTAGAATAATAAAGATAAAAGGTATAATTGTTAAAAGGGGGTCTCGATATTCCTCTTTAAAAATTTGAAAGTGTTGGTGATTTAAAAATTTGAAAGTGTTGGTGATTATTTTTTCAATTTTTGAGAGTGTAGATGTCTTTTTTTTTTTATAAGGGTAATGACACATTTTTCTTTGTTAATTTCAAGCTATAGATTGAGCCATTGCACAATTATTATCAACGAGTGATTGCAGATAAATTTCAATTTGTACTATTATTTTATCACAAAATTTTAAAATATTCCATTGGACATTTACCCCCTTGGACATTTAAGCTTGACAAATTAGCCAAAAAGAGCAGACCAGCCCCAAAAAAATTTGTATTGAAAGGAAGATAAAACTTAAAAGATGACAAAAAGGCATCAGTAGAGAACGAAGAGGAGAGGACAAAGAGAAGAAAGAGGATGGAGTAGATAGCAGACAGCACATGCAAAAGAGGAAGGCAGAATAGAAGAAAACAGGGTTTGAGTTTACTTGCAAATGGGCTTATCAAATTGGAAATTTTAGAAAGCTTTTTGTGATATTTATTTTAAATTGAAGTTGAAATTGCGTAAGTTTGAATGATGATAGACAGCAAAAGAGAGAATAAGAAGCTGGATTTTTGGATCTTTGATTAAAGCCAGAAACTTAAAGCATGCAAGTAGAACAATATTACCGATTTGAAGGTGAATAGGTGATTAATGATCCTTCCCTTACATTGCATGCATGCCATTTATAAATTATATTTTCCATACTGTGTGACGTGAATTTGATTTGAATTGCATTAATGAAGTAGATTTATAATTCCTTTTCGGAAGATGAGGTTATTGGTGTTAGTGATTTGGGTAAATTTGTAAGGACTGCGTTTGATAGAACTTGGAAAGGGCTTGCGTGGAAAATTGTCCTTTCGATTTCTATATTGAAAATTTATTTACAGTAATTAATTATGCATCAGTAGACATTAAAGAATAAATAAATATTATTTATAGTTTCTATTATTCATTTGGGAATCTTTAAAATGATTTTATTGAGAATATATGAGAGTGAGACAGAGTAGTTTAATCTGCAAACTAATTAATTATTAAAAATATATTAAATATTATATATATATATATATATATATATATAGAGAGAGAGAGAGAGAGAGAGAGAATGGTTACCTAGCCAATTTTTTAACCTAGTTAGACTATAATGTAGCCTTAAATATCTGATCGGAGGGTTTTAGAAAATTAAAAACAAGGTCATGAGTTTTATTTCCCGAATTTTATTTATTTATTTATTTATTTATTTATTTATTTACTTACTTACTTATTTATTTATTTTTAACATTTTTTATCTTTGTTTTTGCCTTTTGGCTATGGGCTATCGGTCCCCTCGTTGACTACTCTGTTGTTTTTATATATTTTGGCTATTAACAGGGGTTTTATTCAAATTCAAAAGAAGGAAAAAAAGAAGTAAAAATGGAAGCAAAATTACAAACTCAAGGATTCAATTTATACATTTTTACAAATTCGTAAATCACTTTCCTCAACTTCCCCGTTACCTACCGTCTGTACATCTATATCGCAGTTTGATGAAGAGTTAGATAATGCCTTCACAGTTTTTGGCACCTTGTTTGATGAAGAGTTAGATAATGCCTTCACAGTTTTTGGCTCCCTCTTCAATATTCTTACACTTTGTATCACCAAAACAGACACCATACCTTCAGCAAAATCTGCAGAAGCAAGCATATCACCAATAATTCCAAGCTCCTCATACTCAACCCAAGGCTTTGTTTCTTCCACTAATCGGGAGCTAAACGGTTGCTCCCTGCCTACAATTACAAGATCATTATCACTCACCAAAGAATGAAACGCATTCACTAGTTGCTTGGAGTCATTTGCGTCTATCTGACGACACACTACACTTGGATTTCCAAAATTACTTGCCATGAAATCATTCATCACGATTTCATCAAGATACTTGTCGTCTTCATCTTCCACTAGATTTTCTTCCAAGTGAATCCTAGAAAGCGTAATTCTCACACCAGGATCGCTAGACATGCGCGAAACCAATGCCATTGCCTCTCTATCATCAGGGCCCCCTATGAAGAACACTGCAACGTTGTAGCGGAAGTTGGCTGATTTTCCTGAGTTAAAATAGTTATTCAATCCTCTGTCAACAAAAATCCCAACAGTGCATGGAGCATAACTGAGGATATTGTCGTTGAAACCATGCAAGCTGGCTGTCCTTCCTTCAATTTCTTCATTTGGTGGAATGAATTGAAAAAGAATTAAAGTGATGTTGTTATCTTTAACTAGCTTACAAATGCTCTCATGCATTGTCTCATATGGCGAAATCATTATGAAGGGCCGAATTGTGACAGCATCATTGGAGCCTTCTGCGTATTTTATAACAGCACGCATAATGTGATCTGTGGAATTAGCCATCACTTTAGTCTTTTGGGTGTTGTAAGGGTCCACAACAGGTGCTGCTCGACCTACAAGTTCGACAAAGTGGACTACATAGGCGCATATGGGATTCATGTCGGTTGGATTTGATGCTTTAATCAGATGAATGATGCCGCTGACATGATCTTCATCGTGAATACCGCAAAGGATTCGTAATTCGCCGTCTGGTAACGCTGTTTGGAGCGTCCCCATGGCGATCGATTGAAGCCTTCTCTGGGGATTGTAATAGACCCTAATTAAAGGCGTTACAATTGCAGTCACAGCCAAATTCGTCAGCACCAACACGCTATAAGTCTGTGCATCTATCAACTGCAAATTAATTAAAACAGAAACCATATCTATTAGACTTCCATTACACAATTAATTTGGCCGATTAGTTAGTTTTATAAATAATCAAAGAATGACTTTTTAAACACGTTGTTTATTAAACAAATAAGATTTTTAATAGAGGAAAATGTCTTGTTTGTTAATCAAGTTCTCTTAACTGATGAAATCGCAATTCTTCCTTAAAAGAAAATAAATAAATAATATTAATTTACCTCACGTCGTCTCCATCGCAAGAAAGTCACCAACTCACTTACACCCTTGATATTCACGAAGCAGCTGAATAAGAGAGCATTTCGGAAACTTGCTCTAAAGCAAGTAGTGGCCAAAATACTTGCGACCACCTTACCTATGTATGCCCCCATTATGATCAACTCAAGTGCGGCAAATGCCCTCCAATTATTGATTGAATATATATCAATTTGCTGGCCAACGTGAATATAGAAAAAAGGCAGGAAAAAATTTGAGAGTATGGCTTCACTTTTCTCTACCAATGCTGAGCCCAACGGCGGTCCAGCTGGTATGACTATGCCAAGCATTGCTGCCCCTATCGTGTAATTTACTCTCATGCTATCACACGCAACTGCCATAATTAATGCTCCAGTGAGTATTGCAACGATATAAAAATCCTTCACTGGCTTCCTCTCAGGTATTCTTCTTATAATCCACTGAATTGTTGGCCATAAAACCAAGAACGTGAACAACGACATTGCACAAATGGAAAGCTCGATTCTGATCGCTTCCGAGCGATATTTTGCTTTGCTTAAAGGTGCCATTAAGAGTCTTAACAGTCCAAGTATCTCGTGAAGGATTGCTGAGGATATGGCAAGTTGGCCTAACTCAGAATTCAGCAACTTGAGTTCACTCATAGCATCAACAAGAACAGGATAAGCACATTTTGATGCCACAAAACTGATAGATATTCCTTGGTTATGAATTCTGGGTATCTTGTACTGTTCCCTATGACCAACTAAAATGCTGATTAATAAAGGAACAATTAGGACGGTCAAGCTCACACAGTAGGTTTTCTTTATCGTCCTTGGAATCATACCCTTGTCCATTTTTACTGTATTTATGAAAACAAAGTAAATTCCACCAATTGTCGATGCTGTATGCGCAAACACCATCCCTCTTCCTCGAGTAACGTAAGTGTCAAACACCTTGACTCGACCTAAGAAAGAAGGTCCTAAGATGATTCCACTCTGCACCGCAGGAAAATAGAGCCATCAGCTATACAAAATTTACTCGGCATGCCCGATAGGAAAAATAATGTCTGAGACTTTACCAGTTCAACCTACTAAATAAATCAGCACTTCTTCTCTCTACCAAACATTAATTTGTGCTTTAAAAATCTTACAGCATTATATTACTTAAATTCTCATTTCATTACAAAGAGGAAGTCCGCATCAGAGAATTTCCAGGTAAATGAATAATCATAAGCTAGAACAATAATTAGGGAAAAAAAAAGGGAAAAAGGAAATTTAAAGCACAAGAATGCGAACCAAGGTATTGCTGACGAATTTCGGTTGTTTCAAAGGTCTGAGAAGAATGTAGAGTAATTGGGAGATTGAAAAAGCCAAGCTGACTTGAAGCATCACGACAGTGAGAACAGAAGAGACAGCCTCTTCGCCAAGATTAATGCCATGGTAAGAGAACTTCGTGTTCTCGTTATATGACACACAAGTCGTGAATCTATCGTCGTCTATCCAATGTTTGTGCCTTGTGTCATTAACCAAGAAGGTACCCATTTTGGTTGCCGAGAAATTTCAAATTGAGAACTATGTTTTCTCCTCAAGTTCCTCACATTTTGGTTTGTATAGTAGTCAAATGTATTTTCCAAATAGTTAGTTATAACCAAACAAACTGTGTCTTTCAGGAATACAAGGAAAAGGATGTATACATCATTTTCCAGGTAATTGTAGCTAATTTAAGGGTATTATTGCGGGTCTACGGGGGTCAAATCGAGATGGCAGAAATACATGCTGTTAATTCTCAAGTACAACTGTTGAGCAATCAGCGTACGATGTCCCTGGATGCAGGTAAAAGTGTATCTTTGTTTTGTAGAGGCGTCACTCATAGATTAGACTCCAGGACAGATTCTATATATATCGACAAAATTAATAAATTAAAGCCATAAGAATTTTGTATTTCATTTTTCATCACTAAAATTAATAAATAAGTATAGTGAGCAAGGATTCCCTCGATCGAGCTTGTCCTTCAAAAAAAATTTGTGGATGCTCTATGAGGGTGGAGTACAAAACAAATAAAGATAAATTTTAATTTACTCCCATTCAGAATGACAATATTTAGTTTACTACAAATAAATATAAATTTTAATTTACTCCCATTCAGAATGACAATATTTAGTTTACTCTCAAAAGATTTAGAAAAATATTAATTTACTCGTCAAGAGTTAGATGTGGCAGTAATTTTTATTTTAATTTTTCACTTAAATTTTTTGGGTTAAAACAATAAATTCTCCTACTTTGGGATTCACAATCCATTTTTTAAATTTATAATCTCTCAAAAAATTGTCAACTAACACTCTTATTTCATTTCTTAAATAAAACAATTTTCTATTGATCAAATGATATGACATTCCTTCCGTCGCATTCCTTATATCACATTCCTTGAATCACATCCACATTTCATTTTCATTATTTTTTTTTCTATTTACCTATTTTTGGGTGAATAAAATTTTAAAAATTCCAAAAAAATTAAATTTTTGCTATTTTCTTAACCCCATGACAACTTGTTAACCAAATTCTGAAGATTTTAATTGTAAAACGAAGGTTTTGTATATTTCACTATTGCTTTTATCAAGTTTTTGGAGTTGCCTAGTCTCTGATTAATTAAATCGATGACAAAGGAGAAAAAAATCGAGGAAAAAAAGAGTATGATTTTTTAGAGACCAAAGGGAAATTTGAGGATTACATTTATTTTAATGCTTTAGTTATGTTACATAATTATGATTCTTTTATAGCCATTAGATGAAAATCCAACAATTATAGAAATAATATGATTTATTATCTTATATTTTCAAAACCATTGGATTTTCATCTAACAACTGTAGAAGAACCATATATCTTACATGATAATGTAAGTAACAATCTCCTTATTTTAAAAGTAGTGGCTAATTTGGATGAGCTCTATGGTGGCGCAATGATGACGATGGTTAAATTATGATAGTAAATGTAAATTTAATATTTATCTCTATCATGATGCAGTCATAATTAATACTCTATCACAGAGTTTATCTAACTTAACTGAACCCTTATCCTTATTTTATTCTTTATATATACGTGAAGATTTGTCATTGGTTATACAACATTGACAAATGACATGACACTTTTAGGGCACGCAAGAATTTTTCAAAGAGACGAGAGTAAATGACGGCAAAATTTGTATTGTTTCCATAACAGTAAAAATTTTTCATCATCTAACAAGTTTTATCAACATCCTTTGAACATCATCTTGCTGCCAATTGAGAGTGTTTCGCGCTCTGCCAATTTTTGTGATTCAAAACGTGAGCAATATAATCTCCTTATCATCTGCATTCCAATTGTTTCTTTTGTTATCACAGCATGGCTTCATGTCCTTCTGCAGTATTATGACCAAAATATTATTAGCAAATTCAGAAGCTGGTATCTTGGCTAGACGTTGTGCTGGTACTTTTCAGATTCAGATCCTCTTCTAAGCATTTTCTCTCTTAATCCTGATAAATTTTTAAGCATTTATTAACATGTGTCATTAATGAAATTAAATGATTAACAGTTTGTTTTAATTAATTTTTACCTAAATAGACATCCAAACTCACGAGTGACTCTTGTCAAAATTTTTCGGAAAAATTCTTACTCTCTCAACACACGCCGATTTCCAGCAAATTGTTGACCCCAAAAAAAAAAAAAATTCCCTTTGAAATTGGACTACGGATTCCTTGTAACTCAGCTCACTCTCACACTCATCGTCATTGTCATCGTCGTCGTAGTTCTCCTTACGTGCGAGTACTTTTTTCTCAGCCCAACAATTGGAGCACTTGAAATAATAGGTTAATAATATTTGTAAGTTTGGTGGATTTTTTCTCATACCTCTGTCTTTGTCTTGAAAAGATGAAGATGATGGCTTGGACTTTGACCTTATGGATTCGTCGATGAAGCCGCAGTTGTCGCGTTCCACAAGCACTCCAGCATTTCTCTTATTATTATTCACTTGGTCAATTTGTTTTCTAGATCGTACTGGTCGTCGTCCTGATGATATTGAGAGTGGTACAAAATGCTGCACCTCGTTTTTGTTCTCCATTGATATTGACGAAAGAACACTCCTACCACTCTTTTTCTTCTTTCCCATGTTATGCAATGATGAAAGATTGTGTTGAGAGGGAAAGAATTTGCGGGAAAAAAGAAATTGTCAAAAGTCATATGTGAGTTTGGCTGTCCATTTAAGTAAAAATTAATTAAAATAAAATCTTAACTATTAATTTCATTAATGAATAAATCCTCAAAAGTTTAGAAAGGTTTGGAGAAAAAATACTTGGGAGATTTTCGATTTGAGACTAAACGGTCTTTAAATTAAGGGTATAAGTGTTCGAGATTTTCGATTCAATTATTGTTCAATGTTGTTTTCCAATTGCTGTTTTCATGAAACAAAAATGAGAATCAAAATACTATTTTTGAATTTATTTTTAAAATTTAAAAATGTGTTTGGTATCATTTTCAAAAATAATCTTGAAAATGAGGTAAAATAAAAACATATTTGGTCAGAAATTTTAAAGAATTATTTTCTAAATAATTTTTGTAAACTTAATATTAAATAATTTACAATCATTTTCATTATTTAGTTAGTTTGATTATTTTAATTTAAAAAATGAATTAGGTGATCTTGTTAATTGTTTTGTTTAATGAAAGATGATAAACTCCCCTTATTTTATTTAATTAATATATGAAAACATAACCATTATAATGTGTATAAAAAGAAAAGATTATTGTGGGGGAAATTGATTTTTTGGGTATTATAATAATAATAGTAGTAGTAACAATAATAATAATGTTATTGAATTTTCTAGAAGAAATAATAATAATAGTAATAATAACGTTGTTTTTTATATCATTATTATTTTGAGAGATGGTGGTATAAAATTGCTCATTGTAAAACTTACTATTGTATTGTGAAATAAGAAAAACAAGAAAAAATCATTTTCTTATTTCATTTGTTTAAGGTGCAAAATAAGTTTCATATTTTCAGAAATATTTTTAGAAATGATCTGCTGGTCTCGTGTCTGGTGTTTTCTGAATTCAGAAAATAAAAACAGAAATCCAAAGCAATACCGACCTATCCACAAAGTCACCTACTTTTCAAAGGAAAAGGGGTAACATAATTTGAGAATTCAATCGAGTTTATTGAGATATTTGAGTATGAAGTTTCAAGTGTTATCTGTTCGGTTTGATTTGAAATCTGATAATAATGTCTCAAAAAAAGTGTTATGACGTGTCATTTGAACTTCCAGTATCCAGAATTTATTCACTATTATGAATACCTGCCGATAAACGACTTCTACAAATCGAGAATTCTAATGCAGCTAAACAAACTGCTGCCGCTGCTTCAAACATTAAGAGACTACGATCAAGGAAAAGCCGCTTTTTACATCTCATAATCTAAGTGAACCAAAAGCAGTTGAGGTTTCTGTCTACAATTCCATATGTCAACAATTGGTAGCTATGAACATGCGGAAGATTTAACCAGAATAACGACCAGAAGAACAGCATCGCAGCACAACTATCGTAAGCTTTCCAGTTTCCATAATCTAGCCGAGTTACGTCGAGTGTTGTAACAAACTCCACTGATAATTTCCCTTGTCAGCAATTCTTCATCAACACCTGCTATCATACAGTGAACAATCCATTAAACAAATGAAGTGCCGGTCTCATATAATTTTTGCCACAATTGATGCGCACCAATCATGTACTAGTAATGATGCTAAGAAGAACTAAGACATTCATAAAGATTCACTGCAGGGTTAGCAAGTACATAAACATATCGGTTATAGATCCTTCATTTGTTTCGCATGAAAGTTATCTTCGGGTTTGGTTTGTTTCACAGGAAAGTTCTCTTCGGGTTGCCTTTGCCACAAAAAGTTGGCTGCCTCTATCCACCTTGGATCCACCAAAAACTTATCTTCTTTTGCTGCCCAGCGAGACTTTTCTGTTCGAACATCTGTCGAAACCACATGCGTTACTGATGGATCAAGTTCTATCGAGCATGTAGCTCCTAAATGCTCTGCCATCTTCCATAGATAGTGAGTATCTGCTGGGAACTTAGTTGGAAAAACATGACTGAAGACAAGTTTACACCCCTTTAAGACTTCCCTCCGGACCATTTTCAGTACCTGGCAGCAAGATGTGATCATCAAAAGTCCTCATAAACATAGATACTGGAGTTAGCAAGCATATAAATGGAGTTCTATAACTAAGAAATGACTTTCATAAACCAAAATTTATACATATATCAATTTGCAATAACAGAAAACAGATTTATTGGAATTAGGTGAGGCATGAAGAGCCGCGGGGTCAGGGGAGGGGAGGAGAGGAAGTGGTGTTGGGAAAGGCCATGGTAAATGTCACTCATAGAAGAATATGAGGACCCAACTGATACTGGTCATGATCACAGTCAAATATCCAAGAAATGTCTTACCTGCCTCACATCTCTACCAGCAAGATCATTTGCAAGTTCCTACAAAATGATTTCCAGTAAATCCAGTCAAGCACCTAAACAACCAATATCAAATTTCATCAACAACTGCTGAGGAAGAGAGATGTACATCAAAGAAAATATTGTGGATTCGCTTGAGAACTTTAAGAACAGATGCTAGTGCACCCTCCAGCTCACTTTCATCACTCCTCAGCTGAGATAGAGATTGACAGTGGTAGCCAAATTGGTGACAACTTGAAGCAAAGAAATGATATCTTTCCATCAGTATCAAATTGTCCCTGTGCTTTGTCCATGCCTACATAATGGAAGTCATTACAAAAATGATTCAAATGGGCACCATCATTTCATTTCAGAAAAGTTCAAGTAAAAAAGGAAATCAACAATTCTTCAACATGTTTTGTATATTTTGAAGTCCCTTCGCAAGAAAAAAGAATAGCCATGCAATTACCCCCAGCAAATCATAGAGAAGACGTAAAAATTTACTAGCTCAACATTAATAGGCTCCCCAAGTATTATTCAGGCATACATTACAATGATTCTCATAACTTTATTGTGATGATTTATTACTGTACAGGTAACAGATAGGAAATTTACGAGCTTGAGACTTACATTTTCTGTGTCATCAAGAATCAGAACAGAGCTTTCTTGCCCCAGTACCACATCAAGACCCTTCTGATGTCTTTGAGTGCCATCATCTCGTGAAATCACTCTAGCATTGAAGTACTCTCGGCTGGGATCAAGCAACTTAGCCATTTCAAAGGCATAAGGCCTGTCACCCATAGTGTATATGTACATCTCAAACATTCCACTTGCTTCTTTCAAAAATGTGCGGACATATGGCCTCAATTTCGTCATCATATTCATAAATGCCATCATAAAGAGGCTCCCTTTCGAAACATCTACTTGTTTCACAACAAAATGAAAACAAAAGGCAGTAAGAAACCAACAAAACCCATGTTGTGGAATAAGATAATCTGATACAGCAAAACTCATAACCAATAAATATGTTGGTGAGCTTGTCATTCAAAACATAATTGCGAAAACAAACCAAGATGAAGTCAAAAGCAAAGTTGATAGCTACGATTCTCAACAAGAGCTTGCATTAAATTTGCAGGATTGACTAACACAAAGCGACCCATCCTACTAGTGAATTAAATTCTGTCATACTCTTCAATTCAGCATTGGTTTAAAGGATCCTACCATAACCTTCATCTTATCCGCTCTTCCTTGCACCTAATAACGGTTCTATTTACCCCTCTTGGCCTTTTTTCAAGCAATAACAAGCTGGTCTATCCTTTTCTTTGGATTTAAATAGTAGCTTCCATGCGCATACTAGCAACATCACTACAATTGCTACTACAGGTAAGAAAAACTAGAAGTATCAAACTCCAGCTTTTGTAAGTACTATTTCTCTCATTCTCTTCTTAATGCCAAAGAATTTTTATTTGTTAAGCCTTGCCAAAGAACTTTTATTTGTTAAGCCTTTTTACTTGTAGATTAGCTTATTCTTCTGAACAAAAAACCAAAATTTAGAATTAAATCAATGACGTGAAACATTGAATAAAAATAATCAAAGTTTAGAATTAAACGATTCGTATGAAACAAGAAAAAAGAACCTAAAATGCCAATTATGGAATCACATATTAAGCTACTACTATATACCTTGAAGAGAATATGCTTGGCTCTTCAAGTAATCCTCCTCTGGAGTCAAATGGAGAAGCAAAGTCGAGTTAAGTAGTGTGTGATCAAGGTCAAGTATTAAATAAAGCTTTCTATGACGTAACAAATGCTTCATATCTGTGTTCCGCAAACGATCAATTTCATCATTTCCAAGCCTTAGGCCCTACAACAAAAGTAGTTACTACAACTCATTAATCAAGTTAAAAGTAATAGAGAGCATATTACACATTGCTAGTATAGTCATGTTTTCATATACCGATATGAATACCCTGGAAGATAAACTAAAGAGAGAAAGCACAGTCAACAATCAGAGTTCGTGATTCTACAAGTGCTTGTTGGTAATCTCAGGAAGGTATACCTTACATATGTAACTGAATGTGACACCAGATTCCTCTTCCAACCTTTTTCCACACCTGTAACACATGCCTCCAAGGGATCCCGGATGTGGACAGTTATCCGTTTCTAAGGACACTTCTGCACAATACAACATGACAGCTACAATTCAATCCAGCCAACAAGGTGTTTGGATAAATTAAAGTAAACCTAAAATGAAGAAGTGCATGAGGTACTAAGACATTATATCATGCCATTCCAATGAGGGTGGTTTCTACAAGATATAGTGAAGCACACGTATCTTGGACAGCTTAATGACTAAGGCAGTGAAACACACCCCCCCCCCCCCAAAAAAAAAAAAAAGAAAACTACCAGGATTAGCTATTAGCAATGGTTAATTCAACCAGCTGGGCATGTTGATTAAGGTTCACAATTCCTTTGAAGTCCTATATATCCCATTTCTCCAAAACAAATGTTTTCTCACATCCCAGGGCATCTATCAAGTTCAGTAGTCTAAACATAGCCCCTGAGAAAACTGAAATAATGAATACAAATCACATGATTTTATGATTTATCTCCTGCAAAGGGTGGGTTGGCCATCCAAAACCATTTACGGTGTTGCACCGTTAATTAGGCAACTCTCCAGCAGTTCATCCAGTGGATAAAAACAGATCACATACACCGAAAAAGTTTACCTGTATTTTCTTCAAGAGTTCCAGATGTTGACCCCGGATGCTCCTGTATGGTTTCATCTATCTGCGTCTTGTGCCTTTTTATCCTGTAAGTTAATTCATATGAGCAATGATTGAAGAACATAACAGGGAAAAGGACAAAGTAAAAGTAAATACATTTCTTCCTTATGTCACGACCCAAGCCTCCTTACATGGCCCGGCCCACCGAGGATTCTAGAGCTTTAGAAACTTGTGTAAAGCATTAATGTGTTTAGGTGGTAGTTGAGAATACTCTAGATACTCACTTCTATCCTATATATAGGAGGGGCTTCATCTGGCTCAAAACAACCAAAACAACAATCTCAAGCATTGTAAGCTTTTCTTGAGTATTATACAAGTTCTTTCCTCCGATCTTGAGTGTTTTGAGTCAATACACATTCCGGTCTTTGAATCCAACAACGGATTTGGGTGTAAGGCTGACTTAGGGCCAAGAAAGTGTGAATTTAGCACCTAAGGCCACACGGTATTGCGTGGAAACAAACCAGTCCGTGACACTTATGACTTCTATAACTAGTGAAAGTAAACATGTTTCTATATGTAACATTATCACAAGATTATTATTTGACCCCACAGCCAATCTTCATCTCCCTAACATTTCCAAATGGTCGGATAGCTTATCATTATGCTCTCAAAATTTAAAAAAAAAAAAAATTAAAGCAAACTTAGAATCTCTCCCATCTTAAAGAAGAACTAAAGTGCATGTGATAGCAGTTATGTATAAGAGTAGGATTGCACTAATATGTGTTAGATATGTAAACTCAACAGGAAATGATCAAATGGAAGATTAAAAATTTGGACAGGCACATCATATATCAATACAATTGGTTAAAACTTCCCACAAAAACGAAAAATATAACAAATACCAATGAGAATTGAGAACCCCAGACAAATTAAACCATTCATATAGAATGAGAAAAAGCTAACTTAAGAAAAGAAAGAAGCAGCAATTTTCCATAAAAATGTTCCGAGTAAAAGAGTACTCATGTTGCAATAATGGCAATACAACTAGTATGCATATGCAAAAGGATGTCACATTGATCTCAAACCAGAGACAAAATCATGTTGATATGCATATAACGTCTACCTCACCTTTTATGATTAATATACACAACCATTAACTCAAACAGCTAACAAACCAACAAAGCATGCCCTAAAAAAGCCTAATCAGTTAAATTCATTCATAACCCAAAAAGAACTATAAACTACCTATTGCTTTCGAGGTCTTTGTCATCCCTAGCTTCCTCATTCTCAGCTTTCTCATTGATAGACTCTTCATCCTCATCTTCATCTTCAGCTTCTTTTTCTGGTGACGACCCTAACGATTTAGAATCAAGCTCAGCATCAAGAAAAGCAGCAAAGTCATCACTGCTGGATGAGTTTACTGGAGAATCAGTCGCGAGGCTCATCTGAGTTATTCATCAAACACAACATCGTAATCTAAATGTTGAAGTATTAAAGTTGCTGAACAAAAGGTACAAACTACAAACTATAACACAGTCAGCAGAAAGAGGGGGGGGGGGAATCTGATGCATATATTTTTCAACTATCAAGTTATTTCTTTTCATCTGAGTTATTCATCAAACACAACATCGTAATCTAAATATTGAAATATTAAAGTTGGAGAACTCTAACACACATAGCAGGCAGGGAAAAAAAATATGATCCATAAATTTTTCAACT
This sequence comes from Aegle marmelos, assembly GCA_030449875.1. Taxonomy (NCBI): domain Eukaryota; kingdom Viridiplantae; phylum Streptophyta; class Magnoliopsida; order Sapindales; family Rutaceae; genus Aegle; species Aegle marmelos. Next base: position 25,187,258 of record JASUUL010000143.1, read on the forward strand.
ATAAAGTTATTTCTTTTCAATTATTGATATTCAAAGTCCCCCCCCCCCCCAATAAAAGAATGGCATTGTTTTCTTTAACCTTAACCCTCAGTTTCACTCAAGAAAAATGAAAATCTCCATTTTCATGTGAACTAAATGGTGGCAAACAGAAAGCTCATGCAAAAAACTTTTTTTCTTTTTCTTTTTCAGAATAAAGTTAATATTGTTGATCTAAAGGGGCTTACTTGCCTCACAGAGAGGGCCTCAGATGAAAGACGGGAGGGTTTGATCGATTTGGCTTCTTTGGAAGTCGATTTTGGGAGGACAAGAGTGAGAGGGAGAAGTGAGACTGTAAATGCTGTGAAGGTTAAAATATTGGGATAGAAACCGGTTGCATTTAAATCATGACCCGGGAATTTGACTGTAAAGCCCTCCAATTGTTTGCCGCCACTTGGTACGATAAACATAAAAATAAGTGAAATGCTTATTATTGTAAATAATATTTAACAAAAAAAGAAGAAAAGCTGAAACCCAATACAAAAATTCATAAATAAGCAAAGGTTATGAATGAATTTAACTGATTAACCTTTATTACGGCATGATTTGTTGGTGTGCCATCTGTTTTGAGTTGATGGTTATGTACATTAATCATAAAAAGTGGGATAGAAGTTACATTCATATCAAAATGATTTTGTATCTGGTTTGAGATTAATACGACATCCTTTTGCACGTCATATAGGTGATAATGCAGATCTAAACAATCCAATTATATCATGAATTATTGCTGTAGACATTGTAAGTTGCCCGAACTCCGAGTTTAATAAATTAAGCGCACTAGTGGTGTCCACAACAACAGCAAAAGAAGATCTCGACATGAGAGAACTACAATAGTAATAGAACTTTCGCTTATTGATTCCAGGAATGTGATCTCTTAACATATGAGAAATTAGAAGACTGATTAGTAAAGGAGCAAAACAAAACAGTCATGCACCAGAAAATTCTCATATAATTGAGTAAATAGTAATCACTAACAATAATATGAATATATCAAGGTATTGCATACAAATTTCAGTTGATTCAAAGGTCTGCGAAGAATGTAGAGTATTTGTGAGATTGAAAAAGTCAATCTGACTTCAAGCATCAAAACAGGGAGAATGAAAAAGATAATCAGCTTGTTAAGATTAATGTCACAGCAAGAGAATTTTGCCCGCCAGTTATATACCATGCAAGAAGTCAAATTGCCATAATCTCTCCAATATTGGCCCCTTGCGCTATTTAATGCAAAACTGCTCATTGCATTTGCCAAACCAAAAAGATTTCTAGTTTGGAGTGTGTTTCAATTTCATTTTGTCTTGATGACAAAAATGAAATAAGAGAAATTGGGTCAAAATTTTCATCTCTTTTTCCCCCCCTGATGACCAGCTTAATTTTGAGGGCTTTAGGATAAAAGTAGGGGTGGGCGTCAGTTTGGCATAGGAGAAAACCATAATTTTTTGGTTCAGTTTGAAAACACTAAAACAAAATAATATCCAAACCAGAACCGATGGGTTTGGTTCGGTAATCGTTCTGCTTAAGGTACCGTAATCGATAGGAGCTGGGGAATTTCCTCTCTGCAACAAAAAATGTGTGTGTGTGTGTGTGTGCGCGAGCGCGCACGTGTGTGTGTGTGTGCGCGCGCGTGTATGTGTACATACATCCATCTATATACATATTCTCTCTCTCTCTCTCTCTCTCTCTCTCTCTCTCTCTCTCTCTACACACACACTCTCTCATACACATTACACACACATAGGTACATATACTTATTCTCCATGCATAATTACGTTGCAATAACGGTCATCAGCAAACAAGAGTGCATATAAAAACAAAAAAAAAATCATGTTGCAGGGTGATTTTGATCTATTAATAGAATGCACTCCAATTAAAATTACAAAATGAAACCAAATTAAAGTACCGGCACGCTGCAATACGCAGTGAGGGGCTTAGAGAACTCGGTGACCAGTGACCGCAACAGAGTCAACAAACTCGAAGGAAGCGACAGCAGCAGTGATCACAACAAAGCCAGAGCGAAGCGGCAGCAGCAGCGGACATGAAGGAAGCAGCTATGACTGCTAGAACGTGAAGCCAGAAGGAAGCAAAGACAGTTATCTGCAGACAGCAGCAAGGTCAGAAGAAAGCGGCAGCGGCAGCGGCAGCGGCAGCGAAATCCGGCAGATTTTGGGGTTAGTAAATAGAAATTAGGGTTCAAATCTGTGTTATGTGGATAACTATACCTGTTGCAAAATTATAAAAATACCATTGGAAATCGGTTTGGTTTCGGTTCTGAAATTTTGAACCGAAAATCGAACCGAGTGGTTGGGGTCGGTTTCGGATTAAACTTTTGGATTTTTAATTAGAATATACCGAATCAAGATAAAATATATATGTGTATATATATATAACCACTAGACGGTAATTTAGCTGTTCAATTCCTTACATTTTGCTTTGAATAATGCTCAATTGTATTTTTCAAATAATCAGTAGTTATAATTTTACAAGTTACTAGATACACGTGGTAAAAATATTTTTTCTAATCACTTATTCCTAATTCTTATCTTACTTAAAAGAAGTGTTTAGTAACGAATACTATGACATAATTATTTAAAAATAAATAATTAATTAATCATTAATAATAATAATAATAATAATAATAATAATAAATTTTTAATTGAAACAAATATTAGAATTTTATATATAAATTTTGAATTAAAAAATTTTTTCTACTCGAATTCTTTTAAATTTTTTAAGAGCTATGCCACCTGTAAATCAAGAATAAAGATCCTTAAAAAATTACCAAAAGTGAATTTATAATTTCTCAAAAAATTGTTGATATTTCCCTGAAAATTATTGATATCAACCACATAAATTATGTGATCATTATTGATCAAGGATCATGACCATCATATTATGTGCTTTGAAATATGAAAAAATGAATTCCATGTCGAAAGTTAAAAGGACTTGGGGCCATGTCAAATAAATGAGACGAAAGTTAATTTTCGCCGAGCATGACATAATCATTTTTTCTCTCTCATCTGTGTTTAGAAGTTGATCGAGGCTTGTTGCGAGAGATCAATCCAAGATTCAAGACATCAATTAAAATGCCGCGTAACAATACTTAGTAGAAAAAATATATATACATATATAAACAAAAACAAATTAACGATTTACCCGCTACCAAAATCTAACACATTTTGTTATCCTGCTGAGGTCTAGAAATCTTGATTCTCTCACGCCAACGAGAGTTAGAAACAAAAACAGTGGATTTGATTACACATTTGTACAAATTTTGCCATCACCCTTTTCGTTTTCAGAAACCGCATCATTACTAGTTCTATCGCAGTTTGATGAGGCGAAGGAAAAATGACCACTTCGTTTTGGTGAGTATTGATCACTTCTCATATCTGCTTCACTGATCGTTGTTAAACCTAAACTGCATTGTATGACCAAAACGGAGGTCATGCCTTTGCAAAAATCCACCGAAGCAAGCGTACCACCGATAACTCCAAGCTCCTCGTACTCGGCCCAACGCTTCATTTCTTTCTCCAGTCGTGAGGTCACCGCTCGCCTCTTGCCTACAATCACAAGGTCGTAATAGCCGTCCGTTCTCCTAATCACATCCATTACTTCCGCTGTGTTTTTGGCAATCACTCGACGACACGCCACGCATGCATTGCTGATATTATTGGTAATAAATTCGTTTATTGCAATTTCATCCAAATGCCTCTCGCAATCATATTCATTTTGTTCATCCTCTATCACGGTGATTCTGAACATAGTAATGCTCAAACCAGGATGGCCTGACATGCGCGAGACCAACGCCAATGCCTCTCTGTCATCAGCCCCGCCTAAGAAGAACACTACAACACTGTAAATGAAGTTGCCAGTTGCGTGGAAATGGCGGGTAGTGGAGCTTTTATCTACCAAGAGCCCGACAGTGCAAGGCGCATGTGCTTGAATGTTCTTGTTAAAATTCTGCAAGTTGGCTGTCCCTCCTCGTCCTCCTTTATGAAACAGAAGCACAACCAAAGGGATGAACTTTTCTTTCACCAGTCCACGAATGCTTTCATGCATGGTGTCGTAGGGAGCAATCATCTTGTAAGGCAAAATGGTGAAGGGAATATCAGAGCTTCTAAATTGTTTCTCCGCAGCACGCATAATGCGGTCAGTGGGATCTTCCCTTATTAATCTCGGTTTTTGGGCGTTGTAAGGTGCTAATACTGGTGATGCTCGGCCAACAAGCTCGATTAGGTGGACTAAATAGACGCACATTGGACTTGTTTCACAGGGGTTGCATGCTTTAAGCAGAGCGATGATGCAGCGGATATTCCCTTCAAAGTGAACCCCGCAAAAGATTCGTAATTCACTACTGATCGGGGTGGTTTGCAGTGTCCTCATCTTTTTTTCTTCAGTCGCTTCAAGTCTCGCCCGAGGCTTGTGATAGATGCTTACAAGAGGCGTGACAATTGCATTCACAGCCAAGTGGGACAGTACCATCGTTGCATAAGAGGCTTCATCTACTGTCTGCAAAATAAATTAATACCATGACAACGCTTCGTTAGTCTCATTAATAAACGTTGTTTTTTCAATATCAAGCTCAAACACAAAATTCACTAATCTCCTGCAGGCGTTAAATCTTACCTTGAAATTCACTCGCAACCGATTGAGTAACATGAACTCATTTATACCCTTGACGTTCAAAATGAAGCTGAACAAGATACCAAATCTTAGACCGGTTCCGAAGAAGAGCACGGTACATAAACTTCCAACAAGCTTCCCAACATAGGCCCCAACAAGTATTGTCTCAAGTGCTGCAAAAGATTTGAAATTCTTGATCGAATGTACATTTGTGAGCAACCCAATTCTAAGGTAGAAGAAAGGCAGAAGAATATCAGAGATGACGAAATCACATTTCTCTACTAGCGCTGAACCCAGAGGTGGTTCAGCAGGTACCATTAAGCCAACAATTAGAGCCCCAAGCGCAAACGAAACGCCTAACATGTCGGTTACTGCTCCCATGGCTATGGGCAGAATCATTAATCCTATAACATAACCTTCTTTCACAGGCCTCCCTTCTGGCGTTCTATTAGGTACCAACAGTATCAATGGCCGAATAACTAAGAATGAGAAGAGCAACAACCCAATTAAGCAAAGCGAGCTTTCAGCTTTATGGCCCAGGCTTTTGTTAAACACTGCCTCAGCCACTAACGCAATCCATCCCAACAACTCAGACAGCATTGATGAAGACATGGCAAGTTGGCCTAATTCTGAAGTTAACAACTTGAGTTCACTAACGGCATCCGCAACGGTAGAGAAATAAGTCATTGACAAAAGGGAGGTAAAATATAATCGAAAGAGTCCCCTTTCAACTCCAGGAGTGTAATCTGATAGAATACGAGAAAGAAACATGGCAATCATGTAGGGAATCACGAGGCAAGCTATGGTGATAAACCATGTGTGTTTTGCAGCTCTCAAGATTCTAATGGTGTCCATTTTCACTGAAATGATGAAGATGAAGTACACTCCGCTAAGAGTGGAGAGTGTATTAATCACCATCATTTCTCTCCGAGGAAAAACTGTGTCCATCATTATCTTGTTACGGGATAGGACCGACGGCCCTAGTACAATTCCACCCTGCAGGACCAATCATTCAATTTCAGAAATATATAACATGTTAATAGTTAATCTGCAAAATGCCAATTTGAGCTGGAAAACATCTGTCTAGTTTTAATGGTTTAGCTAGACAGCTAGATATGATGTTGCATTAAATTACAGCTAAATAATGTTGTCTAGTTATAATACGATGTTAAATTATAGTTAAGCAGTTGGTCATTCCTAGTGAAGATCCACGGATTAAAACATGAGAATGTCTCTACACTTAAATTACAATTCAACAATGCCAAATTTACATTCTAAAACGTTATCAAAATATTTGCGCTTAAAAGTTTTCCATTAAAAGTTACAGAAAATATTATATTGTATTAATATAACTACAGAGACTCAATTAAGGCCCAGGGGCGCTTCAGCCCCTTCTGAACTATTAATTTTTCTTTTAAATGTGCCCGAAGCTCATTCTGAAAAAATAAAATAAAAATAATTTGAACACATAGTTAATATAGCAAAAGACTTGTAATCTAGTGATAAAAGTGTTATTTATTTAGTGGTTAGGTTTAGTTCAAATCATTATAGTCACATGGTTTGGCCCACCTAATTTGAGCGTCTAGGCCTGCCACTGAATATAACCACATGAATTTCATATCTGAATATAAACAGATGTTATATTTGTTTCAGGATATTTGCACCGAGTAGGGTAGGCACAAATATTGCAGCAATGCTGCTCTCCTGAAAATACTGCACGAAATTTTCCTGGAAAAGCTGAACTCTTTGCTTTGGCAAGGCTCGTGTTTGGCCTGAACAAAAAATTTCGGGCAATATTTCCCTGACAGAATAACATTTCTGTAACAAATAATATTTTAGTTTCTGAAATATCCAAAAACATATGAACAATGTACGTTCGTTGTATCCATGACAACATGTGAAAGGAGGACACTCTTGTGGGCAACAATTGATCTAATACAGAATTTATAATAAAGAACAAAAGCGCAGCAGTATAATTCGATCTGGAAAACACAGGACAGTAGGCCAAGAACATACCAAGATATAGCAGACAAGTTTTGGTTGTTTCAATGGTCTGAGAAGATAGTAGACCAATCGGGACATGAAAAAAGACAAGATTAGTTGAAGCATAACATTCTGAAGCACAAGATTGTCAGGAATGCGAGGTTCTTTGCCAACATGAATGCCTCTCGAGAACTTAACCCCGGCGTCATACATCACACAGATCGTGTAATTCAGGCCGATGTTTGCATTGCTCGGCAAGTATGATTCGTAGCTATAGTTGGTCGCCATTCCTGTGATTTATTTTCTTCAATTCTTGATTAATATCACCCCCGTGCACAGGTTAAGTACAATTTATACAAGTAACCAGCAACTGAACTGCAATATCTACTCGGAAACAGAGGTTAAGCTTTGGATGTTAAACGTTTTAACGATAAGCAGTATGTGAAAAGATCTTGCGAAGCACACACAAGGCAATTAGCAAGAAACTGGTTTTTTCAGTTGCGGTTTCTTTTGATTAGTTTCTTTTGCTAGTAAATGTTGAACCATATTCCGAGTGAAAATATGAAATGAGCTGTATCCAGGGTGGTGACTTCTAATCAAGAAAATAAATTTGGACAAGTATCTTTATAAATTTAGTGTTAGTGAATAATTCCCTTTCCTGTTAAGTAAACTCACAAAACAAATTGTACACAATTTGCTATTTAGTTAGACCAGAAAAAGTTTATAATTGTATATGTATATTTAGATTCAAATTTTGTAACCCAATTTTGTAAATATAATAATGTTGCTAAAAGTTAAATATTAAAAATGTATCCCTTTTTAAAAAATAAATAAATTTCATATTTGATTTTGGCAGAATATGTCCGCATGGTAAGTGTAGGCGAATATTTTCTTGATGGGCTTGAAGCAAACTTTTATGGGCCAAGCCCATGAGTGTGAATATTGACTTGGGGAGTATGGGCTCTTATAGTGGTGCGTACGGCCCAAAATTGAATTTGCAAACTCCTTTTTCTCTTTTTTTTTTAACTTCTTTTTTTTTGGGTTGTTTTTGTTTTTTTTTCAGTTGAAAAAATTAAAATTTATTAGTTATTTTAATTCTATAAACATGAGTTAACCACACTTAAATAAAGACAATAATTTTTATAAAATAATATAATAATTAAAAAATATATAAAATTTCTGCTACACATTAGTTATATATTATTATTTTAAAATTGTATTGTGTCTCTAAAAAAAAAAAAAAAGATAGAAGTTTTGAATAGAGATGAGATAACTAAACTGGAGGATGGTCACAAACTAAAAATAATTATTCACTGATTTAAAATTACTCAACCTTCAAAATTTTTCAAAGTCAGCTGGTGTCCTATATAGGCTCCGCCAGTGCTACCTAGTGTAATGTTTGATTTTGAATTTTTTATTTGTCTCGTGCCAAACAAATCATCATAATTTTCACATTACGATGGCATGCAGTTTATCTTCTACGCTATATTATATATATAATAACATATAAATCAGGGGTCGATCTCCCAAAGCACTAGTATGGGCCACGACCCTCGTGAAAAAAAAATATATTTAAAATTTTTTAATATTCAATAATTTTTATTAAAATAAATTGATATTAATAAAATACCCATCATGTAAATTTGTAAATTAGTCATATATATATATATATATATATATATTTTACAAAAAAAAAAGTTAAAGAAGAAGAAGACCTAACTAAAAATTTATTGTTAATGAATAAATACTACATTAAAATTTTACTATCCAAAACTTTAAATGAAAAAGATCAGCTTTCATATCATCATAGATGTTTGACTGGCTAACGATTTAGTAAAACTTCTCAATTGAAGGTAAATCTTGACCTTGAACATTGATTTTATTAATATTAGTTTATGGTTGTGTTGATTGTAGAACAATGGATTTCCAGTTTTCAGTTTTTCACCACTAACAAATAGATGATAATCAGCCAAATTAAGGGGTAAGAAAAAATCTCCCCTCCACTTACTAGAAAATAAAGAATAATTATATGTCCATTTATTTTTATAAATAATAATTTTTGACATTGCGTTGTTAGTAATCAAGTAATCTTTATATAGAAAAATAATTTTTAATCACGAAACACTCTAGACGTATTTTTTAAAAGAAAAGATACAGTGAAAATTTTAATTTGTTTAACTTAAAGTCTACCTAATATAGAATTTTTAACCGTTGATCAAGAATATCATTCCTTAAATCTCCATATATTGAATTAAGAGAAGATGATAATTTAAACTCTCTATAACAACGTAATCCAGAATTGCATTTTTTCTTTAGAATCACATTTTTTTTAAAGAAAAGATTAAGTGAAAATTTTAATTTGTTTAACTTAGAGTCCACCTAATACAGAATTTTTAGCAGTTAATCAAGAATATCTTTTTTAAATATCCATAAATTGAATTAAGATGATAATTTCCAGAGTCCCATCGACAAATACGAAAATATTCTATGAATGAGCAAAATAAAATACGTCGGACTTTTTTATACAAATTATTTAGCCCCAAAAGCTAAAGTCGCCTTCTTCCGCCACTTATATATAAGTCACCGTAGCATGTTTGTTATCCGGGACTTATTTGGGCTCATTAGTGGTATTCAGGGGCGGCAGTTGACAGTGACAGAGAGATGGAATTGGATCAGACAAAACCCACATGCTAGCCTCCTTGTCTAAGGCCTGGATTGGTCAAAATAACTTTTTTTATGTTCAATGCAAGTTTGTTTTTTCTTTGTTTTTTTCAAGATAAAGTAGAACTAAGATTTCCATTCGACAATTCTTCTAGATCTTCGTTAGTAATGTAGTCAGCAGATACGTCAGCCAGAAGGAGTCGAACCACTCATTGATTTCATGCTTTAGGTGGCTGCTTCTTATTCGGAGGTCACTGATGACATCTTACTCGTTTAAGTACCTGCCACGTCACCGACGATGTGTTGGCCCTATTGGGGCTGCACGTGGAGCGCATGCAAGGCTGGAGCAGTAAAGCCGCCCGTCCACGGGGCTATTGCTTTGCCCGTTCGTGTTGATGAGGATGAGGAGACAGCTCCACCTTGTTCTCGCTCTCGCTCGCTGATTGGCGTATTCCGAAAGACAGAGATCTTGCCTTTTATTTATGTTACGCGTGTTACTTGTCTGTCTGTCCTTTGGGGTCGACGATGCCACTCCACTATTATGCTGTCGAAGAAGAGTCGATTATACAGACAGTTAATTAGTTTTCCCGAACGCCATTTTAAAGTATTTCAAAATGTCTACTCGCCCCATTGATACCAAGCTCCCAATTTTAATTCACGAGCTTGGGTTGGAGTTTAGGATTCTCTTTTTCCCTCTAATTATATAATTAATTTTGGTTTATATCATCTGAAAATATTTTGTTTATTTTTTAAAAAGAGTATTTTGTTTATTTAAATACGTTCAACATTATTAATTATTGATTTTTGGCCAAAAAGAGAGAGTGATTTAAAATTACTTGCAGCTTCTATATATATAAAATCATAAACCCGAAAATTCTAAAGCCTTCATTGTAAAACCTCAGTCATCCTTGCATCATTTTTTTTTGGGGGGGGGGGGGGGGGGGGGGGGCCCAAGCATGATTATTTTACCCTGATGCCAAATGATGAGTGAGGCTTATGGAAGCAAACTTTCAATTTTTTGTCTCTCTTGCTCTCGTGAAAGACATCAAAATATCATATTATTTTTTTAAGTTTAATTTTGGAAATTTAATAATAATTTTTGTGTACTATATCATATTAAAAGTAAAGATTTAGGGTCCGCTTAAAATTATTTTTAATAAAAAAATTAAAGTCATTTTTATCAAAATCAGCCCCTGATAGTTAATTTTGAAAAACGGGGAAAGAGTATCTTTTATATTATGATTTTACAAATTAATTTTATCATTTAATATAATTTCATAAATATCCTCATAACTATTACTTAAATCTAAAATTATTCTTTTTAAATTATAAAAAAATTAATATTTAAATATTTTTTATTATAATCCAGGCATTAATTTTGTTCACTCTATTTCTTACATATATTTTACATTACGTCAAAGATTCTTTGTAGCAATATAATAAAAACTTTATTTTTAATTAAACTTATTGTAATACACAATTAAAATCAATAGAGTATGAATTTTTTTTGTTAAAATTATTATGATCCATAATTAAAATTTATTTTTCGTGTGTTTGTGTAAGTTTCATCCTACATTATATACATTTTAGTTATTTATTTTCTTAAAGCAGTTTAATAATAAAATTTACTAAATATTAATAACTATTTTTAAAACTCACAATACTTTTAAAAATAAAATTTATAAAATATTTAACTAATTCTCATCACAGTTGATTATTTTTACAGCACAGCTAATAACATTTATTTTAAAAGCTACAGCATTCCTAAACTGACCCTTAAACTTTTTTTGGTATTGAGATGGTGTAATTAAAAATTTACGGTTGCTATGAAAAAAAGTCGTAGTAACAAAATAATAATCATAATAAAATATAAATTTTTAATAATAATTTTGATAAAAATTATAAATATATCATAAATTTTTTATCATATAAATAATGAATCAAATCAACGAGTCCACCTAGGACATTGCGCTAGTGTTTACCATTCATGCAATAACTTTTAATCTATTGCACCCAATCTTAATATCGAATAGGTTATGTTGCCTTAAAAAAAATTCTTTTAGTATTATATTGTTAGTTGTGTTTAATTAGTAAATTGAAAAAAAAAAAGTTCTAAATCAGCTGATTTGGATAATTTGACAATGATAACAAATGAGTTTGAATTGTTATTTTTCCATCTAAAAACATTATTAAGTGAATTTGAGTAAATACAATTTAACACGCCATGATAAGAAAATAGCACAAAAAAATAGCTTCTTCAATTAAAATTTTATTACTTAACTCAACATTTAAAGCTCCAAAAAACAATTAATGTTCTTTAAAAAAGAAATGATTCTCTCTGTTCAATTTTGGTGTGTTATTTGCTCCTCTTCAATTTACAACCTCTTTAATTGTTTTTGATTCTTCTCTTAAAATAATAACTTTTTGATTAAAATAATATTAATTTATTTTTATTTTCCTTCTATTTATCACATTAGTAAATAAATACATATTTAAAGAATAAAATTTATAAAATCTTTTAGAGATGCTCTAAGCACTAACTCATTCTCAAATCAATTCCATCCTTGAGTTTTTCGCAGTTAATGCTCACGCGGCCGGCTTTAAGTTTATTTTCTAATATTACGAAATATCAGTCAAAACACAGACTTAGGTGTGCTGGCACAATTTATTATCGTGCTTTAATTTTAGAGGCACAATAACTAAAAACGTGTATAGACTGTCACTTTTACTTAATAATCTTTGTTTACCATTAACCTACACTTCAAAATTAAGGACGAATTTAGTTTATATTCTCGTAATATTCTTTTAAAAGAACAGCCAAGGATACATACAAATGTTGATGTTTTAAAAATCTTACCATTAAATTAGGTACATATCGTGCAATTGAACGTTTGTTAATTGACGAGCATTCGGATTAGAACATATTGTGACGATTTGGTGATTTAGTGGAGCTAAAAGCACTAACAAATATATTATTACAATACTACCCAAATTCTCCGAGTTTGGTAGTTTGCGGCTGGGACGACGAAGTTTGACCCAATTCAAGTTCCGATCTTGGTAGTTGGTACGAGTAAAGCACAGTGGCAAAATCGAGGTTTCGCGGAAAGTTGATGGCGAGATAAGAACCAGTGGGACTAAAATTGGGAAATTACTTCAGCGCAAAGCAAACGATGGTGGTGGGTTTAGTGGTTTCGCGAAGCTTCGAGGTGACACGTGCCACGAGTTACGGAGACCGAAGCGCCACGACGCGACTAGAAATCTGCCACGTCGTCCAACCCAAAAATATATTTGTGAATAAATATCTGGGGAAAGGCTATAAATATCTCTCAGCCAGCACGGCTCCAAAGTTTTTAGTTCTGATCTAAAACCATCCCAAAGCCTAGTACAGAGCAGAAATACAGATAAAAGACAACTCTCGAAAAAACGCGAAACAAAATCACGAAAAGCGAACCAAAAACAAAAAACAAGGCGAGCGAAAACACATTTTGGGTCTGTGGGTATAAGAACAGAAACCACAATGGCTATTCAACGGAAAGATTCTTCTCCGTCGCTTATGACGCCAATGAGTAGTGACAGGTTAGTTTGATTTTTGAGTTTTTTTTCTTTTTTTTCTTATTTCTGTTTCTAGGGTTTTTGATTTCTTGATTTGATTTGTTTTTCTTTAAGTGGGCAGATAATCAATTAGGGCTTCCTCTGTATGCGAAACGGGTTTTCGGATTTTGAGTTTAATTTTTCTGATTTTTGAATACATCAAAAATAGAGTAAATTAGGGTTTCTAATTTGTTTTTTTTTAAAAAAAAAAAATCACTTGGTTTTGTGTCTGTAGGATCTGATTGTTATATTTCTTTTCTCAATTACTTGGAGATAAAGTAATCCTTTTAAAGTTTAGGCGAAATGATATTACTTGGTCCCAAAGGAATTCCGTGTCTAAATGGATTATTATCACTAGTGGACAAAAACTTTTTCTTTTTTAATCCCAACGTAGGGTTTGCCAACTTGTTATTGGATTCCTAATACTAAAGTGTTTCCTTCTATGTAAAGGTGGTTGCTTTGCCACATTATTGAAGTTATTAGTAAGATGGGTGTTTGTAGTAAGCAAGGTACTAACGTGTTTGCAATTGATTCCTCCAGGAAAAGGAAACGAAGAGATGGTGTTAATGTAGCTGAGACTCTTGAATGGTGGAGGCGATATAATGAATCTCTTGAATCGGGCAATAGTGAGGAAAAACCTGTGAGAAAAGTTCCGGCCAAGGGTTCAAAAAAGGGTTGTATGAAAGGCAAAGGAGGACCAGAGAATGCACGGTGTGATTACAGAGGTGTGAGGCAGAGGACCTGGGGTAAGTGGGTTGCGGAGATAAGGGAGCCAAACAGGGGAAATAGGTTATGGCTTGGTACTTTTCCAACTGCTGTTGAGGCTGCTCTTGCTTATGATCATGCGGCTAAGGCTATGTATGGTCCTTGTGCACGGCTTAACTTGCCTGATGTTGCAAGATTGAATGAGTCTTCAAAGGATTCTGATTCCACGACGACATCAAACAAGTCTGAGATTGAGGATGCTAAAATGAAGAATGACGCCAGAGAAGCCGAATCTAAAATAATTGCCCAGCCTGAAGCCAAGTTACTAAGTAGTCCAATCAAACAGAAAGCTAAAGATGAGGCTGAGGATACTAAAAAGTACTACTGGAGTGAACAGCTAGATTGCAAGCCAGAAGCAAGAGATGAATCTATTCTGGGCAGTATTTGTGATGTTAACCCGGAGACAGGGGACGATGAGCATAAGGATGCTAAAGAAATCGATTGGCTGGAGGGATATGACTGGCCTAAGGATGAAATGTTCGACGTCAATGATCTGTTAGATCTATTAGATAATAATCCCCTTTCTGGCTTCAAGCAGCAGAGTGAGTTGAGTTATTATAATCCTCAAGCAGGATCACTTGATCAAAGCCAATTTGGATATGAGAGACCATGGGACCCATGTTGCCAGCTGCGGAATCCGGATATGGAGCTTCCTGCTGGAGTTAACTATGTCGAGCATGGTGCTTCAGATTATGGACTTCAATTCTTGAAAGAGGAGGAATCAGATTTTGGATTTTGAGTGTACCTCACCCAGGATGTTCATTGTAGCTCAGTAAGCCAGGACTAAGCTGTGTCGTATATCCCAGTTGATTAAGTTGAAGAGTGATGTTTCCATAGTTGATTTCTCTTTCTAAGTTTTGTTGATCTCTTGGTCTAAGAGGGCTCGGATACCTATTTAAATATATAGATGTTTTTAGTTGATAATCATTAACTCTGTTCTTTTGTACTGACCGGTGAAACGGCTATTCTCTATAGGTTTTTATCAGATTGGAGGATATGGCCACGATATTTTTTAAGCCAGCTACCGCAGATATGGGGTTGGAAAGTTGCTTATATACTTTTAATAGTTTAATTGAAATTCTTTGACTGTATATAGCTGTAGCAGTAAAGTATGACCGTGGTGGAAATTCTACATGGTTCAGTTTTTTTTCTTTCTTTTTAAATTCTACATAGTTCAGTGTTTATGTAAGAAAAAGGTGTGTTTCAGTGGAATACTCTTGGTTTCGGTGCACTCTTATTGGGTATTGTATTTGATGTTTGACTATGTAATGTTCTTCTTAGAGGGGCTTTCTTTGGTTTTCTCAGTTTTACTTCACTGTCGTGAGATGCTGTGCATTTTGGAGTTGATTTGATTGAGTGTTGTGACTGCTAACTTAATTTCACCCCACTGCAAGACTTCTTTTCTCAGATCTTTGTCGGAACCATCTGCCCTGCTCTCGTGAAATCCATGTTCTTGTGTGAAGAAATTGGATTTTCCCGCTGCTTATGTGTCGCGGGATCTGATTTTGCAACAGCCGACAGACCATGATGAATTCGTTTTCTTTGGTTTAATGAACGTTTTGAGTACAATGCACGTAGAGAAAAATATAAAGATAATTCTAATAAAAGGTTGTGGGGATAGCACTAATTTGCTCGCTGAAAGCTTGTTATTCGATGGGTGTGGGTGTGTGTGTCTGTATGTATATTCGTAGTGAAAATAGAGCTAAACTGAGGGATAAAAGAGGGATGCCCAGAGAGCTGGTCATAAACTCTCGAACGTGTCAAGTTTTAACCCCTCAGCAGATAAAAGTAAAATGACCGAAAAATCAGATCAATATATAGATGGAACAGAAAGAAAAAAAAAAATTACGGGACATCTTAATTGAATCTATAATTGAGAGAGTTACTGGCTTCTGAAAAAAGTGCCCCGGCTATCAGCGGAAGCAGTTAGCCGTTGAGTTTTGAGGATTTTAAGCCTCGTAATTGGAACAAATTTTCGCATAATTTTAATTGTTATTGAATGTACTTATAGAACAAATATAAGATTTATTTAGTCCTAATCGAACAAGGAAATAAATCATTTTCTATACTGCAAATTATGTTTGTTAGGTAAGCGAAACTAACATCTAAATTCATTCTAGGGATGGTAAAATTTTTCACTGATTTTAAATAGCATGGGGCTTCACATGGGGTGATTTTGAATATTTTTTCAAGAATTAAGTGAAGATTGAGAGAAAAATAATTTTTAAATTTTTAATGGCACGAGATTTGATTGCATACTTCTCACCTAAATTCCTATTCTATATAAATATATTTTATTTTTAAATAATTTTATTTTATCAATTACAATATTAGTTAACAAATTTTTTTTATTTTTACTTGATATGAATGAGTTATAATTAAAATAAAATCTTGTAATATAATTTTTATTTAACCCTAAAACATTATTATGTTTTCTTTTCTTTCTCACAATATTATTTTTTTAAAAAATTTTAATTTTGATATTATTTCAAGATATTGTTTCAAATGTTTTGAGATTTTTTTAAGTAATTTAAAAATTTTATGATATGGCAATAATTTTATTCAAGTTTTTTAATTTTTAATTTATTAAAATTAAGTAAATAGGAATGTGGGTGGGTATGCGGGGAAGTCATTCTCTACGTGGAAATTTCTCATCTCCACTCCACTAAATTATTAGGAAATTATGTAAGAGAATGAATGTAAAATTTTTTATGAAGTGGGGAATGCAGTAGGTCTTCACATCCCCACCTCATTCTATTGTCATTTCTCAAAGTAATTAGATATTTTTTTTTAATCAATAAGACGATTAATAGATTTTATGTTTATGGGTTTTTTTTTTTTTATGTTGTATACAACATTATTGAGAAGCCCACATACATTAAAAATATTCAATTCAAACCCAGCAAATAATTGGAGTTCTCTAAAATCCAGAATAAGAAATTAAAAACATACTATTACAAGTATTGAGGAGCCTCCAACACAATAATTAAGGGCCAAGATACGGTGCCGGCTAACTAGACAACGAATTGTCAACGGTTAAACAAAACTAAAACCTCTGTTTTATGATAGATGATGGTCAATTGAAAAAATAAAAGTGGGATTGGCTGGTGAAACAAGTAATAAAAATAAATAAATAGAAAGACAAAAAAGTTGATGTGCTAACGAGTTACAAAATAGAGAAACTTTGTTGCAAAATTTCTTCCTTTTATGTTGAAGATTGTTGGCAAAAAGTCCTGATCTAACACACTACTGTGGAGGCTATAGAGTGAAGATTAATGTGTTCTCTTAATGTAATAATACGAGGGGAGAAAAAGAGTGGAGAATATTTAACCTAAAAGTATAAATTCTATTATATCTTTCAATATGTTTTAGTTAAGAATATTCAACCCAAGAGTATAAATTTTATTTTATCTTTTAATAGAATATTTACTTTTAAAAAATAAAATTATTTAAATTCTGCATTAAAATTGAGGTTGTTGGGACATTATTAGATAATCCAATTTTATTTTAATTCATTTTCTAATCATTAGTAGTGTTTAAAGCCTTTCAGCTATAACGTATGATATTAATAGATATTATAGTTGGACCCTATAAGAAAATATTACATTCATACTATGTTTACTAAACTGAAATCAGAATGGACATGAATAAGAATAAAGAATGGTAATCAGAATTAGTTATTTACTTGAACTATAGGAATTGAAATCGGAATAAGTTGGATTGTATAAATGTGTTTACTTTATTTTAAATCAGAATTGAAATAAGTTAAATTATAACAAATTACTAAAAAGTACTTAATGAATTATTGTAGTAATTAATATTTTATATTTTAATTATAGTGATTATTTATTAAAACTATATTATTAAAATATTATTATTAACTATTGTGATTATTTATTCAAAAACTATAATTATTAATATATTTTTATAGATAATGTATTAATATATTAATTAATAATAATCATATTAATTTAATAATAATCATATATGAATTAATTGTAATAATTATAGTAATGATTATTATGATAGTATATTAATTAATTAGTTAATTATAATAACAAAATATATTAATTATTGTGATTATTTATTCAGAAATTACAATTATTAATATATTTATATTAATAATGTATTAATATATTAATTAATAATTATTATATTAATTAATAATAATAATATATGAATTAATTATAATAATTATTAATAACAATAAAAAAATATATGAATTAGTTATAATAGTTATATTAATGATTATTATGATAATATACTAATTAATTAATTATAATAATAACATATTAATTATTGTGATTATTTATTTAGAAACCATAATTATTAATATATTTTTGTTACAAATGTATTAATATATTAATTAATAATTATTATATTAATTAATAATAATGATATATGAATTAATTAGAATAGTTATATTAATGATTATTATGACAATATATTAATTAATTAATTATAATAATCACATATTAATTATTGTGATTATTTTTTCAAAAACTATAATTATTAATATATTTTTATTAATAATTTATTAATATATTAATTAATAATAATTATATTAATTAATTAGTAATAATGTATGAATTAATTATAATAATGTATGAATTACTAATTATTATAACAGTATATTAATTAATTATAATAATAAAAATATTAATTATTGTGATTATTTATTCAAAAACTATAATTATTGATATATTTTTGTTAATAATGCATTAATATTTTAATTAATTAATAATAATAATAATATTTATTAATAATATATGTGAATTAATAATAATATATTAATTATTGTGATTATTTATTCAAAAACTATAATTATAAATATATCCTTGTTGATAATGTATTAATATATTAATAATAGTAATAATTATATTAATTAATTAATAATAATATATGAAATAACTATAATAATTATATTAATTATTATTCTTTTATAATATTAATTAATTAATTATAAAAATATATTAATTTAAAAGAGGATATTTTTTAAATATGAAAAGATTATTGAGGACAAAATAGAAAGTTCAGGGAATTAAAAATTAATTCTCACCTCTCCCATAGGGATCAATTCTCATTTTCTATTTTTAAATAGCGGTGGATCCTACTATTTCAATTTCGAATCTTTCTTTATTTTTATAAAGTAAACGTCGTCAATTATTCTGATTCTGAATTTTAATTCTTTAATTAGGGAAGTAAACACACTATCAAATAAAAATTTTAAAAATGAGTCAAATGAGAATTTATGTTAATATCAAATTAAAATAACCTTTAAAAAATAGTGAAATTTCTCATCCTAATCATAGTGCTTTTTTAAAAAAAGAAAGAAAAAAAGAAAAAGAAACATTTTAGATTTGTTTTTTTAAATTAAAAAACAATTTGAACTTTGTTTAGTTAATTGAAATTAGGGTCAAATCAAGCCATAATAGAGTGTCCTGCCTAACAGCGGAAGCAGTTTGTCGTTGAGTTCCAAGGATTCCAAGGCCCATAAAGAGAATGCTACGGTACAGTGACCGTACCTTACAGCACCCTCGCAAAAATGGTTGTGGACCTTATGTCGGCTTACTTTTTATTCTACTGTGTAAGAGTGGTGGTAAGGTATAGTTGCTGTAACATAGCCTACTCCCACAATTGGAAGACATCAAGTTTGCATAATTTTATTGGTTAATGACATAAGAATATTACTTGTGGAGCAAATATAAGATTATTTAGTTCCCATCGAACAAGAAAATGAATTATAAGCAGATTTTATGCTTCTTAGGTAACAAAAGTAAAATCTAAATCCATTCTTTATTTTAAGGGAAGTGATCTAATATCTTCCCTAATTAATAACAATGATCAATAGATTTTATGTTTATGAACCTTTTTTTTTTAATATTGTATGCAATATTATTGAAGAGCCCACGAGTATTATAAATATTTAATTATAACCCAATAAATCTTAGTAGTTCACTAAAATAAAATAAAAAAGACTATACAACTTTTGAGAAGACTCGAATTCTATATTTATTTAAATAAGAGGAAAAGATGTGGTACCCGCTAACCAAACAAGAAATTGTTGATGGTTCAAATCCAAAACCTCTGTTTTACTAAAGATGATTGTTAATTGAAAAAGTAAAAGTGGGATTGGCTAATGGCTAGTGAGACAAGTCATAATAAATAAATAAATAAATAAGATTAAAAAAAATTGAGGTGCTAATGAGTTAAATATTACAATTGTTGCAACATTTCTTACATTTAAGTTGAATATTGTTGGCAAAAAAGTCCTGATCTAACACACTCCCCTAGATGTTATAGAGAGAAGATTAATGTTTTCTCTTAGTGTAGTAATGCGAAGGGAGAAAAAGAGTGGAGCATATTTAACTCAAGAGTAGAAATTATGTTTTATCTTTCAACATGCTATAGTTGAGAATATTCATTTTTATTTTATTCTTTAGTACGATATTTATTTTAACAAAATATTAAAATTATTTAAATTCTGTATTAAAATTAAGATTATGAAGGCATTATTAGGTAATCATATTTTATTTATTTTAATTGATTTTCTAATCACTCAGCAGTGTTCAAAGTCTCCTGACTATAACATATAATACTAATAGATACTAGTGTTGGACCCTATAATAAAACATTACATTCAATTCGTTTCTATCTAAAAAATATGAAATTCATGTTCATCATTCATGTGTTTTGTTTTTATTCATTGAAAAATAAAAATTTTAAAAATGAGTAAAACGAGAAGTTGTACTAATATTCAAGTTAAAGTAGCCTTTTAAAAGTAGTCAAATTTCCCCTCCTATTCTTAATTTTTTTAAAAGAATAAAGAAACATTTAAATTTATTTTTTTAATTAAAAAAAAACACAATTTGAACCTTGTTTACTTCACTGAAATTAGGGTCAAATGAAGCCATAACAGGGAGGTGCGTGGGCGTGGGCGTACTATTTGAAAGTTGTCGTGATTTCATCCTTTTAAAGGGAGCAAATGAAATTACAATAGATTTATCCGATAAAAAGAGAAGAAAAATCTGAGCATATTTAAAAGCGGATTACGTATATTTATTAGTAACTCAGATTTGCATTTTTTTTCCCCTTTTTTTGACTTGCAATTTTGCCTGTGTAATTATATTCCTTCGCTGTAAAATTGCAGATTAGGTAACCAAAATTGAAGCACCCACTAAGCCATAACAAGATGTCAATGCGAACGGCTCAAAGCACGAAGTGCAAAAAGAGCGAGTGACAACTCTCACACGTGCGCCAACACATCAAATTTCGCAATTCAAACCTGTCCCACAGCCAAGATCCTGACTCATCACCAATCACATCCGTCCATGGCCAAACTCCAATTAAATTTCATCCCTGCTCTACCCTTCGCATCACCAATTATTTACATCAACGGCCCCTTTGCCACTTTAGTTTTACTGCAAAAGCACAGGTGTCTTGTTTCAACGACCAGTCCTCAACTTTAACTCATGCAGAGCGGGCAGCAAACGCTCTGCACAGAGACCAAGATTCTGAAAACAGACACAGAAGTCGCGGCACTTTTGGCTTGTCCGTCCCCACTGGCTTTTGTTTCAGTTTCATTTAGAGTCGCTCACGCACTTTTACATCACTCTTTTTTTTATGATCAATCAGTAAATTTCAGACTTTTATCATTGCCTGAATCTTCATTTTCAGGTCAGAATCTAACCGGAATCTCAATTTCTCTGCTACCCAGAAGCCGTTTTCAGGTAAAATTTTCCAAAGTTCATTGCTTCACTGATGATTCTTAATCTCACCAATGCTCTGGCTGATGCTGTTGTTTGGCTTTCTTTGCACGAACTTGTATTTGATCAATGATGAGTGTTTGTTTTGTTGCGGTGTTTGATTGTTTTATTTCTGATTTCCTGTTTTGTGGGGTTTTCTGTCACATGCATAATTTGCCATTTGAAGTAAAGTATTTACTCTCTTTGCGATAATTTGGTGGTTAGATGATGTAATGTTATTTTGTGGCATTAGTGCTATGCTACCAAACATCTTTCTCTTGTGAGGACTGTAGCTTTCTCTGTTTGGTAATGTATTGATTTTTGAAAAAAAAAAACAATAATAATAATAATTAAGGTGAAGAAAAGAAAGCATTGTGTTTTTGTGTTGAATGCACTTTTATTTTCCCCGAAAAATGTTGTTTGGCTGTACTTTCTGTTTATATGGTAAACTCTGTAACAAAACGTGGGAAAGATACAGACTGTTTGGCTTTATTTTTTCCCTTGCTTTTTAGCACAGGATAAGAACAAAAAGCAGAGTATGAAAAAGTTAGTATATGTTGTGATCTTAGGTTACATTTCTTATTATGTAATGTCTTTATGGCTTAAACGCTATTATCGATAGAGTGTGTAAATGCCAATCACTGGCTTCTGGCACTTGTAAGTTGTATAATTGTACTGTTGCCCTCCACATGTAGCAGCAGGGATCACCGTATATTTAGGATGTGGAGAAGGAACTAGGTGAGGGCATGCACTAATATGGACCAATAGCAGGGCAGGTGTGACAACGGATGTCGGTGCTCCTCATCACAAGGCCAGTCAAACATTTTGAAAATGTTATATTGGTAGTAATATAATTTGATGTAAATGATCTTATTTCTCAAGCACATAAATGAGGGGTTCTTTGGATTTCATATTTCCTGGAATATGGCAGGTGAGCTTCATGTTAACTTTATAATGTTCCTCAACCGACTATTATTGCAGATATGTGTCTTCATTGTTATAATTGTAGCCGAGATTTTTGGGGATATTAATTCTTTGAACTTGACAAAAAATGAAGAGGAGAAGACATTTATATCAATCCAAGCATCCGTTTGATGATCATCGTAAGCATTTCCTTCTTTCATTGTTTTCTTACTGCAATTAGTCATGCACAAATGACCTTTAATACTGAGATTGAACAGAAACTCATTACAGAAAATTGGCAGAGAATTTTAATTGAATGTTATTTAACTGATTTTTCATCTTCAGCTTTTGAGGCCTTTTTCCATGACTCATGGGAAATTGTGGAGTTTATAAGAATCGAGGGTGAGACTATGACCATGTATCTCAAGGATAATCAATGTTATACGGAGGAGAGACGGCCATTCTCGAATCTTCGTATAAGATCGAGGAAAGCAACGTCATCAGATTGCACCTGCTTTTTAAGGCCAGGGATTGATGTATGTGTCCTGTTGGCCTCTCAAAATGCAGAGTGTTCAGATGAAGAAAATGAAGAACTTGAAGAACCTGTAAGTTACATTTTAGTTTGTATGGATCTACTTGCTATTAATAAGAGGAACTTCAATTTCTTAGATTCGGTGGCAACGGAAAAAAAAACAAATCTTTGTTACTAATTTGAAGAGCTATACTTTCTTTGCTTGTTGGCATGATTCCCTTAAAAGGAATGTTTACATGTTGGAGGTAGCAATATTTTCCAAGTATTTTATAGTTCTCTCTCATATCAGCATTGAAGTTTAGCCATGCATGCCATGATAGATTGCTATGCTAGTAAGACTAATATGCTTTACAAGATGAATGTTTGATTTGGCATTACTTGTTTGCTTTGAAAGTTCTATCACCCTGTTTAATTTTGACCTTTATCTTCTCTTTCTTATGTAGGTATGGGTTGATGCTAAGATAAGTTCTATTGAGAGGAAACCCCATGAAAGTCAATGCTTGTGCCAGTTTTATGTTAAGTTCTACATTAACCCAGGTCCCCTTGGTTCAGAGAGAGGAGTACTTAGTAAAGAGACTAAACTAGTTGGCATTGATCAAATAAGTATCCTCCAAAAGCTTGGAAGAGATGCTTGTGAAGAACAATACTATCGATGGAATTTTTCTGAGGACTGCTCTTCATTGCAAAAAACTAAACTGTTATTGGGGAAATTCTTGTCAGATATTTCATTTCTACATGTTGCATCAGTTTCGATGCAGACTGCGTTTGACATAAGATCTGTGCAAAAGAAAATTGTCTATCAAACTTTAGGTCTCATCACTTCACCAAATTCCATTAACCATCTGAATGCTATAAACATTAAAATTGAAGGTGGTGTTTCTACCTCGCGTTTTTTTCAGTTTATTCCACCTGATACTAAAGAGGTCAGTGCCGCTGGTGGCACAGAAGAAGTTGGACTGTCACCAATTTATGATGTTATGAATTTGCGGCGCTCTAAACGTCGAAATGTGCAACCTGACCGCTTTATTGGCTGTGATATTCCTCCAGAATCAGACATTGGCTGGGTTCGAGAGTTTCCAATTAAGTCAGATAAGTGGGAAGAAGAAGAAGAGGAAGCACAAGAGCAAGAGTGGCACTTACCATTATTACGCCTGTCAGATGGACCATTGGGTTCTAGTTTTTCAGAAGAGAATGGACAGGTTGAAATTAGAAATCTGATCAAGAGAAAAAGCCAGAGTAGGCCAAGGGGGATGGAATCAGGTTTGACTGAAGAAATGGACCATGCATCAGAACTGGCTATTGTTCCTGTGCCTACTGAAGGTGATCCACTGGCATTTTATCCAGATCCTCTTCCTTCCAAGACTCCTTCATATTTATCGAGAAAAATTAATGAAGTTTCTCCTAAGTATTACTTGAAAGGTTCCCATTTGGTACCTAGGTGCGGTACTTCCCATTCGGTACAGAGGAGGAATACTTCCCATTCAGTACAGCGATGGCATGCTTCCCATTCAGTACAGAGAAGGAATACTTCTGAGTTTGCAGATAAGGAGCTTTATGACTGGTGGGAAGAAAAAAATACCAGGAAGAAAGTTCTCGGTGAGAATATTTTGGAGGTAGAGG
This sequence comes from Aegle marmelos, assembly GCA_030449875.1. Classification (NCBI taxonomy): domain Eukaryota; kingdom Viridiplantae; phylum Streptophyta; class Magnoliopsida; order Sapindales; family Rutaceae; genus Aegle; species Aegle marmelos. The sequence continues at coordinate 25,211,711 of JASUUL010000143.1, forward strand.
ATATGGGGCTAGAAAGGAGGTCATGGGGAAGGCCCTCCAACAAGAAAGTCAAAAGTAACAAATATCGTCCTGTGAGTTTAAAAAATCAGGAATTCATTGAGAAAGAGACTCATAAGAAATCAACTTTAAGTGCGGTGGCATTCAATAGACTGATAAATTCATACATGAAGAACATTGATTCCACAATCACAGATGAAGAACCAAATGTTGTTGACCAGTGGAATGAGTTTAAGGCAGCAAAATCTTTGGAGCAGAGGATGGAAATTGAAGAATCATCAAGCGAAAATGAAAGTGAAGTTTCAGAAAATGAACCATTATGGAAAGAAATGCAATTAGCTATGGCAGAAGCTTATATTCTCGAGGACAATGAGGTATATTGCAAACGATTTTTCATCGAGACGAGGTTGTTGCTTTATGTGATTTTCATCTCATGACGTTTTATGCATTTAATATTTTCTCTTTATGGCTCAGTCAGTTTTGATAATGGTTTCAGAGTTCTAATGCTGGCGTATCCTCGGAGGATCTGCAAAAATCAAGTAAAGTCTGCCAACATGAGTTCACACTGAATGAAGAAATTGGTATTTTATGTCCTATATGTGGTTTTTTGAAAACCGAAATAAAATATGTGACGCCAGCATTTGTAAGTCTAGTTTACAATTCAAGAATGCTACGTTATTTATTATTATTATTCTTTGTTTGACTTGTGCTGGCAAATCTTTATTATCCTTGTGCTTCCTCATAAGCATATTGGATGAAATAAAGTCCAATACAAATACATTTCTGAATACCTTTGTCTTTTTTTTTTTTGGTTTAGTTGGAACCCAAAAGCTGGATTACTAGCACTAAGATGGACGGTGAAGAAGATACTGAGCATGGACTTGATGGAAACGAGAGCCTGAATCTTTGCTGCAACCTGGCTTCCTCAGATATTCTGTCCCCAAATGAGAATGACAATGTGTGGGCCTTAATTCCTGAACTTAAAATGAAATTACACTTGCACCAGAAAAAGGCATTTGAATTTCTATGGAGAAATATTGCTGGATCTTTAGTACCAGCAAACATGGATGCAGAATCCAAGAACACAGGTGGTTGTGTGATTTCTCATACCCCTGGAGCTGGAAAAACTTTTCTCATTATTGCATTTCTTGTTAGCTACTTGAAGTTATTCCCAGGAAAACGACCTTTAGTTCTTGCCCCGAAGACAACTCTTTATACCTGGCACAAGGAATTTATTAAGTGGAAAATTCCTTTACCAGTTCATCTAATCCATGGTCGTAGAACCTATAGAGTCTTCAGACAGAAAAGGATAAGGTCCTTCAAAGGAGGTGTAAGACCCACTCTCGACGTCATGCATGTTTTAGATTGCCTAGAGAAGATACAGAAGTGGCATTCGCAACCCAGTATTCTTGTGATGGGTTACACTTCATTTCTAACACTAATACGTGAAGATGCAAAATTTGCACATAGAAGATATATGGCTAAAGTGCTGCGGGAAAGTCCAGGCATTGTGGTACTAGATGAAGGGCACAACCCCAGGAGTACTAAGTCAAGATTAAGGAAGGCTCTGATGAAAGTTGAAACCGACCAGAGAATATTACTTTCGGGTACATTGTTTCAGAATAACTTCTGTGAATATTTCAACACCCTCTGCTTGGCTCGGCCTAAGTTTATCCATGAAGTGTTGAGGGAATTAGATCAAAACTTCAAGAGAAAGAAAATGCGGGTGAAGAATCCCCGCCAGCTAGAATCACGAGCAAGAAAATTTTTCGTGGACACCATTGCAAGGAAGATCAATTCTGATGATGGAGAAGAGAGAATCCAAGGTTTAAACATGTTGAGAAATATCACAAGTGGATTTATTGATGTCTACGAAGGTGGAGGTTCTGACAATCTCCCTGGTTTACAAATATATACTTTGTTGATGAATTCTACCGAAGTTCAAGTTAAGGTTTTGGATAAACTACAAAAGATTATGTCTACATACAATGGCTATCCTCTTGAACTGGAGCTTTTGATCACCCTTGCAGCAATACATCCTTGGTTGGTTAAAACTTCAAATTGTGTTAATAAATTTTTTGATCTCAAAGCACGGGCAGAGCTTGAGAAGCACAAGTATGAAATTAGAAAAGGGTCCAAAGTGATGTTTGTTCTGAATCTTGTGCATCGAGTTATCAAGCAAGAGAAGGTTCTGATGTTTTGCCACAACATTGCACCAATCATGTTGTTTGCTGAATTGTTTGAGAAAATTTTTAGGTGGCAGAAGGGTAGAGAAATTCTGATCCTCACAGGGGATATAGAGCTGTTTGAACGTGGAAGAATAATGGATAAGTTTGAGGAACCCAGTGGGCCTTCAAAGATACTTATTGCATCAATTACAGCTTGTGCTGAAGGCATTAGTTTGACAGCTGCTTCGCGTGTGATTATGCTAGATTCAGAGTGGAACCCCTCCAAGACAAAGCAAGCCATTGCGCGTGCCTTTCGGCCTGGTCAGCAAAAGATGGTTTATGTGTATCAGCTATTAGCATCAGGCACACTAGAAGAAGACAAGTATCGGAGGACAACTTGGAAGGAGTGGGTGTCTCGTATGATTTTCAGTGAGGAACTTGTGGAGGATCCTTCTCGCTGGCAAGCAGAAAAGATTGAAGATGATGTATTAAGAGAGATTGTAGAGGCAGATCGGATGAAGTCTTTCCATATGATTATGAAAAACGAGAAGGCTTCAACGAGTTGATCAGAGCTCAGCTCCAAACAATGGCACAAAGTGTAAGAAGCCATCTGGGCTTTGTTACAGAACCTCTCTCTCTCTCTCTCACTCTCTCTCTCTCTGTGTCTTTCATTTTTGCAGTTTATTGCAAGATGTTTAATAAAGAGATGGATTATTGCCGTAATTAATTGCTGATAGCATAACTACACGTACTATGCAAGTCCTGCTAATCATTTTATACATCTTTCATGAAAGTCTCATTGAACTATCAGAGCTCAAAACTGCTGGCTCGTGATTAATGATATACACCAAAGTTTCTGGTGACATCTATCCTTGCTGTTGATCTTATATGCTCGCACATTGTGTATAGACTATCTAGCACACAGTTTATTCTAATCGTGTCATCCTGAAGTTTCCTCTAGTGCACTTAAGTTTTGCGTATGCTGATGTTCTTACAAATCCTGCTAACTGTTAAACCACACAACTCGAGAAAACCCGGCCCTTGGATTGAATGTATGCAGCTTGAGTGCAACCTAGAATTCCAAAATAAACAGAATTTTGTCATCACTGTGAAGTCTCAGAAGAAAAAATGAGATTGTATCAAGCAACCAAAAATTATCAGGTGCGGAGGTTTGCATTTAAGAAGGCAAAAAAATGAATGAGGGCTAGTCGCTAATACTTTAGCCAATAACGGCAAAAAAAAAAAATCGTGTTAACTCTAATGCCTTCCAAAAACACAATGCTCTCGGCATTAGCGAGTCCATGTTTTTTTAATGGTTTTTAACTAGTCGGTGGCACCTAGCCCACACCTGTTATGATGTTGCTGCTCCGACCTGCCATGCTTGTATACATATAATTCAACTGGGCCAAATTGATGCAGGACCACCAGAACGAAATATTTTACAATAGATCCCGTTATAAATCTTGTATATTTAGAGGCTAGCAGCTTGAATGCGCGCAATCAAAGGTTTTGAATATAAGCGGCAGTTAGTGACTATTATGAAGTGGGATTGAATACAATATATAATTATCAAGTTCGGACGCTTGGATTTGTAAAATGCGCATAGATTTGAACCAGGTTAAGAGTAATGCAATTTTCAATTTTGTTATTATAACCAAAAGATGTTGTTTTCCTGGGGACGAAGTTCATTCACAGGTTACTAAATACAGATATACACGGACATTCGTCATCCGATAACCCTTATTTACAAGATTTTTTTTTTTTTTTTTTTGTGCGTCAAGCTATCAAACCAAAGGAAAGAAGAAATAGTAAAAATGGATATATGTAATCCGTCATTCATATAGTTTAACAGCTTGTTCGATTAAAAACAATAAAAGTGTCGGTACCTGAAAACGATAATATCTATAACCTAGCTATCAAAGGAAAGAAGAAATAGTAGAAAACAATCGTCTTACTGTATAAAAACTTCTACGCTAATAACATGTCAGAAGAATAGTAGCTGAGAGAATTTCTTGCACCAAAACCATGGGCGATAAATACAAAAACATGGGTCGATCTAGCTTGAAATAACTTTTAAAGTTCTAAAATCTCGTCTTGGCTTCCATGTTTCATGCTCAAAAGAATAAAACTTTTTATAAAGATCTTGGGTTTCCAAAGACGGAGAGAAATTTCAAGTTGTCAAATATGCAGGCGGCCGAAAGATTGTGTAAGCACTAATTAAGAAACCCGATGACGCCAAAAATGCACAAAAATTTTAACTTATAATCCAGTATGATTTAATTAACAGCACTTGGAAAATCTTCTAATTTTCCCTAGAGAAGCTTCTGTGAAACCAAAGCACCAAGACCAAGTTGGCACAATTTAACATATATATATATATATATATATATCCCAACTTGAACCTAGAAAATATTTTCGTAACTATGTATCACATATTGTCTCAACAAGATTCATGTCCTTAGCCATGTATTTAGATAAAATCCATGCACGTCATTAACATATATATATGAGGTAAAATGAGTCAACTTGGGTACTATTTTAAAATCTTGATTGTTGATTATTAAGGTAACAATTTGATTGATTGTTTATTCACACAATTGATCGTCCTTTATGCCTTTTTTTCCTTATTGTTTTTTTTTTATTACGCTTAGTCGTGGATGAATGGATTTTTTTTGTTTCCACATGACTGTATGGTATAGTTGATTATCTTCTATCTTTGTTACAGTATTTTTGTCAATGTGTAGTTAATTTAATATGCAAACTAATAGTCTTTGTCAAAAACTCTCTTTCCAAAAATTCCCTTAAATAAAACGTTGAAGTAAAATTCAAACTTATGATTGAGACAAATAAACAGGTGATGTGCTTGCGAAACCAATTAGCTTAAAGAGATTTCATTGCAAAAGCACTAAAGGAAAAAGTGCTTTTCAAATTTTCAACTAGAAAAACGATCAAGTTGATGGAAGTTGGTGGGAAAAAAAGAAATGGACAAAGAACAACTGAACAAGAAAGGAGAATAAAAAGTAAATGGAACATTAATCATGTCAATGGTTATTTTAAATAGACAAATGACAATTAGGGTAATAAAATATGACAAAGTAGATGGATGAATTTATTAAATTAGGCCCCAACACACCACCATTTTTTTTTTTTTGGGTTTTTTCCCCTCCAACGATCCTTAGGAAGTAAATCTAAAAAATTAATTTAAAAACAAGGATGATTACGTACAATTTGTTATCTTAAGATACATTTTTATGATCACTCGACCCATAAGCTCTATGTATTTCCATTATAATCCTATATTCGAGGTGGAATTATCACCACCACAACGTTTGTACATCAAGAGCATTTGTCAACTAGTGGGCTAGCTAATAATATTATTCCTATAAAATTATTGCAACTAGGAAGCAGGCGAGGAGTCAAGAAGCTAACGGAGTTTAAATCTTGTTTTTACCGTGATATTTTCTATTTCTCGGAGGTGTTTTTCAATAGGAATTTGATTCTGAATGTATTATTAGAAATTGGTGCAATTATCAAATTCAACATTCATTATCATCGTTGAAGAATCAATCAGCTAAACCATTTTAAATTGTTTTTAGTTTCTTTGTTAAGGGTTAAATTTTTTAAGCAAATATCATACCTCTTTTATGGCCAGGATGCGTGTGTGTGCGTTTATCTTTGATTTATATTCAATCACTTTCACCATTTGAAATATCAAAGAGCCACTATCTGGAAATATAGGTTAATAACCCCAGACCAAAACGTGAATAATTTAAAAAGAAAAATTCCTGTCAACATTAAGGATATTTTGATATTGGTTAGTTGAACAGGAAACAATGTAATAAAAGTGTACGTTAAAAAAAGATTTTTTTTTTTAAAGACACGTATTGCAAATATAGTAAATAAATTCTGTGATAACGCTCTCTAATTTTAGACTAGGTGAGATAAATTGTCAAATATTTAAAAGAAATTCAACCTAACAAATATACACCGAACTCCCTCCCTCCCCATAAAAACAGCTCGAATTTTAGTAGAAGTAGTTAAACAAAACCTTAAAATTGATACTATCATAGAACTTTTTTTAATCAAATTCATGCAAATTTGGGGATACGAACGAGACTGTACTCGTTATGAGAATAAAACTAATGGATATTAACAAGTTAATTATGAAAAAAAAGGGAAAAACTATACCCCAATCACCTTAAGAATATAAAAAATATAAGTAGTCGACGTGAGTTTCTAATAATATCATAGAACTACATCAAATTTTAATTTTATATCCACCAACCATGTTTTCCTTTAATAATCTAAGATTAAAGATAATTTTGTCCCTTGCCTTCCCAAACATTGCTCTACCTTCTTGTATAAATCCAAGGATAAAATAAATTTTTATCTTTTATTCTTTAATGCAGTTAATGGAGTTAATAGAAAAGTAGTTAGTTACTATAAAACTAAAATTTGAGATGATTTTAAGAAATTATCAAAAACTCATAGTGCCTACTTTTACTTTAATATTTTTGAGATAATTGAGAGCAAATTTTTCAAAATAAAAAATTAGTACATAAAATAATGGAATAGAAAAAATTGACAGAAAAGAATGCAATGCACAAGAAAATGCATGAATATTTTTGGTATAACAGATTAAGGGCGACAACTGATCATGGCCATACTTGCACTGTCAAAACTGATCCAAATAGTACACAAAACGAAGAGACGATTAATTTTTAGTTTTTATAACTTTTAAAAAATAAAATACATCCCCGAATTTAAAAACTACAAAAATAAAATATTATCTGAAGTGGGAATGACATTTTCATCCATTTTATTTTTATTACAGATAATTTAGTCTAATTCATCAAATAAAAATGATAGAATAAAAAAGATAGTACAATGTATATACATGATTTAGTTACTAGTGAGTGTTAGTGTCCATCATATGGTGTACACTTGAATTTGTGACATAGTTTTATAATTTTCTATAAATAATACTTAAGCTGTAGGTTAACCAGGTGAACACGGTCATCCATTAAATCATTAGTCGTTCTTTATATAAATCAATCTATTCTAAAGCGTTCTTGAATATTAATCTAAACTAGTCTTGCACATTTAACGGCTAACTTACCCATAAGATTTAAAATTTACTTTTTGCTATGTAGAGCAGTAAAAAATCATTCATATATTTATCGGAAATAACATTAGCCCTTTTTGAAACTGAAGTTGAAACTCAATAAGTTGTTTATTTCAAAATTTGTAATAAAATTAGTGTTTAGTAAATTATGTAAAAAATACTTATTTCATAATTTTTTAAATTTTTTCAATTATTTTTAAAAGTAAATAAGGGATTGCTTTTCATAAACCGTTCATTATATAAGCTATCACATATTTTTAAAGTTCCTTTTATAACCTTGGTATTTAAAAAAATAATTATGTCTTAGTTTTTCATACATTAAAGTTCCTTTTATAACCTTGGTATTTAAAAAAATAATTATGTCTTAGTTTTTCATACATTAAAGTTCCTTTTATAACCTTGGTATTTAAAAAAATAATTATGTCTTAGTTTTTCATACACCTTAGTATATAAGCCATTAGATATCACATTATCACTATAATCAAACTATTGCAATAACTATTGTGTATTCTCTCTAGTATAAAGTTTTGATCTAGTAAGGTCATATTTTTTATGTTTTACTTTTATTTTCTACTATAAGATTCAATAAGACTTGCATATGGTTATGTAAAATTTTTTGAACTATGAACAATTTCACAAGAAAGTCAACCATAAATTTTAAAATCAATTTCATAATCATGGCTTTTAATGTTCAATCTATTTATATATTTTTTTTCTATAGTCATGGTACTTATTAAAACAAGTTTAATATGAATGTAGTATATTATTTTTTTATTATATTTTTATAATGTATTGGTATGAAATCTTATCATATTTTATATGTAACAAATTGTAAAGTTCATTAGATTTTATTATTGAGGTTTTCCTTTCATTTTATGTAATTTCATAAATTTTAAAACGAAAAAAGGTATGTCTAAACATTATTATAAATACTCTAAAAAAATAAAAGGTAATTTAAACTTACATATGTTTTGGTTATTAAATAATAAAACAATAAGTCTGTAATAAAATTTACTAAATACATATGCATTATTTTTTAAACGTATAACAACATATAACAATATAATTTATCAATTATCAAATTACTTTTTAATTAGCAGCTTAACGTATTTACATGGCATAAATAACTTCTGAGCAACCGCAACCCAACCCTTAGTATTGTTTAGTAAAGGGACAAATCAAATATCCACCTGCAATCTTCTACACATAACAAAATACAAAGTTGGCAATTAAAATAAGCATCACCAAAACAACATGCCTATTAAAAATAAGTAAAGTTCAAAACTAAAAATAATAATAATAAACGGGCAGTCTGGTTGATTGAAATAAATAAATAAAAGGATAACCTTTCTTAAACTTAGTCCAAAGAAGCTGCAACTTGCTCATCCACTTGCATCTTCCAGCGTAAGCCTGTTTGATAAGGCCATCCCATCTCCATTTTTTTCCCCAGAAAATAATATTTCTCAATCTCTACTTTCTTCTTTAATTTTTCTCCCAACTTGTCGCCAAAAATATTAAACACAATCCTTTGATCTCTTTCTCTCTCTCGCGATCGCCACATATATACACATACACGGACACAAACATGATGAACGTGCAACCCTAGCCAAAACCAAAACCGAAGGAAGCAAAGAAAACAAATTCAGAAAGCAATGCCTGCCTCACCAATACAAGTCCGAAGGGCCAACAACACCACCCCAACACCACCACAAAAACAACCACAACCTACAACCCTAAGTAGGTTCCCGGTCCCGGAAACGCTGCCGTTTAACCACAAGCACACTGTAGGCCCCAACCAGTGCTGTTCCTATGCAGTCCAAACCATCAACGCTCCCGTGCCAACCGTTTGGTCCGTGGTCAGGCGATTCGATAACCCTCAAGCTTACAAGCACTTTGTCAAGAGCTGCCACGTCATCAACGGAGATGGGCACGTAGGCACTCTCCGTGAGGTCCACGTCATCTCCGGGCTGCCCGCAGCTAACAGCACGGAGAGGCTTGAGATTCTTGATGATGAGCATCATGTGCTGAGCTTCAGTGTCGTCGGGGGTGATCACAGGCTCAATAATTACCGGTCTGTCACCACACTACACGCTTCGCCATGCGGCACCGGTACAATTGTTGTCGAATCCTACGTTTGTGATGTACCGCCGGGCAACACTAGGGAGGAAACTTGCACTTTTGTTGATACTATAGTACGTTGCAACTTACAGTCTTTGGCTCAAATCTCTGAGAGAATGGCTGCTTGATCGAGGAAGCAAAAAAGAAACTCGATCATCATCATCATCATGATTGACTTCTTGTTCATATTCTTTTTTGTTTTCGATTTGGGTTCGGTTCCATTCGATCATTTGTCAATCACTCACGGCGGATCGTTGATGCCTGCTCAATCGGAAATTGTAGATCGTTGATATGTTGGGTGACATTAGTTCAAATACTTATATACAGTAAATTTATGTTTTCCATATTATATAATGTGGTTACCATTTATGTAATGTTTTTTCTTTCTTTGTGGTTAATTTGAGTTCATGGGGAGTGCGTTGTTAATTTTAATTAGATTAAAAAATATTGGACAGTCTTTTTGAACTATCTCTCTGTTTAATTAATTTGATGTTTGTTCCATCCTTCTCTTTGTACTTTTGTACCGTATGTATTTATTGAGCCCTTAATTTACTTAAAATCTAGCTGTCGTACTTGATATTCCTTATATCTCACCGGCAATCAATACATATTGATTCTTTGAGTACAATATTTAACCACGACCGTAAAGTTTAAAGATTCTTCGTTACGGCCATGTGATGCACGCAACTAGAAAGCATATGCATTGAAGAAAGTTACAAACATAAGATAAGGCAAAGTGTTGAATGTTGACAAGATGCCCTCTCAATGACAATCTGTAAATAGTAGTATCGAATTGGAATTGTTGGGGCTAATATTATACAAACAGAAACTGTACGATATATTGGAATAAATAAATTTCAAATTGTATCTGAACTGTTTGCCGGGTCATTTATGGCACAGTCGGTGAGATCAATCTGTATCAGGCAATAGAATTTTCAAGAATAAGATTTCAACTTGCGTGTACTTTAATAAAATTTAAAATCCTAAGTTGGAATTTTCTTGTTATCACCGCAGGCCTAGAGGGTTTAAACACTGCAATGGGATAGTACTCATTATTGTTGTTGCTGTTGTTTTTTATTATTATTTTTTTGGGAGGAATCAAACAGCTGCAAGGCAACTTGGACTTGTTTATAGAAAAACATGACAACTTGCTAATTTTTGCCACCTTTTTTAATTCTTTTTTGGCGTGTGAATTGTGTTTTAATTTTTGTGTGTCCTGAGAAAGGACGATTTTTGCAAGTTGGTTTGCAAGTGGGAAAAGGGCTTTTAATGAATCCTCATTTCAATTTGATTTGCCAATGAAATTCAAAGCTATCCATACGTTTCTGTCCCATATATTATGGGGGTTTGATTTTGACCTCATTTGAATTCATCATCACGCAAACTTTTCTCGACCCAACCTGTGATGTGTACCATCAACAGGACAACTACTGCCCGTTTTATATATGAATGATATCACATGTTTCAGGTTTCGCAATATGAATCGACTTTTCCAGGAAAATTCTTGTTTGGATAGTGAGAGTTGTTGGAAAAAGGACGCACGACTTTAAGCTTTCCCTGGAAGCTAGCGTTCTAGCTGAGTGAAAAATTCATATAACACGAATTATGGGATAAAGGTGTATACATAGCAGAGAGAGCTTTAGTGGGCAAAAGACATTGTAACACTGGCTCATAGGCAATCTGGTTAATCTAGTGCACCTTCAACAATATATAAAATTTAGTGACAGAATATTGTTCATTGGGTAATTTTTTATATAGAGCGGTATTTCAACACGGGAGATAACTAATACATATATATTGTAGAACCAATGTGTCAACTGCACGCAGCACTGGCAATATTCACTCTCTGAATGTTTTCGGACCCGTTTCGAGCTGTTGCTTGCTTTGCTTTCGTTTGAAGGATTAGGCAAAAAGTACAAGAGAGCTCATGCCCCAGTTGTCTCTACTAGCAGATTAATTTGAAATCTTTTGCAATTCTCTCATTTTGTTAGACAATTAATCTTTTATCCTGCATCCGCAATTAGAAGAAAAGAACATGATTTGCGTTCTGTTGTTTCTATACGTAAGAAATCTGGCTGGGAAACCCTTTGCGAGAACATAAATTGCGTGCCGACGCGTTGGGGGCCACTCGTGAATGAGGGTGGGCCTGTTTGGGCCATATTGTCGCCCAATTATTATTCATGGCCTCACTGCCATTTAATCTGGATCCTGATGTTAGACTCGCTCAAATTTTCTCTCCAACCCTTACTTTAAATTAATTTAATTTTGACTACCAAAATTATTCACATCCTCTCTCTCTCTCTCTCTCTCACGAAGCATTTACTTTGTTGTATTTTCCTACCTCATGGCGGTGGTGATTACCGTGGCGTTCAGCAAGAATAGCAAAGACAATATCAGCACATCCTCTTTTTTTCAATTTGCTTCTTAATAAATGGTTTCTTCAAATTTACTGTTTTTTGTCACCAATGTGGTTTGTTTCTTTTGATCCACATGAAATTTCACTTTAAAAAAAAAATGTTGGTTCTATACATTGGAACTCAGTATATAATGCTCTTTTAGATTGTCGACATGATGATATTAGATATTTGACATTGGTATAGAGACTAATGTAATTGCATCAAACGTACTTTATGAATTAGTTGCTTGTGAGAAATTAAAATGAATATACTTAGAGGAAAATTAATACGAAAATCTGGAAAATTAATACGACAATCTATCACAATTATTTAGTTATTTTTTATTTACAGATTGTGGGCAATTACTGCAGATGCGTAGGAATTTTTATCAAATTGTCATGTTCAAAGCTATTTAAATTGACAGTGGTAAACAAAAGCGATGGTGGTGGTGAGAGCGAAATGAAAAAAAATAAATGAATAAACTTTAGAAATAGTAAATGAGATTAATGAAAGATGGGGCTAATAAAAAAATAAAGAAGTCAAATATTACTACTTTTAATTTTTCTTGTTTTCCATATTAATTAATTAGTGCAATTAGCGACGTAAAATATACTCATGATCTCGCGTAAGGATTAGGGAAAAAAAAAAAATAAAGATCTGGCCCATTCCCATGGGCTTTAGCCGAAGCCACCCATACGAGGGTGTGGACAAGGGTTAAAAAAAAAAAAAAAGTTTGGGTTAAACCCAAACTCTCTATTTTTTTAAAAAATAAATTTATAAATTAAAATAATAAATTTAAATTTAAAAAATAAAATAATAAAAAATCTTAATTCTCTAATTTATATATCAATAATAAATAAAAAATTTAAAAATATAATATTAAATTCTCTTTTAAGTCTTAATAATTAAGCTAATATTTGAATTAGAGAATTTAGTATAAAAAATTAAATTTTTATTTTAAAATATTTATTTTTATTAATTTATTATTAATTATAACGTGATTATTATTATTTTATTTTAAATTTATACTAATTTTAAAAAAATTAAAAAAATAAAAGTCTAAGCCTGGCAGTGGCCTACGGCAGGCCCTACCTAAGCCCAACTCTTGCATTTTTACTCTAACGGACTTGTGCTTGAGCTTGAAAAATATCAATCCAAGCCCTTAATTTGTCAACCATTTTCCTATATTTATATGAATGCTTTATTTAATTTTTGAACAAAATGACAGTAAATCAAGCATGCAGCTTCTAATAAAAACATACTTAGAGAAATTAATGAACAATTAATATCAAAACAAGCAATGTGAATCAATATTATACAAAACATTAAAGGTATTTTAATGTGTGTGCATAACCTTGATGTAAAGATTGTTAATGAATAGAAAAATTTGATGGATTTGACATTTTTAGGATCATTATGTGAATTAAAAAAAAAAACTTATTAACATACATCATGCTCTTTTGATAGTGTTTTGATCAAAGATTGTTAATGTATAATTTCATGCCAACTAATAAAATCCTCATTTCTTGAGTTGGTTTTTAAAGTTGAAAAAGGTTCAAGATAGATCCAAGATCACTTAACATTTTGTAATTTGTAAAATTTTTAGAAAGATGCTTTTTATAAATCAATCTAATAGTGTAATGGAGAGAATAAGTGTCTATATTTCTGACTCAAGGTTCAATATAAGGAGATGAAAGAGATTGGTGGCGATTTTATAAATGTCAAAGAAAACCTCATTTCTTGAGTTGGTTTTTGAAGTTGAAAAAGGTTCAAGATAGATCCAAGATCACTTAACATTTTGTAATTTGTAAAATTTTAAAAGATTATAAATGTAGCAAAACTTCGTACATAGATAATACAGAAAAGAAAGTGCATTTTCCATGTACTTTAATAGTTTGATATTGAAATGCATTATAAATATCATTACGAAGAATGAATTTCTTTTATTGTCTTTTTGGATGCCATCGATTACATCCTAAATTTCAATAACACCCTTTTTTTCACTTGAAAGTTCAAACAGATTTAACATTACGAGCTCATACAAAACATGCTTTTAGCAAATTTTCATTTTTCTCCCCTTCAACCGTCGAAGTTAATGGTCTCAAAAAAAAAAATTACGATTTGGGTGAGCGGTAAAATCTGTCAAAACAAGTGGGTTACAGTGTAATATATCAAAAAATGTGGGAGAGCGGTGTTATATGGTGAAACATGTAGGTGGGTGCTGCCGAAAAATTAATGACCTTCATATACGCCTAGATAAAAAGGTGAAAATACATCCGCGTGAAAATTTGTGTTACCCAAAACTTCACATTAATGTGCTGTCCCATGACGGTAGAGGAGAGTCAAGAGAAACTATAGATTTCAGAAATTCAGACACTCAACAAAAAATGAACAAATCAATTCAATTTCTTTTTGAAATTCCCCTTTCAACAATATCAACATCGTTTCTAACAAACATGATTCTCTCTTTCCCCTTTTTTAAATCTCACTCAATCCAATCACAGCATGAAGTGGAAGAATTCTATCATTTTACACACACCCTCCATTTCCCCCTTTTTTTTTTTCCTCATTCAATCCAGTAGCAACTTGTATTGAAAAAAGTTTAGATGCCAATGCCATTTTCTTGCTCCTCTGATGATCACAGGTGCCCAACATAATTTGAAAGTATATATTCAAGGATAAAATAGCTTTGCAAACAATAGCTCGTTCCAAGTATCTTGAAGCCCAGGCAAGCACCAGTGAACACAATCAGCATAGCTAGCAGGATTAGCAAGCTGCTCTGGTGTCAGTGCATTCCATTGCTTCTTGTAAATCGACGTATGGGCATCCTTCCGATAACTCGATAGCTGAGTGATATTCAGAAATGTAATCGGAAACTTTGAATGACTAAACACTTCTCCGATCACTCGCATTATGCCCTTTCGACAATCCGAACCCCAGTAATTGGGATCTTCGATCAAAGTTGTTTCGTTGTAGCAGTTCAACCCCGGCTCCCCTCCCCAATCTATGCTCCTACCAAACTTTGAAACATTAGTTTCAAATCTGTGCTTGTGGGACATATCAAATTTTAATACAATTAATTTATTTTACTCACTTGCCATGCGACGGAGACATGCTAGTGAAGAACACTCTCGTTTTCTTCCGATCCATGTTCAATTTCACCCATCTCAGCATACTCTTCATTGCCATTCGGTAAGCATCTTCAGTTGGTATCTCCACAATTTCTTTTTCTTCATCATCAAAAGATCCTTTCCTGTAAATTAAATTAAACAAAACATAACGTAACGTCAGCCACGAGGCAAATGCCAGAAGACTAATAAGTATTTAGAGGAGAAGTTGATTCATTAATTACAAGATTTTCATCTTCAAACCAGTCATCCACCATAGGTAAGTATTGAACACCAAAATATCAACTCCTTTCCAGTTTCGCCCGTGCTTATTAATCGAACCTTTCCTCACAATTCTATCAGAAATTCTATGAACCACAGCATTATCCGAGTTTGATTGAAGGAGAAATGGCGCCCAATAGAACTCAATCGTCGCATTGTAGTCCTAAATAATAAATTGGACAAAGAAATTAATTGACTGGGGATATGAAAATAATTAATATTTGAATAATCAACTTTCAGTAGTTTAATATGTCCATATGTGCCTCTCAATTACCTTGGCCGTGAAGACTGTTAATGAATCGAAAGTTTCCATCGATTTGGCATTTTCAGGGATGAGTCTATGAAGAAGACACACCATGGAAACATACTGGCCACGATTCAGCGAGTCACCAACAAACATCATCCTCTTTCCTCGAAGTGTTTCCAGCATCAATGTAGCATTAAAACTGTATAATTTCATGTCAATTAATGTGCAAATCTTCTTAAGAAGTTAAAATTTAAAATCGAGTATGATGATCAACATGACTTTGTCATCAATTTGTCCATTTTTTGATTAATCTATATATAGGCAGCAAGTTTTATTTGACGGGTTGATATGCATTGACACAATGAAAGGAACGTCCCATATCGCCTGTATGTTTATTAAGTAAAATTCACATTTATTTGATAATATAACAATACATGTATGTGTGGGCCCCACAGCGTATAAACGGGCCCCATCACCTAGTGACATGAGAGTAAAGAAAAAAAAGGAAAAAAAATGAAACAAGAGCAAAAAAATTTCCGGCAATTTGCCGCGTACGTACCATGCCTGGCGCGGGCAGGCGCCCAATTCCAACGAAACAATAAATCAAAAGCAATTCAGAAAAAGAACACACACATATCGACGGATTCTTGAAACCGAAGTCTTTCTTTAAGGTTTAATCTTGATAAACAAGTTAAAATATCCAGTCATAATTTATAAACAAAATTATTATTTAGATAACAAGAAATATTATTTACCTTGGAAGATCGCAGCCGTGAGGCTGCCATCGCCAGTACTGATAATCTTTCTCAGGCCTGCCGTGTTCTTGACACGTCAGCTGCGGCTGAATGTACGGACACTCCGATTCTTCGTAAAGCGGCCGATTCGCCTCATCTCTGACCCACCGACCACTGAACACGTCACATCCTTCCGGCGTCTTCCCTATCGCGAAGGGCAGCTTCTCTACCCAAAAACAAAACCGAACTCAGCAATAGAGTAATGACATCACAGTTCCTTAAATTTTTATAAATCCCACAAGTAAAGTCACATTCAATATATTGTTTTACCCGAGTCCTTCCATCGGATTTTGTTAAGGATTTTCTTGTATAACTATTGATTGGACTGCACATCACATAAAATGTAAATGTCATGTGCAAAAAGCATGTTCCTAAGTTATAATCACTTGAAGTTTATTTGGAGAATACAGAAGTCAAAGGAAGAAAATATAAACTGAGCTTATATATTTTTTTTTCTTTTTTTAGCAATATAGGGACCGTGCTGCTATTGTCTGATTATCTGTAAATGATCAAAATCCTGGTATGAGTTGACTCACTGGTTGTCCTGATGGGTCGAGCAGGGATGGCGTCGATTTGCCCGAAGATGCACCCGACGTCTTCGCCGTATAGAATGGTAACGAAGACAATGAAAACTAAGAGAGTGAAGAGATAAGGAGAGAGCCGAGCTTTTCTCAGAACATAGGAGGAAGAAGAAGAAGGAAACGGTGGCTTCATTGTCGTTTTGAGGTGTTGTGTACAAGTTTCTTTGTGTGTGAGTGAAAATGAAACAGTGGCTAGTGGGTTTCAGGAGTTGTTTCTATGTAGTTGATGAATAAATATAGGATGACTACAGGTCGGATTACTCAATGAAATGATGCTCATGTATATATTACAAGATTTTATTTTAAAATTTAGGTTTGTATTTTTTAAATGCAATGAAATTAGTGGGTTTAATTAATTTTACTTAAAAACAAGAAGGTAGTTATGAGTGAAATCATATGGGTTACATGCTGAATATCTTTGTTGCTAATTTCTATTTTTTATAGTTATAGAATGATTAATTGATAAAAATTTCTAAATACATATTTATTGTTAATTATTATCAATAATCTATTAAAGCTCTCTAGAAGTGTTCTATGATGGCATAATCTATATTTTTAAGTTAAGTCTCTTGTGTTTGTATAATATTAAATTTTATATAATTGAGATCCATAATTTATATCTCAAATGATGTAATATTAATTAAATGATATATGTCATCATTCACTCAATATATAAATTATATATGAATATGCTGTATCACACAATGGGTAGGGTTTACGCCATATGCATGCTAGATTTGAGAAAGGCCTAGAGATAATTGTTAATTAAAAGTGGAGTGGGGATAATATTCATGATTGAGAATGAAGGCATGAAATCACTTAACTTGTAAGGTAAGTGTGTAAAGAAAGTTTGTATATCATTGTCTTTGCTTTCTTAGTGTAACTCATAATGATCACAACGTTATGAAAAAAAGGTTTGAACCGTAATTCTTTATTTTTGTCTTGGGGTTTTAGGTGAGCATATGGTTACATATCAGCTTCAAGTAGCTGGCTCTCACCATATGTGTCTCAATTTTCCCTAATCCTAACCCATATATACAACGGAGCAGTTGTTGCCCAGCTGAGAAAAACAGCGACGTATTGACTAATTAGAGGGTCGAATAATTTATTTATGTCTAATAGTTATTAGTTTTGTAAGAATTTTCTTTAGATATATAGGAGAGGTACTGTACAAAGGTAATACTATTTATTTATGTAATGCGAGGTACAATCATGCTTTGGGTTTGAAGAATCTATTAATTTTAACTTTAACTTCTTTTATTAGATTGCCAAACACCATATGTGCCAACAAAAGCAATGGTTAAATTCCAAACAATGAGCACTTATGATTGTGTGACTAAAGAATTTATAATAATCCTGTAGTATATCGAATTATATTACCATCCACTTAAATAATGTACTGGATAGCAGGAGATTAACTTTTTTCAATATAATATTATTTAATTAATCAGCTGGTCGGCAATCGCATTTTTTATATCTTCGTTAATTAGAGCAATATTTCTTATTCAAAAGGATGGAGCAGCTGCCACAAATCTGCCCGTCAACAATAAGGATAATGCTTAATTTTTACGCCTCAATGTTAATTGAATTACTACAATTGGATTTCATTTTCTTGTCATCAAGCATTACGTTATTGAAATGTTTAATTTTTTTAAATGATTCTTCTACAGCGAAGGAGGGATCTTTTGGTGATCCATTAAATATAAGCCGGCTTAATTAATCAATTATCTACAATATTGTTTATGCATAAATTAGAAGAATCTTAAGCTTAACGAGACATTATTGCTACCGAACTTGGACCGTTTTCATGAGCACGCGAAAAACCCTTCAATTGATTATGGCTTTTTGAACGCGATTGCTCTTTATCTAAGCTATTATTTCACCAAACCCACCTTTATTTTATTTCATACTAAAACTTGTTGCCTAAGTATTGATTTACTATGATTAAATTTTACGGAGCCCACTAGTTCAACTCAACTTGATATGCTAGTTCCTTGCTTTAAAAGTTCACAGCAATTAATGTTAAAAATGATGCAGAGCCATTTGATGGTTTGAACTTATGAGATAAGCTTATATATATTTTTATATTTAATGAGAAGGACAAGCTTATATATTTCTGGTACCAGTCAATTTGCAGTTACTTAGAGTTAATAGCTTGGCAATTACAACCTAAAACATAAAACTTGAAACCTTAAACGCAGGAAATAACTTTTTCACATTACAAGTTTTATGTACATAGGTTGCCAAGTTGATGTGCCTATATACATTAAAAAAAGGCCAAACCGAATTGGCTCGAAGAAAGGGAAACTGCTACTGCAAAAGTTATCCTGCTTCACTGGCTAATTCTAGATCTTATCGTCACCGGATGATTAAGCATTAGCCGTAAAATTCTCTAAAATTTAGTGATTCGATTACATTTTAATTTCCAAATAATGTATAAGCTTAAATGCTTAGCATAAAATCGAGTACAAAAGTTAAAGGAAAAAAATTAATCTTAATTTTTCATCTTCTTCTATTAGATGCTAAAAGCTATTTTTTTCAAAGATTAAAAAAGTACTAAATATCAGTTCCATAAAAATTGAACTAATTGAGATTGAATTACATCTTGAACAATCCTAACTAAATGTATGTTATCAAATAAATAAAGGGCCAAATAAAAATTGAATTTGTTGAGATTGAATTAAATCTTGAATCACTATAACTAAATATATGTTATAAAAAAAGAAAATCCTAACTTACAGCCGTTGTAACTTATATTCACATATAATTATAATATTTAAGTAGAGTTTACATACCGTAAATATATATATATTATAAATTATAATTAATTGTAACTTAGAAGTGTCCTATAAAAAAGAGGGCTGATGAGTTAAATTAAAGGAGTTGATGTAATGGGTTCAAACAAACCCAAATGAGTGTACTCAGTACGTTAGTGATGTGTACAGAGAAAAATAAGAAGCAAACCTATTGGGTTCAGCTGAGTGTACTCAGTATTTCATTGCGTGTATTCAGAAGACACAATATGGAGTTTGGGGCTCTAGGCCCAACAAGAAAATAACGTTTGACCGTTAATAGATACTTGAGTCCAAAAACAGCTGCAATTTACTTCGACGAAATAAACACTGCACTTCCGGTCGGCCAGAAAAATGGACTACGCGCCCACATTTCGGCGGCGGACGCCGGAAACCTGATCAACATTCGTAATTCACGAGGACGATGAAGAAGAAGAGAACAGATACGACTCAGATTCCTCAACCGACTATTCGCAAAATGACGCCGTCATGGAGGACGACAACTCCCTACCTCCGCTCCTGAAACGCCTCCCTGAAGATTTCCGCGTCGCTCCTCCCGAAGACAATGACGAGGAAGACTGGCACTATGATCCTCAAAACCAAAACTAAAAACAGCCGTACGATAGTGAACAAACCGTATTCGGAGGTTAAGAAGACGGACGGTGACGATGAGGTCGGGACGTTTGTTGTTAGATCGAAGGACGGAGAGGAGGAATCTACTGTTCTCAAATCACAGATACTGCACCCTACACGACCTTATTATTGACCGCATAGGACTTATAAAATTAATGAAAATTAATCAAAATTATATTATGATTGTTATATATTATTACCCAGAAGTTGATCCCGTAGATTTTAAATTTTGACAATATATCAGCTCATTATTTGAATAACTGTATCAGCTAATTATTTAATTAAATTAGCTGATATAACGAATCGGTCTTCTTAATTATACTCGGTATAATAATACTTTAGCTAATTATTTGGTAAATAGTTTGTAATTTTATAATAAGTTAATAAAATAGATATTTATCAAATAATTAATTAATTTTTAATCAAATGATTATGTATCGGAATTCAATCCACTGTTCTCAATTA
This sequence comes from Aegle marmelos, assembly GCA_030449875.1. NCBI lineage: Eukaryota > Viridiplantae > Streptophyta > Magnoliopsida > Sapindales > Rutaceae > Aegle > Aegle marmelos. The sequence goes on from JASUUL010000143.1 coordinate 25,232,416, forward strand.
TTTAGTAAATTATTCAGAAGATCGTTTGTTATATGATTAATTATTAATTATTAAATAATCTCACTTATAAAATTAATCAAAATTCTCAAATGATTATAGTATTATTGACAAGATTATTTTATCAGAAGTTAATCTTCAAAAAAATCAAAATTAAATGAATAATTCTATCAAAATATAGGGATTAAACTAGTATTTATCGTAATATAACAATCTAACAAAACACCACATACCAAAAAATATGAATCGTTAATGAACATCATTTGATCGCAATAAGAAACGATTCTAAATGATACCGAAGGGAAATATCACAATCAATTTTATACATTCTACGTACTACTAAAGGAAGTATCATGAACAATTTTATGCATTCTATATATGACTCTTACGATACTATACATAGAGCTCAAATTCAGCTGAGTTTGCATCAATATTACCCCTACTTCAAAGATGAATTTGATTGATAAAGAGCACGATACTGAGCAATTCAAGCAAAAGTTCATGTTTGGAATCACATTTTCAACTTCATAAACACCATGTCTCTCAAACGAATGTTCAATTCTATTAGGCATATCAGACGTAATCCACAATCATCATAAACGAACGACCCTTAATGAGCTCCTTACTGCACTACTTGTTCATCCCATAAAAGCTTCATGTGTGTATTGCCTTATGCAGATTCTAATTCGCTCCGGCTTCTTTGCGCAGCAAAAGCTCGGCCAAAATGACGAAGAACACGGCTGTGTTCTTACCAATGCTTTAAACTTCTCCTTAAAGACAATCTATTGGGCGTAACACCATTCTTGCAAGCCGTGCTGGATCCCATTCTGACAAGACCATGGCAGCATGTTAGCACTTGATTTCAAAACGGGGATCCTACATGGTTTGACACGACACACGGAATAGCAATGTCGTTTTGGAGTATGTTGGTAATCCCTCGTGCCCCCAAATCACAATCCCATGTGCCCTGTCAAACGTCGTAGGATCGTTGCTTTGAAGCCAAGTTGTAACATGCTTCATGGTGCTGTCAAAAGAGGATCAAGCCCGCATTGCAAGAAAAGTCCTACGATCAAAGGGCTGTCTTTAAAGAGAAGTTTAGAAGCATTGGTGAGAAAGTAGCCGTCTTCTTGCTCATTTCGGCTAATGTTTTTGCCGTGCAAAGAAGTCGAGTGAACTGGAATCCGTATAAGGCGGTGCACACATCGGTCTTTTGTGGGATGAATTGGTAGTGCGTTAACGAGCTCATTAAGGCTTCATCAAAGCACATGATATGTAAGGCTAGCTAGCCTTGTAATTTACGGATTCAAATGAATCGGTAATGCATTATATAAGTGATGTTCCGTAAACAAGATAATATATGAGAGAGAAAATGTGTAAAATTTGGTTAAAAAAAAAAAGCGACAAAATTGGGTTAATTGCCATAATATCATTGGTGCCATCAACACGAATAATGTTTTCATCATTACAAATATAGGCGGCTCAAAAACTAAACAACAAAACAATAAATTTATGATGTTGAAAAAGATTCCAAACATGGGCAAAATGTGTTTGCTAAAATAGAAAGCACTAAGCCGACTTCAGAGTATTTAGGGCTTTAAACAAATTTTTTTTTTTTTGGTGAGACCTCTATTTATTTTGTAATTTTAATACTCAAAAAAGTATAAAATGGCTCAAAATTCATTCCTTCATTAATTCTTGAATTTTAACAATAATAAAAAAGATTAAAAAAACTTTTATAAATGATGAATTGAAATAACGAATTGATGATTAGACAATAGAAATGAACTCTATATTTTAAAAAATTAATATTTTTTAAGAACCAATAGATATAATGATTTTTTTTTTTTGAGTAAAGAAGAAAGCAACAAATTTTACCAAAAGTAAAAAATTATCATGTTAAATAATTAAGCAAAAATTTTTAGAAATTAAAAAAGTAAATAATTTAATATAAAAGGTTGAAATGATGAATTGATGATTAGACAACAGAAATGAACTCTATATTTCAAAAAACTAATATTTTTTAAGAACCAATGGATATAATGATTTTTTTTTTTGGTAAAGAAGAGAGCAACAAATTTTACTAAAAGTAAAACATTATAATGCTAAATAATTAAGCAAAAATTTTTAGAAAATTAAAAAATAAATAACTTAATTCTTTCGTTGGAAAGACTAATAGTGAAAGAATTAAGTGTTAAATAATATTATTAATTGTATTTCTTTAACAATAAGTTTAACAAATATATATTTTTTATAAAAAAATAATTCTTAATTTTAGGATAACTAATCATTAGAGAGATGTCTAATAGGCCTTTTGGTTTCTTAAAATACGTAATTCAATTTTTTTATTAATTAAAAAATTATCAAGAAAATATTCAAAAAATATAGACAATTGTATTATTCATCTATATTTAAAGTCATCATGTTGTTGGTGTTGTAAACGTGAATGTTGTTTTGAAAATTATAATACATTTTATGAAGTTGAAAATATGACTCCAATATTAGACAAACCTTGCTAAACGAGGTAACAAAAAAGCCGCCGAATTAGAAAGTAACGTCAATGGCTATAAAGTTTTTTACGCCATTAAAATGTACAGGGTTTTCAACAGTATAAAAATAAGCGGCTTGAGGACCACAAGAACAAGGCTCTCGCATAATTATCAAACAACGTTATTGTTAACTTTCAGCGATCACCAATTGACCAGTAACGTAGCCTAGAAATTTAATTGACCTGGATACATTTAAAAATTTATAATAATTAATTAAATTATTTAAAATTAGATATTTAAATTAAGGGCAGCATGCATTTTTTAAAAAATTACTTTCAAAATTTTACAATTCATTTAATATTTTTATAAATAATAAATAAAAAATATTTTTTAAAGATAAATCATAAAAAGATTTTAAATCATTTTTTCTATTAATTTTTGTATCAAACATTTTTAGTTCGAGTTTCCCAACATCAAAAAGGATTAATTCAAAATATGCAATTTAAAACCCAACCAGAAATCGTAAATAATGCCAACCGTACCACGTTTAAGAGCCTGAGTTAAAACACAGTAAAGATAAGCCTGAAGAGGGACATAAAAAATCGTAAATAACTGAGAGAAAATAAAGCAAAACTGGAAAATAATGCGGACCAGTAGAGAATCTAAAACCCAAACACCCCAACAGCTTTAAGAGCCTTCACAATCTTGGAAATATTAAGGCAAAGGGGTGATCGATTGATTTTGGACCATTCAATTTAAGACGTTCTTCAAATCAAACTGGTCACAATAATTTCATCATCAGGAGAATATCTGAATCATCGTAACGATTTTCACTAAATACGCATGGTATCTGTCAGTAACACGTGTAACTTTGTAAGTACAATAAATCTATGCCTGCTTAATTAATAAATTATCTATCATATTATTTATGAATAAATTAGAAGAATCATAAGCTTAACAACACGCTATTGCTTCCAAGCTTTGGTTGGCTTTCACGATCGTGAAGAACCCTTCAATTGTTTATGGCTTTTTCAACGCGATTGCTGTTTGTCTAAGCGATTATTTCACCAAACCAACTTTATTTTATTTCATACCAAAACTTGTTTGCCTAAGTGTTGATTTACTATGATTAAATTTAGCAGAACCCACTAATTCAACTCAACTTGATACACTGGTTCCTTGCTTTCAAAGTTTACAGCAATTGATGTCAAAAAAGATGCAGAGCCATTTGATGGTTTGAGCTCATTAGGTAAGCTTATATTTTTCTGGTACCAGTGAGTTCGCAGTCAGTGTTAATAGCATGGCAATTACGACCTAAAACATAAAGCTTGAATCCTTAAACACAATAAATAACTTTTTCACATTACAAGTTTTATGCACATAGGTTGCAGTGTCGATGTGCCTGTAATTGGCTCAAGGAAATGGAAACCGCTACTGCAGAGGTTATGCTGCTTCACTGGCTAATTCTAGATTTTTATTATTCTCCTTTTTGGTCCTCGAGGAGGAGATTTTATCTCACTGCAAGCTTTCAGTCTTCGGGCACCATCTGCAGATTGTGATAGAAGTAGAACGTGTTTACTGTGAAGAGAAACATCATAGTGGCCCCATGAAACTCAACCGTTGAGTTCTCAAATCACAGATACTACACTATGCGCATATCAGGCAGGGAAAGCACTAAACTTGCAGGCTAGGCTTATCAGGAAAGGGGAAACAGAAATTATAAGTCTGAGCTTTTGAGTGGCACTGAAAGAATGTCTACGAGAAATACATTAAAAGTCAGGAATAAAAAATAGTTAACGCATTTTCTAGTCTGCATTTTTTAAGGTGATTACAATCTACTGTTGTTGATTCTTCCACTTGGCCTAATAAAATAATTTCATCATTGATCAATTTGATTAGGAAATGAAGGGGGAGCAATGGTGCCTTTATATGGCAGTGTACAATAGCCAATAGGTGGTACTCTGCTATGAACTTCAAGGATCTGCTTCAACGAAGTAATCACTAATGAAGCTAAACTGGAGGCCAGTGCTCAGGTACCACAGAATGATAATTGCAGTCTTCTGCAGATTCTTCACAGCGAAACTGAGATATTGCAAAAATTATATCTCCTGGAGTGAGCTTGTAACTGCTCAGAAGTTGATGCGAGAATAGGTGCTTCGGTGCCCCTCAGAAGGTCCTCTCAATCTCCGAACCAAAGATGCAAAAAGGTTCTGCAAGAGAACAAGATAAATAATTGCAAAGTTAAAACGTAACACGATAGTATTTTAAATGTTGAGATTGAATAGAATGTGTCCATAGGAATTTAAATAGAAGTTGGGATCACTTATCCCTGGCATCACAGTAATTTATTTAGATCACCATTCGATATTCCCATAAAAAGAAGGTTTATTCATATGACACCATATTAAAATTGTCAGTTAAATCTTTCTTACAGTCATCTTTGCATGCCCCTAGAATCTAGCGAAAATATATTTGTATACGAGTAATCATCTACCTCAGAGTAGAAAATGCCAGGAAATGACAAAGGATTAAAATCTAAGCATAGGTTCCAAGTCCTTAAGTGAGAAGTCACCCTAAATATACTCAGATTAACCAATTTTGCATAAAGAAATGACTAGACCTTCCTTTTTTTTTTTAGGTGAAAAAAAAAGTGTATTTTAAGAAATGACTATACTTAAAATAGTGTGTTTCGCATAAAACCACTGAAGAAGAAGAGATGGCAGATAATGAAGCAGAAAGAAACAGCACCTGGATTCTGTGTGGTATGCTGCCCCAAAAATCCAAGTTTGGAAGTGCCTAAAGCAACAAGAAGGAGAATAAAATTAGAGATAGAAGATTGGTTAAAGTATCAAGGGACCAAAAGTCTAACTACTAGCACAGGTCGTATATTACATATAAGATTTCATGTCTTCACATTGCTCAGTTGGTAATCACTCATTTGTAGGTAAGACTATTAATGTCTGTCTTCCTAACATAAGAACATAACAATGGGCTCACTCGCTTCACATTACACAGAACAGCTTCCAGGAGACTTAAACAAACCATAATAGATAGGAAATCATAAACCACCAAGAAAAATTAAAGCAAACTGTATAATTGGCTATAACTGAATGAAAAAGGGAAATGAGCGACATCAAGTTAACATGCAAACGAAGAGATAAACTATAACAATGCAAAAGAAAGAAATCATACATGTAGACCATGAACTCCCAGGAAAAAATATCGATAAGCTGTACCAGCAAGCAGATAGATCCCAAAGAGGCATAGGATTCTGAAAACCAAAGAAAATTGTCAATTAAGATTTCTCCTTCAAACTATAACATGAGCCAGATTGTTGCCACTGAAAGTAAGTAAAAGTTAAAAAAGAGCAGATTGTAACCCCTTACATGGTTATGAAGGTTCCAAACCAGCCCCATCCTCCTCCTTCAACAGGTATAATTGTGGCACAACCAGAAGGATGCCGTATCTCTGTAGCCTGTCAAACTAATATAATCAACCTGAATGCTAATCACACATGAAACAACTACCAATCTACCCACTCGTAATGTGTATGTCTAGGAAAAAGACAACAGATATTGCATTAAGCAAATTGAAATAGCAATTCAAAGCCTTTACCAAATCAATTTTCGAAATATAATGTGCACTATGCTTGCAATTCAGCAAAGCTAACTTTCCAACTTTTTTTTTCCCCCCTTCCTCACTCAGAATCCCATAAATAATTGTCATACTGTTGCGGTGCCTGACACCCTATATTTCCCCAAATTCTAACCCCAAAATCACGGACGAATCCTTCACCTACATATCATATTACAAGAAAATGTGGGACCTATTGTTCTCATACCAATATGCATTGCAGATGTGGTACATTTTGAAAATAGATATTAAACTGGTCCTGTAAACTCTACTAATGCAACATTTGCAAGAATCATAAAGTATGACAGTTCAAGGCTCCAAAATGTGTGCATGCATTACTGAGTGCACAGACATTCACCACACACCAAAATATTTCTCGTCTCGCTAATGACAATCAATTCATGTTAAAAACCCATGTTACAAAACATTAGTGGAAAAGGCAATGAGTTACTGGATACTCACATAATTACAGGTCCCTAATTTTTCCATAGACCGTGGCCCCTGTGAAATGGAATATTAAATAAGCCATACATCATATAGAACCAACTCCAGCAGAAGTATTTAATCCTATTTTGGAATGATATCAAGGAACAAGGCCTTACTTGAAGTCCATTCGAATCACAAATGACAGAAACAGAGAGCGAGCAATGGTACTTTGGGCTGCTACGCGTCATCGTAACAACGACACCATTGTTGGGGTAATTTTTATCTGTCATGTTCATGGTAACAGAGAAATAATCAAGCTCTCAAATATAGAATGATAAATAATCATCTGTCTTAAGCCATGGCATAAAAGATGATGAAAAACACCTGATGCTATAACAGAACTATATTGGCAGATGGTGAACGTCACATCATCAATGCTAAAATACAGCACAGGAAATTTTATTGAGAGTATAATAAGTATACCTCTGATAGTTATATTTGTGGTTGAGACATGCCCGAGACTGGTGCATACAGGGTAACCTGCAGACATCAGAGATCCTATTAGAGGCCTAAGAATGATCACATCCTACAATAGAATATTGTCAGTCATGTTCCTCACATGCAACAAAGACCTTCAATTAACTTCAGGTTTTGACATCTGGTTTACATCCCTTTATTTATCCACTCCTTGTTCCTATTTTGGTTTTGAAATAATTGAGTTCATTTCAAATTTGAATAGTATTTACCTCCAATACTTCTTTCCACAAGTGCACTACATTCCAATCCACAGCGTGATGGACCTCCACAGTCCTACAACATCATGAGAAAATCAATTAAGTTTCAAGGGGTTAAACACTTTAATTGCTTAATTCAAGTTCTTCAATGACAAGACTATAACTTCAATAAGATTCTATGGGCATTTACCAAGCAGTCGACACATGTAGGTGGGTCATGATTGAAAATCATCCCATCGCAAAGCTGCTCCAGAGAATTCAAGAAAGAGAAACTCAGCAAGAAATCATAGCATAAGCAGTAGTGTAATACCATATTAAGTGAATAGCTGCTTCTAAGTGGCCATCATCTAGGTGAATCCAACCTCATTGTTGAAAAATTGGACTTTAATAAAAAAAAATGTTGACTCTCAACTAAATCAGGTTTTAATAGATCCTATTTCAGCATCCAAATATCTATATCAGCAAACTAGCTAGTTTGCTATAAGCAAGTCAAATAGGATATGTTATGTGTACACACCAAAAGGCATAAAGACAATTTTAACAAGAACAATCACTAGAATATAAAGAAATAAAATGTAACCTGATGGAGCCAACCTGAAACCAGAGCACAGTCTGATTCACTGCCACCTTGTAGAACCTGCACAACAGTTGCATAAACATATTGCACTTAATTCAAATTGGACCCAACTAACATATGCTTGTATGCAGGCAAACTAAACCCAAATCAGTAGTCTTCAAATGTGGGCATTCATTGCCCATAAACCCCAAATCCGACTTATGGAAATCAATAGTCCCAAGTCCCTCAACTTAACAATTAAAACTAGCATACTGTTGCAACTCTTGCAACCCATTGCAGCATTTTAAAATCTTAAATATTACGGCCACGAGATAGCTTTGGGAACTAAGAGCTAACAGTATCTTCAAAGCACAAAGTCCCATTAGCAACCAATCAAAAAATGGTGCACTAAAATCAACACTAAATACAAAAAAAATATGGTTCAATGTCTTTGCTCTAAATCACATTTCATATAAAACAAAGACTTGCCAGGCCAGGAAACAAAATTAAAGCACTAAACTAAATTGAGAGAGAAAGAAAGTACCCATCTTCGCTGAGGACCCCGTGGGGATATTTATCAAGAGGAGAGGTCAAGCTATAGTTATAACGGTTGTCGTTGTGCATTAAGCTGACTTCGCAGGCGCCAGAGACCCAATTAACTCGGTGAAGAATCATTAAGATGCAGAGCCATTTTATCGAATCGCCACCCATCGTCACCGTAATCAACAAGTAGCCAACGTTTTTCTTTTTTCCCGGGTGTACTTTTCCAAATTTTTATTTATTTCACTGTAATGGGGAGCTGGACGTAAGGACAAGTCACCATCGCGATTCGCTAAATTTGCGATGAATTTAGTCATTGACGGCGACACCACTAAATTTAAGTTATTTTCATTTAGACCCCTGAAACTTCTAAAATATTCAGATCAGCTAGGGATTCCGCGTTATAAATTCGTGCACAAAATGGAATCTCTTCTCATCGATATCTCCCATATCATGTACTAGATTTTAGAAAAATGACGCAAAAATTTACAAATCTGTATCATCAATGCCGGATATTTAAAATTGTCATGTAGTTAAGCTCCTATTTTGTGAATTCCTTTTCATCGGTCCTATCTTGGGTATGCATGTTTCATTTTTTACAGGGGCCAATGACTACCAACACTTGCAATTGCATGCGGTAACCATAAGAGTCAGATAATTATAAGACATTCATATATTTTAATGCATGAGTTTCCTAAGTTATAATTAATTATAATTTATTATTCTCACAACTACAATACTGTGTGATTTATTGACACTGTAGCTGTGAGAGGAGTAAGTTATAACTAACTGTAACTTAATATTTTCCTTTAGTGCAGGCCATTGTCTATGGCAATTGTATGCAAAAACCATCAAATTTGGAATATTAGAATATTGTACTAAATTCTACTATTTACCATTGTTATACCATATTTTTTCAGTCCTTCTAATCACTTTCCTAGGCAGAAAAACCCAGTACAAATGTAATTATGATATTATTCTCTAACCTCAACTATGAATAATTTATATATAGATCATCTCTTTAATATAGGATCCGCGTTCGATACAACAGTTGTACCGTATAACAGTTCATTTCAGCCGTTGAATTTTTTATTTTATTTTTTATTTTATTTTTTATTCCATACATCCAACGACTGAAATGAACAGTTGTACGGTACAACTGTTATAATATAAATTTTGTTTTTAATATATTCTAACACGAAATAGATTAAGAGAGATCTCTTTATAATAGAACCACCCTATTTGGGAGGTAAGCATCCTGATACTAAAGCATAAAAAAAAAAAAAAAACATTTTCTCTCAAGTTATTATCTCAGCAATTCTTGATCCCTGACTTGAGTATGGGAAAGACTTTCGCTAATAATAACATCTGTGCCTTTATGATTTTCTTGTTTTGTAGGTAAGGACATTAAATCTAGAGCTCGAGATTTCTTTCGACTAGCAACCTTATTGAATCTTGACCTTCTTGTGCCCGATCGCCTTAAGCTATGAATTACGGTGTCAATAGTTGGCGTCTTCTGCGGGACATGTTGGACAAAAATCTTTTTCCTAAAACATAGAATACCTATGGCCTCCACTATTCCTTCAAAATAGTCGCCTTAAGACTTGAATCATACTGTTCCTTTATATCCTCTGAAGATGTTGGCACCAATAATCCCAAAGATAACGAACATCAAGTTAAAGATGAACTAGCTCATCAACCTGAGACATGCATCAATGGTAAGAACAATTGGAATGTGCTCTAAATGACAAACGATAGCTCATGTAACAACTCAAAAAGAAGCAAAACTTAACTAAGTGCCATACAAAAGAAGGGCACAACAAAACCTATGATGAGAGCATTTGCACAATTAATTGACATTAAGCACGAGAGGTTATAATTGATAGACCAATAAGAAACAACAATAAGATGGTCTCTGATGACATTATCAACAGCATGAAAGTGCTAGGCATCATGATCATCGTAGGTGTACTGTAACATAAAAAGGAAAGCAAAAAGTCTATCATGATTTACTATACCCTCAAGATAATAAAAAATGTTGAGGTCATGCACATGCCAAAATACAACAGCATCTATTCCACGCTTGCATATTCCTAACTTATAAGCATTCATTCTACTGCTTCTTCTGCAATAAATGATAGAGTCGTGAATAAAAACGAGCAAAATTAGACTTGAAAAAAGACAATGAGTGCCTACGTCAATAAATTCAAGACCTTTGGCATGTAATGGTTGAAATCAAACAATAAGGCTGGGATTAACCTGATGTCATAAAATTTTAAGAATCATCCTTCATCCCAGAACTATGAAGTTTTAATCTCCCATCTGAATTCATCATGCCTATGGTAGAAGACATATATAGGAATGATCAACTCTTAGGAATCACATTGAGAAATATCAACTAATTCAGGGATAGTATGTACAAGGAGAGACAATTTGCAAACGCACCTTACTTACCTTGAGAGGAGCAACTAGTACATTATTTCGTACCTTACTTTATAATAGCATCTATTCCTTTTAACAATTAGCACAAAACTTTGTTCAAACTTTTTTTAAGGTGTAGTTACACTACAAAAAGGCATCGATATCTTACAAACCATGACTTAAAAGTCAAATTGAAACTTTTTACGGCTACATTAAAAGGTCCCGTATTATTGTTCTTAAGGCCGTAGCATACTGATCTCCTATTCTAATTTCCTGAAGTCCTTGGACTTGATCTCAATTGTTGAAACTTCGCTAATCAAACAGTGTAAAATATGTACAAAATTTTGTCTATTCTTATCTTTATTTTAATCTTGTGACTTAAAAGTTGACAGAGAAAAAATATTTTAATTATTATTGCATTTTAATACATAAGTTGTTATAGGATCACTGTTTTTTTAATCAAGGTTTTGACTATAGATTGTTTAGACAAATATTTTGAGTAAATTGATTAAAAGATTAGTGCTATTGTCACATTTTTAGTATTTAATGTGTTTGACGCATTGTACTGCATAATTACATTAACTTTATTATATTATGATTATTACATTAAGATATATTGCATTCAGTTGTGATATGTTTGATGTAATATGTGCTATATTATATATAATAATTTTTTGTAATATTATTTTATATTAAAATTAAATTAAATTCATGTTATTTAAAATTTTTAATATATCAAATAATGATTTATATATATATATATATATTAATTTTTACAGTATAAAAATAATTTATTAATCACTATTATTAAATAACAAAAAATATTATGTTATCTAGTATTATTATAATATCTTTACATAATACTATATTATAAAATAATTTATTTCTATATATTAGTTATTCTAAATAAATGAAATTTATGATTTAATGTTATATTGTAATATAATAAAGTATAACAAAATTAAATAATATGTTATAAATTATATTATACAATAATATAATATACTCTTAAATTATAAATTCATTTTTATTCATTAACATCGAATATAATTGTTTTAATTTAAATTTATTTTTAAATTTCTTTATTGAAGCATGGAAATAAGAAGTTAGCTGATATCTTGATGGCCAAGTCATTGCAGGAGTGTCCTAAGAGTGGTATGTTTTGGACCGCAGCAACTCAGATGGTTCCTCATCATCAACGAAAAAGCAAGAATGCCGAAGCCTACAGGAACTCTGATCACGATCCACATGTAATAGCTGCTGTTGCAAAGCTGTTCTGGAGTTAAAGCATAAACTGCAGTGTTTGGAAGCTGAGAAAATGAAGGAAACTGAGAGAAAGTATTAAGAACAGAATGTGATGAGTGATGAATGATGAATGTACTATATTCATCATTCACTGATCGCAATTATGTATATATACTAAGAACTAGAATCTCGTACACGCATTATGCATGCCAGCTGAATCCAAGCTTTCTAGAAGAAACTTGTAACAGCCTTTAAATAATTCTCCTGACTCAGCTTATACATCAGCATATGTAGCAAAACTAGCTAGCTGACTACTTATCTTAATAAAGACTGTCTTAACATCTGGCATGATAGGAAAGTTCATAAGGCAAGGACATGGCTTAGCAGGGCAGTAACCATTGCACCAGATGTTGGGGATTTCTGAGCTTTGCACTACAAGTTTGAGCTACAGCATCGCGGGGTGCAGAACCAGAACGATGTGCTGAAGAGGTGCACTGCAGCAGAGCTAAAGCGTGGTGAGAATTGGGAAGCCATTTTCAAGGCTGGGGAGAACTCTCACCTGCCAATTGAGGTAACGTTAAAGAAGTTGTTTTTGATCTTGGGAAGGAACAGAGTGCTGCTGAAAGCAGTAGACAGTAGTTGTGTGTGACCTTGATGTTAAGATTTTATTTTGACTTATGAGTTGTATTGATCGCGTCATGTGCGTTTGACCTTGAATCGTATTGGTCATGTAATGTGAGTTTGACCTTGATGTGACGATGCAATCGCTGTTCTGATAAATTAACTTTATTTTAACAAATTATGAATGTGTTTCTGCCAGACTTTGAACATATTATGCTCCAATGCGTATTTGGTCTGGAATTGTGAATTTATGTTTATATATGTCATACTCTAGGGCGTGGGAAAGGAATATATGGATATTTGTCATTTGATGGCTATAAAATAAGTTTAATGATTTGAAATTGGCATTAGAGTGAAATTGTAGGTCCTGAAATGTAATGGGTTTTCTTCTTATATTTACTGGCTTTAGAATGTTTGCTTTTGTTGGATCAATCGCATGTTTCAGTCTTATAATTTCTTTGATAAGCAGTCTGTGTAATGATATGAATGAAGCAACTGTAACAATGTCCTGTGACTCACCAAAAAGTATGAGAGATCGAGAAAAGCCTGCTGTCTCTAGAGATAATGAGATCCATAATCTTTACAATATGGAATTTAGTAGGGTTTAAAAGTGAATGTTGTTTGTGTATATCTCTAGAATGGTATGTCACTAATATTAGATTTTAGATATCTAGATGCTTTAATGAAACTTTTGGCGTTTGAATAAGTCAACTCTGGAACTTAGCGGTTTAGATTGAGACTCCTATTATTATCCTACTATTCAGTATGTCTTTACATGTTTCTTTGATCAATTGTTAATCTAGAGTTATATCTCTGCTGATGCATTCAGCGGAATCATCACTGCGTACTAATGCATCAACAGATCAACTTGTCATTGTTAATTTTCATCAAGAAAATGAGTCGTGAGAGATCTATGATGGGCACAACTTTAGTACACTGGTTGCAATCAAAATATAAATTATTATTAAGTGACTTATGTATATACATTTACTAGTACATGTATCAAATTTCCTGTAAACACTTGGCCTTAAAAAGAACAAATTTTGTTGTTTGTTCACTCTGGGGTTTCTGGTTAATACTCGGAGCAAGACTGGTACTTGAATTCTTCAGATAAAACAAGTCTGCTATGCCATTTGCAATCACACTTAAGTCTAATATGCTTTCGTTGGAAAAGAGAGTTTCCCTTGTTACTTTTAGCCAAAGATTTTGTGAGAAAAAGGCGTTTTGAGCGTTACTGATAAGTTTTTTATAAAAACTCGATTTCTGAAACGATTCAACAGATTTGAGAAGGCCTATTTGCTTTTAATATTCTCTTTAACAGTCCTCTTTCTCCTCTCTGTTTCCTTGTCCCGAGAGTCTTTGATGTTTGGTTTATAAGTTAGGAATTAATTTTCTAGTTACACCAGCTTGGTTATGTATATAATACTATAATCCAAGCGTCCGATGTTGTAGTGCAGTGACAACTTTAAATAGATTGACTTTCTCTGACTTTCAATTTATCGCCGTCGGATTCTCTTATTGCATTTTCTACTCCCCAAGTGCCTTTGTTAAATTGGGTGAACTTACCACATTCATATTAATAGATTCTCCCTTGTTCTTTTCAGGGATGTGTTAAACTATCATACTGGGTCCACGGCTGATGGTCTAACTTCTTCAAATATGCAGCTTGTGTAAGTATTCTGCATGTGTTAATTTTGACACTTATTTTAAAATTTGGCATTAATTTTAGTAACAATAGCGTATTGCTGGAATTCTGCTTCCACATGAATCAATAGAAGTAGCAGCTACTTTTTGGTGCATCCTAACTTAATTTGTGCGGCACAAATGACTGGATGCATCCGCTTTGTGAATAGTTGAGTTAGCACTCTGGATAAATGACCCTGGGAGTATTTTGTCCATTGATGAGAGAAGACCTATTTGCTTGGGTATCTTTGTCTGGTATGTTTTTGTTGGATGTCCCTGTTGCCATCGTCTAACGACTCGTATTTAACAGAAGTATCCGAAGTGCATGAGTGTCTTTGCATGCATGAGTCTCGAGATTTTTGGTGTATATGTGCTTAAGCTGTGAATGTAATTGGAAAAATGTTTTTAGAGTTGCGAGTAAATTTATTTCATAATATCGTTTCTCTGATGAGTAAATTTATTTCATAACTCACACCAGCGAATTGAAGCAATTAAGAAAGTGTTTTTAACCTAAGGAGATTGCTGTTGTAGATCGTGGACACTAGTTGCTTCTAAGCTTGTTTGGTTATTTTTCCTCAATCCCTTCCCGCCCCCCCCCCCCCCGGCCGGGGCCTTGAAGAGTTTGTTTTCTACATATTTTTCTGAGGGGAGAAAAAGGAACTTATAAGTGTGTCCCTGTTGGAGGTTGAATATCATATACTAATGAATTTAGTCCCTGTTGAAGGTTGAGCATCATATACTAATGAATTTGAGACGTGTACCTTGTCTGGAAAGATTAATTTTTGTTGTCTATGATATATTCCAGGAGTGGAGAAGGGATGCTTGATAGCTATATGCGGAGTTATATGCGGAGTTTAAGGAGAGTGATGATTCGAAATTGACATTGGCGTACATACAGGTTCTACAAGTGTTTTCTTTGACGGGCATACCTGGGAGCAAATTCTCAATGACTTATCTCGTGTTCCATCCAAGAAGCCCTGAAGGGGAGACTGGAGAGGAGTTCTTTTTACCATTGCTGGACTCAGTTAGAAAGAGACTCTGTGGTTGGAAGGGTAAGTGACCATCCCTATCCTTTGCAGTGTTTTCTTTTTTATATTTCCCTAATAGAAATGCGGCCAATGACATGACAAATATTATTGTTTTGGCTTTGGCTCCCTTCTCGACCAGACGAAGGAGATATGAATTCCATTCAGGCGTGTAAGGGGTTGGCTTGACCCTGTCTTAAATTTGTTTTGCGTTGGATCAACCTGCACTAACTGCTTGCTTTTATCAATCTCATTTTTGCTTTGCAAAATTTCCAGTTGATGTTTTCTCCCTGGCGATCAGAGAAGTTTGCTTAAACGACATGATGACTCTTAAAGTTCAATAATTTGGTAAGCGCGTTATACTGGTATTGAATGTGAATCTGACAGGAAAGGTAGGTTTTGGGATAAGTGCAGGTACGGTGAGAGCAAATGCTTGGATTTAATTAAGGATTCTCATTGGAAATGATCGTTCTGTTGGCTCTTTCGGACAACTGTCTAAAAGAAAATTGTTTTCAAACTTAAGTGATTATTTTAGAATTCTGTTGTTTGCATCTAACCTGTAAGCTGCTACCTTTCTAACTACAAGTGGGAGAGGATTAACGTAGCTTCAATTGACAAGGGTAGAAGTGAAGTGTTCGTACTCTTTGATCAACCGTGTTTGCTTCCAAAGTGTGCTAACTGTTTGTTTTGTCCGGGTAGGAAGTACATGAGGCACGAACATTCACCTATTTATTTAAAACGTTATCCATTTTATTGATATTCGGTTCTAATTATATATTTTATTAATGCTGTTCTTTGTACAAGCAAATTTGTTCTCATGCAGATTGGGCTAGATGACTGGCATGTCTGTTTGTGTGAATTAATTGGACCAGAAACATCATCATAGTTGCAACTGAGTAGAGCTTGGGACCAGAGACACTGGCAGCTATGTAAGCTGACCTTAGCTCATCTAGGTTAAATGACCTGCCGCAATCTTTTGAAGATAAATTACATGATCAGAAGCAGAACACACTTATGCAGTAAGTCAATAACAGAATGCTGCTTGCACGGTCAATAGAAACTGAAATTGTCACTGTCTATTTGATAAATGATAATCCCTTCTACATAACGAATGTTTGACATGGTAAAAAGTGGATCCACCAGCACAAAAAGATAATTGATACACAAAACAAATTCAAACATACAAAATATAATAGAAACATGTAATGATAACACTACTACGATTCAACGTTACTTGGTTGATACTTTTGACAGACAAAATCTTAACCACCAGGTTACACTGATAGATATACTCAGCATAGAGAAAACTTGCACACAAAACAAAAAATAAGAATGATCAAAACCTTTCTGCCAATCTGGCAGTCACTGCTCTAAGTTTTGAATACACCTTTCCAGCAGGGGATCCTAAGATGAGACTACAAAGGGAATCCCTCGCAATTTTAATATTGGCAAAAGATCCTAGTATGTGAATTTTTGTATCTGCAATTACAATCCTTGTCTTTGTGGCATTTTCGATAGCAAACTTTGTTTTGCCACCTTTACCAGATAGTCTTCCTATGGCACGTGACAAATGCTCACCTCTGAGTGTCTTAACATCCTTGATCTCAAAAGATTCTATATACAGCTCATCCAAACGCAAAAGTGCAATGGCATCAATAACATCAAAACCAAGCATGAATGCATGAACAAAATCCGCACACTTCTGTAGATTACTTATGTCTGGTGTGTCTGCTCTAGTCTTCAATTCAACCCTACGAGCCTTGAGGTTCATACGGATGTCAATCTTCATCTGCTCATAAATTGGAGTGTAGATGTCCATCCATATTTTCTTGAGAGGCGAGTACCGATGAGGAGGAACATTGACCTTCCGAAACTGAACTCGACCATCAGACATTTCATGAGCCTTCAATGGTTCAAACAGGGGCTTTGGTGGCAGAGACCCAGATTCATTTTGCAGTTGAGATGGAACTGTTTCAATGTCCATGGAAGACTCCATTGTGAACAACCACAAGATCTGCACCACAAAGAATTTAATAGATAGGAGGTAAACAGAACCATCAGCAAGTTACTACCAGCAAACCCTCCACAACACATCAATTTATTTTTCATATATAGAACATTCAACTTTGCAAGAAAAAGAACAAGAAGCGAACAAGAACACCATCCTTTAAAAGACTAATGTTAATCAAATTCTTTCCTATTACAAACAATAGGTTTTAAATGTAACCTCAAACTAACATTAAAAATAGTAACAATAATTTGGGATCAGGCAGAACAACATATTTGTTCAATACATCTCTGTTAAAACAATATTGAATTCCAGCACAGAAATAATAGCTGTATACAGAATTCACGCACAAAGTTCATAATTTTATTCACTAAGTCAAAAACATAACATCAAATTAACGCAGCGAAAACCAATTAACGGACATCAATCAAACAAGAAATGAAAGGTTCAGCCTATCCAAAATACATAAATAAATAAATAAATAGCAACCCTCGTTTTCAATCTAATACATCGGGCATCTTTTTATTAAAAAAGAAAGAAGAAAAAAATTGTTATCCAAAATTCCTAAGTTCTATAGATTTTGTATCGAAAGAAACTTAAAATGAATGGAGAAAAGGAGGGTTGTCAATTACCAGATAGGAGATGCCTTCTCTTCTCGATGTCTATGTCGGCTACTGCTTAGTGCGATGAGAGGTTCAAGAAAAGCAAAGCCAGAGGGTTTTGCAGCTGACTGTCTGTACAATTTATAGGGCTTGTATAAACGACGTAGTTTTATCGTTTTTACTCTTTATGCCACAAGTCATAAATTTTATGAAGGGTTTTCGTTTATTATAGGAATATTATCGTGTAGATCCCCGACATTTATGTTTTATTAATTAACTACATATTTTGCAGTGCTCTGTTAACCAAGTCCCGAAGGCCAAATCCGTCCCAGGGAGTTTACACCAGAAAGAAACGGTTTGATAGTTCATTCGCAGAAATTTTAAAAACACTGATCTAACATAAATAAGCAAATTATATACTTAATAAAATATCAATATTATGGATCATCACTTAAAAATAAGTTATAATTATTGATAATACGTCAAAAGTTTACTAAAACTCAAAAGAAACATCCACCTTAAAAGAAACAAATCCGCTTATATAATATATGATCACAAAACTTCTTAAAAGAAAGTGTCTAAATAAATCATTGTAATTTACAATCTTTTTAAAATCATAAAGGTTTTACTGTTAGTGTGTACTGTTTACATGACTTTTGGACAAACTATAACTTAACAAAATCCTTCAAAAAAAAACCTATATGAAAACTTGAGTCTTCAACTTCATTTCAAAAAGTGTCCATAATAGCTAATCAATAGATCAAGGACTAACTTAGAATTGTTGTGACAAATTAAATACGTTGTTTCTCTTGTATGGATGAAATAAACTAAATAACAACTCAGTATTTGATAAATTATATTATTATAATTATTATAGGTTTGAAAAATAAAATATATATATTTAATAAATTTATTACTAAAGTACTATTTTATTATAGAAAAAAGAATATTTACACTCTGAAGATTTAAAAAAAGATCGCCAACACTATCTACTTTTTAAAAGGAACACTAAGATTTCTTTTTCACTACCATACTCTTTGCCTTTATTATTTTAAAAATTGAGTCTAAATTTTTACAATAAATAAAAATATAATATTAAAATAAACATTGTAATAATATATACGTTTTAAAATAATGTTAATATTTAAAAAATATTTTAATATTTTATAATTTGTTAGATATATTTTATTATATTAAAGTAAATTTTATGATAAATATGATAAATAAAATCATAATATTAAAAATAAATATATTAAAAATTTAAATTATTTTAAATTTTTTTGTAAAATAATAATTTTAATAAGTTAGTATGTGAAAATATTTTTAATTGTAGAATATATTTAATTTAAATATTTATTTAAAATCTATATAATAAATAAAAATATATTATTAATATAAATATAATAATTTACATATTAAAATTTATTAAAATATTTTAATATTATTAGTCTACTACATAAATTATATTATTTTTGTGATATTTGTATTTACAAAATATTTTAAAGTTAATTTTTTATAATAATAGTTAAAAGGAGATTTTGGTATTTCTCTTTGAAAACTTAAATGTGTTAGTGACTATTTTTCTAAATCTTAGAGATGTAAATGTCTTTTTTCTTTTATTATATAATAACCAAAGCAAACATAAATATAAATTTTTAATAAATGTAAATTATCTTTTATTTGCATATTAGAGTCTGAAAAAGAACTATCTCTTTGTTCAAATATTAATACTATCACAAAAACTTTAAAAAAGTATGATGACTTATTTAATAAACTACTTATAAAAAAAA
Organism: Aegle marmelos; assembly: GCA_030449875.1. NCBI lineage: Eukaryota > Viridiplantae > Streptophyta > Magnoliopsida > Sapindales > Rutaceae > Aegle > Aegle marmelos. The sequence goes on from JASUUL010000143.1 coordinate 25,252,183, forward strand.
TCTATCTATTTTTTAAATTTACCCTAAAATTAAAAAACTTATTAAATTACCAGTTTTTAAAAAGTTTACTAAATACCATTTTTATCTAAACTTACAAAATAAGTTGCTTCAAGTATTTAACCACAATCTCCAATGGGACCTAATGGTTGACAACTACTAATGTATAATAAAATCTCATTAAATTAATACTCAATAAATTAATAACATGGATTGAATAATAATTTTTAGGTCTCAATTTGTGCTCAACGTGATAATTTAATCATTTGACAAATTTATTAAATAATAAAATTTCAAAACATTTTTATTTTTCTATATGTCCAATTGATGGATAAGTTATTAATTAATTAAATTGAAACTAAATAAATATCATAACTCTTTGAGTCTTTTAAAAAATAATTTTTCAAGGTTGCATGTTTGAAATTAATTTCAACTTGAAGCCACTATAATATTTAATGCATAGTTTAATATATTGCCTCTAAATAATCTTTTGATTGGTTATTATATAAGTGTGATTCAGAATCTAATCAAAGGATTATTAAGTGATCGATATATTCAATTGAGATAAAATTAAAATTGTATTAGATAATTTTACAAAATCATTGCATTATCTAATTGTACTACCTACATACTTTATACAAAATTCTATAATGCAAGTGATATTATCTTCATAAATTAATAATTTATTAATATATTAGTACATCAAAATTTATTAAATTAAAAATATTATAGTTTAGATACTGCTAATTTATCGATGTTCTGCTAAATTATTAAATGATAAGGTTATGCTTTTATTAATATACCAAAATTGTGTTTTTCATTCAGAAAAATAAAAACAAGGGGCTCATTTGATATGCTTTCACTAGGTATCTATTGGTACTTAAATGACTCCGAATCCGCACTTCCCTTGAACCGTTGGAATGGAGTCCAACCCGAACAAAGCGTTAACGGACACTCGCTTTTCCGATTTGAAGCCGCCGCTTTCCAAGCCAGTTCTCGACGCCTTAGCTGAAGCCGGCTTCGAGTTTTGCACGCCGGTTCAAGCCGCCACAATCCCTTTGTTATGCAGCTACAAGGACGTAGCGGTCGACGCTGCCACCGGCTCTGGCAAAACCCTAGCTTTTGTCATCCCTCTAGTGGAGATCCTCCGACGTGTCTCTTCTGATCGGAAACCTCACCAGGTCCAAAAAGATTTTCTCACTTGTGTTTGGCTGCCTAGAAACTTCGGGAAAACTAAATTAAAGCGTAGGAACTTATATTTAAATGAACTCAATGCGCTCAACTAGCTGTCGCCCCCCCCCCCTCTTCCTCCCCCAAAATTTTTACCAAAAAAAGGAGATATGAAGTTCTTTTCCAGTTAAATTCTCACAAAAACACTTACTGATTCTTTGAAAAGCACTTCGTGTGAACACTTTTGCTTCTCTTAGTACGGCGCTAGAAAATAGTCAAATTGTTCTTTTAAGTACTTGAAATGTTTTTACCTGTATTAGCGTTTTATTCTAAATAAATTGACTGCACTGCACTGGCAATTTTGTTATGTATTGAGCGAATTGCATTTGCTTTTAGCGATTACTTTGTTGATAAATTAGTTTTTGAATTGAGTTCAGATAATGGGGATGATTATCTCACCAACAAGGGAGCTATCATCGCAAATATACCATGTTACACAGCCGTTCATTTCAACTTTACCAGATGTTAAGTGTATGCTTCTGGTGGGAGGTGTGGAGGTAAAAGCAGATGTGAAGAAAATAGAGGAGGAAGGAGCAAATTTGTTGATTGGAACACCTGGGAGGCTATATGATATGATGGAACGTATGGATGTCCTGGATTTTCGGAACCTTGAGGTAGTTGCTTTGATGGTTGATTCTCTATAATTTATTAACTTGTAATCTTGGTTTGGACAGAGATTGATGATCGTCACTGTCTTTGCTATTTTATGGAGATCTTGGCTTCAATTCACACTTCTTTTTTGTTGTTAGTTATCAGCTAGAGGACTTATAATTCATGTTGCTGAATTTATAGTTTGTTGGTTGACAATGCACAAAGAGTGCAAGGATCAGCTAAAATTGCTTGTACCCTGTATGTGGCAGTAGCCTTTATATTTGTTTAATGAAGACTTAACTAGACAAATGACAGATGTTTAATGAGATTATGACTGAAGAATACACTGATTTAGAATGTAAACTTTGGATAAATTTTCAGAGTTAAGACTTTGATCCTGTACTTTGGTGACCTCACAGCTTCATTTTGTTGGTTGTGCAGATTTTGGTTCTAGATGAGGCTGACAGGCTCTTGGATATGGGATTCCAGAAACAGATCAGTTACATCATATCTCACCTGCCTAAACTTCGTAGAACTGGTCTTTTTTCAGCCACTCAAACTGAGGCAGTTGAGGAGCTATCAAAAGCAGGGCTGAGGAATCCTGTGAGGGTTGAAGTGCGAGCAGAATCAAAATCACAGCATGCATTCGCATCATCCCAACAACTAGCCTCTTCGAAAACACCTTTAGGCCTTCATCTTGAGGTGTGTTGCATGTGAATGTACTTTGGTTGCAATTTTTTTCATTGCATGTGATTAAACAGAATTGCAACCAAATAAATTCAGATAATGACTTTTGGAATTTTAATTTGACATGTTATATCCTGGAAGACTTGTATCCAACCTGAAGTCGCTTGGAATTAATTATTTTTATCCTCTTCTTCAAAGCTATAGATCTGGGTTGTTGTGCTAAATATTCATGTTTTGATATAATTTCAGATCAATTTTTTTTGTAATTATATAATTTGACAAAAATAGTAACCCTTTGTTATGAATTGAACACTAATACTCTTTTCGAGTTCTGCATTTATTCTTAATTAATTTCTCCTTTGATTCTGCAGTATTTGGAATGTGTAGCAGATGAGAAACCATCACAACTTGTTGATCTGCTTATTAAGAACAAGTCTAAGAAGATTATAATGTAAGTTCAACATGGAAATTTCTCAAAGGGTGGATAATACTATCTTTTTGTAGTTAAGGGCCAATGATTTATCATAATTTCATAATAGGATTAATGTATTTTTTCAGATATTTCATGACTTGTGCTTGTGTTGACTACTGGGGAGCTGTTCTCCCTTGTCTGGCTGTTTTGAAGAGTCTCTTATTGATTCCTCTTCATGGAAAGATGAAGCAGGTAGGATATTGGTTATTGAAATGTTCTCAGAACCTTAGATTACAATTTCAGGAGTCAGTGAGTGAGTCAACTGGTGTATATTATCTCTCATTTTGATGTATTTTCATGGCAAATAGACTGCTAGGGAGAAAGCATTAGCTTCATTCACATCTCTTTCAAGTGGCATTCTTTTATGTACGGATGTTGCTGCACGTGGACTTGACATTCCTGGTGTTGATTGTATAGTGCAGGTAACTTTGTAAGATACAGAAAAGTAGACCAGTGATTAACCATGTTACTTTATGAGTGGTCCAGTGATTATCCATGTTACTTTTGAGTGATGGTTAATCTGTTTGTTACCTTGCAGTACGATCCCCCTCAAGATCCAAATGTTTTCATTCACAGAGTTGGTCGAACTGCTAGGTTGGGTAGACAAGGGACTTCCATTGTTTTTTTATCACCCAAGGTACTCTTTCATCTACATACCAATTTCTTTATCATATATTATTCTTTTTAAAGAAGAACTTAAGGGAAACTTCAGGGAAATTAATTTAGTTATACATATTCAGGAGGAAGCTTATGTAGAATTCCTGCGGATAAGAAGGGTTCCTCTTCAAGAGCGGAAATGCTCTGACGATGTTTCTGATGTAGTTCCTGAGGTCACCATGAGTTCTATCTTATTCTCTTTCATTGTTTTTCATTTTGGAATTTGTTCTATATATTCCAGTGTGTAGTTAGAAGAAAATGGTTGATCCAACATAATACCAAAACTTGTTTCAGATTCGATCTGCAGCAACAAAAGACCGTGATGTCATGGAAAAAGGACTCAGAGCATTTGTTTCTTATATACGTGCATATAAAGAGCATCACTGCTCGTACATCTTCAGGTCACTACTGCCTTTTATCCGTTATTTCTCTTTGCACTTTTGTTGCTTCATTATAATGTTTTTCATCCCTCATATTATATAGGTGGAAAGAACTTGAGGTTGGGAAATTGGCTATGGGTTATGGCTTACTACAACTACCTTCAATGTCTGAGATAAAGATCCATTCTCTTTCCACTGACGGTTTCATCCCGGTTAAAGACATCAACTTGGAGGAGATCAAGTACAAGTAAGAACTGACAATTTGCTATCATACCTTGTTGATTAAATTGAATCAAAGAGCCTAATAATTTGCATTGACAATTGACATTGAAGTCATCGTAGAGGAAGAAACCCCATATTTGGTTTGTGAATGTCTTAAGTGCTTTTGCTTCACAAGCAGTCTTCTTCTTTTTCATTTAGCAGGATATTGACTTCTTTCAATATTTTTGAAAGATAAATTACTTTTTTCAACCAAAGTTCAGTCATACCACTGTTCAAAACCTTTTTTTGTTTCCAGAGAGACCTTGCAGCAAAATTAGCTGAATTTCTTTTGCCACTTTTTTTTTAAATATTCAAAGAAAAATGATGTGAGACCTTATGATTTTTGGATAAGAATCATCCAACATCACATTCCTCTTATCATTTATGGATTTTTACATATGCAGCATTGATGGAATTTTTTTTTAAGAACTGTGTAAGCCTGTGATCACAGCTGATAACTATATTAAATCAGGGATAAGTCACGTGAGAAACAAAGGAAGAAGAATTTGCAAGCAAAGAAAGAAGCACAGCAGCAAAAACCAAAACGACAGAAACCGAACAAGGCCTCAGATGCTGCAACCGCTGTGCTGAGGAAGAAAACAGCAAAACAGAGACGTGCTACCCAGGCAATCGAAGATGAAGATGAGCTGGCTCGGGATTACCGCCTACTAAAAAAGCTAAAAAAGGGAAGTATAGATGAAAGTGAATTTGCAAAGATGACCGGGACAGAAGAGTTGCTATAAAGTGCATTACGCGGGTCTTGATTCTGCAAGTTGTGATGTTGATTGGGTGTTGTCAGGCCTCAATGAGAAGAAATCTTAACCTGCGCCTAGTTGTGGCCCAACCCATCTAAAGCTCGTTTCGCAGACAAGGTGACAATCGCATGTAACAATTGTATATTGAGCGTTAGCTTTGGTGGGCTTTGGAAAAAGCTACTTCCCAATTTTAGTCTCTTTTTTTTTTTTTGAGGGAGAGAGAAGGAAAGAGGAGAGGAGGAGGGGGTGCGCGTTGGGGCTAAGCGACTTGTTATATTCAGTTGAATAAATTATGCTATTCACTACGAAGTGTAGCCATGATTTTAAAGCATGTGACAACACCCGTACAAATGAAACTGATTGGATCCGAATTTCCAGAAATATCTTAGCTTACTTGCTCTTCCTTGTGATTGTTGGTAAAATTTACGGAACTGAATCGTAACAGAGAGACGGGTAAAGGAAATATGCTTCTATAATGGTGAAGGTGTCTGATGAGTCTCAAGCTTCAATGTTATAATATCCGGCATTTGTAGAATTGTTGTCGATGTACAGTTGACTCGACTGGACTGACTGTAAGCGATGACGAACACCAAGAACTAAGTAAACAAAAGCATTTAAAGGCACGGCAAAAGCGAAGCTTCGTGCCATGTTTCAAACTCACTGTCGAAACTTGACATTGGTCTTCGTCTTCGTTGTCGTCCCATGTTTCTTAATAATAAGAATTCTTCTTCTTCTTCGCACTTACATCAATCGTCAAACTCTAAAAGCTCTCCGCAACCTTCTCCTCTCAATTCAAAAAACTCTCCACTCCCTCTTTCTCTTTATCACCATGTCCAATTCCAACCAAGACTCCTCAGCCGTCGGTTCTCCTCCGTTCGACCCATTGCAGCCGTCGATTCCCATCTCTTACCCCATCAAAACCCTCAAAGATCTTCACTCGCGCGCTTACTTTGACTCCTTTCACTACCCTTTTAATAAGTCGACTGTTCCTCTGCATCCTCTAAGCGAAACTCTACCTGCCAGGCCGAGGATTTTGGTTTGCCATGACATGCAAGGTGGCTACTTGGATGATAAGTGGGTCCAAGGTGGGACCAATGCCGATGCCTACGCCATATGGCACTGGCATCTGATGGATGTTTTTGTTTATTTTTCTCATAGTTTGGTCACTTTGCCTCCTCCTTGTTGGACTAACACTGCTCACAGACATGGTGTCAAGGTAGTGTAATTTCTTTCTCTTTTTTTAATTTATATTTCATTGTTGAACAATAAGTGGGTAATTTAGTTAGTTGAAAAATTAAAAGACATGCCTCTTATGTTTTACTTTTGTTCTCTTTGCTTCTTGGCTTGAATTCTGTGTTTGCTTTGTTGAAGGGAGGAAATGATTGATTGTGGATGAAAATCTCTTATAAGCTTCTACTCTTTGTAGTATTGGCTTTGTCTTTATTCAACTTTATTAATGATTGTTTAATATAATCTGTTTAACGACAATGTACACATCGAAAGATTAATCAATAATCGGAAATGACTATAGCTGTTATAACAATAATTATAGAAACTGAGCAGAAATTTTTTCACAGGGCAAGTACTGTGCCTTAAAGTTGGTGCAGTGTAAGCTCACGATGGCTAGAAAATATCCATGATATGATTAGGACATGCTGGGGCAAGGCTATCCAATTGGGAGCTTTTTTATTATTATAAACCATGATTTGCCCTTTGGTAGCTTCACGTTTTGAATATTGATGGTCTACTTTATTTCAAATCTATGTGAGAGATAAGCGGATGACTTGAGGAATTTTAATTGTATATGATGATTTTTCTCCTGTGCTCATGGGATAATAGGTTTTAGGAACTTTCATCACAGAATGGGATGAAGGAAAAGTTATTGCCACTGAATTGCTATCTACAAAGGAGTCTGCTCATACTTATGCTATGCGCTTGGCAGAGCTTGCTGTTGCTTTGGGCTTTGATGGGTGGCTGGTATAGGTTTATTAAATCTCGGACTTTTCGATTTTATTCTAGCTTTTTCAGTTTTATGTACTACATGGAAGCACTCCCTTCCAGTGTTGAAATGGGAACTGGTACTTGCAGATTAATATGGAAGTTAAACTGGATGTAGAGCAAATCCCTAACTTGAAAGAATTTGTTGGCCATTTAACTCAAACTATGCACTCTTCGGTGCCTGGGTCTTTGGTTATCTGGTGAGTGTTAGGATTATGATATGCTATGTTCCCTTGAACTTTGTATGTAGTAATTTTTGTTAAATTTATATTTTATTGATTAATATTGTTTTTGCAGGTACGACAGTGTTACAATTGATGGGAAACTTGACTGGCAAGATCAACTGAATGAAAAAAATAAGCCCTTCTTTGATATATGTGATGGAATATTTGTAAACTATACATGGAAGGTAAGCTCTTGTCTTTGTCCCTTGTATGGAACTTAATCGTGGGTTCTTGCATTCAGTATTTATTGGGTGCCTTGCAGGAAGACTATCCAAAGCTTTCAGCAGCTGTTGCAGGTGATAGGAAGTTTGACATCTACATGGGAATAGATGTATTTGGAAGGAACACTTTTGGAGGTGGACAATGGAATGTATGTGACCTTTTAACTTTATGAGATTTGTGACTCTTTGCATTAAATGTTTCTTACAGTCTATGTTATAATTCTATGTTAGATTACATCTGATCTTCCAATAAATTTCATTCAATATAGACCCTATTAGGAGAAGTTTGAATTCCTACCTTATAAGTCTCTTCTATCCACTTGTGGTGACATACTAGTTCGGTAAGCAAGATAAATTAGCTTGTCTTTCTGTCAAGCCATATTAAAATTACATATTTGATTGTTGTTCTTGTTGAAGTAGCATACTTTGTCACATTTCATTTATTATTTGTGAAATTATCTTCAACTCCCATGTGATATATACTTTTCAATCTTTACTGACCAGACATGTTTTAAAGTATATTCACATCATGATGCCAGATATTATTATGTAAAACAGAGTTATGTACAAGTTCTGGTAGTTTGAATTTTTTGAAGTGTGGAAAGTTTTCTTTTGTAACTATATTCTTTGTAAATCAGACAAATGTTGCTCTGGATGTGATAAAGAAGGATGATGTGTCAGCTGCAATATTTGCTCCTGGATGGGTCTATGAGACTAAGCAACCTCCTGACTTTCGGACTGCTCAAAATCAGTAATATTCCCATCCCTGATTCCACAAATGGTGAAGTTCTGCACACACACAGACACGCACACAGCTGCTATGTATTTTTGCTACTCTCAGTATACCCTGTTTACCATATTTTACAAATGTTGGAGCAGCACTCATGCGGGACGCCACATGGACCCTCTTCTTAGCAGCATAACTAGCTGAAAACTTGTTACTATTCACTCTGAACTTATTCTCTTGTCTTCAAAACTTTCGACTTTTTCCTCATAGCAACAGATTTTCATATCTTTTAGTGTTAAACCTAAACAAATTTTCAAAATTTGCTGAATTCTTTCAATGATACTTGGGTTCATCTTACACGGACCTGTCCTGGACTAGGACTTTACCTTCTGATTTACTATTTCAATTATTTGAAGATCTTTTCAATGCTTCTCATTTATTGCAGTGTAACTCTTACTTCTGTTGTTGAGATAGTTTCCTCTAAGTTCTATACAATTTTTCGGTGAGCTTCATTTTCGTATACCTTTGTTTCTACAGTTGGTGGTCCCTTGTTGAAAAGTCATGGGGAATTCTACAAAACTACCCCAAAGCATTACCATTCTACTCAAATTTTGATCAGGTAGCAACTATGTTAAATTTCATACGCTTTTCTTATATTTAAAACCTTAGTGCTGGGCGCCAGTCAGTTGCTGCTCGTCAGATGCCAGTTCATAGAATGTTGACCATCAGATCATTGTTCAGGGTCGTGGTTTACATATTTCTTTTGAGGGTGAGCAAGTGTTAGATACTCCATGGAATAACATTTCTTCCCAAGGCTTTCAGGTAAGCATTGAATAGACCTGTATTTCTTTTGTTTCCTTGTTACTTTTTGTAGTTTAAAGTTGTGGTCACATTGAAAATAAATAATATTCACGCTACTCCAGAAATGAAAATATTCTATGTAAACATGACCTGTTGTTGCTCTAGTTATCAAATTCTTTATCTCCTTTGATTTTCCCCTGTACTTGTGGCAGCCTTTGCTTGAGTATAAAGATGACCCTAGTGCAGATACTATTCAAGTCCTTGTTGAGTAAGTTTTAAAGATCGTTTATTTCTCCTATTTTTTCTAAAATCTGAACTGATTTACAGTTTCCATTTCCATGGATGGTATGCTACATGATATACATTTTCTTATGTGGGTAATGGGAAGTGGTCTTAGCCATTAAGTACTGTAATCTGATATGATATATTTTGATCTTTCTGCGATACTTCAGATTATAGGTCTTATTGTGAGAATAAGAAGGTGTGTTTGTTGTCCCCAAGGATGAAAAATTGTCTGCTCAACCTCTTGCACAGCTCTATTTTTCCTGCCATCAAAACTCAAAAGCAAAGCATCCAAAGTAAAATTAGATCTAAGCATGAAATTAGAATACAATGGTATCTCCTTGTTTTGGTGGGATTGCTGTTAGTTCTTTAAGCTATCATACATTACCTCAACAGTGCATTCCTCTTTCACAATATCTATTTTTAATTAATTTGTTTACTGTAAACTTCAATTCATCCTCAAATAAAATAACCATGTTCAATTTACCCCTCAAAAGTGTGAAACCTCAATTTACCCCCATTTTCATTCAGAAAATGAGGTAAATGGAGGGCTTCTTGAGGAATTTTTTTTGTCTTTTTAACAGCAAATGGGGATAAATTAAAGATTGTCATTCTAAGTTATCCATTGATCTATACTTTGCATCAAAGCTCTGCCCTTCCCTAATCATTTGTTTGCTATTGTAGTTTCACGGAAGCATCATATAGTGGAGGGGGGAATGTAACATTTAAAGGAACTCTTGAAGAAAATGCCAGTTTCATTGCAAGGCTTTTTCAGGCACAGCTTCTGTTGGGGAATTTGCCTGTTTACATCACATATTCTGTAAGCTATTTCTTTATAGATCTAGAAGAAAAAACGCAATTTCAAAGGATTATTACTAGCTTTAAGACAAGACTTATTTTATGTCGATTTCTTACGTTCATCCAGCCATTTGAAAAGAACATGCTTGTATAAATGTAAGTGCGATTTATTCAATGCCTGCATTCTGAAACTAGAAACTTGGAACATTTTATACACAAGCAGGCATTAGGATCCACACAAGAACTCCCCCATCCTCCCCCCCAACAAAAAAAAAAAAAGGTACTTTAGTATAATACGTAGTGTAATTCTACTTCCATCTAGATTAACTGTGAGAATTACCACCATTGCAGGTAAAATCGGAAGAAAATTCTCTACTTGGCCTCCTTCTTGAGTTCTCTTCGGCCACAAATGAAAGAAAGTCAGTGCTTCTTGCATCCCATAGAATTGACCAAGCTTCAGCCAAATTCAGTGAATTGATTGTTCCACGCCAAGTTAAAAGGCTAGAAATGGGCACAGAATGGGCCATACAGGAAGCTAGAATTATAATGGCTGGATACACAATAACAGGAATCAGTGCTGTATGCTACAGGCCAGAGCCTCAAAACAGCAGGCGGACCCTACAGTCCACATCGAACAGTCAAGATAATGCATCCGTTCACACTCCAGCAGAATATTTTGCAATCCTTGGGGATATTTCTATTAAAACCACTGGACAGAACTTGGACTTCCCCCTGTCTAGTTCATGGCTTGTTGAGGCACAATATGTTAAATTTAATTCAGATTCTCACGGTACTAAAACACTAAGTGCTAAGATCACCTGGAAATTAAAAGAGGGGAATGATTTTGTATTCCCACAGTATAATATCTATCTTGGGAAACTAGCGAAACCGGCGGTCGGAAATCAGGATGGAAGGGTAGAGTCAACTCGAGAGTATCTTGGGGTGGCACGAGTTGAATCGTTTTACATTTCTGGCCTCATCATTCCTTCAGACACTGATACTCTCAAGTTCATTATTCAAATATGCGCTGTTGAGGGGACAAGCCAGAATCTGGACAATTCTCCATTTCTTCTGCTGGATGTCAAAGATAAGTAATCTTAATATTCTTGCACTTTATCATCCCCTTATAAGAAAGACAGATACAACTGTTCTATCACTATTCATTACACTAAAGTGTTCTGTGTATGACACATTGGCATTAGCAATAAAATATGTTTAACACGCAAAAAACTTATGCATTTTTTCTACCGAAAAAGAGCAGAGCTGAGTTGGTCGAAACTATAGACTTATCATTTTTTGTCTAGGTAATATTTTTCTCAAGTGCATTGAGTCCCCAACGCATAGACTAAACAAAGATATTGAAAGAGGGTATAGGCATACATGGCTTTAAGAATCAGGAACAATAGACTCTGCGCCTATTTCCAAATCTAATCTGCGCCTAGTTCCAAAACTACCTGCTATAGAACAATGAAGAGGAAGAGCCATCCTGGGAACAGGGCCTTGATCAAGAAATAAGACAATTAATTGAAAGATTGAAAGATATTTGATTGATTTGGAAGTATTATCCTCGAGCCCTCAAAAGAGAAAATAAGGTTTCTATCTCTTTCTTGTCTCCATTAAGAATTATAAAAGAAAAAGAAAGAAAGACGGGAGATGATGTTTCCAAAAAGGCAAAGGCGTTCCTTTGTCCTTCTCATGGTGACTTTTAACTAAATTGTGTTTCTTTAAAATTCATTTGACCGTCACTTAACCCGTATCCTGATCTAGCCGGCGGAAGTTCATTCATGTACTGAACCAAAATGGGTCCATTTTCTCAGATATTCTATGTGCGAGTTTTGTCTTATTTATAAGATAATTAAATCTTATAGATCCTTATCGGCTGCCTTGACTTTTTCATAAGAATGGTCGAGTATTCGATGTACATATTATCAAATAGAATCATGTGAACTTGCACTCGCAATTAAGCTATGACCATTATTTTTGTTGTTAGGGAAAATAAAGGCTCCAGACTCCGAAGGCATTTAGCAACAGATGGTCAGGTTTCACCATTCTAGAAATATACAATTAAATCCCATCGTTGTAAAAAATGGACTTTTAGACCCGTCTCGTTTGTAAATTTTGTCCGTTTAGAGGAAAATTAGGGGACTAGTCCAAAATAATGCTTTTATCTCTTTCTAAATAGACGAAATTTAGAAATCAAGATAATTTAGCTGTCTATTTTTTGAAACTATTTGTTCCCAAGGACGCTATCATCGTTTTAGATAATAATACTACTACGTGGCACGATCATGTAATTTTCAAATTTTTGTGAATAAAGTTCAAGCGTCCGATTGAAGCATAAAAGAGTGAAACAGGTATTGCATGTTCATTGCAGCTCATGTATATGAACACCAGAGAAACACGCTGAGACAGAAGAAGGCAGTGCGAAGAAAGACAAAATATCAAATCATAAAGACGTGATCTCAGTGGAATGTGTTATAGAATTGACAAATCAAACTAGCCGCAAAGCCTAGTAATCATTAATTTATAATCATAGAGTTTGATAAGCTCATGGGTACAGCTATAAATTGCTTAAAGAGGGCTTCACAAAAAGCTGTATGTGATGAGGATTGTCACAAAAATTTGAAGGTTGACTTATAAAATGCTTTAAGATTAAACAAAGCCATATGAGGAATCTTTCACTTGGTTCTTGCCGCCATTTGTCTTTTCATGTCATCTTCTTCTAAACTATTGCTTTGATTCGACACATAATTGTATTAGAGATGGATTTAGAAATTAAATTATAATATTGGAAAGTTCACATTTACTACTTCCCATGAACTGAGCACTTGCTGACACTGGCCCACGTGAACACACTTGCAGAAGAACTTGTGAGCTGATGGCACGTACGTATTAGTAAGCCAAGTTCATGCTTTTCTCTTCTATTTTATTAGCATATAATCAATAGTGTGATTAGCAAGTATTCTAGAGATAATATATATAATTGGATAATAATGTAGCTGTTGTTATGCATTAGTTCTTAATTTTTGTGGAGTTCACACGATGTACGGATTACTACAAAAATTAAGTAATACGACATTATTTTATAGCAAACTAGTAACAATATATGTTGTTAATTTCCAGTGTGTGTGTGTGTGTGTGTGTGTATTGTAAAGTGCAAACTTGGTAAATCAAAATTTAATTTATGTTATGTATATCAGTCAAGCCAGATTGTTGATTCAATGGTCTACGTTTAGAATCCTTTATATGCTGGAGTCTTGGTTTTGGTCATTCTGTATGGGGGGTATGGAGATAGATTTTGGCCCTTGTCAAGTGGAATTAATGGTTATATCTTTGCAATATGTAAAAGCACATATACGTACAGCTGCCGGATCGGATCTTATCTGCCAACTAAACACTGCTTTATTTCTGTAACTTGGAGAATTCTTATTTTACTTGTTTGAGAATATAAAAATTACAAGAAGTGGGCTAAGTAGGACACCTTCAGGATTGAGGTTTCATGACTTTGAAGTTATAGCTGTTATGAAATGGAAGCATTAGCTATCAATTAAGCAAAAGTAGATGGCCGTTTGATAAACCAATAACAAATTAACTTGGAGAATTTATGTCAATTAAGATAGTTTTAAGAAGCCACCGACGCGCCCTGTCAACTCTCACAAGTTTACGAGTATGAGCGTAATTTATTTAATAAGCAAGCTAAAGTACGTACTTAAAAAAGATTTTTAGTTTAGTTAACTTCTCACATGCACATGCTAAAGTTGACCTCATTTACTCAACCCCTGATTAAGACAAATTCTTCTGTGTCTAACTAATGACCCACTTTCACAATGATTAATTACCAGTCATAATATTTAATTAACAAGAAGTTGAAAAACGTACAGAGGGCAAATTTTTATTAAGAGACCATGTCATGTCCAAAGACGCTCTCTCTCTTGAGGGAGTCATGAATTACATTATTGCTAGATGATGTAAAATTGAGGTATTGATGAGGAAGGTTATTTTGAAGAAGAAACGACTTGTCATCTGCGTCTATTTGTGGCGTTGGCATCATCGGTTCTTGCTGCATCTGGATGCACAATATCTCCGCTTGAGCCACTGCCAGTTGCATTTGCAGCTGAGACACTTGGTTTTGTAAAAAAGATATGGCACCAACACACCCGTATACTGGGTCTCTAACTCTGGCGTTTGCTTCATAAACCAAACTGCTCACTGCATCTGCTCTTTGATGCACCGGAAGCTCCTGCATCATCATAAAACATACAAGGTTAAGCGAGGTTCAAACCCAAAAACTTTTTCTGATTTTATCAGTTAAATCAGCTAGTATAAGGGGCGGAACTATATTGAGACTCTTTCCCCTCAGATAGTCAGATTTACTGTTTATGATATGGCCCTCTCAGGTTTGGCATTTATACGTTATGGCTCCCCCAAAGGAAAATCACGATTCTGCCACTGCTAGCTAGCACCCACATCTAACTACGTATATACATATATATAGGCACGAAGACATAACTAGATATACAAAAATATACATGTGCATCTATGTCAGAATGCATTCTATGCGGACGATTGTGAGAGAGAGAGAGAGAGAGAGAGAAGGGCAGAGACCTGCAACATTTTGCTAACGTTGCTAGCACCAAAGACCTTATGAACAATCGCAAACTTGTGAGGATCATCAGGAGGGAAGTAAGGAGCGAAGATGCAGTCTTTGGCGCAACGGCGACGCAGCAACTTACAAGAGGCACATGGAGAATTTCCACCCATTTTCCTCAGTTAATTAAAAAAAAAAAAGTGCTTCTGGGAAGGAGAAGCTGGCTATAGAGATACAAGAGAGCTAGCTTTTAAGGGCTTGAAGAGAAATGGGAGAGGGGTGTGTGTATTTATAGTAGTTAGGGGCATGTGATGAGCGTGTGAGTCGAGTGTACTATAGATCAAAAGCAAAGAAAAGAAAAGGCTAGTAGCTACATACCAATGATAATAATTATTAAATATATGTGTTGGGTTTAGTTGATTAATTAATTAATATTAATATCTGAGGGAAGAGAGTAACCGATTTAAGTATATGATTGAGTATTGATTAAGAGAGGCCTCATGTTGATGCTGTAGCAGCACGTTATAGATCAAAGTAGGAGGGCGGCTATAGATTATTGGATGAGTGCAAAATGAACTATTGATTGTAACGATGTAGGAGAAGGATCTATAAACTTCGAAAAATCAAAGTCCTTCATAAAAGAACAACTTGCTACAAAATATTTAAGACAAATCTTGGAAGAAAGCTTCTGTATAAAATAAATAATAAAAACCTGCCCATGATATGCTTCAAATAATTTGGTCCTTTCGTTTCTTAGCTAATTACAGTAAATAAGTATGGCTATCGAATTTCAAAAAGGATGAAAATAGAGGCAACAAATTGTATGCAGAATCAACTATAATCTCATAATGCATGGGCTTGTACGCAGAAACAAAATGCACCCGCTACCGCCTAGGCCATCGGCCGAGTGCTACATACTCTTCCGCACGCGCTAAGGGACAGTTAATGGGTTTGAAATTTAATGATTCAAATTTTCAACTTTATAGGTCTTAATTTGAATGCAGATGTTTAAACAAACCACTAAACTATGCTATAATTATAATAATTTAATTAGACTCTCAATAAAACGCAGACCATACTGGTTATATTGCCATTTATAATACTTCAAAAAACAAATATGTACATACATATATACCTAGCTAATCAATATAAAGTTTTGAGTGAGCCCAACGACTATAGTTGACCTTAACCAAAGCGTGTGTTAGGTTGGCACCTATACATATAATAATAGGCTTTTTATGGCATCCACGTTCCCTATTTTACTCTTCTTTCTAGCTCTATTAAAACTGATCAAAGAGCTCTATTCGATGTTAATTTTAAAGCCTCTTTGTGCGTGCATGGGCATAGGGTTTTTTCTGTTTCTTGAATTTTGGCAAGAGATGGTCAAGAAAAATTGAGAATTACGGGAAACCCTAATTAGCCAAGATCAAGACCAAGACACTAAAGAAGAGGCTCAACGTGAATGTTTGTTAAGCACACAAACATTCACGTGAAAGCACAAAACGAAGACAAAGACCTCTTTAATTTTCTCCCTAGACCACGTGGTTTGACTCAAAATCATTATTTAGATAAAACAAACACTGGTCATATAAAAAAATCATATTAACTTAAATAACAATTTCATTATTGTATGCGTGGAGGAACAAATATTGTGGTGCATCAACAAATTAAAATTCGATTTATTCCCATGATTTAAATGGTTAATTTTAAAGATAATTACCATCAATTTCAGATTATATATGTAGTTTTTCAAAATTATATATTTTGGTATAAAACTGGTAAAAAAAAAAAAGCTTTGATAAGCAAATATTATTGAATTGGGAAGACAACTAAAACTAACCATTTTCTTCTCATCTTGAAAATCAATAGAACTCCCTTTAAAGTCGATGTGTTAACCAGTATGATATTACAAACAATATATAATTAAAGTTCATCTGTGAAATTCAATGATTAGGATTACATAACAGAAGAAACAAGAACTGTCTTATTCTTTTGGACAGTTTAAAGTGCTTTTGCTGCTTAGTTTTGTTTTATAGTTGATCTAATAACATGACTTGTCGTCTTATAAAGAATGGCAATAATAATAATAACACGACTTGTGAGTAAACAAGCTGAGAAATAGATACTCCGCATCAAGAATTAGTTAATTGACCAGCCACATATATCTGCTAATTTTTTTTCTTCATATATTTTGGTTTTCATTATTAGTTCTCAGTAGGTAAGTGGAGAGTGGAGACAGACCCGTGAACAAGTCATTTTCATAATCGTTTTCATAGAATAGCAGAAGAGATTCATTCTGATATCACTATATCATTAGTTTTGGCTATACCGCTTGATGAAATATGTAACTCCTATTTATTAAACAATAATACAAAATCAAAAGAAGATTAAATATTCGTTTATCCCATACTTTGACTTAAATGTCCATTTAAGCATCTCAAAATAACTTGTGGTTAAATATATTACGTTTTTACTCTTAATTTTTCTTTTCTTTTATGATAATATCCTTACAACAATATTTTTTACATTAATTAATTTATCTATAAAAAATTTTTACAAATTAACTATTATTTATTTATTAACAAATTAACCAATAAATATGTGCAAAAGAACTGGTATTTTTTGGACCGTTCAACAATTTTGCTAATAATTGTTTATAAATAAATTAATATAAGATAATTTAAAGCAATGTTTAATATTCTTGTAGTAATCTTACTAATAATTATTTTTTAAAAAAATGATTTACTAAATTAATCCTAAAATTAAATTAATAATAAAAATATTTGTGTAAATTTTTATGTTATTTTTAAATTTAATTATATAAATTATCATTTTTTTCATTAATATCCTCCAAGAATATCATTGCATTATATTATTGCAAAAGGAAAAAAAAGAGTAATGCTAGGAGTACAACATTAAGAATGTCTTGAAGTACTTTTTTAAAGAAAAAAAATAAATATTTAAATCAAAATATAAAGACTAAATGAACTTTTACCCTCAAAAGCATAAGTACTCTATCTTTATGAGCAAACTCATTTTTTGCTTCCGCTTGTTATGAAAAAACTTGTAATCATATAAATTCTCATTTAATATTTAGAATTAGGTATTAATTATTAGTTGAATTTTGTTTTTCAAAACTAAAGACGATGCCAAATCCTCTAAAGGGAGTTAACCAAACTTAATTATACTAAAGGTGTATTTAGGATTGAGGTTGGATAGCTGTAACTTTTAAGTTACAACAGTAAAGTGTTTGGTAAACACTAGCTGCTATAATTTGAAAGTTATGTTAATATAATTTTTTATTTGTATAATGGAAATCTATTATATCTTTAATAATTTTATTAAAATTATTATTTAAAATTTATATTTACTACTATTATTAAGTTTTATTTTATACTTATAGTTTTTTTTCACAGCAACAACTTCTCAATTACAAATACACCCTAAAAGCATTGACTCATTTCACATGCAGCAACATTTGTTGTTAGTCATGAATCATGACATTGCACACCAATGACCAATTGGCAGTAAGAAACGATGTTGTTAGATACAAGATATATAAATGTTACAATTGCAAGCTAAGCCAATAAATCTCAGCAGAAATTTAATAATCCGATCATGATAATGGAATCGAAGAAAACACGCAAACCCACTAAGAAATTAATGCGATACTGACATGAAATTAAGCAGTGATGACTATTAAAATGAAAACCAGTTTCGAGGGGGAGATTAATATTGTAATTTGCATAAGAGTTGTGGAACCCTAAGTTCTATTACTCACTATTGCATTAATGACCCATCACATGATTCCAAGGCTTCTTTTTTCACTTCCAGTACAAAACAGCTCTAT
Source organism: Aegle marmelos (assembly GCA_030449875.1). Taxonomy (NCBI): domain Eukaryota; kingdom Viridiplantae; phylum Streptophyta; class Magnoliopsida; order Sapindales; family Rutaceae; genus Aegle; species Aegle marmelos. Next base: position 25,270,702 of record JASUUL010000143.1, read on the forward strand.
TTTCATTAAATATGTCGGTCTCGCTTATCATAGATTATACAATTATTAAGAAGAAGAAGAAGAAGAAGAAAACGGAATCAAATGGGGTTTCTAATGATCACAAAACCCTAAGTTCTAGAAAGATGAGACCACGCATGAGGACAAAGTTAAGAAACTAGATCTCTGTTGTTTAATCGAATACCGTGAACTAATGTTCGAAATTTGAGGCAATAATTTAGATGGAAAAAAACAGACATCTTAATCAACTTCGAAGGAAAATAAGAGGGGGAAAGAAAACATGAGACATCCAATGCATGCATTAATTGAGCATCGTGGCTAAACAAGATTCGTTTTCGAGATGCATATTTTTCTATCAGGATGTTATGATCATTGTTTTGTTTTTCACTTTGGTAATCTCACTACTAGCAGACAAGAGATTGGTAGAAAAAGCTCATTATTGTACGAAAAAGTCTTTCGTTGGTTTAGAATTGTAAACCGTATAAGATAGAGAAATATGATAACCTTCACTCTTATTCATTTTAAATGGTTCTGAAGTTAATTTAGGTGCATCGTCCACTGGTATCACGCTCTTGTTGGACGTCACATCCTTTCAAAATATTTAGATTTATCTATCTTTAAAATTAAAGTGAGCAAATTTTAAATGAGTGCATGACAGATTTTTTGGCTAGCTTGATAATTGTAATAATATTAAAAAAATGGATTCAATTTTTTTTGGGGTACGGGAGTACATATTACAATAAAAGAAAATAAGCAAAGATAATAATTTGATGGGATTCAATTTTAGGGTTAGCCACTAGTTCAGTCTTTAGTTTGAACTGATATTTTCGTTTTGGTTCAGTCCTAATTTCAAATGAGTTGGATCGATGCAATCTTTTTCTTTTTTTTTTTTAATTTCATTTCTTATTATTTATATTATCTTAATATGATAATGCATTTAGTAAGCTTCAAATCTGCCATTTCAATCATTTCCCATATGCATGTTGAAAATTTATGAATAATAGCACAATCTCTTGACTGTTTCGAAGCCCATTCAAAGGCCAGGACAGAAACTTATAATAGGCGCAGTGATGAAGCCAAAGGGAGGTTAACTCGGGTTAAGATTTTTGGAAAAACATATTAGTTAATTACAAAAAAAAAATCTCTGTATTAAAAAGTTTTTGAACATCACAAATTGTAAACTGCATTGGCAATCATTTGCGATGATAGCTCCATGAATTGGATCCACCAACGAAGGACAACCATAGACGATTAAATGAGGTGAGGGTCGACTTTTAGGTCCTGATGTAAGAAGGGCACCGAGTTGGTATTCCTGAGTTTAGAGAAGAAGAGGGCTACTTATTTTGCAAATTTGGGGGAGATGATGAGAAGAAGAAATTATCTAATTTTGGTTTTTGAGAAATAAGAATTTTACTTTAATATTTTAATGAGGGAGACGATAATGACTAAGTTTTTTCTGTTTTTTATTTTAATGTTATAATGCAAAGCTATAGGGATTATTTTTGTTATAATTTCTTTTTATTTTATAATGTGAAGTAAAAAATATCACTGCACTTTATCCATAAATGGTAATTAAAAAAATTCTATCCCACACTAAAAAATGTGCTAAGTAGATAGGCGAAAATTACCATGCCGAGAGATACAAGTGGTGTAAGAAATATGCAAGACATAGGGCCTATAGCTGCTCGTTCATATCCTTTAATTTCACCCGACTATGGATGGAAATGAAGTACTCTTTCGACAACAAATAGCTAACAATAATAGAAATGAATTGCTTGTTAATGTGCTCGAATTTCATCCGTCTAAGGTTTAAAAAACGATATCATTTTAACCCACACTCACTATAGAAGAAAATCATGCTGCATATTCGGTGAAATTGAAGTGCCTGTGGTGAAGGATACAGTAGGTCACTTCATTTGCACTGTCCCACCCCGAGATGAACTTGGGATAGTAGATTTTTGAATTTTGAATCTATAGCTCCGCCTGCTGCCAATTAGTAAGTCGCTACCGTTGTTTAAATAATTTCGCTCTTTTTTTGATCTTATTATTTATTACTATCCACTGTCTAAATTATAAGTTCTGTGTGACTTGCGGTGACTGTTTCAAGTGATTATCATATCTATCCAATTATAACAATCGTCTGTGTTGTTATGACTCTTTCTGATCTGCTTTCTATGTAATGGTATCTTTTCATATGTTACTTGTTATTAGAAGTCGTACAAGAGAAGAACGAGAGTCAAATCAAACATCTATAATAGCACCAATCTTCTATTGTAAAAAGGTACATACAATAATACATCAAACATATACAAAAGAGTCTTTCGTTTTCCATAACACATGCACGACATAAACACGATACATGCTCAACACGAGGCCTATATCAACACAAAATATGCATGACACGAGGTCTATAGCAGCTCGGCACATGTAAAACACAAAGCCTTACTAATGTTAAGTCTTGATTTTACGTTAAAAAATAATTAAAAATAATATAACAAAAATTGCTTTTTGAGTCGGTTGTTTGCCCCACTAAATTTCCATTACAATTTTTTTTATTTTTTAACAAAAAGGGCATAAGTGGCTTAAGTTACAGAGTTGAAGTGTGTGAAGAGCAGAGAAGAGGAACTAATAAATTGATGTGAGTGGTTGAGTAACTGAGTTGAAGATTATGTGTGAAGAGATGCGAGATGATGTCGAAAATCTAACCACATAATTAAAGCTCTCTCTAAAACAAGCTTATCTACCCTGAAACATGTGGCTAAGGAGTTCAAAGATCTTTAATCTTTACCACCACTCCCTATCGAATGGTATTCAATGAAGTTCCTCATCTTTTAGATATGCAAAGCGAGGTCCATGTTAATGGTCAATAAAATTTTGATAATGTTGTGCATTTTTTTTTTAATTTAGATTGGCTGGTTGACTGAAATTCCTCTTTTGATCATATTACAAACTAGCTTATACAAAACAACTTTCATTAAGAGCAGGAATTTAGCATCTCAGAAATATGTTTGAAATTGGGTTATGTTGAAAAATATAAGATAAACCTTCAGAATCTAAATGGCATGGAAGTTCTGCTCGAGGCTAGGCTATCTAAGGTCCCTTTAGATCTTATTGTAACTCTACTTTTATATATAAGAGCGTTTAAATTATTAAATAAATTTTATACATATTTTTTTAATAAGATGTCATTTAATAATTTTATTCTTTAGATTTAAATCTTCTCCTAATCTCAATTTTCCTAAGTTTTTGATAGTTTTGTCACAAATAGTAATAAATTACTTTGATGGCTAAGATTTTTTGCTTTTATTTTTTAAAATCAACTCCTTAAATTAGTAAAGTAAAATAGTAATTAACTTCCTTAATAACAAACCCAAGTATTCTCTTTCATTCACTCTTTCTTTTTTTTCACCTCGTCCATTTTCCTTAACTTTCTACCCTTATCGTCTTCGCCTTTGAGATTCAGCAATGGCAACTATGTTCAAGACTTTTCGCCAAATTTTAAAAGGAAAACTGAGAAATTCCTTATAAGCTTTTGTAGTTTTCAATTTACTTTTAACCTTTCAAATTAATCAAATTGTTCTCTTTATGCATCTTTGTCTATACAAAGAAAAATTTGGCGAAAGATACTGTGAATAATAAGAATGATGCCGCTACTGATTGCTTATTTCCAAAATCATTTTAAGAAGATAGTCCTTCAATCCCCAAGCTCCAAAAACAAAAAAGATGTTGCTTTTCGATAAATAAACGTCTAATCATCCCCCAATCTATCATTTTTAATAGTTGATGCTGGAATATAGTCATGGAGTAAGAAATAACGTCTAGTTTCAAACTTTGGGAGACGAAATTTGTTTGCTTTTGAACCTTTAAGGGAATAAAATAAAGGCAATGAACGAACGAATGCCTCGTAATCTTCCAACGGCCGCAGTGAACAAAAAGGTATTATTCGGGTTTGTTAGTGGAAATTTACTATTTTACTTTTCTAATTTAATGGATATTGGCTTTGAAAATTAAGAGGGAAAAAAAATATTGACCATTCGATTTACTTATTGCCACATGTCATAAGATACACAAAAAATGACGTGCTCATACAAACTTCTCCCTCTTTCCTCTTTTGAGATTGCTTTAATTGAACAAAGCTATATTCCATACACATAACTTATGTGTTGTTTCTTATTGGCCATTGGATTGGTAATAGATGTATAATTTAATAATTTTTGAAATAAGAAATCTCTGTAACATTTTTTTTTTCTGAACAAAGAAATGATTGCGTTTACCAAATAATGTTCGTTTATATTAGCATAAAAAAAATGTAGGGAAATTTTACACAATACTTTTTATATTCGAAAAATCTAGAGAAAAAATAATTACAACCTGATTTCTTTAAAATTCCTTATCGGACTATAAACTGAACGGGCCGAAGTACTTGCAATTGGACTTCCTTCTCAAATGGTTGGTGCTGTTAGGACCCCCTGAACGCTCCTTATGGAATCTCTGACAAAAGCCCAATATTGAATTAGAGAACGCTGATGCGATCTGGAATGATCGAGCTGGCATTACATGGGCCCAATGGGCTGGACATGTACATTTCCGTTGCCTATTAAGTAAATTACTTCACTGCTCCTATACGTATCATTTCTGTTACAAGCTTTAATTAACATCTCCAAAAAAGGGCGAAAAAAAATGTCACACGATGTCGTTTTGCTAACATCTGAGTTAGGTCCAAATATGGTAAAATAAGGATGGCAACAGGTGACATACAAATATCTTGCCATGCCATTATGAATACTTCCACCTTCATCGTTTTTTATTAGTTTGATTGCCGGTGTGAGTTACTTTCATCTTATCCGTGAGATATTGTCCGCGCCCATATCTACTTTATTCTTCGGAATGGAATATTTTTTAATAACCGGTCCAAAAAGTTGTTTTGACAGGCCCTTTCTCCCTTGTTTCCCACAATTAAAAAAGCGCACCGCCCTTTCGGTGAAACCAATAATTTATTAACACGTCAATGTCATGCAGTCACAAAAATGTATTAAAATATTAAAAATTACAGATACAGGCTAAGATTTTTTATTTTTCTTTTTTTTTGTTAAAGATGGGAACGGATAAAATTTAAATTAATTTTTTATCTCTATCTCTTTAAAATTTAAATTTATGATAAGATTTTATCTTTATTAATTATAAATATTTTAATTATTATAAATAGATTTCTAAATGATGTTATAATTATATATATTTAGATATATGATAGTTTAATTTTAAAAAATTTAAAAATAATTTTTTATTTTAAATAATAACATTATTATTAAAGTAGTGTTATGTATTGTAAAATTTTATCTTATAATTTCTTTTCCAAATAAAAATAATATTGATTTAGATTTTAATTAGCTTATTTTATTATGTAAAATATATAATTTTTTACGATTATTTAATAAAAATTTAATAATTATAATAATATAAAATAATAAAATAATAATATTTTTATAATTATTAAATTTACATTAAATAGTTGTGAAAAAATTATATATCTTAAATCATAATATAAGATAACTAAATCCTGTTATGATAAAAATTTGAAATTACTGTTATTATTAATGGCCACTGGCTAATTAAAATAAAATGGATACTCGTGGTTGGTTCTTAAAATTTTTGTCTTCGCTTTGCCGTACAGCTAAGAAAGTGATTAGACAGCCAATAATAGTAAAAAAATAACAATGATTTTCGTCATATCGAATTCCCATAATACCCTCCACGGAAGGCCAGATATTTCCGAAATATTCTACCAGAAACCTCTATTGATGACGTGACACGAGCACGCCACGCGCCCACATCCAAATCCCAATCATGACCGTACACGTGTCGCGATCTGATGGCCTACCCCATCTCTGGCTAGCAGTCACGCTCCTATTTATCTGCACTCCACACTTCATCGATCAACATCGCAGCCTTATAGCCACCGTTGCGTTTTATTTCCTTCGCACCTCTTTTCAAATCTTGTTGTCCTTGAAATCGAAAAACAAAATCATTTGAAAAAAAAATGTCGCTCAAAGCGTCTTTAGCTTTCTCGCTCGCGAGCCCCCAAAAAGAGGCTCTAAACCCTCTGTTTTCCTCTGTTTCGTCAGCCTTTCCGCTGAACCCGAGTCTCCGTTTTTCTTCACCGAAAAATGATAACCGCATGGTGGTTTGCGCTTCTAAAAATGCCAACAACAGCCTCTTAACCGGCGTCGTCTTTGCTCCTTTTGAAGAGGTGAAAAAGGAGCTCGATTTGGTGCCAACTGTGCCTCAAGTGTCTCTTGCCAGACACAAGTTCACTGACGAGTGTGAGGCCGCAATCAACGAGCAGATCAAGTGGGTTTCTTTTTTTATTCGCCTTGAACGCTTTATATAATTAAAAATTTATGTTTTCCTCGGAAATATTTAATTTTTGGTTATTTTACGTGTTATTTTTAAATGAATTCTTTTTTATTTTCCAGATTGTCCATGCAGTGTTAGTTTCTGTTATATGCTTGTGAAAATGGTTGGATTCCTTTCTTTATCTGTTAGATTCTAGGCGTGTAAAGTTTCTTTTTTACTTTCAGTGTTAGCTTAAAAGCTCTGTTTTTCCGTGATAAAAAAGTTGCCCTTTCTATGTAGTGATGTTTGTTTTCTTCTAATGACGTGATTTTTTTTTCCCCCTTTTTCTGGGTGCTGTGACAGTGTGGAATACAATGTCTCCTATGTGTATCACGCCATGTTTGCTTACTTTGACAGAGACAATGTCGCGCTCAGGGGCCTCGCCAAGTAATTCTTTTAGTTTTTTTTTCTAAAAAAAAAAATTAGAACACTTTAGAGTTGTTTTGGTTTTCTCCCTGTATTGGTTGAAGCTTACTTCTTATTTTGCATTGTAAATAGGTTTTTCAAGGAATCAAGTGAAGAGGAAAGAGAGCATGCTGAGAAATTGATGGAATATCAGGTATTTAATTGGTTGCTTCCATAGTTTTTTTGTTATTGTTTTTGTGCATCAGACGTTCATTATTTAATTTTCTAATTTTTCTTGGTTTCTAATCATTAGAACAAACGAGGAGGTAAAGTGAAGCTGCAGTCAATATTGATGCCTCTCTCTGAGTTTGATCATGCTGAGAAAGGAGATGCTTTGTATGGTAAGTGTCATGAGTCCGACACATGCTTTTGATGATGCATTCTTTTCATGATGCTACCTTGCATTTTATGAAGTATCATTTGACATAGTGAGATGTATACTCTACTTGAGGGATGCTTATTTTTGAAAACTAGTCAAAAATGTGAATTGTGTATGCTTTTTATTACTTATGGAACGTGCTTCAATACAATTCATTGAGCAATATCTCAGTTATGTTACTTTGAGAAAATGAATTAAATTTCAAATATTGGTGAAGTATTTAATGCTTTCATTTTTGTCCAAGTTTCTTATGCATATGGTAATGAAAAAGCTCCATGTCACATCAGAACTGTGAATATCTGTTCACCTAGCATTGCTGTTACTGTTAGTAACGGATTCAGCTGCATTTTATTGCATGAGACTGTGGGTAAAAATGGAATAAGGAATGTTTTCTATGCAATTCTTTATGTGGTGTACATCCTTAAATGCATGTTAAATTTGTTTAATGAGTGCAGACTCGAGCTTATGGTGATAACATGTAGGGAGTTGTAGATAATAATATTTGAATGTCTTGTTTGTGTGCTTAATTGGTGGGTAGATGTAGATGAATAATCAAGTAGTTACTTGGGTGATGATAGGTGAAGTCATGGAGCTCTTTTTGACCTTTGAGAACTGCCATCATGATGCACTTGTTGTGAGTAGATTATATATATTTTCTTGACACTGATTGTCTATAACTGCAATGATTCAGCCATGGAGCTTGCGCTGTCTCTGGAGAAGCTAACAAATGAGAAACTCCTCAACTTGCACAAGGTAACTTCACTACTTTCTCGAACGTGTTGTGATGTTAAATTAGCAGATGGTATTAGAGCCTTGTTCATGCAGTTCGTAGTGTTTAGAAATGCAAATCCTTAAGTTTGAGATTTTTTTTCTCGCCAACTCTCTTGAGCCATGGTTTGTGTTGGACTAACAGGTGGCCAGCAAGAACAATGATGTGCAGTTGGCTGATTTCGTAGAAAGCGAGTATTTACATGAGCAGGTAAAGTAAAACTTCCATTTTATTTGCTGGTATGGATTTGTTTCCATGCCCCGAGAAGACTGCTTTATGACCAAAGATCTGTCATTTTAATTATTTGTCTTCTGCAGGTAGAAGCCATCAAAAAGATATCTGAATATGTTGCGCAGCTGAGAAGAGTCGGCAAGGGGCATGGTAGGAACTGTAACAAATTTTTTTTCTTAATAAATATTACAAATTAGACTCTTTGTTTTTTAAATATGGTTATCAATTATCTGAATTGTCTTCTGCCTTCTTTCTTTTAAACTGGTTGTTATGGTTGGGGAATTTCAGGTGTCTGGCACTTTGATCAAATGCTGCTCCGTGAGGAGGAAGTTCTCGCATGATGGTGGACGCATCTTACTTGTCACCTGTCTATCCTTACTAAGGCTTGATCTTTATGTTGTTCTTTTGTTTGCTAGTTCTTAAATCAGAAACTCCAGGCATGCAATTAGTGCAGAAACTTTTACATCGTGTTGGTAGATGAATGGCATATGGGGTACATCAGGCATGTCTGATTTTCTCTGTAGGAGTCCTCTGAAGTTCAATCTTGCAATTTGGGTGAATTATAATATATATTGTTGCTTGATTTTAAGTTGATGATGGCTTGATTTCAAAATATCACTGTGTGACAATGAATTCATGGCTGCAAATGCTTTATTTGTTGAATTCACAGAGGGCGTGCAACCTGGTCCCCTTTATGGGGACCGAGATCATGTATGACATGCCCTTGTAAAAGCTCAGTTGGAATCTGCCACATGGAACAAGTGGCATTGTGTGACACACATGTTTTCACTCAAGGAGGGCCATTGTATATTATTGGTATCTGCTTTGATGTGCCTATTTGTTCTGGTTATAGCCATAAAGGTCCTCTCCTCTATTATTCGATGATGCCTTGATCAGTAGGGGCCCTTCAGATGCTCAATGGCTGCCGTGTCACTGGTGGGTGGGGCTTGCATTATAGGTGGAGACTGTTGGTGACTGCATTAAAACATGACGCGGCTGAATAGAACTTTTAGACTTGAGGGAAACATTTTGGCCACAAATTAAGCTCCATTATATCATCAGGTTATTTCATCAGCCTTGTGTCAATTTGTTTTTAGCCTGGAGATTCCAGATGCGAGGCTCAAGATCTTAACATTCCATTAGTGCCAGCCGACCAAATCTAACCCGCTGTTAAGCCGTCGATGGCTGCGGTCGAGGAAAACGCACATGGATTCAGATGCACAGAGTACTTTCAACAAAATAACGTCGCACCTGTCACTATCCCATCTGGACTTTGAACAATTAATAAATGGGTTTTACAACTTCTATCGGCTTTATTCACCAAACTAGTAAGATCTATAAGTTGATATTGTCACTTACTCATTCACTTACTGGTTACTCGTGCGTTACTTATTTGCTGTATTAAGTTACTTTTGTACTCATTTGAATGACGTGGCATGTCACGTCTAGGTCTTTGATAGGAAGCTCAAAATTTTGAGTTCATGTCAGTTGTGTTATGATTAAACACACAGATAAGTGACTTATAAATGACCAGAGAGTCATTTATAGATCTCTTTGTATTTAAGAAGGTAAAAGTGTTTTTTTAGAAATAATTAATTATGAAAAGAATTGGTTAAATGTGTAGTAGAATTTATTTTTAAAATTAATTTTATGTATTTATTAAATTTTACGAGTGATAGTTATAAATTTATTTTGTAAAAATTAATATAATATTTATTTATTAATTAATTAAAGATATAAAATAATTAAAATAAATTATAATAGTTAAAAAATATTTGATTTAATGAATTAAATTAAATTATATTAGTTTATATAATAAATTGTAGTTATGTTATTATTTAAATTTTTTAATTAATTTGTAGTAAAAATATTAATGATTAAATTAGATATAATTTTAAATAAAATTTATTTAGATATTTATAAATATGTATGTAAAAATTTTTTAATTATGAATATATAAAAATTTAAAATTAAAAATATTTTTAATAAGAATAATTTAAAATTAAAATATTTTAAAATATTTTATATTATTATTTTTAATTTATTATTTTAATATAATTAATAATAATAATAATTTTTTTCAAGTTAATGATTATCTCTTTATTAATAAGAATAATTTAAAATTTTTTTAATGTATATAGAGAGAGAATTGTATTAAATATAAAAATTATTATCAAAATTAGATTTGGAAAGATTTTTTTTTACATTTCAAAATTTATTACTAGATAAAATTATTTTTTAAAAAAATAAAATTTAAAAAATTTATTAAATATTAAAATTAACTTTTTACTTTTCAAAAATCAACCATCCCAAACGCCTGAGCCTGTTCCTGCCGACAATTGATTTTTGGGCCCAAGTTTGGAACTCCCTATTGAAGAACACCCTTGATTCCAGGGGCAACAAATTGGAAGAGCCTACTGCAGTGTCACTCCAAATATCTTTTACATCCTCAAATCCATCCTCGGCCTAGGCCCAAGTAAATTACTTGCTGACCTACCGTCATCGCTCACTGGCCGGCCGCAAAGAGACGTCCAACTAAAAACGACAAGTCGTTTACTTGTTTAACAAATGAGTGACATTCAGTGTGTCAACGCGTACTACATGAGTGACATTCAGTGTGTCAACGCGCACGACATGTCACATACCTATACCATTGAAACGGCACGATATGTTGTCCATTTTGTAATAAATTATATAATAAGTCGTTTAAAGGTTAAGGAATAAATGAACCGTCGTAAAGAAGTTGTGTAAAAGTTTAAGCTCGTTAAACACAATAGCACAATCTCATATTATGTTAGAGCGAAACACGAATCAAAAGAAAAAAAAAATAATAATGTTTATAGTTTCATAGGCTTGTGCTTGAGGTTGAGGGGACGAGCAGTGATAAAAATCGACATAAATAAAAGTTCTTTCCAGAGGTAGTTCCAACTTCTCTTGGAGTGATTTTTCTTCTTGATTTGAACAACATTTGCAATTCTAGAGTTGCCATAGCTGATGCAGATACAACCACGCTGCTTGCATAGGCATTAAGCATTGAGACTCAAGCAGTATAATTATATACAGTCACAAACTTAAATATCTTGATAAAATGCAAATATTTTAAAAGAAGGGCGGACAAATTCATCAATTATGATCAAGGATATCATGTATGAGAGAGCTAAAAAAACACATGACCTTGCCTTATCAATTACCCTCGTCTCCCATTGAAATTGTCCCCAAAAAGACTTTATTTGTAAGCTAAAAGACCACACCTATCTTGATCCCATTTGATTTGAAAATATATAAATAATCTAAGCATAATTTTATTTCTCAGTTCTAACAATTTTATTCATTGAAATAAAGACTGTGAACCTACCTTTAATTGGGTTGTCCGTTGCTTACAGGTTAGTCCTAACCCGCGAATGTCACTTACGCGCAACCCAGGACGCTGCATTGGCGGGTTATTCACAAACGGAAAACAACCCGTGGATTTTACCCGACCCACACTGGCCTGGCTACTCGTAATTTTCAAACCTGATCCTGGGCCCCGGCCCAAGTGAGGTCAAATTCTTTGCCTTCGCTGCGAGGGCACCCTAAGATTCGTTTGATTACGTCATCGTCAAGGTGTAAAAACTATAAATACGTGGCAGGGTGTTAACAACACTTGCTACCAAGTAAATCGTCAATAAAATTGGATACATAAGCACTGTAGTTAGCGACGCACCGAATCTTACTCATTCGTGAGCGGAACGTCTAAGCTGAGAAATTATTTCATCATCGAGCACAAAACCAGGGACACTGAAAATGAAGAAACTTACGGCTTCTTCTACATTGATCCTGTGCGTACTTTTATTTACCCATCTAAACGACGCCGTTCAAAATTTCGACGTTCGACAGCACCTCTCGACTGTCTCAAGGTATTTACCGTTTTTCTGCTATAGCTTTAAATTTCTATCTTGTTAATTCTTCTTCTTAGCATTTTTGCTTGTTTATTAATTTTGTATGCAGGTACGACTTCGTAAAAGACGTCGTTGATAAGAACTTGGTACCTTCTGAAATTCCCGATGGATGCACTCCAATTCACTTAAATCTTGTGGTAATTTTTCTTTCTAAAATTTAAGTTCCTGTTCCATGCAACGTACATACATACCTATCTATAACCTGTCTCTTCACTGAAAGCACTACATTTTGTTTGATATAAACAACGGCTGAGTTAGCGAGCGGTGAGATAAAAATTAGCTTCGTGTTATTGTGAAATGGGGAAAATGAAAGTAATTGTCTTTTTGGGTTGCCAGGCAAGGCATGGAACTCGTGCACCCACGAAGAAACGGATGAGGGAGTTGGAAAGATTAGCTGATCATTTGGAAGTACTTGTAAGGGAAGCCAAAGAAAAGGGTTTATCTTTACAGAAAGTGCCGGCGTGGTTACTGGGATGGAAGTCTCCTTGGCAAGGGAAATTGAAGGGCGGTCAATTGATTAGCAAAGGAGAAGATGAGTTATATGATCTCGGAATCAGGATTAGAGAAAAATATCCGGATTTGTTTAGCGAGGAATATCACCCGGATGTCTATCCCATTAGGGCTACTCAGGTTGGGTGCCTTCTCTTCTAATGTTGAGTTTAATTCTAAGATGATTTACATGCTAGATATATTACTGTCTTACATTTGTTTTTCCTTTGATGAAATAGGTTCCTCGAGCATCTGCAAGTGCAGTAGCATTTGGCATGGGGCTGTTTAATGAGAGAGGGACCCTAGGACCTGGGCGCCATCGAGCATTTGCTGTTACAAGTGAAAGCCGTGCAAGTGATATAAAGCTGAGGTTTCATGATTGTTGCGACAACTACAAGGTATCCATATGATTTGCTGTTTTCAATTTGGGTTTTAGACAGGTTAGTGAATTTTTTATATTTTATTTTTTTAGCAGGATGTTAGTATTCAATCTGACTACTTAAAGTTAAAGTTATTATTATGGCTGAAGGAGAGAATTACTTATTTCTTGTCCATATTGTTTGTGCATTAATCATATTCTGAATTAGTTGTTATAAATCTATAGCTATAGTCTTCAATTCCTCATCTCTCATGTCTGCTTACAATATTGTTGTTTTGAGTTTCCTTTGACGGATGTCAAGAATCATGTTGAGTGATCTTACCTTGTCACACCTAAATCTTATTGATTTTGATATTCTAAAAATTTATGTGGTGAAATGGATCTTTGTTCATAGAAGCTTGAGCTGCTGTGGCCTACTTTTTTCTTTCCTAAAGTTGCTTAAAAGTTATTATGGATGCAGGATTTTAGGATAAGTCAGGAGCCTGCAGTTGAGAGGCTCAAGGAGCCGATTCTTGATGAAATTACCTCTTCATTAGCAAGGCGATATGAACTGAATTTCACAAGACAAGATATTTCTTCTCTTTGGTTCTTATGTAAACAGGTGAGTTTTCATTGTCAACGAAAAAACTTCTCCCGTGAGTCCTAAATTAATATTCAGTTGGGACATACTTGTGCCGTGATATCCCACTTGCTTTCAATTGGACAGGAAGCATCCTTGTTGGATATAACTGATCAAGCTTGTGGCCTCTTCAGTCCTTCTGAGGTACAGGAAATGATATCTTCTTTTTGATAGTTGATCATATTACTTGTTATTTTGTTCTTTGTCTCTGTATGTCCTTCCATGGTGATAAATCATTATCATGTGTTTAAATTGAACTTAAATGAAGATTTGGGTTGTTGACTCTTATTATTACTGATTATAGTGCTTGGGTTGTTGACTCTTATTATTACTGATTATAGTGCTTGTGAACATCAACATATAGTGCTTTGATTTAGATCACCATTTCTTTTTTGGATAATCAGGATTTTTTTCTCTTGACTATAAAAATTAAGTTGACTTCCTTCTTGCCCTCAAAGAAGTAGTTAATACAGTATATAGTTTATTAGTTTAAGAAAACTATGATCTTTGTTGTATGATTGAATATTTTTGTCATTTAAACCTCTCAATCAATACCATTCCATCAATACAAGAATTATTCTATTTCCCAGCATCATGTTATTGACTTTCAATTGTGTTTACATGTTGCAGGTTGCCTTGCTGGAGTGGACAGATGACTTGGAGGTGTTTATATTGAAGGGTTATGGTAAATCATTAAATTATCGAATGGGAGTTCCTCTGCTTGAGGACATTGTTCAATCAATGGAACAAGCTATTAAGGATAAAGAAGGTATCATAAATCTTGGTTTTTGTTCTTGTTTGCCAATATGCATGATCCCCCGATTTTTTTTTTTTTTTTTTTACTTTTAATGGAAGGGCGGGGAGGGGGGATTGGACTTTCATGTGGATTATTGCAATTGAATTTCTTATGGAATGATGCTGTTAGAACAGCTGGTTCCATGGAACAGCTCCAAAACTAGTGGGCTAAAAGGCCAATTGGTGCCAATTATTATTGTTAGCAACTAGCAATTGCTTATGGTTGCATGGAACAGCTCTAAAACTAGTGGGCTAGAAGTGCAATTGGTGCCAATTATTGTTGTTAGCGACTATCAACTGTTTATGGCTGTTAGGTAGGTTTTGCAAACTACCTCCTAATAATTCTTGGACCATTGCTGCCTTACCCGGATGCATGTCTATTGTTATTTTCTGACAATTAGTGAGTTCCCGCTTCTTGTGCCTCAGGAATAGCATAGGCATTGCTTTTGAGATCTCTGGCAACTGCTTTTTCTATTCATGCATTCATAAACTTTTGCTTGTTGTCTTCCTTTGTCTGAAAAAGTTAGTTCAGCATGTGAAACAGTAAAAGGATGCCGTACTATTGTTAATGGCATCTTTTCTCTCCTGCTTCTAATGTTGCCTAAGAATGTTATAGAGAAACATACTCCTGGAAATTATGAAAAGGCAAGACTTCGGTTTGCACATGCGGAAACCGTGATTCCTTTTACTTGTTTGCTTGGACTTTTCCTTGAAAGATCTGGTGAGGGCCTTGCCATTACTTCCTTGAATTCTCATACGATACCTGGAAGAATTAAACTGTTTATAACTTCCTTTTGCTCATTGAACTTTTGAATATTGTAGAATTCCAACAAATACAAAAGGAAGAACCCTTGGCACTCCCGCCAAAGCCTCCCCAGAGTAGAAATTGGAGAGGCAGCATTGTGGCACCCTTTACTGGGAATAACATGTTGGTTCTGTACAGCTGTCCTGCCAACTCTTCCGACAAGTCCTTTGTACAAGTATTGCACAATGAACGTCCGACTCCAAT
The DNA here is from genome assembly GCA_030449875.1 of Aegle marmelos. Lineage (NCBI taxonomy): Eukaryota > Viridiplantae > Streptophyta > Magnoliopsida > Sapindales > Rutaceae > Aegle > Aegle marmelos. Next base: position 25,286,105 of record JASUUL010000143.1, read on the forward strand.
GCCGGTAAGTTCTGAATTCTTTCTTTCCTTCTCTTTGAAGTGATTCGCATTGTTTGTGGTGTGTGGTTTTTCACTTGCAATTGATTGCATGCTTATGTTATTATTACCTGAAAGATATGGAATTTTACTTCCGTCATGGGCTTGAATGGCCAGATTAAATATGAATTACAAACTAAAGCCAGGCTGATTTTATTACTTATGCCTTATTATTTGTCTGCCGTCTGATTTGTGCTCTAGCAATTCTATATGTACTAATATTTCTCATATCTGGGAATAGGGTTGCAACAGTACAGATTTCTGTCCATTTGATGTTTTTAAGGTACAGAAATCTTCCGAACTCATAAATCATTAGAGATTATTGTTTCTCACATGTTAATCATGTGACCTTTTTGTTTTGTCTTTCTATAGGAAAGAATTGTTGCTCCTCATTTAAAGTATGACTACAATACACTCTGTAATGTAAAGACAGAACAAGCAGTACACAAGCCTAAAACCAGTAAGTGGTCACTAATGCTTCGTTGGCTGTTCCCACGGTGGAATGATGATACCCAATCTCTCAAAGTAGAGTTGTAGTTTATTTTTAAACCAACCAAGAAAATGTTGTATTTTCTTACATGCTCTTTTCGTTGTTGGCACTCCTTGATGTGATTTTCAGCCATGGCCAGCTCTTCCTAGCAGAGTTCCATTTTGGAATGAATCCACTTCTAACCTATTTGATCAATACCAGTTTTGCCGCTAGTCGCAATGGGACTTTGCTGGTTCAATTCCATATTCCTACCTGAAGTCTTATCCAGGGCTCTCGTGGCTGGAATTGATCGTTTGGCCATGCTTCGTATAATCAACTATTTGATTGGCTACTAGTATGTTTTTATATGAAAATATTAGTGACTTTAGGAATTCGATCTTATAAATGGTGCTAATTGCTTAATCTGAAATCTGTTTTGCTAATTTTTAAGGAACACTGGACTCTGTATCAAATTGACTCTTGTTTTTTCAAATCTCTTTTTACATGCATGTGTTGAATTAATAAAGAAGCCATGGTATATAACTATAATGAATTCAAGGCTTCATGTACTGGTACGGCGGAGGAATCATCTTCGTCCCTCGGCAACCTACAAAGCAATGAATTATCCGCCCTCAGACGTTGAATTTTTTCCTTTTTTAAAAAATAAAGAAACGTCTGCATAAACGCAAGTTAAAACGTATTGCACTTACCTTCAAACCCTCTGAGTTCAAGCTCACGCCATTCTTGAACCATTGCACAACAGCAACACATCAGATGAGTTAAGAAGTCATCGCATGAACCGCCCTGCAAAATAGTTTCAAGTCAGAGGTTCTTCCATTTTTAATGATCATAATCGAGGCTTAAGAATTCACCTAAAATAGGGGAAAAGGCACCTGAATGTTAAAAGTTTCTCGCAATTTTTTCCTTATGCAACAACTATAACAGCAACATCCACAGAAGATAGAATACGCCATGAGAGTATTGATTGCTTGCTCACAAGCTGCAGCAACAATTGAACAGGCAGCTTCATTAGAATCTTGTTGGATTTACACTACTACATCGACAATTGCATAATGATACTCTATCCGCTTACATATTTTCCCTTTTGTCACTGCATTGGCTATCCTTGAAAATGTTCCACAGGGATATATGCAAGTCTTCAAGCCTGCAGTGACACAGATCAACCCAAAAAAAAAAAAAAAAAAGAACAACAAAAAGAATAAACTCAGCTCAAGCTAAAAAAATTCTAGACTAGCTATCACCATTTTAATTATAAGAACTCACTTAAACAAGGTTCTCTAAAACAACCAAAAAGATCAGCTCTCCATTCTGATTCACTCTCGCCTCCAGCTTTTAATGCCCGATCCCCATAGCCAGAGTTGACAGCATTGGACACGTAACTGTGCCAATCAGATCTCATTTCAAAATTATTTGCTTTATATACAAGATACTCTTACACAGCATTGGTCGCTTACCCTGACATGACATGAGTTTGTTCGTTAGCAACAAGTTTCTGCATCTTCTTCCCCGGAAGCTCATGAACAACATTCTCAGTAACATCAATGAGATGTTCAATCAATTGGCACTGCTTGGTATCATTGTTGGTTCTTGATCGCCGTAGCTCGATGTGCAGTTTCTCCTTTTCTTCAAGGAGAGCTTCCTGGAATCCCAGCTCAGGATATTTTCTTGAAAGTGAATTCTCCAATATGTTTGCATCTTTCTCTGAACGATCAGGTTTTAGAATCACGTTTTGTGCTTGAACATCCTCTTCATCAAGAGTGTACTCCCTGTGATCTGCTTCAATGGCTTGCAGGCCTTCCTTCAAATGCTGTGTTCAATCACCATTCCATTGAAAGATCATTTTGTGGCTTTGTCAAAGTAAAAGTTGTATGAAAATTGTGGGCAATTTTCATTTTCTCCAAAGGCAAAAGTTTTTTATAGGATGGCCGCAATTAGATCGTCAAATAAATACATGCATTTTCAGTTACTTTCAATTTATATGTCTCAATCAGTCAATTTCAAAATAAATAGGTATGTGTGAAAATATTCTACTAAATGAATTTAAGAATGATGTAGTGGCCTGCCGTCGCCCCATGTAAGTTTTCTCCAACCTCTTGTAAGCGACAGAGAAAGGAAAATGACATGCCATGGGAAGCGGAAAACACACGAATAAGTTTTGTCAAAACCACCGACAAATAATTCAAGAAAAAGTTGCTAGCCTCTGATTAATTTCTAGATTTGCAAGATTCAAGATATCTTTTCACTAGGGGCCCACCACCACTTCGGGACCCACAAATATTGAACGGTGCAGATTCTAGTGAACTTCACCGACTGTAGTACGTGGTTCAACCAAGAGTCATAAAACAAAAACAATCGAAGTGTTTTCTGAAAGCAAAAACAAATAAATTATGTTTGAACTAACTGACCTGCATACGAAACTCATGAACCAGAGAAATCAAGGGCACAAGCCTGAGGTAACGATCGATCTCAGCCTGGACTTGGCGGAACTGACACACTACGCTCCACCCCATGGCAAGCATGTACAAATAGCTCTTGTCTCTGCAGCTCTCGACCAAGTCCAGAGCTTTCTTCAGAGCCTCCTCCAAGCAATCCAATGGCTCCTTTATCGCAGGCAAGCTCACCAGGTCCGTTGATTTCAACTTCTCCAACAAGTTTCCTATCATCTTCACGTGCTCAGCCAGCTGCTCGCAGTTCCTCCGGTGAGCTGCTGCCTTTCGAGCCGATGATATGATCATGTTCACAAGGCTTACAGCATCCACTCCTGTTACTGCCTGCACTGCTAAGTTTGCCATGGTAGTGCTTCAGTGTGTCGCAAACTTGGAGAGAAAGTGGTTTTGTGTTTTTGTGTTGGAAGTGAGTCGATTAGTTTTGTTTCTTTCTGGGTTATATTGCTTTGCTTTATTTGTTTTCTGCTGCTTTTTGTGCATTTTCAATGGTTAATGCACTAAACCGCGACCGTATTAAAGAAAATCCGGATTTGTAATTCAGTTTAATAGTAAGGTGTGCATGTTGCATCACAAGTTATAAAATATTATTCGTCTCATTGCTTTGTATACTTTGTACTATAAATTCATAATTATAATTTTATTGTGTTAATTAATGGTGTTTACCGGAGAGAATATCTACAAGATTACTTAATACGATTGTAATAATTTGATTGATTGGGAAAAACTTATAAAGGAAAAAAAAAAAAGAGAAGCTAATTTTACTTTTATTGTGATTAAGTAATTGTCAATTGAGTAGAAGTTCCAAGTTTGTTTGATATGATTTAATGTTGTGACTTCCAATGGCGTTAAAGGATCTATTTTCCTTCTTTGAGAAATAAAACTATTGGTCGGGCTGTGGATTGGTGAACTGGAAGGATTTTACAACACATGATCTATTCTTAATAAATTATTATTCAATTATCTTTTATATTTTTTGTCAATTCCGAAATTAAAAGTCTGTTCAAGATATATTTATATATAATAAAATAAATAAACTAAGACCAAATCGTCGATATGTCCGAGTGGTTAAGGAGACAGACTCGAAATCTGTTGGGCTTTGCCTGCGCAGGTTCGAATCCTGCTGTCGACGAACTCTTATTTTGTTAATTTTAATGTCTTCCTGGGCTTCGGCATCGAGTTTCGGTTTTTGAGGTTACCGTGGGAGAATTCTCTTGTATGCCCTTCTTATATCCTAAATTTACACGTGTCTCTCTATAAACACTGCAAACACGTACGCATCTTTTGAGATATTTTCGGGGCATTAAATTTCGTTTTATACATTGCCTAGTGGAATTATCCCATGTACTTTCTCATATTCTGAATTTACGTGTACCTTTCTATAAAAAAACTCAAACTGCACAGCATGCATTTTTGAGATGTTTTCACCATATATGTTACCTTTGTAGAATTATCTCATATACCCTTTCCATATTCTAAATTTACGCGCATTTCTTCATCGAAATATTAAAATATACGAACTATATCGTTTAAGATATTTTCATCATTATCTATCTCATTACTTATGTAGTTTACCATATATAATATTACGCCAATACTTCATTTTATGAGTGATAACTGTGTTTACTTAATTATAATACTTAATTTATATTTCAATTAATGTATCACCAATAAAAATTATTATTTAGATGAGAAATGATAAGATTCAATAATTATCTATCACTTGAGTCAATGAGATAATAATACATAATTCATCACATCAATTAGGGTACAAACATCCCAACTAAGTATTACATATTCTATTTAAAGTTGAAATAATTTATAAACTAATTCCTTGTTCCCACACTTTGATTAATCATACGTTGCTATCGTTGAACATCGAGCGGAGCAGGAGTTTCTGTTGTCAAATGCTGGACTCGCCTCGCCAATCGCTTTGCTGTCACCAAACATCAATACGCCGTTGTATCTCTAGCTTGCTAAGCTCACCACATCAGGTTGCATCTCTGTAACAAACTAATCTTCCTTGACTTTACAAATTATTTCAATTTTTGTAATCAGTCTTATGTTTTCTTCTTAGAAACCATACAAAATCAGAGCAAAGAGCCACCACTTAAGTGATCCTTGTCCCAAGACGTGTCTGGATCTAACAACATGGTGAATTCGAACAAAATAAGTGGTGGACATCAACATTCTGTTGCTTTTCCCTCTTTCATTCTCCGAATCTCAACAATGACTTACAAATTTTCGACTGATTAATTGATGAATTTATTAACAAATAGTCAGAATGAATTTGTGGTTTTTGATTTAATTACTTTAATTAAATGCATTAATTTTCAATAGAATGTAAAATTATAAATGCATAATCCCTTTTTTTTTAATTTTTAAACTTCAATTTTCAGAGATTTGGATGTCTAGGATATCTATCTGCAATCAAAATTATAAATGCATAATCTCATTTTTTATTATTAAACTTTAATTTTCATGGATTTAGATATCTAGGATATACATCCATAATCTGCATTACCTGTATCTAAATCTGCAAACGCTAAAAAAAATTATGAATTTATATATGAATTTGGATGTAAAATTATTGATCCTTATTTTTTGTTATCCTTATGAATGCCGAATACCTACCCAAGCTTGACTTTAATGATGTGTTTACTTTTTGAATTGGGGAATTAAAATTCAGAATTAAAATGATTGATGATGTTTACTTTATAAAAATAGAGTAGAAATCAAAATTGGAATGGTGGGATCTACTGTTATTTGGAAATGGAGTGGGAATGAATCTTTTATTCCTTAAACTTTTCATTTTATCCTTAATGATATTTTTATATTAAAAAAATGTAATCTTTTAAATTAATATATTTTTATAATTATATTAATTAATTATTAATATACTATTATAAAATAATAATAATAATAATAATTATAGTTATTTCATATTATTATAATTATTAATTAATTAATTAATTAATATAATTATTACTATTATTAATATATTAATACATTATCAATAAGAATATATTGATAATTATAGTTTTTGAATAAATAATCTCAATAATTAATATATTATTATTATTATTTATTAATTAATTCATATATTATTATTAATAAATATAATTATTACTATTAATTAAAATGTTAATACATTATTAACAAAAATATATCAATATTTATAATTTTTGAATAAATAATCACAATAATTAATATTTTTATTATTATAATTAATTCATATATTAATTAACCAATAAATAAATAATCACAATAATTAATATGTTATTATAATTAATTAATTAATATATTATCATAATGATCATTAATATAACTATTATAATTAATTCTTATGCTTTTTTGTCATTAATAATTATTATATTAATTATTAATTAATATATTATAATTAATTAATATACTATTAATTAGTTATAATAATTATTAATTAATATATTAATATATTATTAACAAAAATATATTAATAATTATGATTTCTAAATAAATAATTACAATAATTAATATGTTATTACTATAATTAATTAATTAATGGATTATCATAGTAATCATGATATAACTATTATAATTAATTTTATATTTTTTTTATTTTTTTAATAATTAATAATTAATTATTAATATAATTATTATTATAATAATTATTAATTAATATATTAATATATTAATAACAAAAAATATTAATAATTATAGTTTCTGAATAAATAATCACAATAATTAATATTTTTTTATTTTTAATTAAATAATTAATATATTATTATAATAATCATTCATATAATTATTACAATTAATATATATAGTATTAATAATTAATTAATATGATTATTATTAATTAATATATTATCTATAAAAATATATTAATAATTATTTTTTAATAAAATATTTACGATAGTTAATATATTATTATTAATTAATTATAATATTTTAATAATTATAATTTTTAATAAATAATTATTATATTTAAAATTTAAAATATTATTTATTATAATAATTTATTAAATATTTTTTAATACTTTATTATAATTTAATTTAATCTGATTTTAATAAAGGTAAGTCTTATTATAAACGACACCGTACTACAACTGCCTCTATATGCCCTTCCCGTATCAATAATTTACACATCTCCATTGAAAATAACAAAACGCACACCACCACACTACTCTCCGTTGTCTCACGGATTCTCTCTCTGGTTGTCTTAAAACCCTAATTCTTCTTCCCACTACCTTCAAATTTTCCCGAGAAAACGCAAAAGCTAAAAAACTTTCCGAGCAACCAATCATGGCAAGCCATTCGCCCAACCTGGAGTGCCGGATGTACGAGGCGAGGTACCCGGAAGTCGACATGGCCGTGATGATCCAAGTGAAGAACATCGCCGACATGGGCGCCTACGTGTCGCTGCTGGAGTACAACAATATCGAAGGGATGATCCTTTTCTCGGAGCTCTCACGACGTCGTATTCGTAGCGTCAGTAGTCTTATCAAAGTAGGCCGCATCGAGCCCGTAATGGTCCTGCGTGTCGACAAGGAAAAAGGTTATATTGATTTGAGTAAAAGAAGAGTTAGTGAAGAGGATATTCAAGCCTGTGAGGAGAGGTACAACAAGAGCAAGCTCGTTCACTCTATCATGCGACACGTGGCTGAGACTTTGGGCATCGATTTAGAGGTACTGATTTTGATCTGATTGTTGAAATACTTTTAATTTTTTGAGTAATTTTAGGGGTTAATTCGAGTACTTTTTTGGATTTGCTTTTTGATATTTTATAATGTTTGACTGATTATGAATATGAATTATGTAGTAACTTAGGTTTATTGACGAATTAAGTGTTGATCTTATGCACTTACGTTCACATTTGAATGAATTGGGTAATAATGCTTGGCTTTTTTTTTTTTTGCCCTTTTCCTCTTGCTGTTGTTTATTTTGATGGGAATATTAAGGCAAATTGGATAAATTACGAAGAGTTTGGCTTATATAATGGATTTAGTGTCAGTTAACTAGGGCCTTAGTTTTTGAGAGTGCAGGATGAGGAATAATTTCGGCTTCAGTCATCTTGCAAGGCGCATGGTGTTATGGTGGTTTGTTTAGTTCTCATGTGATACTTTCTGTTTAGTTTGAGAGGTTTGTGGAAATAAACTTTTGGTGCTTTTGCATGTGTGTGTTAGTTTGCTTTTGAAAATGTGAATTAATTAACTTATGGAAGTAATTTACAAAAGCATTGGAGGATGAACTTAATTTCAATACAGGAAAATTATGATTCTTATGATTTTACGTTGTTTTTTAAAAGAGATTGGGGTTCGCAGAGTTGTCTTACATCCTTTTGGATCCCAGTGTTGAAGAAGCAAGTTCAAGAGATTTTGGTTTTGGATTTTTGGTATTATTTTCATATTTTGGGAATTATGTAAACTTGTAGGTGGCGGCTCTTTCATTGATCTATATTTATGACTTAAAATTACAATTCGTTGAAGCCTTAAGAGAGTTTGGACAAACGTAATCCAAGCAACCTACTTAGTTGTTTTAGTGTTTTTAGCTGTTGTTGAACTTGTTATTATTATGCTTATTCTCATTGGCTTGTCAAAGACTTGATCCACACAATTATTGTTTGGGGTTCAGTGCCTATATCCAGTCTAGCTTATTTTATGCTTTTTGCCCAAGGTATCGGTTGATTGCTAAGTATAAGTCTTCTATTGCAGGAACTGTATGTCAATATTGGCTGGCCCTTGTACCGGAAATATGGTCACGCATTTGAGGTGAAAGAGCTAACAGCTTTAGTGAGATGTGTTTCTATATTGTTTTCATAGTTGTTGATTATAGTTTCTATTCTATTTTACTTGCAGGCATTCAAAATCATTGTTACTGATCCTGATTCTGTTTTGAATTCCCTCACTCGTGAAGTCAAAGAAATTGGCCCTGATGGACAGGAGGTAAACTTTGTTTGGTAGGATTTTTTGTCTTGTTCTCTTCATTGATAACTCAGGTCATCGTTGTCTCATTCTAGGTAACTAAGGTGGTTCCTGCTGTGACTGAGGAAGTGAAAGATGCTTTGGTAAAGAATATTAGGAGAAGAATGACCCCACAGCCATTGAAGATTCGAGCTGACATTGAAATGAAATGCTTCCAGTTTGACGGAGTTCTTCATATTAAGGTTGTCTTTACATCCTTCTCTTGTTGTCTTTACTCCTTCGTTTGATTGGTATTAATTTAGAGTTATAGGGTTTAGCTGTTAAAGCAATTTTAGATTGCTGTATGTTTTTGCTTATGGTTATTTTTGATATTGCAGGATGCCATGCGGAAAGCTGAGGCTGCCGGCAACAATGACTGCCCTGTGAAAATCAAATTGGTTGCACCCCCCTTGTATGTGCTTACCACTCAGACCCTTGACAAGGTTAGCACCACTAGTTTTGTCCTGGAAGGTTGCTATAATGAAAATGTGTAGCTGAACTTTGCTTCTGCTCTTGTATCTCTGCATATACTTGTATCTTAAAACCAACTATCACTTATAATCCAAAATATTTCAATCAAATATATGGGGTACTTCTGGGTTGTTCCTGTACTTTTAAAAGGCAAATTTGATTTGTCACTTCTGTGCATGGATACTGCCTGCACTAGGCTATCTGTGGATGATTGAAGACCAGTATCATATTGAAATTATGCATTATATTTGGTGGGACAGGAGCAAGGGATCTCAGTTCTCAATAAAGCAATTGCAGCTTGCACTGAAGCAATAGAGAAGCACAAGGGAAAACTTACTGTAAAGGAAGAGCCCAGAGCAGTGAGTGCCACTCCCATTTTACACACACACACACACAATATTTTGTTACTCCCATTGATTGAAAACCCCTCAGTTTGGGTCAAGCTGTTACTTAATATGGGTGGTTATTGATGTTTTTTGGGGTTCTTATTTCTGTTGCATTGATTCAGGTGAGTGAACGAGATGACAAATTGCTTGCTGAGCACATGGCTAAGCTACATCAAGATAATGAGGAGGTAAGTGGTGATGAAGATAGCGAAGAAGAGGAAGACACAGGAATGGGGGAAGTTGATGTGGAAAATTCAAGTTCTGGGTTTATGGATTGAAAAGTGCAGTGTAGCTTGAATTTTTTTTTGGGTTTCCATTTTTTTTTTTTGTGGTTCTTTAAGACCATTTTTAAACCATTGTATGGTTGGAGCTGTTTTTCGTGTTTAGCAATTCATGAGGCAGATTATAGCAAGGGAAATACAAGAATACATTATTGTTTAAACAATGAGTTCATAGCTATGTGAAAAACTAGCTGTTTCTCTCGGTCATCCCCTTTGATTGTCAATGTGCTTGCAAGGAACTGAATACTGAATGCAAGTTTTGTTCTCACTTAGTGCTGAGTGGGTCTCGGTAAATGCTTACTGATTATCATCTCGTCTATTATCTTTTTAAAGAGTATGTCCTGAAGGAGCTTGAGTTAGTAAAGTACATTCTTTTCATTTTCTGCTAATAATTTTCTCTGATATTTTGTGTTTTATTTTTCTATCTGGTGGGAGATTAGTCATCGATCTGTTTTATTCCTCTTTGTAACTTGAATTTCCTTGTTTAGTCGAGAATAATGTCATATCAATTAATAACGGTTCCCCTGTTATCACAATTCAAAGTTATTCGCTAAAACTTGATATGCAATCTTCAATATTTTTCTGATAATTGAAGTCGATAGTTTCAATTACAAGCCATCGATCTTTGATACTTTGATACGAAGTCCATTCTACAAGATGTTTTATACTTGTATTATTATGGACGCGATATTCAAAGTAAAAATTTACATGAGGCTTAATTACTGTTTATTGTGAGGGGTGTACCTCAGATAGCTTTTGCCTTAATTATAATAAATCCAACAATCTTACTGTGACTAATTTAAAAGATAATTTTATTTTCAGTTTAGTCTGAAAAGATAATTTTATTTTCAGTTTAGGCTTAATATATACTAACTTAAGTTGCAAAGTCCCAGCCCAAACTTACAGCACCGGTTCTCGTACCTCTGTGGTCTATGACACCGTTTGTGCTAACTCAATGGGCAGAGTCCACTCGCTGTTTCCGAAATAAATGGGCTGATAATTTTTACATACTACTCCCGCGGCAGCCGAAGTCAAAAAACAGCGGGTCCGTGTATCACAATAAATGAAATATGATGTGCTCATCATCTTTAAATCTCGGTCGATCTCGATCAGCTAGCTCCAAGTTTCTCATAACATGGTATAGAGATCTCAAAATCAACCGAGAATAAGAAGCGATCGCCAAAAAAAATGGACCTCGTAACACGCAGAAAATACCCTTTCATCGTGGCTCTCTTAGTTCTACTCTTAACTGTGGTCGTTTTTCTCTTGACCTTTACCGACACCGACACCTCCACTATCGTCTCCTACTTCCAAGCTCAGCCTCAAAACGCCACCGTTTCACTTTCACCACCACCACTCATCCGCATCACCAACACCTCGTCCACCGCTCAGCCACCAGTCATCACTAATAAGACAACCGATCAAAATAGTTATAGCAGTGACGCAGTTGGTGATGACGTGGCTTTCGATTTAATAAAATGGGACTTGTGTACGGGGCCGACGGCCGTTGATTATATTCCGTGTCTGGACAATGTTGAAGCGATCAAAAAGTTGCCATCGATTCGGCACATGGAGCACAGGGAGCGGCATTGCCCGAGTCCGAGTCCGAGATGTTTGGTGCCGTTGCCCGATGGATATAAGCTGCCGGTTCCGTGGCCGAAGAGCAGGGACATGGTGAGATTGTCTGATACTTTTTTTGGTAAGATGACTTGCTTTGTTACGGTTTTTTCCTTTTTTTTGGGGGGGGGATGGAAATATCAAGTATTCAAGACAAAATAAGTAAATAAATAAACAATGTGGGACCTCGTTTAGATTAATTAATTATATAGCTGTGTAAATGTTTCTGTAGTTGTTTGTTTCCTCCCAATTTGCTTTAATTGGTTACTTGAACTGGTGCAGGGGAAGTGTGTGTTTAATCTGAATTTAAACAGGCTTAATTATTGGCTAAGTTGGCTTAATATTTATTTTGATGCATATTTAGTTCATGCTATTTAGTATTAGTTAGGTTCTTGGCAAGAATAGAGTTAGTGTTGAATAGGTTGATCTTTTTGAACTTATTGATTCATAGATGTTTAGGACCTAGTTTAGCTGAATTATTGGTGAGGTCAGATAACAATGCTTTAGCCTCTGTTGATTTTATAAATTTTCTGTTGTGTATTGATTAATCAGAGCTAAAGGTTCAAGTGTAGGGGAAACCTATTAGCTGGAATATTGACTGTGATGAAACAAAGAAATTAATTTCCCAAAATGAAGTTCCCATGATTACTTTAGTGGCAGTTTGGTAGGATAACAAGTTTTCATTAATGCCGTTACTGCTTAGATTAGAAAATGTTGGTGATGTGGCTTCTTACCTTTGTTTCCAGATCTGGTACAACAATGTTCCTCACCCTAAGCTTGTTGAATACAAGAAGGATCAGAATTGGGTGCGTAAGTCTGGTGACTATTTTGTTTTTCCTGGAGGTGGTACCCAGTTCAAGGAAGGAGTTTCTCACTACATTGGTTTTATAGAAAAGGTATTTATTATACACAGATTTTTCAGTCTAAACGTCTGTCTTTCTATATCAGTGTATGTAGATTACCAAAACTTTGATTTGTCATATTTTTTTTTTCTTTAGTGGCTCAACATTGGGTGAAGACATAAGGTTTTGGATTTTAAAACATTGGATAAGGAGTTGGGTTATATTATTATCTTTTTTAAACTGTTGCTTCCTGTTCTTTTTTATTCCTTTTTCTGCTAATTTTTTGTTTTGGGTTTTCTCCAGACTTTACCTAAAATTAAATGGGGGAAGAACATACGGGTCATTTTAGATGTTGGATGTGGTGTCGCTAGCTTTGGTGGCTATTTACTGGACAGAGATGTCATTACCATGTCATTGGCCCCAAAGGATGAACATGAAGCACAGATACAGTTTGCACTAGAGCGAGGAATTCCAGCCACACTTTCTGTTATTGGAACTCAGAAACTGACATTTCCGGATGATGCATATGATTTGATTCATTGTGCACGATGCAGAGTTCACTGGGATGCACAAGGTATTCTGCATTATACCTTAGCAGTATTAAGCTCAAGGTTCTTGAATTATATTATTATTGTAAATCCCATCAAGACCACAAATCATAATTTTATTGCCATATTACAATCTTGTATTGGGAACGTTTGCCTCGCTGTGCAAGCCAGTGATGGAAGTGTTGAAACTCATACGTTGGCATGAAAATGCAGGTGGAAAACCACTATTGGAGCTGAATAGGATTTTGAGGCCTGGAGGTTTTTTTATTTGGTCTGCTACACCAGTTTATCGTCACGATGATAGACATCGTAGTGTTTGGAATGGTTTGTTACTCATTCACGCACGTACCGTTAAAGCACCCACAAAACAAACTGCTTACTTAATTTTCTGTGTGTGTGTGTGTGTGTAGATGAGTATTTAACCTATTGTATGGGGTTGAATGCTGTAATTTGTCAAGCTTTAATGTTCATTTTCATTTTTCTTTGGCAGCTATGGTAAATCTAACTGAATCTCTGTGCTGGAAAGCTGTGGCTAGGACTGTTGACTCACATAGAATTGGGTTTGTTATATATCAGAAACCCATTTCATATTCCTGCTACAAAAGTCGGGAAGAAAATACTCCACCTTTGTGTGATCAGAAAAATAATTTGAATAGTTCATGGTAATTCTTTGCTATATATTATCAGCAATTTTTTTCATATATTTACACATGAAAAGCACAAAAAGAAATTTTTGGCTGGTCAGATTTCAGGAATGGAGTAACTTCACTTGCCATGCAAGTTGATTTATAATCCTTCATTTGTTATGTTCTTGTATATGTTTATCAATTTCTGTTAGGATGTTGCTGTTCTTTGTGCTAGGTATGTGCCACTAAGCAGCTGCATTTCCAGACTTCCAAGAGATAGCAAGGGTAACTTGGTCAGCTGGCCTGCACCTTGGCCTCAAAGGCTTAGTAGTATACCTCCTAGCCTTCCACCAGATTCTGAAGAAGCATTTAATAAGGACACCACACATTGGTATGCACTTGTGTCAGATGTTTATGTGGGGGGCCTAGCTATAAACTGGTCAAGTGTACGAAATGTGATGGATATGAATGCCTGCTATGGAGGGTAAGAAATATTGATATGCAAATTAACTCTTCTTCATATTTTACTGTGAAACTGCTTTGGCTGTGATGATCTTATCAAATAGTTGTTAATCCTAGTTGCATTAAGTTTTGATTCATTGCTCCTCTCCCATTAGAAGTTTAACCTCTGACATCTAGATGCCACTCAACATTCACTGGAAAGGACGATGTAGCACCATTACATTTGTTTACTGCTTTCTCTTACTTGATGATTTTGCTGGTATTTGGTAATACTATTGCTGCTTTGTCATTGTAATCTTACACTTACATAGAGCTGCTGCTTTTTCTCACAGGTTTGCAGCAGCACTTATTGGTCAACCTCTTTGGGTCATGAATGTCGTCCCCATTGATGCACCAGATACTCTATCCATTATTTTTGATAGAGGATTGATTGGAATGTACCATGATTGGTGCGAGTCCTTTAACACCTACCCTCGAACTTACGATCTGTTGCACTCTAGTTTTCTGCTTAGTGATGTAACACAAAGGTACTGTTTCACCAACCCACTCTTCTGATTTATAATTGTAATTGAGTCAGACCTTGCTTCTTCTGTCAGACTAATTTTCTCTAAGTATTTCCATTTTAAGTACTAGGCAGGTTTCATGGCTGTTATATTATCTAACACTTGCAATTTTCAGATGTGATATTGCAGATGTGGCTGTAGAGATGGATCGAATTTTGAGACCAGGTGGATACATTTTGGTCCAAGATACCTTAGAAATGATTAACAAGCTCAAACCAGTACTGCATTCACTTCGGTGGTCTACAAACATCTACCAAGACCAATTTCTTGTTGGCAAGAAGGGTTTGTGGCGTCCAACAGGTGGCGAAACGTGATTTGCATGTGAATGTGAGATGTCACCCACATGCTTAAATATTCTTTTGACGGCTTTTCTTTGCCGATAATGTGAGAATTTGCGGTTTGCAGATATGACTGTGATCTGGCATATTCCCTTGTTTTGGGGATTAAAGTGTATAGTCTTTGAACAAGTTACTGAAGAGGTGAGAAAGCATTTATGGATAGAAAAGCAAGGAACTGAATCAGATTTGTCAGCTTTGGTGGTAAGGTATGCCACTTTGTGGAACAATAGGCGCATTTCTGTTCTTTAGCAACATTGCTGAGGAAGTTTTAAACAGTTAGTCATAAAATCCAGATAAGTGATTTCTAGGAAGTTTCAAGAAAGCATGTGAAATTATATAGGACAATTCAGATTACTGTCATCAAGGCTTCATATGGAAGTTAGTGCATACTAATTTAAAGTAGATCAAATATCTGCCTCTCCGTTTTGCTATTACTCGTTCTCAGAAAAAGCCAATTAGTTTGCAAGGTAGTCACTAAGGATCATCATAAGCCAATGTGTTAGTTAAATGATGAAAATTTAGACCATCTTACCCTAAACACCTGAAGTAACAAGAAAACAGGATGCTGAGACAAAAAAGAGATCCCAAATGAGAGGTCGAAATGAATGACGCTAAAAATTCTGCATAATTTTTTTCATTTAGACAACATAAATCTGTAGATGGGAGCTTCAAAAGCTTTACATTTTAATACGGTAACAGATGCCACACTCATTGATACAAGCAACGAAGATTTAGTTGGAGCACTTCAGACCAGAAATCATTTGGACCGCCAAAGACTACAAGAACAAAACTAGAAAGAAGCCGCGCAAGGTTTTGGCTTGTCGCTGACGATCTTGCCATTGCTTACTAAAACGTCCCTATTGTAGCAAGTGAAGGCATCCTTGTAACTATAACTCTGCGTAGTATTTGCCTTACCAGAGCGCACAGAATGATCCTTAACCTTCATCCATCCAATGGAAACCTGACGATTTGTAAGTGAACCCGCAAATTCACCCATACTTTTCTCCCTAATAAAATGACTTAGATTTGTAAGTTGCAAATATTTATCCTTCGATCTAGGCAAAGTTGAGGTAATCACATTAAGAGGATACCTCCTACTAACAGACACTTGAGTAGTCCAATTAAGCATCTCATTCCTCACCTCAACTCTTCCCGTAACCTTAACCTTCTGATGAACCAACTTATAAGTACCATTATTCTTAAACTTTATGATGCTCTTGACTCCATAGTGCCTAGATACAGCAGTAGTCAAATTGCCTAAACTTGATTTAACCCACCCCGCAAACTTGGTCTTTCTCTTTGCCTTGATCTCAAATCTCCCATCAAGCAATTTAATAGATTCGCCACGTTGGATACTGAGATGTGGATAATGATATAAAGATGACACAGCATGAACCCTAGATGCCTTATGATCTAACCAAATATGCAAATTTGCATTCACAAGCCAGTACGAAATAGCGTCATTAACACCGATGCCAATCTCATGCCTCTTCCCATCTAAAACCTTCCCCAAAAACGGGGTTAAATCTATATCATAAGTCGGTAAATTGAAAGCACCGATTGCCACAACAGGTTTCCAAAACAACGGATTGATCCCACCGGCATAAATAACCGGCAATGGAAATTCTGATGCAACAAAATTCCTATCAATTGTTACAAAAACCTCTCTAAAATTTCCATTACCTCGGTCAGTAGGCAAATTATTTGTCTCTATGTAAGAATCTGGCGGATTTGAGTACCAAAACTCGTCGTTCCCATGAAACGAAACATACAATTCCAAGACCACTCTATAAGCATTAAGTGGGAGTCTAATTTTTTCAAATTTCAAATCCGATGCAGCTTCGATGCGAAACCAATGCCCCTTTTCGCCATCATCAGCTATTGGAATGATCAAGTCGGCTGGTGCGCTGAAGTATTTATCAGATTGAAGCCCTGATTTTGAATTAAAATCACGGGTGGGTGAAACAATAGACGGAACCATAACGGTGCCAGCGTTGTAGAATAACAGAGTGCAGTTCACATGGTAAATGCCGGTATAAACGTCGTTAACGACATTTTCAAGCATCATCGTAACCTTAAGATTGGATTTAGCAAATAAAGAGGAGTACCTTGTTACGTCTTTACGCACTGTCCAGAAAATTCCAGACTGGCTCGGCTCGGCTGTGCTCGTGCGGAGCAGCTCGCAGCCGCCGAGCCACAAGCCTACAATGCGGGCGTATTGTTCGCCTTTGCATGTAGCGTGAAACTCGAGGACCACGCGGGCCCAGGGGCCGGGGCAGTCGGACGGCGGAGAGTAGTGGGCGGTGAATGGAGGTTTGTTGATGGTGTCAGCGAAGGAGTGGTGGAGTAGAGCGAGAGTACACGTTGGAAATGGAGCCACGTAATCGGAGGCCAGTGGGCGGGCGATTTCAATGAATTCTTGGGGTACGCTTCGACTGGGAAATGGTTTGGGAAACCGGTCGGGCTCGGAGGCGGAAGCGGAGGACAAAGAGAGGGAGAGTGGTGGTGACGCGGCGGTGAAGAGGAGAAATAGAGCGAAAGTGTAAGACATTTTTGCGGGCCTTCCTTTTTGGGTAAAGGGAATGGAATTTGAATGCAGTGCTCGAGTGTCTTATACTGTGATGCCAGGTGTACTGTTCGGTTAAATTCAATATAATAGAGGAAAACCCTAACTCACAGCAGCAGCTCTCACAAAAATACGTAAATTTTTATATATTTTTGTGAAAATTATAATTTATAATAAATTAATTTATTATAAGTTAGCAACTCTTATAATAGAAAAGTTTTAAACAGAATTTAACTGTAGCAGTAAATTATTATTGACAAAAGTTTAAGTTCAGTCGCTATAACTTACATCCCATGCTGCTCCAATATATTAACCCCACTCAAATACCGTAGGTGTAGGTGTGTGTGTGCACTTTCAAATTTACTTGCCTTTTTAACTCATCTAAATCTCATAATAAATCCCGAGTAAAACTATAGTGTTTGTCTTCGTTGAAAGGTCTTCGAATTCTTAATTCAGATCTCAAATAATCAATCTTCTAGCACAGATGCTAACATGGAAGATTGAGGAAGGGAAGTAGAGCCTCCCCTGTTCGTTAGCAACTGTGAGATACCATCGTACCCCATAGCTTGGGCCATATAAAGAGGAGCGGCTCCGCTTCTGCTTCTGGCATTAGCATTGGCTCCATTGTCGAGCAACACCTCCACCGTCTCTATACTGCCGCCCTCGACGGCCAAATGCAGCGGCGCGTGGCCTTCGTTGTCGCGGCATTCCACGTCGGCTCCGAATTCGATTAAAAGCAACACTACATGCTTGTGCCCTTTGATGGCCGCTATGTGCAGGGGTGTGAAGCCATATTGGTCACAGTAGTTAACGCTGGCACCTTTATCAAGCAGTGACTCGAGACCCTCCAATTCTCCTCGTCTTGCTGCCGTTAGCACTGCTTCCCCACGCTGTAAAACCTCCAAAACTTCAATCTGCATAATCAAAGTATCCAAGGATGTGTTCTAATTGAGTGTTCCACATAGAAAGCGCTTCTCAAAAAATGTTTTGATAGCAATCCTTGTACTCTAGTAGCTCATGATTTTTGTTTTTTCATTCTCATTTGAGAATTGAGAGCCACTTTTTTCAATTTAATGAGAGTATTAACCGTAAGCAATTGAATTTTTATAAAGTCCGAAAAGACAAAAAAATGGTATAACTTAAGGATAAAATTAGTAGATTCCTAATTACTTACATGTCCCCTGTCACGCGCAACGTCAAAGCACGAACGGCCGCGATCATCCTTGATGGTAGGATCGGCTCCCATCTCGATCAACATCTCCGCCATCCTACGGTCACCGTTAGCCGCCGCATTATGCAATGCGGTTTTCCCATCTTTACCCATAGCTTCCTTGTCCGCACCAGACTCCAGCAACACCTTAGCGCACCCAAAACTTCTCTTACTTACCGCCAAATGTAACGGTGTCCTTCCCTCCTTGTCCCTGCAATCCAATGACTCGTACTTTTTCATTCTCACCAAATTCGAAATCTCCTCCGTCCGATCGAACGCCGCCGCCACGTGTAACTCACTCCACCCATCATTTATCTTCACACGTTCGTCAATCTCAATCCTCAGTCCGGCCTGAAGCAACAAACTAACCATGGGGCCGGAGTTAGCCGCCAACTCGGTAGCAACTCGGTAGAGTGACTCGGCTTCTGTACTCGACAACCCAGCGAGAATCATCTTCTGCCGTTTGAGTATACTCTTCACGGCGTTAAAATCTCCGCTACGCACCGCATGTCTCAAAAGGAATGGGCCGACAAAGGCAATTTTAAATTTCACGTCCTGAGTTGACCCGTCCGGCGGAGTCACGAATAATGAGTTGACCGAGTGGGCCGAGTCGAAAACTGCCGCTTTGATGAGGAAACGGTCGGAGGGAGAGCGCGGGAAAGTGGGAGGGATTTGGGACTGCGGTTTGAGGATGATTTGGAGAGTGGTTTGTGATAACGGCTGAACTAGTCCGGTCGGTGGGTTGACTAAGAACTTGTGAGGGGACGAGGTCTGGACTTTGAAGGCTACGGGACTGGTGGCGCAGAGTGATATGAGGCGCATGTTAGCGCGACACTTGGAGTTTAATGTGAAGTTTATGAGCACTTCTTGCTCCGAGACTGCTAGTAGTCTCTCCATTGTTGAGTGAAGAGAGAGAGAGAATTTGGTTCGATTTACGAGCATGAAGATGTGTTTGATTTTTTGGGTATGGAGATTGAACGCACGTGAACTTGTGGGGACCAGAAAGGCGGGAAAGTGACAAATTGAAAACGGTCTGTGGGGTTGTCGTTTTGGTTGAATGAAGTTGTTAAAACATCCACGTGGGGTGGCGGACCACCGTCGATGTGCTTATGATTGTGTTACATTTTCTATCCGAACATTATGATATTCATCGTTTAATTTATCTTTTTTTTTCACAAATAAAATATTTACGTAAGAAACAAAAATATTGAAGTTTAAATAAAATATTTACCATTGACAAAGAAACGCCCCATTATTTTTCAAAATTTATTTTAATATTACGTCTTATTAAAATTTTGCTTGTAGTTCAGATATTTGAACTCATGATAAATAAATCTACTTTCCGTTTAAATAATAGGGTTGATAAATAAGATGTTATGATAATTACAATTAGATTAAAGCTTCTCCTTGGCAATTTTTTATAATTCATCCATCGTCCAAATTTTGATAAGAAAATTGCAGAGATACATTATTTAATAAAGAACAAAAATAACTCGATCTTGCCCTGCAAGGGGCTTGCAGCGCACACCATAATGCATGGGAATATCGTCAACGTCCACGTCAGACAGATCGGGGCCCAGAATAACAAACCCAGTTGCCGCACAAGAATTCTACTATCGTCACCCCGCTGATACCGTTATAATCCCACAATCAAGAAAAACTTACAGTGTGCCATACCGTCAAAAGAACACGTGTCGTGCTGGAAATGACCGTAGCACGAAATTTTCCATGCTGAAGAAGGTGAGTTTATCACACGTAAAACTTTTTCAATCAGCATAATGGCCAGTGCTCCCCGCCTCTCCCCTCTCCTCGCCCCTGTGTTCTGCAATGGGCGGGTACATAAATCGTTATAAAAGACTGAAGAGAATAACCAGAACGCATATCACTCGTGACTCGTGAGCTCTTCCTCTTTATAAACGCTGCGTTTCGTTCTCTTTCTTGTAGAACCCATCAATCAAACAAAACAACTCGATTCAAATTTCCGTTGGTTTCTGTACTGTTGAGCTTCTGAACCAAAAATGTTCTACTCTCACCAGCTTCTCGCTCGCAAAGCTTCTCTTGGCCAAATATGGTGATGATTTAAAAAATTTGCTTAACTAAAATTTTGTTCAATAAGCCTTGTTATTAACTAATAATTTGTACATTTATCTCTCTGTTTTAGCTTTTCGAAGTTCTACGAACTTAATAGAACCTTAATTTATTCCAAAATAATGATAAATGATTTTCACTCATCTCTGTACTGAAGGATGGCTGCTACCATGCACGCGAAGATGAATCGGAAGAAGCTCGATAAGCTTAACATCATCAAAATATGGTCTCATTTCTTTTCTTTTAATTTTTTTCTTATGATTTTATGTTTCAACTCAGTTAACTTTTCTGTTTAATGAGGAGTTTTTAAAAAATTCATTTCAGTGAAGAAATTTTGAATCCAGCGGTTCCTATGGCTCTTAGGCTCTCCGGAATTCTCATGGGTAATAATTCATTCATTC
This sequence comes from Aegle marmelos, assembly GCA_030449875.1. Lineage (NCBI taxonomy): Eukaryota > Viridiplantae > Streptophyta > Magnoliopsida > Sapindales > Rutaceae > Aegle > Aegle marmelos. Next base: position 25,307,416 of record JASUUL010000143.1, read on the forward strand.
TCTCGTTATACTTACTGTTTTTTTTTTTAATTTCGTCCTTTAAAATTTAATGTTTAATTTATATTATTTTTGTTGTTTTCTAGGTGGAGTTGTAATTGTGTATGAGAAAAAGGTGAAGCTCCTCTACGGTAATGTTTCTTTCTGATCAAAATTCGGTGAAAAAGAAAATTATGTGATCCGTTTTGTTTTTTTTTTTTTTTTAATTTTTCTGTGCATTCCTTTTCCTGCAGATGATGTGAATCGTCTTATGGTACTTTCAGAAACTTCGAAAATTGAAATGAATCCATTTCATATTTGATTTGAATAGCATCTTCTAACGACGTGTCGTTTTGGTGATTGGACGTTTTCAGATTGAAATAAACGCAGCATGGAAAGCGAAAGTATCTAGAGACCCAACTTTGCTGCCCAAAGGAAAATCACAAGCAAAGTAAGCAAGCAAAAGAAGCATCTCTTACTTCTTATTCTTGAAAGAGCAAAAACGGCGTAGCTTAGTATGGTTTAGGTTTACTTATAAATTTTAATTTTATTTATTTTGCGTAATTTGCTTTAATTAGTTTTAATGTCCATATTTGTAGGAGAGAAGCTGTTACATTGCCCGAAATCAAGGAGACGGATGTTGAGGATCTTGAACAGTTCCTTAATTACTCAAACGGTACAGCCAACGTGGAGTTTCAACAAAACGCTTATTTTTCTATGGTAATTTTAAGAGTTCTTGTATTACGTTATTGAACTTCTAAGTGTCAAAATATAGAATTGAATTTATGATGCAAGTTCTGTTTTGGGTATCTGTATCATTTGGGTTTGTTTTACAGATGTAGAAATATTTTTTCCTGTTTGAGAAGTGTTTGACAAATAAACCCAATTAATTACCCATTTGTGCAATGGTGGCATTTGGAACTTTGCTAAATTAAATCTCTTGACTTGGCCTTTTAAACCACAATGATATTCAAAGCAATCTATTGATAACTCTCTATGTTGCAGCGGCTAGATGATGTGGATGACTCCTTTCTTCAAAGCAATGGTGGAGCAGACGATCTGTTACAAAACCTGCATCAAGGTTTTATTTCACTCCAACTTTTGCCTTCCTAGTTATCAATTATGACCACAGAGATACAAACATTTAAGCCAGAATCCAAATATGCTCCTCTATGCTAAAGTCTTGTCATCTTTCTTCCAGCAAATGTTGATGATATTACCCTGACTGAGCATTTTGGCACATATCAGGCAAGTGCAGACATGTACGATCGGTTTGAAAGGTAAATTTCCAGTCATGATTCATTGTTGATCATTAGGTTAACATAATGTAGTTCTGATTGGTAAAACATTCATACGGAAGTTGGTGAAGATGTTGAGGTTTCATGAGATCATCAAGTGATCTCACATCTTCCAGTATTTGGATTTCATTCTCAAACATTGTACTTATATATATGATTCTGTGGATTATGTGACAGATTTGATATCAGAGGGGATGCAGAGACAGAGCTGAACTTCACATCCAGAGAGCAAACACAAATACCAAAACTTATGCCCTCCCCACCCCATCAAGTTGAACCTCAGAGAGGTCAGCATCCAGAAAATTCTAGACGAGAATCAAACAAAATATTCACTTTTACAATTATGCAGTTCTATTCCCTGGTTTTTTTAGACAGGGAACTCTCTTCGTGTTGCATTAAGCCTCTCTATTTCATCTTAGGCAAACTAGTAAGATTGCATCAAATGTTTGACAAACCAGTCACTAGAAATTTGTTTACATGTCTATCTGCATGCTTCTTTTTTTTTTTTTTTTTTTTGGCCTAACAGCACCATTCTCATACCTTGCTTGCTCTTTTACCCCTTCTTCATTCTTTAGTAATTGTGCATTTGAAACATCAAACCTGTGCATTGTATGTATCTGCTAACTTCCAAATGTCCTATAGCTGAAGTAATCCATGGCCAGCATCCAGAACAACAAAATCAGCAATCTAATGAAAGCAAAGAAGAAGCAAGACAGGTGATATGTGAATCTATGAAGAATTATGTGAACACTATAATAAAAGAAACTGGACAAACCAATCTTGATAATGTGGATGGAGCAGGATCAACAGAGGAAAATTCCGCTAAAAAGGAAAACAAGAAGACAAGCTGTCTTTGCTATGGATTATGATCAAACAATGATTCCTGGTCATGTATACCAGTCCTGGCTCAAAGATGCTTCAGATATTAGTTCAAGAAGAAGAAGAAGAAGAAAGAGGAAGGTTATAACTATTTTCTAATATGCATCTTTCCATTTTATCTTATTCCATCCAAAGTTTGTGAATATCCTAGACACTGTTTCTGACACCGAGACACGGTAGACAGATGCATGAAGAGTTATTATAACTTTCCTTGTTCATGCTGACTGATTAAAAGATGAGTATCTATGCAATTTGTTATAGGCAAGCATGGATTTGTTGTCTACCATGAAGATAGCTAGCCTCATGGAGATGCCACCTGTGGTATTGATTGAAGATTTATTTACAAAAGGCAATCGAGAAATTTATTATCCAGATGCACTTCTAAAGCTATGGATGAAAAGTACCCAGCCTCCCCATGACTCACCTTCTGGTAAAAGTTTCTTCATGGTTTTTTCTTAAGCTATTGCTCAGTTCTAGAATATGCAGGAATTGAAATATATGTATTTTTTGTGTGCAGTAAGAACCTCTCCACCACAACCACCAGAGCCATCATTGTCATCACCAGCTGGGCTAGGACAGTATGAAGAACCGGCAGCTGGCTATGTAAGACACCAAACTCTTTTATTCTGCATAGCAAAATACTTGAACTATGTCTGATTTGAGTTTTTGAAAGTGAAGACCTTTGAAGATATTCACAGTGGAGTCGGCTCCCAGTCACATGGGGCATCACTTGAGAAGATAAGGGTAAATGTTGTTAACAATGACAAACCAATAGAAAACCTGATGGAAGAAATCAGGGCCAATTTTATTGACATTGGTTTCAGGGGAAATGAGGCTAACGGGATGGTCACACCAGGGAATTCCGGTAAGGTTCACTTTTCTTGGTATTCTGTACATTTGTTACTTTTCTCATGAGAGCATTAAAATTATCAGATGACTATTATCATAGATCTTTTTTTTCTTGCTGTAAATGGCTGTAGATGACGTAAGATCCATCCCAAGCTCAGCATCTGGACATGGAATCCTGTCCCATAACTCAGAAGTCAATTCAAGCAGGTCAGTTAAACATCTGGGGAGAAACTATAAGTGGTAATTTGAAGATCTGTTTTTTCGCATTACATGGAGTCGTCAAATTTAGCATGTAACAGAGAGTGTTGTTCTTCATAATAATTCAAGAATTGGATGTGCTGAATGCCAACAGATCCAACCAGAAAAGGCCTCGTTCTTCGTCAAGGCACAGTGGCAGCGGTCTGGAACCTGTTGCTGAAGAAAATCCATTGCAGTTCCCTGATCCAAATTTCAAGTTATCAAGGTTGTCTGAAAGGAGCTTGACACCTGAGCTGGGTAAATTAATCTGAATCCTACTCTTCAGTTACAATAGCTGTAGATTTTGAAATTATTTCATTGTCAAGTATTACTAACCGGTGTGATCTTCAACAGAATTGTTGGTGGAGACAGCACCCACGCCTACTCCAGTTCCTGTAACCAATCCTCCTGTTGATAAGATTACCGACTCTATTCGAATGTATGATTCCTTTCACTTCTGTTGGGTTTCCTTTGTTCAACAGTAATGGTTTGGTAGTATGATTGATCAATATTAGTCACTTTTCCAATTTTAAATGCCTACAGGCAGATGAAATCACATTTTGAGATGCCTGGAGCTCCTAAAGTAGAATCACTAAACAATCTAGTCGCTGGATTGAACCGAAAGGCAGCCGCTATGCTTTTTTACCAAACTTGTGGTAGTTATCCCTGCCTTTTTTCTTTGTTAACAGACTGCTTCCCCATTCAATGATCCAAAAGTTATAGCTCAAATTTTAGCTATTATTAACAAATAACGGAGATGAGTGGCCGAATGTCTTGCAGTTCTTGCTACGTCTGATGTCCTGAAAGTTGAACAAAACAAGCCTTACGGTGACATTCTCATATCCAGAGGAACAAGGATGTGAAAGAAGTGCATTTAAGCATCTGAAATGGTATCTTCCATGTCTGATGTCCTGAAAGTTGAACAAAACAAGCCTTACGGTGACATTCTCATATCCAGAGGAACAAGGATGTGAAAGAAGTGCATTTAAGCATCTGAAATGGTATCTTCCATGTCTTTTTCTTCTTCAATCTTCATAAGAGTTTTTAAATAATGAAATTTGACGGCGCAACAGGTTATTTATGCTGCAGCATCACAAAAACATAATTCAGTCACATTTGTTCAGTTTAGTTTATTAGTAGAGACAGATTAAAGATAGATGACATATGCAATTTATCAGTTTGTAAACTCAATATTGTGCTAAAAAAATTGTGAGTTGATTTTGGGGAATGGTGTTTGAGATTGTAGAGAAACAAATTTGAAATCAGTTCACTGTCTCTTAGAATTTGTCTATATTTCCGTAACTGCTTTTCCCGGCATCAATTTAATTTTTATGTTTTGGGAGATATTAGTAGACTGTGCGGCCATTCTTGAGCCAAAAGGATATGAATGACAAATAAATTAAGATTTAAATGCTGTATGGGCAGAATGAACTCATTTCAACACACAGTACTTGTTGAAACTGAAAGTAGCTTGTTCTGAATTTGTTGCAATTTGAAAGCAGTTTTGAATTATCAAAGGAAGTGGTTTAATTGCATTACTGGAAGTGTTATCATGGTAGGTAGGTATTTGGGAATGGGGACGGTAAAGATGGGAATAACAGGAAGGAACCATAATTATTTTGATTAGTTGAAAATATGGTCACATGACTGACACCTTATGTGGCACTCATCAACAACTCATATACCACTATTCAATTAAATATTTGATAACTATTTCTTAGTTGTTCCTGCACACCAACAAATGAAATCAGCAAGGATATCTCAGTTTACTGTCCATCAGACATACAACTGAATTAAATTTCTAAGCAATATAAATTTTATACACTTAATTTACCTCCTCTCTAAATTTCGTTTGTAAATTAATGTCATATTCATTTGCAAGGTGGTAGGATGGTTAAATAAATGAATTCATAATTTAAAAAAATTTATCATCTAATAGACAAATAACACATTATTCGGATGTATTTTTTAAAAAAAAATTATTACATAAATGCATTTTCTTAAGAAATTGCTTGGGAAGTATGGTGTTACCTTGTATAGATAATGGTTTCTCATTCAAAATTCACATATTTTAAGATGTGGGCTTGGAATCAAATAATATTTCTTGATGTCGTTTATATTGCAATATAATTAGTCCATATTGTGTAATGTCTAACCTCAAGTTTTTATTTTTTAACTTTTTTCCGAATGAACTCATATTTTTATTTTAAAATAAAGAAATATTCTTCAAAAAGAATTCTCAGCTTGACGAAAATTATATCATCAGCCCCTATCTAGTCATATATACTCATTTTTTTTTCAATCATAAAAGACTAATAAATAGTTACCAACTCATATAACAAAAGTCATTACTCATAAACCATATATGTATTTGTGATAAACATTATTAATATTCCATATAATCATCCCTTATCCTCATTTTTCTCCTTTATCTAGGGTTTTTATATTTTTACCTTCCCATTGTATCACAAGTGTCAATGACACAATTACCCCGCACAATCCACGAACCCTCCTTCCAAAAGCCCCTATTTAAATCCACGAAACGCCTCTGTTTTCACCCCCAGCACCCACAGACAAACAGTTCACATCCCCACCAAAAACGCAAAACCCCATTTCTCTCTCATTCTCCCTCTCAAACCAAATGTGGCCCGACTGGTTAAGGTCACCAAGCAGGGGTCATCCTCGTTCAAAATCATTTTCATGCTCATCTTTCAAAGACATCCAATCCATTCTCACCGAAGAATCCGAACCCGAATCGGAAGCCAGGTCCCCCAGAGGCCCCTCCGTTTTCCATCGGGTCCGGATCTCCGCTTCCGTCCTCCGCTCCTGGGCCCACAAGAACCCAATCCCTTCATCCCTCAGAATCCCCAACCAAGGCATTGTCCTGTACTTCACCAGCCTCCGTGTTGTTCGCAGGACTTACGAGGACTGCAGGACCGTCAGATCAATCCTCCGCTCATTCCGTGTCCCGATCGACGAACGAGATTTGTCCATGGATAACAAGTTCCTGGACGAGCTGCAGGGTATCTTTGGCGGTTGTAACAATAACAATATTAGAAGCTTGAGCCTGCCTAGAGTTTTCATTGGCGGGAGATACAAAGGTGGGGCCGAGGAGATCAAGCGGATGAATGAGAGTGGGGAGTTGTTACAGCTCATCAGTGGGCTCCAGCTTGTGGGCTCAGCTTTCTGTGATTTTTGCGGAGGGCTGAGATTTACTCTCTGTGAAGACTGCAACGGGAGTCATAAGATCTATACAGAGAAGTATGGGTTCAAGAGTTGCACGGCTTGTAACGTCAACGGTCTGATCAGGTGTCCGTCTTGCTGTCCCGTGCTCCGCCGATGCGCCTGATTGTAGCTTTAGGACAAAAGGTCTAGAAAAGTAGGGTTATTTTCTCTTTTTTTCCTCCTCTTTTTTTTTTAATTCAGCTGCTAAGGAAAATAACCCATGTTGTTTGGACAGTGACATTATGATTATGGACATGTGACAAATGTTGTAGGTATTAATAGTTTCACATGTACTCTCCCAATGTAATTATTGTTTGGAGGGCGAAAAATGGTTTGGAAAAATTCTAGAGTAAATATAAATATTTTTACATTTATTAAAGATATTTTCTGAAAATTCGTCAATTTCTCTAATAATGTGTTTGGTTTATTAAGAGAGATTCCAGAAAGTTCCAGTGGAAATGGCGAAAACGAGAAAAAAGAGTTAATTGAACAAAGTCGACATTTAAGGCATGGTGGGTTGTCTGCAAAGGAGTTAATGAGTTTCCATTTTGGGTCCATCCATATGTGTGTAAGTAACAAGTCAATTCCCATGTTGGTTCGTTAATTAATTTGTTTCCGTTAGGGAGTGCTTTTTCATTTTCAATTTTTTTTTTTTAAGGTTAGCACTTGCACACATCGTACATTACTATTTACTACCTCAGTGGCTTACCAGAGTTGAATGACGTAACATCAAAATATAAAATTAAAATTTATGGGGTTAATGAGTTTATAGAGATTGTAAAATTAAAAATTACTTGACAACAAAATGGAAAAATTAAAATTTTATGGGTTATTGAATTTGTGGTGGTTGTAAAATTAATATTTTTGATTTAATAAGTTTATATGGGATGTTTTAATATATTTAGTGGGAAGTAAATTAAATAGTAGTAAAACCATCCATAGGAGTTGTGAGCTTTTCTTTTCTATTTTTTTTAATTATAGTGTAGGCTTTTATAATTCTCAAAATAAAAGTATAAATTTTGAGATCCATGATTTTACGAGATGGCACAACTTAAAATTATTATTATTCTTATTTATAAGAGTGTCTATTTATAATAAAACCTAATGAATTTCAGGTCTAACCACAAGAAATTTAAAAATTTTGTAGTTAACTATGAGGCAAAAATTAATTAAAAAAATTAATAGAAACCAATCTAAAAATGATAAGGTTACAGGGTCTACTTTCAAGTTTTCAAATTATGATTATAACAGTCTCTTATGTTTATATTTTGTATTTCATTTGCTAATTAATCGTTATGCCATTTAATTCTTAACTCACCGTTAATGTGGATAAATATAAGATCAAGTATTTAATATTCTATAACTATTTTACAGTGTCGATATTATATTAAAATACTATATATATAAATCTAAGGAGATTTAGATTTATAAATTAACATGATATAAAAGAATTTTGTAAAGAAAAAAAATACAAACTAATAAAATAAACTTTGAAACTTAATTGAGAGATTAATCAATTCAATATTTTGATCTCTTAAAATTCACCTTTCATCTCAACTTAAAAAATTAATCACTCATGTTAAAAAATAAAAAACTCATTTTATTTAATAAAATTTTTAAATATATTACAAGAAAAAAAAACCCTACAAATTTTTTTTTCTAACCCTCAGTCTCAACTTTATGGGTAAGGAACACATCTTTTTATGTTTTATTTATTTTATTTTATTTTTAATCTATATTTATATAGAGAAGTATGATGGTCACATGGCAAAATGACTACCTAACCATCACAAACATGTTTGCTCTTTTTTTTTTTTTATTAATTACACCTTCTTAATAATATATTTCAAATGGCTCCAACAACTTTTCTTTGTTTCTCACTTTCCATTCCAATTTTCAATTTATGTACGAAATATTTACAATATAAAATTAACATATTACAAATTAATTTATATAAAAATTGATTAGGGGTATTAAGGTAATTTAAGAATAACAAGCATATTAATAAATAATATAAGTGAAAAAATAATAGTTTTATTTTTAATAAATATACATTTTTTAGTGTCAACCATGAGACTATATTTATAAATTTAGCAAGGCTAATAAATAACTCAAATAATTTTCTCTTTAATTTTTTTTTAAGTTATTTGCTCTAGTGGGGATTTTTAGATATATCTACCTCTACCTCTCTTGTACTAAGTACAGCAAGAAATCTTGTCGAGTTACATAATAATATAAGTTATTCGAATATCTTTGATATTCATGAACTTATTCGAGATCACAAAAAAAAAAAAAATCAAATTAATAATGGTTTGTATTAGATTGATATTTATCAGCTTCGAGTCTAGCTATGTTAGTTCTTGGGCAAGAATAGGTAGTGTTATTTACTTGTTAGTCTTTAATAGGGTTGAAAATTTGTCATGCAACGGGGTATATAATGATCAATTTCGAGCGCAAATTTTTCCAATTTGTTGTCCCAGCCACTCAGCCAAATTTGGGATGAATCTAACTTGACCCGCTGCCATTCGAATGGTGCCTTGTAATGTTTTATATGAATGATTTTTTCCTTCTAGACAAAGTATTGGATTGAAGTCGTTTTTAAAACCCATATACAATTTTTGCTTTTTAATATAAAACAGAGAAAATGAGAAGGAAGGAAGAAGGAAATTAAAAAAATAAAAATAAAAAGCCTCATCGGGTAGTTGAAGCCGAAGCCGAAGATCCACGGGACCAGCGACTAGTCCATGATAAAAAGCGGCAAAATCTCCCAAATGTCGTCTCACCCTCAAAAGCTAAAATTTGATTTGAAAGAAAAGAAGCCGGAGACGAAGGCGGATCAAAAGAAATTAGAAAGCCAGCAGCAGAAATGTACTTTGTACAAAGGTGACTTTCTTCTCAATTGTTTTTATCTTCCGATTCGTTAATAAAATTTGTAAGTTGTTTTGCAAAATTTCTATTTTGTAGGTTTATTTTGACTGAAATTGTAATGTTGGCGCGACTGTTTTGCTATTATACTTAGCTTGTGTTAATGAAGATAGAAGCTCCATTTTTCGCTTGAAAAAAATGAAAAGAAAAGAAAGCAATATGGAAGATTTTATCAGTAAATTACCTGATGATATTCCCATTGTCATGGAAAGGCTTCTTGAATCCAAATCACCTTGAATGCCAGCAAATGTTGAGTTGTTTTAAGCCACCAAGAATGAAGAAAATGCTGCAACAAAATTTAACATGGAAGAGGAAAGAAGAAACAAGAAACAAGAAGAAAAGGATAGTGGCCGCGAAGAAAAAAATTATTATTTTAAATAGCCAGATGAAATCCTGGTAAATGTTGTGTCTCTTTTAACAATTAAAGCAGCAACAAAAACCAGCATCTTATCAAGTAAATGGAGATTTTTGTGGACATTTCTGGCTGGTTCTGTTGACTTGAATGGAAGCATGTCCTTCTCTGCATCAATTCACACTGAAGGAGTGAAGGTGGATGTTTTTATCTGCGGTTGGGTTGAGATTTTAGTATTTGGCATGTATACCGATTGTTTGATGGTTTCCCCATAACGTTCGGAGAGTATTTAAGAAGTATCACCATTCAAGCCTGAGGGCTGTGGAACTGAAATGGCAGCAAAATTCCGACGGTGGGAACCTTTGGGATAATTTTAGATGATCCACCTTAAATTTGATTGTCTGTTAAATTACTCCTTTTTTTTGTTTTAAATCTCAATTTATCGTCTCATTTTAATCCATCCGACCCGCGATCGTCCCTTCTTGGTACTATTAGAGGTGCCTAAGTATCAGCTTTCTTTTTCATTTCAAATTTTTAATGATGGATATTTAAAAAGTGAGCATGAAAATGGATCTCTATTGCCTTGCAAGTTGCAAAAGATGCGGTAGTAAACTTTATACTAGATGAAGCAACTATATAACACCTAATAATTGGATAAGACATCGAAGAAGACGAAGATTTTTGCCCAGTTTCAAATTTTTGTTTCCAACTGAAATTGTGTGCTTCGATTGCATATTTGATAGATTTCGCTTCTGTGAGTGAAGATTGAAAATAAAAGAAAAGAAAAGAAAAGAAAAGAAAACAAGATGGAAGATGTTATAAGTAAACTGCCAGGTGAAATTCTGATAGATGTTTTGTCTCGCTTAACGATTAAGGAGGATGCCGGTAGATGGAGATTTTTTATTTAGAGTTGATGCATTTGCAATGAATCTTGAAATTGATGCTGAAAATCTCGTACCATTCGTATATACTGGGGCAGCGTCAAATGTTTGTTCCAGAGGTGTTCCAAGTCTCTCTGAGATGTCTTTTGACGGCGACTGTTGCCATTACTTCATGCACAAACTACACCACCTTCCTGGGCTTCTCCCGCATCTAAGGACACTGAAAAACTACACGTGCGTGGTGACTGCCACCGTGACTGAGCAATTGCTGCTTTTCTAACATACCTTTAGATATTTACCATCACTGGTGTTTTTCCTATACCTCATTTTATCTGTCTGTTTCAGTTGCCTCGGGATGAATTCTGCTGTATTCCTGAATGACCAAAATCTCAAGCATTTTGTACTGCAAAGGCAACGTACGCCGCTTCTTTTCTTTGTGTTGCTGCTGCTTTTGTGAAACCTTGTTCTTCGCTATATATATACTCACGGTCGAGGTGGAAGATGTAACTTACAAACACGGACAGACGGTGAAGAAGCGTCGGCTTTTAAGCCTCAGGGTTGTAGAATTGATTGGGTTTCTATCAGGCTTGCTTGAGTGTACTGCACGGTTAGAGAAGGTAATTGTTGATCCCATGTGAACCAATGTTTGTGGGAAGTACGATGGAGCTTTTGTACACGGAATCCGCGGAGTGAAAAGTATACAGAAAACGTCCAATCGAGTTGGCTACAAAATTTCACGCGCCGGCTCGGCTGTTTGATGAAGTATGCGATGCTGCAGGAGGCAGGACAAATATATGAGCTACTCTTTCATCTGCAGCTTATGAAAAAATTAGATTGAAATTTTATCCGAAGATGGTTAAGTTTAATACATGGATTTGTATTTTATAAATGTAACTGGGGTATTTTAGGAAATTGAATTTAAAAGAAAAAAGAAAAAAGTGGTGTTATTAAGGATTTTGGGAGTGTTCAAAGTCTCCCCATTTAAAGAAATTGAGTGCGTATCCAATCTTACAAGCCTGGAGGGCCAGTTACAGCTCACATCTTAAGGCGCACTATTCATCTTTCGAGTCCGAAACACCCCAAGTTTGAAATTATTTGCAGCTAATGATTTTATTAGATGAAAGTAATTTCTTTTATCTGCATACAGTTAGAACTTCTTAGTGTTAATAATTTTAGGTGTGGGGCTATTTAAACTTACTAAATTATTGATTAATCATATTTTTAAAAATAATTTTTTATGATTAAGATACTCTTAAATTAAGTTATAATTGAGGATAGTAAAATATAGTAAAAAAAGAAAGATTTTTTTTTTTAACTTTTTGAACCTATCTTTACATTCAATATGATTTTGTTAAACCCTAATCAACTAGAGACTAGATTCTTCTTTCACGCCACGTAATTCTGTTAATTGGACACATGTGATCGAATTCACGGTAACAAAATTGATGATTATATCTTTTTCACATTTGTCAGGAGGCAACAATGTGCAAAGAAGAGGAGATGCGGCACAAAGAGGCCAAGAATTTTGTTGGGTTCTTTATAAAATTTCAAGCCGTGATTACTTTATTCTGTTTACACTGAAGTTCTTTCTTCTTCATCATTTTGGTTGTAATAGGCTCTGTGCTACTGTCTATTGATCTTTTCTATTATTTTACTATAAAGCAGGAACGCTAGAATGTTGAGGATTTTTTTTTTCGGTTTTTCCCTTGCATGCACAGTAAAGATTCTGACTACAAGAGCACAAGTGTTGTTGATGGCTATAAACCGATTCTTGTTTTTGCCTTAAAGCGATTCTTTTTTTTTTGGGGAGAAATAAAGCAATTCATTTTTGTTGTTATATAAATGTCCCTTTCTCATCGTATTGCTTCATCAGCTTGAAAAATTGAGATATATGTTCCGGATTTTTAATAACTACATAAGAAATTCAAAGAAACATTTAGGGAAAGCACAGGAATATTGTGGAAATGGCATCAATGATCATGACAGCCTCCTTCCTATGCGGCGCCAATAAGGCTTGGGTCAACGCTGGCCAGAGACTTGCAGTTGTTGCAAGTGCAGCAAAAGGAGCAAATGGTGAAGTTGATAGAGAAAAAGTTTAAGATTGAATGTTGAGGCCAGCAATGGGAACGGGGGGAGAAGCTTGATGTTTGCTGAAGCAGCTGCATCTGTCTGCTCGATCTGTTGCATATTTTCCTTGCATTCAATCTGTAAAATTTACTTCCAGAGACTTATGGCTTATTTTATGTTGGTGTTTACTACAAAAGCATGATAGGAATAGATATAGATTGTTTGTTGTCTCCATGAAGAATTTGAATAATCTACATCTTCAATCAAATGTTGAGATGGTGAAAAGTGGGACGATAAAATTCCGGTAATTTATAATTACGGTGCATTAAATTTCTTTCTTAAAAGAAAATAATGAGAAGGATGAATATGTGCTGTAACTATATTTAGGATGAATGTGTGCTGTATCTTTATTTTTTGGACTGACATTAATAAAGAAAATTTTCAGTTTAATGAAAAAAAAAAAGAAAAAACGAAAACAAACAATTATTAAAAGTCTATAAATGAATTTAATGGGTCTAATAAGTAAAAACTATTATTATAAAAATTGGGTTTAGTAAGGATATACTAAGTACTTAAGTGGGTTCATTAAATAAAATTTAATATTTAAAAATTTAGATGTGAGTTTATTTAGTAAATAGATGTTTTGATAGAGTAATCTACAAAAAATTTCTAATAATAAAATCAGAAATTTCATTAATAATGAAAAGATAAATATTTTATCATCTAATGAGTAAATAACACTTAATAATTAGTAATTTGAATAAAAATATTGAGATAATCAATAAATAACTGAAAGTTTAGTATTAGTTGTTTCATTAAGAAACAGGGACTGTAGTATCGATAACCCTTAAAACCCCAACAAGCAGGTGGCAATAGAAGCGTAAACGTACGAGGTGATCTCATTCTTTCACTACGAAATTCCTTCGTTATTTGCGAAAGAAAAAATATATATATTGTTTCTTGTTTTTGTTTCGAGATTTTGCTCCTGCCTATCGCTGTGCTTTCGCTTTGCCTTGAAAACATGAAAGCAAAAGAAAAGGAGACGGAACAAGGTATCAGTAAATTGCCAGACGATATTTTGATAAATATGCTGTCTCGATTAACAATTAAAGAGGCTGCAAAGACGAGCGTCTTATCAAGCAGATGGAGATATTTGTGGAAATTTTTTACAGGTTCTTTGGACTCTGACGATATCGTCGACATGAGGGAATACGTAATGATGAGCTTAGATTCGACAGCGGAATATACGTACCCCAAAGCGTACCTAATAAGAAGGCAGAGGGTGCTTGGTTGTATCGATAAAGTTTTGGGATCAGTTGAAGCCTGCGGTGTAGAAGAGTTAAAGATTAGTCTCCCCATTAACCCCCGCTGTGATGTTAATAATTGGATCAATTTTGCTATCCAGAAAAGAGTTCGAAGGCTTGAATTGAACTTTCGTGGCCCGAGGAGGAGAGATGGGTACACTTTTAATTTTCCTTCGCATTTTGATATTCGTTCCAGCTTCGGCTCCCTTACATCCCTGCGTTTAACAATGGTTAATGTAAGTAAAGGGGCTCTAGAAAACTTGTTATGTCACTGTCCCTTCCTCGAGCTGTTAAGCCTTAGCTGGGTCTTTTGTCTAACCAGTATCGTAGTTTCTGGTCCGTCACTCAAGTTGAAGCACTTGCAATTGAAGGGCTTGCGCAAGTTGAAGGTTCTGGAAATCGACGCGGCGAATCTCGTATCGTTTGAATATTCCGGACAGGACTTGAACAGCGTCTCTTTTAAACACGTTCCGAGTCTTGTCCAGATGTCTGTGGGAGGCTGTTATTGTGAATCCTTTGTGAACAATGTACGCCAGTTTCCTAGTTTGATTCTTGGGCAGCTAAGGACGCTGAAATTAGAGCTGGGGATTGCAAGTGTTAGTATTTATAATTTTATTTTTTTAATTTTTTTTCTGTTTATATGTTTTCCTTTCACCCTAAGGATTTATTAATTATTGTTTCAGGTTCCTGATGATGTCCCTTGCGTTATCCCTAAATTACCAAATCTGAAGCGTTTGGAACTGGCATTCTTTGTACTTGAAGATCGCTTTCGTGCTTGTGCTGCTTTCTTGAAATCATGTCCTCTCCTACATAAACTCACACAGAAGGCGAAGGTGGATTATGTTTCCTCTGCCGCTGATTTGAGGTTCTAAACAGTCGTTTTTAATAATTATAATTAATGTTCATATTTTATGATATGACTAATTTGCAGTTTCCCTTATTCCATCCAGTCATCAGACCTGTCATGTCCGTATAAACGGAGGATCAAAGAGCACAGTCCACATCTGAGCCTTAAGGTTGTGGAATTCGTGGGATTCGAGTGGCATACGGCCGATGTTCAGTTTCTTATGGACTTGCATGAGAGTGCCACAAAGTTGGAGACGGTGATTATTGATAATTGCAGGCCTCATTATTTGGGAAGTCCGAGGGAGTTGTTGTACAGGAATAGCTCCGAGTATCAGTCTGCCAGAACACGGGCTATGGAGTTGGCATCAATATTCCCTCAGTTGAAGTTTGAGATATCATAATCAATTTTGATAGATCTTCGATGAACTCTTTTTAGTTTGTTTGATGAAGCCACATTTCGTTGCATCAACTTGTGATGTGGGCGTCAGTTGTTAGTAGACGCCTGTCATCGTACATGTACATAGGGTGTTATTGTTGAATTAAATTATAATTTTTTTTTTTGTGTTTGGGATTGAATTATTGTTGTAATATATATATATATATATATATGATGTTGGTGGTAAATATAATTTTTAAATAATATTTTTAACAAAATTAATAAAAATATAATAAGTTTTTCAACATACAAATATAAAATTAATTTATTTTAATCTTTAACCTACAAAAATTAGTTTTTATCAAATACTTTAGCATTAATCTCAATATCAAATACTCTTTATTATTTGAAAATTAACTAAAATTTTAAGTAATTTCTGTTAATTTCCCTATTTTATTTATTTGGATCTTTTAGAAATAAACGAGGTTGCTGCCAATCCTTCTACTAAGTAATAGCAAAATTTATTAATTACTAGCCGAACCCAAAATCCGTGATCACGTAGAAAAGCAAATTGCAATCAAAATCCCAATACTATAACATTTCGAAATTGAAACAACAACTTAAAGAGAAAAAGAAAAAGAAAAATTGGACTTGAAAGCAAAACAAGACGAGACAGAAGATAGTTTTAGTAAATTAGCAGAAGATATAATCATAATTATTGTGTCTCTCTTAATGACTAAAGAGGCAGCAAAAACCAGCGCCTTATCAAGTAGATGGAGATTTTTACGGACATTTTTAATGGTTCATGATCTCATCGACATGAGAAGCTTTGGAGAAGAGCTTAGATTCATATCGTGATCACTTTACGTAGTAATCTATATGTACGACAGAAAAATTCTTTGAGTCACATCGATCGATCAAGTTTTGGGATCCCTAAAATGTCAAATTAAAGATTTGTTAAAATGGTTTCGAATCCAATAATAGTGCAGATAGTTGGGTTAAATTTGCAGTTGAAAAGAGAGTTCAAAGGCTTGAATTGGACATCTGTTGCGCGGTGTAACATACGTAAACCATACCAATTAATTATTAAATTCCACCTACGTTTAGCAAAACTTCGTGTAACGAAAGAAGATCTTGAAGGTTTGTTATGCGATTGCTCTTTCCTTGAAGCTCTTTAAGCCTTCGGAGTGTGAGTTGTCTGACGAGTTTTAGACTTTCTAGCGCATCGCTCAAGTTGAAGTACCAGAGTTGAAGAATTTGTTCAACATAAAATATCTTGAACTTGATACCGCGAATCTCATATCATTTGTGCATTCTGGAGGAGAGTTGAATCTCATATGTACTTTGAAAGGGTGTGTATATATGCCCATATGGCTTAATGGTCTTGAGTATGGATGATATTGTTTTGCTTGTTTGTTTATTCGTATTTATAATGTTACATTGTTACGTGAACAATGGGGATATAAACGGAAGTTGAAGAATCATTCGGATTTGGGCCTTACGGTTAGGTTAGGGTTGTAGAATTGATTGGTTGGAGAAGGTAATTATTATCGATCGTTGTGATCTATGTCGTTTGGGAGATCCAAGGGAATTTTTGGACAGGAAAATCAAGGAGTAGAGAGTTCAAAGGCTTGATTTGGACTTCGAAATGAAAGATGACTACGCATATAGACACACATTCTTTTCCATCACATTTTGACATTGGTTCCAGCTTCAGTTCCCTTACACTCCTACGCTTAGCAAATGTTGAACTAACAAAAAAGGATTTTGAAAATTTGTTATCTTACAGTCTGTTTTCGATGGAGGTGTTATGTCTTTAGCTATATGATGTTTCTGACGAGTCTTAGTTTCTGGTCCGTCGCTCAAGTTGAAGTATGTAAGAGTTAAATCATTTGCAGAACTTTGAATCTCCTATAATTTCACTATTCAGGGACCAGAGTTTGATGTTTATTTTAAAAACGTTCCAAGTATTCTTTCTGAGATTTCTATTTCTTGTGATGATTGTGAATACTTCCTGCGATTTCGTAACTATAGCAGATGAATAATTAACTTCTCCAAATGTTTAGCACTCTCAGGCAGGTCTGTCACAAACTCAACACAATGAGCTGTGCTCTCCATCCTTAAGCCACTAACTCTAAGGTTTAGATGTTGATGCTTCTTCATATTCCTTTCGTATTGAGATGTAAAATGTGATAGCTGCCTCCTGGGAAAAACACAGAGTCACGTCATAGGCAAGAGTGCTACTGAGTTGCCAGCAAAACTCCCTGAATGGAAAATTGTGATCTGTTAAAATTTCACGCACTGTTTTGGCCGTATTCTACTAAGCGTATGTGCATATTGTGGCAGCAGCCAAGACAAAGATATGACCTAGTATTGCTCTCTTACCTGAAATAAGGTGTTGCAAGAAAGTACTTTGATCAGTTTTATTTATGGGAGCAAAAGTAATATATAGTTAAATCAATTTCAACACTTGCAACTGAATTCTTAACTAACCCAATCACCCGACTGAACACGTAGGGATCTCTTCATTCTGCGATATCATTAGGATGCATTAGTTACCATGCGATATATGGGGTGATTCTTACATGTGAGTTTCCTTGGTCAATTTATCTGCAGCTATTCTTGAAAGGGCGCCAGTAGCTATGCACTCGGTACAAACAGGCTGTTGATAAGCGGGCAAGGTGTGGCTTACATTATAAGGCCCACTAGTTCACTCGTCCAAATATCCCACAAAATTTTAAGGGGCGAGCCTGACGTTGTAGAAAGAGCAGAAGTTTCAAAACACGCCAATCTTAGGGATCATTTCTCCATCAGAATTTTAAGACTCTCAAAGCTGCAATCTCAAATTGTCATGCACTGCTGTTACTGTTTGATAAAACTATATGTCGTTGCATTAGGTAACAAATCTGTGCCACTCGAAACTGCAGCTCGTATAATTTTTGTTATAAACTATCTTTAGCAGTTATGTGAAAGGAGAAACAATGGCTGACCACTATATGTTTTTGCTTTGTGATGAATGGCTGTACTATAATCTTCACCCTTATCTTGAGAGATTATTTATCAATAGTGAATCTAATTTATCTCCTCATCGTTTGCTTTACATGGACGTTGACAAAGTCATTAAACAAATATTGCGCCAGTTTCTCGAATCTGGAATCAACCAGAAGGAGTATAATAGTAATAATAAATGAATTGATTGATTGAAAGTGAAGGCATTGACATGTTACAGGAAGATACAATGCTATTGACTTATACTAATGCTTTCTCTCATCTCACTCTTATGAAAAATACATTATCCGTGGCCCACATGATTGCAGTTGCCAGAAGGAAATACGCAAATATCTTACCAGTGACACAGGTAATTTTTTTGGTTCCAAAGAAAATTAATTTCTCTGCCATTCCAGCTGTAATTCGATTCATTTGTGAAGCTGACCAAAATAATAATAATAATAATAATAATTTGCTGCTTTGGAGTGAAACTAATGTTTTTTCTATTGATTTTATCTTCAAAAATATATTATAAATATTACAACTCTAGTAATATTTTCAATCATTTATTTTTCTAATTCAACTTTGTTATCACATACTCTAGACATATACCGTAACTAACCAAATATTTTTGTTTAGAATTATATGCTCTATTACAATGTAATCTAAATATTTAAGCTTAAAATTTAACAGGATCATTCTAATATTTATATTTAGAACGGATTGAATCTACTTCTTAATATTGGAAAAATTGTGTGTGTGTCTATATATATATATATATGACAAGTCTTCGACTTAGCTGATAGGAATTGAGAAGCTTCCCTATATATTCTATGGATCCAAAAGCTACCAAGATGACAAAACAACTACTGGATAGAGATAGAAGAAGAAAAATCAATCAAGTTCCATATCAAGTCCAAGAATAAGTAGTCACGAGGGAGACGAGTCATGACCCCTGACTTGGAATTTTATATTATATGACTCACGATTACTGAATAATTTGAACCATTACTGAAGAAAGACAATCCGGGCCGTCCACGTATGTTTAATGCCGTGTGAGGCGGTGCGCGAGTTGGCCGTGTGGTGGACGATGAGCGATGACCCTCTCTATGCAAATAATCTTTAATACTTATTTGAAGTCAAGACCTTTATTTTTTGATTTTTTTTTTAAAATTCTCTAACTCGGATATAAAATAAAGTTTCTCAAAATATTGATAAGTAGCTTCTTGACTTTTAATTATAAAGATTATAAAATAACACATCAAGTCAGGGTACTCAATTGTTGATAGGTACAATTACAAAGCTAGCTATCAACTTATAGTTCAACAATATTGATGTGCGTAAGTCATCAATTGCGGTACTTCTCTGCATATTTTAAGATAAAACTTTTAGACTAAATTGTAAATTCGTCCTTCATTTTATTTTTAAAGTCACGTAGACATTCACATCAAATGATTATTTAATTTTTTTATATAAGAAGCGGGTGACATCTAATTTAAATGATAAAATCTCTTAGGTTAAGATTTAAAAAAAAAATATTATGATTCAAATTTCATTCACATAAATAATAAAAAATTTTATTATTATTGAGCCAGACAATAATTAAAAAAAAATCTTTATACACACGAATAATTTAGAATCAATTAAATTATTTTAATAACTTTTTTTTTAAAGATGTATCTTGTGAATTACTAAATTATGATTATTTAGCTGATTCATGAGTTAGATTACAAATTTCCAAACCCCACCCCACCCCAAAAAAGAAAAAAAGGAGAAAGAAAAATTGGTGACTTGGGAAGAAGAATTTAGGTGACAAGGTGAGAAAAACGAACGAAACATGGTATCCACAGAAAATTTCCAAAACTGTCAGCTCTCGAACAGGCGTCTATAATTTGTAGCCCGCTGTGCTTTGTTTTGGTAGCTTGTGGGTGAACTTATTTTGCCTTGTTCAACGCTGCTAACATAAGATGCAAATTTTTTAAATGAAAAATGCTTTTTTTTTTTTTCTCGGCAGATACATACCACGACTCATATTAACGTATAGTTAGCTTTGCATTAAATAATAAAAATCATTCAAAGCTCAGCATGTTTTTTGTGACGAGATTTCAGCTACGATGGCGAAAGGAAATAATTAAAAAATCAGTGTAATTATATCAATTTGAAGTTAATGAACAATCCATCAACATCAGTAGATAAACATTCAAATTCCCTAAAGAACATAATATCACCAACTTTTGTTTCTCTCTATTTTTATTTCTATATAAATTAAATTCGTATTTTAAATTATGTTAGTGTTTGCGGCTGACGATTTTCATGTAGACAGAGAAAATAGGAAAGATTAATTTGAGTTAATTTTTAAATTGAAGATTTTGGTCGGCTCGTTTGTTCAAAAAATAATGTAATATTCGTACCCACATGATTGGAATTAATCAAAGAGCCACCGGCGGAGACCACAGCCACAGCCCATGTGATATAATTGAAATTATAATGATCACAAATTAAAATTCTTCTAAAACACAAAACTCGACACTAAGATTGCCCTGCCAGAAAAGACATCAAGAAAAAAAATAATTTTCTTGTTTAGATATGAAGGCATAATGACAAATGTAAGGTTGAAGTGAAATAATATTAATTATAAATGCACAGTCAACATTCAACATGTTGGATGTAATTAACGATCATTTAATTATTTCATAGCTTCATCATTAGAACAATAACTACAGTGGGAATAATTTAGGTATCATTATTACCAACAACAACAATATATTTAAAACAAAAGATTAATTATAAACCCAAGGTAAAATGTTGCCCAAATTCGAGAGATAATTAGGAGACAAATCATATCTTTTTTACATATAAACATTTACTTCCTCTAGTTAGTGATTTCCATCCATTTTGATAATTAAAAAAAAAAGACCTTATAGTGTATTAAAATACAAACTTTTAATTAGAAATATCCGATCTTATTATCTTATAAATAGATAGTTTAGACTATTTTTTGTTGGTGTTGTTATCCGTTTCGAATAGAGAATATTACAGTCTATTAATCTTAGTAAAATTCTAATACATTATTATTTTATCTCCAATCAAATAGTCCAAATTTGGTATGAAGAAATCTAAATTATAGACCCTTAAAATAATAGAGGTCTAGTTGTCTATTTTTTAAACAAAAAAAAAATCTAGGGATATATTTTTTATGCTGTGAGAGTTCAGCGGTCCATTGTGACAAATCTTAGAATCTAGGTCTCTTCCTCTGTAAATTAAGAAAATATACCTACAGCCAGTTCATATTTGCGCTGGAAGCATCAAGGAAGCAACACAAAGCGACCAACCCCGATAACACAAGCATGAAAGAAATTTAAAAATACGTTCGTTGCAGTAAACTACAAGGCAAGTGGGCCACTGCACTTTCATACAATGAAAATGACCGAGTCTAGCTCATAATTCAAAAGTCTTTGCCGGCACCCACGCCCGCTAAACTTACCCGAACGACCTGTCGTTTTTCACCGCTGCCGTGGAACATAATTAATTCAAAAAATTGTCATCTAGGTCCCTGCCTTTTATGTATATATATATATATATTTTTTTTTCCCCTAATTTTCTCAAGCAAGGATATAGTTTTTCCACTTAGATTAAAGTGGTCCTAACCCTGCATGCCCTATCTGGATTAATATAAGCGTATATTGTGCTATAATCATGTTAAGCTTACTCAAAATATTTAAGTTTATATCGAGTTTAATTTTTAAATGATTAAATTAAGTATTATTCATGTCGTTATTGTATTATATATTATTAAATTAAAATAATTTTTTAATAAAATTATTAAAATATCCTTCAATTAATTATGGTACAACTATTATTAAAGATGTACTTGACCATTTATCCTTTTGAATTATTCAAAAAAAAAATCAATCGAACTACTCATACAATCTTGCTAGATTCCAACACAAACCCATTTGAGGCGCCAAATCCCAGTCGATGTCGGGTACGTATTTCATGCAAATAAAGAAACTATGTCTTCATTTGAAAAAATGTAAGAAATCAGGTACCTCGATAATAAAAGCCTAAGAACAGTTACAGTGCAGTACGCGTTTTCAAAGTACAGGTTTCTGTTGGTGTTGGCATTCTCTTTCGGTCTAAATATGCTTGCAACCACGCGAAGATGACTTCAAAACTTAGATATTTCACATTTGTGCTCTCCGTTTCAATCTAAATCCTTAATTTTAAAAACTTCAGTGAATTCAAAACTTTTCAGTTCTCTGATCCGACATCGTTTCTCAACTCCGGTGAAAATGGACCAGAACTGGAAGTTCAGCAGATTAGGAGTTCTGTTTCTAGTTTTAATTTGTCAAAGTTCGTGCTTGTGTTGGTCTTTAAACGATGAAGGTACAAAATCAACAGTATTGTATTTTTCTTTTTGAAGTTATTCTCTTTTCTGTTTGTTTCGCGGGAAAATGGAGGAAGGTTTCTGAATTTATGTTACTGTTTGGCTGCGAGCGCAGGTTTGGCTCTGTTGAGGCTGAGAGAGAGAGTGGTGCGTGATCCTTACGGCGCTTTAACGGGTTGGAGGAGTTGTGATGCAGAGAATAATCCGTGTTCTTGGTTTGGCGTTGAATGCTTTGATGGCAAAGTTGTAAATTTGTATGTGAAAACTCAAAAAGTATTGGCTTTTTTGCTTACTGTTTGCTACAAAGTAAAGCAGTCAAGTTCAATTTTGAGAATTTTGAGTGTTTTTATTAAGCCTTAATATGGACTGTTACCGCTTGTTAGATCTAGTTGTAATCGGCCTAAAAATATCCGTAATTTTATTTTGTTAACACTTGTTAATTAGCTGTTGTTGCTAGAGATTATTGACTAAAAATATTGACAAAACTAGATTGGTTCTGAAAAGTTTACAGGGTCATATGTTAACTATTTTTATGGTAGTCGATAATTCTGGATTTAATGAAAGGGGTTCATTTTTTGGTAACGATGGTGTCTGTTTGAAGTCAATAGGTTATTACGTGTAGTTGTAGGTATTGTGAATTTACTGGTTATATACTAAAACTGGTTTTGAGAATAAATGTGTGTAATGTGCAGGAACTTGAAGGATCTATGCCTTGAAGGAACTCTGGCTCCGGAGATCCAAAGCCTAACTCACATAAAGTCTATGTCAGTATCTATAGTTTTTGCTAGCCAGATTCCTGATGACAGTCGTTACTTCGGTTTTTGAGTTTTTTCTTTCTATACTTATGTGGGCATTGTGATGATTCTTTGTCTATCTGCAGTATTTTACGCAACAACTCTTTTAGTGGAATCATTCCTGAAGGATTTGGAGAGTTGGAGGAGTTAGAGGTGTTGGATTTCGGACACAATAACTTTAGTGGACCTCTCCCAAATGACCTGGGCATTAATCATTCACTGACAATTCTGTAAGTTGATAGCATCGAATGATTCATTCTCATTAAAAAACAGCTCAGTTTTATCTCTGGTGTTGTGACTAAATTCCCTGTTTATGTTGCAGTTTATTGGACAACAATGACTTTCTTGTAAGCCTATCTCCCGAGATATATAAACTTCAGATGATTTCCGAATCCCAAGTGGATGAAGGCCAGTTGTCTAATGCTGCTACAAGAGGACAGTCTTGCTATGAAAGATCAATTAAATGGTATGTTGCGGAAGTGCGTTTGATAGGCATTTCTTTGCTTTAGTATAATATGCCAAATGATACATCATATGGAGCCTTAAAATAAGAGAATTTAAGTTTGTGGGTGCCAACTAGTTTAGTTGATAAAATTTATTGGGTTGAACACAAGAAGTCTAAGGTTCCAAACCATAGACATGGATGGGGAGGGAATTTATGGCATGAAACAACTCGAAGCATAGGTCTAGATTATGGATATTGATAGGTTTACTTTGTTGCTGGATCTGATCCGCCAAGAAAAGTAAGAAATTTGGCCTATTTTGGGCAATTCATGGTTAAAAAATAAAAATAAAAATTGGGTCTTAAAGGAAAGTTTAGTGGTGCAAATACACTGTGTGTTGTTCTTTCATCTTATAATGCATCTTATACAGCATATTTTGACGATGTAAAGCAACTAAAAGTTTCAGAAAGAATGCTCTAGATATTTTTCTGCAGAACCTTTTAATGACTTGTGATTTGCTTTTGTAGCTTAATTTTTGCATATTAGTTTTGTACTTTTCCTTTTCACTTTTACAGTTTTCCCCTAAAGCTCCTCTAAATCTTTCCTAGGAATGGTGTCCTTGATGAAGATTCTTTTCAAAGGAGACTGCTGCAAAACGATCGTCTAAGATATCGTGAAGACCATCCTTCTAGAACTGCATCTCCCTCTTCTCCACCTCTATCATCAGCTGCCAATCCACCTGCAAATCAGCTGCATCTCCCTCTTCCTGTGTTTCCCTCAAATCACAAAAAGGGAAACACAGGAAGCTCTGATAGTAATGATTCCGTTTCACCTCCAAATCGTTCCAATCGAGCTCCAGCTCCAAATCTAACTCCAACTCCTTCCTTTTCAATTCCAAGTCCTCCCTTCTCAAAAAGCTACCAAAGATCAGGTGGGAGTTCTTCAAAACATCTCGCTCTTCTGGGCGGAGTCATAGGGGGCGCCACACTTCTGGTTGCAATTGTGGGAATATATCTCTGCAGAAGCAATAAGGTATCTACTGTCAAACCTTGGGCCACAGGATTGAGCGGACAGCTTCAGAAAGCATTTGTAACTGGTAACTATTCTTTCTCAGGTGACAATCATTTCTAAGGTTATCTATGGTGCCAATCGATCAATTGAAAACAGTCAACCAGTGGCTGAAAAGAGAAGATATTCAGGAGGTTGAATTGTATCCTTAATGGTTGGCACCATTCTAGTTCCTGGACCCATTTAATTTCCTATTCCAGGAACTAGTCATGCATATTTCACTGTAGATAATTTTCCCCACACATATTATAGTTTATTATTCAAAACATACTTCTCGTTTGTAAGCAACACAAGTTAAATGGTTATGATCTTAGATTTCATGTCGTATTGTTTATTATGTATTTTCTTTTTATTTATTTATTTATTGCATTTAAAGCTGTAAATGTTAAATGTTTGACCACGGGAATGTCCAATACAAGCAAAGATCCTAGGGAACCATATCCCTTCCCTGGTCCCGACCCACTAGGCCACATAAGTTTAACATGTTGATATTCAGGTTTTTGTCCAAAGTGATTGAGATTTTTCATTTCAGGTGTTCCAAAGCTTAAGAGATCCGAGCTGGAAGCAGCTTGTGAAGATTTCAGTAATGTAATTGGTTCTTCACCGATTGGTACGGTGTACAAAGGGACATTGTCTAATGGAGTTGAAATAGCTGTGGCCTCTGTCTCGGTGGCATCTACCAAGGATTGGTCTAAGAACTTAGAAGCGCAGTTTAGGAAGAAGGTAATCTATCAGCAACTACTGATTTCTAAGTGAGGGTGACACTATCTGACCTTATGTATTTTGTCTGTGGCTGTGGTTTCAGATTGACATGTTATCAAAAGTGAACCACAAAAATTTTGTCAATCTAATTGGATTTTGTGAGGAAGAGGAGCCTTTCACAAGAATGATGGTGTTTGAATATGCTCCTAATGGAACACTCTTTGAGCATATACACAGTAAGTATCTCATTGTTCTTATCAGGTTATCCATTGGACAAATCATATACTTTGCTTGGTTTTTATGGTCATTTGATTTCATGAGCTTGCTTATCTCATAATATAAGAACTAGGTTTTGTGAAGAAGGTCATAAATTTTTGTTACTCGGATGGTGTCTTTTGAGCTCAGTAGGAAGTAGGGTACACCTACATTTAGCATTTCATCCTAGGGAAGAAGTTATCAATTTGATTAAATCAAACTTCTAGTGTTTTCATACTCTGTTAGTAGCATATTCTTTATTTGCCATTCTTTCAGGTACTTGACTTTAGAGTAAATCATGCATAAGATGGTATTTTTTTTTTCGTTTCTGCAGTTAAAGAATCAGAGCACTTGGACTGGGGAATGAGGCTGCGGATTGCAATGGGTATGGCTTACTGCCTAGAGCATATGCACCAGCTGAACCCACCCATAGCCCACAATTACTTGAACTCTTCAGCTGTCCATCTGACTGAGGACTATGCAGCCAAATTTTCGGACTTAAGCTTCTGGAATGAGAGAGCCATGGCTGAAATGGCAGCAGCTAGCAAAGGACTTTCAAGTGCACCCTCAGCAAGCCTTGAAAGCAACGTATACTGCTTTGGAGTACTATTATTTGAAATGGTAACCGGTAGGCTCCCTTATTTGGTGGACACCAGCTCTCTAGAAGACTGGGCAGCTGATTATTTGAGTGGAGTGCAGCCCCTTCAACAAATTGTTGATCCAACTTTATGCTCTTTTGATGAGGAGCAGCTAGACAAACTTGGTGAACTGATAAAATCTTGTGTCCGCCCTGACCCGGAAAAAAGACCTGCAATGAGACACATTGCTGCAATATTGAGAGAGATAACCGGAATAACACCAGATGGAGCAATCCCAAAACTTTCTCCTCTTTGGTGGGCAGAGCTTGAGATTTTATCTACAGAGGCAATCTAGAAAACGAATTTTGGATTGCAAGTATGAAAAGCTTCAAATTTTATCTTGTTTTCTAGTTTGGTTAGGCCAAGAAAAAATCATTACCTTTTGGATCAAATACTTCGTGTATAGGTTGATGGAATTGCAGATGTATATAATCCGAGATAAGTGGCAAATTGGGTGATATTTTCTTTGTTTTTCGCTTTTGTCTTTTAAAAATTTTGGTTGGCTGACTGGCCGCGAAGATTCGTAAGATAAACCCAAAAGAAAAGAAAAAGAAAGATGGCGCTGAGGGGTGCTGCCCGAGGCGTTGCGTCATTTAATTAGTTATAGAAGTTTCATTTGTGAAAAAAAATTATTGTAAGGCAAATGTTAAGTTGAGTTTCTTGTAATTTACTTTTCTTGACACTTACGATATTGTAACATGTATTTTTGATGTGTTATAATGTCACGTGAATCTTACGGTATCGTAACACGTAAAAAAAATTAAGTTACAGCAAACCCTAAGTAACTTAGGGAGTTCCAGAATGTAAAGGTTGCTATTAGTTTTTAATGTTGACATGCTGGCTCTTCCGCATCTCTGGATCGATTGACTGTTTCAACGTGCTTGCGGTGTAAGGGTCCTGCCAGTTGCCAAGTTTGACAATTCGAGGATCCGGAAATAAATATTGCCCATTAATTTATTAAATAATCAGACATGAGGGAAGTTTGGCCCGGTGGCCGAACGAATTTTTTTTTAGACGAATGCAATGTGGGAATTTTCACAATTTTGTAATACAAATTTTTTCATAATTTTTTTTTTAATTGGAGCAAAGTTTCAGACCGTGGCATTGTCAAATTAAGAATTCAAATTAATCAGAATATTAAAATGAAAGAATTATAAATATAGGATTAATCTTAAATTAAAGAGAAGGTTGACGAAATGAAAAATATATTTAAAATTAAAATTGATAAAAATTTTATTCAAGGTAAATGTGGATTAATGCTTAATTTGGTAAAATTTTTGAAGTAGAATTTTTATAAATAGAGTTTTTATTAAAAAAAAATTAATTATTTGGTTGTCCATACAATTTTTTTTTTAAATTTATGAATTGATTTTAATAGGTAAATTTTTTTAAGTTATATTATAAAAAAATAAAATAAGATTATCAAATAAGTAGAGAATATTTTACGTATTTTAATATTTAAAAAGAATTTTTCAACCTCTACTCTAAAAAGCTTAAAATTTGAGATTTTACTAATAGAGATAAAATAATTTATTTAAATTTAAAAAGTTCTACTAAGTAAACAATCAAATAACAATAAAAATTACAACAAGGATTTAAATAATTAAATAAGTACTTATAACTATTAAATAAATTATATCAAATAAGCACTAAATCAAAATATAAGTACTGGATAAATTATCCTTATTTGACGATGATTGTTGAACAATGTTCACTAATTCCTAAATTAGGTTATAATTATATTCATTCAAAGTAAATTGTAAGATAATTTTAAAAAATAATAAAATAAATCCAGAGCGGGCGGAATCAAAGCCCAGGCCGGGTGAGCTCGGTTGGCGACTCGTCTAGCCCTGGTGGCTCATCCTAGCCCGTATGATAGAAATATCCTGGACCATCACATCCATCATCATTCTAAAGGAAATCCAGGGAGAGGGCCCAAAAAAAAAAAAAAGGAGAGAAAATTACTCGCACAGGCATTATATAGTCCTCTTATATACGTCATATTAAAGAAGAAGAAGACCAAATTGCATTTAAATAATATGACGGTAAAGGTAGGTGGCCTTCACGTCAACAACATTTGAGGAAAACATAATCATTGACACGTAGCTTACTAGCTCACACGTTCAGCGAAACTTTCAAAAGAACAATTTAGCATACAACAAAAAACTATATATGCCCTCTTCATTTCAATGTCCGTTCGTCTCACAATTCACGCAGCTTTCTTCTTCTTCTGTATCCCGAATTCAAAATTCAAAGGAAAAAAAAAATGGCAAGCAACAATCTCACAATTGTCATCTCATCACTCTTGCTTCTTCAATTGAACTTCGCTGCCTTAGCTGATAATGAGTATGCCCCGCCCGCGGAGAAGAGAGTTGATGTGGTTGTTGAAGGCATGGTCTACTGCCAGAGCTGCAAAAATTTTGGAACATGGTCTTTGTCCGATGCTAAGCCAATCCCTTCAGCTAAAGTCAGTGTCATCTGCAAAAACCAAAGAAATCAAGTCAGCTACTACAAGGCTTTTGAAACAGATGGCAACGGCTACTTCTTTGCCGAACTTGAAGGCTTCAAGATGAGCCATTATTTATTGGACCATCCCCTCCAATCATGCCAGGTTAAACTTGTATCATCTCCTCTTGAAAATTGCAGCCTCCTGTCCAATCTTAACTACGGAATGTATGGTGCCCCACTTCGTTACGAAAAGAAAAACTTGATGGGACGTAACTATGAAGCTGTTTTCTATGCTGCTGGCCCCTTGGCTTTCCGTCCAGCTGATTGTCCTACGGCTCACTACTAAATTTACTTCAAAATTTCCTTAACCCTTGATTCATCTTTGTTTTAAATTTCAATCCTGGTTTATTTCATTTTCTGCTGATGTAACAATAGCTTGTAAGTTCTGCTGTCATCTTGTTCTTTTGCTTCCTCGCAGCAGTGATTTTAAGCCTCTTCTATGTTCATTTTAAGTTATTTGTCTCACAATGTATTCTAGGAGTACAACTCATTGATATTAAAGACAGCAAAATACAAGTTTAATGGTACGAGCACACACATCTGAATATTTTCATAAGAAGCAGGAAAGCAAGGAGGCATCTACCCAAAAATCTTTATTTCAAGTTCATTAAGCAGATCAAGATGATAGCCAAATCAATTACATATTTCAACTACCAAGATGTAACTTTGCTAGCAGAAGTAGAACTCACCCTTTTCCCTAGAAGTTACAAAGGCATTCCAAACATCTTATTTATCTCGTGCATGGCCTCCTTTGTACACATAGTTGGCTCAAGCAAATCAGAATCTCTTGATTTACTGGATGGCTTCGGTGGAACTGGATGTTGAGGTTTCAAGTCATCATCAGGAAGTATTGAAAACCCACCAGGATCCTGATTTCTAACTGCTGCTTTCTCCTGCTTCTTGGGTCTCTTTGCCCTTACAAAATCCATTGGCTTCCCAAACATGTTATTAATATCTTCCATAGCCTCCTTCAAGTTGATTGTGGGGTCCACTAAGCCATGGTGGCAAACATTTTCCACCTCTGGCTCATCCAAGATAGTGGAACCAACAAACCTATGAACGACTGTATCCTCTCTAAGCTTTACTCGAGGTGATCTCTCTGCATCCATATCATCAGAACTTTCAGAAGGAAGATCATTTGGACGAAGAAACACAAAACCATTTAAAAATGTGGCAGATGAACTGGAGCCCTGTGACAAATGTTGATCATCAATCTGCTCTAAATTCTCTTTGTCATAATTTCTTACTCCATTCTCACGACTGTCTTCGTCATCATCAAATATTTTGAATGGCTCTTGCTGAGGCTGGCAAATTTGAGCTCCATTATCGTGCTCAATTGAAACTCCATTTTTTTCTTTACTCTCAGTTTCCATATAAAAATTTTCATCGATGAACACCTCAAACGCGTTTTGCACACCAAGAGTTTCTTTGTTTTGCTTTCTGTGTGATATTTTACCATTTTTTGCTGTATCTAGAGGCTCTCTAAACATTTTGTTAATGATATTTATGGCCTCCTTCGTGTTTATTGTAGGATCCACCAAACCATGATGGCATGCATCTTCTGCTTCCGTTTTCCCAACAATAGCAGTATCAACAAACTTTACCACAACTGTCTCATCACCAGCAGATATTCTAGGTTCATTGGGTTCTATTTTAGCAGTTGTTTGCTGCTTGGATATATTCCTACCTCCCATGTTACCAATATGTTCCTCTTTCGTATCACCTGATCCAGTACCAGATGTTGCCACCAAAAGCTTAACATGGTTAGATTGCATTAGTTGCTTGACATTCTGGGAGCTTTCCCTTGATGTCTTCTTGGTTTCAGCATTTTTGTTGTCAACTCTGCCTATGTCTTCACTCTTTTCTTCATTCTTATTGTAATGGAAAGGGATGCTCCTTGTAGACAGAGGCTTTCTAGAAGTTTTCCGTTCCTAATGGTGCAAGACATCTAACCATAATTAGATAACTAGTAATGTACTAATTTACATTACGGATGAAAAAGATACATTACCTGGATTCTCTTCTTATTTCGTCTCTCCATGCGATGAAGGAATTGCTCATAAGATTTCTGCAACTCATCGGCAGGCTCTGCAAGACTGTTCAACAGTTGATACAAGAATAACAGAGCTAGTCAAATTTCAAAATACATTTAAAAACTTCAACAACATACATAAATAATGACATCTCTCTATAACTTGTTTATCACATTTCTATTAAACTAATTTTTGCTGGTTCAGAATTCTAGTGGCAAAGTACATTTACTCAGCCAGCTCTACATGTTTGCCAATAGAATGAACATTTGCAGAGATGCAATACAAACTTACTTTTGTACACCCAGATGGTACATTTTCTCAGCCTCCTCAAATTTCTTCATCTTCTCATAATATAGAGCATACGCTTGATAGAACAAAGACCGCTTTATACCAATGCGATTCACCTCCATTGTCCTCAACATCATTCTTGGATCATCCATGAAATCCATCTAATCAACGTCACAAGCACACAATAAGACAAATAAAATTAAAATTGCAAATTACCACGACTGCTAAATTTTGCCTTAAAGAAAAAATGGTATTGTTGTGGATTAAGGTACCGTGACTCTTAATCCAGTAATTACATAGCATCTAAACATCAACTGTCAATTAAAATTGGCTGCTTAGCCGCGATGCTTACAAAAAATTAAGCTCAAAAGCACAAAAATTACAAACATAATATAGCAGAAATAATTAAAGAGAGCAAAAGGGCAGATTAGTAAAGTTACCAACTTCAACCAAATGCGAAGATAACGCATGTCGTTTCGATAACGGCGATCGGATTCAAAAGTCTGGGTGCATTTTTGCAGAAAGCGTGGCAGCTTCTCCTTTAACAGCTTAGAAGGCAATGAGTCCTCCATCTTTTTTATCCCTCTATTAATAACATGTTAAATCCACAAATATATATATATATATAAGAATTAAAATTTCATAGACATTAAAATCGTAAATGGAAGTTAAAATTCAATAAATTTGAGGCAAAGACGTAAATGAAACGACGTCGTATGGCTTGAACATTACCGGAGCCAAGGGAGAAGAGGGTCGGTGCCGGAGTAAGATTTGATGTCTTGTATCAATGAAGAGAAGAAAGTATCATAAACGGCGTCAGATTTGGCCATGGTTTTGGAGAGAGACGCTGTTCAAAGATGGCGAGTTTGGAACTGGACCTGACACTACGGTCGGAGTGACTGGATTTTGAATTTGTGTAGGTTGGCGCTTGCTTGGGGAAAGTTTGTCTATGCGAGTCTGTAAATCCAATCATGACCCTCCATCCATTTTTTGCTTTGATCGACGATTGTCGTTGATTGATTTTTACCACTTGTTTTTCAAATTGTTTTTGCTTCAAGCACCTTTTTTTTTTTTTTTCGAATTAGTTTTGGGGTAAAGTATAAAAGGGGAGATAAGCCATCACGCGGTAATCTTTATAATTTTAAAAGTTACCTAAAATATCATGCAAATTATAGTATATAAAATAAAATAAAACAATGATGGTGTTTTCCCCCCCAATTAAAAAAAAGAGGGATGCGGGATGACTAAAAAGAGTGTCAATCCCGCATGCCTCATTTTGGGACCTCACTAGTTTATAATTTTTGTAAGTTATAGTCAGTAGTATAGATATTAGATATTGAGTAAGAAATTAA
Source organism: Aegle marmelos (assembly GCA_030449875.1). Lineage (NCBI taxonomy): Eukaryota > Viridiplantae > Streptophyta > Magnoliopsida > Sapindales > Rutaceae > Aegle > Aegle marmelos. Next base: position 25,340,087 of record JASUUL010000143.1, read on the forward strand.
ATATTTAAACATTTAATAGCTGTGCTTACATTGACTATCATTTCTATTTGTAAGAGAATAATTTGAAAACTATTGCCTTCAAGGATTTAAGCCCATGAGTCGTTATTGATAAGGATAGTAAAAAAGTCTGATTCAAATTTTAGTCCGATTAGTTTGACCTTAATTTTTAGGATTTTGACTCTAATTTTTAGGGATTTGACCTCAATTTAAAGGTAAAAAAAATAAGATTTAGGCTTTAAAAATAAAAATTTAATTAAATTTTGGTCAAGACTTGAACTTTATATAACTCGACCCGACCCAATACTATCATTTAATAATTAAAAAAATTATATTTAAATAATTAGTTTAGTAATAATTTTACATACTTCAATTGCTCTCACACTATTTTTTTTTTCTCATAGGTAAAATTCTTGAAAATAAAATTATTATCTGGGAAAATTTTATAGATGAAGAAGAATGTGGCTCACAAATATTAAAGTAGTTTTTTTTTTTTTAATGTTGGGTTATGAATTATAACTTATTAAACCAGACTTATTTTTTAATCGTGGTATTAAGTTGTATGTTTTTATTTTATTTATTAAATTGATGACCTCTTTGGTTAGGTTGTGTAACTAAATTATATATTTTTTTAAAAAATTAGATATGATTTTTAACTTTTTATTTATATTTATTTATTTATATAATATAATTTATTATTGAGATGTGGAGTAGAATAATTTTTATATTTAAGTTACTTTAAATAATTTTTAAAATTCTTTTAAATTTTAACATATTAAGAGTTTTAGATTTAAATTATTTAAATATTAAAAAAATTTAATACGGTATGGCTCTAGACCCTAACTCGATTCAGGTCGAATCTTGTGAAACAATAAAATTTTTTGTAGGGTCTAAGCTCTTTAGTTGCCAAGTCCAAATCCGACCCTGTAAATTACCAATCCTAGTTATTAGGATAAAATGTTATTCTCTATAATTAGTTACAAATCTATTTGATAATTTCATGAGTTTTAAAATAATTATTGTGAGTTGTAATATATAAATAATCAACTTTGAAGACATTCATTTAAATATTTAATAAATTTTATTTTGAAAATATTAAAATTTTAAAAGTAATCTTATGTGTTTAGTTAATCTTATTATCAAATTATTGTAAGAATACGTATATTAATTCTATTTATATATTTTGTCATTATATCTTTAAATTTCTTTGATTTTATTTTTTAATTAAACAAGGATACTTTTGTTATATATATGTGTGTGTTTGTTATAAGACATATAGCTAGTTTTATAATGCTTTACCGTTTAAAATTATTTATATGAGGTGCATTTTACAAATAATTAATTGTAAAAAAAATTAATCAAATATCTAATAAAATTATTTTTAAAAATAATGTGATTTTAAAAACAGTCATCTATTTTTTTTATAAATCTTATTATTAAAATACCGTAAAATATAAATGATTAAATTAAATATGATATTAAATAAAATTTATTTATTAAAAATAATTTAAAAAACTTTATTAAATATTAAATTAAATTTTATTTTTAAAAATTATTTTTTAGTCTACTAAAAACAATCCCAAAACATTCGGACCTTATAGAAATATTATAATTCAAAATTTTAAAATATAAAATTATCTAAAAATATATATAAATATATTTTAAAAATTTTAAAATCTCATAATTTAAAAAATTTTTAGAACATTTCCCACAGTTTAAACTCGCGGACTGAAAAACTATTATCGACCCTAAATCACCTATATATGAATAATCCTGTTGAGATGGTTCTTTTCGTACGTGCAACACCAAAAGGGCAGTTGTTGTCAAATGCACAGACCTCTCGTCTCTCTCACTCTTAAAAATCAATTTCCACTCCAAACCCCTCCGTTCTATTCCTTAGTGGTTTCCCTACTAAATTAGCGCGCCCCTCTCAATGGCTAACGCAGGCGGAATACCCGGCCCGGAACAAAAACCCGAAGCGCTTAATCCTAACTTAGACGAAGTAGAAGAAGAGGAAGAAGAAGACGACGACGTTGTAGAAGAAGAAGATGACGATGATCTTGAAGAAGACTCCGCCGCGGCCCAGCCGCAAAGAAAATCACGAGTGGACAGGACGAAAATAGAGAATCTGTTTCGTCGGATGCGGAACGGCCCCGTTCCGCTGCGCGTCCACGACGTCATCGTCAAAGGCAACACGAAGACGAAGGATTGCTTAATCGAAGCCGAATTGGATGCGATTAGGAATGCAACTACAATGCAAGAGCTTATCCAGGCCGCGAATATTATCAATTACAAATTGAGAGAGCTCGAGTGCTTTGATTCAGTGGAGATAACACTCGACTCTGGACCGCCAGAGCTGCCGGGAACGTCGAATGTGATCATCCAGGTTGTTGAGACTAAGACTCCACTTTCCGGTCAAATCGGAACTTACACCAAGGGGGAGGTATACATAAGCAGCGCATTTTGCTTATTTTGTGTTTGTTTTAGGTTAAAAAGTATTGAAATAGTTGGTTATTGGAGTTCTGTTTTAGGCAGTTTTCACTAGGTTATGAATGAAGCTCATTGCGTGTTTAATTGATGAGAATCCTAAGAACTTCCTTAGGAAAGTTGCATTTAGATATTTGAATTGTTGCATTTAGTGAGAAATTTTGATTAAATGAAAGTGGAAAATGTGTCGCATTGAACAGTCATCTGAGATAAAATATCTATGTTTTTTGCTTATATCTTGTCTGTTTAAATAATTGGTATGCTTTGATCCTTAATGACCAACGATTGTGCCAGCTGTTACTCCAATGTTTTCTTAATATAAAGAATTTTTTTGCAGGCTAAATCTTCAACAGTTGAAGGATCACTCAAGTACAAAAACGGTTTTGGTTATGGAGATCTGTGGGATGCCTCTTTGGCATATGGCTTTGACCGATCTGCTGAGGTTAGTGCTGGTGTGTATGTACCAAGATTTAAAGGTCTGGTAACTCCTATGACAGCACGAGTATTTCTGCAATCACAAGATTGGCTGAAATTTTCATCTTACAAAGAGCAATCCCTGGGACTCTCTCTTGGCTTATTTTCAATCAGGCATCATGACTTGGTATACAACCTTGCATGGCGAACTTTAACGGATCCATCACAAATGTCATCCAATACTGTTAGGAGGCACCTTGGACATGACTTCCTTTCGTCTTTAAAGTATACATTTAAGTTTGACAAGAGAAACTCTCCTCTGCGGCCAACTCGAGGATATGCTTTTGTTTCTACCACTCAATTTGGTGGGCTTGCACCTGACAGTCGATGCTTGCGGTTTTTGCGCCAGGTTCGATTCTTGTGCTCATTCCTGCTATTTTCCTTTGGATTATGTAGTAAGTGTTCTGCCATTGTTGTTCTTTTGTTACAATTACTTTGTTGTTATTGTTGTTGTTTTCTTTTTTTTTTATATCAAATAAAAAAAATTAACTTGTGTAGTATAGTTGATGCATACACTGTGATTTGACAGTGTGGTTGTGGCTTTCTTTCTATCATATCACTGATATTTTTGTTGTTATTGCTTTGGCAATTTGAATTTATGATTTAGAGTGAAAATCACTGCAGTCTACTTTTAAACCCCTGTGTGCTTTTAAACACCAGTGTGCTTCATTTAGATTATATTAACTCTTCCGCATGCAAATGACTGCAATTTGGTTCCTGTGATTATTATTTTGAAATTGCTTTGTTTCACGATCTAGTAATCTTATGAGGTAGTTAGGAGAATAAAAACCTAGATCATTAAAAAAAAAAAAAAATTCAAGCCATTCAATGATTATTTTCCTTTTCCATATTGTATTTTTGATCACAGAAGTCTATCATGACATTGTTTGTGCTAGAACCCCAGGTTATACATGGTATTGCTCATCAGTAATGTGACAGACTGCTCAATGGGATCAGACTTGGCTCTGCTTCTACCCATTGCGTGTGAATGTGTGGGCATTCATGCACGTGCATCCAACTTCATATTGTCCTAAATGATTGATATGTGCTTGTATGGATTATATTTGGTTGATCATTATTTTGACTTAACCTTGTTAGTTCTTTTGGCTATTACTGTAACAGGAGTTTGATCTTCGTTTTGCTGTTCCATTTGGATTTTATCGTACTGCACTAAATTTAGGGATGTCTAGTGGTGTTGTTCTTCCAATTGGAAGAGATTTCTTGAGGATGTCTACATCTTTGCCTGAGAGATTCTTCTTGGGTGGTAATTTATCTCCAATTTGCTCTTTGGGAGGGCCATCAGCATTGTGGGGGTTTAAGACAAGGGGATTGGGCCCTGCGGAGCCAAGAAGGCAAGTTAGAGGTGATTCCTCTGATGAGAATGCTGATGCTTCTGAAAGGGATTTTCTTGGAGGAGACCTTGCTGTTTCAGCTTTTGCAGATCTTTCTTTTGATCTTCCATTGAGGTGGTTTAGAGAAAAAGGAATTCATGGACATCTTTTTGCATGTGCTGGGAACGTTGCCAAGTTGACAGAGAATGAATACCGGAATTTCTCTTTGCCAAAGTTTTTGGAGTCAACTAGAAGTTCTGTTGGAGCTGGGATTGTTTTTCCCACAAACCTATTCCGCCTGGAGGTGAGTTATCCGTTCTGTTAAGTTTATGGAATTTAAGCAACATATGATGCTTTGATCTGGGTGGTTGTATGATTGAGGAAATATATGTGATGCATTATCGATCAAGGATCTGAAGGTATCTTGGCCTCAGTAAATGGTCATTTAGAGTTCTTCAGGACAATTTTTTTCTTTCAAAAGTAATTGTGATTGAACACTGTCTTAAAATGATTAAAAGTTAATTCATTTCAGAAGAAAAGGAGGTCCTATACTTCTTTAATTAAGAACCGTTGAGGGAAATATTTGATTTGTACTTTGTGGGTCATTATCCTAAGTGATATTTGCAAGCATGTAACTCTATGATTGTGAAAGATCTAATTCGATTAATAGATCATTCTATTTGCATGAGTGCAACCACAAGGAATTTTCCTTTCCCTTTTTCTATAAGAGTAGTTGTTTTACTGCTTATTTTAACAAGAGTAAGGTCTCATATCCTTAAGTTGACAAGCTTTATTGTGTTGTTAGGTGAACTATTGCCGCATACTGAAAAAGTCTGGTCATGACCATGGCAAAAATGGCATCCAGATTAGTTTATCTGCCCCATTATAGGATTTAAGCTCTTTTGGATTGATATCTGATGTCTGGCAACCTCTTGATTTTGACACAAAGCCTATCAATTTCAGGTATTTTGAGTTTTTCTGTTGTTTTGGCTGTTTGATAATTTCACTTTTTTGTGGCTGGGCCTGGATACTTAAATGGAGACGGCAATTGGTTTCTTCTTTAAAATGTACTTTTATATATTAAACAGGAAGTCCTGAAAGCATGATAGTTTGTGATGCATGAAGGTAGAGGCAATAATTTGGTATCTCAGATATTGGATAAGTGTATTTGCCCTTTTTGTCAGGGTGTTTGACAAAACTTTTGAATGGTCTAATTTCCAGAAGGGAATCATACTTCATTGTGAGTTGGTATTATGACTTAATGCTTAAAACAACTTGTTTCATTTATTTTTAATTTCTTCAAATGTTGCCCGCTACAGCTTCTTAGTATTTGTTCAGTTAATAGTTTATCCCTATTACCTTCAAATGTGAAAGTAAATGTAACATAATTAAATGCCCAGAAGACCTACACTTTTGTTCTAGACGCACCGACAAGACCTACATTTTGTATTTTTCTTCTTCTTATTCCTTATTTTTTTTTGCCCCCCTCCCCCCCTCCCAACCCCAAAAAAACAAAGACACCCGCAAGACCCACGGATTTACAAAAGCTGATAGACCAAAAGGCCACGGATTATGAAAACTGGCTTAATATACTCTTTTTTTCTTTTTTTCCAGGTAGGGGGTTGGGCAAAATTGGCTTAATATATTTCATCATGCACAAAGTTGGAATATCTGGCTGGTGTTTTGTGAAGTAGTGCAATTTTACAATGTCATAAAAGGGAAAGATATAATTAGAAGTGCAGCATTCAGCCCCCCAACGTTGCAGTCAATGTTTTAATACTCACTATTTCCACTATCACACTATTTCAATTGTGAAATGATAATTCTTTCTATGCTACTGAATTATAAACGACAGGTAACACGTCTCATTTGTGGGGCACACAACGTGCTTGAAAAGGATGCTGAAACTACCTCTGAAATTAAAATGCATTTTTTTTTTTTTGCACTCTTTATTATTGTTAGATATCAATTAATTAAGCTGTAAATTAATGAAGAGCTATCATTCCCACACTTCGATTTAAATATTTCTACTTTTTTCACTTTTCAGATAAATTCTATAAAATCGAAACCCAAATAAATAACTTGAGTAATGTGCAGCATTTTGTTGTTAGAATTGTTGCACTTCTGGCGGTCCCAGATGAGTTTTATGCATGAATGATTAATCTTTTAACCACAGTGACGCTGGTATTAAAAGCTCTTGGTTCATATGAAATCGTCGGCATAGCCAGTGCGTTGTACGCTTCTTTATCCTCAGTCATGTAGTTATAGATATGCTAGTGCGTTATACGTTTCTTTATCCTCAGTCATGTAGTTATAGAGCAACACTACACGTACAAATTGTCTATACAATCCAATGTGAAACCATTGTATCATCGCCACATTATCTTGCTTTTTATTATCATTCATTTGTATGTGAAGGACCAGTAATTCTAACCACCCCAGCACTGTATTCCATACGAAGTGTTATGTGATGCGGCATCTGTTGACTGAATGATGATTTTGTGTAACATTCAATGTTTTACCCTCCAAATACAGAATGTTGCATTATTTGGGTTCAAATATTTTCGCAAGCTTGCGGTGATTGCTCACATTACTCTACTCTCTATACTATTTTACATAATTATATAATATTCATCTTGTTGATTTGAGGCTTTGCTCAATTATTGTTAGGAATTTGATACTTGTGGGAAGTTTCTGTATCGTAAGACTGCAAAATCTAATATTCCTTATACAATCCCAAAAATATGGTAAATTATTTGGCAGCAGTTGTGACTCTTTAACAGCTGAAGCTTTCTTAATCCAGATTTGAAAACGTCTAACTAGAATCACAAATGGTGGGTACAGTTGATTAGACGCCTCACTGGGGGTTGTTATTGTCTCTGTATGTAACTTAAAGTTTCTTGCTTGGAAGAACAAATGTTTTATCTTAATTTAGAAATTTGTAGGGTTAGAATGCCTCGGCCGCTATTGACAAGAATTTCTCAACCATCACACATTTGAGATTCTCATGTTATCATATTACCATAGAACCAAGAGTTTCTTGTTGCATGGCGTTTGCATTTTTGTGCTCATGGCCATGACATGCAAATGCATGGCTACATGAACAAGAGATGATGATGTGATTATGTGCATTCATACGTTTTAAAAGTACTGGGGAAAAGACAGACATCCCAATTACAAATGGTGGTAGATCCGCATTAATTGGTTCACGTATTTTAAAGCAAAATATAAAAATCACAATAAAGAAAACGAAAAACATAGAGTACATTTAAGGGTTGACTTTACAGGTTGTGCGCTTGAGGCCGGAATCTGTCAGCTTAAACCTTTTCTTTAATGATTTTCACAGGCAGCTTGGCTCAAACTTCCCGACCCACACGTTCGGCCAATTTGCCCACAACTCTCGTCTGTTCTTCCAATTGAAACGTGCAAATGCTGTACGTACGTAATTAGGACACAGCTCAATTAACGTGACATATAATTTGTTATTTTTGGGTAAATAGGTTGTGAGTATTGTATTAATTACGGAGAATAATATCAATAGCATCTAGCTAGCATATGATAATTTTTGCTTGGTGGACATATCATCTGGGATATAAAGCCATACACTATCTCTATATATTATCTCATTTACGTAAGTAGGTATTCTTGTGATGGAAAAATTAGAAATAGTTGTACGGTACAATTGATTCTGTGAGACTATTCAATAAAATCATAACAAATGTATTAGTTTTTTTGAGATAACCAAAAAAATTCTCAAATGAGAATGAATACGGTCCACAAAAACTTCAAGCCCAAGAACGGGGAAAATTGAAAAGCGTAATGTAAAACTTAGGGTTTTGAAGGAAGAGCAAATGGTCGGGGTGTAAGCAATTGAAATTATTGCTCTCCCCACATTAGTGGCTACGAGTTACCCAATGAATTCTCAACTGATAGCCCATATAGCTAAAGCATTTCTTGGACGGCTGTGATTTCACGTTTCCCTCGAGACCCCCGTGATGCGAGCAGTCTCTTTTGAGCCAAGAAAAGTGAAAACTTTTCTGTTCGTGGTTATGTGATATATGTGCAATAATGTAAAGTTGCACGTGAAATCCACTAACTTGTTTGAGATTACACGTGTGCAGAATTTTGGGGTTTCTTGTTGACATTGATAAATATGCCAACCTTGGCTCAAAGTTATCACTCGTGAATGGAAAGCAAAGATTATTGAATTTACTTTCGTGCAAATTTCTTTTGTTGCTAGTTATAAAGTCTGAATGCTGAATTCATGGGACAAAGATTGTGCCAACCCCCGAATAATTAGATTCATAGATTCAATTAGAGGTGACAATTTGTAGACAGATATGTCAACAATGAGACCCATCACACAACGTGTATATTGAGGTACGAGAATTCAATATCAATATTTGATATATATATGTATGTCACATTAATCTTATAATAAACAAATAAAAGTTTATCCCAGTGACTTGAGCTTAAATTCTTCCTTTCTGATGGTCAGTGGTGACGCTTCATTAGTTGTAACGGGCACTAATAATGTGTCCTATTAATTTTTTCTCTTGATCCAAAACAAAGGGATGTAATAATCATGTAAAGTACTCGAAGCGCAAGGGCATATCTGACACATCGTATTAAAAAAATTTCCTAGATTGTGCCTGGAGAGCGGAGAATAAAAAAAACACGGATGAGGCTGGCTGACTTATTGACTCATGTAATGACTATTGTGGTGGTGGTGGTGGTGGTGATGATGATGAATGATCGTCGACATCGAAGGGGCTTAAATTCCTCACACATTCATTCTTCTTCGGTTGTTGGGTGGCCCACTCAAAGACCAATCACGATGTGAAGAGCTTGCCCTTTTCGCGTTTCCATAACGTGGGGTCCGGGTTAAAGATTGCGAGAGGCCAGCTTGATTGATCAGTCCGCATGGGAATAGGAGGACTGATCGAACATACATCGTTAATTTTATTCAACAATAAAGTGCCCAGAGAGAGAGAGTGTGTGTGTGCTGTGCGTTGACGTTGGATTGATAAAGAGTCTTCCAAAGTTCAAATAGAGACAAAGACAGATCCGTGATTCTCGACGGAAACGCAGTGGTGTATATATATATAATATTTCATTTTTCTTTAAATTGTTTGTGCGAATTCCTGTGAATGGCTGACAGGCCAGCAACAGGAACAGCTCCAGCTTCATTTGGCGATGCAATGCACATGCATTTCCGTCTTCTTAGTTGAACTATCACCGAATTACCGAAAGAATTCATAACATTAGAGGTGCAACATCAGGCCTACGGCAACCCAATAATATTAAGTCAATTTATGTTTATGTTGAAAATTGTCATATATAATAAATACGGGCCGTTTGTCAAGTAATTTTCTTTACGCGCTGTTCACTTTAATTATGGAAAGGTTAATGGCCAAAAATTTGAAATAGTTTTCTTTACCTAACCTCTCGATCCTTATGTTTTTACTGACTAATTGTGTAACCTTTGGTCTAATACATAAGATTTTCTCCATCTAAAATTGAGGGTTTAATTTTGGACCATTTTTCTCCTAGGACCACATGATATATCCTCCTTAATTTTGGAGGGTTTTAAAAATGCCATGCAAGTTAGAATAATTTGTAAGAATCGGCCGTGCTTATATATATAATAAATATATGTAAATTTAGAATTTCGCATACATGTTTACAAACGGTCAGCTTGACTCATAATATTTTTTTCAACATCAACTCATCAAACTATTGAGTTATTACACCGTGTTCAAACTAGTGAGTTATTACACCGTGTTGTATACGCTTTCGATCAACTAATGCAAAATTTCTTTCATCAGTGCCATTTTCTTCAGGTTAATATGCATGCATATACATATACATAAATGCATTCATGTAGGCATAGTGCATCATGCATGTAGAGAGAAATATCCTCCATCTGTCAAGGGCAAGGGTTTAAAATTATCGATTCCTTGTGTTGTACTTTTAGGTACTGCGAGTGCCTGCTCGGTCTGGGGGAGAGGAACAAGAATGAATCGATGCCCACACTTATATATAACGCTCTATTAGAAACTGGAGAGGAGAATTAAAGCCAATTATATAGGAAGATGAAAGGAAGTACGGATCATGGTACTTCTGAACATTCTAATAAGACAAACCATTCAAAGGAATTTGATACTAGTGACGCAGATACTTATTGCAAGTCAATAAATGAAGAGAGTTCAAGCAACAGCTCCATTGAAGAGACTGTCAATGATCAAAACAAGGCTGCAAGTTCTGGATCTACACGGCCGTACAATCGCTCCAAGACGCCACGGCTACGCTGGACTCCTGAGCTTCATCTTTGCTTTGTCCAAGCTGTAGAAAGACTCGGAGGACAAGAGAGTGAGTGCTCATCATCGTACATAATAATCAAATTTAATGTCATAATATCAAGAGTTGCTTACTCGAAAGAGCAATTAATTACTAATGATTGCGGTTTAATTTAATTTGTTAATTATTGCAGGAGCAACACCTAAGTTGGTTCTTCAATTTATGAACATCAAAGGTCTTAGCATCTCTCACGTGAAGAGTCATCTTCAGGTGCTTTCATCTTCGTAAAAATTTCAGATGAAATTCAATAATCAAATTTGATATATTTTAGTTTGATTATTTTGCTCGCTGACTATTGTGGTTTCATTTGATGTTAGATGTACAGGAATAAGAAGATTGATGACCCTAATCAAGGTAATTTCATTTATTTTCTCTGTCACCCGTCACTCCTGCAAATATTAGGGTTTGTTTTGATTCTAGGGTTGAAGGATTGCCATCAAACCTTCATTTGACAGAACCGGAGTTTTTACTTGAAGGCAGCGGCAGCGGCGGCGATCACCGGATTTGTAATTTCAGCCATCTTCCCATGATTCCAAATTTCCACCAAAGGAATCTTTCCACTTTAAGGTTTGATGATAAAGCTTCTTGGAGAGGGCAGAGAGATCGAAGTTTTGGCCTTGATATGGGTGAAAATGCAATGTTTGATAGAGCCAAACATGGCCTTTATGCTGCAGTAGCTAAGAGACTTCTTGGCAGCCAAGACAAGAAATCACTTAAATGTGATTCCATTGAACAAGATACTGGCAAAACATATCAAAATTTTGAAGAGAGAGACTTGTTTCAAAGATTCAAACCAAGCAGGCCGAGCTCATCAACTGAAGCCAACCACAAAACCCACGTACGAGAAAATGCAAAAGATGAAAGAAAACATGTGAATGACAGTAGCTCGTGCGGTTGCAATAGCTGGCCAGTGATGGATCGAAAATTTGGAAGCAATAAGCTGAAAAGGAAGAAGACTTGGGATTCAGAATGTGATGACCTCGATTTGAACTTATCTTTGAAAATAAAACCAAACAAAATTGATGATGATGGTCATGATGGAGTTGATAGTAGCTTGTCTCTTTCTTTGTCCTCGTCTTCATCCTTAAAGCTAAGCAGATTGAAGAAGAAAGATAAGAAGTCCGCAAGTACTCTGGATCTCACTTTATGAATGAGACAATATTATTCTAAGTGAGACCTTGAAGTACTTGTTCTGCGATGATCAATGTCATGTTCACAGCTTATATTAAGGTAATAAAATTACATATTAATTAATGTGTTTTTCATTGTTTTTTATATGCAATTGTTGAATATCGATGTATATTTCATTGTTTTTTATGTGCATTTGTTGAATATGCATGTGTATATATCTATATATGACGAACAGATTTAGCATTACTAGAAATGTACTGAACACTGGTCGGTTTCATGAATTAAAAAGTTTCTCGTGTTCTAGTTAGTCGTAATTCTAGCCAGAAATCTTCAAAAAGAAGAAATCAATCTTTAACTTGTATGTTTTTGTCAGAAAATGTTGCATGAAAATCCAAAAACTTAATCACTTTCTAATCCTATCGTCTTGGATGTAGGATTAATTAAAATCACATGAATATATTAGCTTGAAGTTAAAACTCGTAAGATATATATAATCATATTAATTAAGTTTTTGCATAGTTAATGGACCTTTTAATAGATTCAAAAAGTACCTCCCACGAGTGTTTTGATTGCCCATTTCCGCCATTTTTTTTTCTTCGCAGGTAATAATTAGTTAAAGTTCCTAATTTCAAATATAACATCGCAGTTGTTGAGAATATATGTTTGCTGAATACATTTGGTCTTAACATGTTTTGAGCCAAACTCATGATTTTCCTCGTTCGTTTGTTTTTACTTTGAAGTGCTTTAGGTACTTTCTTCTTGTTTCTTTAATAAATAATTAAAAAAAGGACCTAAAAATAAAATATAAAAATTAGAATACAATTTAGCAAGGAGATAAGTTTTGTTTAAAGATCTTATTGCTGATTTCGGAGATTAAAAGATAAAAAAAAAAAAACTGCATGTTTAATTTAAACAAGTGCCAAAATGATTAACAATCACGAACCTTGATCACAACATAATTTCTTGCAAATTCTTGGGAGATTTATCTGACTTTAGAGTTATTGTACCCCATATATATACATATGAAATTTCCATTTTCAGGCAATAGATTTTGAAGAAAAATTGTGTTTAGTTTTTTCAACACGCTAATCCTATTCTGGGGATTCCATTGAATAATTCGAACAGCTTATTCCCCGTAATGGCCTATGAAAAAATGGAGCCAATCTTGTTGTCGAAGTTAAATAATTCAAACTAAATTAGACGTTTAGATGTGATCATAAACATAATGATGGGAATATTTATAATGCCAGCATGTGTGCGTGAGGTCAATCTCATCTTGATTCACCATCATTAAGTAAAGAATTTAGGGAACAGAGGCCTAAAATTTCTTGGTCGCTCGCATACTTAACCATCATTAGTTACTTGACAAGTTTCTTCTTATATTTTGTGCGACGGTATAAAGAGAGAGAGAGAGAGATTTTGGTCAATAATTTCATGCTTAACTTCTATGCAATGCGGACTACATTGTTAATTGTTGACAATGCCGTCCATGAAAAGAAAATGAAGCTTCCAATCTTTGAATTTCTCCTCTGTTTATAATTGGAAATATGTAATGAACATTCTTTCTATATTTTATATACCCACTTTTTAATCGCAATTTCTATGAATGCTGTTAAACTTGACGAGTGAATACAGTGCGAAAAGCAATTCCAAATGAAGTAAGTTTCTTTTTTTTTTTTTGTTGGGGGCTGAGTCGCAAAATGACCTTCACCTCCTCTCGTCAATATGGAACATGCCTGTGACTCGAATTCCAAACGTCTCTGGAATTTGGAAGTGTTTAATTTGAGAATCCAAAATAAGGTGGCATGAAGAGTAAATAAATCTGTATACGATGAGCGTCGGCATTCTTGGACAATGCGAAATCAATCCAATTTTCCAATTCTCAATTCCGCAGTGCTTTTTTGTTGAGCTTGGGCCTGTCCCCCCACTAATGGATTGGTGCGCTTAGCATTGAGGACTCAGGTGGGCCCATAATGCAGAACTTTGTTTTTTTCAACCTTTTTAAAAAATATAGAATTAGATTAGATTTCTCTCAAATGTTGTTAAATTACTAAGCTTGTTTACGTAGACTTGGAATATTTTAATTTCGGCAAAACTCTAGGCTGTCTATAAAATTAAGTTGTACCTTTAATCTATTTTGATTTTTTAGGTAGCTTTATTTGACTACCTATTTAGGTTAGATTCTTGAAAAAAAAAATAAACGGGTTAAAAAATGAATTTGAATTTTGTGCACTCTTTTATCTTTATCAAGAAAATTCAATTGATCTTAAATTACAATACATATCTATAGCTCATAATGATTTTTAAAAAAATTGGCAGTGTTTTCCAAAATTCCGTCCATTTCTTTTTGTAGTATGTAAATTCCCTTACTTCCCATATAGACTCAAAACATTCGTTTTCATTTTAAAGATGGGGAAAAAAAATCTGACCAACTCAATTGAGAAACTCGATTTCGTCTTGGATCACATCAAATATGAATTAATATGTTTATGAAATTGATTAACTTTATGATATTAACTAAACATTAGACAACAAAATTTGAAATAGAAGAGCTTCTAACACCCCGTTTAAACTCTGAAGAAACCTCGATTTATATTTTTGCCAAATTACATAAGAATTTTAATTGGATCCTTGTCATTTAGAATACATTTTGTAAACATATTTTTTCATAAATAAAGTTATTTTTATTAGACAATTCATCTCTTCATTATTTCAGATTTCATCAAAAAAATTAGCTATATCGCACATTAGGATTAAAAATAGTTAAGAGTCCATGATTTGTAAAGATATTTTCATTTAATTTAATTAAATGAATATTTGTCCTCCTATATAATCTTCCGTAACAATGGTAGAGGTGAGATAAGGATGTTAAAGGGGTGTGCAGAGTATTGACCTCTCAAATAACAGAAGCTTGGCCCAACTAGGAAATTGGGCTTTTCTCCAATAGCCTAACAAAATTGCAGAAGCAGATTGAGATGACATGCCCACTGCCACTAGAAAATTCACCTTGGCGCTCTTCTCCTCACTGCCGGATTGGCATTGCCGCGCGTATATTATTATTATTATTTATAGCTCTTAAATCAAATTTAATTCTAAAATTGGCTTCTCACCCTTCCGTTCACAATACCTTAGAACCCCAATTAAAAAAATAAATAAATAAACCAAGTTTTCGCAATCACATTGCCAAAATCCCATTAAAAGCAATGGATCTTTCTTCTTCTTTCTCTTAAAGAAGAAAAATAATAAAAAATAAAAAATAAAAGGCACCTGAGCAAATTCATCTGGGAGGTCATCAATGTCCTGCTTAAACGGAGAATTTGCTCAGGTGCCTTTTATTTTTTTTATTTTTTTTATTTTTCTTCTTTAAGAGAAAGAAGAAAAATAATATTAGGGAGTTTTTGTGACTCACAGGACGAATTGAGAACTTTGGCTGATATGAGGAGAGCGTGGCTATCCAGAAAGTTCACATACATTTATGAAGCAAGCCCTTCTACCAATTAATCCCTTTTCATGCAATCTTTGTACGCCCGTACAATTCGTAAGCTTTGTTATATTTTGATTGTTTAAGTCTTTGTGACGTGTCAGATAGGCAATTAAATTGTTTTACTTGAATGTATTATATATTCCTCTTGCTTTCTTACAGCTCCAGAACCCACAGGTTTAAGATGCTTTGTGATCTTACCATCTGTACGTATTGTTTGAGAACTTTGGAAATTGTGCCGTTAATATGATGTCATTATAATCATTATTATCAAGTTTTGAAAAACTTTGGAGAGTTGAAAGTCCTCGTCTCGATTAATTTTATTTTCTGCCTCTGCCAAGCCTAATCTTTTCTCCTCATTTGCAGGTCACATGGTCAGTAACGATTCTTTATCACGCAGACTAGGTGGAATATATTGCCTTCATTGCCTATATGAGACTCAACCATTTAAACCCCCGTTCCATATCTATATCTCTTCAGGTATGTTTGCAATTCAAGCTTGATATTTTAATTTGACTCTATTTTGATGATTCGGGGGTGCCATATCACAGTATTGAGTGGACTTGTTCGGGAAATAGATTGCGGCATTCTTATGGCTTTTGTTTGACAAATTAATTTAAATTATAAATGTGAATTTTGTTTAGATGAACACAAATTAGTCCTACACTACCTATTTTTTGTTTACATGTAGTAGGTGTCAAATGATGGTGAGGGATGATTAGGATAGCTTGATGTAATTTGGCATGATGATTAGTCCACACTTCTCTTGGTTTTATTCTTCTCTTATTTCTCTTTAACTAACAGGAGAGATGAAGAAGCTTAAAGAGGTTGTTGTTGAGGCAAAAAATAAGGATATAAGAGTGGTACCTGCTCTGGTGAAAAGGATGCTTAAAAAGAAAATTTTTCTATTTGGATTTGGAGACTTGAATGAAAGCTTCATTACTGAGACAGTGAACCAGCACACTGACTTGCAAAATGCCCGTGTACAAGTTGCTTATGAGAAGTATGCGTCAAAGTATTAATTTTAAATTTATATAATCTTTGGTTGCATATGAGAAGTATGTGTCAAAATATTGATTTTAACTCCTTGGAATTTGCTTCCTTTGACTTACTGATTATTTGCCAACACTCGAATTGAGCACTTTATCCACATGGACTTGGTAAGTTAAATAACTCCTCATGAATGGAAGTCTATGACGCTCTTGGGAAAATTTATATGTACTCTGACAGTAAAACTATTGCTGATATCCATTCTTGTGACCCTCAAACTAGGGTATGGAAGTTGATCTCAATTTGCTCAAGAAAATGTCAACAGAATATGCAGAGGCTAAGAAACAAGCCATTCAAGGTAAATTTCTTTCTTGCTTTTCCTTTTGTTTATTTCCTAAGTGGCAGTTACAAAATGTCTGGACAGATGATATGCAAATGCTTGCTATATGTTAATACCATGAAATTAGACATTCTATTTTTTTCCAGTTTCGGAAGATTGTGACGATTGCCTCTGACCTGCTTTTTAGAGGAAGAATAAAATGCTCGGAAGCCAAGATTTAACAACATTTCTTTACAAAATTTGTGCATGGATGAATATGATGATTCATAATTAATATGATTATTGTCAAAGTAGTTCAGGAAATTGCCAACTCCTAGCTCAGCCTTCAAAATAAATGTTTACGGTTAAGGCATGATTTCTTGCTTTCTCTTGCCCTTGCAGTTGCTCCCAAATCAAATCACAATGGTTTCACTTTCACTGCCTGAATATTGGCAATTGCAAATTCTGTTATTGCTTCTTTCTAATTTTGTCAATCATCTAACAATATCCTTATATCTGTGTTTCAGATAAATTTCTTGTTAAAGAGGCTAGTGAGGTGGTGGATGTCCACAATGTTAAGCGTATAGTAGATGATCAGGAGTTGATGGGACACGTAGTGGAGAAGATCGCTGAGAACTGGAATGTACAAAGAGAATTGTTTTATCAACAAACTCAAATGGACGAGCAGCGGCCAGCATCAGAGCTGAGACAGCTACAAGTGAAGGATGATGAGCAAGGTGGAGATGAGGAGTTTGGACAAGACCCGGAACAGCTACTATTTCAAGCTTAATCTGGAAGATCAATTAGCAGGAAACTTGAAACTTTAAAATGCAGAGCCCTGTATGTTCCAATAATCAACTTAGAAAGTGAATATGGTTGGCTTCTCATTTATTAAACTGCCCTCAAGGTTAATGAACTTGAAGCCTAAAACTTCCGTTTAAAGCATTTCTGATTTTATTGGATTGCAAACATTCCCTGACGTTGTTGATTTTATCAAGAAAGATGCGAATGTCCTAGGTTAGGTTCTATGCTGGGTATTTTTTGGTTTGGACAAAATTGTAGCTTGCAAACAAACACTAGGGTTGGTTTTGTTTCAAGTTTCATAGCTGATGTGTTAGCGTATGGCGCAAACAAAAACCCTATACCATTTTTGTGGTGGAACGAAAGATTGTGCTAGATTATGAATGTTCTATTTGCAATTAAAATACAAACATTGGGTCTTTTCAGCGTTTTTGAGGGCAAAATAAGATCATTATTTTCTGTTTAGGTTCCAACCGAGGGTAACACTCCTTGCCCATGCATGGGCATCATCCGGTAAAATTTCTACAAAACCGAATTTTGACTGACCAATAAAATCCCGGGCCAATCGAACCTCTAAGACCAGCTGCTCCCGTGCAGTGGCTGGCCCAAATATTGACTGCCTTGACAGCAACGAACAATCCCTCAGTCGTCCAGTAGCACACCATGTCAGCATGCACGACACGCAACAACCGACCAATACCAGCCCGAAAACACAGCACCAAAGATCAGGTTTCAAATTCTCTTCCTACCCAACACGCCCACTAACAACAAACAGAACACAAAGTTGTGTGGAGTATTTGACGGTTAAAATAAATGCCCAAAAAAAAAAAAAAAAAACTCCCTCTCTTTTTCTTGTCGTTTCTCTCTCTCTCGTTAACTCCCTTTGCTCATCCTTGGTATATCCTTCCAGCATCTTGTCTTATCCCTCCATTTTTCATTTTTTGATTTATATTTTATTTTATTTCCCCCCTTAAACACCCCCACTCTCTCTTCTGCTTCTCCTGCTTCTTCTCTCACCAAGAGAAAATGTCTTCCACGACCCCAATTCTTCATCAAAACAACCACAATCAGTACGGCTTGCTCTTCTCCTTCACTTCCAAAACTACACCGTTTCACTCGTTGCATTCTCTCCACTTCAAAAGAAAACCTCTCCTTTCCTTTTCTTCTTCATACTCTGCCTTCTCGTCCTCGTCCTCGTCCTCCTCCTACTCGTCACAACACCAAAGCGTCACACGCGTCTCTACCGCGCCTGTAGAGTACGCGCCACCCACACCTGACTTCAATTTCCACCAAGAAATCTCCCGCCTTAAGAAACTCCGCTCGGGACTCGCCGTTTCGCAATCTCTAAGCCACAAGCTCTCAGTTCTGGACTCTGATTCCCGCGTTAAAAACTTCTTTAACCATAAACATAGTAACCACTTCGCTAGGGTTTTGGCTTCTCTAAAGTTAGAAGCTCACCAGTTGTTTTTAATAAAGTGCGTAATTGCTGCGGGGCAAGAGCATGTGCTGAATCTGGGGGCTGAATATGTGGAGAGCGAAGCGAGGAGTGATATTAAAGGCGCGCTTTATGCATTGGTGGATTTCATTGAGAGATTGGACGTTAATGGCAGAAATAGTGAAGCAAAAGATGCCGTTTTGGAAATTGAGCAAGTTAAAGACTTGAATAAGTTGCTGAAGACTTTGGCTGAAATTGAACAGTTTTATGATTGCATTGGTGGCATTATTGGGTTAGTCAAATTTCTCTCCCTCTCTCTGTCCCTCCCTCCCTCCCTCCCCCCCTCCCCTTTTCCAATTGCAATTATTTCTACTTATTCAAACATTCATTTTAATTTCCTTGTGAATGTAATGTAAATGACATGCTACAGATATCAGATGGAGGTGCTCGAGCTTCTTGCTCAATCAAAATTTGAAAGGAACGCTACAAAATCACAGCATTTACATGAATCGATGGAATGCCAATTTTTGGAAATTCATGTTCCTAGTGGGCTTGATCTTTCTCAGAATACGGAGTATGCAGCTCAAGCAGCTCTGTGGGGAATTGAGGTTTGTGGCTAAAGTTTGTTTGTTCATGTTGACCGAAAGGATATCATCTTTTGTTTCTTGAATATAAGAAGTTATTTCTTCATAGGGTCTGCCAGAGCTAGGAGAAATTTACCCTCTTGGAGGCTCTGCCGATAGACTTGGTCTTGTTGATCACAAAACGGGTGAATGTCTTCCTGCTGCAATGCTTCCTTATTGTGGAAGGACATTATTGGAAGGTCTTATTAGAGATCTTCAGGTATAAAGTCTTTGCTGTTCAAGCCTGAAGATATTCTTTTTATGCTGTTGAAACTCTGTTTTTACTGATTACATTTATTTCAAAATTGCAAGGCCAGAGAATTTTTGCACTTCAAGCTGTATGGAAAACAGTGTATAACACCTGTTGCAATCATGACAAGTTCAGCGAAGAACAACCATGAACGTATCACTTCTTTATGTGAAAGACTTGGATGGTTTGGAAGAGGTCAATCAAGCTTCCAACTTTTTGAACAGGTTTTCAGAGGAAAAGCTATGATTATATCTCTAAAACAGAATTTCTTTAAAATATGCC
The DNA here is from genome assembly GCA_030449875.1 of Aegle marmelos. Classification (NCBI taxonomy): domain Eukaryota; kingdom Viridiplantae; phylum Streptophyta; class Magnoliopsida; order Sapindales; family Rutaceae; genus Aegle; species Aegle marmelos. The sequence continues at coordinate 25,360,048 of JASUUL010000143.1, forward strand.
CTTTAATGAATATTGTCTACTTAACGTGTATGATGTATGAATTGCCAGCCTCTTGTTCCTGCTGTTGATGCGGAGGATGGGCAATGGCTGGTCATGAGACCGTTCGCTCCTGTATGCAAACCAGGTGGTCATGGTGCTATATGGAAGCTTGCTCATGACAAAGGAATCTTCAAATGGTTTCATGATAATGGGAGAAAAGGTGCAACTGTCCGCCAAGTCAGGTTGGCCCTATCTAGTATATTGAATGTTTTTTAGCTTTCTTGAATTGCTTATCTTTGGACTTGATGTGGACTTGGTGGGTATGCAGTAATGTTGTGGCTGCAACAGATTTGACCCTTTTGGCATTGGCAGGGATTGGATTACACCATGGAAAGGTATTTTTATATCATATTCTGATTATAAAATTCTTCTCTTTATGGCTCTGCACATGTCTAAGAAAACTCTTAGTTTTTTTAGCGGATCATGAAACAGAAAGTAAATGAGAAATTCGAGTGTTGCATCTGTACCTTGCTTGTATTGTTGTAGCTGATTTGAAGTATTACAGAAACTGGGGTTTGCGTCCTGCAAGAGGAACTCAGGGGCTACAGAAGGAATAAATGTCTTAATTGAGAAAAAGAATCTTGATGGCAAGTGGGCATATGGTTTGTCCTGCATTGAGTACACTGAGTTTGATAAGTTTGGAATCACACGCGGACCTTGTTCTTCAAATGGGTACGCTGCCATTTCTTGCTTGCAGTGCTGGACATATTTTTTATTTGATATGTCTCAATGTTTTTGATGCCGTAAATTAATTTAATCAGCATGACTGAATGTGCTTACTATTCACATGTCATTTTTTTGCATACTCTAAATTGTAAAGCAACATGATTTAAAGTTTTGCAGCACGGAAGATCTAAGTGCTTGTAGGATTTTCCAAGTTTCATGGAATTTTAACAACTGCTCAGATATTCTTTGGAGTTGGTGATTTTACTTTCACATGAGGTGTCGTTTGGAGTGTAGGGATTTTTTTTGGGTAAAGAATAGGCTTTAGGATCTGATAATTTTCAGTTACCTACACATTTTTCTGCTATCACAGGTTTAGGATCTATTAAGTGATTTGCTGGATGAGTCTTTTCCAATTAATTTGTGTTATTTATACAAGTTTATATCAGAAATGAGTTTGTCTTTTGTGGTTTTTTGTTGTCCTTGATTATGATCTTTTCCCCCTTTTGTATCTCTATTGTTTTCTATTCATGCCATCTTGTTCCAAATCCCGGTAGTTAGATCTAATATTTTAGTTTTTAAAGCTCGAGGTTGAAAATGATCTGTGTAAACTTTGTTTGTTATGTTTAAGCTTGCAGGCAGATTTCCCTGCCAATACAAATATCCTGTATGTAGATTTGGCTTCTGCGGAGTTGGTTGGTTCAAGCAAAAGTGAAAGGAGCTTACCAGGAATGGTGCTAAACATAAAGAAGCCGGTTGTATATATGGATAATTTTGGAGACACTTACGGGTACATTAATTGTTGAACAACTTTTGGCTGGATTTTCTTTCATTGTATTGGTAGACATATTTGTGTTGTTTTCCTCGCCAGTTTCATTTAAAATGTGTGTCCTCAAGAATTTGGTTTTCCTTGTCAATGTAACTTAAAATGCATGTTTTCAATTATTTGATATGATTTTGACTACAATGGAAAGATTGAGAATATTTTAACCACACTAAATTTGAATGAATTGTCAAATCCAAATTTATTTTGATGATTTTTCTTAATCTTAAGGTTAATATGACATTTATCTTTGTATGAACTGTTAATTTTGCCAGAATCAAGATCTAGTTAGATTTGGTTCTCTGTTGATATGTTATTTGAATTAGTAGATGGGGTACTATTTATTTGTTCCGGTGAATTTTGGACAGACGTGAGATCTTCAGAGCTTTACGAAAACTCCTGTTGTAACCATATATTTTTTTAAATACTATACCCTTGGGTAATTACATATGGCTATATTATCAGTTGACAGTGATGATGTGTTACAGTGTGTTTATATCTTTTCACTTGTAGTGTCCCTGGTGGAAGGCTGGAGTGCACAATGCAAAATATTGCAGACAATTTTCTGAATACATATTCATCTAGATGTTATAAGGGTGTGGAAGGTATAAGACTATTCATATTTTCACGTTGAATTTTCCGATTATCTTATTTAACTTTTGCTCTTGTTTCACTAAATAATCCATCCTGGATATTTATGTCTACAGATGATCTTGATACATTTATGGTCTACAATGAACGAAGAAGGGTGACATCATCTGCAAAGAAGAAGAGAAAACATGCAGACATGTCTCTACACCAGGTTATAGCTTTTCTGATCTTTTCTTCCGTTATTCTTGGTGAATGGGACTTGATTTAAAGTTGGACGTTTTATTGGTCAAATACTGATTATATAGGTCAAGAATTTGTGTAGTACATACCATGTGCGTTTGTTGTCTTTTCACCTTTTAATTCATCACAGTATAGTGTCTATTTTTCTAAGCTCCTTCATTTTGGAAATGAACCTGTTATTTCTTTTCTTAGCATTAAGATTATTTTAAAGTTTTGCTAAGCACATTTGCTCCTTACCACAAATTTTTAGTGCTTGAATATTCGAAACTGTTGTAATGGGAATGCTGGAAAAAGCTATGATCCCAATACCTCCACAAGGTGCGTCCACCAGAGGGTGAGTCAGGGCCTATAGGTCGATTGTGATGAACAAAATGTTGAACCTTGTAGCATGACATAAAATTCAGTGTATCTGATATTGATTTTCTCCATCATTAAGTTTTTAAGTTGGCTCTTCTGCAGACTCCAGAAGGTTCATTTTTGGATATCTTGTGGAATGCCTATGATATCCTGATCCAGTGTGATATTAAACTACCAGAGGTGTATATCCCCTTTAATCTCCTTAACTTGATGCATTATCCGAGTTGATGCAGACTCTGGAAGTTTGCTGGTGTAATATCTTCTTGAAGTTATATTAAATGACAGTATTATCACATTTTGCAGATTGAAGGTAATGACAAATACATTGATGGTGGACCTCCATATCTTATCCTCCTCCATCCTGCCCTTGGTCTACTTTGGGAGGTCACGAGACAGAAGGTAAGTTTATTGTGGCTGTTTCAAAACCTATCACCAGTCTATGAAATTTTCCTGCTTTACTTGGTGAATGGTGTTTGAATTTATATCTTTAATATCTAGTCCACCACTTGCCCAATGCTTAAGGCTCTTGGTCTTGCATTCTATGAAGTTTTTGCCGTTATGCAGCTTGTAAGCTCTTTATGTAAAATGTCCTCTCTTGAAAAACATTCCTTCTCCCTTTGTGTTTGTAGTTTTTTGTGGTGGTTATAGTTCAATCACTGGTTACATGTGTAATATCATTGTCTTTATTTTTTCAGTTTAAAGGAGGTTCTGTTTCTAAGGGCTCAGAGTTACAAATAGAGGTTGCTGAGTTTTTGTGGAGGAATGTTCAGGTTCTACCCTTCTGCTTAGTTGTTGAATTAAGTGATGACAGATCATTCCTATTTATGCTTATCTGTTTTCTCTTTTTCAGCTTGATGGCAGTCTTATCATTGTGGCTGAAAGTGTGATGGGCTCAACTAGGATTGCTGACAACGGTGAATCGATATTACAGTATGGACACAGGTAGGATATCTAGTTCTCTCAAATAGAATTTTGTATAACAATCACTGATATTTTGTGTTCATATGTGAGTTAATTTATCTAGATGTGGAAGATGTAAATTAAACAATGTCAAAGTACTGAATAAAGGAATTGACTGGGATTGTGGAGACAATATATACTGGAAGCATGATGTACAGCGATTTGAGGCATTGAAGGTCATCCTGCATGGAAATGCTGAATTTGAGGCTAGCAATGTTATTCTACAGGTTAGATTCACATGATACAGGCTATTATAAAGCATGGGATAACTTATTAGTATTATTTGTCTGCTTGATAAGTAGGACCTTCTCGGAGAAGTCCTAACATAATCTTTAAATGAGGAATGCAACAATTTTCATTCTAAGAAGCGTGCATCTAGACTGCTTGTATATATAGCAAATGCTGCAAATGTTAATCACCCATTGAATAATGCTGCAAATGTTAATTGTCCTTGTGCAGGGCAATCATGTCTTTGAGGTCCCTGATGGCCACAAATTGAAGATTACTTCAGGAAATTCAGGTTCTTTATGACTTTTTATGTAATGCTATATTCATCAAATAATTCCCATGTAGTGTTGGATCATTGAACATCCCAGTGAAATTGACTTTACATTTTAATTTCAATTCAGGCTTAGTAGTCCAATTAGATCCTATTGAACGGAATATGATGGATACTGGAAGCTGGCACTGGAGCTATAAGATAAATGGCTCCCATATCGTCCTTGAGTTGATAGAGTTGTAAAGTGCTGAAAGATCCTTACCTCTGCTTTACGTGAATTATGGTTCACCAAATTACTCGGAGGTTATCATTTTCAAGTCAAATGTTTAATCCTGATTGGTTGAACATAAGTTTAACCTTATTTAACCAGGTCATTTCACAATAATACAAGGTATACTTCTGTAAAATTTTTAAGGTCCCAGCTACCAATGATGTATTATCTTTTTTATTTTTCTTCTTACAGTTGGTTGTGTAATATAGTTGTTCAAACACTGTAAAAGTTCAGGAAATGAAAGTATATGTTCGATCTCTCACTCTCCTCACCATCCTTCTCCTCTTCTATTATAAGTTTGATTTGCCAGTACGGCTGCATTGCATATTTGTGAATGTCCTTGTTTGGCAAATTCTTGGTTATGGTGCAGAGCTCCGCTACAAAGAAGATACTGTAAATAGTGAGAAAATTCACCAAATGAAGCAGCAAATATTCAAGATTCAATTCAATTACAGTAACAGTTGAGCACCCCGTGTGATGCTTGTGGAATTGACAAATTTACACTTCTTCATTCATAGTTTTTCTGGTACTTTGTTATACTACAGGATTATGAGATTGTGAGCAGCATCTGTTGAGTAATCTGAGGAGTGCATCAGCCTTTCTCCGAGCTTTCAAAGACCCATCAGTCGTCAAGCTTTGAAGAGAAGGAATACTCCTCGGATTTATTAACAGACGCCTTGCAACCTCCTCTCCCCCATCCTTGCAGAGCCCCAGCAGAAGAGTTATCGAATTTTCTTTCCCCTTGGCAGACCCAAATCTCAAGAGATCAATAAGAACAGGCACCAGCATTCTACATTTCCTTATCTCCTGCAGCCCTTCGTGGTGTCCAAGAAGTAACGCAAGCACTGCTAGAGCATCATCTGTTATGCCTGCCTTATCGTCCATTAATAGTTCTATAAGCAGTGGAATTGCTCCAGCCACGACAACACTGGCCTTGTTAGCATTGTATACAGCTAAATTGAAAAGAGCAGTTGCAGCATCTTTTTTTCCAGCTGTTGTGCCTTCTCTCAGGAGCCCAACTAAAGCTGGGATTGCTCTCGGACGAGCTCCAATCATCACTTTGCAATCATCTATCATGGACAGGCTAAAGATTGTTGCTGCTGCATTCTCTCTTGCCTCCATGGTTTTCCCTGATTGCAAAACTTCTATTATGCTGTCAATAGCACCGGCTGCCATTATTAAAATCTTATTGTTGTCAAAAATGGAAAGGTTGAGCAAAGCAGTGACAGCATTTTCCTGAATTCTTGGATCATGGGAACTTAGGAGCGTTACAAGAAACGGAATCGCTCCCGCTTCGGCTATTATCCTACGATTATCCATGCCGGTTTTTGCAAGTAACCGCAGCTCATAAGCAGCCTGACTCTGGATTTCGGGGGAGCCCATTGCTAGTTTCCCCACCAAAAATTCAGCTGTCATTTTGACAGCATCTGCGGCAGCTTTCATGGCAGAAATGTGATCGATAGCATTCTCAGATAACTTCCCCTTGCTGTTGCTTCTCTTCAAGTCCGAGGAAGATGATGATGCGGATTCAACTAATGGGACATTGTTATCCTGACACCACTGATGCAGTAGACTCTTTAGTGCGTAATTGGGTATAAGGGCCACGTGAATTAGCCTTTGTCCGCTCTTAGGACAAGTGTGATGCCCTGAATTAATCCACTGAGCAATTGAGTTTCTATCATATGTGTGCCCGGATGCTACAATCACTGGGTCTCTCATCAAGTCAAGTGATATAGGGCAACGGAATTCATCAGGAATATTAGGAAGCACTGATTGAGAAATCAAGGACAGATCATATCTGTTCAATGCAGAACGCTGCTTGATGTCTTCTTTGATCTTCTCATTTTCTCCCCTTGTGAAAATGATAGATTTGGAAAATGAAACAAGAGATATAAGGTTGTTTATATTCGAAACAACAATTAGTCCACCAGTGCCTGCCTGCTTTTGTGCTTCTGCCTCTAGCTTGGAAATTTCTTCTTCGTAATCCAATGGACTTGTCAACCCAATGCTGCTTAAAATTTCTTTCAATCTTCCCATATCAATGAATCCCTTGTTCTTGCCATTCTTCTCCTTATTGGAGGTCATTATTTCCAGGAGATCGTCTCTTCTTTGAAGCTCTTTTGCGTCGACAAACAACTCTGCCCTTTTTGCTTGCCGGTGAAGAAGCTCAACTTGCTCTCTTATATCTGTGGTTATATTGAGCAAGCTAAGAGGTAAAATATCAAGTGCCCTTCCCATCTCCTTCACTAGCACATAGAATTGATTCGAAACTAAATCTATCTGCATAAGGCCCCAAAGTGAACTACCATCTTTGCACCCTTGGACCAACAACTTGACTCTTCGAATAACTGAAAAAAGCTCAGTGAGACACAGGATTGAAGATGGAGGAAGTGGACACTTGGTTTCCTGAATTTCATCAAACAAAGAGTAAAGAAGCTTAATCCTCCTAATCATTGTTGAAACATTTCTTATTTGTACTGAAGGGAGATTTTCCATTGAAGAAACTTCATTGGATGTATGAATCAAAGATTCCAGCAAAGTTCCCGTTGGCAAAAGGCCAGAGGTTCCCATGAATGGAGGAAGAGCCATATCCATCATTTCTGGTCACTGTTTTAGTCTGTTTTTGTTCATTGTTGTTATCATAACAAGTTCTTCTAGGTTTTAGATTACATGGGGAAAACATTTTTAATTAGTATTTGGTTCAACAAAGAAAATGTTATAGAAGTTGCATGAATTTTGACTGTTTCTGTTTGTACAGTGCACATATGAGACAGCCAAACTTGCATGAGAAAGAAAGCTGCTCGGTTGCTGCCACTTGGAGGAACTACCGGCCCTGATGGGTTAGTTTTATATTCCCCGCCAGTTTATATTCAAATTAAAATATTGAATGAACTTTTCAAACTAGCAGTTGGATTACTTATAGTGGCTTGGGGGCCAAAAAAAAAAAAAATTTATTGTCCACTTCTAGAATGTCTTACTAGCAAGTTTGATTTTCAAGCAGGGAGCTTCATTTTTCTTCCCGATATTCTAAAGATATCTATTTTACCCTTTCACAATCTTGTGAAGTCTTAGGTCAGATATCGCAGATAAAATCATCAATCAAAATAATTTGTATATCATTCCTCTTTCGACTGTATGTAAACTTCTCAGGGTTTGATTGCTAGTCTTGCAACAGCTGATGATTTTGTAAATATGTCTGTTGCTTTCCTTCACTGCCAAGTTACTAATTTAGATAGTTATCTTAAAACATCCTCAGATTTGACATGTTAATCATTTGTTTTACTGAATGCTTTAATATGTTAACCTCGGCAGATCGTTTCAATTTCTGGGCTGATGTATATAATATAACAAATCTTCAAATCTCTGCCTCTAATTTCTGACATCAGCTTTGCAAATCCATCATTTGACTCTGTCTATGATCAACGGTCTGATGAGCAATGGCTGCTATAAAAGGCATAAGCCTCAATGCTCCTTCATTTGACTTGGTTAAGTGAATTGGAACTTTGTGTTTGGATTATATGCATTAAGTTGTTTTTCTCTTGCTAATTTTCTAATCATTGTATTGTTCAATTGCCTATCAGCCGTAGTAGAATCTAGGTCAATATGTTCGGTTACATTATATAAGACAATAAAAACGACACAACGTGTAGCATTTGCTAATACAAAATCAATATAGCACAAGCTTCGCCCCCAACAACTCCTTTTCCTTTTGTTTTTCGGGAGGTAGACGACAAGGCGAAATCTATCGGCTGAAAAATTGATGAGGTTAGTTTTTTCAGAGCTGGGCCTCCTAACTTATGCCGAAAAATTCACGTGGGGGAGCTAAATTTTACCCGACCCACCAAGGGCCCAGATGCCTGAACTGCCATGATATACAAGTAACGTATCACATGAAGAAAAGGTAATATCATATTCTTCTTCCTTTTTTTTTTTTTTTTGTTTACTTGCATTTTTACCTTACAAATTATAGCTATTAATAGTATGCTACACACCTCCATATCTGTCGGTACACTCCTAAGATTATTGATCCTATTTCTCTATTTTTTTCATTCTACGTCTAACTCCGATTGTGTATTCTCGGTATTGTAATAGACAGCTTTAGAAGGTAACAATTTTCCTTTTTTCTTTTTTCTGAAAAAAGAAAACCCATAATTTGACAAGTTAAAGAAAAATTTGGAGGATAAAATCTAAAAATAGTAAAAAAAAAATCACTTAATCAGTGTTTTATAAATGCTACTAACTGTCAAGTAAAAGCTATTATTTTATCGTATCTATAAATTAATAATGTCAATACCATGCAAAACTTATTAGTTTAAAGAGATATTATTTTATTGATAATTTAATGATTTATTAAATTATAGTGTGTGTATAATGAACGTAAATTTTAATTAATTAAAAATTTATCATATTTTATAAATCTAATCGATGAAAAGTAAATTAATTCATTAAATATATATATTAAATTACCAAAAAGAATTTTAAATTCTTTCAGATCCAAACTTCAATCCTAAAACTTCTTGAAGGGATATGTAAAATTAAAGATGAAATCCAACTATATTTAAATTTCAAACAAAAAATATATAATCATATTTTATTTAATAAAATTTTCTAATAATTATATTTATAATTTTAAAAAATATAACTTTATGATATGAATAAGATTATAGATTATATCCATATCTAAAAAAAAATTATTATATCATACGATATAATAAATTATGTTGGCAAAAACTAAAAGAAATTAAATCCACTAATGGGCTGTAGCTCATTAGCAACTCATCTACTCAAGGTAGTTTGACTCCCAATAAGGGTTGGGACTCAATTTCTCTCACAATATAATTGAATAGGAGCATATTTATATTTTCTTTATTTAGAATAGATTAAATATCCTTCAATTATCAAGTGAGGATTGAATTTTAAGTTGTGCCATAATAAAATTATGGGTTCAGGTATGTTAGAATAGTTATAAGATAAGATATTTCTTTATAATTATAATATTAAAATTAAATATTAAAGTTGTAAAGAATTTTTTTATTGTGGGACATCTCTCTCCTTTGGAGGGGGGGGGGGAGGGGGGAATAAGTTGCAGCTATACCTCACGAACTTCTTATTAGGTTCATCTTATAGGCGCGAATGTTTGGATACACATGTTTTGTTCATATTCCTACGCAATTAAGAGAAGAATTATCATTTTACGTGTGTGGTTAATATTCGTGTTTTATCATAAATCAACTTTAATATATTTTTGTAACCTAAAATTATTATAAAGAGTTTTGATCTATTTCTAATTGTAAATAGTAATAAAACTAATAAAATTCTTATTGAAATATATATATATATATGAATACGTCAAAGAAAGAAAAAAAGAAAACGAAAGAAAGAGGAAGTAAGAAAGAGAGGGAGCCTAATGAAGTGCAAATGATGTAATGTGTCGATTGCACTCAAGGTTTTCACATGACTCGGTAGTTGATAAGGTAGGTATGTAAAATAAAATCGAAAAGGATGCGTCAATGGACGAACCATCAATTTATATGGCCACTAAAACAAGGTGGAAAATTATGGCGAGGGACACAATTTTGCTGCTCATTTAATTGATATGACGGTACGAACATGTGTGAGGGCCCTTTTCTTTTTGGTTACATGCTTTTGCTATGACTTGTGACGTCTACACTTGATATTTTATCATAAAAAAGCACTTTGAAATTAATTTTTTGTACTGCATAAAAAGCATTTCCAAATGAATTTCAAATTCTGTCCCCCCAAAGCAAGTTCATCGGGTACCCATATGACCCCCTTTTTAAGTTTCAATAAGCCTTCTTATACTTGACACTCAAATGTGTCCCCTACTGGCATGTTTAATGGTGAAAATCATGTTTTTAACGACTAAATCAAGTTGTCAAATATCAAATATTTGTTTTTCCATATTGGACATACGTACATGCACCTTAAAATATTGGGATGTGATTTTTTTTTTATAAGACTCCATATATGTTTATTTGTTTTCATTTTCTTTTCCGATCTTTCGGGAAGGGGTTTAATTGTTTCACATAAATAATTCTCAATAACTTGTTAAACCATATTCCTGTTTTTTGAGCATCCGCATATGGGATCCAACGACATCGCCATGTCTTTCTTTCAAATCAGTTAAGTGTCAAGAGTGGAGTTTCCGTCCCCCCTTCTTCTCTGTTCAAGTTTTTTAAATTTCTCCACAATTTATTGAAGAGCGATCCTCTTGCACTAATTGTCGTACAATGATCAAGACTAGTGTCCGAGTGCCACAAATCTTACTATTGATTTGGCAAAATGCGAAACCCGTTATTAGGCCCATTGGATTAGACGACCCCCTCCCATTCTTTTATCTTAACGTGGCCCCAACAAGTCGAACGTGGAAACGTGCACGTAGCTTTGTCCAAAAGCGCAACATATAATGGAGGCCAAAGTCAAGCCATCCCCGCACACTCTAGGCTCGAACTCTTTATGCATTATCAATTATGTTTCATCACAAGAAAAAAAAAAAAAAAGAGAGAGAGAGAGAGAGAGAGAGAGAGAGAGAAAACAAGGATTATCAATTATGTCTTATCACTCAAAAAAATAAAATAAATAAATAAAAAGAAAATTAAAATTAAAATTAAACTCATCATCCAAAGTGGAACCCTATCGCTTCTAATCATACTACTTGGGCCCGGCCCATATTCTCTTCTGCATCAAACCCGCAACCCTGGCCACCACTTGCTCGATTCGAGGGTGTAACACACGGTCCGTTGATACGGTGGGCCCGTTATTATTTTCAAGTCTTGGTTGCATCCATGACAGCGCGTGCGATCCACTTATGAGCCCTGGCCCCTTTTTGGGTTTTGTTTGTCTTCGGAAAACGACAGGCAATAAATGCACAAGTGGCTGTTTGGAGAAGCATTGCATCATTATCAACTCTGGCCCCTTCTCTCTCCCTACCACAAATTGTTTGGAGGGGACAATTCTCTATCTTTATAGTTTATACGGGTAAAACAAGATAATCAAAGTAAAAAAAAAAAAAAATCATAATTTCGTTTTCTAAATTTATTTAGCCATATATTTATTGGGATTTGACGATTAGTGCAGACCAATTATCAAATATCTTTTTTTTAATATTTCAATTTAAATGCTTAATTAAGTAAATTTACACGAAAACTATTGGAACAAATTAGGAGGACATTAACGAATAGCGCGATCACTTAAATAATGCGTAATAACTACATTCAAGTAGTTTGATTCATTGTATTTCTTGAATGCTGCGTGCCCCTATATTTTCTCTTTTCAATTTTTCATAAATTGGTCACTGTTACTTATTCATGTAATTTTGCCTGCAAGAGTATATTCAAACAGTCACAACATTTTGGTACATGGATGATGAAAAGGGAGTACATGATATCAATCAATTTCGACACCGGCATGCGTCTCCGGCCTTGATAAGCCTTCATTGTCTTGATTAAAGAAAAGCTAAAGCCACCTAATACCCATGCACAGTTGTCTTGCCTGTATCTTGTATTTCTTTTCTTCAACAGCCAATGGGGGCCAACACCAATATAAGTTTGCGCTATAATGAAAGATTATAGAAATGTCCAGAAATTAAACTGGATCTTGCGCTGGTTCAAATTCAACTTTTCTTTAATTTTTAGTCAAAAAAATGATAATGGTGTCTCCAAATAAGACTATGGCTCAATCGCAATTGTCAGCATGTCAACTATATACCATAATAGGCAAACGCAAGTAGCATGCGATCATATTCAATGGCATTGTTATTTAAAATGCTCTTCTTTAACTACAAAAATAAGAAAGAATTAAGTTGTGTTTCTTTTTAAAAAAAAAAAAGAAAAAAGAAAATTAAACAAAATATTTAGTCATTTCTGTAAATTTGCCATTGGGTCCTAATTTGAAGAACCTTTCAATTGATCTTTCACCCTCTCCAGTATCTTTCTTTCTATCGGAAAAAGGCAACTTTCTTTGGGGATGCTTACTTTTGTAATAAAATTTGTTATGAAAATGAAAAAGAACAGAACAATAATTTCTTCACATTTTATTATGCAAAGTCCATTCAGAAGGCACCCAAAAAAAAAAAACAAAAAAAAATATTCCAAAAACGATAAAGTCATGGCCCATGCAGGTTTCGAACCTGCGACCTTCGCGTTATTAGCACGACGCTCTAACCAACTGAGCTAATAGGCCAGTTTATTGCTCTTAATTAGAGACCATCTACAGTAATCCTTGTGCTTACTGGCCAGCCTATTTAAATGGAAGATATGAAGAAGCGGATGTGTTATAAAGCCATGAGGGGACATGAACCTCGGTCAAGCTCATCTTGTGCAGCCTGCAAGTTACTGAAAAGAAAATGCATTCCCACCTGTATTTTTGCACCTTATTTTCGCTCCGATGAGCCGAAGAAATTCGCCAAAGTACACAAGGTGTTTGGAGCAAGCAATGTGAGTAAGATCCTGACGGAAGTTCCTGAAGAGCAACGCGAGGACACCGTGAACTCGCTTGCATATGAAGCCGAGGCTCGGCTTAGAGACCCGGTTTATGGTTGCATTGGGGCCATAGCTTTGCTGCAGAGAAAGATGATTGAGCTTCAGCAAGATTTGGCTGTTGCAAGAGCAAGGCTTGCTCGCTATACGACACCTGCTGCTAATTCTTGTGCCGTATTCAACGATCTTTGCGTTGGCCCGTCGCCTGCTTTCAGTGATCTTGCTGCTTGTGGTGATTTTTTTGACAGCTTTAGCCAGAATTCATTGGAATTGAATCGAGTTGTGGACATGTATGATTTGAGTCAAGTCCCATATATGTAATTATCTGTGTTTCTGTTTCCAATCTAGAGTTTAGTTAAGACTTATGTGGGAAAATATTGAATTTTATGAATAACTCTGTGCAGAATCAATGTGTTTTTGCCGGGGAAATGGAACTAAATGATGAATTTATGCACTGTTCACTTACTTTAGGCAACACCACAAATATCATACATGGTACTAAGACTAAAAGCGTTTAATCTTGAAGTACTATCTACTGTAACCCAACAAGCGGCCACATGCTATTGTACCAAAATCTTTGGCAAATTCCTTGAAACATGAATCATGATGTGTGTGTGTGTGTGCGTGTGCGTGTGTTTTTTCCCCTTTTGTTGAATTGTTCCATCATCGTAATTTTCTCTTTCAATCGGTGAAACGACAGGTTTTGGTAAGAAATTGGGGTGGGTTATGGAGCGCTATGAAAGAGAAAACAAGACGGAAATAAAATCAATTAAAAAGAGATTGGATTTGAATGAATCAATCATCTGCCCAAGTGCCTGAGGAGTCATAAGTAGATAGTACATCAAGTTGTTGGTTTCTGTTTACTGTGAAAAAGTTGTAAGCAACAATTACCGTCGATGCATAAGACTTGGATAGAGCTACCACTAATCACTAATGTATTTCAAATTTCTTTCTCCTTATTATTAGTCTTCGTATAATGGCAATTTTTAAAATATCCTCAATATAATTATAAGTTATCTCTATTTTTGTTCAAACAACAAAGAAAAACAAAGAAGTGAGTTGATGAAAATTTGTTTATCTTCTTAACAAAAATGAGAGTTAGTTAAAATTTATAATAATTAGGGGATATTTAAAAAAATTATCATTTCATGAGAGAGAATCTGAAATTAGCCCATATTATTATCACTACAACAACTGGTTAATCATCAAATCTATGTATATGCATTAGAATTATCAGACTCCAAAGTTTCCTTGAGATTCAAAAGGCAAGTCATGTTCGTGTACAGCCCATAGGCTCATCCAGAAACTATCTTTTAGGTCAGCCTAAACAACATGGTAAGAAGTACATAACACTACAGATGCTGAGACTTTTTGGCTACAGGCAAGAGACTGAATGGCAAAAGCTCAATCAATTGTCATCTGTTCACCAAGTGAGTTGATTAACTACAAATCCAGCATTCCAATTGCCTATATCTGTGGTGTATACAGATGATTGCTGTCCAAACATCGATTTTCTACAAGCTTATGGTTGTAGTTTGAATTTCTCTACATCAAGTGGATCTCATGGCTACACAAACGCAGGCATTACACACATATTTCACATGAAAAGAGGTAGATAAAAACATCAGCAAGTGTGCTAGAGATTGACAATCAATCACATAGATCATCTAAAGAAGAAAAACTGGGGAATAGATAAATGTAACAGAATAATAAAAATAATAATATAACAACCGCCCCATAGATTATGAAATACAAAGTAACAGAAATCTGTACAGAAACAACCATTCATCTACATACACATTATAGACGAGGATACAATGCAAGCTTAACGTCCTCAAAAGCTTCAAATTTGAATCTACGGATTGTTAGATTAAGGAATCCAAAGTGGAATTTTACAGGAATGGATCATCAAGGGGCAATTCTCAACTGAAATGTAGTGTTCACACGTAATTTCAACTTTGACTTTTCTTCCCTGTTGAAGTACAAAGGTTCACAGAATGCTCAGCAGACCATAGTGAATTATAATCTCAACTCTTAGACAACTTAACATTGAAGGTAAACTACCACAAGGGTTAAGCAGTAGCTGCAGATCAAATAATAAACAAATCACAATGCAATCAGTAACAGGAGAACACAATATCAAGAACATTGGTCCACCAGTAAATTTTCGGAGTCAGCATGAGAGAGAGAGAGAGAGTTGGTGGCTTTTTGTAACTCTATGCCTCCATCCACTCAAATCAAGAAAAAATTTTCAAATGGTTTCTGTAATTGACAAAAGGATGTGCTTTCATATTGAGGCTCAGAGCAATCTGACTTATTTAAGAGCAACAAGGTTTCAGGACAAACAAATACAGAACTTAAATTCAGTAGGCAAATGACAATACGATATTTTTCCAGAGCTCTTTAGTACCTTCAGCACATTGGATAAGAAAATTGATAATGAACATGAAAAGATTGCAATCCTGACACAAGCATTCTATGGCTTCAGAAGCTTCTGCAAACAAAAACCAGAACTCTAGCGGAGAATCCCAACCCAATATCAACTGCTTAACCACAATAAGCTAAAACAGGCCTTTGTTTAAACCTGTTCGATCATCTAATCTAAGAAGCTGAGCTGAGCTTAAAATCAACCAGAATTGAATTGAGGAACACTGTTGAGCCTAAATTATAAATAGGGTCAGTTTGACTGCTCTTTTTCCCTGAATTTTTGGACAAAGCTAGGAAGCCATCCACTCTCGGTAAAGTAAAAATATTTTCTAAACTTCTCCTTCTCCCTTTCCAGGTTAAGGGTCATGCAAAGTTTCTAAGCTGAGCACATCTACTCATGAAACAAGAACGAAATCGTATAAATCAAACTTATCAATAGATTCAACCACACAACTCAGAACTCAGATTCTGAATCCATACACATTTCCTAAGTCACAGCGCTCATGCAAAACCAACAAAAAGCATAATAACTCACTCAAATTCAACAACTTCGAGTTGATTTATCAAAGCAACTAACCACAGACAGACCCAACAGATTTTCAATAATTAACTTTCAAGGGTGTAACTCAAAAGACACAATCACTAAAAAGTAAATAAATAAATAAACAATCACCTGAGCTAGCAGAGCGATGTTTTCGCTTTGATTTTTGGATCTCCAACTGAGCTCCCATAAACATGTTCATTCTTTCACACTCAACATCTTTTATAAACTCCAATCTCTCCTTCTCCAATTCCATCATCTGCTTTTGTTTTGCGCTCTCAATTCTCTCATAAATCTCCCCAAATTTCAATATTGCCCTCGCCAATTCCCTACACGCCGCTCCATCGGATAAATCTACGTCCTCCATCCGATGCACCTTTTTCACCACGATTTCATCATCGTCACCATCGTCATCGCCGCCCTCACCGTCTGATGATAAATTGTCATTCTCTGTAGAACCTGACCTTCCAACAAAACTCGTTCTGGGTTTGGATTTAACTCGCAGAGTAATATTCGCTGGCTTTTTACCAGAAACGGCGTCGTTTCCGATGAGCGAATCGAGACGGTAGTAAAATGGCCATTTCGACGGAGGCGGTTTGGCTTTCTCGATCTTGTACTTCTTCTTCAACGTGTCGATCCGGTTCTTGCACTGGATGTCCGTTTTCTTAGGCTTGACGCCGTTCTCACGGGAGTTGACGGACTCCGCCACTTCTTTCCAATCCTTTTGACGCAGATGCCCTCGGTTGAGTCGAACGTAGCGGTCTCCCCATGCCTCGATTAGCGTCCCAGTCGCGCCTTCCGACCAGCAGTCTTCGCGCCCTCCGCCAGTGGTTGCCGCGTGAGTGCCACGGACGTTGTGGGACCCACGGAGTTCCATTTATCTCGCTGTGCTAATAACCTGGGCCGTGGGGTGTCGGTTGAGGTGTTGGAATGGGAGAGAGACGAATTGGAGGAGTGAAGAAGGAGGCATCAAGTGGGCAGTGAAAGTGGAAGTAGAAGAAGAGATGGCCGTGCATTGTGACCGCCGGTGACGTCAGCAACCGTAATGGGGTTGGATATATTGAAATTTAAGACTGGGCGTTTTGATTACCTTGTTTCGCTGGCTTGGCCTGTCAACTGTCATCTAAATTACCGCCAAATAAAATTTACCGCTAGAAATTAAATTATTTCCTTTTTAGGAAATTTAAAAAAAAAAAAACCTTTTCATATGTTAGTAAAATTTGTATCAAAATCCCAAAGAAAATAATAAATGGGCTATTCGTGTTCTTAATTTAATGGATAATGAATGACACTTTTAACATTAAAATAGCATGTTTACAAAATTAATAAAATATATAAAAATACTCAAATGAATAATTTTATTATCAAAGACCTTTAACCATCTCTACTTATACTAAAATTAGAGATGAGCAAAAAGATAAAAGTAAATAAATAAACTCCAATGCAGCCATATGTCCCTACCCTAAATAGAAGCTTACGCATACTCAAACATCCTTAATTTTACTCTTAAGTCCTATGTTGTTCTATGCATATTAATTTTTAATATGCTTACAAAATATTTTCGTACTACGTTAAATTTCTACAATATTTTTCTGTTAATAGAGAGACAAAATTTGCTATCGCATTTGAAATTTAAAAAATTTATGGTACACGTAAAATAAATAAATAAATCATTTTACCACTATTGTAGTTATTCAAAACTAAGACTATCAATCTTCCGATGGACCAATAGCTGCCAGAGAGCTACAGTCCGCACTTAACATAGATTTCATAATAATCCCTCAATTTAAAGCCCATTTTTAAACCCCTTTTATTCATCTCTTTCAAAATGAAATTGGCCTCGCTAAGCCTCTCCAACCTAACGAGCTTACTGCCTAACGTCCCAAACAGCTCTGTATCCAATTTTCTATCCCTCCCCCCACAAACCATCACGAACTTCACCGCTTGTGCGTAATAGCCCAACCGTAACAGCGCACCCATAACGTGCGCATATGTGGAATACAACACCGACTGTCCATCGTCCACCATCCTCCTCAGCAACACAAAGGCTTCTTCCACTTTCCCAGCTCTACACGCGCCGAGCACGAGAGCGTCGTACGTACGCGCATCAGCACCCAATCTCTCTTCCTCGATTTTCTCAAGGACACCACTCGTAGCCGTTAGATTCCCCTTAAAACAGTACGCAGTCAACAGATAATTATACGCCGTTAGATCAGGCGAAACTCCAATTTCTTTCATCACCTCCATCAAACGCCACGCTTCCTCCATCCTTTTCCCCCTCGTCAATACGCTCAATATCGGGTAGAAAGTAATCGGGTTTAAACCAAACCCTCCCTCCGCCATGATATTCACCACGCGCAACGCCTCATCGATCTTTTTTAACTTACAAAGACGCGCAATGAGTGTATCGTACGCGCTTTTCCGAGGAAAGCCCTTGTCGAGACGAGCCAGGGTTCTGCAAAGATCCTCGAGGATCGATAAAGAGTTCTCCGTGTTGGTGATGAAGCTGAAGGTGTTGGCGGTGTTGAAGCAGCAGTCTCTTGCGCGCTTGTTGAGGAGGTATCGCACAGTTTCGAGGTCTCGTTCACAGCCAGCCGCATTGACGAGATCGTCGTAATACGCGCTGGTGGGCTCGTCTGGGAAAGCACTTGATTTGGTGAATAAACGAGTGACGATGACAGATTTGGGAACAAGGGATTTGGTCGGAAGTTTTCTAAGAACTGACATTACGCTTAGGGTTTAACAAGATTTTGAGACACGGCTAGGTCGTGGGTTTATCACGTCGTGCTGTTTACTGGAAATGGGATAATAACCATTGGGTCCCTATCTTTCACGTTTTCTAGAGTAAGGACATAGATGGTTCATTTGTATAATATAAATTCTTTAATTATTTTGAACTGCAAGAAATATTCTTAAGTGGTGTTTAATTGGTTGAATGGAGGAGACGAGAATAATTTTATTTTTATTTTTTAGTTAGATAAATTTATAAAAATTTAATATTTATTATATTGTAGAATTTAAATTTCATACTAAATAGTAATAAATTTAAAATTTTCTTATGTTAGAAATTAAAATTTTTAAAATTATTTTTTTAACTTTTTAACTCGTTTACTATTATTAATAATTATTATTTATAATTTTAAAAATAATTTAACAAACTTAATAAAATAAATAAATTTATTTATTTATTTGTTTAATATAAAAATATAGAAAAAAATATAAAAATAAAAGTTAACCACCATAAAAAAATTACTGAATATTTGAACAGATGTCATCGAAACTCTATTGGATATTATTAGAAAGTCAATGAAATTCTATCGAAAAATGTCGGAAAGTCATCAGATGCCACTATATAATATACATATATATATATATATATTTAATATTTAGGGTAAATGATAAATTTATATAAAGAAAAAAATTATAATTAATTTCTTTATCAAATTTTATGTTAAACTAAATAATAAAATTTAATTTCACTACTCTCTTTCACTCCTTTCTTCTCTCTTTTCTTCCATTCAACTCTTTTCCTTTCATTCACTTTCTTTAAATGAAACATGGTCTTAGAACATCACCAAAAATACTCTTTGAATAATATTTTATATCTTATTTGAAGAGTCACATTAAAATTTAAAGTTTTAAAAAGTACTTTAATTAAATTTTTTAAATAAAAAATTATTTTTTCTCTTTTTAAATTTAGAGAGTTATTTTCTCCCTTTTAATTTATATTTTATTACCTTTTATTGAATAAAAAAAAAGAAGTGTTTTAATTGTTATTAATTTTCTTTTAAAAAATAATTTTTAATTAACATAATATTAATTTATTTTTATTTAGAAAATCTTTTAGAGAATAATATATTTTTTTACTTTTTTATTTATTATATAGATAAACAAATAGATATTTAGAAATTAAAATTTATAAAATTTTTTAGAGATATTCTTACAATAATATAGATCTTTTTTTCTCCTTTCTGGGTTTTATAGTATTATATTGATAAATACATGTATGGTATGGTATGGGCTATCGAGAAATTGTTTACCGAAGTAGACTAAACTATAATTAAGTGTCCAGGGGCCAATTATCATAAAGTAAACTTTAAGAGCTCAAGCATAATAACATGTAAAATTATTAAAATCATAACAACCAAATCAATATAATAAATTATAAGTTAAAACATGCAATTTATTACAAAACAACAACGACACTCTATGCTTAAGTGAAATGGTTGCGATAACTTATTTTTCAAAAAAAATGATTACATAAATTTTTCTTTAAATAATTATGTCTTAGTGAAATATAGAAAGATCATTATAAATTAATAATATAATTATCCAAAAGAAACTATGTGACAATTTTTAAGTATAACACGGTTCAATAAGTATTTCACTAAATCACATAATTTTATTACCAATTTATTATTCTATTATTAGTATGAAGTCAGTAGAAGGACACCCTCACTTATTATTCCGAAGGAGAGATAAAGCTAGTTTATAAAATTGATTTTTTATCATTTCAATGTGAGAGTATGCACTTTGACTCTGAAGGGAAATTCTGTTTATTCGTGTCGGAGTTGGGACCTACATTACACAAATAATTAAGCTCTGTTCTCACTTAAAAAATTATAAAATTTAGGATCCCAATTATTTTTATCACAACTAAAAAGTTTTCCAAAAAAAGAAAAGGAGAAAAATTGCCAGCCTTGGAGTAAGCCCACCGTAGCTCATAACTAGATTGATGGGCTTTATATTCTTGATTACAAAGTGAGTGGACCTTTTAACTCTTTTTTTTTTTTAAAAAAATAATTTATAAAAGGATCTCTCTTATTAGAGAATAAATACAAAAAGTGGATTGAAATATTATCCACCCAACGTATAAATTCAAATTGCTCAAGGTTAGTCTAGCTAAATTGTGAGCTATTACATTGCTAGCTCTTGGAGCATATTGCATTGATAAATATTGTTGCCTCCTAATACAAGCTTGCAAATTAGATATAGATTAAAAAAAAGTTTAGTTCAGGTGCTTTTCTTGTTCGAAACCAAATCTATAACTTCTTGCAAATCAATTTCTATGATTAAGGGCCAACATCCCATCTTTTCTACAATTTGGACATTAAATCTTTTTACTTCTGCATAAGCTATACATCTAATTGGAAACATGAAGGTTGCATGGCTGTTGTTATTACTTTACCTCTAGAATCTCTAATCATAGCACCCAAATTAACTTTTTTATGCTCAACCGTAACTGATGCATCCATATTAACTTTGAAGCAACCTGCTAATGGGGATCGCCAATTGGAATCTACCTTGGACTTTTCCTTTAAAAATATTTTTACTTGTGGCAATTGAATCCTTTTGTAAAAGTGTATTATTGCATCTGCTTTAGCAGCTGGTAATTGAGAACCTTCCTTCTTGTTTTCAAAGATAAGAAAATTCCTCACATGCCAAATAGCCTAATAATTAGCAACTATTAGCTCCATATCTGACTTACTTATTTTGTCTGCCATCTCTTACAAACAACTAAGCATATCAATCCCCTTTAAAAGCCTGACATGATCTTTAAAAGGGGCTAACCTCTATAGTTCTTTCGACATTTTACAGTCAACAAACGCATGGTAAATGGACTCCTCTATTCTTCTACATCTCTAACACCATGAGCTTAAGAGGGTTTTCTTCTTCTAAAGGTTTTGAGCAATAGGTAGCGAATTCCTTGTTACTCTTCGCGTGAATATCTTAACCTTTTCTAAAAGTTCTAGAGAATAAATTGTTTGTTTGGGCTACTGGCTTGGTTTGGAAATTTTAGTTTTAAGGCTATTTAGTACCCACTTTTCACTGTATAATCTCTTTTCTTATCAAAATGCTAAAAAGCCTGATCTAAGCTTAGTTGTTTTATGGGCAGAATCATCATAATCTAGTCTGCATCCTTATTTAAGAAACATTTCTGAATCACTTTTTCCTTTTCATTTATTATTTTCATCAGTCAATTTAGACATTATGCATTCTAACAGTAGGTTTAGTGGTGAAAAAGGCTTGAAAGTGATAGGTCTTGACAGCCAACAATCTTGATAAATCTACACTTTTTACCCATTTACAAGCCTCTATCTTAGGCCCTTTAGGATTACTTGCTTTTTCTACAAGATGCTCTTCCAGATATAAACATGTTTTGAATCTATTTTAGCATGCAAAAAATTTGAGCTCTTAAAGTATCTTACCTGTAGAACCTCGAGATATTTGATCATTATCCAGTCTTGTTTCGCAATCATGGCTTGATTAAAGCTAGAAAAATCTTTAAATCCAAGCCTCTCTCTATATTTGGCTTGACACAATCTCTCTTATTTAGTCTAATGAACTGATCTCTGATCTAGTTTTGAGTTATATCAAAATTTGGCTATACCTTTCTGCATATTCTCACATAATCCTAATGGAAATTTGAAAGCACTCATAGTATAGGCAAACATTGCTTGAGCTATTACTTTGATAAGGACTTTTTTCCCTCTGGTTGAAAATAATTTTGACTGCCAAGTAAATATTTTGCTCAAGATTTTGAGCTTTATGTCTTGGAAGCAAGTTATCTTGTTATTACCCGCTATTGAAGCCAACCCTAAGTATTTCTCATGTCATGAGACAACTTGAAGTTAAAACATATTCTTTATTGCAAAAATTTGCTCTAGCTTTGTTTTCTTACTAAAGAACATTGAGGACCTCTCCAAGTTAAAGATTTAGCTTGAAGCTGCAGCATAACAATAAAAAATTCCTTTCAAGTTTGAGCAATCTTCAATTATTGCCCTTGTGAAAATCAAACTATCATCTGCAAAGAGAAGGTGAGTAATGGATAACTCTTTACTAAACCTTAACTTTGAAACAATTGTATTTTTTTTTTTTGCTTGAATAAGCATGTTTGAAAAAACTTTTGCATACAAAATAAATAAATAAAGGGACAAAGGACAACAGTATCTCAAGCCTCTTTGTGGCTGGATCAAGCTTTTAACAACACCGTTAAATAACACTGAGAATGATGAAGTTGAAATGCATCTCAAATCAGCTTAGCTTATTTAGAAGAAAACCCCAATCTTTCCGTAGTGTATTTCAAAAAATTTCACTCTACCCGATCATATGCCTTACTAATATCTAGCTTTAAGGCTACCAATTTATTATTTTTACCTTTACTATGTCTTATTTTATCAAGACATTCATACTTTATAATTATGTTATCTGTGATAAGCCTATTTGGGATAAAGACATTTTGAGCAGAAGAGATTACATGATGCAAAACTTTTTTTAATTTATTAGTAATTGCTTTTGCTATAATTTTATAAATTACATTATACAAACTAATAGGTTAATAATCTATAACCCTCGTAGGCTTAGCAATCTTTGGAATTAAAGCTATAAGTATAGCTCAGAGAAGCTATGTTACCTCCTTTATTAAAGAGGTGAAGGCACATTATTATCACTTTTTTGGCCATTGATTTCCAATGGGTTTAAAAGATAAAGCTGGTAAACCGTATGAACCTGGAGCTTTTTATAAGATGTATTTGATTCAAAGCTGTTGTAATTTCTCTTTCTGAAAGCTAGTTCAATTGATTATTAATCTTTGCATTCACTTTGATTGGCATGTTTTTTAGGGCTACTTCCAACTAAGTATATAAGGGGTGAGTTGTCATAAATAGTCTGAAAATAATCATAAAACAACCTCTACAGTTCATTAGCTTCTTCTTTCTATTTTTGACTCTCATCAAGAATTTTCTTTATAGTATTTTTCTTCCTCCTACCTGAAGCTTTTGAGTGGAAAACTTTTGTATTTTTATCCCCTTTTTTAAGCCATACAGCCTTAGATCTTTGTCTTCAATAAATTTTCTCTTCAATCAGCATCTCAGCAATTTGTCTTTCAATAAGCTTTATACCTTTCCCACTTACATAGTGATCATTGCTTTCTTTTACTCTTCAATTTAACATACTTTCTAACTTCTTTTTTCTACCTTTAAATTCCATTTTACTCCCCCTTATTAATTTAACCATTGAGTCATTTGCCTTCTTTTCAAAAAAAGCAACAATATTTCCAATACTTGATCTATTATCGTTAACTTATTCTTGCCTTATTATCTCCTTGTATCTTTTATATGGGCTCCATATATCCTCACAATGGATTGTTGAAGATAGTCTTCTTCTGTGCTCAACTCCTCTTTCTTCTTTTTTTCTACTTTTAGAATAATATGATTATAATTAGATATCCAAGTTTCTAAATACAAAGCAGCATGCCCCTGGAATATAGTTCTCCATTTTTTGCAACAAAAAAAATCTATCTAATCTCTCTTCCACTAAATAAGGACTGAATCTCTTATTTAACCAAGTGAATGGATAACCCTTATGGCCTAAATCACTAAATCCACAATCCTTAACAGCTTCTCTAAATTCATTTACAACTAACATACATCTATTATGTCTCCTTATTTTCTTATTTAAATGCAAGATTTCATTAAAGTCATCAAAACATAATCATGATAAAGAGGATAAGCCCATTAACTTATGCAACAAAGTCCAAGTATTGTGTTTTTTATCTGCCTCAGAATGCCTATAAACACTAGTACATCTATAATAATTGCCATTTTAAAAATTTACTACAGCATCTATATGATGTTTATAAAAAGATTTAATCTCTAATACTATCTCTAAATTCTATAAAAGAGTTATGCCACCTCTAAGACAATTTTTATTTACTATAAAATAGTTATCAAACATTAACTCATTACTTTTTCTCTGTATTTCCTCAACCACCAGCTTTATTTCACACAAAAATACTAACTGATGCCATTGCATTTGGAGAACTTTTTTTCGTCTAAAAAATGTTGTTTTTTCCTCAACCCATAAACATTCTAGCTTATGATCCTTATTGATGTTAATGGGGCTGATAACCAGAGCTCTGCTAATGAGTTTTACGGACACCCTTGTTTCCAACTCTATCTTTCCATAGCTCTATACTTCTCGCTTTAGTTTTTCTTTTGAGTTCAAGGAAATTGTGAGAATTGGAAATGTTTGACTGCTGACTCTTCTTTTCTTTTCATTTGGGCTTACTTTATGCAGCTTACTTCCTAGCCTCTTTATTACTCCTTGCCTATCATTGTTGATTACGACCTTCTTAAGGCTTCCAGCTGGTAATTTCCACTTTTGCTTTTTCAGTTTTGTTTCGATTATATTGGGTCTATTTATGTCCCCTGTGTTAGCTTTAATTTGGACTAGTTGTAAACCTTTTTCTGTTTGAAGATTCATTTCCTATCTTTAGTAACTGTAACCTTATTTTCCTTCTCATTTTTCTCTTTTTGCATTGCCCTAACATCAGTATCTTACCTAATTGCATTTTAGTTTCATGCTACATTTTTTTTATTTCTTTGGTGCTGCATTATTTTCAACTATCCCTTGTTGCTCTCAATCTCTATTTTTTAACACTGTTGTAGCATCTACTCCTTAATTTTTTTGAAAACTCGGCCTTTTTCACTTTGGATTTAATTTGACTTGTCTTGCCCACCCGATTTATTACTTTTGTCAACACCCAGTAGAGATTAAACCTTTTTATTTACCTCCTTGATCGAAATTCTGTGTCTTTTTTTTCAAGATTAAACCAATCATCCTTTTTATTTTTCATCTTTTCTTGTCAGCTAATGTAAGAGCATTCGTAAGAGCATTTAACAATGGACCATATTCCATTTCCTTCTCGGATTAGTTCTTGTACTTAGCACAAACTTTGTACTAATGGCCAATACAACCACACACATAACAGAAGTCTAGTAGTCTCTCACATCTTATCAGCATTGGAAATGGTTTTTTCTCTTCATCTTCCTGCTCCAACTCTAACATTTAGATAAGCGGCTTTGTGACATCAATAAATATTTGCAATCTAATGTACTTGCCAAAACAATCCTCATTGTCCCAATTTCTTATACTCGCTCAATTGCTTTCCCTAGCTCTTGAATGATTTCAATGTCCATACATATAATTGGCACATTGTGTATTTGAATCGGAAAGATACCTACGTAAAATCTTGTTTTGTAATTTTTTCAATACTTACAAGCTCTTTTAGAATTGTTATATTTTGGATTGGCTAATGACAAGAAATAACTCAACCTTGAATCAATCAAGAAAAATTCTTTATTGAATTTGAAGAAGATCACAATGAAAACAGAGAATCATAGAACTAGATATCAAGAACAAGCTATCAGTTTTGAAGGAAAAATTCACACTCTATCATTCATTAAAATTGAATACAAATCAATTACAACTCAAAAAGAGATTACAACCAATATGTGAGAGAAAGAATAATCAAGAGATTTTGAGAAACGAGTGAGAGAGAGCTCATATATCAGGTGCTACAAATAACTAACCTTTAACAACCCAGCCACATCAGTAGAATTTAACAAATAGCACTCTTCATCTGAATGCAATATGTATAACGACCCACACAAGTCTCACCCAATTTCATTTAGGTCCCCAAATCAATTAATCACATCTTCACAAGAATTATAAAGCTTTTATCAAAATGCCAAGGACCACCCGATAATACCTTCCTTTTGTCAACCTCAACTCTGAACTTGAAAAGAAAAATGTTTTCCTCTAGTTCCTCGATCTTGACTTCTCTTATTATTTTTCACATCGTTTGCAAACCTTATTTAAGCTTTTCAATTGAGACTTCTTTATTCAACAACACCTTACCCACTAAACAACATGTAGCAATCTTCTCTTTTTTTAGCTTTATGCCACTCTTCAAAGTAATTTTACTTTTACCTTTCCCACTTAATGAGATTTATTGACACCTTTTGATAATCTCTTCAGTATCTATCACCTCAAATACTCCCAACACTCAACAAACTCCTCAAAGAAAAAATACAAGACTTAACAAACTATAAACTTTAAAAAATTTTAACAAACCCACCAGAGCTAGAGACTAATTTATGACCAATGATAAAAATAAAAATCAAAAATCAAAAATCAAAAGAGAGACTAAGAAAAACCCAACTTATATGGGTTACTTGGAAGGGCCATTGATGATCCACTTTTCAACTTCTATTTTGTTTTTCAGAGAAAAACAAAAGAGAGGACTCTTTACGAATACAAAGAGAGAATGCTAAATTGCTCAACACCCTTCTAAAAGCATTATTACTCACCTTTCAAATTTTATTTCTTAAAATAGTCTTTTTTTTAATTTATAAACTATAAATCTATGTATTAAATTAATTATTTTTTCATCAAAATTTTTTTATCTAAAAGATGTATATTTTAAAATTTTAAAATTTTTATTCATAACATATATGTAAAATCTTAAGTCTTAAATCTTAAATTATTTTCTTCTTATTATATATGTTGATACCAAAATATGGATTGATAATAAGAGTTGAGAAAAAGTTATTTATTTGTGAACAAATTGTTAGAGAGCTTCATATTTTTTGGATTTCCATTGTTGAGAATAAAGAGCTCAGTGTATGAATCTTATAAAACAATAACCCATCAATGGCCATCAAGGGTCTTATTGATGTTTACTCTTTGATGCTTAAGTTAAAGGTCGAGAGTAATACAATAAAAAATAAATAATAAGAAAGAGAGAAAGAGATAAGAGAGTTAAAGAAAAAATTAAAGGATATTGTATCCTTCCTCCAATATACTTACTTTTTATATATTGTCTTTGACTGATGACCTCTTTATTTAAGAGATGAAATTAAAAGTATGATTAAATAAGGAAGACTTATCTCTTATCTTGTAAGATTTGAGTTTGGTGAGGATATGTTATTAAATGTGAATCCTCAAGCTCAAAGGTTCATCCATTCAGGTTATTGGGTCGTTTGGTAAAATATGAGTATAATAACATAGTTTATATTTTCATAGTTCTAAGGGGTTATAATTTTCTTTAGAAAATATTTTATTAAAAATTAAAACATAAATATAAGCATTGGAATGAGGATGGGTTTAGAATGGGGATGTGTTTATTTAAGTGTTTAATTGAAATTATGTTTAAAGTATAAGGAATGAATTAAATTGTATTTATTTATTTAGGTGATTTTAATTAAACGGGAATTTGAAAAGGAGTTTTGAGGGATGTCAAAGGGCCTGCACTTACAAAATATGCAGCAGCTGGAAATCTAGTTTTGCTTTCTTGCTCGTCTGAAGGTGTCGATGATTTCTGCATGTGCTATTAACAGCAAGAGTGTCTTTGGAAAATCGGAAGCAGCGTTTTGTTTATTTGCTTCATGCTGTTCGGTTTAATGCTTGTTATTATGTGCTTTTACATGAAGAGTTATAAGGCTCTTTCCTTACAAGATTAAGTAATAATGAGTGAAATGATTTTGTAAGGGCTATATATATAGCAGACATGATCGGCTTTTACCTTTTTTCTTTTTTTTTTTTTTTTGGTCCTTCGAAAAAAATAGAGAAAAAAAACATAATAATCGTCCCTGGTTTACGGTAAAATTAGACATATTACATATTGATGAAATTAATTGGTTATATGCGCTTTAAAAATTTTCTTCATGATGAAAATTTTTCCCAAGATTTGAGATTAAAATTTTGAGTTAAAGTTTGTGATGTCTAGCTGGCAATATTAGTGGAAATTAAATATCGAAAACTCAAAAGAAATTTCCCTATACATCTAAGTTTGGGATGACCTTGCAACACGAATTAGGTTATTATTATTGCAGTAGCAGTAGAGTGTAATGCTAGAAATATCCACGTGGCACGTGGTAGTATCAAGAGGGGCCAGTTGAGTTAAAAAGGATTTTTCCTGCTTTTTTTTTTTTTTTGAAGATTTTAATTCTGTGATTGAAGGAATCCACATTGTTACGGAAATCCAGGAGCAGAGGCTTACCTTTACCAGTAACCAATTAGGCTAGACAGAATTAGTATACGACATTAAAACCCTACATTTAGGCCTCAATTTTCAACTATTCTTTAATTAAAGGTGTTTGAAGAATAAAATGGAGTAGGAAGATTTTTTTAAATTAAAAAAAAAGTAGATAATTAATAGGTGATTATGTAATAAATAATGAACAGGTTACATCAGAAGAATATCCGTGAATAGATTACCTCGATCACAATAAGTAAATTACCTAGATCAAGAGGTAATCTGTAAGCAAATTACTAGAAGGAGATCTATGAGTGAATCACTTGGACTAGTTGGTAATTTATGAGACCATGAGTTTATGAGTTTGAACAGATCAGAATGAAGAGTTATAATTGAAGTCTGGTAATTTTTGCGGGCAATTTAACTCATGATTCTAATGGTGTATTCAATATAATAACGACCACATATTGAAGATAGTGTAATAAATTTAGGTGCTTATGAATTCCTAAAAATTAAAAGTAAAGAGGTGGAAATTTCTTTCTCAATTTTGATTTTTATATTTTATTTACTTAAGATTATTTATTTATAAAAACTAGAAATTACATATTTGATCTTTTTTCTTAGTTTGATTACTAACTTGAGCGTCGGAGGGTTCTCGCCAGAAATCTCAATACCCCCTAACACTATTTTTTGTGATTACAGACAAAGAGTTTCGAATATTCAGATTGATGAGAGATTCAGATTGTAATAATCAACTCCACCAAATTTCAGCATCAACAAAAAATAATCTAATTCATCATGTAGAATAAATAAATAAAAATGGTTGCCCAAGATTTTGGTGGGGGGGGGGGGGCGGTGCGGGGGGCCTGCAAGACCCTGTCATTAAGATTTAGGCAGCAACCGAAATTATACACCATTATGAATCACATATTCCATAAACCTAATTTTCTGGCCAAGGAATCAAACACACTTTATATAACTTACAAAACTCGAAGATACTGTAATAACGCATCCAAATATTTAGGCTTGTAACGAACTCCTTTATTTATTTACAACGAGAGATTTGAATTCTTGTTTCTAAGTATGAAAAGATATGTGATGTATGCATTATGTTCATCTTTAATTAAAAAAAAATAAAAAGCAAAGTAGAATGGATTTTAATTTTGTTGTTTTGTTTAACATGAAGTTTATCTTTTATTATTTTATATATATATATATATATATATATATTTTTTTTAGTACCGTTTCTGATATCTTTTTTTTTTATTATCTGTTATTTCTTCAAAACAAACATGTCATCAAAATAAATTATTTATAGGGATATACATACTATACTCACATTCGTGGAGACGAAATCTTTCTGCTGAATTCTCTCAGCAGAAGAAACATAATGCTAATCACGTGATTAATATTATAAAGAGAGTGCCCTATAGCGACCTCAAAATAAAGTTTCCTTTTTTTTTTTTTTTAAGGTTTTGGTTCTCGTGGAATATGTTGAAGCAAAATATTTCCGGGACTAGTGGCCTTTCTTTACCAGTAAGCAAACCGAACAGATCCAATATTCGACAACAAAACACCATACTCTAGATCTCAATTTTAAAAAAATAATATAATCGTTTGAGTTCATCTTGTCTAATCCATGGTGATATAATTAAATATATGAGATCTGCTTTTGAGAAACGACGAGATGGGTTCGTAATCACCACCAAGCTGGAGAAAAAGGAGGGCAGTGGATAAGACGTAAGAGTTGAGGAATAAAAAAGAAAGATTAAGCTTTAGCTTAGCATAGATAAAAAAACTTTAAGTTATCCATGCATGCTTGGTCCCCATAATTAATTTGACTTGTCCTTTTTTATCTATCGATGTTAATGAAATTCTCTCCCTATCCAAAGTGTCTGCAAAGGGAG
The DNA here is from genome assembly GCA_030449875.1 of Aegle marmelos. NCBI lineage: Eukaryota > Viridiplantae > Streptophyta > Magnoliopsida > Sapindales > Rutaceae > Aegle > Aegle marmelos. The sequence goes on from JASUUL010000143.1 coordinate 25,390,684, forward strand.
ACGAGTGAGTTTAACAGATAGGGCGGTGATAGGGGGGTGAAGGATTTGACACGAGAATCTCTTGTTATTTCACGGTCACTTTCATGCATGCATAAAGCAAATGCAAATTCATGCCTACGGTGTCCTGTAGATTCCCATCTACATTTGCTATGCCGAGCTTGAGGCTGCAGCAAACTAAAAAGTAAATATTACGTGATGCTGCTGCTGCTTCTTTTCAGTAATTTTCTTTTTTTCAGAAGAAAAAAAAAAACCAAAAAAACATTTCTTCGCACATGATAATCAAATTGTGACTTCGATATCAGTGAGAATAAATGTCTGGAATCTATAAAATAACAATTTAGATTACAGAAAGAAACGACAACAACTTTTTTTTTTCCTCTTCGCAACTCTCTCATTGTTGTTCAGTGTATTTTCAGCCGTTCGATTAAATTTAATAATTTTAATTTTATAATATTTATTATCTTATTATGTAAGGTAATAAAATTCTTTAAATTATATTATAATAAAATTAATTTTAATCGATTTTCATATATTTTTAATTGTAACAAATCTATATTTAAAAATTTCTGTCGATGATCTATTTCTGTATAATTCATTTGAAACCCAATTAAAAAGTTTGGTTCATAAAACGAGCAGTCTAATTTTAATAATTGGAACCAACTCTGAGAAAAAGAAAAAAAAAACTTATAGAATTCGACTCCTCTAGCTTCACATGCCTTGATATACGCCAATCTCCATCGGCACCGACCAGGCAGAAATTCTACTCCTTTATTGCGACTTACCTTAACGTGGCCTCACCCATCTAAAAAACTACTTTGAGGTTCAAAAACTTTCACTTATAAGTAGGAATAAATTCAACTCTCGATTTGATTAGGTCGAATAATCAAGCAAGAAAGTGACAAATGTGGCAGGCAATTATCCTCCTGTCTCTTTAAAATCAACAGTTCCCGGAGGGTAAGCTTGAGCCAAGACTATGGATGGCACACAATATAGATACGAACCGACGAACACAAGATTAGTTTGATTCTTCTGCTGCTGAATTGGCGTTTCGGCACAAATTCGGCATGCAAAATTAATGAGCAGGCCCCCAGTAAATGTATTACATAGAGGAAGTCTGCATAGGAAATAGTGTGAATAAATAAATGCAGATGCAAAAGCCCTATTTCACATAACCTTCAGATTCTGCATAATATTCACTTGTACGCATAATCAGTTGACTTGACGTCGTATAATCTGCTAAATGTTACTATGATATAGTCCGTATCTACCGGAGGAATAAAGGCAAAAATTTAAGGGCCCTTATTGTTCTTAAATCTTAGCACCGATCAAGGGACAAATTCAATACCTACGTCGCATTAAAATAAACTAGGATCCCTCTTTCTTCTCCCTATGTCACAAATCTCCCAGACAATACGTTGTCCAAAGCCAATATAATTGAGTCAATAATGCAAATTAAATGCTAGCCATTTGAACCTATACCTTCTATATATATATATATATCTTTCTAGGACTAGGAGTATCCTCCTAAGCTATTGAGCTGCCTCATTTTTTGTTTCTTTTACTCGGTCTTGACAAAATCAGCATCAAATTTAAGAGAGGACCATAATGTGCTCTACTTATTAGAAACTATCAAACCGAGAAAACTAAAGAGAAAAGTGAAAAGCCAACGGAAATCGATAACAAGACGTGTTCCAAGCATATTCTAATAAATCTTTTAGAATCTCTCTTAGACTGCGTAATTGATTTTGCTTCTGGGTTGGAGCAATTAATTGGTATTTTCTGAATAATTGAAGAGAAATAATCTGTTAGATTAGCTAAATATTCCTAAAACGTTTTTCTTTAGATTTGGATCTGTACATTTTGCTAGAGGGATAATTATGTTGTCAGCTTATATAGTACGAAGAGATTATTTGGATGAAAATATTAAAAGACCCACATAACATTTCCATTGATTGTTGTTACTTCTCATCCAATCCTTTCGCAAACTGAAGCTCAACTTGTGCAAAGGTATTTATACAATTATTTATAGCTGGATAACTATTGTTAATCATCCAGGTACCATATATGATAGCATATATATTCTATCAATCCGATGGATAAGACATTATATATTAAGAAAATAAAATTCTTATAGTCTATCTCTAAGAACCCAATGGTTGATTAGCACACCGAATTTCCAAAAGTTTGATCGTTTATATAAAAATACAGATGCCTTAAGCTATCGCATTTTGATAAAACGGGTCCATGATCCGACAGATACAACTGTTCCTCGGCATCACCCCTTCGGTTTTGGTTGCAAATTTAATCACAATTTTCATTTTTGATTAATTAGTCAGCACTTGGCTTTTTTTAGGAAGGAGCTTAAAAAAGGAATAAAATAAAATAAAACTTCCAGGGCAAAATACCCATATAGAGTTATTTTCTGAAAATATTGAACCTTAGAATCGAGAGGCTTCGTTCATTATATCTAAACTATAATGAGGATCTTTACACGGCCGGGTCCAATAATATTTATCACCAGTTTATTGACATTTCGTTTCTTTAATTTTCATATAGTGTATATATATCGTTATCTCTATCAAAGCTGTGCATCTTCCCAAAATATCGATCCAAATCTTTGATATATTTTTGGGTCCACAAATGTCCCAATAAAATGAAAGTTAAATCCTCAAAATGTATTAGTCCCCACCTCAAAGTTTCTTGTCATCTTGATCCTCACAAAACAACTAGGTCTTTCTACATATATGACCATTGTGTGACTGAATGATATTATATCAAATCCTTTCATTTCATGTAGGGTGCGCAGTATACATAGACACATATCAGCATCCTCGTCCATGAACTAAACAAAGATAAAATTATAAACTTGCCAAAAAAATTAAATTGTGATTACAATTTAATATGCTCCTATTCTCATTTGAAAAGTCTTACTCTCTCAGTTTTTGTGCACTGTCCATAACCTACAATAAATTAATTAGGTAATATGTAATTATGTGTAGAAATCATAAAGATAACTTTCAAGCAGTGTTAGAAAGGCATGATCATTCATAAGAGAAGAAAAAAAAGGACTGAAAATATTATTTTATGCATTAGATCATTATAGAATATAAATATACATGGTGGAAAATTAAAATAACGATACTGTGATTGTTGTGATATGCTTCAACTAAGAAGTTTTATTTTACCGCTTATTTTTATTTTTTTAATTAGAAATCATGATAATTAAAAAATTACACATATATAATTAAAGAGTAAAAAGTAATCATTATCTAATAAAAAAATTTAAATTATTAAAACAATAAATAAATTAAAAAGCAAAACGGGCATTTTAATAAAATATAAATATATTTAATCTCATATATATATATCATATTCCATATTTTAAAATCCTTCCTTATTTGAAAAGCCTAAAAGAAACTCACATTAAAAAGTTATTTTTGCTATCAATATCATTACATCAATACTTATATCAGCAACAGGTCCAACACCAAGTACGCGAACAGACAGAAAGCAAAGCCAAGCTGTTAACATTTGTTTTGATATTAAGTTTTTCCATAAAGCGATGCCCGGAGAATCTTGGCACCAAATCTTTAACAGTTGGGCAGAGAAGAAAAAAGAAAGAAGCACACAACACATCACACATGGCTTGCGTTTATATAAATAAATAAAAAACACCACCAATTAAACTTGTAGTTTTGTGAGTGCTCTGCTCTCTCTTGTGATGATAAAAACCCCACGTATCAAGAGAATAATAATAATTCAAAACAGAACAAGCCAAGAGAAACACACAACACAAACATGGCAGCGAGCTCAGTGCATGGCAAAGAAGCTACAGTTATACATCCTTCTGAGCCAACCCCAATTAGGGTTTTGTCTCTCTCAGCTCTTGATTCTCAGCTTTTCTTGCGTTTCACTATTGAGTATCTCTTGGTCTACAGACCTCGCCCTGGCTTGGACCCAGGTGCCACCGTGGCTAGCATCAAGTCTGCACTCGCCAAAGCCTTGGTTCCTTACTATCCCCTGGCCGGTCGGGTCAGAGCTAAACAAGATGGGTCGGGCTCATTAGAAGTCGTCTGTCGAGGCCAAGGCGCTGTGTTCATTGAAGCCGTTGATCGCGAAAGTACGATCAACGATTTTGAGGGGGCCCCCAGGTATGTTACTCAGTGGAGGAAACTGCTGTCGTTATACGTGGCCGATGTCCTCAAAGGGGCCCCACCTCTTGTTGTTCAGCTGACGTGGCTTAGAGATGGAGCTGCAACCCTCGGTATTGGCTTTAACCACTGTGTTTGCGACGGTATCGGTAGCGCTGAGTTTCTCAACTTATTTAGTGAGTTATCAACGTGCCGTCGCAATGAACTTGGTGGTGGCCTTTCCCAGCCGAAACCCGTTTGGGATCGCCACCTAATGAACCCCTCCTCATCACGTCAACAGCATGCACCAACACGTGCCAACTCAGTGAGTCATCTGGAATTCAGCAGAGTGGCTGATCTTTGCGGGTTCATCTCTCGTTTTTCCAACGAAAGGCTTGTTCCTACTTCAGTAACGTTTGATAAACGACGCTTGAACGAGATGCGAAAGCTGGCTCTGTCCACGAGTCGACCCAGTGAGCTGGCTTACACGTCATTTGAAGTTCTTTCAGCTCATGTGTGGAGAAGCTGGGCAAGGTCATTGAATCTTCCGTCGAATCAAATCTTGAAGCTTCTATTTAGCATCAATATACGTAACCGTGTCAAGCCCAGTCTACCCAGTGGCTATTATGGCAATGCATTTGTATTAGGCTGTGCTCAAACGAGCGTTAAAGATTTGACAGAGAAGGGCTTAGGGCATGCAGCAATGTTGGTCAAAAAGGCCAAAGACAGAGTTGATAGTGAGTATGTGAAGTCGGTGATCGACTCAGTGAGTCAAATGAGAGCGTGTCCCGACTCAGTCGGGGTGTTGATAGTGTCGCAATGGTCAAGGCTAGGGTTAGATAGAATTGACTTTGGGATGGGGAGGCCGACTCAAGTGGGTCCTATTTGCTGCGACAGGTATTGCCTGTTTCTGCCGGTTTTTAATCAGGCGGACGCTGTTAAGGTGATGGTGGCGGTGCCCACAAGCGCTGTTGACAAGTACGAGCATCTCGCGAAGAGCTTGTGCTGGTGAGGACCACACCGCATTATGACCCCGCCATGTAATACGTTGACTTGTAAAAATCAGTTTGACTTTTCACTTTTTTAACAAGTGATGGAATTTCAGTGATTGACTGATTAATTTGATCCTGATCCAATAGAGAGAATGCCTTGAACTGAATTCCGTCCTTTATTTTATTTTATTTTATTTGTTTTTGCCAACACAAAAAGCAAGAAGCAATTTTTTTTTGTTCTCCTTTTTGAGGAATTTCGTGGTCGCCGACCTCACTGTCACAATTTTGAGCCTTTAAATTATGAGTCCCTTTTGTTTAGAGGCACGGGGAATCCAATGACGTGACTATTTTCTTACCCCAGCATTAAGGTATTTTAATGGAATTCGGCCTTTGCTGGCCATATCTTTTGTCTTCGTATGGTATAATTTCATGGCAAAGGATTTTTTGATATTGACTTATCGTGTCTTCATTTTTCAGTTGGAAAGATATTTCATTTCGGTGAATCGTGCACAACATGTTCACATGATTAAAAAGTTCTTTGAAGGGCAAAAAAAAAAAAAAAATTTAAGGATTGATTTTGATTATTATCTATATATTCTCCAGGATACTTTAAGAAAATTACAATTATACTGGAGTATGATTACATGTTACGATGACTCAATGATCAAAAGTTCAAAACAACTTAAGCTAATATTGATGATTACCATATTCTCTAGGGAGTAAAAAAATTTATTTGTTCACTGAAATAATTTTTATATTTAGATGTTGTTAGATTTTAAAATGTAAATTCAAAATTAGATCAGTTTAATAATCTTTAATTTGATACTGTATAATACACAGACAACGAGATCTCATCTCAAATTCACACTTCAAACTTATCCCGAATGTTTTCACTAGAGAAATGCTCAATTTTATTGTATGACATTAAAATATTTTAGTAGAATCTTAATGTACAAATAATTTTTTATTCATATGCACACATTACTTTTTTTTTAAATTTCCTAAATTCAAATTAACTGAAACGTAAATTTATTAACCTTTCAGTTTCATTCCAACTACACTGGATTATTCTATAATAGAAGTATCAAGTTTTTTAAATCACGAGTTAATTAAAAATGATCGATAGTGCACAGACGTGGGTTTTCGTGTTGTACATAAATTAAAATCCGCTTGATGCATTATTAGGGGACACGATTAAATTTTGGTGTAATTTAATTGTTGTCGACCAGGATTATTGAGGCCAATGCGTGTACTAAATTTATCATATAAAAATAATAATTAGGCCTGTAGTTTCACTTATGATTGATTTTACAAAAAAAAAAATTATAAAATGATGACATACCTTATTCTTACTTATCCGTTCCTATGATTCTTCTAAATATTAAATTAAGTGTAATCTTGATACGAGATTTGCAAGCATGTGAAATCTCCTTATTCTTTAGTTCTAGGTTAACTAATCCTGCTTTGTTTTTTTTTTTTAATTAAAACGAAAACCATGATGAGGATTTTTCTTTTTCTTTTTTTTTTAGTTTAAAAAAAATTATTCGAAAAGAAACAAGAAAAATAAATGCATATGGTTGGGTTGGCTTGAAAATTTGCAGGCATAATCACATCTGAAACAGGCTGGCTGTGAGGAGATTTGCCAACCTTGGTCATTTTTCTGTTTGTTTCTTGGGAAAATGCCAACTTGATTTATTAGCCCAGACGCCTGAAAAGTCATTGTTGTCCCACTCTGTTTGAAATATTTGGATGGTTAGATTTAGACTCTGAGATTGTTCTTATCTTGACCAATTTTCAAAAAATAATAATGTGAGGAAAAATGCATAACATTGAAAAAAAGAATAAATAAATAAATAAATAAATAGAGCTTTTAGAGTCTTGAATTTGAAGGCTCATCTAAGATTGTAGTGACTCATAAAATAATAACCAAAAAAATGAGCTAACAAACTAATTGACAAAAATTTTATAAGTTATAAACTGTCATTAATTAATGTTGTGAATTATTTGACAAGCCGTTCCTAAAATTCAACTCTAGTGTTATATACATATATATAAATATATATGTATTAGAATGTAACTTCCTTTGATAAAAGTCCTCTTATATGAAAAGTATATTTAAGGAGAAACACAAATTAATCTAATTATATTTTCTCTCTCTTCCATCTCTTTTGCTTACACAAGCATGCCTTTTTTCCTGATATTGCAAAAACTTCAAATTTCTTGTCAATCTATTATCTTTTTTCTTTTTTCAATTTATGACTCTCATCTAGAAAATCTATATATTTTTTTTCAATCTATTTCTTTTTAAATGGATCCCTTTAGTTTGGTTGATCCCTACTCGAGCCCGATGATAAGATAAATTAGTTTATAAAATTTGAAATAATCCATTATTTTTAGATTAATTATATTTATTTTGGGAAGCTAATGTTTTTGAGTTTTGGAGAGAGAGAAAGTTTGAAGATGATAGAGATAATAGATCTACAAAATATTTATCATCTATGGAATTATTTATATGGAGAGTTACTGAGTTAGGGACGAAACATTGTAAAAGAATTCAAGAGGTGGAAAACAATAAAAAAAATTAAAGACTAAAATAAAAATAATGTTAATTTATAAAAAATATATATTTGTATTAAATGAAATGTAATTGAAAAATAGATGGTATTAGAACATAAGAGCCTATCTAAAAAAATATATATATCAGTTAATGTGAATGATATGTAATGAAATTCACCTCCACCTATCTCTATAACCCCTCCTTTTCAATTTATCTTTTTACTTTCCGTAATAATGATATTCACCTAAAACTATCTCTATAACCCTCCTTTTTAATTTATCTTTCTACTTTCCATAACTATCCTTTTTAAACTAATAATTATTTTTGCTTATACTCTCTCTATCTTCCTCTCCTACATCTCTCTCTCTCTCTCTCTCTAATATAATTGCATAACCGTCACCTTCACCACTTCATCAACACCATGTTCATCATCATCAACACCATTGCAATACACTTGTTTTCTTCACCATCAAGGTATATCCTCCACCAATAGATGATAAGTTTTAACGTTGGGTTTTGTTAAATTTTATGAACAAGTGGTAGTTTTATTGTTATATGATGATATTAGTTTTGATTTTGTCTAAGAATTTGAGATTTTGTTTAATTTAAATATGGGATTTCATTAAGAGTTAACATTTGATTCATATTGTGAATCAATTACAACAATAAGAACAAAGTGAGACACGAGTATTTATCTTTGAGAAAGATTAATAAATTTTTAATTTTATTTTAATAAAAAATAAATATTATTAAAATAAATTAAGAAAGTCAAATATCACTACTTGTAAATGAGCCTCGTTGAGTTGGATTACAAAAGTGAACAAAACCCATAGGAGGCGTCCAAGTCTCATATCCCGTTGTGCTTGCTTTGGAAGGCATGTGTTGCTAGGCGTAGACCCTGGGCTTAGAAAGGCCTAATTTGGTTTTGAGATCCAAATTAGTCTCGGAGTGACGGTACTTCCACCCCTTAAAAACTCTTGTGAAACCCTTTCTCTATTTTGGTTACAGAAATAACCTTACACATTAATTTATTTATTTATTTAAATCACACTATATCTTAATTTTCTCTCTAACGATATTAATATTGTTTCTCTAAAATATTTCTCAGCTTAAAAAGTATTTTTGTGTGACCTCTATTTTAGCTTAGATTGCCTCCTATCATATAAAGTTTTTAACTTTTGATATTACTGAGAACCTTGTTTCATGTTATATCCTTTCGTTTCGATATTTTTATAAAATCCAATAAAAGATCTTGATTTCTCCCTCTAAAAAGAATTTAATATTTGTACTTTATGTAAAATCTTCCAAATTTAATAAATATTTTTTCTAAATTGTGAAATTTCTATTTGCCTCCCATAATCTAAAATAATTTCAATAAACATATTGTTAGTGTTAACAAAAATAGAAATTAGTACCCCTTTTGTTAACGCATTGAATATAGTTTGAAAAAAAAATCATTTTATATTTTAACTTTTAAGGTCAAAATTGAAAATATAAAAATATGGGGTTTTATAAGGTATTTTAAGGGGTGTTGGACGATCCACTTCTAATATCATTCACAAGTGGATGATTTGATTACACTAGGTTCTTAGCCACTCTCAAGGGGTAATTTCCCTTATATAAAAGTAGATATTTCTGCAATAGTTGCGAGAGTAAATTTTTGAAGTAATTTCTTAGTTAATTACACAAATTCTCTAGTTTGTATGTCTGGTTTGAATATTTCATGCCAAGGCCCTGTAATTCAAAAAAAAAAAAAATCCCAAACGAGATGAATTGTTGATTTATATCAAACGTGTTCTGAACAGTGGTGGCTTGCATGCCTGATATGAACAGTAATTTAAAAAAAAAATTAGACCACTCTAAAAATTGGTGTTGGCTTCGTCCCCGAATAAAGTATATCATAAAAAAATCTTTGGTAGTACCACTTGTTCCACATTTAAATTTCAAAATCATCACAAATGTATCATAAATACATTTTATTTATGTTATAAAATATGATTAGATGGTGGAATCATATTAAGGAGCTGGTATCAACAATTAGCGCTGTCTACATATTACCTTTTTGGTATCTAAAATGATGAATCATATAACTACTCGTTTCACGTATGACGATTCATCACAATTTGGATTCTGAAAGAGTACGTATAATGGAATATATTTTTGTAAACGAAGGAAACCGCAGCTTTGTGGCACTGGATTTATACGGTCCCCGAGTAATTAAACACAAACAGTGAACTTTTTGTGCAATTATTGTTACCCAAAACATTTTAAAATAATATATCCAACAGTATACAGCTGTAGATCCTTTTGCAAAACTGACAGAAAATTTTATACTAGAACTCACTAAATTTAACAATAAAATATCAATATATTTTATTTAAAAAAATGTTATTTTATCACATACTGAGTTGGTGGAATAATTCCAATCAATTAAGTTAGTCACAAACATATTTTAAAATTACGATCAAATAAAGAAGTTGCGGCTGAGAATGGAACAGCTCCGGAGCTCCCCTTGAAGCTTACAATTAAGTTAATCACAAAAGCCCACCAGCAGGCACATGTTCAATTCAAAAATGGACGAGCAAAGGGTTTCCCAATTAAGAATAAGAGCATGCATCAGATGAGCTCAATATCATCAGACAAATTTTTTTTTCTCCTTTTTCTGCGTATAAATAAATAATCCAAGTGATCCAACTGGTTCTGTAAAGTTACTGGGTGGCGGGTGCAAGCTCTTATGAAAAGCTTGTTAGTTCCGAGGCACTGGTTGGCCGGTGCAGGGCAAGCACATGCTCATGCTGCGTCTGTTTATTCTAAATCATTCTTTGTGTGCTTTGCCTTACATGCAGACACCTCATCTTTGCATGCAAATATCAATAATAATAAGGAATGGCCTAAGGTGCAGCTGCACCTTAGCCACTCACGTCCAACAGTTTCGTAGGTTACACACAACTGTTCACACAACTGTTCGTTGTAAGTGACGTAAGGTATAATTCGCCGCTTCCTAATAATAATAATAAATTATTAGATGCCAGCATCTATTTTTTTTATTGTCAAATAGTACTTTAATAGTTAACTAAATTAATTTTATTAAACTACATAATTTTAGTATATTTATCTTAAAAAATGTGTGTGTAGAACTGATCATCAGGTCTTAAGAATACTTTATTTTCACACTTATTAATATCTATTGTATCAAAAGTAGATAAATGATTGAAATTTATTAAAATTACGTAATCATGAATTTTTATTATTTCTATCTCTATGTTAGCTCCTCCCAAATCCTTCTCTCTCTTATATTTTCTCTCTCTCTCTCTATCTCTCGTATAATTTTTTTTGTCTCTCAAAAATCTTATTATACATAATACATCAGAAGTAATACAATTAATTGATATATTCATGACATATTTAATTAAATTTAATATAATCACCACTTACATAATCATTTTTTTAAATAAATGTATACACATCACAGCATCATTTGCTTATTACATGATTTAATATATGATACTTCTAACGTACGGTAGAATTTCTCCTCTCTCTCCCACCTCTCTTTTTTTTTTTCTCTCTCTTCCGTTTTTCTTTGATCAAGTGTAAATATGCCCGAAAGCATAGAAGATTTGGTTATGTTTATCATGCTTTTATAATTATTATGTGAATATCAATTCTATGCAACTTGAATTCTTTAACTTAGCAGACTAGTGCCCAACCGCTTTGGCAACATACTTCCATTACAGGGAAGCAAATGAAAACAACAATAAAGAAAAATAAACAGCCTTAATGGTACAAAAGCATGACGACATACTCAATCTTTTATGCTTTTCAGACATATATGTGAGAACGAAGAAATCAAAATACTTCTTTGCTGGTGGGGAATCCATCAAATAAAGTTTAGGGGAAGAGTTAACCACTAGCTTAATCCTCTCGTTTCAGTTCTTTTCCTTGTCAATGGACAGGCTTTTGGATAGAATTTCTGCTGGTCGGAGAAAGAGATTGACAAGCCAAAAGTGGTGATTGAAAATGAGAGGAGAGAGGGAGGGAGAGAAAATTGTGGTTGTGGTTGATGTCACACAACGAAGGAAAAAAACAAAAAAAAAAAACAAGAGAAGAGTAGAGGGAAGGAGAGAAAATATAAGAGGGGGAAATATTAGGGTGGATTCACATAGAATGAGAAAATATTAAACTTTTTTAATATTTAATTTCAATAAATTTTATCTATTAATTCATATTAAATCTAATAAATATTAATAAATGTAAAAGTAAAGAAACTTTTAGCCTGTTGATCGCCCTCATTTATCATTTATATAGATGATCATTTTTTCGGTGAAGATTAAAGTGAGGACGCCACTGTATATATATATTGGAGTATTTAGCTTTTTTTATAATTTTTTCTTTTTAAAAGTAAAACTTTGTTAAATTAATACTCGATAGATTAATAACTTCAATTAAAATAATAATTATTATTGTCCTAATTGCGACTATTGTGATAAATTAATAATTTGATAAATTTAATAAATAGTAAAATTATAAAAAAATCTTATTTTCTTGTAGGATCCAATTAATGCACAAATTAATAATTAACTAATTTGAAAATAAATACATATTTATGATTTTCTTTGTTACACGGGGATAATGTTTTACACATTTATTGATCATTATTGTTTTCCTCACACCTTTTAAATATGAAGTCATTATTGTATTTTATGTGTTATGTTAAGAGAAATAAGAGAGAAATCCACTTAATATATTGTCTCTAAAAAATCTTCTATGATGAGATATATGTAATCATGGTCCACCCATACAATCTAGCCAAATAATTATGAAGTGACTGATTTTCAGTTAAGATCAAATTAGAATTGTATCATGTAATTTACAGAATTGCTACGTTATTTAATAAACTAGCTCTATATATACTTCACAAAAATCTTATTATTAAAGTGGTACTATCTTTATAAATTAATAAATTATTACTTTACCGATGATTTAATAATTATTAATCTATCAATATATTAATATTTATTAAATTAATAAAATTTTAAGACTACTAACTTTTGAGATTTTACAATATTACCAGAAGATAACTCGCTTATTTCCAAAGTAGAAAAACTCTACAAATTCTACTAAGTAATCTTCTAACCTAGCGAGTGGCAACTCTCCTGCCTTATTGGAAGTTGATTAATCCTTTAATGCACCTTCAAAGTGGATCAGCTTGAAAATTTAATTTTAAAATTAAAAAGTACTCGACAAAATAATTATCAAAATTCTACATATAGGACATCAATTTATAGCTTCATAATTTCAGAAAGTAAAATTTACAGTTTCGTTCAATCAATCTTCACTTAATTTACACAGTTCACTTGTTACTTTTATGTGTCCATCTATTTATACGATTGCTTTCCCGAAAAGCAAATTCTCTTTAAATTGACACCTTTAATCATTCAATAAGGGAATTTTTTATAACTTAAAATGTGCAAAATAAAAATTTGTTAATTTGAGATCTTTTATATCCCGTGTTCGCGACCTAGCTTATTCGGCGGGCAACTTAACAAATTTGATATTATCCTAAAGGGTTATTTTTAAAAACCTCCCCTGGGGTTTGATATAATAACACCTAACTGGTAAGATTCATTGTATTCTCACTTACCTCCCATTCCGTTAGTATAAATACAAGTTGACCGTTAGTTGACCTATGAAATGATTAAATTATTCAAACCAACTGTTAAACCCAAATTTTTTGTGCTAATAACGAGTATAGATCAGGCTTGATGACAATTTCTATGAATGAAAATAGCCTCCCAATCATATACCTTATGTTCTCTCAAAATTCAGCCTAGGTCTTGTGTCATCCAATGACAAATGACGACATTTGGGCAAGCATTCATAAGCAAGTGACCTTCAGCAGCAATTTCACCATTTTGGGGTCGTTCTTTCTTGTAAGTTTTCAGAAATTTTATCATGTCTTACCTTATGATTATCTAGGATTTTTCGTTTGCATAATATGGATGATTGATGGACATATTTATGTGTATACATGACTATAGATAAGCATTAGGATTGATTGTTGCTAAATATTAAAAATGATTTAATGAAATTTACAGTTAATAAATGGCACATGGGATGCTCGACAAAATGCCTGTTAGATTTGTTTAAAATGTTTTAGGTAGATTAAATTATTCATGTGCATTGATGCAATGTCCTATGTGTTAAGCTCTTCGTATGGCATGAAAATATTTGCAACGATAATGTTAAAATCTAGTTTTAAAATTCTACAGAATCTCACACGTGAGCATTGTCGCATGCCGCAACAATGCCCAACAGGCGCAAAATCAACCACAACCTATGAACAAGACAAATCAAACACAATCAATAATTACTTATGAAATCGTTAAAAATAAGAAAATCAAAAGTGAATAATAAGATTTTGACTTTGACAAAGTAACTAAGCTTTTATAAACTCTAATATTAGTGGCATATCTCAATCACTGTCTATTGTCACTAGTCAGTGGTCTTGTCCGACCACTCATGGTTGTCTTTTTCGTGTGTTATATATACTCTTTGTATTTCTTTGCTTTTGTTTCAGCAACTGAAAGTAAAGAGAGTGGAGTGAAAATGCTTTGATTTATTTTCATTGACAGCAAGATAATTTCATGACATTATTTGTGCTTAAGAAAGAGAAAATGCTCTCTTTTTATGCAATGGATATTTTGTGTAATCAGATAATATAATTATTCAAAAGATTTCAAAGTATTTGTTACTCTTACCGATTTTTTAAAAATTTAACATATATTTTACATTTTTACCCTCAAGTACTAACGTTATTCATGTATTTATATTAATTATAGGAGAGATAAATGAGAATACAATCAATCTTACCATCTAAGTGTTATTATACTAAACCTCAGAGAAGGTTTTTAAAAATAACCCTTATAGTAAAATATATAATAACAGACGCGTACCTCTTAGTTTACTTTATGTATTCTTTGTTTCAGGTTACTACATGCACACATATTTTCATCATCGTGCAGAAAGTTGCTGACAAGTCATCAACTCTGATCATAAAGCTCTGTGCTAGAAAATAGAAATTAAGGACGACTATCAACTGTCCCTACCACAACGAATTAGGTTACAGGCTTCCAGTGGAATGGATAAGATGGGGCAAAATTGGAAGTTTATTTAAAGGTTTTTTAAGGAAAAATAAATTTTTTTAAATAGTGAATAAAGATACGCGCACATTGATAGTATTATAAGCAGCTTTCCATTGAAGAAGTTTTATAAAAATAATACTGAAAATAAATTAAAATAAACAGCAAATATAATTTAAGTTTGTGATTCCGGCTTCCGACTGCTTGTAGCTAGTGTTGACAACAATTTCAATTAATCACAAGGGAAGTTTGGATTAAAAGAAAAAAAGAATCTATATAAAGGAAAAATAACTGGGCCTTAATATAAGAAAAAAATTAAATTTAATAACGAAATTAGTAATGGACACTTTACGGCAGTTGAAGCTTGTCTTACAAGGGAGGCTCTTCAAATTCCTGCCTTCTAAACGAAGTAAAACATGGAGGGGAACCCTAAAAATAGAGGCGGCGAGCAACCAGAGAGAAGCAGCAGCCAGCAGGCATCTTGGTGCCCCAGCTTCGAGGTGTGAGCTTCACCAACCCAAATGAGATAAAGTCAAAACATACTTGTAAAATTATTATGACAAATATTCACTTTTTTTAAAAAATGTCAATATCTTATGTAAAAAATGCTCAAATTTGCTTTAATTAGAGTTTTTTTTTCTCCAAATATAAAAGACTGATTTTCATCACCATTAGTATTAATTAGATGGAAATTTTGCGTGCACCCAATATGAAATGTTGAAAAAATAATAATAAAATAGACACTAATCTTGTATGGGCACAAAATTAGGCGATCATGCATGATACAAACATAAAACATGATTTTTTTTTTCCTGTTATAACACGATGATAAATAAATTTTTTTATGTATATATGACTAATATGAGCGATAAATCAACCATCATTAATATGAGACAAGTCTTCTCCCTTTTCTATTAATAAGAGATAAATCAACCAGCTTTAATATGAGACGAGTTTTCTCTCTCTTTGTAATATATACATGTTTTTCTAAGTTAATTTTATTTTTCTAAAGTGCATTTCCATTCATTTCCACTATACTTTCAAACTACATTTATCCTTTGTGTGCAGCTAGTATGTGAAAAATAAAAAATAGTAATAAATTTCAAATGAATCCGCTGTAAATCTAGCATTCAACAATAATGTCAAATTGAAAATGCAGCAATAAGAAGTTGCTTATGTCTTTCTAAGAATCGGTTTGAGATTATTTTTGAAAAATCAAAAGTTAATTTTGATGTTTGAAGATTTTTTTAAAAAAATTATTTTGGTACAATTATATTATCCTATGTTAGATTTTGAAAAGTAGGAGAGGTATAACTTTTGAAAATTTTATATTTAATATAATTCTATATATATCCTCGCATACATTAAAAAAACTCAAGTTTATCCATATTTAATTAAGAAATCAAAATCTTAAAGAGATTATTATTGTTATTACCCATTATATTAAGATAACAAGATAAAAAAAATTATTTTCATTATCAATTATTATACGCATGTAATAAAAAATAATGTATATAATGTTAATAAACATGAAAATAAATTTTATTAAAAATGATATCCACTTTAGTTTTTTTTATAGTAATTTAACAATAAGAGATTTATTAAGCACATGCCAAATCTTTTAAAATTCATGAAACTTTTATAAACAAATTTTATTTTAACTAATACTTTTACAGTTGATTATTAGAGCAATTATTTTAAAAACTAAAACATTATGAGACTACTTCTAAAAAAACTATTATTAGACAAGTTATTTGAGATGTAAATTCTAACCTTATAAATATATTGTTATTTCTTTATTGAGAAAAAAAAAGTTGATTGGCGGATATACAGTATAATAATTTAAGAGTTTCTCACTAATACAACCTGTGTTTTTCTCTCACAGAAAGATTTTTGCCAAAGCAAAAGATTGAAAATTTTGCAATAAAAATCAAATAAAACAATAAATGAGTCCAAATTCCAAAACCAATCCGCTGAAGTTCAGTCTTCACACGATCAGTCTGTTGCCTTAACTGCTCAGCGATCCCCTCCTTTCTCCCTCTTGCATATTACACATTTATATGAGTATGAGACCAGCATCACCGCCCTTGTCCACCATTAACAAATTTTCCACTCAAAAAATAATAACTTCTCTATTTCGAAAAATTTGGAAAAGGTTCTTTAATCAATCAAAGTAATCCCTTAAGTTATTACAGTACCAATAAACGAGGCCACTCTCCTCCTTTCTCTTACTTTCAATTCTTAAAAGCACCCCCTTCACAAAATGGACGACTCATCTCCTCACCCTATTCAAGAAAACCCCACTGTCACCACCACAAATGACACCAAATCCACTGATAGCACCACCACCACAACCAGTGACAACACCTGCAACAACAGCAGCAACAACAACAATAATAGCAACAACAGCAATGGCAACAACAAGAAGTGCAAGGGCAAAGGGGGTCCTGATAATAGCAAGTTTAGATACAGAGGAGTGAGGCAAAGGAGCTGGGGCAAATGGGTAGCTGAGATCCGAGAGCCAAGAAAACGTACACGAAAGTGGCTTGGCACTTTTGCCACGGCTGAGGACGCTGCACGAGCTTATGACCGCGCAGCTATTATTCTCTACGGCTCCAGGGCCCAGCTCAATCTTCAGCCTTCGACCACTTCGTCCTCATCTCACTCTTCCAATTCCACGCGCGGTGGTGGTGGTGGGTCGTCCTCTTCTAATTCTTCACAACAAACCCTTAGACCTCTGCTTCCCCGGCCCACCGGCTTCGGCTTCACTTTATCAGCTGGTTCAGCTAAGCCAGGCGCCGGCGCCGGGTTATCTTCCTCATCGGGGTTTGTTCCTTACGGGGTTTATCCAAACGTGATGAGCGTTTCATCGGCTTTGTTGTGCCCTAACATAGTTCAAAACCAGCGAGAGTTGATGATGCAACCGCAGTTCGAGATTCAAAATCATCATCTTCAAATACAACAAGCACCCGATGGGTTGAATAGTGTTGGCTGTATTAATGATACATTCGCAGCAGCAACATCAACATCCTCGTACGGAAACCCTAATCATCAACAACAGTACGAGCAAAATTCCTTGTACCATGATATCAACTCAATAGTCGGGTCCATGGGCTCAACTTTGTCTCTATCAACTCAAGCAGCACATGCACCCCCGGCGGAGGCGGCGGTTGCGCCGGATCCAAATATGTCAGTTGGGCCCGGATCACCTTCCATTTGGCCGCTGACAAATGAAGAAGATTATCCACCAACTTGTCTTTGGGATTACACTGATCCTTTCTTGTTTGATCCTTTCTTTTCTACATAATATTGAAAATAATAATTATTGCATGCAAGCGAATTAGAATTAGAGGTTCTTTATTGCCAGTAATTATATACATATAGATTAATCTAGTGCATCTGGGAATAATAGTTGTGGCCATCTCGTCAAATCGAGATCCATCCTGAAGATGAAGATCATGGCGACATAGACAACATTCAAAGACTTCAAAGAAGATGAGGAACAAGGGAATCGCAAGTTCAAGTTCAAGTTGAAGAATTGAAGATCAAGAGGGAACTAAAGAGAGGTTCTTTAAAAGATAATTTTCTATCAACAGGTAGAGGATATAATTGATGAGCTTTTATTGCTGCATGCTGTCTTTTATATATATATACTGCATTTTAGATTTGTATTTTCAATTGTAATTTGATGACGGGGTGTCAGGATTTTGACGCCCTTAGGTTTTGGGAGGATACTTGCTGTTGTTCAGGAATGGAAGAAAGCAATTTTTGAAGTAAAATTATACCATTGTCATTTGTTACTTTACTGTGAGAAAAAGAAGAAAAAATCCTATTATTGGCTTTATATTACAAGAAAATGTTCACCTCTTTTTCCTAACTTAGATGTAGCTGTAATGATGTTTTTTTTTTTTATCGTTCTGCTTTCCGAAGAAATTAGCAAATAATATAAGGGAACCTATTTTATATGGGCGTTTCATTTGGAATATGTTTTATATCATTTATTTGCAATCATTATGATACAGCTCAGAGTTCACAATTTACAGTCGATCAATTGAACAATTTCTGGCATTAATTCCTGTTTAAGGTGCAGCTAGCTGGACTTGAACAAAGAGGCTATGAACCTCAAAATGGAGCACTATTTCCTGTGTGAGCAGCACTTGTACATGGTCATAAGCTGTAGTGATAATTACTTTAATTTTGCGATAACATTCATTAAATATATTCATTTCATAAGCTTGCAAAGTACGTGGTACTGTCAAGTATCTCTTGTGCATGTTTGTGATTATTCTTTTCTTGATTACTTTTCTTTTCTGAATATAATATTAGCGATGACATGCTAAATGTGCACTTAATATACTCTTTTTTCTCTTTTTGGGAAAAAAAATTGTACTAATATCCCTTCTGTTAGGGCATCGGGAGCATTGTGGATATTGTGGGCCTTCTAACAATTTTTCCCCTTAAGTTTTCCTTCTTTTTAAATATACTGCAGAAAAGGTTACGGGTGGATGAATATTTATGGCCTAGCTCATGTTTAACTAAAACTGATAAATTTTTAGGTGCTCTTTGTATATAGAGAGGACTCCAGAAAGTAAAATTAATTGAATGCAAATGGGTTGCTGTTTCCTTAGACCTTTTAAGGAAATTAAAATTTTAATTAAACTGAAAATTCTTGCTTTTAAGTCGGCATTTTCCTTTGTTAGCATCTCTAGTCATGAATATTATGATTTTGGTTAATTGTGTTTTTTATCTTGAGTCAATTTGGCTTTTTCTAGACTTTCTATATATATATTTTATAATAATCTAGCTGGTTTAGAATAATCATTTTGGCTTTTTAACTAGCATTATCAATAGATGATGTGTTTGGGGAAAAGTCATCATTTTTATCTTGTTCATTAAGATATGTCTCATTTTCAATTAACAACTTTGTGTCTGATGTTAGTTACATTCAATGTTGTCTCGCCTGTGTGGATGTATGGCCCTGCATTTAGATTTATTACTTTTATAACTTGAACACAACATCAGAAAAATTATATTTAAGGTTACATATATTGTATTGTTCATCTTGATAATATAGTACAATTTCAAGTAGGTTAAGATTTCGTACATGCTGTTGCTGAGTTTTCTAATAGTCTCTTTCATGGAGTATTGAAACTTTTTTGTGTGGTTGCTCATTTTATTTGGAATAGCTTGTATTCTATAGCTTGATCAGCTTGAGATCTCCTAGCCGCAGACTTGTGAGCTGTGATTCATGCTACTTTCTTTTTTAATTGCCTATTATGATGTGTCCCATTTTTCAGCTTCTGACCTATATTCATCAGTTTGAATGTCGTAGTTTACATTGAAGTTTTCACTTATCTTCAGACTATGGGATTATTTGTGTAATTCTTGTTCCTGCAAATGTTAACGGTCCAGAATTTGTAGATTGCTATCTATTGACTTCCATTTGTCTGCTTATTGTTACTGAATTGTTAACTTGCCTTATGCCGTGGATTTGTATTTCCACGAGTGAACGGATAAAAAGTAGTGTCTGCTTCTATATATTGTAAAGCCTTGATCACTAGCAGAGACGGTATGCAATGCAGCTAAAAAAAAAAGCTAAACTTGATATATGCAATGCAGCTAAACATGAGAAAACGCATCCTTATAGCACAGTGGGAAGCCCACTGAGTGTGATTAGGAAATTTCACAGGATGAAAACTATTTGATGTTTTCCTTATTGAGATTGTAGGGTGTGCACTAACATCATCTTTTTAGATAATATCGAAATCTACAGAAGTACATACAATTGAAAATCTACTAAGAGTTTGTATTCGTATATTTTTACACAAAACTCAAAAATGTGACCCAATTAAAAGGTGGTAAAGTATGTATTGTAGGATTCCTTCAAATACATAATTTACTAACCCGATCTCTCTCGCGATGATAGGGGTAAGAATCTTTGTCACACAACCAATAAGTGATAGGCTGGGCACTTGGGAGGAATCGAGTCAAAGGACACAGCCCCGAAATATCATTATTTCAAATGAATGGAGAGTACTTCACAGCGACAACATGATTGATTATGGTGTTTGTTTTGATCGACGGAAACAAAGTCCGGTGAATTAACGCCGAGTGCCTGCACCGTCCCAAGTTTTGGGTCTGCTATTTAGCCCTGATACAACTTAACATTTGGTGGGACTATTGGCATCCTTCTAATCCTATGATGAAACTTCTTTTTGCAATAATATTTATTTCATTTTTGAAAATATCAATTTTTAAAATATATTTTTAATTTTTAATTTTTAATTTTTAATTTTTAATTTAATTTAATTTTTATTGTTCAAACTCAACCTAGTATTGCCATTTGCAATCTTATTGTTACCTTACACACAAATAGCAAATTAAAATTTTTTTAGGTGATGAGCTTTTGAATGTTGATCATTTGCTTAGACCACACATATTTTATGTTATAATTTAAAAGCAATCTTAAGTATAAAGACATTTAATCAATAAGAAATTTGAAAAAAACAATTATTCTAAATTTATACAATTTATTTTAGTTAGATATGAAGCAATTTGGTAGTGTGTGTGTGTGTATATATATATTATGAATGATAGTAATCTGTTTGAAAAGAAAAAACTATTTTTATTTATTTCTATTTGTCTTTATTTATAAATTTATTTAACGTGGGGATTTTTAAAGATGATGGAGGGGTGCGAATAGCTCTACTCCTTAACATTTTGGGACGTTAAAATTAGATGGACTTGATCGTTGAAGCCCGGAGTGAGTGCGGCCCAAGGGACTGTGCTTTAATAGAGGAGTTGTCGGGAGTCTGTCGACTATCGGGACCTACTTAAATCGAATTTTTAAAATGGAAACGAACGCCTTGAGATTAAATTATCCTATTGTCCGTCACTGAATCTCGCTGTTGTGTCGTTAGATCTTTTAACCCGCAACTCGATTTGTCAAGGTTTTTTGTTGTATTTATCAACTTTGCATGGATGCAACATTAAGAGGCATCCTTTTCCTCAATTTAGGTTCTCTTATCATCATCATCATCGTCATCATCATTATTAGGAAGGCGCTAAGGTACAACTTGCGCCTCTCAGAAGAACAGTCTCATGGAATTTACACGAGATTGTTCTTGTAAAAAGCATAACGTGTTTATTATTATTATTATTAGTAAAAATTGAATACGTCAGATACAATAATAATAATAAATTTATTATTTTTATATCTGATAACTTAGCCAAATCTTTATTATTGTTATTTGTGTATCTTGACCCTTCGCACCCTGTATGGTTGCAGAATGAATTTCATTAATTAATCAACAACGGATTCTTTTTTAATTGTTTCATGCCACTAACTTTACATGGCCATGCAATGACGTGGGCCTTTCTTGGGGAGATTTGAACTTCCACTATTAGCTCCTTTTAGATAGTGGGCGCTGTAACTAGATAAACTAGGTTATGGAAACTTGATGACTATGACTTTCTAGTTAATAAATATAATGGCGCTTCATAATTTATTAGAACTTGGATAACATATATTTTCTTCAATATATTCCGACTATGAGGAAGGCTAATTTATAACTCCCGCATTCAGAATGATTTCTGTCTTTTCTACACGAATCGAATTAGGCACTTTGCCGTGGTCTTCCACCCCTGCTTGTCATTTTAGATATGCTGAATCCAGAATAAGAAGAAAGACTTTTGGGTAATATCTGCTCAGCTTTAGATTCTTTACTCTACACAACTTAAAATTTTATTCTAAAATTAAATATTATAGCATTTATTCACCGATTAATGAAGTAATGTAATAGATTCGTCTAGAATTTTTGAAAATTTATCAACTGCTCATTGACGTATCCAAATGACATATTGTTTAAGATGAAATTTAGAATAAAATGTTATTCTTATTTGACACCTACCCATATATATACAGCTTAATGTATATTTTATAAAACATAATTTTCTATCATCGTATACATTTTATTTAAATTTGGATAATTGCATGCACTTTTATTTAATCTTTAAAATGAGCTTGATAGGAAAGCATTACACATATATTTAAACGTTCGTTTTCAAAATCTCAGCTGAAAGTCGGCTAACTGATATAGAGAGACAGAGAGTACACGAGTTATAAATACCCATGAATGTCTATATGACATTCATTAAAATCAAACCTGATTATCCCACTCCCTCGGTCACTGTCTCAACTCTCACCTAATTTCATTTCTGCTGCACAATATGAACGACTGTGTATTTTCTTTATATGAAATTATGAGCCTTACATGAAATGAAAATTAACTAAATAAATAATGTAATGGGTAACTGACAAGAGAAAAAGAAAAAGGGGATGAGAAAGAAAAAAGAAAAGAAATGGAAATGAAACAAATCAAAAGCACGTATTGTATATTTCGGCTTGTCCATAAGCGTTCTGCTACTAGGAAGCCGATTTTTTTAGGTTATCAAAGACGCCATTCATCTTTTGATCCATCGTGAACTGTTGACAGACGCACGTGCGACATAACTAAGCATAAGGTGACAGCTAAATTTGATCGTGCTAATAACTCTAAATCGGCACGCGCCTCCTCAGCGAGTAAGCTCGCGTTCCTTTTCACAAAAACATATATCTAATCTTATCTTGTAAGCACCGCCACATCATTTAGCCAGGTATAAAACCGTGCATAAACTAGACTGTTGTCTTGCACGCCCGATTGCTGGTTAGATGCTCCTTTAACAAAAGTAGTACCACAGAGTACAACCCTTCGCAGCAACAAACCACCACAGCTATAGCCAACGACTAGTAAGAGGGGAAAAAAAATAAAACTAAAAAAGAGTGGCCAATGGCATCGCAAGAATCTCAGCCCCTTCACTGGCACTACACGGAACTCGACGACCACAACTTCCAAATCCGTGGCGGAACGCTCTTCTCCATCATCGTAATATTTGCCGTCGTTTTGCTTGTCAGCTTCGTCTTCCTTTACGCTCGATGGGTCTGCCGTCGCTTCTCCCACCAAAATTCCAACTCGGACGCTCCGCACGCGCAGCAAGCTCTCGCCCGGGGCCTCGATCTCACGACGATTAACACGTTGCCGAGTATCTTGCACCGGTCAGAAAAGTCAACGAAAGATGACAAAGAAGAAGAGAGTCAGTGCTGCATATGTCTTGGTGCTTTTGAAGATGGCGATAAAGTGAAGATCTTGCCCAAGTGTCGACACTGTTATCACTGTGAGTGTGTTGACGCCTGGCTCAGTGCTCGCTCGAGTTGCCCGCTTTGTAGGAATTCGCTCCGAGCTGACTCAGCTCTTCCCTCCATCACCACACAATAGACCGTAAGCACGCCTGCGAGGACAAGAACAAAGCAAAACCCTCTTGTCTTTTTCTTTTGGGTACCAAAGATTATTATTTTGTGTGTGATATCCTTGTAATTACGTGTATTTATGTATGCAATGCATTAATTTATATCAATTCTTCTCATAGCTAGCTTTGAGTTTGGTTCTTTCTATTTTCGGCCACATCACAACTTTACACCAATATTCACAATTAGAAAATTTTTTAGAACTTCTCGCGCGAGCTTTGTTTGAATTTCTCAACTCTTAATAAAGGGTCGTATTCTGTTTCAAACATTTGAAAGGAAATCTGACTCCACTAATAAAACAGAGAGCTAAACTCGAATGATTCGCAAGTTTCTTGAGGTGTTTAAAATTTGGATGTACTTTTCATTCTAGTATTCATTGTACAGTAATTTTGATGGAGGGTTTCGATATATGTAAAGATTTCTTGTCGATTCTGAAGGATTTCTACCGGTATGCTATCAAATAATTATACATAAGTATTGTTTTTTTAACGTAAACATATATAGTATTTGGGAATGAAATAAACAGACTAGAATCTCTTCAATTAAAAAGAAAATATATAATTATTAAATAAATATTTATGAACAGGTCACTTTAATTATGAGATGATTTATAAATAAGTCATCACGATCCAAAAGTAATTCATAAAAATAATTATACGTGAGGATTGTTTTTTTTAATATAAACATATATAGTTTCTATAAAACATTAAAATGACCAATGATTTGTCATAATATATTCAACAAATGCGTATAAAAAATCAAAGAGAACAATCTATTATCATTAACGATCATAACACTTCAAATATTCCGACGATCATTGGGTGGGGGGAGGGGGATGCAGGGAGCTATGTGGAAGGAGAAGTTGGAAGAATGAAGAAGCAATTGCAAAGTGGAACAGTTGATGTGGTTGCTCTTGTTGAATTGTCAGTGAAATTCAGTAGGTCGATGAGCTATCGAAGCACAGCAAGTAATTGTCGCACGCCTATCTTTGAGTGGTGGGCTCCGGCTTCCGTTTCTGGATTTTTTCCATGTGATCCTTTTAATTTGTAACTGTGCCAGCTTTCGCAATTAATGTTGGCCCATGATCAGTATTGAGTCCCGAGTCGTTATGGTTACATGCTTCGGCTCAACGTACTGCTGCTCTTTGCTTTATTTGACTTTTGTTTTGTTTTGGTAGCCTCAACTTTCACCTACGAGGGAACTGTATTGCATCAGGAGGAACACTGATACTTGGAACATTAAGAAAACACTACTAAAATCAAAATGTGGTTCATATTACAATATCACTTTGGCACACAAAAATGATAGTACTGTTCATAATATAGTCTTATGGTTTATGTCTCGGTGCCAGTGGTGAATGATAGATAAACACTTTTCATATTGGTTCTCAACAATTTTTTTTTTTTTTTGGTAATCCATAATATAATAGATCACGTCCATATCAATCCTCAACAAAATTCCCATATATAATAACAATTTATATCCATTCTTTTAGTTTAACCCGAGTTGAAATAAGTTTATAACTTGGGCACTGCTTGTGGCGTCTTCTTGGTGGCTCAATATCAATTTTTTTTTTCTTAGTGACTATAGTAACGTGTATATTTTTCACAAAATAAAAGAAATGAATACCTTATACACACTTAAGGAATAAACACATATTGTGTTAAAAACATCATTCACAAGCATGTTGTGTTAGTAACCATTAGCCAACCATTAGTCATGCGGTAAATAAATTTTCTTCGGCATATTACAATGTGAGTAGGAGTTTAAGCTCTTTCAAAACTTAAAGTGAGATGTTTTTGTTGTTCAAATAAATTTTTAAATTGGATTTAGGTATTCAAATTACTCCATGATAAAATTATCTATAGAATGTCCGATAATATTTTTTGTAATTTAATGATGTACAAGGAAAAAATAATTGTATTACAATGAAATTTTGCCTATAGTGAAATTTTTTTGTTCATTAATGATGATATAATAAGGTATACTAATCATAAAAAGTATATCATTATTATTTTTACAAATAGCAGTAAGTTATAATATAATTTTTTTAAAAAAAAATCAATAATGTGTGCTTTAAGCACATCCTAATAGTAAATGAATAATAACAATACATATTTTCATACAATTACATAAAATGGGGAATGAGCATAGGTAGGTTTCTTTTCTTAAGATGACGTCAGAAGACATTCTTTCTCAAGTTGGAAATATATCACGTGTCAACATAAAATGCGTGATGCATCCCTCAATCATGAGACAAGCTGTCTCAACTAATACTTCAATATTTTGGATTTTATTGCCTTATATAATACAGTAACAAACATTATGGAATTAGAAACGGTTAGATTCAATTGAACGGCTGCAAGATGTATTAAATAATAATAAAAGAATTGTGAAAACTTGAGAAAGATATTGTTAGTTCTTTAATGTTTATTACCCCATGATGTAAGGTAACAAGGTCCCGATACTTTTATCCATGTGTGATTATCAATTGGAATATTGGATGGTAAATCTTCGCGCTACACCTGATATTCACCCAACCTAATGTTTGCACCTCTTTGTACGAAACGGGGTGTATTAAATACAATGATGTGCAGCACTTAGTAACTCCTTTATGATTCAAGAAGGCCCTCGTAGGTTAAATTCCCACGTAGCCCAATCAAAATGTTAGCCCTGGGCCATTACCTCATCAACCATTATCATATAGTCTCTAGGGTTTTATTTACCCTATAAAAATACAGCAACGCCCTTCACTCACAGTCCGTTTCTCTGGTTGCCGCAGCCTCGATAAAGGGAGTAGGGTTTGAATTGAAGAAGCCAGTTTCAGAAACTTCTCACCATGAGGGCTAAGGTAAAGCTTGATCTACGTTATAATCGTTTTTTTCCTTTTCTTTGCTAATTTTTTTTTGTCTGTTAATCAATATATACATGTGTTTTTGTTTTGCGTGTTTTGCAGTGGAAGAAGAAGCGTATGAGGAGGTTGAAGAGGAAGCGCCGGAAGATGAGACAGAGATCCAAGTAGTCTTCTTCTTTAATGCGGCGACGTTTTCTAGCTATTTTGTTGCCTTGTTCTTTTGCCTATCAGTTAGTGATATTGATGTTTTAATTTCATGCTTTAATACATTTTGTTGATTCCAGTGAATCACTTTTTTAGCTTTAAATGGGATTGTGTTTTGCTTATTCAGAATCATATTGCATTCTATACCTTTTGTTTTTATTTTATTTTCTGTTATCAGTTTTTAGCTGTACTCATCGATTTAATCAAGGGGTTAAGCTATCCCTATATCCTAAGCCTTTAAATAGGCCGTAGATACATGTTTTTTTTCCTCCGTATTAGGCATTACTTCATGAATTTACGAACGTTTCGTGTTGGTAAATGTGTATTGGGACAATTTGGACTGAGCATTGTCATCGTAAATTTGTGGGGAACAAGGTAGGGGTATATGGAGGCCCTTCAGAAAGTCAGATGATCGACCATACTCACCTCGGCCATAAGATAGAATTTGTGGGTAGCTAGGATGCCTTTAGGAAAGTCATACTCACTGCCGCCATAAGGTGAATGAGGATGGTCAGGCCAGGCCAAAGGAAAAGAAAAATGATTTCAGTGCTGTGTATGACATTATCCTTCAAATTTCCTATATTCAATCAAGTAGATAGAAGATTTAAGTGTTTTCACTCCTTAAGACACTCAAAAGTATTAGAAGATTCTTCAACTGTTGTTGTCACTTGGCTAATTTTGCATTTAAGTGTATCGGCTCAGTATTTCTGAGGATGGATTTATACTTGGGTTTTACAGAGTTAGTCATTGAAATGCATTTCTTCCTGAATTATTATGGTAAATGTTAGAACAGTGTCATGGCCTCCCTCTCCTGTGAGTTTATGTGATTAATGGCCATTGGATCCTTTTCTCAGGATTGACTACTAGCGTGCTCTTTTGTATGCCCCACAAAATGTTTCAAAGTTACAATACCTTTCAAAGCTGAAAATTGCTCTTTTTCCTATAGCATTCAGCATCATTCATAGGCTATGGCAGGAGGACACTGGAGCAATTCCTGTGAAATTGCTCAATAGGCGGCTAAGGCACCTATGGTTCTGTGTTAGATTATGATGCTATCTAATAGAGATTATAACGCTATTCGCGTGGCAACTGGATTTTTATGCTTTCAGCAATTCATGCTCTCGAAATAGTATGCATGCAAATGGATCTGTTACTGACATGTAAGTAATGTCAGATCCTAAGCGACAGCGTTTCGAAGGGGGCGATAAACTAAGTAGTGTGTCATGCAACCGGTATTTTTCCAATTGTCACGCGTTTCATGGCAGACGAGAATCTGCATTGTATCTGAAAGGCTAAACACTAATTCATATACAAGAAAAGCTGGCATTAACTCTCAATTAGCCCAAAAAGGACCCTAATGGAACTGAAAATTCATTACCCACAGTAGCAGCAACAACAAAACCGAAACAAAAGATAAAAAATAGAAAAATGGGACGGGTGATTCTCAAAAAGAGTGATATTATGTGTCCTTTTGGACCGAAAAGTGAAGCGCAGCTTGGGCCCGTAAACTATCAAACTGAGTCCGAACCTCTTCAGCTATCATACGCCGCATAATCGTGAACAAACAAGACTCCTCCATCTCGATCTCCACCGTGCACCTGTCCTCTCCTTCCTCCTTGTCAGTCTTTCCACCATCTCCATCGCCATCACATAATTTCTCATCCTCCTCCACTTTCGACGCACCCATAGCCCCCAAAACGACACTCTCCCCAGGCGGCGACAACGTCAGCAAAGTCTCGGGCCCAACGATCCCTGCTTCGGCATTGTAACTATCGTGCTCCTGAGATACACGTAAGCACTGCCTCTTGATACCCCCCGAGTCAGAATCCGACTCAGCACTAGAAATATTATTCTCCAAACCCGACCGCTTCATCATCACCGAGTTCGACTCGGACGACCCGGACGACAACTCAGCCATCCGCTTCCTCCTCAGAGTCGAGTTCCAATGATTCTTAATCGCATTGTCCGTACGTCCAGGCAACGAACGAGCAATGGTGGCCCACTTATTCCCATGCACGGCATGAGCTTGGATAATGATCGAGTCCTCCACCGGCGTAAACGGCCGGTGCTGCACCGTCGGGCTGAGCTGATTACACCACCTTAACCGGCAAGATTTCCCCGAGCGACCCGGAATCCCCGAACTGATCATGGACCAATTTCTGGGGCCGTGTTGCTCGACGAGTTTGATCAGAGTGGCGTCTTCTTGTGGGCTCCACGAACCCTTTATACGATCGTTGTTATTGCTGTTGCTGTTAGTGCTGTTGTTGTTCATAGAAGAAGAAGAGGTAGTGCTGATCATCATAATGAAATTGAAGCGAAAGCAAATCACGAAAATGATGAATCAGAAAATGGAAAAGTGAAAAAACATTTTTTAATTAGTTTGTTGATGGAATGAGGAGAGAGGTTTGGTATGGGGTTATAAGATGATGGGGTTTAACCGTTTTCAAAAAAAAGGGTTGTTGGTGTGAACCGTAAAACCGCTGCGTTGAAATAACGACTTTGCAAGTTATCTGCGCGTCTGTTTCTGTTTCTTTTTCGAATTTCTACGTGTATAAACCTTTGCTCTGTAAGTAGCAATTTTCATTTTTGCATGGTTAATAACAGTTGGGACCCTTAGTTCCTTAATTTTTTTTATAAATGGAGGCACAGTTTCTTCATTTGTGTCTTCCAAGTTCCAATCGGATTCTAATTGAAATAAGAAAATGACCAAGTTGGCCCTGTAATATTGAATTTTACAATTAATATTGGAGGGTGGTGGCAATATTTTGTGGCATGAACTGTCAAATCAATGCCAACACAATATGAACTAGTGAGTTTGGATTTGTATAGGATTGACACGATTATTAATTAGATTAAATGTGATAATTTATATTATCTTTTAAATAATCATGATGGAGTCCAATTTAGAGTTCTTGACAAATGAACTCTTTTGTAGCACGATTAATTCTTCAACTAATTATATTAACTTGAATCAAGTTATGTTAGATTTATCTATTCTCTATTCAATAGAACAATATATATATATATATATATATATACATATAGCATAAGTGAAAATTAATTATACTACCATCTATGATGATAGCGTTTGAATTTCAATACCTCAACCCACTTGTAATACATAAGATAAGCTAATTAGTATCCACGAATAGAATTATATTATATTGTAGCTAGATTTAAATTAGAATTAATTGATATATATTTCAGAAAGTATATTAAACATGTTAAATAGCTAGTGACTCGCTTAACTCGTTTAGTACTTGTTATTGGATTAATGCAAGAGATTTTCTCAATTTCCACCCCTAATTACAATACAGTATAAACCCGCAGTTATTTCAATTATTTTTATCAAGATCATATTTAATTAAGGATTTATTTGATACAAGTGGATAAATTAAATCTTTTCTTGAGAAATATTTAAAAGCTGTGGACTTACATGTTAGTATCCCAAGATATATTGCCATTAGAAAATTATGCTTGTGTAGCTAAATTTGTATTTTTCATTTGCTTGGAATCATGTGCGATATAGGTTACCAATTTACCATATACAAGAATGCGTTCATCTACGCTGATAAATTACTACATATTTATAACTTAACGGGCTCAATCAAACTGGTTGGAAATAACGGAATTATTATTTGCGCTCAACGAACGGCTTGGATTTGACACCCCCGAAACTGTGGCAGTTAGGTTTCTTATCTTATCGTATAAATTTTGAAAATAAAAATAAACAAATAAAAGCAAAAATAAAAATGAAAACGGTGACATAAGAAGATGTAACGGACATTCGGGGATTACGGAAGTTTGGTGATGAAGTAGAGAGAGCGAGAGAGAGAGAGTTGACGGATCCTAACGTTTTTTTTATTATTATTATTATTTTTTTTACACATTCTGTTGCAGTGAAATAAGAATATGAGAATATGGGTGGATAATACTGTATGGTAGAGCCGTTATTGCCTTAAAAAGCCAAAATCTGTCCCACTAAATGCAGACTGGTGAAGTTCTTCATAATGCTTTTATTATCATTAACGTACACAACGGATTAAGATGCTTTTGGAAGCGCCTTTTTTTGGTGAAAAGTCATTTTAGTTTGTATTGTTTATAATAGGTAGAATATCGGATAATGTTGATGGGATTCTTTCTTCCAATGTATGTACATGTATAAAATCACTTTCATGTACGGGTCGTCACTTTTTTTTTTTATTGCGAACTTCTTGTTTAATAAAATTAATTTTTAATATATCATAAAAGTCATACGGTTTACAAGTATAAAAATTGACTTTGTTGAATCATACGCCTTAGAAACATATTCTTTAATATTTAATAATAATAATAATAATTTTTTTTCTAGTGAGAATATCATCATTCTAATAAAGTAAGGATGTCACTTATTAATGGAAAAATACTTATTTTAACACACTATCAAATGAAAAAAAAAAACACATATACTTTTTTATGTATTAAAATCTATATTTTTTCATATTTTAGCGTGTATCCTCATTTTGTTCTATAATTTCATTCTCACTTTAATAAAGTGCACATAACTTCACTAGTCCAATAAGAACATCATTTCTTTAACACATATTTCAATACAAAAATACAAGTAAAAACTTTAAATAGAGTTCTTCTCTAGTGAAGTCGCTAAAATACACAAAAAAAGAGCACATATTTTAATATATATATATATTCTATTGATGTGTTGAAATTTACAAATGAAAATAAATACACACACACACATATTATAAGGAAGAAGGGGGAAAAAAACACTTCAATACCCAATATTATTCCCCCCCAAAAAAAAAAATCCTTACACTAATTTAAATGGACATTCAAAAGTTATTTTGTTAGTGATTTTTCTCTATTTAGATGGAGATATGAGTCCTTATTACGATATATAATGCTCACTAAAATTAATGTACTATAATGTTGACTAAGATTAATAATATACTATAAGATGCTTCTATCTCAATCTAAGTAGAATTCACTAATTAAAGAAGATTTGAATGTTCATGTATAAAACAATAAAGACGTAATTATCTATTGGGACAAACTTTAGAGACTTGAGTATTTATTTTACATTCTTTGATGTACATATAACAACATCACCGAATCTCATTAAAAAAAATAGCAGTAATAATAATTTTCTAGCTTAGCATGTAATTTCTTTGATTTTAAAATTTTAATAGAAAAAATGCATCTCAGCCAACAATTTTTTTTTTTTAAATTTGGTTAACATTTTGACGTCAAAAGAAGAATGATTTATCATGAAAACTGTAGCAAAATCCAAAAAATTTTAGAAGTACATATATTCTTCATCATAACTTTGACAATCTCACAAGCACGATCATGATGCATGAGTTTCATATGTTGTCGATGATAATGGTATGTAGAAGCCCTATGGTCCTCAATAAATATCGATTACAATATGTCATTGCATGGCCTTATCCATTAAATGTAAGAGTTACATTTGCTTTCCATTCATTTGAGGGAATGAAAGAGACACACACACACACACACACAAAACGATGAGCTTTCTCTTTTTCTTCCTCTTCTCTTGATTTATTATTAATTTTTTTAATAAATTTTAATTATCATTAATCTTTGCTTAATTGCTTCCTGAAATAATAAAAGAAACTTATTATCAGCCCTCGGATCAAGCATGAGTTTTTTTTTTAAATAATTATTTCAAAAGGTGACTTAATATTTAAAATTTTATGCATAATTTTTAAATAAGAATAAGAAGGGAAACCAAACAAAAAAAAAAAGAATTAAAAGTAGTTGAAATAAGAGCCTAGAGAAAATGGTTAACAATTTTTATCGCCATTGTGGCGGACAATTGAAGCTTCAGGAATATGTATCAAAGTCAATAATGGGATTGTCATCATTCAAAATCCATTCTATTGTGTCATAATATCGACGAAGAAAAGTGAAACTTTGCCTTTCATGAAGCGAAAAATTGAAGTGGTGATCACGTATGAAATTCACTTACATATATAATATAGGAAAAATCCAAACGTGATACCTTGCATTTCACCAAGCCATTAATTAACGTTAGTGTGAGAATTTGGTGATTTTGCATTAAAAAAAGTGATGACTTTGGGAATGCAAATTCTTTATACGAATTATTGTGTACAAATCAATATCACATAAATTTAGTAATTCGACGTAAACACTAAAATTAATGCACGTAATTTATGTGTGGAGCCAGGAGTAGACGTATAGTTGTACAACAACGATTTGTACCCAATGTGCGCATAAATTTATTACTTGAGGGAGACACAAAAATCAATGCACTGATGAGAATAGTTTAAATATGTACCCGGATTGGACAACACCAAATTCAATGGAGGGTTTGGATCCGTAGTAGTACTACTTTAACCATTGAATACATAATTAATGTTGTGGAAGAATTATATAATATGGAATTTTTTTATTATAATTTATTAAAAAATTATATGAAATTATTATTCAAATTATAATTAATATTATAAGTGAATATAATTAATGTTTATAATTAGATAATTATTAAAATTTATTTATAGTAAATCTTATATAATATTGTTCAAAATTTTTTTTTTATCTTTTTTTTAATATTTGAGAGATTAATTTTACTCATAATTCAAAAGAGAGAAGACTATTTTTACTGTTCATGTACACTCAATTGTTTGATTGTGAATTTATAACCCAGAGAATTATTTATTATTTCAATCTACTATCCAATAAATAAATGTCATTATACCTGAGATCATCGAAAGTAGTAAGATACTAATTGAAAATTATAGTATTACCTATAATTTATTTGATAGATCACAAGTGTATCATCAAAGTAAATATAATTAATAGATATATATCAAAAGAGTATTAAAAAGTAGAAAAACTTAGATGGAACATACCAGCCGCATTAGTGCAGTAAGCGTACTGACGCATGTGTATGCATATTGAAAGTAAGGAAAAGAAAATCAAGTACAAGTTCTTATTGGAAGTTCATATTGGAATTTCCCATTCTAAAGTTTCTCTAAGTTGCGAACTTACATATGTTTTAATCTTAATAACATTATAATGTCTAATATTTCTACTAAGGGCCCGGCTTATGTTGGAGTTGCTCCAAGGATGACCGTTTAATCATAGCCATAGCACATGAAGATGAAAGGGAGTGGCTATGACCGTACAACCGTTGGATGTAGCCATGGCCTTCTATGATAATATCGACTTCTACGCTCCCTTTAAGTGTTTTGCACGCAAAATTGTTATTGTTGTCTCCAATCCAATTCTCAAGCTCTAGTTAATAGGACAAACCATGTTTGGATTGCGAAATCACAAAAATTCATTAAAGAAATGAGCAAAAGCGAATAAAGGATACACCAGAAGAAAATTTGGAAACATATCATTAATTATTTGTTATGAGAAGTTAATTAATTATGACAAGGCAAGAACAACCTCTGCCTCTTGCTTCTAATGCGACAGTTTGATGCCATTGATGAAGACGATGACATTCTACTTAGAGCCAAATGTAATGCTTGCTTCAAACGTCTACTTAATGAAACACTCTCTTGATGATCACAAGCATCTTTATTGCAAAGAACCAAAATGCTTTTGATTCGTCCTCCAACACTTGAAATGTCAGCTCTCACTGTTGTTAGCCCGAGACCCTTAAGCACCCTTATGATTTCTTTGTACAATTCTGGCTGATCATCACAGCTGACAGAAGCTTTGATCAAAGTGTCCCCCTTGATTTTGTTAATGGAGCTTCCTGCTTCTATTTCTGCTCGTGCTTCTGCGGCTTGGAAAAGCTCACAATCAACAGTTACCTCATCAACTTCCGTTGGAATCGTTAGTGTTTTGCTCACTTCCGTTGCCTTTAGCTTTAGGTCCTTCACATGCTCTATCGCACTTCCCAAAAGTGCTGCCTTGTCCATCTGCAGATATAACAATTAAATAATGTAAGTACCAAGTAGAAGGAGATTGGGAATCAAACACTTTCTTTTTTAAGTGCTTCTGATCTGCCGCAACACCTTACCTTCTCAGACTTCGGGATTAGCTTCCTTAGAGTCGCAAGCTGAGCATTGATTCTATCTCGTCGCCGCTTTTCAGCTTGACTGTGGCTCTTCGAAACAGCAGTGGCTCTATCTTCTGCGACATCTTGAGTCATTGGATTAATATTTGACCATGAATAAGGAAGCTCCTGGGAGTGATGAATTGAATTTGAATTTGAGTTTGAAGTAGAAGCTGATGAATTAACATGGGTTACTGGTGCTTTTTGCAGCCATGTGAGTGGAAAGCTGGAATTAGCAGCCCAATAATTCATTTGATCAGGGCAAGCTGTAGCAGATTGATGACTAAAGTTTTCCATTGCCAATGAAACAAAAAATCGTACTGAAATTTAACTGCAACCATTTGAGCTTTTTTATTAGGCATCTCGCGGTTGCGTTGTTGCCACTGTTTTGTGCACTAATAATGTGTGTGTGATATTCATATCTTGATTGTGATTGGTGTGATATCTTGTAGCCTTTAATTGGTCAAAAGAAATGAGTTTTGGCTCTATCCGGCTGTCAATCTCAAAGCTAAATGCATATGGGGTTGTTTTTGATAACTTTAAAATAATAGTGAAAGATTTTGTTCGGATAAGAAGTTACGTGGATGATTTTCCTAAGGTGTCCGTTTTTGCTGCTTATTTTAGCTAAGTAGTTTGCTTGATCTAATTACAAATGTTTATACATTATAGATCGTCTATCGTCTATACATATATATTATAGAAACATATATAAAAATTTTGAAATTTATCTTAACATATTTGTACATCTTTCACGTCTTAAAAAAATCACATAAATCTCTTCTAATTTAAGATTATTATAGTGATATGATGTACTTAATAATCTTAAATGAAGAAAACGCTAACAAAAAAGGTGATATATATGTTGATTCTTAATATATTAAGAGTCTATATATGTATTATATCAAATATTAAAAGATCACTGTGTTATTTTTTTAATTTTTTTTTCTTATAAACTTATCTGAGATTACGAACTACCCTTTTCTCGAAATTAAAAAGTCATATTGAATTGAATCCACTACCATTTTGGTGGGTTTCTAGGCATCTCTTGATGGTGTTTTTTTCAAACACTTGATGATCTGATCCTCTCTCTCATTCGATGTCCTTTAATTTGCTGCTGCAACACAAAGGAAGTCATCTCAAAAATTTGGCTGCTTTATTTCTTGTCCACTTTCTTTTGCTCTCTCTTAGCTTAAGATAAGGCTTTTTCTTTGGTACCCTACACAACACAAGCAAACAAGGAGGGCTTCAATTACAATAACAAGTTGGATTCTTAAATGTAGGGCCCTGTTCACACTCCAAAAGGGCAACTCACAATTAAAGAACTTTAAAGATTGATACGACTTCCTATCAACCACTCATTCGACAACTTATATGTTCTCCCTTAGGATCTTGCGGCACCAACATCTTTTTTTTTTTTTTTTTTTCAATCTTTTTCTTCATCTCTGGACTCCCATTGGCCTGAAAAGATTGGCAAAAATTTCAATAGTCCGCAAGCGTCCACAATGAGCATGTGCAAGATCTTGGTGCACATTACGAAATCTATTTGAAACACGTTTTGTCTCAACAATTTAACTTGGATTCGGTTGTCATAAAAGGCATCAACATAAGTGCCTAAATTTAGAATGTGCAAGATCCTGGTGCACATTGTGACATCCATTGGAACACGTTTTGGTTTGTTAAAATGATTTTATCTAGTATTTAGCTACGATAGAGGCAAAGACAAAGATAGAATGAGTTTTTTTCTACGTGTACTAAAATATAGATTTTAGACTAGGTCGGTCTGTTTAACCTCAACATAATGTTAAACTAGAATTAAACAATACGATCCACATTTTAAAAATTAATGCTTGTAGGTGAAAATTTGCAATCTACTACATTTATAATGCAATGTTGTTTTACTATTACACCCTTACTCTTTGATGAAAAAATTCTTTTCATAATATATAATAAGTGGGGGATCATAATAGAAAATTTTAGGAGCCAATAATAACAAATTTTAAAAATTTAAAGTTTTTCAGCAGCATTTTACCACAACCATTCTTATCTTAATCATATACAGAAGGTAGAACATGTAAAACAACAGCTTAGAAGACTTGAACATTTAAGGTTTTTCTAGTTACAAAATTGATGTGCACGTTTATTTTTACTCCAGTTGTACCTTATCCTCAACAAAAGATTATGGACAAGAACCAACAGAAATGATAAACATGTGGGCTGCTGTGAGAGAGAGAGAGAGAGAAAAAAAAAAAAAACAATCTACAAAAAGATGTTAGCTCATAAATAATTAATACGACTATCAAATAAGTACCTCATTCAAACATCGCACCATGTTCGTAATCTAAATCATTTTATGGGGCTTTTTAGCATCCCATGAAAAATAAAAACTCCATTGCGTTTGATTGCGTTGTATAGTTTCAGCAGCATAATCACAAAATAAAAGATGACATTTACACAAGGCTAACAAATGCGAACATGCATATGCATATGAGCAGGGGTGTTCAGAATCCAATCCGATCTGCTCAATTCGTCTGATCCGCAGAAATCCGATCCATAAAAATCCAATCCGCAGATCCGTGGATTGGATTGGATTTAAAAATTTAAAAATCCGCAATCAGTGGATTGGATATAGATTTACTTCTGTAAATTTGTAAAAATCCGCGAATCCGCAAAAAAAATAAAAAATATTTATTTAAACTTATAAATATGATATTA
This sequence comes from Aegle marmelos, assembly GCA_030449875.1. Taxonomy (NCBI): domain Eukaryota; kingdom Viridiplantae; phylum Streptophyta; class Magnoliopsida; order Sapindales; family Rutaceae; genus Aegle; species Aegle marmelos. The sequence goes on from JASUUL010000143.1 coordinate 25,428,668, forward strand.
ATACTAATTAATAAATGAATGTGTTAAAATACAGTTACATTAACAACATATTATATTTTATTTAATAATAATATAAAAAATATAGAGATTACCAATTTCCTCTCTACTGTGATCAATGTATACTACTAACCCTTACTGTTTTTATAATAGTCAATAACCTCTCTTACAGTATAAGTTCAAAATATTACCCTATTTTCAAATACATAAAATATTTATATTTATTATAAATTAAATAAATCATATGACTGGAAACTAAATAAAAAACTAAGTATTAAAAAAATATATGTTTTGATGTGAAAAAATTAATAATAATTTTTTTATATTTTTCATTTTATAAACATTTTCTTATAATAGATATTTTATAATAGTTTAAAATTACGTGTAAACAGTACAAGATAAATATTTTATTATTTATTTTATATTTATTTCTTGTATTTATCATTCATCTTATAATAATTTTATCATTTTATAAATAATTTTCCATATATTTATTATACAAAATGTTTATAACATAAGAAAAGTACAAGAAAATATTTTATTATTATTTTTCATCAAAATATATATTTCTTATTTTTTATACTTAATTTTTTATTTAATTTCAAATTTATGTGATTTGTTTAATCTACAATAAATATGAATAAAAGTATATTCGAAAATAATGGTAATATTGTAAATTTGTATTGTTAAGAGAGTTATTGGCTATTATAAAAATAGCAGTAGGCAAATGATATATTGATTACAATAAGGATAAATTGACAGTCTCCCAAAAAAAAATATAAATATAACTTCATCAATAATTAATTTTTATGTACTGATCTAAATAAATGATTTTTTTAAATTTTTAGTGTGCTATATTTTAAAATTTTATATGAATTTTTTGACTTTATTTAAAAAATAAATTTATTTAAATCTTGTTTAATTTTAAATTTGATCGGTAGTAAAATCATTTTTATATTAAATATTTTTTATCTAGTTAGTTCGTAAATAGGACAAAATTAAAAATTTTTAGTTCATAAACTAATTTGCAAAATGATGGATTGGATATGAATTGAGTTAAATTTATATCCAATCTGTAGACGTATAGATTAGATATGGATTGGGTTAAATCCGCATCCGATCCGCAGACATATGGATTGGATTTGGATTGAATTTCACCAATCCGTGGATTGAATTGGATTAAAAATTTATAATCCGCAAAATCATGGATCGGATATGGATTGATATCTAATCCGTAAAATCCGATCCGCGAACACCCCTACATATGAGAACTGGCCACATAATTCTTTGTACATCATGTATACTTCTTCTCTAAAAGAGATTCCAAATCCTAGTTAGTAAAAGTAGAACGAGCATCTAAAGAACCAGAAACCAAAATTTGTTTGTGATAATCTTCCAAAATTGCAAGATCACACTGACCTCCACCTCAGTATTCATTGAAATGGATGGCACCAACTTTCCAGACAAGGTAAGTTGTTGCAAACATCACTGTGCTGATAAAAACAAATGAGAATGCAATAACAAAGAGATCCATACCCCCAGGAAACTGAAACGTCAGGCCCGGCTTTGGCAGCCCTCTCTTGCTGTCATCGAACAAGTTTGTAGGGGCTTCAGGAAGGCGAGACCTTCTCTTTCCCGGATCACTTTCCTTCAAGGCATCCAATACTTTACTGCTTGTATCCGATTTAGAAGCTTTTGTTTCGGTGTAACGGCTAAGAACCCGTGCTGCCCTTAATCTCTCCCTTGCTGTTAAAGGAGATCTTTTTGATGTAGATTGCTGATTGGTTGACGATGATGTATCCTGCTTTTGATATGAAGAAACAACTGAACCATTAGCAGTGTCAGAGGTTTGAGGCGCTGAACCATCAGCACTTGTTTGGAGCTGGCTAGTCCCTTCAGCAGCATCCAAAGAGGAGGCATTGACAGCTGAAACTTGTTTATCAGAAAAGGATCCTTCGGAATGTACAGACACCTCATCAGAGGTGTTTGTGGCCATGCAGTTGCTATCTTTAACTGAACGACAGAAGCCCCAGGTTCTTTTCTTTATAGGCCTCCTCCTTGAAACAGTTATGCTGGAGGGGGATGTAAATTGGACAGCCCTTGGTGCTGCAGCTCTCATGGAAGATCTCGACACATGCTGATAATGGGCAAACAACTTTTAATGAAGAAGTATATTATTGTAAATAATCAAAGGGAATAAAAGTCACCAAGATACATATATAACACAATTAGACAGGAAATATCATAAACAAAATTGCCCTTTTCATTTCTAAAAACAGCTCAATGACATTAAAAAACGTACATACGAGATAAACTCCAAAGAGAACATTAAAATTTCACTTTGAACTCTTACATCCTCGTTAAGGTTAGAAACATATCCAAGAACCATTTAAGATCAATAAGCAACTGATGCAGCAGGGCAGCAAAAAGCAAAATGGAAAAACACCTTGTCAAATGCATACCGAAACAGGCAGATGTAGCCCAACACAACTTTACAGGCAAATTAATCACCTTCCAAGGAGACTAGATGACACTATTTTCTAAACCACTCATGAGTACGGGATTGATCACTAAAATAAACTCGAAGCACAAGATTGATTACGAGATTGATCACTAAAATAAACTCAAAGAACGACTTGTAGGTTCCTAAACTCTTCCTACAGCAACGCAGAAGGCACTTCCCCACGCTTCATTCAATCAGTGGTATATAGCTCCAGTTTGGAGCGTGTTTACCCATAACAAAAACTAACAATAACCTTATCTAATATGCAAAATACTGCAAGAGAAGCCATACACATACACTGTAAGGATAAATAATGCAGGTCCTGAAGTTAAAATTGTTTTCCTTCAATTCACGAGTAAGTAGAAAAACCAGAGCTTGCTTGAAAAGAATTTAGAAAAAAAATAAAGCGAAAGCATTCTTTTAAAAAGCAAAAATAAATAAAAGAAGAAGAGAAACGGTACCGTTGGATTGAAGCCAACGACTGAATTGAGAGAAACAGCCATCTTCTGATTGATTTACGGTCCAACCATGAAAGAGGGGAAGATAGAGCCTGATACCGTTGTGGCACTCAATCGAGAGGATGAGCTTCGTCAGGTACTTTCTGCCACGTGGCCACTTTTTATTTGACACAAATATTTTTTTTTTTTGTGTGTGTGTTTGGATATAAGGACGGAACGGCCCATTTGGATATAAGGACGGAACGGCCCAAAAGTATCGATAATTTGCAAAAGTGGCGCTGATTTGTGTTTTTTTTTTTTTAATACTGGCGCTCATTTATTTTCTCAACAAAAACATGCTCCAAACTCAAAATCCAAAGCCTACATGCGTGTAACAGTATAACTGCAACTTGACCATTAACCTCGTGTAAATTAAAAAAAAAAAAAACTCAAAATCCAAAGCCGTGTTTTCACTGCTCAAAAAAAAATTTTTTTTTTAATCTTCAACCAATTGGCTGTCCACAACAGAGTTTTAATAAAATTTTCAAAAATAATTCATTTCCACTTAATGAGCTCCTTAACATAAGAATAACATGATATCAATGATTCATAATTTATGTTATAATTTCAAATAAAAACTTTAAACTAAAATTAGCCTGAACCCGTATAAACATAAAGCTGAACGCGGTTTCAACTTGTTAACAAAGATCCATCCAGCTTTCTCTGTTACATGTGTGCTGTATTTTCTAGCAATCTTATCATCTAGCAGCATGACATAGAATTGGTCTTATTGCAGCTTTAAAATCTTCATAAAATCTTTGTTCGGAAAATGTGGCTGCTCGTCGTCTGGCTGCCGCAGCCATTTCAAGTCTCTCAGTTTCAGGCATCGAAATAATTTTCACAATGGCATCTGCATATTCTTGGGCGTTTTGAGCAAGAAATCCTGTTTGCTGTCCATCATCTTCTAAAACAATGTCCATTTTCGGACCAGCAGAGTTGTGAGCTGAAGACAGAAAGACACTACATCAGAAATCAGAAAAAAGCATACATACAAGCAGCACTTGCACAATTTGTAATTTAGTTTAACTAAGAAATCATTTAAAAAGCTTACCGATGGGGATAGCCCCTGCAGCCATATATTCTACAACACTAATGCCAAAGTGCTCATCTATCATAGAATGAATTCCAGCAACGGCGCCTCCCAGAAGTTTCACCAAGTCCCTGCAAATTGCAAGAACTACATAACACTTACAACGAGTGCAAACACACAAGTCAATGCCTTGATGGATATTCAATTTTGGATCGTTGCAAATCCAGTTTTAAGAATTCATCATAAACTAATTGCCATTTCATTGTGAAAACAAAGAGGTGCATAAAAATGGTCAGAACAGACCTGTACAACAGATTCTTGTGGAATTCCACATTCCCATCCACCTTCAGTTCAATAGATTTATCTTTTAAACTCTGCAATCTTTCTTCATCTGATTTATTTCGACAACTACCCACAAATTGGAGCCTGGGCCGAGGCAAGTCTGCATCTAATTTCCTCAAGGCAACTGAAAAGGCCTCAAGTTGAAGAGCATGTGCCTGATTAACGGAATCAAATATCAAAGGACTACTTTAACTAGGACTCCACCTATGAGCCTAAATAACTGTAGTACCTTATGCTTGTAAGTTTATGTCCCACCTTCTCTGGACGAAATTGGGCAACAGATATTATTGCTGGAGATTCTGTTGATCTTTCCAAGGGAAGCACCTGTTAGAACTGCAGCTTGTAAGAAACCACTCAATATGCCAACCTAAATGGAAGGCAAGTAGCATTTTTTGGAAAACAGAAATATTGCAAATTGGTGGAAACATTATGTTCGTATATTTTATCTACTGATAACAAAAACATCTTTTCTACGCAAGCACCTAAACAAACAGTCAAATACTAGTTAAAACATATCATCTTGTTGCATTGAAATCAATAATTCAGCTGATTAGTAAAGTACATGTATTACAGATGTCCGTAGAAATAAATGGAAAAAAAAAAGGATTACAGACCTGAAGTCCTGAAGTATCACAAGGAGGATAGACTCGCTTTATACGGTCTGGTACTCTCCATAGCTTTTCAATATGAGACTGTGTCCATGAAGAGTTCACCATTGCCAAATGTGCACAAGAGCCTACAAACCCATACATCCAGGAAAAGAATGTATAGTAGACAATTTTGCACTGAGATAGCCAATCGCTGCAATAGAAGAAACAATTGTTAGGTTCCCCTTGTCGGAATGCAATTACAAATGACCCACATGAAAGAAACCATAATTTCATGAAAGCACTCTCACCTCTGAGCAATAGAGGCATTATTGTTGTACATTGAGCTTCTTTCACGTACACGGGATATCATGTCTAAACTAATGGTAGGGTAATGCGTATAACAAATAACTCTACAGCCAAATATCCGAGCAAGTGGATATGTAAATGCATAGCCACTAGTATCAAAATAGTATAACGGTGTAAACTTGCACAAAGCTTCCCATGAAAGATAGACTGAACCAAAACTTTGACCAATCATTGTAAAGCGAGGATAAGTACTTTCTTCAATCCATTTCCTTCTATAAAGATGCACCACCTGAGCATAAGAAAATTCAAACGAACATGAACAACACAGAAATAAAAAATTGTAGTCGAAGAGATTTGCACCAGCAAATCCTATCTCACCACATGTCCTAATATAAACAAAAATAGCCATTTAACCTTAAAATCAGTTTGAACAATTGACAAAAACCAAAAAAATTTCAGCATCATGAATGGGGATCCAAACGAATCCTTATCCAATAGCCAAAGAGATCCTATCCCAAGCAAACAGTGCATAAGTCAAGGTAGTGTTTCCCTCCAAAAAACTGTCAATCAATCACATTCAGAGATCAACACAAACAAATTCACAAATCAGTTTCTCAAGAAGCACACCAATTTCTAAGGAAGTAGATTTTCGTATTTTCTACCCTTAATTTTCTCATCAACTCAGAGTACCCTCAGCAGGTAACCTAAATGAACCTTGGAGCATCTCAAAGACAAATTGGTCATTTTAGGTTATGAAGGTATCGTCTCCATCAATAGTACATACAATACAATCCATTGTTTGGATGAATCAATTTCCCATCCCACCACCATAAAGCCACATTACCAAATATTGAGCATAAGATCAATTAAAGAAAATAAAACCTTTAAACGGAAAGGCAAAAAAAAAAAAAGGCATAAACAATCAAATGAGAGAGATGACGGGACCCTAGGCGGGTGAAGGAGCTTGACACCGAAGCGATCGACGGCACGAGCCAATAAGGAGTCAGGGGAGGCGTCTTGGTCGCCTGTGTAGACAATACAGTCAAGATCAGGGCTTTCTTCTTGAATAGCTTTGACAGCGCACCACAAGACTCTTTCGCCGCCGCCCCCGTCATTTGTGAATGGATGGAAGAAGGCCACTGATGTTTTTCTATTTCTTCTGGCGTTGTGTAAGTGGGAAGCTAAGATCAAGACTGGGGCTAAGACCGCTGTGATTAGAGCCCATATCAGAATCCCATACGCCGCCATTTCGGTGATTTGTGAGTTTACTTTCTTTGTATGTTAGTAGATTGAAATAGATAGAATCAAGGGAGCTCTGCCTCTGACTTACATTATTTTTCTGTAACATTTCATCTTGTTTTCACTCTGCAAATCACAGGAGAGATTTAGATTGCTTTGGCTAAATTACCCCCGACTCAATCAGCTACTCTTCTTTAAAATTCTAAATGATTTTGACGTTCGTGATGGAGGAAACTTTTAAGGAAATGGTTACGCCTCAAACAGTGTCCTGGGTTAGCCGGGTCCCACTTTTAATTGTATTAATCTATAATTCTAACAAACGTTCTGAATGCAGTGTCATAATATAATTAAACAAAAAAGAAAAATCATGAGCATTCGGCCAGACCACCCCATATAATAATACTTTTCTTGCTAACCCACTGATTTGGTGAACTTGAGCATTGAAATTTTACAAATGCAATTACAGGATTGCTCAATAATATTTACAATAATAAAGGGAGATGGTTCGGTACCGACGCAGACGTTTTAACAAATGTGTGCCAATCACGTGGAATTGATGAAAACGTCCTTCTGCAAAAACAGTCTATTACTCTAGTGTCTAAATTAGTGTAATTTTTTCAACCATCAGAAAATCCAACGCTGTTAAAATAAAGGAAATTGAGAATGAAAACAAAAGTACAGAACATACTGTATTGGTACTTCAATCTGTAGAAACGTTTGGTAATGATAATACTGGTCAATTTCGGACCACAAGAAAAATAGTACAAAGCAGCAAACTCTCGGCGTGCTCTCTACCAGCAGCCAAAAAATGCCTCTGCTACCCAAAAAAATACTACAACACATATCCACACAACTAGTACAAAAAAATGCCATGTTATTTCTGACTAGACCTTCACGATGAGACAAAAGAAACACCAAAAAAACAATGGGAGGCGACGAAGCCTGAGGGAACACCAAGCAAAAGGAAGCCTGAACAACTGCTAAGTTCTGCTGCTCCAACCAACAAGTAACTACACCTAATTCCCGATCTGATCAACAAAATCAGTAGCTACCCATTGGAGGCATACCGAAAGGAGGCATAGGAGGCATTCCCATTCCACCCATAGGTGGTGTTGCTGAAGCAAAACCACCTCCCATTCCCGGTCCTCCCATACCAGGCATTGGTGGCGCAGGCAAGGCAAGTGGCAGCAATTGAGCATACATATTCTGCAACAAGACAAAAAAAAAAATCATATCAATGAAATAGTACAACTTTTGTGAATTCCTGATACCAAATAAAGCATGCTGCTTAAAAGTTTGTCCAAATGTTTTATGAATTGGGCCTTTCTCACAAGTACATAAAAAACTTCACTGAGGCTTGGGTCCCACATTACCAGGCACGGACCCAGCTTGTTGGAAAGAAGTTCATATCTGTAGTTCAAACTTGAAATCTACAGACCTTTTGTACGAGAAGCAACTAGCCCAAATGAAAAGCAAAATTGACCAACTCCAGTAAGGTAATGGATATGATAATGGTACTCACTTGTTGTGCAATTACATCCTTTTCTTCTTGCTCTTTAGTCTTGACTTCAATTTGAGCCTCAATTTTGTCCTTCACAAGTTCATCAACTTTGCCTGTGTATTCACGGATAAACTGCAACCAAAGGAAATGAAGGTGAGCAAAATACCATTCATAAGATTTAACTTTATAAAAAGGATGAATAGGAGCCAATTATATGTAAGGACTACCATCATTAATTAGTCATAACTAAATCCTGTAGTGAACTCAGCAAGGTAATCAAAGTGGCAAATGGTGATCGAGATGATGATAGGATAGGTCTGAGGTCTCAACCTATTGTGGCTAAAAGAAGAAAAGAGAAAGAAGAAGAGAAAAAAAAAAGGGGGGGGGGGGGTTGTTAACATTCATTATCACGATTTCTACCAATGGAACAGAGATAAAATGGGCCCATTTCTCCATGAACAAATTATATTTGTTCAATACAATATTGTCAATATGACACTCAATATTGAATAGCAAGATTGACAAAATACTTAAAAAAAAAATACAATAACAAAAACAAAAAGAGTTAATTGGTTATTTATTAAATTGAATTCAAATCCAAATAGCAAAATCAAATTATATATTAAGAAATAGATATAATAAATATGGAAATTAATAAATAATATCTAAGGAATTAGGTAAATAAAAAAAAGTTAAACGTGAAGACGTGTCAACAGCTTAAGTCAACATAAGCAAATTTCCACAAGACACAATTCAGCCAAATTAAAATTAGAGGTGAGAATTCCAGGTGATTGATTGCGCACAAGCTTGAGTTAATGGCATCAACTTTGCATTAAACATAATAAAAACCTAATGGTTTATCAAATTTGCCCACCATAATAATCAATAATTATAATAAAAACTAATGATGGAAAAAAAAAAATTACCTGCAAGAGGTATGGGAAGGCAAAGTCAATCATGTTGTTCATCCAAGAAAGTTCAAGAGCAACGTCAGGTCTGATCAAATCATAACAAACGAAAAGGCACGACGCAAAGCATTCCTTTTTCCCCTGCAATAATTTCAATACAATGATTAGATCACATTCAACAAATAAACCAAGACTTATAAGAAGCCATATAATGTCAAAAGAATCAACCTAATGAAGAAGTACCTGTTCTATGAAATAAACCAGCAACTCCTCAGCAAGTTCACGATCACCAGATTGTGAGGCAGTCTCCATCGCATCTTTGTAAACCTTGTCTTTCTTTGATAGTGCAATAGATTGCTTCCATCTGCCAGCCTTTTTGTAGATATATGCAGCGACTCGTCTCATTTCCAAAAGCTCATGTTTCTCAATCTGCTCAAACCATTCCAAAAAAGATTATAAGTTAAAGAGTCTTATCAACAGAAAAGAATCACAGTATTGAATAGTTGCATCTCACCTTCTGAGCAAGGCCAATCTGATCAAAGTTGTCATGCATATCAATAGATTCTCGCAATCTCTCATAGTCCTCCTCCTCAACATAAATCTCATTCAAAGCCTCATTCACAGCAGAAACATTGTTGCTCTGAACTGCAACCATGTAGGGCTTCACAAGGAGAAGGTGACCAGCCTAATACCACAAACAATATAACATCATAAATTTCAGAGCTGTAAGAAAAAGTTCAAGCAATTTATTGGAATAAAAACATATGGAAGCAGAAGTAGAAACCTTTCGCATAATGTCAACAACACGTGTATGGTCCACACGAAGTGCAAGCACATTAAGTAGATCGTTGATAAGGTCAGGATGTTCTTGCAAGTAAAAGTGAACGGCCTTATAATATAGCTCAACATTAGCAACTTTGACAGCAACATCTTTGAATTGCATGTGATCCCATGCTTCGGGGGAATGGTTCATAATGGTAGTTGCTGCATTATCAAACTCATCATACTGGATATACAAATAGGTCAGTTCCTTCCAGTGCTGCTGCTCATCACAAGCACGTATAAGCTTGGGGATATTAAGGCGGGTGGAGAACAATTTGATGTGCTCCATAAGCTTCTCATAACGATATCTGGCATACAGAACTCCCAACTCGGTGAAAATACCCATATGTGCACGTTCTAATCCCAAGCCACTCTCCATGAGAGAGATTAATTCATTGAAGTATCCTCTGTTTTGGTAATATTCACTGACTTCTTCCAGGTCATCCACCTACAGACTCACAATGGAAGATGTTGAGGTAATGTATATAGTACTTACTAATAAGAACAATAGAGAATAACTTTCTGAATTTTGCTCTAAATAGAACAAGATCCAGATATCAAATATATGTAATAGACAGTGTAACTTTGCATCAAGTCTTTATGGTCCAAAAAGCTGAACTCTTTTAACTCCTAAAATTAAATCCATGCCAGTAGACCTAAAAAGAAAAACGTATCTGAGGATAGAACTTCCAGGTGAGCATTTGAAAATTAATACCTGGACAATAATGTTGAGACCACATATCTGAGCCAAACGGAACTCCTCAGCATCAACACATGCAAAGCAAACTTCTTTCCATGTCTTTGCACTGTTGGCTTTCCGTGCCGCATCGACAGCGCCTTGAAACTGTTTCAGCTTCACAAGTGTGACGGCCAACTTTGCCCAGTTAGATATAAATGCATATATTATTTTTGCAGCCTCGTAGAGGGTGTCATCATACAAGCGATCGCCAACATTTTGGAGGTTAGCAACATTCGGCATGAGAATAAATTCCTCAATATCACCCAGCCTATCAATCTTGGCATATGCATAAATGAGCTCACTGTCCACCTTGGGCTCTTTCACCTTTTGCCTGACCATGAGAAGGTATCTCACTAAGTCATGGTAGACATCTGCATCCTCGGCAGCACGAATAACATCCAGGAATTGAGTTGCATCATCAGCACGGATAAATGACTCAATTGCATCGCTCACCAGCCCTTCCCTGAGCTGCGCCTTAGCTACCTGGCTCCAAACTGCATCTTCTTCAACACGGAATGCAAACTCCACAGCACGTTCAATACTTCGGATGTTATCCAACAAGACATTGACAGCCTGAACATTCAAGTTGAACTTCTTGAAAATAGCAAATGCTTCCTCATATAGTTGAGCTTCAACAGCCACTTCCCCAACAGCAGGTCCATCAAAGTTATCTAGTCTATTAATATAATCCATGACTCTAGACGGATCAGCCTTAATAGCTGTCAAGATGAGCAGGTTTTGCAAGTTGAAGTTCCCACTGAAGGCAGAATTTTGCAGCACAATTTTTTCAAGAAGTTCAATTAGTTCATGGGGCAGATCAGCAGTCATGAAAGCTTTAACAGCCGCAGAAACTTGTTCTGGACTCTTGCTTTCTGGCAAAGCAGTAGACACCACTTGATCAATGAGCTGTCTTCTATATTCATTTTCAGGGGTAAGAACCTTCTCCCATAGATCCGCATCCATTCTCTCAACCACATATCTGTAACCAGAGGATGATTTCATAAGCATCCAAAGCACCAGAAAACCCAACACACAACCAAATATAGAGATAAGCAGTCCACAAACCTGGCTTGTAGTTTGAACAGAGAGTTCTTATTGGTAACATTGATGAGTTCATCATCACATTGTCCCCTACGGTAAGCCACAACAGCCAGGGTTGGATCACGTTTCTCACAATATTTACCCACCACTCGGGAATCATAGTAAGGATTAGTGGTGAGGAAGTGCTCTGGATTGTTATTGCTGTCAATAATAATTTTACCCAGAGCATTGTGGACATGAACATCTTGGCTTCCTTCACTAACAAGATGCTCCAAGAACTGAGTGAGCAAACGAAGCCGATTCCTGGAAATCAATCAACATGAGTAATATGAAGCAACTTCTACAATTAGAAGGAAAGGAGAATATAATGGGAACTACCTCTTCTCACATTCTTCAACCAGGGGCTCAACCGGAAGCAAAGAACGCACAGAAAGAATGAGGCCCTTAATAAAATCTTCAGGGCATTCGTCATCTAATAGCTGTCCTACAACTAAGGGAGCATTCCCTGGGTTCACCTATAAAAGGAAACACACAATTTCAAAAACTCAAAATAAAGACTATCATATGTAATGATAAATGTTTGATATGAGTATAAAGGGACAGATCTCATACCTTCTGAACATAACCTTCAATGTAGCGAAGCATGTTGTTCGTGTAGAGGTAGTGTGTGAGATCTGGAACAAAACCAAATCGATCACAGACATTAATCAGAGGCCTCGCATCAGGAAGTTTGGCTTCCATCAAAAAGTTCTTGGTCTTTTCAGGGTCGTAAAAATTTGATTCTCTTGTCACTCGTTCCACCTCTTTTATTTGTCCAGTTTTGGCAGCTGCCTCTATGTATTTGAAGTGTATGTCAGGATCCTCACTGTCAAATAATCCAAACAAAATCAGATTTGAAACTAACATTAATAGACATTATCAGTAACAGACTGAATGCATGAAAGTAGAGATTCCTTGCCTGGAACTCAAGTATGAACCCAGGAAAAAGTACAGCCCTTCATATGACTTGAATTGCTCAAATAGTTTAATGCAAGCCTCGACGCCCAACTGCTCACAGTATTCCTTAGCGGTCTGCAAGACATATATCAGTTAGCTCTAGCTCAGTAGATATGCCACCTACTACTGATATATACCATACACAGCATTGCATACCTGCACAATTATCTGAAGGTTGCCACGTAGGTTAACAAGTAAAAGGTCCTTCATGCACTCCAAAGCCCATTCTCTTGAAAGAGTACCAAAAAACTCAACTAGTGACTGCAAAAACCACATTCTAGTTAAAAATCATATGTACCTTACTATTTACTCCAATCATGAGAACAGCAATTGACATATATACCTGCGGCTCAATTGCATGTGTATTTACAATGACACGCTTAATATCTGGTAATTCTGTGTAATGCTGCAAAAATTGTTATAAGTTAATCGAGGTAATAATAGATAACAGAAAAGAAAATTAAAAAAACATCGCACAAATCTGTATTACTTGCAAAGCCCGCATATAAAGACCAGCTTTTTCACAAAGTTGGGCAATCCGAGGACGATCATAGTGGCTGAACATCCCATTGGCCAAAATAGCATCAGCTACATTTGGAAAAGTTACAAGATTGATTTCCAGGACCTGCATATGAAAGAATATAATGTAACTGAACACGAGGAAAGATATATATTGCATCCCCAAAGTCAAATAAATAAATCAACAAATAAATGATTAAAGAACCTTTGTCTGAAGATATCCATGTTCTGGTAGATTTGGCTTTAAAACATCCAACAGAAAAGCTGTTGCTTCACGGATCAAGTTCCTCTGAAAGAGTCAAAGACATTAAAATTATATATATATAGTCAGCTAATTTGCATTTTCTAATAACCTGAACAAAGTTCCATGCATTACGATGCATATTAAAGGACTAAAAAGCAAATTCAGCAACATATGTAGAGCAGGGACAATAGATAGCAGCTAAGAAAAAGCACAGGGAAAGTATTAAAACCTGAAGAAACAGATCGGTAATGGTATTGTAATCAACTGGACAACCTCCCTCCATTTGGGACATCATTAATGCAAAGTTAACGGCTCCCTGAAAGAAAAAGAATATCATAGTTAGACCTTGCTTAAAGAATAGATCATTTTTCATGAAATTGCATTGTTTCAGACAAGATTTGAAGGCAAACAAAAATGCCAATTTTAATCACATGGGAAGCATCATAAAAAAGATAACTCAAAGAGAATACCAACAGATTATGATTATTTCTTTTTTTTATTTTTAAAAAACAGGAGGGTAGGCAATGCTCAAATTGTTAAAACTCACTAGGATTCGAACTTAGGTGGCCAGCCAAATAAAAGATATAGAGCTTTAACACATGATATTAACAAATGTGACAATTTTAATATTTCAGTCTTCAAGGACTTCAACATACCTGAGGATCTGTTCGGAGAATTGTTTGCAGAAGGAACAAATAATCAGGTGTATACCCAACCTAAAACAATAAGGAAACCATTAATGCTCTCACTCATCATGATCAACAAGTCAAAAATCTACAAGAGAAAAAAGGTGAGATTGTCACAACCGAAGTGGTCTGTAAATTACCTGCTTAGAGTAAATCAAAATTTTGTCAAACTCCCTCCTCTCTGCAAAAGCTGCAACAACTTTTGGGGTTGCCCTAGCTTTTATATATATTTTCAGTGCAAGATCATTATCCACAGTCTGCCATACCAAATGTAAATAAATATCAAAGAAAGAGACAATGTATTTCGTATTAAACAGAATTTGTAAATAGACACTTGGGGTTAATTGAAAGATCCAGACCATCATATGTTGCCCACAATGAAAAAGATATTCAACTCTCTGGTGCCATATAGATCAGATGTGTCCCAAAAATTGTTTCCCAGTCAAAAACACAATTTTTAAATTACCGTAATCCACAGAATATTTCATTTTTTACTACATTATCCATAAAATCAGTCACCTTTCTTAAAGTCCTACTCTGAGTCACATTAAATTTGTTCTGAAATGGACTATTTGAGGTAACCAAATCTAAAATTTCATTAATTGACTTCTTTGCCATTGTTGAATGGCTCATTTGAATGGCTCATTCATCCTAGGAAAATACTTAAACTTGACTTCTTTGACAGCACTGAATTTGCTCATTATGATACCCTAATGCACATGAATTTGCAATATTTTTCTCCTACTGAGTTCGCATAAGCCAAATGACTTTGTCTCAAATTAAATAGTCCTGTATTCATATCCAACGGAAAAACAAAAAGTAGGTCTATAAAACAACTAACTAATTTCAATATGAAGTTTCAAGTCAAACCTTCACAAGGTCTCCAAGTTCCTCACTACATTCCAACTTGTCCTCTGCTAACCAGTTCTCCAAAAGATTCTTTTTGTTCTGGTTCACGACGAGGCGAGATAATTCCAATGACTCAAAAGCATTGAGCTTTCCCCTTGTCAAAAGTGTCCCAAAGTACTGCAACAAAGGTGGAGTCTGCCCAGCTTGCACAGGAACACTCTGCAATAGTGAAGATGGACAGGAATAATTCATCACTGCCACTTTCATGTTATTAAGACGTCTGGAATAAAGAGTTCAGCTTGATACTAGCAAAATTAACAATGCAAAATACTTAAATTGCAAAAATAAAAGAAAACCTGAAACTTGGCAACTGTATCTGGTGTGCGGAGAAGTCCTTGAGGAGATTCTGCGGCAAGCTCAGCTGCCTCTTTATACTTTGTCTGAGCAAACAGTTCTTGGAACCGCTGGACAACCTGAAAAGGCCAATACAGCATATCACCAAGTTCTAAATACATGTGAGAGGTGACAAGTAAAATGAAGATGCATTAAAACAAAAGTATGAACTCACCAGATTCTCTGCACCAGGAAGGTTTCCTCTTTTGGCCAGATTGACTGCTAGTTCAAGATTGTTCAACTAAGAAAAACAATAATCAGATCAAATTTGTAAAACAATTATCCCAAAACCAGGGCATGTAAAAAGAAAAGCAAGCTTATCCACTTACTTGGCCACTAACAAAAGGCACTATTGTTGCTTCATTAACTGTTGCCAGTAACACCTGGCCTCGCCTGTTGATGGCATAAAAACCTCCCAGCGACGAAGCTTCAGATGTCAAAAATATTGGATCTGGACTAATTCTGTTTCGGTACACTGCCGCAGCCGTCTCCAAATCATAAACAAATAGCAATCCCAGTTTGGTGATAACATAAATCAAACCATATTTGTGCGATATCTGCCAGTTAACAAATTCTTGAGTCAATATTTATATTGCAAATTCTTAAACATTGTATAATATCAGCATCAACTGTACCTGCATTGCCACTGGAAAATCATCAGCAAAATCAGGAGGAAAGAAAAGATCTGCTTGCTTCTTTGTAAAAGATGGCTTTCCTGGCTGCGCACCAAGCTCGATAACATGCAGCTTTGATGTAACCTGCCCAGCATTGAAAGTCTTTGTCGCAAAGGAAATAAGAACTGAAGGATTCTCATTCCCAGGAACCTGCACAAGACAAATCAAAGAATACATTCATCCTCAATGGAATACAAAGAAGTTTACATAGTATCAAATACGAGGAATGCTTTAAGCACAGAAAACCCAACCTTGAATTGGGCAAATGACGCAGCATGGGCTTCAAGAGCTTGACTACGCTGTTGATCCACTGAAAAAAGTTGCATGTTCCCTTTAACCAATTGCGGCCTCTATAAAACATAATAGGACAACAAAATCAACAGTGGAACACTATACGGTTGAGAGAACAATTTTACATTTGGCCGTATAATGAACTATAGCTAACAAATTATAGAAAACATTAAAAAAACATAACACTCATAAATGACATTTAAAGGCCAAATTTAAGCACTTTAACATACAAGACAGGATAGTTCAACCATATTACAGAGCATAGTTGAACAGATTATGCTTTCTTTCTTTTCCTCAAAAAAAAAAATGTTAGAATTTGTGCAGCAGCATGTGTGGGTGGGTGTGTGTGTGTTTTTTTTTTTTTTTTGGGGGGGGGGGTGGTGATGAACCCAGAACTACAGATGCCCCAGTGGAGTGAGAGCAGTTCATAGGTCAAATAGGGACAGAAGATGACCCCCAGATTGCCTCAACTATGCATGCAGTATGCGCATATCATGTTTTATCATATTTATGTACCATATAACAAGTTTCAGCTAAGAAGGGAACTTCTTGATATTCTTTCAGAGAAAATGTGTACCACATCTTGAATGCAACAAACTTAAGATAGCATCAATCCATATAACATACCTCAGCTGAACCAGGAGCAATTCCAATCAGAACCAACCATTTTTCAGTAGGGTCACATTTGTAGTTAATTATCTGATTGTTTGCCAAATTAGCAGTTCTATCAAACATCTTGACTGGTTCAGAATCACCTGCATAGAACAATGGTTGAGATTCATACACCAGCAAGAACTTGCAGAAAACAAGAGTAGCAGTGTAAAAGCATATCCATGGAACAGAAACAGTAAGAATGGAGCTAAGTTATGCTTAATGATGCTAAAGAAAGATGTATTACCTTCAATTGACCAATGATACACTGAAGTTTGAGTAACAATTCCCAACATCTTTGGGCTAATCCACTTCCAAAAAACCACCTGCACATGAAACATGCGTATTTTGTTTAAGCTTAATGTAAATTACTTGAATTTTGAACAAGTACCAAAGTTGCTTTAATGAAACAAAGGTCTCACCTGCTCAGCCATCTGATGGGATTTGATTTTTGCTTTCAGCTCAATGTTAAATATTTGCAGGTGATCCTGAGTGGTTCCAGGGAGTTGTGCTGCAAAACAATGTCATTGTTCATGATCAGGAAGTATCTATATACATAATGAAGGAACTTAAAAGTTCAATAAAGCATAGCTGTATGAACCTCAATATATCTCAAGAAAAACAGATTTGTTACCAAAACTACATTAAGGAATTCCTTAATCAGCATCTTACACGTACTTGCTCTTTTAAGAACAAGTAATTATCAGAACACAAGAAGTGGAGATTAAGTAAATATTCATAAAGAACACTAACAACATTGGCATAACTGCTTTGGCAATTACGATGATAGTTCCACTGTGTATACACAGAGACTTCTTTTTGACAGTGTCCTCATAATGGCCAAAACAACGTGATACATATATTCCACCTACTTCCAGAAAACCAATCATCTATGATTTTCCCATCTAAGGAAGGTCCTGGTCTGCTAAACAAACAAGTGGGAATAAAAACTATGAAATATTCAGTTCATTAATGTTGATCAACGCATAAAATCAAACTCACTGCTCAAATGCCTTAACTATCGTTAAGGTAAACTAGAAAAAAAATTAGATTCCTATATCGACTACTCAAAAGAGATCTCAAAATATTGTGATAATTTAAACTAAATTATTGTAATAATACCACTGAAAACATGACACAGCAGGTCAAATTTAAAGCTTTTGTAAATTTGATCCAGAAAAGTTTGCATTCAAACAAAATAACTTGTACGCATATAACAACAAGAGCTTGCAAGACAATGACTGCTATACAATTGATACGTATCTACTTCGCTCCAAAGATGTACTAATACCCAACAACATGGAAACTATAAGTACACTATAAGTTAAATACAATGGCATGAGAGACTAAATACACTATAAGTTAACATGGAAACAAGAAATGCATGCAATGAGAATTATTTTGACACCGTTAAAGTGGAAAACGATGTGAATTATTTAATCATACCTTTCAAAGCCAGAATTCTTGAATTAGGATTCATAAGTGCTGAGTCAGCCGTGATAGGCCGCCTCAACGGCTGCATCGGCATATTCATATCAATAATCACAACGCTATTCTGTGGAGCAGTTTCTCGAACACATATATACTTATCCGATTCCATCGTAACATTCGTGAAAGTAATAAACTGCTGATTAATCCCGACACTTGGCAACTGCAATCACAAACACATCAGATCATAAGAAATTCGCCACTCAAAATTCTGAGCTACATAAAACATTAAATCAACACATCAAATTCAGATCTGAGCCTATAAAATTGGCCATAGATCTATTAACACTTAAGCACGAACTAATTGAGCTGAACTATAACAATTAATCAACTTAACATGAAACTTAACCAGAAATAATTGTTAAAATTCGCGTGATTGTAATAACTAGACAAAACTAAAAACTGGGGTGAATCTTTAATTGTTTACGAATACTAAGGGATTAAAATAAAAGAGGGAGTTGAAGTGAAACAGGCGCTTACGGTTAAGACCTCCTTCATGGAGATCGGCGCGTTGGCAGCCGCCATGATTTGGGATCAGATCGGAAGAGATCTACGGAGGAGATTCGATTCAATTCAGTCCTATTATAAGAGAGATTCAAATCGCTGCGAGATCTACGGCAGCAATTAAAATCTAGAAGAGAGAACCAGAGAGATAAAATAGAATGAGATCTTATCTTGAGGCACTTTGTAGTAAGAAGAAGAAGAAGCGAAGCAGAAAAGAGAAGGGAAACGAATTTTAAAAAATGAAGAAAATCGAGCAGAGCCAGAGAGGAAAGGAGAGGAGGGGACGTGTTAAAATGTGCCTGGGTGTGATGTGCGCATACCGTGGCTTTAGGTTTTTTTTTATAGGCGCCGGGGTTTCGGGTTGGATCCGAATCGGATGTTTATGGCCTTTCATGATTTAGTTCTTAACTCTGCTCTTTTGGTGTGATTACGGATCGCGGTCATAACCATAAATATGAATTTGTTATATCTACGGAAATTAACCGAATGATGGTTAAATAAAATAAAATGTAGAAAGTCTCAGAAATAGCCCACACTATGGTCAACTTATAAAAATGACCTTACTTAAATTTTATTAATATGTTGTTGCTAAATAAGGATTTTGAACAATAACATCTACCAGAAAAATGCGACCTTATAACGTCTTCAAGATTGGTGTAACACAATCAACCCGACCACATTAGGCGATAGACGGCAATATCAACCCTGCTGATCATGTCATTGTGGACTCTCGTTTACGGCACTAAATGGGTGCAGTTACCCTGGCATTGTATTTAGAGATATATTATTTAGAAATACTCTTTATGGCTAAAAAAAGAAAAAAATGGAAGAAGACGAAAAATTTAAGCTCAGGTACTTTGTAAACTAGACAAAATTTTGAGACATTTCTATAATTTTATCATTTATCTACCTCCTTCTTGAAGTTATTTGAGACATGCTATTTGTTCCAGTAATTATTGAAAATGTATAGTAAAATCTTTCTATAATAATACTCTATATAAGAATAACTTCCATGTATTAATAAAAAATTTTAGTCTTAATACGCACCAGTTTCAAATAAAAATAAACTCTACTTTATAAAAGTCATAATTTTTTTTAGTTACCATTTTAAGGAAATTTCCTCCATATAATAATAATTATCAATGTATTGTACAAAAATATACGTTGTGTTATATTGTGACGTAATTATTTTGTCACTAGGATTCGCCCAATTGAAGTAACTAAGAACTCTACAATGAGAAAACCAGAGAAAAACATTAATGATGCATTAATTCACCATGTTAAGAATAAAAATTTGAAATGAGAATAAATAGTGATGTTTATTTGTTAAAATAAAAGTAGGAATGTTAATAAAACATATAGGATCCACGTATTTTTTATAATAAGAAATGAGAGTTTAATTTCTATAAGGGGGTAGGAAATCAAATTTTTATTCCTTAAACATCTCAATTTATCCCATCTAAATTTCATAATCTACAGTTGTCTTCAAATAAAATATTATTATATTATTGTTATCGTTATTGTTAGTAGTTTTTTTCAATTGTTGTTGTTAACAATAATGATGATGATATAATTAATAGTAGTAGTAATCATAGTAGTAATAATAATAATCTTAACTAATAATATTAATATTTATTAATTAATGATAATAGTAATTGTTGAGTGTTAGAAAGTGTATATTTATAAAGGAGAAAATCGTTATTTTACATTTTAAATCTCACTAACATTGCTACTTTTATTTATTTAAGTATTTTGTTATTTAATTATATGTATTTTATTATAATTATATATTTTATGTATTTTAGGGGCATCACGATTGTTTCACAGTGAACGAGTGATCAGATAGCAAAACGGACGTCATATTTGGACTCAGGACGGTCGAAAACCTTAAGAGGAGCATTAAAGGAAAAATATTCATCGCTCACATATACTGATCTTTCAGCTTATACTTTTCATACTTACGTGATTTGTTTATGTATATGGGCCGACTAATGATGCAAGCGGAATCATGGCGCGAAGATTTGATTGAACGAATTATATGGCATTGACTACTTACGTGGCATTGACCGATGACGTGGCATTGACTGATAATGTGTCACAATCTTATAGGGCTAGATTTCTTATGAACTGTGGATCGATAACATGGCAGCATCTCAGTGGAGCAAAAATTGTGTGTACAGTATATGCGCATACATGCGATTATTTACTATTCAGGCGGCGTTACTGTGTAAATGTTGACTGTTGACTGTTAACTATTGACTGTTGACTTATGACGTGGCGCAATCCTGAGCATCCAAACTGTTTTTAATCCGATGGTCATGATTCACTCAATGTATCTATAAAAAGGGGCTCTCCCCCCCTAATTTGATACCCCTGAATTCATTTTTAAACTTATATTTCTGAAATTCCTTCTCCTTCTTGTAGTTTCTTTGTATTTTAATAAAATTTCCCTTTTTATTCTTAGTTAAAATATGAGTGGCTAATTTTCTTTTGAGCTTGAGTTGAAGGTGAAGTTTCAACATGTCCCATGGGCTTAATTTGGTAAATTTACTTTCTCTTCCCCTCTAATATTTGTGGTTGTTTTGACTTTTCATCGATAAATAATAATAGTCTTGTCTAGATACAGCCCTGGTTAAACCGGCACCTTGGTATAAGGTTATTATTATTTGGCACGATAAGCCCTTGGCACCATACTTATTGGAGATTGATTCATGAGGTGTGGAATCCCCCCTTATGATTTAATTGGCATTAATATGGAATATTTAGCCCATGGAGCATGTTGATGCAGATCCAGATACCCAAGTGCTTTATTATAACAGTTTCATTTTTAATTATTACCGCCATTTTAATTCACAATTTATGATAAAATTACCATAATTTAATTGTTCCCATTAAAAGAAAATTAATTCGGCATATAATTAAAATCAACCTCCTCGTGGGATCGACACTTGTCACCATTAATCTATTCTATAATAGATTCGTACGCTTGCGAGTTCAATAAAATTTGCACAACAGTAATAATAATTTTAACAATTATTATTGTTGTTAATTAAATTACTATTGTTATTATTGTTGTTGCTGTTGTTGTTGTTGCTATTAACAAAAATGTTATTTTGAATAATAATTATTATAATTATAATAATAAATAATAACAATAATCAACTAAAGTTATTTTATAATTTGTAACAATTTATTCTGATTTTAAGATAAAATAAACACATTAATAATAATACATCTCATTCAAATTTCAATCCATAAAGGTAAAGTAAGCAATTTACTCTAAATATCGTTCCTCATTCTAATTTCAATCCATTCCAATTACAATCCATTACGATTACTATTTAGTAAACAAACTATAAAAAAAAAATACAAAAATTTGAAGACTTTTAAGATAACTTTGCATGTTTGAAAAACTATATGGAAACATTTATTATTTAAAAAAAATTATATAGATTTATTTGATCCTAATATATACATTAGATTTGACATACTCTATTGATAATTTGTTATTAAGTTATAATATCCTCATAGTAAGAAATTAGTTTGGTCCCAATATTACAATTATAGAGATGTTTACCTTTTTTTGTGGTCATAAAAAAAGAAAGAAAGAAAACAAGTTAGTAAAGGCAAAATTTCTAATTTTGAATAAGGAAGATTTTAATTTAAAAAATTTAATGGCTATTTTCTTCGACACGACATGGTTACTCTTTTACTATGCTTTAAAAGTAGTATTTCAAATGTTTAGTAGTGTATACTGAAAACAAATTATCAAAGGAATATCATTTTCATGGGAAGGGGGAAAAGTTAAATAGACTCGAACGCTTTAATTTTGAGAGTTGGGTCCTCGCCACATGCTGGAAGGTAAAATCCTCCCCAATTTGAGCGTAAATTTCACTTTAAATATAAATATCAGTAACTAAAATAATAGCAACAAATATCTACGAGGAGAAATTAGAAAAAAGTAAACAGTTTACGTTTGAAAACAGTTTGTGCATCGACAGCCTTGGTGCCGCTTTAACGGTAAGCAAATACTAATAACTGCTTTGATTCTTCTCCACTTTTCCTTTTTTTTTTTTGTTTGATAAATAAATTTTACTGCTCCTTATAATTTCTTTCGGGATGAATATTGATAATTTTCTTTTTAATTATTAAAGTGATGTTTTATTTTTTTAATAAGTAAATTTCTTATAAAGTGATATTTGAATTTGCATGTATATAAATTAGAACTATACAAAGTGATGCAAATCACTCAATAGTTTAATAATAAACAACTCCATTCATGAACAGATTATTAGATATATTTTCTTAAGAATCCGACTATGTTGAAACTGCACTAAGGTAAAGCATACCTTCACATACATATAATTAAAATTATAATATATTTTTTATTATTTATCATTTTATATATATATCTGCGGCATGTATTTTACTTTAGAATAACTCTAAAGTAATCATGACCTTTTCTTAATTGTTCAAAAGTAACTTATTTTAAGATATTTGGATTGCATAATTCAAAAGTCTGCATTACACCATTGCATAGTTTATTTACTTGATTTCTATCGATTTTTCGTTGTAAAAAATACCATATTGTAATATACATTTGAGAAAAAAGAATTACGAAGAAAATACAAGGGCTTGGAAAAATGACCAAGGTTATGAAAAATGACAAAGACTTGAAAAAACGACAAAAGTGTTGCATACATTTTGTTTAGAGTTGACAATTAAGGGTCTGGCCCATTAGTTTTAAAATAATTTTTTTTTATAAATTAAAAAAATTAGATTAAAGATAGTGGATCAATACATAATAAAGTAATAATTTAATAATTTAATACACAAAATATTAATAATCTCACATAATGAACCACAAAAATACTAAAATATAAGAATATATTAATTAATATTTTGAGTTTTTGAATTTGATTTTCTTTATAAATTATTTTTTTAAAACCCTTATTTATGCTCAATTTATACAGAATATTTTTTTTCATTCATATCTAATTTAATTATTGCGATCCTGGGCCGAGCCGACCCGGGCTTTTTACCTAATTTTGTTATAGCCCGAAAATGGAATTTTCGGTTTGGAGTTGACGTGATTGGGGCCTTGCGGGTGGGAGATGTTATGGGCCAGCGGGCGGCATTCAAGCAGGCTTGGAAAAGTTATAAGCAAAGCTATTTACATCCCTTTAGCATCCTCATAAAACCTATAAAACCACACTTTTATACTCAAGTTTTATTAGATAGAAAATTATATTAAAGGACAAATAATAAATATAAGCCCTATTAATCTTTAAATGATAAAATTCTTGATGTTTGGCATAATTTTTCAAATAGAAGATATTTAAACTAAGTTTTTGTCAATAAAATTTTTATAAATTTTAATAAGTTATTTAATTATTTGATTACCAATTACTTATTTAATCTCTAAATAACTTATAATCTCCAAATAACTTTTTTTTTTTATTGTAAAGCTCAGATAATTTAAATTTTTACTAATAGAAGCAAAATAACTTATTTAATCTTTAAAATTTCTATTAAAGAATAATCAAATAATAAAAAAAATTTTGACAAGAGCTTATAGAATTAGATAAGCACTTATAACTATTAGATAAGTCGTACTAAAAAGACACTAAATAATATAAATAATCTCGAATCAATGAAGAAATAAATTATCTGATAATAAGTATTTTATTTTAGAATAATATGTTCACAATTTAAATAATTTGTTATGGATGATGGTAAAATTTAATTTGAACTTTTTGTTTCTCTTTATATTTTCATCAAAGAAAGAGCTATGAATATAAAAAGTGAAATTTCATGGGAGCTTTGAAAGGGGTGTTAGAAATTGAGCTCAAGAGTAAAAATTTATTACTAAACAGAGTCTGCCCCAGCAGCTTAGTGCATCCAAAAATGAAGAGCAAAACCCTACCAGTTACTTCACTTTACAAAAGCAGGCATTTTGACCTCAAGAGCATCACTTTAAAGCACAGTCGATCCATCTCTTTAATCTCTCCATACAGAGGTTTGATTCGTTGCTTTTCACTTTCAGTCCCTGATGATCTGCTGAGAGTTATTTTACATAGTTATTATAACGCAACTCCAATATTTGTTTAAATAAAATGGAACGTTACACCTATGGAGTCTAGTTGTGATACAAAACACAGTTATTGAAATTCTAAAACAAATTATCTCAGAGATCACTAATCAGTAGGGTGACAATTAATCAGTAGGGTGACAATTACTTACGAAAGCTCCGAGTCCGCATGTGGTAAGTCGATTTTGTACCCAATATTTGAGACAATGTTATAAATCAGACAATAATTTATTCAAATAGCCGAAGGCATAAAAAGGAGCCAAAAACAAAAGCTCGTGGAGCACCGGCTGTCAATTGCAGAATTCTCCAGACTTTTATCTATAATGAGAAGGGATTACAGATTATTAACTGACATTTTGTAAGTCAACTGAGCATCATTATCACCAACAAAAGATTCCTGCGCACTTACTCTTCCTTTGATTTATTGATATACAAACTGGCAATTACCAGCTAATACTAACAGCTAATATGAAGAGATTAAAAAATTATTATACATAACATTGAAAAAAATTCGAGCAGGAAATAATCAATTCTTTTATTAATAATATATATATACACTTTAAGTTCAAAGCTTAGAAGAAAGATCTAGCTGGGTTATAATTTGTTCTTCAAAAATATGATTATATACAGAAAATTGCAACTATTCCCGCACAACATTGTATGTGTAATCCTGACTCCTCCACCACAGTGTCATTTTCTATTACCCCCATCATTGGCCCCAGACACTATGGTCATTACTACTCTCCCTGTGATCACTGTTGGCTACCAGATACTGAGTAAAAAAATCCAAAAAAGCTGGAACTCTAGCTTATTCAGCAGCAAGTTCCTTAAAAAAACACTTGCCAGGAGAAGAAGAGAGATCACCTATCTTGATCCCAATGTTTTTTTACCTCCTTTAACTAGAATCACAAAGCAAAATTACCCAATTGAATGATCATAACACTTATATCATCCATGGAACCGCTCTTCAAAGATAAGTTGGCTAGCTTTTTACAAGCAGAAAATGGCTCTGGCTTATCTACTCCCATGCACAATGGGCGAACGAGGTCTACTGCCTCCTGATTGGAAACCTGTAATGAGAAGGAATAAAACTGATCAAAATCAAACATTTTTCAAATCATCTAAGTCACAGTAAAGTCCAAAGGGGATTACAATAAATAAATGTGGATTGGAAAATGTAATGACCTTGTCCCAAAGGCCATCAGAAGCTAGGATTAAGAACTCGCACTCCGGGTTAATCTTGAACACATTAGTTTCAGGTTCTGCTGTAACCCATTTTTTAAAATGTTTATCTCCAATTCCTCTTGACACAGCAAGAGAGCCTTGAACTCTCCAAACACCACGGTAACAATCCACATAGCCACCCTGCAAACATATAAAAAACAAAAACAGAGTTAGCAAAGCTTTTAACCAATCATAATGTGGACAATTACTCACTTCATCGAACAAAGCAAAAACATAAGCTTGCACTCACCAATGCTTCAATTCTGTCTTTTTCATCTTCCCTGGATGGATGGTGATCAGATGTTAGTGCTTCAGCAACTCCTCCGCGGCTCAAAACAGCACGACAGTCACCAGCATTTGAAACCACAAGATGGCCTTTTTGTATCAATGCAGTAACACAACAAACACCACCACCAATATTTTCCTTCAGAAGCTCGGTATCAGTTGCCAAATAGCCATTTCTAATTGCATTCCTGATGTACTCGTGTTCAAATTTACCAGAACACATTTCAGCCATAATGTTCTTATGTAAATTCTTCTCTGCAAATTCAGCAGCCTTCGCCCCTCCATGCCCGTCAAAAACTCCGAAGAGAGCCTGTACAATAAGCAATGTTAAAAGAAATAGCCAATTTAGGGTTCCATCATCAATATTGTTCTTAAACTGACTAATAAAAGAGAAAAAGCCACTCAAAGCCTGATCTACAATTAGACCCCTAATGTCTCAGCGATAGACACAAATCTTTAAGATCAGCATTCTGCGGCCCAAACTAGAATAACACTAATGAAATTACACTTTGTTCATACCTGTTTCGACTGGCCATTCAGGTCAACCAGAGCTGAGTATCGATCCTCCATGACAGAGCCTCTCTTTCCTCTCTTACAATAAACAGAATAACCTTCTCCCTCAACTTCCACCTCATCCAATCTATCGTCGCCGCATGGCGTCATCTTCAATCCCGGAGCATTAGTAATCCCGGACGTCAATGGTATATCTAACCTAGCCGGCCTCTTCCTCTTCAAAACCGAACCGCCGCCAGCGTCCTTCCTCACTTCCAGAACCTGGGACGACAGTGTTGACGGTGGCGTTGGCGGTACTGGAGGCGGTGGAGGTGCTGATGGTGGACCATGGATTCTCGGAGATGATGATGGATAGCGAAGCACCGACGGAATTCTCGTCGGCGAAAAAATCGGCGAGTTCGGTACCGCTACGGCGCACGGCATGTTGTCCCTCTCTCTCCCCCCTAAATTTTCTTTTTCTGTTTCTCAGCGGACCTCTTTTCAAGTTGTGGCTTCGCCCGGGAATATAAATAAACGATTGAAGCGAACGGTGCCGTTTGGAGGATTGACTTGGATGGACTTGGATCAGTTTGGTTAACTTTTAGGCGGAAGGAAGAGTAAGGCGGTTGCTTTTCTATGACTGACTCCCTTCAACGGTCAAACACGTTAAAAACTGCGGAGACTGAGTCTCTATTATTTATTACTTATTTTCTCTAATAATGTCTGAATTGGACACGTAGTGCGTTCTCGCTGTTCCACGTTGGTGGTCAAAAGTTAAATATGTGGTTTTAGCGAATTCGATTAAAGTCGGTGCCTTGTGCCAGACACTGCCTGGCGCCGGCAAAACTTTGGATCGCTTCGTTAAGTTGTTGTCCAACCAATTCCATTCTCCAGATCTGATTAGTGGTATTATTATTTGTTCTTTTCTTTGTTTCTTTTTCACGTATGTAAAAATTATTAATTTTAATATTTTAGTTGTTTTGTTATTGATTAACGCTTAACGAAATTGAACCGCCATGCCACAAGAAGACTATAAAACACTTGTAATAAAAAGGACACACAGATATCTATTTAGAATTGCCATAACGTGCACACTTTAAAAGTCGACACACGTATCTTTTCCCCCAAGGGGATCGCAGCAATCAATTTGGCACATGCGACTCAATTGTTGCTCCTTACGTAAAAATTTGAAAATGCATTTGAAATATCCAAATAAACGAAAGACACTAACTTAAAAAAAAATAAATTGTCTGTTAATTCGTAACACTAAGAAGACATTAGGTTAAGCCATAGGAGTTTATATGGGTGTCATTTACGTTAGTTATAGATTTATAGTCGACCAGGATATCTTTTCAGTCGAAATTCTTTTAAGTACAATATAAGATGGTAAATCAGTAGGTGGTGGATATCGTACATGGATGCATATATTAACCATTCACAATTATTAATACAAGTTGCATGAGATTTTAAGAAATTTAAAAGAGCTCATTATGTAAAAGGTTCATAATTCAATTATTATAGCACGAAAACGTATATAAATTAAAAAAAAATGTTACATGTGGAGGGAGTTTGTTAATTGTTAACAAACAAATTCACCTAAAGTCGAGTGACAGAGTCATTATCCTCGCATATTCTTTGTTGGAGCTTAAATTCCTTCTTAATTATAGATAATAAGTTCAAGCTCCTACAAAATATTGTGGGGACTTAAATTCCTTATTAATTATAAATAAAATTTAGCAAAGGTTATAATTGAGTAGTGTTATATAAGATTTAATATAAGATTAGTCTCAGTGATTATTTTAAATTTCTTTTTAATTATAGATAGTAAGATCTGCATAATACTAAATAAGATTTAATATAAGACTAATCTTACTAATTATCTTATTATAAATATATCAATAATAGTCTCATATAATACAAGTATTATGAATAATAAGATTTAAACAGTACTATATAAGATTTAATATACGACTAGTTTTATTAAATATTTAATTATAAATATATCAACAATAATAATCTCGAGGAATATGAATTGTAATTTGAGTATTAGCATAATATAATTAAGAAAAAAAAAACAGAGAAATTCAATTATTCAAGCTTCAAAGCTCAATACTGGCACTCCGTTAAAAACTTTACCTCGAGCAGGTTCAATCTTTTGAATTGTTCAGTGGCGGCTGGATTACAATATAATATATGTATTTATTTTTATTTGTATGTGCTTGGCATCTGGTGGGCGAGAAGCTTTCCACAGTTGCAAACGCCCGCCCTTTTATAACGCTCTCAGAATCCCAAGTCACAGAGTAGCTATTGTTGTTTTCATCTACTCGTGAACTGGGTCAGGTATAGCGATGCGTTCTACAGGACAATAGAAGGAGATCACGTCAATGTATATATATTGGAAGGTTCTAGATGACAATGATTATTAAGCTAGCATTATCTCGATTTGTCTAGTTGGTGACATTTTCAACTCAAAGTCTACATTTTCGATCGTTAGATGTTACAATGCCTTCAATTTCGTTTTTAAGTTGTTAGTTACGCCATTCAAGTTGTGACCAGCAACTATGGTTTTTCAATGAGACTACTTCAGAACCATTGTCAAGTTGCAATGCCTCTTATGAGTACCGACGGGCTTAGCTAGGGCTATACCTTACAGATTATCTAAGCCAACCCGTGTGATTAGAGCACATTCTTTTAACTATCTATTTGTGATTATTTGTTTTTTTTTTCTTTTTTAATGATGAGAAAAGAAAGAAAGATTATAATGTTATGTGTTATGACTTAGGAGGCTTTCAAATTTGTCACTTTTTACGTTGTTAGTTGCATTATACGTATTAAGGTTTATTATTATACTGTCAAAGTTACGTATATAGCATTATTGAATTTGGAATTTGTAGTGAAACAAAAAGAAATTGATTAAAAATTACATAGGGAAATTAATTTCATTGGTTACAAATCTACAATTATTATTATTATTATTATTACTACTATTATTATCAAATATTTATCGACTTTTATCTCATAAACCATAGCTATTTATGCTCACCAAACCACTATTATATGTTATGACCAGTATAAGTTTTCATTTTTAATCACAAGTTCTTCATTGCTTATACAAGCTTATATTTTAACTTGAGATGCATCATTCAAATTTTGATAAGATGGCTACTAGCAGTTTAAAATGTACCTTGGACGCCCAAAATTTGGAATGTTGTTTGTTCCCCTCTGTTTAAATTAATATAAATCGCTTATTGCACTATTTTTTTTTTAATAGCATTCAAAAACTTTCTTAAAACCAAAAGTTTTGAAAGAAAAGTGGGATAAATGAATTATTCATTTGATAATTTATTTTGAAAATATAAAATATATATTTATTATAAAAAAATTTAAAAATAGCAAAAAGTACAAGAAAAATACATTAATAATAATTTTTATTCACACTAAAACATATATTTCTAATTTTTGGCAATTCAGTTTTTTTTGTTTGATTTCTATTTGTATGATTTGTTCAATTTATAACGAATATAAATAAAAATGTATTTAAAAGTAAGAGTAATATTATAAATTATACTACTTATTGCTGATTATGAAAACATTATAGAGTAAATAGTATATATTGAGTTTAATAAGAGGAAAACTAACGATTTTTCCCAAATTTTAATAAAATTAATATATATATATATAAGTATATTAATTTTAGTTTGGAGAAACTAATAATCCCTTGAAAAATATTTAGTTATTTTTTTGTAATTAATATAATTATACACATGCCCACGCGTGCATGCACGCATAGAGTAATATGCCTATTTCAAAACGGGTTCAAAATTGGGTCAATTGCAGAATACCTTGGTGGTTGTAGCATCCCCTGAATGGGGGCTTTCCTTTTTAGACTCAAAAAGAGAGACAAAACAAACTCCTATGCTTGTTAAAAAGAAAAAAAGTAAAAAAGAAAAAAAAAAGAAATGCTGATCTCAACAATCGCTTAAAGGGAATTAGAAAAATAAAATGGCGATTCAATCAACAAAACCTTTTACACATACACACACATATAAAAGATAACAGTCATTTATTAAAAAAAATGTTATTTTATTTTATTGAAGAGAAGAGATATTTTGTTAAAGAAAATTTTGAAAATCATCTTCCTATCAATAAGAAACTAATGACACCAATTTCTGATTTCTCAAATTTCTATTATCTTTGAGAATTTGATACTGAACTAGGATAGGAGTGAGGTAAATATTTAATGAGTGTATGAAAGAAATAAAATAGTTAGTAAATTGGATTAACTAAGGGCTATTTAGGCATTCAAGAGAGTGTGTGAAGTAAAAAAATTATTAAATGAGCGGTCAAATTTTATTTTCAAGTATAAATAATCCCTCTTTCTTGAGAAGTGAGGGAAATATTTTACTAAAGAATCCAGTCACGAATACTCATCCTCTAGATAATCAAGACCACCGCCGCCATCATCATCATCATCATAATCAAGACCGCCATCGCTACCAGAGTCAAACTCATCATCGCTTTTAGAATCAGACGACTCCTCTAGCAAAGATAACCAAAGATAGTCAACGTTCTCCAAAATTTCTTCAGCACCAAAATGTAGTGATATGGAGTGCCTGAAAAGCTGTTGCGTCTTCCCGTTTGTCTATCGCTACAATCATAACGTTTCCGGTAGAAAATGAAAAGTAAGAAGAAGATCAAAGAAATATTAGAGGTTCAAGATGAATTATAATAATAATAATAATTACTCTGATAGTACGGAAAATTAAGATAAAAGAATCAGGAAGGTGTGGACATACCTCAACACTGTGACATTCCAAATTTAGCACTTTTGGTGGAGAAATGATTGAACTTTGTAAGTGGTTCGGTGAATTTCGCGTACCATTCACCCTCAATATTACTAGTGCTGGACAAGAATTCAAGTTTGTTTTGGGACAAAGTCAAAGTATTTTGAAGAGAAAGATGCCATTTTCACCCTCACATTCGAAGATGCTTAATTTCAATCAGCATCCTACCAACAATGGCCAACTTTTGCAGGCTGCAATTTGAAATATTATCCACTTTAAACCCGTACGATGAGCAATTTCCAAGTACTCAAGGAACGGAAGCTCAAAAATTTGGGTGCTGAGACACTCATCCTTTATGGAAGGCATATGTAATTTTAAGAATTTAACATTCTTGCAGGGGGCTACATGGGTCTCACATAGTCCGTTAACCGCTGCTGAATGAACGTTTACTCCATTGATATAAACCCGTGTGAAGCTGTTTTGTTAATTCTCTTAGCCTTTGATGAGGTGGCAAGCAGAGTCAGCTAGTGCTTGGGCAGCCGATGATCAATTTGTTACAACCAACATCTGGACTCTTTGAGCTGCATATGAAGCAGGGGTACAGGCTGACTGGGGCTGCATCTTTAATCAATCTTTTGAGACATGTAGAGTGAGAGATTGAAAATTCTCTACGCGAGAGATTTAATCACTGTACTCTGAAGTTACATTGTAATTGATTAGTTCAATAAAAGCTTCAAGCCCTGCTGAGTTCTTCAGCCGTGGATATAGGTACTCTGGTACCGAACCACATAATCTTTGAGTACCGTTCTTCTTTGTTCTTCTCTATTCTTGATTGATTTGCTTGCCATTTTCTGGTTAGAGTTCTTTGTTATTGGTTTTTCTTGATCAACGCGAGTTCATTGATTGATTTGATTAAGTTTTAAGGTCTGAAATTTCATAGCAAGCTGTTTATATATCCACAGCAAATCTTCTTAATAAATTTAAAAGGCAAATGTTCAAGGGAAAACCGTTGAAACCCGAAGCTGCAAGCAAAATTTGCCATCATTTACATCTGGCATCCGACCGCAAAATAATCATATTGATTGGAAATTGTACACAAAATCTGAACATTTGAAATAAAAAACAAAACAATAAGAGAGGTGAGATAGACTAAACTGTGTGTGAAAGAGTATCAAGCATGGAAATACAGAACAATGTAGCAATCACAATAAACAGACACATACAATTTGTCATTGTACATTGTCATCACAATAGAACCAACTTCAAATTTGTATTTGTAATTTAAAAGTGGCTAATTCTTCAACTGAATCATTACATATCCAACTTTCTTAATATAAAGAGCAATTGTTAATCGGGAATGCAACGAAAATATCATGACACTTGAATGCAGAGTATAAGACTAAATTCATTCCCTAAATGAACATTTGACGTCAAACCCACAGCATAGTCAAAAGAATGGAGAGAATCTGCTAATTAAAAAGAATCTCAATAAAAATCATCGCATCAGTAATTCCTCCAATATTAAGCAAAACCCACTAAGCCCCCATGAACGAAAAGAAAGCCAAATTAGAAAGAGAATGAGAACATAATATTATTAC
Source organism: Aegle marmelos (assembly GCA_030449875.1). NCBI lineage: Eukaryota > Viridiplantae > Streptophyta > Magnoliopsida > Sapindales > Rutaceae > Aegle > Aegle marmelos. Next base: position 25,461,952 of record JASUUL010000143.1, read on the forward strand.
CCAAGTAAAAATGAACATAACAGAGATGTAATGTAATATTTTGTATCATATCTTAAGCAAAGAAACCAACAAAACGAGCAAATAAAAGCCACCACACTTACATAATATTACAATCACACCACTCTAAAAATCTTCGTCAATTTTAAATACATGGTTCCCACCATTCCCATTAAGACTGGACATAACCGAAGCCTTTTGATATTCCCCGACTCTCTTTTCAAAGAAATTAGTCTTCCCTTGGAGCGAGATCAGCTCCATCCAATCAAAAGGATTCGCCACACCGTACAGCTTCCCGTACCCAAGCGCACCCAACAACCTATCGGCGACAAACTCTATGTACTGACTCATCAATCCTCCATTCATCCCCACCAACGCGCACGGCAGCGCGTCGCAAACAAACTCCCTCTCTATGTCCACCGCTTCTTTGACTATCGCCTGCACGCGCTGCGCGCTTAGCTTCGTCCTCAATAAACTGTACAACAGACACGCGAAATCGCAGTGGAGACCCTCATCTCGCGAGATCAACTCGTTTGAGAATGTTAATCCCGGCATTAACCCGCGCTTTTTCAGCCAAAATATCGCGCAAAAACTCCCCGAGAAGAATATCCCCTCCACGCAAGCAAAGGCGATTAACCTCTCGGCGAATGTCTCCGAGCCGTCGATCCAATTTAACGCCCACGTGGCTTTCTTTGCGACACAGGGAACCGTTTCGATGGCGTGAAAGAGACGGTTCTTTTCGTCGGAGTTTTTGATGTAAGTTTCCAGAAGCAACGAGTACATTTCTGAGTGGATGTTCTCTATGGCGATTTGGAAGCCGTAGAAGGCGCGCGCCTCGGCGACCTGGACCTCCGTCATGAACCTTCCGGCGAGGTTCTCGAGGACGATGCCGTCGGAGGCGGCAAAGAAGGCGAGCACATGTGTGACGAAGTGCTTCTCGTCAGTGGTCAGGGCCTCCCAGTGGCGGAGATCTTGAGAAAGATCAACTTCCTCAGCGGTCCAAAACGACGCTTCGGCTTTCTTGTACATTTCCCAAATTTGTGGGTACTGAATCGGGAACATGCAAAATCGATCGGGATTTGGGGCTAGAAGCGGCTCTTCGGGAATCGAAGGCATTTTGGTAAGCTCACTAATTTGGGCGAATAGAGAGATTTTTTTTTTCCCTATTTCTTTGGTTTAATGAGAAGGTAAAGACATGAACGACGATCGTGTGGTATTTATACAAGGAATTGGGAGCGTGATTGGAGGTTTTTGAAATTTTGAGATAAGGGGTAGTTATGGTATTAAAATTAAATTTGGCGAAGTGGTCCGGTGTTTGTGCGGTTTCGGGAGTTTATAAGAGAATGAAATTACGTATTTGGGCAAGGCTCGTGCGGGAAGTTTTTGGAAATTTTGGTACGAACTTGAAAATGTTTGAGATTTGGGGGGAGTTTTTATTGGCGCCAGATTGGGGTTTGAAGTTTGAAGTTTGAAGCTGAAAGTGAAACGGCACGCATAATCAACGTGGACGGCGCTTAAATAATGATGAGTTGCGTGGCGCACTCGTAGCCAGCCTGCCGCGAGTTAATGTCCAAACTAATTGATACCTTTTTTGTCTTGGTCTATTAATCATCTTAATTTGGTAATTTAAAATAAATAAGTTTTTTCATGGACTATTATCTAGCATTGATATAAAATAAATACATCATTTAAAATATAAAATTCTTTACAATAATTTTAAAAATATAACTAAAAAATTTTAAAACAATCAATTTTTAAATCTAAATAATGAAATTTTGTGTGTGTTAAACGATCTAAGTAAGAATATATTCAATTGGGATTGATTTAAAAATAAAGAGTTAAAATAATTTAATTTTTTTTAAATTTGAAAAAGAATATTCAACGATTTTTTATTGTATATATAAAATTGAACCGAATCCCTTTGATTCAAAACTCTTACTTATTTCCACGGCCATAAATATAATAAAATCAGTTCTTATTGTAATGATAATATAACATCAATAATAATAACAATAATTTAAAAAAAAAAAACAAGAAAGAAATTGTGCTGATAACATTTGGATACGTGGCAATCGGGTAACACTGACAACCAGCCAAACTTTGGGCTCGTGGATACGTGGCAATCGCCCTGAGCATTTCTTCAACACAGTCATCAAATCCAGGAACTCGTGTCACTCTCTTTTGACGCTGCGTGTCGTCAATCTTCCCCAGTACTCGACACATCAATCACCAAGTGTCACAAAATGCGCTACCTTTCATTTCTTTTAAATGGAATCCCAGCAGCTTCATCGGTACGGTACTGCGTACGGCAGGTTAGTGTATGTTAGCATTACGAAGGTTAGCGAGAGCGCGCTCTGTTTCGTTTTCAGCAGTTCTATTTCTTGCTTTGAGAAGCCCTCGTCGGTCGTTCACGGGATTTAACTTCACTCCAGACGAAGACGACATGTCGTCCGGGCAAGAAAGAGCTGAACTCGACTCCAAGGCCAGGCAAGGGCAGACTGTTGTCCCCGGTGGCACTGGTGGCAAAAGCCTTGAAGCCCAAGAACATCTCACCGAAGGTAAAGCTTTCTGAATTCTGATAATGGAGAAACAATCCAAAACGTAAAATATAATTCTCATATGTAATTATTTTGCGGCTCGGGCATTGGGGTCACGTGACATTTTAGATAGTTGGTATGCGTTGTATATGTGCATGAATAAAAATTGGATGGTTGTTTCACAGCGAAAATATTTTTCATGGTCTGTGCTTTTATATATTCTCTAGTGATTGTGAGTGTTGTTTTGGATGATATTGAAAATGAAGGGCGGAGCCGGGGAGGGCAGACGAGGAAGGAGCAGCTAGGGACGGAAGGATACCAAGAAATGGGCCGGAAAGGCGGGCTGAGCACCGGCGACCAGACCGACGGAGAACGTGCGGCGCAAGAGCGGGGTGTCGACATCGATGAGTCTAAGTTCACGACTAAGAGCTGAATGCACGTGTTTTGTTACTAGAATGTAGAACTTAGTTCGTCTAGCTCAATTTTCTCTCTGTCTTGGTAGTGTTTTAGGAGTCGCCGTGTGTGTAATGGTATCAGCTGGCTGTGTGATGCGCCAGCATGAGTTTTGCTTCAGCTGCGTCGAGCTAGAGGTGGAAGATGTAATGCTGGTTTTTAATGACAATAAACTGATCGTTAATAAACCGGGCCCTGAGCATGAATTCTGCAATTAGTTGGATACAGTTGACGGATGAGTAAATAAAATTATTAAAATGAAAGACGTAGGGCAGGAGATTTTTAAACCCCCCCCCCCCCAAAAAAAAACAAATTCAGCATTAAAAATCGTCATTTTCTCTTCTTTAGAAGCTAATAGGCTTTAGTTATATCTAAAATTATAATTCCTAAATAAAAAATTAAGATAATTGAATATAGTTTTTAAATAATTTTTATAAGATCATCAAAATTTTCTTATTATATATATATATATATATATATATATATATATAAGGTTAAATCAATGTAATTTTGAAGTCATATAGTTGTTTTTGTTTACCGAATATGTAGGTTTTTTTAATTATTCTAGTTTTTAAATTATTTGATCTCACATTTTAGTGTTTTTGAAGTTATTTTTAAGTTTTTGAATTTATTCAATCAAAGTCGGGACTTCCGGCGTCTCTCGTACTTCGAAGGACGTCGAGCAAAGATGCCATCGAGAAATTTAAACTTAAATGGACCCACTCCTCGGGGGTGGTATTGTCTTTTACGGAGTGTTTTTTTTTTTTTCACTTTCTTTCATAGATGAAAAATTTGGTAATTTATTTTTAAATTAATATTTAAAATAAAAATTATAATGGGTAGTTTATTTTTAAATTATGAAAAAATATCAGAGTGAACGAAATGTGAATTTTTTTCTCTTTTTTTTCAAGTTTATGCATAAAATATTTTATTTTATTATATTTTATACATAGATACACACGTGCCTTAGAATGACTGATCTAAAATCAATCATTTACAAAAATTAAAATGGCTGATCTAATCAGTCATTTACAAAAATTACAAAATCAAGTGATATTATATGTCTTAAGTATTTGAATTATCTCAGAGAATTTTCATATACAGAATTTTATTTAAATTATTTAAGAGTTTTCTCGATGGAGAATTTCATCCAAGTCCATGAACTTATTGTCCTAATAAAAATATATATATTGACATCTGCGTATTTAGTGATACCGACACCAAGTAATAATTTAATTGATGAATATGTATAAAGCAGCGTACCGTTTATTTTAACAATAAATCTTTTATTTTAAGAAATGTTTTGGGACCTTCCAAACTTTATTGGTATTATTATAAGAGTGGGCTCCACGTTTATAGAGAACGCTAACGGTGCGTTTGCTATCGTTTTTTAGTAATTATTTTTTAACTATTTTTTATTTTATGAAAATATAAAAGTGCAGAACTTGTTTGGTGGATGCGTTCTTGCATTATAAATAAAAAATATAAAAATCAAGAAGTTCCTGACTTTTACTTTTTCTTCATAAATATAGAGAACGTCAAATTGGCGTTCTTTATCTGTTATCATGGATTATTTTAGTTATTACTAAAATTTGATGGGTTCCACATATTTATTAGATAAATGGTTTATTTTAATACAATAAATTTATAATGAAAAAACTGTTATGCATACATTAAAAAAACTATATTGTTTTAAAAAATAAATTTAGCCTACTTAATATAAATAAATATAAACAGTCAAAAAATAAATTTTAAAGTTCTCATAAATCATTGAAATATACAATTAATTACTTTCAAAATTTAGGAAATTTAAAAAATAACGGATGATATTTTCTTAAATTTTATTTTGAAAATGTTTAAATTAGATACATATGTTATTATAATGTAGTTATTGAAAATGTAATTTTTTAAAAAATATATACTAAATAAATTTATATTATTTTTATTTCTCCAAAAAAAACTATCGAATGTATTTTTACAGTTTTCATTTTTAGACATTAGTTTAAAACTAAGCTATCAAGCATATTTTATTTTTGTAAAAAACCAATCATTCTTGCTCTATAAAACAAAATAAAAAATATTATATAAAAAATAATCCTAAACATATCGTAAATTTTTATATAAGGATGACCAACAAATCGGATAACATATGGCATAATATAGATAATTATGTATTTATAGGGTATGTCATGGGATGAGCATATTTTGGTAGGACATATGGTAAGCAACAACACACTCGTGGGTTAGATTGAGTTTTAAATTTTAGATACGTGAGTTTTTTAAAATGTTCCACAATTAGAGATGAGATGAGTTGAGTGTGGCATATAAAGAAATATATAATAAACATATTTTATTAATGGCTTAGTATGCGATCAGTGAGATATCAATAATATATAAGTAGAAATATATTAGAGTGAAATTTCTTTCAGAAATAAAAATAAAATATTTTATAAATAATTTAAAATTAAAATTTTTAAACTCAATACAAGTCTTTATTTTAACAAAATTTTTTTAATACAATTTATTAAATATATTAAGTCATGTCATGATTTTATATAAACAAAATTATAAATATCATAATTTTATAAATGATAAATCTAAATTTTTTATTTTAATATTTTATTTATAAAATCATAAATTAGTCAAAGGAGATATGTTTTATTTTGTGAATAAAATATTTTTCTCAACTTACATACAAAAATAAGGTTATGGATGAAATATCATAAAGTTACATCTTCATAGTTCATATTTGTTGTAATTTATATTTCATAATTGTAACTTGGAACTTCTGATTTATTATAATTGATATCTCATAGTTACAACTTCTTGTAATAATTATTCCAAAATTCTAATTTTTTTTATTAATTATTATTATAATCTATAGAATTAAATTTATATATTATTGTGTTATAATTTATTATTGCAAAATTAAATAATAGAGCTGTGTAATTACATTAATGAAATGTTAATTATTCCCTTAATAAAAATTTATAACAATCATCATCATCACCAAAATTTTAGGGATTGATGGGTTTTAAAAAAAGGACACGTGGGCTTAAAAAATCATACTAGGTATTTAAATTTAAACAAGCCACACATGGACTTAAAACAACATATCAAGCATTTAGGCTTGAACAAAACATGTAAAGTACACAAGCTTAAAAAAACACTTGTGGCACACGTCTTAAAAGAAAAAAATTGCCAAACCCTTTTGAAAATAGCCTTAAACTTTGTTTGATACAACTTTTAGAATAGACCTTATTTAAATAAAACTTTTATTAATAAAACTCTTATAAATAAACCTTTTACTAAAAAAAAAAATTAATTATTTAATTATCTATAAGAATTTTTATTAAAAATTTATAAAATCACTTTAGTAGATAATTTTTTTCAAGTTATGTTATTAAAAGAATAAAATAAAATAATTAAATAATTAAATAAGTAAAAAATATTTTAAATATTTTAAAATTTAGAAATAACTTTTCAATCTCTACTCTAAAAAATTTAAAATTTAAACTTTTTATAGTAGAAATAAAATAACTTGTTTAAGTTTAAAAAATTATATAAAAAATAATTAAATAATAATAAAAATTATAATAAAAATTTATATATTTAAATAAATATTTATAATTATTAAATAATATATATTAAATAAGTATTTAAAATTACACGCACGGACACGTACATTATGACCTAACAAAAAAAATTAAAGGCACAGTATGGCCCATCACATGATGGGACGAGCTATGCAGACCACGGGCCCTCGCGAGCCTCGCTTTTAACCTCTGACCCAACATCTCTTGTACGTAATATCTACTTCACATTAATTGTACAACATATAAGTTAGAAAATTGGCAAGAGCCAACGAGGCAACTCTTGCGGGTTGGGCTTCTAGCCTCTGGAAATTTGCTGGTATAAAGCAGAATACTCCCAACACTGTGGATACATCAGCCATTGCTTCCTTTGCTTTTGCACTTCGCACAGCCATTTAAGAAGAAGCCGAAACATCAAACCCACTAGTTGCTAGAACCATTTCATAAGAAGCGATAACTCACTGCTTCATTGGCCGACTTGTGAAGATAAAAACTTATCAATCTCATCGATAGCGTTGATGTGAGTGGTGGGAAACAACAAACGCAAGAAGGGAACCAAAGATGATGAAACGAGCTTCGGCTTTATTTTCTTTGCTGTTGTCTTGATTACGGAATGAGGTGGTATGCCAAACCACTTGAGATACCATGAAAGAAGTATTGAATTCTTCTCTCCCTGGGATTCATCATCAGGCCACTTTCCAGAGGTCAAGTAGTTGCTAAAGTGATTTTGCAGTCCATTCGAACAATTTAGAAGCTCTTCCACTCGCTTTCTAATCGACCCCATGAACTTAGATTGAACAATGCCACCTTTTGAGGTAGTCAATTTTCCACTCAACTGAGCATCAGTGTAGGCTAGTGCAAGCTGCACCAAGAAATGGAACGGGATAATTTTATTAGTTCTAAATTCAGAAATTGATTTTGTAACAGACGTTATCCATATCTTCTTATCAACTAACTGATCCATTTCAGACATCATGCCTTTGCCTAACTGTTACCAACTCGTAAACTCTAACAACTAAACTAAAGGATGTTTAGGTAGAAATAACATCCAGCATTTCAATGGAAACACCTTAGTCAGTTTAGAAATTATAAAAGAGAAAATAGTTGATTCAAGGAACTGACAATGGGGGAAAAAAAAACCTTCAATAATTCACTTTCACTCCTGTCAACTGATAAGGTAGAAATTAATTATTAAAGCACAAATTACCAAATTATCTTAATTTCCAGAAGAGGAGACTGGATCCCGTAATAGAAAAATAATGATAGGAATTCCAAAACTTACCTTCAAATTGGAGATGTTGAGTGAGTCACCTACAACAACATGACCATTGGTAACCTGATCAACCATTGATCCAATCATTGTGTGCAACGACAGATAGACCTAGACATCAATAAGCAAAATCACTATGAATGCCAGACAAGTTGTCAATTTATTTACACATGACAACACCCCTATGTATGATAATCAGTTAATTCATTGCATTGGTGGCAGGTAATTATAAGAGCATGTGGAGAGTGGGAATTACTTGCTAAGTTAAACATTACCTGTAAAAGAGCTGGTCTATCCTTGCTTATACACTCAAATAATACTTGTAAGCAAAATTCCTGGAAATCAACATCAGATCTGCAAAATGTTTGATGCATTGCAAAGCCACAGGTTACAACAATGGAAAGAAATTAATACTCTTTGCATAAATAAGTTTGACATTCTGGATATTTAACAGTGCAAAATGTTTGATGAATTGCAGAGCCACAGGCTACAACAATGGAAAGAAATTAATACTCTTCGAATAAATAACCTTGACTTTCTGGATATTTAACAGTGCAAATTGCTTAATAATCACAAAGAGGATTCTGAAAATGGAGTTACTAGACACTTGCCTGCTATTCCAGGAAGGATCGCAGCAGAGTTGTGCAAATGCAATTAAGCTGGGATCAGAGGAGAAGGTACTGACCAATTGATCAACAGCAACAGAACCAACTCCACATTTGTCATTAGTCCTAGGATCAGATGTCAAACTAAACACCTGGATCAAGGACAAAGTGAAATATATGCTAAGCACTGGAATGAGCCTGGCCGTTATAAAATATAATACAAGCAATAACTAGCTTAGTTGGTTCACTCTCCTCTAAGCGCAAAAGAGGTTTTGAGATCCAAATCACCCCAAAAAAAATAGTTGGTGAGGGAAGAATGAGAAAGGTTTTGGTTATAGTTAGTGAGAGTGGGGGACTGGAGGTAAGGGTTCCCAATGAATAAGAGAACAAAGACAATATTATGGAATTATGACCTTGTGCATTGCTCGTGATAGCAAGGACTGACACCCCACAGGGTCATCCACATATGAACATGCTCCAATCTTCCGTTTGATATAGAGAACACCTGAATTAAATGGATCATTCTTGTCACCATAGCTCCACCAAGGTTTATCTGTTGAATTATGACAAATTTGGGATAATAAGGATCATTTAAAATTCACATTAGATAATAAAAGTGAAGTGCCAGAATCCACTGACCTTCAGGACGAAGCTCTATTACTTGAGGCCAGTATCGAGGGCCGCAAACACTAACTCTCTTCAACTGCAAGCAGTAAATAAGTTTTCACACAAAGTTTCTGTTGCTTATGTGTATATATGTAAGGATACTGATGATAATGGCTTTAATGGACAAAGTTCCCCCAAATCAGAAACTTTGCCTACCCTTCTCTCTGTTTCTCACGTGTGTGCATGTGCTTGTGTGTATCTGTGAATATGTGTGTGCTATGCCTGTGTGCAAGAAGTGGATCGAGATCCATTCAAATCCTGCGTATTCCAAGAGAACTTCCCATTTTCACATTACAAGGGTGAAACCAGAAGGTTGTGGTGAAACTGTCTGAATAATTAATTCAAAAATCAGTATAACTTACTATAGTCCGTTCTGGCAGAATACAAGGGGTAACTTCACAATAACTTGTTTCTGAATAATGTTCTGTTTCCCTGACAGTAACTTCAAGAGGGGCATACACAGGAAGACCAGTGTCAACATCAACAGTCTGAATCCAGCGAGCCTCTGTTGCAAGTACGTACAAATGCCTGAAAGCCTGAAAAATTACATTCAATGAAGGCAAGTGTTGGAAGATTTGATGCCTATAATTGAGGAAGATCTTTTGCATTTAAATAGAATAAACCGAATTAGGAAGTAAAATATTTAGCTGATATGTTTTTATTATATTTCCTAAAATTGTGCTAGGGTTATGTGTTTTAGAAGCACTATAAATATCTTCTTTGTAAACAGTCTTTGATAGACAAAAAATAAGTATGAAAAGTTCAGTTTCCTTTTCATAGAAAACCTTCAGCAAGATACTAAATGAATAACAGGTAATCAGACACCATTTTCACAGGCACAACAGATACTCATTCTTTTATTTCTTATTCAATCTTTATAGAGTAACCAGTCCAAACCAACACCAATTAAGCTAATCATAATCACTGGGAAATGGGAAAAACAACCGTATAATTACTTAGAATCAAATGCTCGAGTGCTAGTCTGAAGGGGGGGGGGGGGGGAATGTACTCTGTTGAGGACTTGACCTATTTGTGCCACTCCATGACTGAAAAAAAGGAAACGGGTGCATTTCTGGTTCTCAGAATCAGAGGAGCACAACCAGACAGATATTTTCAAAGTTGAAACTTTCATGTAGGACAGCTGGGGATTGTAATGATTTACCCTAAAATGTTAATGCCTTTGTCAGTGATATACCAGCACCAAGGGGTTGTTTGTTTTTAGGACCTAATACTGCACACGACTTACATTTCTGTTATTTGGATTTTTAACATGTTTGTTTTATCCACCTTAACACTTAAAATACGCAATTTATATCTGACTAAAATTAAGTTAAAATCCAAACATTCACTTTTGCGTATGAATGGATGGAGTTGCACATTCACAAGTTTCCAGCTTAGGTGAACACAAAGAAATAGTTACGAATCCAAAGAATGACGTTTGTATGGTACGGGTGCTTTCTCATTTGAGTTCATGATTGACAAGGTATATTCATGATATGCAGCTTGTTGATTCTCAGTAACCAGATTCCTGTGAACATAGTTATGCCTTTCACTTGACATAAATATTGCTTTTAGCATACCTGAAGGTGGCAGCGGTTGTCATTTGGTCCACTGGGCAAGCGTGGATAAAGAGAAATCAATAAAGCAGCTATAGAGTTGTTATTTGTTGAAAATGTCCTCATTCCACCTCCAAGAAACAAGAAACCAATGGCTAAACTTACCTACAATCAGTGCAGAGTAAAAGATATGAGGAACATTGGACTGTTGGAAGGCAAAAATAGTTATGTAACTTATTTCTTAACTGAATGTATCCCAAATGATACCCATAAACAGGGTAGCATCCATCACAAGCTTATGTGAATTAATTCCTTTCATACGATGACAAAACGCAATCAAATTAGCTTAAGAGTGAGGGCAACAACCATTGTGCGATCAGCAACATTTAAACATTTCAAAGGTTTGAAATCATCAATGGATTACATGATACAAGATTTAATTAACTCTAATTGTCAACCTAGGCTCTGCCCGTGATTTAATGGATGAAAGTGGCATTTAAAAAGCCTCCACTAACATAGAGTAAGCAGCCAATTAAGACATATGGCAGGCCAATCTAATTAGGCAAACTGTACAATCAAATATCCTAGAATAAACAATAACAATCCCTTCAACTTTGTCATTATCTATTGCTTCCAATATATATTACATGACTTGGTAATTTAACACAAAATCTTAACTTTTTGATATGTTCTAAAGAAATCATTAGACTATCAACAACTTCATAAATGCATAAGATCTCATGATAGCATATGGAAAAACTTACTGCCATCTGAATACCGTAACTTGCATGCCCATCTGCAGAATTTCGACCGCGGAGAAATCTTAATAACCGAAAGGTTTGTAGATGTCCTGAACCAGCCATAACCTGTTCCAAGTGGACAATATTCATAAAAGAAACTCAGCCACAACAGTACATTGAACAGAAGACAAATTGGAAAAATGACTATGCTTTTACATACCACAGACAATGAAAGAACAACTAGGTGAAGACATATTTCTAATGTGCACCGATCGACATAGCGAGACAATCCCTTTGGAAAGTCATTTCCTCTCGTAGCAAAAACAGGCTTGATCTGCAAACATTAAAGTGGATAATTTTCACTAGGAAGCAGTGAGCATATATTGAGTAGCATCATTTTTGTATACAGACCTCATTTACGAAGTAGACTGCATATCCATAGAGTAACTCCTGCACATGTGCATTCTTCGTACCAGCAAATCTCAATCCTGCCCATGATTAAGGATGAACATAGTGGATCATCAGTATATTTGCTATTAAAAAAAAACAACAACAACTAAAGACGCATCAATTTAAGTAATAATAATTTGCTGCAAAATTAAATTGAAAATACAAGGAAAGCAACTAAACATGCACCTGAAGTAATGTTCTGCAAAGAAGGAGTTCTAATTAAAATAGCAACACAAAATTAAATACAATATATAACCCAAGATACGGATGTGAGTGTAGGTTCACATAATTCCAACCTTTCTTGCTCTGTCAAAATGTACCATGCAAATGCCACTTATCTATTTATTTATTCTTTTGGACTCCAACTACAACTCTGAAGTTAACTTTGTTCATTAGGAAACCAAAAATCTCTTTGAAAATCCTTGCAATAGATGCATCATAATCAACAGAGCATCAGGAAATTGAATTAATGTCATACCTTCAACCACGAAAAATTCAGTACCAGGCAACTATAAAATCAAGCACAAGTCTGACCCAAAATTTAGATAACTAGAATAGTTTTGTGCATGTGTGTCTATTTCTCTACATTTTGTGAAGTTTTAAGTGATTAAACTTTTCACATATATATATATATATATATATATAAAATAAGTTTTCATGGCATGATTCAATCATCTTGTTCTTTTTGAACAACACAACTAATTCTAGATGAAAGGATTCCTCACTAGATTACACCAGGAGAGATGATTTAGGTGTTTGAAATATTAATTAAAGGAGGGGACAAAAATCAATGTTACAAGTGGTAGATGAATCCGAAGAAATAACATACCAAGAGAAATACATGCTCCAGTCACTATGTTGACATATGCTTGGACAAATGTTTCTGCATCCATTTCATCATCGTCACTAGTATCATCTCTAAGGGCTTTGACATTACTTTTGACAATTTCAGGAATCTGGGACTGAATCCAATCTTCAGATGGGTAGACCCTAAAGCAGAAAAGCTCATTGACCAGTTCTAAAAGTGTCTGAATAGAGGAAGCTTCGATTGTCAGACTGGTTATTCTGACCAGAATTACCTGCTCCACATGATCAGACTCCAAGCAATTACACGAAGCATTATGAAGTCAGGCCTCACATACTGCAAATCAAAATGCGTATTTGGAATGGAAAGCCTAGATACTATCGCCTCTGATTCAGTCTGTAATTAATAAATAATACAATGTGAGAAAATCTGTGAAATTTGGAGGTCTTTTATGTGTATGAACAGTCACAAACTAATATTACAGAAATTACAAGCAAAATAAACTGAGTAGCCACGTTACCTTTAAGAACATTAAAGAAAGAGCAACTATAGCTCCAGGTGCAGTGACATCAACATTGACCATGGTTCCATCCATCATCTACAAAACATTGGTTCCCAAAAAATGAATCTGAATGTCAATTACTATGGTGATAAACTTATGTCAAGAATTCTTGCTCCAGACACAACATTGAAAATATGGAAAGATTGAATAATCCAAAGTTAGCTTAGACAACCTGCCCAGCACAGCGGTTGTGCTCATCTGCTGATAGTGACAAGAAGTGTGATCTTTCCTGGCAAGAAATTCAGAACAGAAATAATTCAATGACTATGAAATTCAGTAAAGTAAAATTAAGCAGATATTTTGAGATCATGTTGCTCTTATACTGTGACAGTTCAGAAAGAGAATGTGCAACTATCGTAAAAGTTGAAATAAGGAAACAAGTTGCACACCCAGAATAAATTGAGAATGAACAGAAGTAGACATGAAGTCAACGTACATTATGAACTTCTTTGCCACCAATATAGTGGAACAATCGACCAACCAAAGTGTCCGTAAAACCAAGTGCATCTCCTCCTCGACCTTCAGTTAACATATAATGATTAGCTAAGATGACCACGTCATAAAAATTTAACTAATGCAAATACCAAACCACTTGTACCCAATGCGACAAGGCCCAATGCAAATCCTGCAGAAACAGCATGACCCTCCCTTTCAAGAACATTATCACCTCCACTTCTGCGGCCTATTTCACCCTGTGACATATAATAGACAAGGTCAACTACAAGGCAATGGATAATAATGAGGAATCTTGGAGGCGGATGTAGAATTAAATCCCACAACGCTGCATAAGTCTTGTTGCATACCATATTTACAATAGTCAACATGTAAGAATGAAAATGATACGTATTGATCCTGGTAGCGACAAAGTAAAAACTACAGATCAACTGAATTTTCTCACCCAGAACATATATCAATGAGGTTCCCCATGATGTTCCCACTCCCACTTGAGTAGAATAAAATAAACAAGACTATAAAATGAAAAATTTCATTGTTTCAATTCCTAAATTTGTATTTCAGATCACTCATTCACAAAAATCCTTGACACCAAGCTAGCCTAAGTACAAAGTGCTTCGACTGATTAACAAGCATTAGTAGGATTATGCAAATGACCTGATTAGTCTAAATGTTATACATCATAAGAATGTTTGAGCACTACAAACAGTCAGCTGTAATTTGATCCACCTGATTTATGGGTATGTTTTCACTTTTCACATGTATCATTGACGTTCCCCATCATGATAAATAATGATGTTACTTTGAGCACATAAGCAGAATGAAATTATAAAAGGAACATTGAGCCAATCAATAAGCAAACTGGAAAAACAATATACCAAAAGGATTTGCATCGTCTGTGGGTGTGCTGATCCTTCATAAAGAATTCCCACCGACATCAATGCTGCTGACTGGGGAATCATAACAAGAGAGTGCATTATCAGTATTACAATTAGGAAAATCACTGTAATTTTTGCCCTGATAATGAAAAAGCATGTGCACACATCTGAAAAAGGGCATATGAACAATAACAGCAGACCTGCAGAATTGTTGGTACTTCCAGCTCTACTGATGATGGATGCCTGGCAGGTATATGAACATAAAGGGACTGTCATGAAACAAGATAATAAGTTAAAACAAAATACACGAAGGGACACATACTAATATATCCATCCATTAAGAATGAATTGCATTAAATCATGTACAAGAACACCGTTCAAAAAGATTATAATAAGTCAATAACAAATAGATATCTATAGCTACTAATCAAACAATATTATGAACATAAAGGGACTGTCACGAAATAAGATCATAAGTTAAAACTAGATGTATAAAGGAACACATACTAATATATCCACTCACTAAGAAGGAATTCATTAAATCATGAATAAGAATAACTGATCAAAAAGATTACGATAAGTCAATAAAAAATAAATATCCATAACTTCTAGTTAGAGAATATTTTCTGGTTAGCTTGATGTCATGTTCAATTCCTCAAAAATCAAAATGACAAAAGAACCTATACTACAAGTTCAAATAGTATAAAATGTCTCTAGGGAATTATGCACTACTAAGTAACATATCTGCAATAGGAATTAAATTAATATACATAATATAGGAAGTCAAACAAAATCAAACGGAAAAATACATAAGTAGAATAGTTATTCATATGTGATTTATGCTCCTTGATAATGAAAACGAATAGGAAATGTAGGAGTAGGCAGCAACATAAGCAACAATGTTTTGTCACCTTTGATATTACTGGTTGCATGGTCCCTCTATAAGAAGCTGCCAGTCCAAGCATTAATCCAATAGCTGTGCTTTCATGTTCCTATAACATAAAAGCATCAGCAGAGTTAAAGGAAGCGCTGAAATCAGGAAGAATAAGAAATTACAAATAATGGCAAAAAGAAGTATATCCCATATGCTATATTCAAGAGAATCATGGAAATTTTCACCAACAAAGGTGCTTGATTGAAAATCCTAAAACAATCAAATAACAATACAAGCAGCTCAGAGACAGAGGCCAAGCAAAGCAAATATGTAATTTTTTATAGATTAATCTTAACAGTGATTTTTTTTCAAAATCTAGATAAATGGACAAATTACATTATTACCGTCCATAATAAGAACAAGAAAGAGCCAGGGTATAAAACCTGATAAAAGTACTTGTATATGTCACTAATTGTTAAAGCACGAAGATGTCCATGCAATCCAAGTGCAAGGAGGAGCCCAGCATGAGTAATATTTGGCTCTTCAGGTTTGTTATACATTATCCACGTTCTTGACATTTTCCCCTGGAAATGAAAGGATTAAATTTATCACAGAAAAGTCAATAATAATCATATGACATATGCATATTATCAAGGGAAAATGGCTGTTTGAGGGGGGGGGGGGCATTTATGCACCATCTCACAAAATGTACATAAGATCTTAAGAATAAAGAAACACCTGAACGGGTGATAGTCTTAGTCCAGCAGCAACAGCATTGTGAAACTCTGGCCAGGATTTAAGTTCTTGTATGTTCCTTATGTTTGGATCCAGATTAACCTATGAGGTGAAAATAAGTAAAGTGGAAGAAAAGAAATGGCAAGAGTTTTTACAATTCCCAGGAACATGTTACATTTAATTTGAATCAAAGGACAACTTTGAGCAAACAAGAACAAAAAATCAGGATATCATTACACAAATTTGATATGGACATACAGTTGCATTTTGCTGGGCAGGCAACCGACCTGCTAAAACAAGCTTTGGGACTGTAAAAGCCTACATAAAATCACAAGAGTTGTTAGAAAGTGAAATACGTCTTCAACCAATGACTATAAATAGAAACTTTTCTCCATAGAAAATAAATTTTTACATTTAGGAATGATGGTACCTCTGTTAAAAGAGTATTTATTGTAGCTAGAGTAAACGCTCCACGGCCCAAAGGAAGTGCAGTGGTCCTTTGAGCAAGATGCCATAGCTGAGCCTTTATATAACAAAGTACAGGAAGTGATAAAATAAAACAATGTAAACTCTAAACAAAGATACATATTAAGTAGGAAAATTAAGGTAGCCAGAATTTTTATCTTACACAAAAAAGAAATACAAAGGCTCTGTAAGAACAGAGCATAGATACATATTCAGTGCAGTTTGATGCTCTTTAAATGTGTCCACAATGTAAGATCTTTGTTATGCTATTCTGCGCAAACTAAATATACCGAATGCAGATTACAAGAGAAGGCAAAAATTCTATTTTGTACACTCCTAATCCAATAGCTATGATCTGATTGTTAAATAGACATATTTTGCTAGGGCTCACATCAATTAGAAGTCCAACGATATAAAAACTGTTAAGGTCCATCAGGGGATCTTTGAACTTAAAAATTTTCCAAGGAATAACAGAATGGATTTTTCAATTGCAAGGAATGGAATAACAATGATGGTATACCTGTTGCAGGTCCTGATCGGTAGCAGTGGGACTCACAGATGTTTGAATAGCTACTGGTCTTGCGGAGCACAAAACGCGTCTAACCTATTATAAGTTCAAGTACATAAAAATTATATATATATATACAGAAGATAGTTGAATTTCAAGAAAGATTCCAGCACAACTTAATGAGGTCTGAGATATGAATAAACAGGCAGTATTCTAAGGACCCAATAAATATGTTCTGTTAAATCGCAAGAATTCACGTTATAGTCATCATCAACTCAACATTAATCCAGATTAAACCTTACGAGTCTGCTGGTAATCCAACAACTAAATGGAAAAATTCCTTTCAAGTTACTTTCCACCATTTTAACACGAATGGTTCAGTAAAGAAGGTCCAAACATACCTCATTCAATCGTAGATCACGACCATAACGTAACTGTGTGCCAGAGGCAAAGATATGCTCCATCCCATCAGTCATGGACCCATCAACAGGATCTGTATCTTCAAATTTAGTGCTATCCAATCCACTAGTATCAGAGACAATGGAAGGAATTGTCACTGGATGCAAATGTAGCATGTAAGGTGTAGACATAGAGATTAAATTCACATTGGTCTGAGTTTCAAGTTCCTTAGATTTGCATGTATTTGCCAAGCACGACAAAGCCAAATCTTCTCGACCAAGAAGAATATATGCGGCAGCAGGCCAGTCAGTTGGAGGAGATTCTCGGCACTTATCCAATGCCTGTGAAGGGCAGAAGAATTGATGTTGCTGGAATATTGAATTAAGATGCAAAATTTGGATACATAGAAATCATTTTTGGGTAAGTATGCAACTGCCAAGGTCATGTCGGCAGTAATAGCTGTGCAGCAAAAAAGAAAGTAAACTAACTTTTAAAGAGAAAGTTAAAAAAAAAAAAAAACAAAAATCAGAAATTCAACCCATTCTATGTCTATTCTTGACTAAAATAATTTATGAAACTGGAGTAAGTTCATTGTGATATGAAGTAATAACCAGTAGGCACCTTCAAGGCCAGAACAAATATATAAGTTCTTGCCCAGTGCTAGAGAAGATTACAAAAAGTTTCCTAAAAGAAAGCACATTCATAGCTTTTTATAAATCTTAAGTTACTATAGCCAACTTACATGTCGCAGTGGAAGAGATACACCACAAGGCAGCACGTCAAGCTGCTGCAGTCCAAAATTTTCCCCCACCATTGCCAGCACTGTGAGCTCCTCATTACTGAAGAATGACCCAGGAGCTACGTTGCAAAAAACACCAGAGGGGAGCTTCTTCCCTATCGGCTTAGCACCCAACAACAAACTATAAAATGAGACTATCTTCCGTGCCCAGCTCACCACAGAACTTCCATCTTTACGAATTAAAGGTGGAAGGTCATTGACATTTGCATAGTTATAACCATGTTCCAAACAGTTTTCAAGCCATTTGAATAAACTGGAAGGACTTTTCCGGGAGACAGAATCCATGGACATCCCAAATTGCTTGGAAAGACAAGGAAAATCACGAATATAGTGATCTAAATAGTATTCCTCACCCAGAAACTTGGCAACATTACACAGTAGAACGGCCAACAGCTCCAAGTCCCTACTCAGAAATTAAAGTATTAAATTAAAAGAATAATAATTGAAAGATATGTTTGACCAAAAAGAAAGCAAAATTCCAAGCAATTTCCAGGAAACCGTGTGGAATGATTGGAATCAAAGTGCATAAAACAAACAGTACAAGTAAAATAATCTACTATTAAGTTAAATTCATGGACCTGTTTGGTGCAAAAATATACATTGACATATGTTAAAACACACACATCGTCTACCACATGAAAGAAAAAAAGGAAAAAAAAGATTGCTCACTTGGAAAAGAAAAGGTTTACACTTCACATTTAGGAGGGTAATAATTGTCAATTATTTTATTTTTATTTTTTTTTCAATACACAAGTTTAACACCACCAACACAATTCTACACAGAATTATGCATTTACTTACCGTTTGCGAAGAGTATCTAGTTTTAGACTCTCATACAACGAATGCAAGGAATCCAAAGACACCGTGAAAAGCTCAGAGTAAAATGAGTCATTCAAGATTAGCGATCCATCTACTTCTTTTCTGGAGGAATTCGGTCCCAGCACAGCAGGTTTTCTTCCAGAAATCCCAGCAATAAAGTTAAATTTGCAGTAATTCTTGTGAAAATTACTGTTAAGAAGGAACTCCCAAGATGAGTCTGGCACTGAATTCAAGTGCTGCTTAGAGATAAGACTAGATTTTTGACCCATTTGCATTATAATACTACAAAAAGCATTCCATTCTGAATCCACATCAGAACTAGCCTCTGACAAGTAAGCCGAGTTGTTATCTCCCCAGAGAAGAACAAGAAAATAATTATAGAAATTGGAACTGAGCCCTTCAGCCATTGCTGTGATGCAATCATTTGTCAGTGAAGAGGAAGGGTTCCGCCTTAATGCACATCGGAATATCTGGACAATGGAACAAAAGTTTCTTAAGACAACAAAAATTACTATCATTCAAATACCACTCATAAATAGAAGCATTTGCGCAAACCCTATCAATACACCAGTAAAGTTAGTGTAACTAGAATGGCAACAACTTAAGACATTTAAAAAATCATTTGACATAAGAAAGGTCCAGAGAGTATTAAATTTTACTGATAATACTTAATTTATAAGTTAGCATACCTGTCCCGTGTTTACCATGACATTGATACGCTCCTCAACAGCATCTGCAAGTCCTATTATTTTCAAGTCATGGGAGACAGAAACTGCTTCGGAGAACTCCAAACTACGTGAAAGATTGCCTTTACACAGAGAAGAAGGCAACATATATCGGCAGAGACATTGCTTTCCTGACTGCATTTATGATACACATATCCCACAGTCACACCAAGAGAAGGAAGTTGAAGTACAAAAGGATGTTTGAAGGCAAACGTTTCCAAAAAATTATGAAACATAAATTTCATAAGAAAAATTATCCACTATCTAAATGAGGAAAAGAAAACAATTGTCTTAGTCCTGAAACCCAGAACTGGAGTTCGAATCAATAGATCATAGCAGATAGATTAAATATAAATATCAATAATTATAGAATAATGATAACATTAACATAACTTGCCAAAATAGAAGTTTTTATTTTGAAGAGGAAATTAAAAAAGAGAAAAGTAAGTATATGCAACTGACTATCATCAGACTTCAAGAGAAGGTTTAAATGCATAACTAACAGAGGGAAGCTTAATACATAGGACACTTATGCATATAGCTTACATAAAGGAGAAGCGCATTGTCTGGAGCCAAAATAACAATGTCTGTATACTGCAGTAGTCCCACTTTCACTCTGGAAAAATAATTGAGAAAAGCATGACAATCATTATTGAAAAAAACATATATATTGTTGAAAGTCAGAGATTGTAGCCTAATTTTGTGTACTTCTATTTATTCTTTCCTTGATTAGTTTATTTCTCTTAATTTCCTATAACTTCTTTATGTAGCCTAGTCAGAGTAGCATATAATGCAAAGATTGTAAGTTCCATGAATAAGATATATTATATTTTTCCCAATATTTTTTCTCATGGTATCAAAGCCATGTTAGGGCTTTTGGGCATCTTTTTGTCAACAACTTTTTAGACCATGTGGAAGCGGGTAAGTTTTCTATGTAGATAGGACCTATGAACATCTTTTTCATCTTAAAAAGGAAATATTTAAGAATTGTGTTGGGTTCTGAGGACCAGGATGCCTGTAGTGCAAAACCTAGATGTGCCAAGGGTTGATCGTCGAAGCCAGGGCGAAGAAGGAATCTGAACGCTACCATTTGCGTTGAGGGCAGAAAGTCTTCTCATCGGTTCTCCACCAAAAGAAAGAATGCCATTCCTTCCAATCTCAGATGGTTTGTTCTGTGACTACAAAATTCTGATTAAAAATGTCAGATGTCAATGAATCCAGCTTTGGTGTCAACATTAAACAAGATCAGGTCAATAATTCCTTTGACAATCCGTAATTGCAGATTTACAACTCACAAATTGAACCTGTGAAGTTGTATGTGAAGGGAAAAGGGAAAATGGGCTGATGGGTCAATAGAAATGTCAGAGGCTGATGACCCTTCATATAAAACTAAGATGAACAGGACTCTACAATAATTTTGTGGCTTATTGATTTAATAGGCCCTTACATTAGTCAGGTGTTCCTTTTCTTATCATCAACACAAGATCTGTGGGATGCAGTCACAAAGACATATTCTAATCTTGGAAATATTGCATGGTTCTACGAACTTAAGTGTCATATTCGTTAACCAAACAAGGAAATGACACCGTGACTGCATATTACAAAATCATGAATAGCTTATGGCAAGAATTGGACTTGTACCATGATGAAGAATGGAAGTGTAGAGATGACAGTAAAAGATTTAAGAGGTTACGTGAGAAGGAGGGGGTGTTTGAGTTTTTGGTTGGTTTGAATCCAAATTTGAATGAAGTTAGGAGACAAGTACTAAGCAAAGAACTTTTTCCTGCAAATATGTGAAAAGGGAAGAATGTAGAAGAAAAGTACTGACGAACAACCCTAATACTAATAATTCTGCCTTGATTAATTGTGCTGATAATTCAGCATTGTAAGTGAACAAAAGAATGCCAGCAAGAAGAAAGATAACAGGAATAAACTTTGGTGTGATTATTGCCATTAGCCAAGACATACCAAAGAGTTTTTTTAGAAGCTCCATGAAAGGCCACAAAACTCAAGGAAGGATAACAAGTTCAAAATTCGAAGAGTTTTCAAGCTGCAGCTAATAACCCAATGCCAACTCAGGGAATCAAGGATCAAGTTTGTTCATTAAGGAACAATTTGAGCAACTTGCAAGGTTTATGAGTCAAAGACCTTCTAATTTAGACCAAACAGGTAATTTTCTAAATGCCTTTAGTATCTCTTCAAATACTTATTGCCCTTGGATCATTGATTCAAGGCAACCGATCATACGATTGGTCTATCCAACCTATTCTCTACTTCCGTTCTTCTTTCTGATAAACAAAAGGAGAAAATTGTTGGGTCTCTTTCTTCAATCCCAAGAAAAAGTAAAATTTTAGTTTCTAAAATAATGATTTTAAAATTAATGTTGCATATTCCTAATTTGTCTTGTAATCTTTTATCTGTCAGTAAACTTACAAAAGACCTTAACTATATGGCTAAATTTTCGCCTTCCAATTATGAATTTCAGGACTTGTGTACAGGACAAAGATTGATTTGAGAGAATGGACTTTATTATTTGAGAGAAGAGCCTGAAGCTTTGATTAATCTATCCTTAGTTGATAAAATTATTTCTCAAATGCCTAATGAGAATGAAATTAGTTTGTTGCATCTTAGATTCGGACACCCAAATTTTCCATATTTAAAGTTGTTCCCAACATTATTTAAGAATAAAAGTGACATCATGATACTCATTTTCCTCTCTAAACTCATAAAGTTTTATAACCCTTCTCTCTTACACATAGTGATGTCACCAATTTTGCTAATATTTTTGAAGTTAAGCGGTTTAACACTTTTATTGATGATCATACTTTGAGTGTGTCGGGTGTATTTACTAAAAGAAAAATATGAAATGTTTAAAACTTCTGAAATCTTCCATGAAATGATTCAAACTCAATTTCAAGTAAAAATACAAGTGCCTCAAACTAACAACAGAAAGGAATTTATTTCTTCTATGATGATAAATTATTTGACTAAGAATGAAATTGTTCACCTATTCTCTTATGTTGATACTTCCCAACAAAATGGAGTTATAGAAAGGAAAAATAGACATTTACTTGAAGTTCCTTGGTCTTTAATGTTTACCATAAGTGCGCAAAATTATTTGTAGGGTGCAGCTGTTTTAACTATCTTTTATCTCATAAATAGGCTACTTATCAGTACTTTGAAGTTTAAAACTCCAATTGAACTTCTTCACCAACATTATCCTATGTCTCGATTGGTTAGTTTTCTTCCTCGTTAAGTGTTTGAGTGTGTTGCTTTTGGTCATGATAAGAATCATCACAAAAGTAAGCTTGATCTTAGGTCTCTCAAGTATGTGTTTTTGGGTTATTCTAATTCTCCTACACAGAAAGGGTATAAGTGTTTTCATCTTCCAACTAGGAAATATTGTCACTATAAATGTGACTTTTTTTTAAACCAAGCCTTATTTTTCCAAAACCTCTCTTCAAGGGCAGGAATATAATATGAAAGAGAGGAATATAATATAGAAGATTAATTTTGCGAGTTTTCTCCAACATTTACATGGTCAAGTGAGCCATCTTTTTGTCATAATACCATAACTCAATTCCTCCTTTGATAGTTTGCTCTCCACAAAATCCGCCACCTTCCAATAACAGTTAAACAAGAAGAACAAAATTGTTCTTCCCCATAAAAGCAACCTAACCCAAGTGATGAGCACCACGTTTTTTTAAAAATTCAACCATCAATTGCACAAAATCAAGAGATGCTCAAAAGATAAAGGTGTATTCGTAATGAAACAAAACAATTTGTACACCTCTGGATTATTATAATTCTGGGCCGGACATAGAGTTGTTGGAAGACACAAGTACTGTTCAATTTAAATTTAAATTACATTTAAATTCTCTTTCATAATTTAATTTAGATTTATATTTGCTTATTGCTCATAGAAAATGTATTAGAACTTGTACTAAACATCTTATTTCTAAATTTGTCTCTTATCATAGATTGTCACTATCATTTAAAGCTTTTACTACTAATCTGTCTTTTGTAGCTACTCATAAAGCCAAAGTGGAGAGCAGTGATTTATGAAATGAGAGCATTAAAACAGAACTTGGGCTCTTGCAGATTTGCCTTCTAGAAAGAAAACTGTGGGCTATAAATGAGCATTTACAATTAAGCATAAGGCCGATGGATCAATTGAGAGATTCAAGGCTAGGTCGTTGGCTGAAGGATATACTCAAATATATGGAATTAATTAATTACCAAGAGACATTCACCCATGTTGCAGAAATAAACTTTATTCGGGTCTTATTGTCACTTGTTGCAAATATAGAATGACCCTTACGACAGCTAGATATGAAGAATGCATTTCTCCATCAATATTTAGAAGAAGAGTCGTATAAAGATCGGCCACCACGGTTTGAGAATACGCTTAAGAAAGGAAAAGTTTGCAAGTTGAGAAAGTCTTTATAGGGCTCAAGCAATCATTTAGAGTCTAGTTTGACCCATTTGCTAGATTTATTCTTAAATGTGGTTAGTGACAAAGCCATAGTGATCATACGATGTTTATTAAGCACGGTAAAGAAGATAAGCTTGCTATTCTTATTGTGTATACAGATGATATTATCTTAACTAGAAATGATAGAGATGAAATTGAAACTTCAAAGACTTAAGAGGTTGTTAACCAAAGAGTTTGAAACTAAAGACCTCGGTTCTCTGAAATATCTCCTAGGAATTAAAGTGGCTAGATCTTCAAAAGGGATATTTCGACAAAGGAAATGTATTTTGGATCTCTTAAAAGAAACTAGGATGTAAGGATGTAAACGTAACGATGTTCCTATAGAATTCAATCATAGACTTCAAGCAACTTTTAAAAGTAGTATGGTTAATAGGGAACAATATCAAAGCTTAGTTGGAAAGCTAATCTATTTCTGTCATACTCGTCCAGACATACATTTGTAGTAAGCGTTGTAAGTCAATTTATCCATTCTCTTAATGTAGAGCACACGGGAGCTATGGTAAGAATGCTGAAATATTTGAAGACACCTTAGGGAAAAAGGCATTTTATTCCTTAACAATAATCATCTAGGGGTTGAGGCATACATAGATGCGGATTGGGCTGGATCTTTTGTTGACAGAAAATTAACATCAAGTTATTATACATTTGTTGGGAGAAATCTAGTCACTTGAAGAAGCATGAAACAATCTGTCAAGTATTGAAGCTGAGTTTAGAGCAATGGAATTGGGGATTTGCAAGCTTATGTGGTTGATAATGTTTCTACTAGAGTTAAAGGTGCGGAAAGCTGTATTAATGAGACTGTACTGTGATAATAAAGCTGCCATTGGCATTGCTCATAATCCATTCCAACAAGGTAAAAAAAAAAAAAAAATACTTATTGAGATTGATAGGCACTTTATCAAAGAGAAGCTGGAGAGCGGTCTGATATGCATTCCATATGTTACTACTCAAAAGCAAGTGGCTTTATAGCTGATATTCTCACCAAGGGATTATCAAAACAAGTCTTTCAATCACTGAATTCCAAGCTGGGAATGATGAATATCTTCCGAGCAGCTTGAGAGGGAATGTTGAAAGTTAGAAATTGTAGCCTAATTTTGTGTATATATACTTGTTCTTTCCATGTATGGTTTATTTTTCTTAATTTCCTATAACTTCCTTATATACCTAGTCAGAGTAGTATATAATGTAAAGATTTTCTCAATTCTTTTTTCATGTACACACACACACACATACACGCACAAATGAGAAACAAAAAATTAACTCTACCTTGGGCGTGTTACTATGACCGGTGCAGCAGCAACTGCTGGTATGCTCCAGCTCATGTCAGGTTTAATATCAAAGAGAATCTCATTATTGATTTCAACAGACTGAAGCCTTAAAGCCAACAACTTTTTTTGTTCTTGAAGAAGAAGACAAATTATAGGGGCTGCATCATCATCAGTAGCTAAAAATACCTGCAGGTTTTTGTGTCCATTCAAAGTCACAAAAACAAAAAAGGATAACAAACACTATACGACACTATCTCAGACGCTTATAATAAGGCAGCAACACAGGTATTAACAAAAATTCAACAATACCCGCATTCAAGTCACAACGACATTGGATAGAAGTAACAGTGTAGCATGGGATATGTGATCATGGAAGTGTGTTAAAAACTGATTCAAGAAGGTTCGAAATGCAAAAGTGGCATTTGTGGAGAAGAATAAAAAATCATTTTAACGACCAAAATGAATGTGAATTCTTGCTAACATAATCTATGGGATGATTTGAAATGGTTTACTTGCACCAATAAGTCAACCAACTTTTGTCTGGCAAACCCTCAGTGAATCTTTGAACTAAATTCCTTGCTGGGCATATAATGAAGCAGACCAGACACAAAACACAAAAGTGCCCCTGATGTGGACCATCCAAAAGCAATCATCAAACGATAAATATGCTCAACATTCTTCCCCAAAGATTTATAAACTAAAAGGAAAAATAAAAAGTGAAAGATTTAAACATTAACTGAGACCTTAGAAGCAGATGTCTGGGCACCTTTACCCTGCCATATTCGACGGAACGAAAATTGTTTTGGTAGTATACCAGCTGGAACTACATCAGACAAACTAGTACCTGCCACTTGAGGGATACAATTAACAAATTCAGCAACCCACACAGAGTGCTGCATCTTTCCTGCAAACAAAATGAGGAGATCAAACATTACCAATTGGGAAGACAGAGGGTAGGCCAGAGGAGTTCAGGGAAATCAAAGTACTTTTGAGAGGTAATCAAATGAACCTTTATTGTATGATGCCATCAAAGGAATTTGATCACTTGTCCAAATTGTTCTTTCATCAAAATCCCTCATTATATTCAGTTTTCCTCTTTCTTCAATATATGTACACTGAAAGTTCAACAAAATAAAAATAATAACAATAAACAAGGTACTTATCAGAAAATAAACCACAACACAAACGAGGGGGAAGGGAGGTATTAATGCTACAGAAAAGCAGGAAAAGTTAGATACAACATTTACATGAAACAAGGCAGTCACAAAGAAAGCAAATTTGAAACTAGCTGCTGGGGAAGCTATAGAATACAAATACAACCTGTGGTTCCTCCAGCAGATCACTTAGAATCAGATGTGAGGACATGGAAACTGTGTCTCCTTTGATATTATGGTTAAAGGAACTAGGTATACTGTAATTATTTTGTGGACTCTGCCCAATTTCCCTTCTTGGACGGGGTATATCACGAGCACCTAACAAACGGCCTGATGATGGAAAAGGAGCATGGGCTGCAAAATTCCCTTCAACTGACTGGAGTAGCAGACCAAATGGAAGAGGCCATATCGATGTGATGGTCCGAGGAAGTGGAATGGACACCACTTCACCTGTTCAAATAAAAGAAGGGAAGCACAATTTCCTTTTACAACATGAAACGAGGCTACTGTATCAACTCATAAAATATATTCAATAAACTAAAAATGGTAGATAAAGGATGCAGGTATGAATTGTAGATTGTACAGTAACTTCATGAATTTTCAGTAACAGTTTTAATATTATCACATCAGCGTCTGAAACAAAGAATGCAACAAAGAACTAAAACCAGCTATTCCAATGGATACAAGCAATCCACCAGTGCTACCAAAATGAGATTGGTTTCATAAATTGTGACAACATTTTCCTTCTCTTCAGCAAATTTGACGTCATTTCCAAATAATTTTTTAAACTAAAAGGATAAAATCCTCAAAATGGATATTTGGCAGTTAAACTATCTAGTGGGATCAATTATAAACTCATTTGAGTTATAAATAACCATTTTATAGGCAGCTCACCTGATGTGTTGTAAATTGTCAGTGACTCAATTTGTAAGACACAAAGAAGGGCTTCAGAAATATCACCAATATGAGACCAACATACCTAGAACACAGAAAAAAAATTAGCCATAAAAATAAATAAAATATAGCATAAAAGAGAAAGCTACAACATCAAGCTATCGACACAACAGAAAACTCTCTCTAATTGACATTCTTCTCATTTAAATTTAATAAAAAAACTTAAAAATGATTAATCTCAGTTCCATTAACCAATATGCAAAGACAAGAATTAAAATTAAAAATGATTGTGTTTACCGTGATAACTTGTGAAGGTAAAGTGAACCTCTTAAACACTCGCGCACCAGTCGTCCATATAATCCTATACAATAGGAGTAGTTAAATTATTGCAACTACAGAGGAGATGAATGTAAATTTGAGCAAAATTAACACGAAATTCGAAAATTAATATTCATTTTTCTGCATTTAGTAAATTAGGCTGAGAAGAAGAGTTACCGATTTCCTCTAATAAAAAGCTCGTGATCACTGCAGTCGCTCGGCGCTGAGATGGAGCAGCCGCCATTATTATCGGCTTCGGCTCGGTCTCTGACGAACTTGGGGTCGAAGAGGAAGTAATCGTACTTATCGGCGAGATTATCAGGCGGCTTTCCGTCGAGAGCTTCGGCAATTAAGCCGAACGGCTTGAACTCGCCGAGAACTGACAAGTGGCGGACTCCAACCGACATGTCGGTAGTGATTTGATATGAAGGTGTTACCGAGCAAGTGAAGTGTATAGTGGGAGAAATTAAGCGGAAATTAAATTAATTATAGTCGTTTGAGTCCCGCCTTTTTTTTGTCATAGGGCTTCAGCTTAAACCCTAGGGCTTTTAAATGTTTCACTTTATCTTTTTTTGGGAATATGGGTTAATAATATCTAGTCCCTAATCTGTTACAATTTGTCAATAAGCCATACTACTTTTATTTCTATAAAAAAATGTCCATTCTTGTTGAAATGATAAAATGATGAATTTATTAATGCCCAATATCATACACAAGTTACTGCAAATCCTCTATGTGAATTTATTTAAAATCATGCGCGATAGTCATACAAGTTTCATGTATCTATACTAAAGGTCATCTGTGTGATGAACTTATAAAAGACATGCCATATATTAATGGTAAAATATTTAGGGTATGTTTGTTAATATTTTTTAACTAGTGTTTTTGACTCCTATTTTAGAGAAAAAAATGATGTTTTTGACATGAATTTTTTTAAAATGAAAATTTGTTTGGTATTGTGTTTTCAATACGATATATGAAAATGAAAACAATAAAAATTTATTTAGTTATTTGTCTGAAAATGTGAAAAATAGTAAAAAGGCATTTGATTATTTACCTGAAAATATAAAATTTTTTTATAGAATATCTTATAAAATAATTTTCTTCAATTTATTTATACATTTTATATTTTATAACTGTAATTTTAATCAAAATAAAATCAAATTTCACAAAACAATAATAAACTTCTGTTCACGATTAATGAAGAAAAAAAGAAAATAAGAGAAATCAGAATCAAAGAAGACAAGAGAAATCAGAATCAAAGAAGAAGAAAATAAGAAAAATAAGAAGAGAATCGTAAAAGTAACTAAAAGAAAAAGATAAAATAAAAGCAATTAATAAAATAATAATTTAATAAATAATAATGATAGGTTTCGAAAATTTTTTCACCCATCCTTTTTTATTTTGTTCCCCAATAGCTCAAAAACGTCATTTTAGCATTTTTGAGTTTTCTTTACAAAACTTAAGAAACAAAAATATTTTGTTACCTATTTATTTTACTGTTTATTAAAAAATGTTTAACCAAACATGTTTTATATTTTTCATTTTTGAAAATAAAAAAACGCCCATAAAGAAAACGTTATCAAACATACCCTTATTCTCTCTCTTTTTAAGTTAATATAAATTAACAAACTGCTTTAAATAATGAGCGTCTTCCTCATTTTATTTTAGAGATTTAATCTAACAATGTAACTTTACTCTCGACGAAATCTTTTCGGTATCTTCAATTTTATATATTTTCACATCCATGTCAAAGTTTTTAAAAAATTATTTTTGCTCTTGAGAATGAACCATTACGGTTAATTCTAATACTTGTCAGGCTGAACAGCTTACAGAGTTTTCACTTGAGATTTCTTTGTGGTTTAGAATCAGGACGCCATAAAAATGCATATGCACTCTGTTGAAACTTCGTTGAAATGAACGTCTCCTGGCATGTTTTTCCGGATGAAATACTTGTTTAGCAGTGGCCGCTGGTTTAATGTCTTTCGACGCTTTCACTTGGCAGTCTTTTGAAGTTGATAATTGCTTGAGATACTGATGGTAGCCAGAGTGTTTGCAGCATTATTTGGAGAGTAGCTTCTATATGAACTTGTGTTACAATTGCAATGCAGAAATTATGATGTCCTGGAATTAGGACAATGCAGTAGAATCATGGGATGTATGCAAATTCTTCGAACAAAGCAATATGGATTAAGAAACTTGGAAGGATCATCTTCAATTCAATTCCTAAAATATACAAAAATCAAAGGTCTGTCTAAGAGCCAGAGATTATTTTCGCATAAAGCAACTCGTTCCATATGTCAGGCAAGCCAGGGAGACACCAGTGGAGACAATCTGCATATGTTGAGGGGTCAGATATCTGCGCCGGCAACAGCATTTTTCCTGTAGCATTTCCATAAACAGAGGTGTGTGCATCTTTCCTGTATTCAGAAAGGGTTGTTATATTGAGAAAGTGCACCGGCACTTTCATTGATTGAGTCACATTTGATGCAATTGCAAAGAGCTGCTGGTTTGTACCCACTTCTAATGGAGTTGTCCTATTTAAAATAGGTGTGGTCTCTTCAACACATTTGACCCCATTCGCATTGTTCCAATCCGAGATCCTGTTACACTTTTTGTAAATTACTTAGAGCACAAGTTATTTAGAGGTAGGGTACTTTTGATTAATTAAAGATTTGCTATGGTACCTGACATGTTGAGGAGCCGCACTGCTGAAGAAAACAGAAGTAAGATTGGGATTAACATTTTCTTCAACCCATTTGCCCCATGTCCTCAAAGTTTTTTCATAGACTGTATATAAATCAATTTCATCATTCTCTGTAGCACCTTCATCAAAGGATCCTCGTCTTTTTCATCAGTCAACAAGGAATTAGAAAGATTCTGAGCAGATTACACTGGATACAATGAGAGGCACTAAAGGGAAAAGCTTGCCACGAACTTACAATACTTTCATTGTTCGATATTTAGTCCACCAAATGTATGTGTTAAAAATGAGATAGTCCACACCCTTCCAGTTTTGTCCATGTTTTGTGATTGATTCAGGCATCACTACTGGGTCCAATTTGCCATCTCTCATCGTTGGGGGATCTGCATTTGACTCGACTAAAAATGGTGCCCAGTAAAACTCCAAAGTAGCATTATAGTCCTATAAAAATCAAGCAAAACAGTAACACTCACCAGCCAATTTAGCAATTCAATTAACAGAAAATGACAGAATTATTGAAAGAACCTCTAGTGGGAAGGCTGTTATTTGGGTTGAAATGTATCTCAGGCTCTTCTTGCCTGGTGGAATAACAGATTGAACCATGCAAACAAGGGACTGCCACTGGTTATAATGTATGGAGTCTCCAACTAACATAAGCCTCTTGCCTCGAAGTTTATTTAATAACAGCTTTGCATCAAACCTTAAGCCGAAATACACTAAATCATTAGTACATTAATATTTACATATCTTTTTTTATAATATGGAAAAAGGGCTTAAAAGATTGTGAGTGCTTTTGATAGTTACCTGGGCAAAGAACAATCTGTAGGCTGCCATCTCCATTTCTGGTACAAAGAATCCGGCCTTCCATTTCTCAAGCATGTAACCCACTCTGTTAGAAACTCACATTCATCTTCTTTGTATAAAGGATGTGCCACATTATCTAGAACCCACTTTCCTGTGAAGATGTCACATTTTTCTGGAGGCAACACGACGTTTCTATCTTGCTTTGCTTTGCCTTCTATTTCAGCTTTGGCTTCTTGTGTGATTTCTCGGTGTTTAGGTTCTGGAAACGAAAAGAGTTCGTTGTCTTCATTGTACAGATAAAATACAAAAATTGATATAGAAAAAATTGATACTACAAGTACTATGGGAAAGTAATTGAATCTCTGGCTGTCACCGGCATGCTTCGTTGTGACCATCTTTGAGGGACTGAAGCTATATCAAGCTTAAGTCCCCATAGCCGGATGTTCTGTGAATAGTGTTAGTCGCTGAAAGCGGCAAACTGTATAATGCTGATGAACAAAATAAGATGCAAAGTCAGTGATTCTTCTTTATTATATTGATTCTTGTTTTGGATTTATTGCATTATATTTACATAACACTTTCAGATGTTGCAGAAAATAGAGATTTAATAATACCCATTGTCCTTTAGAATGCAGGAAATGGAGATTTAATATTCCCATTCATGTAATAAGTAGCAGAGTCGCAATCTGGTAGTGATTACTTACAGAGTTGAAACTTCAATCTTGTATGGTTTCAAAAGTAACTTAGAATGGTAACAAGTTTCAAGCTCGCAATTAACTGGGTATGGCTTATTTCTCGCAAATCTATCTGACAATTTAGCAGATAAAATTAAAATCTAATTAAAAAATTATATATTCGCATTTGTTGTGTGTTGTTGACCTAATACATATTTATTTGAATATTCTTTGTAAAACATGTAGCAGTTGAAGCAACTCTTTCTTCGAGGCGCGGGCATTAGGTAAGCGAGTTGACTAAAGTTGCAGATTTATAATAATAATTACAGGTCTTGCCCTGTTTATTTCGCAAAAGAATTTATAAACATTCATACGATTCAGTTTTAATCATTTTATACGGTGTCTAATTTCTTTCTTTTTCTCGAAATAACGGAAACGGCAGGCATCTTATCGCAAACTGTCATCAGCTTCTGGTAATTTGGACTGATAAACAGTTAAATTAGTGTTCACTATTTGTAACACCAAAAAAGAAAAAAAAAAAAAAAGAAACCGATTTGTATCAAAAAAGAGAAAGACAGAAAGTCTTATGTGAGATGCTCTAATAAAGTCGTTCAATAAAATATCTTTAATTGAAATTTTATAATTGATTTAGACTTACTATTCGATTTACCACTCAGTTACTTTTTATATACCTTAATCAAATTTGAGTTGTATTTTTATTAATTAGACTTATTATTTGATTTTCCACTCAACTAGTTATTATGGACCTTAATTAAATATGGGTTTATTTTTAATCACTACATGAAGTTAGACATCTCTTCGGTATCTCTCAATTATAATTAGATAAAGTTAATTATCTCTCTTTTATATTAATGGGAAGATATACTCTAACTATGGAAATAGTAATTTCGTTTTTCTAGTTTATACGTGAGGAGTACGGTTGTCTTTTTCTTATCTCTTTTGAGGGCATATATGCATGTCACATGAATGAGTGGAGTATTATTTTGGAATTTTGATGAGGCTGCAGTACAATATTTAAAAAAAAAAAAGAAATAAAAGAAAAAACTTGTCACATTAATTATCTCTCCCGGTTGAGAGAAGCATTAGTTCGAGTTATAGAAAATCGTATTTATTGAAAGATTTTGTGCTTTTTGAGTCTGAGTGGGGATTAATTTGGGAGCGAGATACAAACTTAATGGTGTTTCCCACAATTAGAATCCACTCTTAGAACATCTCCTGCTCGGACGAAAAAAAAAAAAAAGACTGAGAGAACCATGGAAACAAAAGCCCCGTGCATGTCACATCAACCTGAGAGATGCTGTACAAAAGAAGCAACAACAATTCTGCATTCTCTCGCAACTCCAAAACCTAGCCCTAGCTCTAATCAAACGCCAGTGACAGCAATCTAGCACTCGCAGGCGATGAGGCCATATTAAGCTCTAAGTTTATTGGCCGAGAAACCACAGACTAAGACGTTCATTGGCAAGATACCACCAACCAAAGATAATGAATTGATGTGTTCTTTGCTTCCGGTGCACATTAATTATTTTATTTTGATTTTACAAAAATTTTGGAGCCTTCTTTGAAGTTTTGCGTCGGAAAATCTGATGTCTGTCTTGTTGGTTTGCTTTTGAAAGATTCGTGGAGCTGTTAAGAGTTTGAAACATGCAAAGATCCCTTTATGCTTGTTTTGTAAAGGCTTTGGGTTCTGTGAATTTGAGTCTGCTGAAGGGCCTCTTCCTGCGTTACGACTACTCAATAACTTTAGCATTGATTTGCAACAACTATTGGTACATTTGAGTGATACTCGAATGATTCCATTATTGGGGTTGGGACTAGTAACTCTGGTTACCGAAAACTTTAGGCTGCTTCGGTTCAGAGAAAGCTGGTGCCAAATGCATGCACTGTAAATTTGTAACGGTTTTGCCACATCCATTGACTGCCATTGTAATTCAATATATCTTTATATGTTAATGCGGCAAAATTTTAGCATGTTAGTCGAAAATTACATCTTTATTTTACTCTTCGACATTTTTTCCACTCTGTTCCTTAGTTCAATGGCTCAAGTTTAGGTTAATTCTGTTGGAAAATTGGTGAAAGATGATACTCAAGAAGCCACCAAAATTGAAGCTGCACAATTTAAAGAAGAAGAAAGAAGATAATGGCGACGAGCAAATAATAATAATATTTTAATAGCCAATTTTGGTTATAAATAAAAGGGATTCCTCCCTTATTTTCTAATTCAATTTTGTGAGAAGCGTTTTTAGAGAGCGGAGAATTTTACGAGCTTAAAATAAAAAGTTCCGGAGAAATTTGTGAGTGAGTGATTGGATGTATTGAGATTTTGGATAGTGAGACAAAATATTATAATATTTATATATTCTACATTACTAGTAAAATTTTTTTTTTATTTTCGTCCAAGGTTAAAAATCAAATCATGTGATTTCTGATGTCCTCTGTGTGTGCTTGCTCTTTATTTTCTTTTAATTTTATTTTAGTTGTGGCTTGTTTCACCCACCAAATTTCTCACAGTGGTATCAGAACCAAGTCATATTTTTTAGAATCAAGGCATTGTTCATACTTATAATACTATTCACGCACATGATACTATTCACATATACAGTACTATTCATGTAAAATGACAAGAGCTGATTCTACCAAAAAGATAATTTGTGGTAAAAAGTGATGGCCGTAAAATACGAAATTGAAAAGTTTAATATAAATAATTTCTCATTATGAAAAATAAAGACTGTTAGAAAATTTGTGAGTAAAGTAGGGTCATAATTAAAATGAAATTAGAAGAAAATAAAGAGTAAATACACTAAGAGGACACTAAAAATTACGTGATTCGCTTTTTAACCTATGTCCACAGATAAAGATAAAAAAAATATTTTTACTAATGATGTAGTGTATATAAATATTGTAATATTTTATCTCACTACTTAAAATCTTAATACGTTAAATCTCTCAATCACTAATCTCTTTAAAGTTTTTTATTTTAAGCTTTCAAAATTCTCTACTCTCTAAGAATGCTTCTAACAAAATTAAATTAGAAAATGAGGGAGGAATCTCTCTTATTTATACCTAAAATTTGCTATTAAAATATTGTTATTATATTTTTTTTCCTTGATCGCTTTTTTCTTCTTCTTTCTTTTTTTTTTTTTTTCAAATTGTGTGGCTTCAATTTGAGTAGCTTCTAGACTGATGGCTTTGGTAGCCACCATTACCTTTGAATTTAGCCTGTGAAAGCCGATGGCTTTGACAACCAATTTTTTTTTTTTTTTTGACAATTTCGGTCTCAGTCGCAAGATTAGTGGTAGGAAATGAGTTTGAAAAGCAGTTTCTCAATTATTTTAAAAAGGAAAATGCTAAAGGAACAAAGCGAAGACAAAGGGACGACAGAAACGCAGCATTGGTTGCCGTTTGATGCGTTCCTTCATTTAATTATTTTTTATTTATGGGACCAACAAAAAACAGTAAAATAAAGAATAAAAAATTCTAAAATATCTTAGAATTTTCAACCCAACCAGTCATTCCCTACTGTTCCCAGTCGTTCTACTGACTTCATGCCCTCCTCTCATTCTCGTTACTTTGTCCTCTCCACTTGCTCTTCACGCTTTCCTTTCTTTCTCTGGTCGTCCTTGTCACCATCTCCATTTGTTTCTTGTAACTCTTCAAATGCATGCCCATTTTCTAAATTCTCCATTTCTATAAAATAATTAACATTTGTATTAAGAATAAGTAATTATAAATTTTTATTATTTTTTATTCAGTAATAAAAATTCTAACAATTTAAATATATAAAATACATTCACAAATTTTTATAAATTTATTCTATTATTTCCAACAATCTAAATAAACACATCTATAAATTTTTACAAATTATTCTATTATTTCTAGCAATCAAAATTAGATAATATCCTAACACTTTCAATATATTAAATACATCCGGAAAAATTGCTATAAATTTAATCCACTACTTTCTAACAACTTAAATTATAAATCACATGCATCCAGGAATTTTTACAAATTTAATTTTTCACTTTCTAACAATTTAAACTGAGAAAAAATCTAACAATTTAAATATATACAATATAGCCAAAAGCTAATTTTATTTGAAGGTAATGAGAAAGTTAAAGTTACTAATTACCTGGATACAATTTTACCAATATTATTGGCGTAGTAGTCTTTGGCACCAACTTCAGATCTCCGAATGCAAGTCTCCAGATAATGACCACTGGTTTTGCTTCAATTTTCTTCTATTAAGGCAGATGCAGATGCAGATCTCTTCGTCGGGTCGAGTAGTTTGAGGAATAATGAGCTGGGAGGCATTACTTTTTCTCGCATAACTTTCTGCATTTTGTCATTTCACTTTTCGTTACTTTTGATTTCTTTTTTATTAGTTTAATTTTTAATGAAAAAAATAACAAAGGAACCCATCCGCTGCCGTTTCTGTCATCCCTTTCTCTTCATTTAGTTCATTTAGCACTACTCTTTTAAAAATATTATCGAAATTTAGCACTACTCTTTTAAAAATATTATCGAACCTTAATAAAGGGCAATTTATAGCCTTCAATTGGACCTAATGTGCTGGGAGGTTTTATAGTTGGGAGGGGAAACAAAGACACTTTAATAATTGTTTGCTTGGAGCTACTGTTTTTGCACTGATATTAATTCTTTTCAAAAATTTTTAATTATTTTCTTTAATTATTGCATCATTGACAGTTGAATATTGATGGAGGAACAAGAAAATATCTAGAGCACTATGTTGAAAATGAAAACTGAGAATGTAAAAAAACTCAAGGAAACTGAAGATATGGGAATTCCTGAGATGAATGGACCTATTGAACCCTACAAGGTTGCCAACTTTGGGATTGTGACTGATGAGGATAGTGAAGCTGACCGAGAGGCTTTTGAGAAGCTCACGAGCATGATTGACGGGGGTTTAAAGACCAATTATCGATACTCTTTATCCATCGCCAAAAACTAAAGTTTATGTTGGCAAGATAGCACCGACTGTAGATAATGATTTCATTTTGGCCGTACTTCAGGTACACTATTAATGTGTTTGATTTCACAAATCAGTGGCTCTTCTTTGAAGTTTTTCGGTGGCTAATCTAATTTTTATTGTTTCTGGAAGGTTTATGGACCTGTCAAGAGTTGGAAAAGTGCTAAAATCCCTCTATACTTCTGTTAAAAGGATTTGGGTTCTGCGAATTTGAGTCTGCTTCAGGGATTTTACGTGCATTACTACTGCTCCATAAATTTAACATTGATGAGCAGGAAAGAATTGGTGGTATGCATGGTTATGTAGTTACTTTTCTTTATTTGCTGTTGTCTTGTATAATGGTTTTACATGTTAATGTTGAGTTTAAACCAACAGGCACCACTGATGCAAGAGCTAGTACAAAGCTTTATAGAAATTTCTTTAGAAAGCACTTTAATTGATTTTTTTAATCCAAAAAGTAGTAATGAAATTATATCAACTGATTCTTCAAAAAAAAAAATCCAAATTGTCTATTTCAACCATATACTGCCAAATACAGATGCAAAAACATTTTTGGTTGCTTGAAAGCAAGTTTGATGGTGCCAAAAGCACTTTCAATTTACTATAGATGTTTGATGGTTTTGTCAATGTCCATTTGTTGCCCTAACATTAGTTATTTATCGATTATTGTAGCAATGTGGCACATTTTCAGCACGTTAATAGAAAATTAATAATTTATTTTACAAGTTTTCTCCTCGCTTGTTCCTGAGCTCAATCATTCAAGTTTTGTGTTAGTACAGTCTCAAATCTAAG
Organism: Aegle marmelos; assembly: GCA_030449875.1. Classification (NCBI taxonomy): domain Eukaryota; kingdom Viridiplantae; phylum Streptophyta; class Magnoliopsida; order Sapindales; family Rutaceae; genus Aegle; species Aegle marmelos. Next base: position 25,499,952 of record JASUUL010000143.1, read on the forward strand.
ACAAAGGTTAAAAGAAATTTCTGAAAGATTAAAAAATATCATTGAACTTTACTGAAGTGCAATTTATAGTCTTCAATGGGGGCTATTACTTTGGGGGGTTTTATTGGAGACCTGAATGACACCATCCTCTTAGCCTAGAATAGGAGCAGAAACAAAGTTGATTGCCTTTTATATCTAACGGTTGTAAGCTCAGAGTTGCTGTATTTCCACTTATAGGAATTCTTTTCAAATGTTTAATTATTTCACTATTGCATTCTAGACAGTTGTGTACTGATCAAGAAACAACAAAGTACCTGAAGCACTATATTGAAAGGAAGTCCAAGAACACAAAGAAACTCAAGGAGAATCAGGATGTGGGAAGTGCCCAGATGACTGAACCTGTCAAACCCCCTGAGGCTGCCAAATTTGGGATTGTAACTGATGAGGATAAGGAGGCTGACGTAGCGGCTTTTGAGAAGCTCACAGGCGTGACTGAGGAGAGGTTAAAGACCAATTATTCTCATCCTCAATCCCCCGGTCAGAATTTCTAAAGCTCAGCATTGCTAGCAGCTGAAAAAAAGGTGTGGGGACTCTGTAATTAGTATATATAATCTGATTACTTCATGGTACGGGTAGTTCATAAAGAAGTCTTGTGATATTGAATTTTAGTAGTTAACCTGGTATTAAGTATTGCTTATCCTGGGAGAAAAAATCATGAGGTTTGTGACTGATAGAAACATATGTTAACCACATACTACAGTAATGACCACTTGTCATGATGATTTTGAAATCAAAAGAAGATCTTGATTCATTAGGAGATTTTTTCAAATATACACGGCCAACTATGTATGATTTATATATGAATGTGCAGAAAAATCGCAATTTTATTCTTTGTATTTTAGTTCTTATGTTTGGTAGTACAACTACAACAAAGAAACGAAGTTAGGCTATAGGAAGTACTAAACTTGTAATTCAGGTATCCGCATAACTTTTATGGAAAATGTGGCCTTGAAACAAAGTTGCAAATTACAAACATGTCGTGTTAGGAGAGCACAAATAATATGCTGAGTTTGAGATATATCACAGGTAGAATTTGATAGTCCATCAATGAGGTATCTTCTTTGACAAAACACTCGTGAAATCTTTTAATTCTAGATACAAACGCAAGTGTTGGGAAATATTACTAACAGCCAAAGAGTGCTTAGCCAATAGCCAGAATAAAAATGACTAGAGAGATTCTATGTTCTTGAACAGAAGACGTTAAAAGAAACCATCAATTAGTCACTAAATCTGAAATGTGCTGACTGTATTAAACACAACCAAAGAGACATTGTGAGAAGCGATACTTTCACAGATTTTGATTATGACTAGCGCATAATTGTCAAGCTCATGTTGAGTGAACCTCTCAATTAGGTACTTAAAAGAAAAAACTTCTTTGACAAATTATGATTAAACTTGTCTTTTGTTAAAAAAGTTTGTCATGACTTTTAAAAAAATCTAACCTATCAAATAATCATAAAAAATAAATGACACAAAAATTTTATGTAGTTAAAAAATGAGTAATTGGAAAGTATGAACAATTAAGCGATTTTTCTTTTGAGTGTATATGAGAATATTAAATGTATTTAAATTTTAAAAAGAGAGATTTTTTTACTACTATAATAATTATTGGCACAACAATCAACTGTTCAAAGAGAAAAGGAAACAACGTTGAAAAATTAAATTTTCGGTATTATTAAGAGGCCAGGATTAGCAAAATCAAAGGGGTAGAAGAATTAATTTAAGAATTGTAAGATGAACAGTAATATCCCAAAAAAAAGAAAATTCTACTTTCACATGTTTTACATCAAATATTCCACGAACTGATGAGTAGATATCAACCTTCAAAACCTAGAGCCCAACATGAGATCTAAGAGTCCATTACATAAAAGATTAATGGATTGATCAAAATGAATTTACCTTGATAAACAGATTCGTCCTGGAACGGGAATGGCTGAATGCAGCCGAAAAGCGAGCGGATGGGTAGACCTGTTTGGATCAAGGGAGAAGAAAATAAATGAATAAAAGAAAAAGAATCGATGGTTTATAATTTCGACAAGAATCTAAATGACTGGTTGGATGCTTTTTAATATTCATATACCTGAATTTTTTCTGAACAGTATTCGCTTCTCGCGTGGTGAGCGATCAGAGGTCAATGAATGATCTATGTGAACACAAGGTGTATGGTTTGTCAAGGCCAACGCTCTCCTTCATCAATTTTGCACTTTTCTTTTATCGACGAGCACTCCGACATATTGAGTGACAGAAGTGAATTAGGCAGGCCATTCTCTGGAGAACATTCGAGCTTTGGAAAAGAATTAATTGAAGAAGTCAAATGAAGGAAGGCTCTCAATTGAGGACAGGCTTTCCAGAACTGGAAACGTAGAAATCCGCGGGGAGGTTAGAGAGGCAGGAAGCAGCATTCCCGTATCCTCTGGTCGAAATGACACCACTTCTGAACATTCTCCATAAAGGCTGAGTTCTGTAGTAGAGGTGAATCTGTGCGATTCCCCACTCCAATAATGGCTTCGACATCTTCTGATAATCAATCCAAAGTGTGCGAATGTTGGTGGGTAAACCATCGTCAGGGATAGATCCCATGCTTCGACATCCTGCTACTTGTAAAAATTGAAGAGATGTGAAATTGTGCATGCGCTTGGGTAGGGCCGTCAGGTTCTTACCCTAAGATATACCGAGCTCCCTCAATTCCGTAGCAGGCAGGCCTCCTTGGGATAAGGAAAAAAGCTTTGAACAATCCTGCTTACAAAGCTTTTAAATGTAGCGGGCTTTATGCAATTCATCAGATAAAACTTTCAGAATTCGACAATCAACAACTCGAAATACTATCAAAATATGTGTTGTGGTCCAACCCTTCCGCTATCGAACCCAGCTTGGAGCAGAAACAGAAAGGACCTTGAGAGCTTTGGGTAAGTTGCCACTCCATGACAAGAAAGCAATCCTTGAGCGCCACCTCGCAAAAAAAGTTCTTCCATTGTGTCAGGAAGAGAGGTGTATCTACTGCTCCCACTGTTGCCGTCCGCTCCCTCTATTCTGAAACTTTGACTTTATCTATCAAAGTCTTTAACTTTGTGGAATTGGAGACTTTCATCCACTTAAGACCTGGGGGTAGCTGCATCAGAGGCCCGAGCAATGCATCTTAGAGAAGTACAGCGACCAATAATTAAGCTTTCAAGAGGTGTATTACCCTTGTGCCTCCATCTATCAGGTAAAAATTCCAGTAAGTCACAGTGGAAGATCTCTACCTTTCTAAGAGAATGGAGGCTAAACAATGTTTGTGGTAGCTTCAATAGGCTATGGCGATCAATGATATTCAGATAATGAAGTATGCTTGGCACCTTGATGTTGTAATTAGTCTTCTTCATCCTCCGCCATCAAAGAAGCTGGGGACTTCTTGCAATCTCTAATCGGTGAAGAGAGATAACAGCATGCAGTAATCCATTTCCAGTCTGCCATAAATATGTTAGAATCTCTTGAATATTTGGCTCATCACTAGAACCCAATGAATTCAGTGAGCTAAGCCAAATATCCACTGTACTTCTCCCCACCAGCTTTTTACATCCACTGAATTCTAATTTGCAAAAGATTGGAATAACTGTAATCGGCCCTTGCAATCGTCCACAGTCTCGAATGACCGGCCCCACCAACGAAGGAAGACATTCTGGCAAACTTCCAAGCAGTTTCGAGCATCTTCAGAATTTTGGGGCCAGAATCTAAATGTGAGCAAAGTTCTAAAAATCTAGGAATCCGATAAGCAAAACGACGGTATATGTATAATATATTCATATTTATGCGTAATTTTTAAATTAAAATTTTAATTTTAATTTTTTGAAAATATACAAATAGCATATTTTTGTGTTGAGAGAAAATATGTAAAAACATAAGAATAAGTGAACTAGATTATTATTCCATGTAATTCTTAAAAAGAATAAAATAAAATAATTATTTACTTTTAATAATAAAATTATGTGAAATTAAATTCAAAAGATGATGTGCCGTTTATATAGTAAAAATAAAATGTCATGTTGTCTCTATATTTTTAAATAAGTGACATGTCAATTTAATAAAGAATATAAATGAAAAGACTTCTATAATATGTCCAACATACTCTGTATGAATATCAGTTACATGAATAAAAAAAAAATGGCGTATTAGCATGCTATTTATGAAATAAATGTTATTTTGTCTATCACTTAATTTATAGATGACTTGTCGTGTAAATATTTATGTGTGTGTGTGCACATGCGCGCGTGCACTATTTATGTTATAAACCTTTAGATGATATGTTGCTCATGAATATATATAATCGATGCATGTAAAAGATGCATGGTGATATGTAAATTGAACGGTCGAGATTTAATTGTCTAGTCTTTAATACTCTATTTATATGTTTATATTTATAACTTGCACTGACAAGGACGGTCAAGGTTTTATTAAAGTAAAATAACATAGTTACAACTAAATAATAAATGCATCTAAAATCAGAGATTAGTTAAAAAAAGATTTTATTAAGAAAATTGTAGTTTCAATAAAAATGAACGCCGAATGAAACAACTTAAAACTGAAACCAAAAAAAAAAAAATTGGTGGCTTAGATAAAGCAATAGTTATATGAAACTTTTATAAAATCTGTGTTTTTAGTGTTATTGTGATCGAGGCACAATTAATTTGTCGGGACCGTCTAGAATCATATCTAATATTTATGAATCTCATTTGTTTTAAAAATAAAGCCTATAAATAAATTAAAATACAACTTTTTTGGGGGGGGGGGGGGGTTATGGCATGGAAACAAGTTAGAAATTACAGATATGGTATATGCTAGTAAATGAGGTGCAGTTTTATTTACATTTATGACGTGTTTACTGACATGCTTGATATAATTTTCATGATTCAGTTCTTAATATGTTGAATTACAATTACAGAAAATTCCTAATGGTAATTAAGGAATACAAGGTTTCATAACTCTGGCAGATATTTCATTAATCCCAAGCAAGCCAGCTGGGAAATACACTTTACAGCCAATATATATGGTATATGCAACAATATTTGCAAGTTTTTGTTATCAGGGACAAACCTACTTTGCAACGGTTGTATCAAACACTTATTTTTGGTATTTTATTTAGCAGTGTCTATTTTTTTTTATAAATAATAAAAATTAAAAGTTTCAAAAATTTTATAGAATAAGCGCCCGATGAAAATATAGTAATTTCAAGATTTTAAAAATTTTCTTTGGCATTTTCTTTGGCAATCCCTATTGTTTTCTGTAAATAATAAAAATCATAAGTTTTAATAATTTTATGTAATAAGCTCCATTTAAAATATAATAAATTTGAAATTCTAAAAATTTAATCTCTCTATCTCCTTTTCAATGAGTTTGTCATATTTTAAGTCTTAATTTATTCATTATCAAATATATAATCCTCCTAAAGCATAAAAAATAGAGAGTCTTCTAACTAAATAACTTATATTAATTCCTTAAACACAAAATCTCATAAAAACAATACTTGCATTTTTTTCAAAAGAAATATATCGTGTTTATATTTTCTTTTTTACTATTGTAATAAAAAAAAGCTATATCTTACTTTCTATAATAATATCTAATCAATTAGGGTCTGCTAAATGCGCCTAAAGATAGTTGAATTGAGTTGAATTGGTTTACTTTATTAAAATTTATTCTCAATATAGTATTTAATAAAAATAAGTGAACTAAAAATTATACAACTTGAGTTATTAAATTATCACGTGATAATGATATTTTTTACACTAAGGAGGCCCTAGAATAAGTTTTTTAGACTAAATTTTTGTCTTGTATTAACAACACAAAATAAAAAGGTTACATTAGAAGTCTTAAAAGTTAGTTAATCTTAGTTTTTTTAAAGGTATTCTCCTCTAATCTATTAATTTAAGTTATTTTTCATTCTTTACAATTTTAAATTTAAGTTTCATTCTTTATAAATTTAAATTTAAGTAATATAATAAATATTATATGATTTATTTTTTCACATTAAATAAATAATTAATCAGTTTCATAAATTTCATTCTTTATAAATTTAAATTTAAGTAATAGAATAAATATTATATGATTTAGTTTTTCACATTAAATAAATAATTAATTAGCTTCATATGTGTGATAAAGTATAAATGATTTTACATAATTTTAAATTTACATATAGAAATTTATTATTTTGAAAATATAATTTATAAACTCTATAATGAAATTTAAATGACTATCTAAGCATTAGTTTAATTTTTTATTTTTTATTTTTTATTTTAATACTGTCAAAATTTATATAAAATCTTCTCCAATCTTTTATTATACTAAACATAAGATAATGTTATTATAATATAACTAGTATTTTAAGTAAATGGAAGTGAAGAGTATTTTAGTAAGTTAAAATAATCCTTCCATATTTTTAATATATAAATATAATCATTTACTAAATTACCTTTGACCCATATAATAAAATATTTTAATGGATTAAAGTGTCAAATTTTAAAACTTAATCTTTTTTATTTTTTTAATAAACAAAATGAACTGTATCGATAATAATTATATAATTACATTAACACCGTTGAAATAACTTTTGCAATTTTTGAGTTAAATTCAATTGTTAGATAACAAAAAGAGAAGAAGTGATGTAGTGCAAATACGAGAGAGAAATGACGGGACAAAAAACGCCCACGAATTTTTCTGTTTTCCGGTGTTTGTTGGCCAATAGGGCCAAGGGCCTGGAATTTGCCTCTTGTGAAAATGCTCAAGGGCATCTGAAAATATTTTTAGATGGTCAAGATCTAACTTCATCAAAAAGTGTTGCTTTTTCTTTTTCAGTTTAGATTTTTATACTAATATCGATAAACATGTTGCATTATGTAATGATTCCTCCACGTCCTTCCAAAATATTTTCCTCGATGCAAATGATTGTGCAAATATAAACGTAAAGAATAAGCAATAGAATGTGAGATCATGTGTCTGCATAATTACATTGCATACATTTTTGTATTGACTTTATTTTCCTTTGAACATAATGCATTGTACAGTTCAGTTTTCAGTGTTGTGTACCGTATTTGGTTCAATGATCAAACAATGAACCAAAAAAATTGACAGCCTATTAATAACAAAGACTAATTAAAAATCATAGAACAAAAGTTGAACCAATAGAGGTTCATTTAAAAAAAAAAAAGACAAAAAAAACGAAAAAAGAAACCGTGGTCACGTGCGAGCGATTATACGTGCGTAAAGGAATTCGTTCCACGTGTCGGGTACCCCGGGGAGGCACCAATGGATACAATCAGCATAAGTTGTAGGGTCAGCTTGCTGTTCTCGTGTTAGCATTTTGCCTTGGCGAATTGTGTATACCGCAGTGTGTCCGTCTTTTCTGTACTCCGAGAGAGTTGTTATGTTGATGAAATGGACAGGAACTTTCATTGATCGGGTAACATTTGATGCCACCACAAATAGCCTTCTGTCCGTCCCCACGTTTAATGGCATTGAAAGGTTTGTGATTGGGGTAGTTTCTAGGGCACATTTGATCCCATCTGGGTTCTCCCAATCCAAGCTCCTGTGACAAAATTTGGTGGTAAAATTATCATTAAAATAAGTAAAAGGGTGATTGAAGAGAGAGAGAGGGGGAAAAAAAAAAACAGAAACAAAACTATGTTATGAAGAAAATCAATTGAAGTGAAACGACGCCAAAGAGAAGTCTCGAGGCAAGTAATGATTGATTATTAGGTATAAAAGTGGTTTACCAACTAAAGCTTAAAATAACGTTCAATTGTAGTCATGCACTTGGGTCGCGAGGCCCACGATCAACCACTTTAGACATGCTACGTGCGTGATGCAATTAAAAATGTTTTGTAGAAAGCATTTTTAAGAAAAAATATTTTTAAAATATTTTTTTTACTTAATCACCTATTAGAATGCCTCAAAAATGCTATCGATATATAGTTTCTTCCGGATTTGATTAGATTAAGAGTGATGTTAGGTATTTTTAATATTTAAATTTTAATTTGAATATCAATTAATGCAGTATTTATTTATTATATGATGATTGAATTATTTTAAAAATTATACAATTTATTAAGTGTCATATAATATTACAATTAAAATTGGAATTCAAATATTAAAACTCGTGAAATTATTATTTAATTAATGATCCAACAGCAGGCAGAAGCCTGCCAATTGTTCCAATTAAAAAGAAAAAAATTATAAATCCAATACTAATTAGGATTAAGGAAGGATTATGAATTAATTACTTGATATGAAGAGGAGACATGCTGCTAAAGAAAACGGTCGTTCGATTGGGGTCCACATTTTGCTCCACCCATTTTGACCACGTCTTTAATACCCTCGCGTACGCTACAGGCCGTTCGATCTCATCATACTCGGTGGCCCCTTCATCAAACGATCCCCGTCTGTTTTCCGAGAAAGAAGACAGAAAGAATTAAAACGAATTAATGGGATAGTGCCACGCGGCAGCGTTCAATGTTGTTACGATACTTACAGGACTTTCATGGCGAAAGTGTTCATCCACCAAATGTAAGTGTTGAAGATCAAATAATCAACGTTCTTCCAATTTTGACCATGCTTGTTGATTGATTCGGGCATGATTATGCGATTTAATATGCTGTGCATATTTGGGTCATCGGAGTTTGATTCAACCAAGAATGGGGCCCAGTAGAATTCCACTGTCGCATTGTAGTCCTGCAAACACATGATCACCTTAAATCCCGCGGGGCAAATCTCTATGCAAATGCCGCAATTTTGTTTTCATTTATATTTACTTGTTTATTTATTTTGGGAGAAGATAGAAGAAAGGAGTCCACATATTTCTCTTGTTTATCTTTCAATTTTCAATTGCATATGCATGAAAAAAATTTGAAAATAAAATATTGTACCTACACGGAGAACAACTGAGTAAGTATTTATATTTGTGTGACGAATAAAATACGAATATTCATGAATTATAAAATTAAAAATTACAAAATTATTAAAACGTTGTGTTAAATATAATAAAATATGAATATTCATCACAGCTAGAGTCTTTTTGAGAACCTAAATTTGAAAACTATATATTATTATTTTAATTGTATACACAGACACGTCAATAACCTGGCACCCATTTCGGTTAAAACCTCCGAAATGTTAGAAAAGTTAAATTGGTTGTAACTTCACAGAGCCATAGTCTTTTCTTCCAACCAAATCTCAACAATGCCATTCTTAAAATATTAAAATTCTGTATTTTATCAAAAAGGAGAAAAAAAAAACTAAAAGTAACAAGTAAAAAATTAAAGACAGAAATTTCTTCCAAAATAATAATAATAATAATAAATAAATAAAAAAGAAGATACCTCAATTCTAAAAACAGCTAGGGATCCAGTTTTGTTCAAGCTCTTTCTACCTGGAGGAACCACAGATTGAACCAAACAAATCATTGATTCCCATTGATTTCTATTCAATGAGTCCCCAACAAACATAAGCCTCTTGTTCCTTATCTTCTCTAGCAACAATCTTGCTTTAAACCTTCAATAACGGACACAGAAAACATAATTAATTAAGCTCATGAATTTCCACAATCAAGAAAAATGAAATTCAAAAATCAAAATTCTTACTTGGGCAAAGAACAATCATTGGGCTGCCATTTCCAATTCTGATACAGAGAATCTTTTCTTCCATTTCTCAGACAAGTAACTTGAGCTGTCAGGAACTCACACTCCTCTTCTTTGTACAAAGGATGTGTCTCATTGTCAAAAACCCATTGACCTGTGAAAAGATCACAATCTTCTGGAGGCAACTCGACTTCTTGATCATCATCATCTTCAATCAATACAGGCAATTCAACCTTTTGCTCCACTTCTTGAGGCTCTTCTAGCGAAGTCCTTGAACTAACTGAAACCGATGATTCTTCATCATTTTGGATTGTTTCTTGAACTGGGTTCGTTTCTTTTACTGTTTCTTGAACCGGGTTTGTTTCTTTTGCTTCTTTATTAGGTCTAGATGAAAATGGAAACTCAGCGATGGACTTGACATCTTCGTTGTACATAAAGACGCCGAATAGAAATATTGAAAACACCACAACAAAGACAGAAAGATTGTTGTTTTTCCTGTGCTTCATCGTGGCTTGTGATTCACTAAAAAGCAACTTGCGGCGATTTAGCTGCATCAACGAGAAAATAAGGCGGGGAAAAAAGGAATTATTAATACAACTACTAAAGTGTTTTGCGAAACTGCAGAATAAGAGATACAAATATAGACAGGGATAGAGAAAGAAGCTTACAATGTATTAGGTTTCAGTTTTTCTTTTTTCTTTTTTCTTTTTTCTTTTTTCTTTTTTTAACAGTTGAAGTTTGGTGAAATGGGGTTTTCTTGAAAAAAATGGTTAGGCTTTTGGTAGAGGGAGAGTTGTCTTTCTCATTGGACGGAACTGAAGTTGCGGTTTTTTTTTTTTTTCCCCTCTTTCGTTTTTTTTTGTTTCGTTTTGTTTTTGTTTGTGTTTCTAATGCTTATTTTCGCTAACAACTTTGAGGGAGAGAGGAGTGAACTCAAAGCTTCTCAGAAGTTGGTCTTAATCTGCTAAAATGTGTAGGATCGCTGTTATTTTCTTTCAGATTCTGAAACGGAAGCTCGAGTTGAGCTTCTTGTTCATCAGAATCTCTGGAGACAGAAAGGGCGACAATCATGGTGATTTCTCAAAGGTATGTTGATCAGATGGCTGAGGATGGACTTTTGATTTTCTTTAACAAAATGGAGGATCAGACAGCTGAGGGAGAGATAGGGATTGCGGGCTACGGTTACAGATTCAATATATATTTTATTTTGTATATATATTAATCATATAACAAAATTTCAAAAAGAAATTGGAAGTTCCATGCAGCCTTGGGCCACCGCACCCAAAAGTTTAGTTCAAGGAGTAGGATTAAAAAATAATAAATAATAATTAGCAGGTGCTTAAACAAATAATAATCTGACATATCTGGTCAACAAATAGACCATTAAACTATTTTATCTTGACTTGACAACTATGAAGTATTTGGTACAAAAATCTTAAGCTTAATTAAGAGTAATTTTTTTTTAGTCCTCTTCTAGTTTGTGTTATAAATTTTTTAAATTTTATTTAGAGTGAATTCGTCTGATTTTTAGAACCGATATATGGATTACATTCATCTTTTCTTTGAGTTAAAAGATAATTTACACAATAATAGAAATCACTGTTCCAATATCCCATACAAATTAATGCTTTTCTTATTGTAATAAACGATTAGGGTTACCATCAAAACTTCACCTAAAATCACTTCAAATGTCAATGTTTAAGTTTGGTGCAATGTTGATAATCCACTTATTTGAAGATATAATTGAATTACTAACACCCTATTGTCAATTTTTTTTTCCATTTTTTTAACAAAGCATCGTCATCCATTTAATATTTCTTTGTCCCCAACAACTATATTTCCCCAAAGTTGAGTTGGCATTATTGTTTAAGGCTTTCATATTAATTAATGATTGTGATTAAGTTGTTTTAGGGGAAAAAAGTAAAATCGACACAAGTAAATCAAAATTATTAGTAACTTTCTGTTTGAGAAAAGTAAAGGCTAAGAAAACCTTTAATTAACATTTTTATTTGTGTACTGAATACCGCAACCATGTCCCTTTAGTTTGTGTACTAGTTCACTTCATCTATCACACTTCTCTTTTGGTGGTAGTTTGATTGGTGTAGCATCGCTTTTTTTCCAAGCTAAGGCAACTATATACAAGTGAGGCTAGACGGCCAGACTGAGGCTTCAATGAACTAAAGGGATATTTTGCAGTTGTTGATGTCGAGTTCTTGGCCACATAACCATCAGTCATGATCAGTAGAGAAATTTTTGTGCCCACCATTGCTATCCTTTACTACACACCTTTGGATTCATCCCACTCTTTCCTTTATTTGCAATTCAGATTAAAAAATGGGAAATTAAAGGAGTCTTTATAAGTAAAAGTTAGGGTTTCAAAGAGTAATTAATATTAAGAAAGCCTTGGGTTATGAAGGGCGATAGTTATTGAATGTTGCTTGCCTCCTCCAATATTATGGAGAAGATTCAAATCTGTCTGTTTTATGTTGGGATAAATTTCTATTTTTCGAATTCAATTTCTAGAATGTTGACATAGTATTGTATTTTTATGTTTACAAGCTTTAGAAAAGAGAGTGAGAGAGCAATAATGCAGCAAGATTCCTTTTTTTTTTTTTGGGTTACAAATAATAAAAAATAAATCAATTTATACTAAATCAGTAAATTTTGACAACATTATCCCCCCACACAAGAAAGTCTTATACTATATCAATAGTAAAACAATTCGATAACACCATTATGTTCAATTTCATTGAAAATACATAAGTTTCCTTATCCCATTCTCATGTTAAAAAATTAATTATAATGTTCTTTTTCTTTTTCTTTTTTTGTTGGGTGAGAAATGATTAAACTTTAAAGACTTTACAAGTTCATTTGCCTCCACTATTGGTCTATTCTGACTTCAATTATTTTGGCAAACACCAAAAGGAAGTGTGACTTAAATTATAGTCCTATTTATTTCAAATAATTATTAAGGTGCCTGTGAAATAAAGTGCCTATGAAAATAAATATAGCTACCCGTTATAGCTACTAAAATTCACTTTTGATGTCAAAACCTGCAGTTAATGATATGCATGAGCCCCACACGCAAACGTTTTCGGCGACAGGAAATAGACTATCGAGCTTTTGGTTGGGAGACTTGCAGCCCCTTGTTTTCCATATACGGCCAAATGTCAAACAGATAAGTAGCTGACAATTTCGAATTTGTAGTAATGGACTAATGATTCCATTTTTTGGGAATACTTTTTGAATTAATAATATTGATTTTCTGTACAGAAAATTAACTATTTTAATATTTGTTGCCACATTCACGGACACAGCAAATTTTATGAGGGATATGAAACCTTCTAAACTATCATAGACCACTTTTATATCTCGCCAATTGTGCTCTTATTTAATGTGTTCTATCTGTTGGGAAAATTTTCAACCTAGTCCAAGCATGATCAGTAAGTCAATGTAGAATTGTTGTGAGATGATGGATACATCCAGATCGTTGAACGTAGATCATATTGGTCAATTGAATTATTGACCAAAATACATGTTCCACGGAGCATGTTTTAAAGAAAACAATGTGATATCCTATCAATGTATTACTATTATTATTTTTAAATCATATCAATGCCGTATGACCTGCGACTCCAAAACTAACAACATGGACTCTACGAATTGGATCAAAACCTCCACTTCATAAACCCAAACCCATTGGCCTGGCAGGTCTATATTGGGCTAGGACTGTCAACATCGATGAAGGTACCCGGTACCCACCCATTGAAGCCTCTTAAGAGATACATTTTCCTTTCTACGGAAATAAGGAATGAAGAGGGAAACGTTTTCTTTAATGTCAAGAGTTTATTTTCGAGATATATCCTTAGGATGTATATCTAAATTTTTAATAGACTTTGAATTTCAATATGTTCTAAAATTATAATAATTTTAAAAAATCTATTTAATTATCTAGTGGAGTTGTGGAGGTTTGAATTTTTTAAACATACCTATTGGTGGGACTTATTTTCACCCACATTTTTAAAAGTGGATTCACCCATTTGGGTTGAAATGTAGATTCAATTTGTCTTGAATTCATACATCTAATTTCGCTATTATATCTAATAAGTTTAGATACATTTTTTTTTCTTAATTATGAATGTATGTAAATTTGTAACATGCTTAACAAATTCAAACAACTCCCGGCAATTGTTTAAAAGAACCCACTGAGTAAAAATGATATGATAATTTACAATAGCTCTAGCAAAACAATAATGGATAAAAAAAAAAGTAAATTACTCTCCATGCATAATCTTCAAAAAGGAAAAAAAAAAAAAGAAGTAAAAACAAATAACTAGTTTTAGATGCGGTATCGATCAAGTGGGTCGTCCTTGAAGAGAAGACGTTCATGATAGACTCTCCAGGCATAATCTTCAAAAGGAAATGACTCAAACAATATTCTCTCTTCTTCATCATCATGCCTTTGGCCTTGGCATTCAACATTGATGTTATCATCTTCGGTATTCTCAGCATCGTCGCCATTATTCTTATTCCTAATATCAAGCTTGGGAATGAGTGGAGAGATGATGCTGTCTATTGGAAGAGTCACAAGCAGTATCATTGATATGCCATCATCTGATTTGTTTTTCTCATCCCCCACACCAGCCATTGGCCTTCCTGATCTCACTTTCTTTGTCTTTCCATTGCTCCATACCTATCATTTAACCCACATTCAATATAAGAAAATTTGTTATAATATTCGAAGGGAATCCCCACTGAAGATGTCTGTATATTTTAAGAATACAAGTTGAGAGTAAGTTGCACTGTTTAGATACAATTAGTGTCAAATCAGAGCTTGCACAAAGTAGTCTAGCTTAATTGTATCTATTTTTAAACTGTATAGACTTACGACGTTTTAGGAATTCATATTCACCAGAGCATATTCAAAAAAAAAAAAAAAAGAATGTCCTAATAATACAAAGCTTTGATGAGTGGTTACATTGGCAAAAATTTAAGATTCTTTTTAGAAGATTTGAGTTAATGACATTCAATTATTAACGCAATGTATAAATGAATCTTTTTTTTAAAAAAATTAAGCATGTATATACGATATAAGTCTGAAACAAGTCAAATTTGAGCTCCCACGTGAAAATTTTCAACCCGCGGGCCAATTTTTAGTTAATTATTAAAAAAAAAAAGGGGACGGAGAAAACAGACGTACACCAGGACTCGTCAAATCAAATAATTTTGGTTTAATATATGTCTACTCGTCTGAGAAGCGATTGAGTCATGCTTATAACACACATTATTATGAATTTTTAAAAATTAATTATTTAGTTATGCTTACGTATCAAACATAAATACGTTAAATGTCGAAATTATTGCTTCTTAATTTGCCATGTGGTTGTTTGTGCGGACCGTTCTTTTATGCGTTTAAGTTAAGTGGGTCCAATTCACGGCTGAGAAAACTTTTGAATCGGAGCTCCAAATATCTAACGAATTTACCCGTTCGGTCCCAAAACAATCCATATTTGAAAAGATTGAAAAAGAAGAAAAAGAAACAGTGATTAATAACTGCAAAATAGTAAAATCATTTTAAGGGGTAAAAGCTTACCTGAGCTATGTCACCAAGTGTAACTAAAATAGAGCCCACTTCTGCTGAAACCGGAACCGAACCCGCATCCGATATCAACGTGTGTTTCGAAGGCCGGATTTGGTAATGTAACCCAGCTATGTATGGGTAAAATCCACCCGAAAGGACCGGTTTGTTCCCCTGCAGATTCTTCGACATCCACAGCAAGGAAGAATACCGGGTCGGGTCATCTCCAAAAGGGTTCTCAAACCCTAATGCTGCGGCCAGCATTTCAATGATCTTCAAGCCAACTTTCTCCATAGCCCGAGTGAAATCACGTAGGGAAGTTATGTTCAACTCGCTTGACTCCGAATAACAAGCTGAATCTAAACAAAACGACTCGCCGTTTCCTTCTTCGTCTTCTTCCTCGTCAGCTTCATAACCCAGAGGCCAGTTCTTCGGGAAACATGATAGTTTTTTATCTCTTTCAAGTTCAAAGAGAGAGAGAGCTTCTAGCTCAGCTGAGTGAGCGAGTTGAGACGATACGCCATGGTTAGTGAGTTGGAAGAAACCGAGTTGGGAAGCTGAAGAGATGAACTGGTCATTGGGGTCAGGATTTGATAGTGAGATGAGAGGAGGACGCGTGGCGGAAGGAGAGCGAGTGCGGGTATTTGGAAGGGAAAGAGTGGGAGATGGGAGGCTGTGGAGGAGTCGGGAGAGTGCATCTGCGGCAGGGGATGCTGACGTGGATGGGTGGTTGTTGGAGGGTGTTGGTGGAGGCGCCGCGCCGCCTCCGATGTAAATGTTTGGCAAGTGTCGTTGTTGCTTGTGAGCCGAGGATGCCATGAATGCGAAGGACATAAGAAAAATTAAGCAGCCATGTATTGATATTTGATAATACAAGACATATATAGAGGTAGGTATGTAATCACGCACGTGTGTGAGTGAGCCAATTGGGAAAAAAAATTTGTGTGCATGCGCAATGGGCAACCAAATAAATAAATGGTATTATTTCAAAAATTCAATTCAGTGCATTAATATTAAAAGCGAGATGAGGGGATAACAATATATGATATAATATTAGCTATTTGTTTTTGGGAAATTTAATTTGAACTAATGTATTCTAGAATCTAGTTTATATATATATGTCTATATGCGAGTGACATGAAGAATTGGACAAGTCAAGATGTACGTATGATTTTGGTGGCAAGTTGTCTTAATCAAAGCTTGTCATCGCTTGCAAAAATGTGTGTCAAATTTTTAATTTATAACCTGCAATTGACAAATAAAAAATTGGAACATGGTTATGTCTTTCCATCTAAGAACTTTATTCTTGTAACATTAATTCAGTTTCTAACACGCCACAGACTTTAATAGTTGAGTTGAGAAAGTCTTTGTCGGTCCTTAAGTCCAAATTATGTTGCGCTCTTTCAATAAAATCATACTGCATGCCTTTAATTTAAGATTAAATACAAATGGGTAAATTTCATGTTACCACCAGCGCGTAATAACAATTTTAAAATATGATCCCAAGTATTATAAAGAATAAACCTCAACTTGCCTTATTTTTTATTCAAAAGATTAAGGAGAGATAGTTAAGCGATAGAAAAATATTGCTTTCTTAATAAACATAGAAGATAAAATTAAAATTTATAGTAGTCTGGCGACATTTTAAAGATTATCATTTGATGAGAGATAATCCAAATTTAACCCAATATAAGTATTCTTTCTTAAAGACATTGATGGCATAAAAATTTGTTGAATACTCCTTGGATCTTCCTAAATTCATTGCTTTCTTATATTTTTTCTTCAATAAAATAGTGAGCATTCATATTTATTTGTGGGAAATTGTTATATTACAGTTTATGTAATATACATATCCAATAGCTAGTATCCATGTATTTTAAGGAGAGAGAAAAAATATTAAAAAAGTATGAACTGTAAGTTACATGAAATGTAACTTAAATAAATCCTTATTTTTGAGGTAGATGGTTCGAATTTTCATGTGAGGATGAGAGTTTTAATTATTTATTATTTTCATTGGTTTTAAATTCTTATTAGATTTCAGTTTTGATACATCAAAACTTTTGAAATTCGAAGGTAAATTTGGGTGTGACAGTTCAGTTATTTATTATTTTTTTGTTTCAAATTTTTAACTGAACCATTTTTTAGGTCTGAGGATGAGTGATGAGAAGATTTTGTGTGTAAGAGAGAGTTTATTTATTTTTTGTTATTTTCTCTAGTTTAAAATTTTTAACTTTAATACGTCAAGTTAAATCATGATAGATATTGTGTTTGACTTTAGGTACTATCAAGCATATTAGGCTGTATTTAATGGTATTTATATTGTACTTTAATGTAACATTCAAAAATTAACAATATTAACTGCTGTTCGATTTACCATGGACAATATATTGTGTATATAGTTACCAGGAGTATATTAATTGAAACGTAAATCAAATTAGCTTAATTAATATTGATTAACTATCGGAGTTGGTAACACATGGGACTCAACTGGGAAGATGATTGCGCATTAAGTGACCCCACGCTGTCCAGCAATTTTTTTTTTTTGGTTCTTTTTTAAAAAATTTGTTAATTTGCCCAAAATATTCGCAACTTTATTGCTGGTAGTGGCAGTCTGTTGCCTTGTTGCGGGGATATTATTGCTTCTGCAGGTTTGTAGCAGATTTTGGGTCGCACGGCTTCCGATTTTCTTCGTTGTCATGCTTATGGAGATATGTTCCATCGAATTTTATAATTGTATAAACTATAAAGGCTACCAAATCCATGTACTGTTGCAGTCACGCTCATCCGTTATTCAAGATTTTCATATTTTATTTCATTAATTATTTTATCCAGAGACTGTGAAAATTCAGTTCTCAGTTGGAAGCAGAGGCATTAGGCACAGTCTTCCTTTAGATTGGAACTCTAAATTTTGATATGGGGAACTAACATATGTGAACAACAGACTAACATATCAATTACATCAATATTATTATTAGGTACAAAATTATTATTCATTGTATATGCAAGTACACATATCAATATAATGTTAATTATATGATTTATATCATGTATGTTAATCTAACTCAAATAATTATTAAGGTGCCTCTCTCTCTCTCTCTCTGTATATGTATGAAAATAACCGACGAATCCACATGAATAAATAAATAAATAAATATATTGGTTTTGTTGGCCCAAGACAATTGTTATTTTAAAACAAAGACAAATGGTGAAATTGACTGCATGCTTCCAGCAATCATGCAAAATGAATAATAAGTTCGATAGGTTCAGCAGAAAATGAAAATTAAAACTCAAGCTTGTACGGCATTTTGATTCTTGACTTATAACAAAATAAATTTAAGCTTTCAATTTGTCTAATAAGATGGCCCGTTCTTCAGGATCATTAAGAATGATTGTATATAGTGGGTTAATATAAAACACTTTTTATATCAACAAGTTAAATGGAACATTTCAAAAAAAAAATGTAAATTTTTACATGTTTAATAACTTAAAAATGCTTAAAACAATTCGTATAACTGACTAATGAATGATTATAATTGGAGCCAATTCTTTGAGTTCAATGAAAGTAAAAGTTTTGCTTAACTAATTAAAGCTAGAAACAGAAGTTACAAATAAGTTTTCTTGGCACATACTCCGGTCAATACCCAGAATCACAAGTTCGTAATTAGAAGTCCGTGAAACGCTTAAGACTTCAAGATATGAAATACAAGAAAGAAATTATATGATCAAATAACACCGCAAATTAATATATTCATCTGCTGAAAGCAGATAAATTAATGAATGCATTAAAAAAATTTTGAAAAAGATGTGGAGGCGTGCGTAACCCTAACCGCTAGAATTTTTCATTCTGTCAAGCTAGGGCTTTAAACGCCACCAAGATGATCGATCTAAGGAGTTGGCTAAGCACAAAGCTATTTAGTAGAATGCTTTGTGAATCAGAAACTCATCTCCTCCGTGTAAGTAGAAGTTTTCACTCGTTTCAAAAGATCGATTACCCAAAAAAAAAAAAAATGAAAGAGATTGAAGTATTGGTGTGTTCTGTGCAATTAATTTATGCAAGCTACATATTATGAAATTAAAGATAAATAATAAAAATTTGAACTTGAAATTACGAACACGATAAGGTGATAGCTGCGGGATAAACTCAATAAGAAGAAAAAGATAAGAGATGAGGGTTATCCACGAGTCTTTGAAGTTGTAGTTATAATAATCCAAGCCACCGCCAAATTATTCGAATATTCTCCATGGAAGGGTATATTTCCCTATTTACCCTTAGGAAATGGTTGAATTACGGTTGTTGATAATATGGCGTCGCTATCTCTAATGTTTTGAGTTACAGGCCCCTTTCCATTCTTATTGAATACATTTTTTTATGTTTAAAATTCATGCCAAAAAGAAAATTGATGCAAAGAAAAAAAAAATATTGGGGGAATGGTACTCCAAAAATAAAAAAAAAATTATTAGTTCTAAGAGAAATTAAAAAAGAAAATAAAAGTATACCACTAATAACTTGATTACGACACAATAACAAGTAAATTAAAAATTCACTTTTTATTTTGGCGCGGGAGAGTCACGGCAGATGTAAATTAAAGATGAAGCATCAATTTTTTTTGCGCTGATGGATACCAATCAAATAAATCTAACAGCGACTACGAGAGCTACTTAATGGGTCCCAAGATACAATCACCTCATCGATTCCACGTCAGGTTTCCGCATCATAAACATTTGAATCACAAAACTTCCAATTCCCAATAAAAATTCTATTCCCTCATCGCGCCAAATCATCCTTCGTTGCACCAAAACTGGAAACGAACAAACCGAAAACAAACTTCAATTTTTCTGCAAACAGACTTTTAAAAATCAGCAAATCCATCGTCGTTTCGAAAATGTTCTCCAAAATTTTTAAAAAAGCCACCAAGCGACCGTCACCTCCTCGTCAGGTTCTCAATTCATTTCTTCATATGAATCTTTACAGTTATTTAATATATAAAATTGGTGAATAATTCGCCACAATGCATAAAAAGCTCTTATATAAGGGATGCGTTTGGAAATAAAAGTGCTTTTAGAGAGCCGTTGCTTCTTTTGTCTTTGAGATCATCATTTTTTTTCCGGACTTTATTTTTTGTAAATATGTTTAATTAATCGCAGCATTTATGGAATTATTCCACAGAAAGATGAGATAGAGGAAAATCTGACGTCAAAGGACTTTGATCCACGTGTCACTCTCCACTATGGAATCCCCTCAACTGCATCAATTCTGGCTTTTGATCACGTTCAATCTCTCTTAGCAATAGGAACTCAGTGAGTTGATGTTTTTTGTTTGGTAACGTTGAGAATGAGCTTTCAATTGATAAAAGAAATTGGCTTCCACTTGGCCATTGCTTCACATATTAGAATTGAGCAGTTTTACAGAATTTAGTTTATTGGCGCTTGTTAATCTCTAGTTCTTTATATTCACCACAGAGACGGTAGAATAAAAGTGATTGGTGGTGATAATATTGAAGGCCTTCTTGTATCTCCGAAGCAGTTAGCCTTTAAACATTTGGAGGTTCGTGCTTTATACGTTTGTTTCTGTTTTGTGCTCCTGGTAGATGTATTAAATGCATGATCTGAGAAGTTGGTTATTCAAATTTTACCATGCTTGGAATATATACATTTTTTTTCAAAAAATCTTTGCGCATCTTTTTTATGGCAATATAAAAATATGGCAATTTTGTATTTGATATTTGTGGCAGTTCCTACAAAATCAGGGCTTTCTGGTCAGTATCTCAAGTGAAAATGAAATTCAGGTACTGATTCTTCGTATTCGGAGCTGCAAATATCTGATTATAAGGTACTGTAGTATTACTGTATTAGGAATTATTATATCTTCTTACAGAGCAAATGTCTGGCAACATCACCCACAAAAGCCTTCTTTTTCAGCCATTTCTCTGTATATAACTTTGGGGATGTAGGCATTTATTCCTTCTTACTTTCTTCCCCTTTCCATGAACGGAATGATTGGACTATTAATAGTTTTTTGGTGATGGCAGCTCTGGGATTTGGAAGCCAGGAGAATCACTTCTACTTTACTATGGGAGTCCAATATAACTGCTTTCTCTGTTATCTTTGGCACCAGTTACATGTATAACGGTTGATTTTCATTGAACATACTGCATTTTAGTTGTCATTGATTGGCTGCAAGCGATAGTCAAAATATTGTAACTTGCTTTTGATGTTGGTACCCCCTTATTACATTTAGGTACATTGGAGACGAGTACGGAATGGTGTATGTATTGAAGTATGATGCCGAAGAAGGAAGATTAATACATTCACCATACTATGTTCCGAAAGATGTTATAGAAGGTAAAAGCTTTACTTTCGGGACTAGTGAATTTACTTTTGAGATGAATATGCATTCTTAGAGTGCTGAGTCATGCATCAATTTTGTTCTTTTTTAATTGCAGTCTAATAGTAGTCATTTCCTTTGACTGATTTTTCTTCACATTGATGATTCTAAAGAGCAGAGATATAATGGAGTCGGTAACATGGTATGAAGAGTTCTACTGTCAATTTTTTCATAGTTTATTGTTCCTTTTCATCAATTAACCCTATCCTATGCGAACAAGAAACTGCCTGTTTCAGGGCTCTGCTCTTGGTCTAATTCTGGACATATTTTACGTCTATGCTGTTTTCTTAAAAAGGAATCCAATTGATGGTTTGGTTCATTGACTTGAAATAATTTCTCTAGAACTACTAACAAAGTTGAAAATCGAGACATTTTCCTGAAATTCTTGTTACTTCACCGTTCAGTCAGTGGCCTGTCCTATTTTCTCTGAGATGAAATTAGGCATATCAAATTTACTTATGTCTATTTGGTCATTTATTCTGTTTTCAACTTAAGATTAATTTATACTAGCTATACAATACCCAACATCTAAGCAATGCTACTTTCTTTCTCAATTCTGTAGAAGCTGCTAGTGATCAATCATCTATTGTTGGAGTTCTCCCCCAGCCATATTCTAACGGAAAAAGGTGAGGCAGACTTCCAATGCTTCTCTTCTCTTTTACTGTGCGCCACCTGAAGACTCTGGTTTCATTGACGTCAGCATCAGAAGCAAACTTGGCTTCTTTGTTGAGATCCTGTTACTGCAATTTCAAAAGCATGTGAACTGCACATTGGGTAGGATTCAGTCAATGTGTTACTCGAGACATCTTGTGCTGTAATTACTCTTTTCTAAGTCTCAGTAATGAAGGTGTTCATGGACTGCTGTGTGGGTACACAATTTACAAAATCTAAGGAACTCGGACCTGAGCTCCATTGTGGTTTGTGTATGCTGGTAACATTGATGCAAGACAGCGAAAACGGATCTTGATGTCTCCTTTCATGGAGATTTACTGAGTTGCATCACTCATTGTGATGTCATACTGGGTTATTCTATCATACCACGTGACGACGGGTGAAGCTGCTAGTAGAATGACCAATTTTACAAATTCCGAGGAGATGGATATGTACTTCCCCTTAACCAGCTTGAGGGAATGGAACTTGATGATAATAGAAAGAAAAATTATCCATTTCCGTTGCAGATTTTTTCCTCTTGTTTTGAAGCATTAAAAGAATTTCCTTTTGCAGATTGCTGCTTGTATATGCGAATGGCTTGATTATTCTTTGGGATGTTTCTGAAGATAAAGTTGTCCTAGTTAGGGGGCCTAAAGATCTTCAATTGAAGGCTGAAATAGTTGATGATCCTTCAAAAAATGCCGGTCATGAGGGTTCTGAAACGATATCAGACAATGAACAAGTGGAGAAAAAAATAAGCTCTCTCTGTTGGGCATCCAATGATGGGTCAGTTCTTGCAGCTGGTTATGTAGATGGAGATATATTGTTTTGGAGCTTACGAACTGCAGCCTCTGCCAAAGATCGGAAATGTGAAAATTCATCTATTGATTTTGGTAAACTACAATTATCATCAGGCAACAGAAGACTCCCTGTCATCACTTTGCATTGGTCAGCAGAGAGATCCCATAACGATTGCCGTGGCCAACTCTTTGTCTATGGTTGTGATGAAATTGGGTCTGAAGAAGTCCTAACAGTACTCTCTTTAACCCAAATAATAACTTTTTAACATTCTGCTCAAAGTTAGTCTAATGTTCTTGTCCGAGTCAATATAATAATGATGGAAAGCATCTTATTTTCAATTGTCTGAGTCAACAGTATATCTTTTTGTGTGTTTTATGTACAATGATGGAATTTCTAGTCTCGTGTGTCCATGAAATATCATTTGTCATGTAAGCTGAGAATTATAATTCTTTTTTTTTTTTTTTCTTTTTTCTCTTCTCCAGATGTTGTACCTCAACTGGTCTTCTAGGATAGAAAGTTTGGAATGCATAGGCCGAGTAGACCTTGAGCTTAACGGTTCTTTTGTTGATATGGTTGTATTACCTAATGGCATGAATAAAAGCCATGGCACTATGCCATGTGTATTGACAAACCCAGGCCAACTACATGTTTATGACAGCCCCTGCTTTTCTTCTAAAATATCTCAAGAGAAGAAAAAGACTTCTTCATCTTCATTGCAGTATCCCATTGTTATACCCACCATTGAACCGCACATGACTGTGGGAAAGTTGTGTACAGTATGTAGAGACGGGAACCTGTCAGTAGAACTTTCAAAGGTATTATTAGATTTGGAGATTTCTTGAGAGACATTGGATAGATTCAATTTCTGCTGCTGATTTATTACCAGCTGTTAAATTAGGCTCAATTTGTTTGATTAGACTATCTCAGCTGCGAAAGTTCGAGCATCGCATGCACCATCAACTCCGTTGACGGGGAGTACTACAAAGTGGCCTTTGACCGGTGGGATTCCCTGCCAATCACATGGTGCTGAAGATTATCTGGTTGAGAGATTATATATAGCAGGTTACAGGGATGGATCTATTCGAATATGGGATGCCACATCTCCCACTCTGTCACTTATTCATGTTTTAGGATCTGAGGTTAGTTGAGTTATAGCAACTTTGTGATTTCTTATTGGGGATTGCTATGTACAACTTTGGCATTTGTTATTGGGATATTTAATCCAGATCATGTTACTTTGTTTGGTACATTGTTGCTTGATGAAGCATGCATTGTCTGATGGGCAGCTGCGAGGTATCAGAACAGCTACCGCAAGTGAAGCAGTATCGGCACTGGAATTTTGCTCCGTCACTGTAAATTTAGCCATTGGCAGTTCAAGTGGCCACGTAAGAGTATTTTTTGGGTGCCTTCTTATATGGTCAGCAATGCAATCATCTAAAGAACATTTTTTTTTCCTCTTATTTCTTGGAGAGTATGTAGGTTTGCTTATATAATCTCATCAAGAGTTCAAACGAAGACACGTTGAACTTAGTGACAGAAACCGGAAAAGAAGGTTGGGTTTGTATATAATTATGTTGTTTCTTATAATTGTTAGACTAGTACTGGTATGCCCGCCAGCAACTTTGTGTGATAATGGTTCAAATCATACGGACAACTTGAATCAGTCTAATTGGTTGGTTGTAGATGTACTAGTGTTAGTTGCAATTTTGTAATTTGTAACTAATTCTCCATATACACTCTTTTCAGTCTTATTTATATATTTAGCTGCATAACTTGCCTGCAGTTCACATTTTGCCTAGTGAGGGTGGGCCTCAATGCAAGGCCGTATTTTATGTCCTCAATTCTCAAGCATGCAACCTCAAATTTTTAGACTTTGGAGCCAGACTTGCCGTAGGATTTGAATGTAGCCAAGTGAGGATCAATTCTTCCGTTTTGTTCTTTGATACTGTGCTTACTAGCTTGGTTTGAGTGGCAGTACTGGCTAGGATTTACTTTTTCCCATTTGTATTTCAGGTGTCAGTGCTTGACATCAGTGCATTATCAGTCTTATTTATTACAGACAGTTTATCCTACTCAAATTCCCCTGTAATGTATCTGGCTGTGAAACAACTTTCCGACGCAAGCAACTTAATAGCAAACCCAAAGGACTCCGATATTAACACTTCAAATGACGCTAAAAAGGCGGTGTTATTCTTTATGACCAAGGATGCACATATTATTGTTTGTGATAGCACCACGGGTCATATTCTTTCTTCCCAAGCAATAAATCAGAAGGAGTCAAATGCGATTTATATGTACATCATAGGCAAGTATTTTCAATTATGAAAGGGAATAATATTTCTTTTTTTCCCTTTTGATTTATTTCTTCCTGAAAGTCTGAAACAAGCATTCATGCAGAGGGTGGCAATTTTTTCTCTGAAACTTCCGGTGAGAAACAGTCATTGAACTCACTTCAGAATAGCAAAGCTCCAAATGAACCTGATCAAAGAGATGCCAACGCTGGAAGTGATCCAGTTGTAGCTGAACTTGAAACCTCTACTGAAGCCACATACTTGGAGCAGATATTCGAGCACTTGTTTATTTTACTTTGTTATGAAGATGCATTCTGGTTGTACCCTTTGAAATCTGTGATTCAGGTACCTTTGGTTTCACCTTAATTAGTTTGGGATTCATGATTTTTCTATCTCCTCTTGACAACAAGTAAAATTGGCTACTTCTAGGGGCGTACTGACCCAATTTGCAAGGTCAATCTTTTAAAACCCTGTTGTTGGACAACAAGCTTTAAGAAAAATGAGAAAGAGTGTGGTCTAGTTGTACTTTATCAGACTGGGGATATTGAGATAAGGTAAAGTTCAAATATTTGTTGAATCTTGATGCTGCAAAATATCTTATGTTTCAAAAACGTAATCCTTTCGTTTGTTCAAAGAGGAAACAGATATTTGTGGCAACAAATTTTTTCATAGGTTTTCGAGTCTTGGCATATTGTGCCCGAATATTTGAAACTTATTTTTGTTATGATTATTTTTCATTTTACATTTGACAGGTCTTGGCCATACCTTGAAGTAGGAGGAGAAACTTCTCTAATGTCAATTCTAAGGTGGAACTATAAAACTAATATGGAGGAGACACTGTGTTCGTCTGATAGCGGGGAAATTGTCCTGGTTGATTTTTCATCATTTTCTTTAAATTGTCTTAATTTTTTCCCCCTAAATTGACAAGATATTTATCCATACGGTATTATACAATACCAGCTTAACATTGATCCATGTCTCTAAATTATGGCACAATTTAGACGCCTAACAGACTGAGTGATAGGATCATACTAATACCACATCATCTTTTTGTGTCTTTGTATATTTTTTTGGCCTCGCCAATCAGTTGTTGCTTTGGGTTATATTGACTAGTATGTGATTTTTACATTTTTCTTTTGCAGATAAATGGGTTTGAATTTGCTTTCATATCACTGTTTTCCTGGGAAAACTATTTCAGGTTTCTCTCTTCTCTCCTATTCCTTCCAGCCCGTTCCTCTCTTCCTTTGCGTGTGCTTTATATTGCATCCAGTTTTATGCCTAGAGGTGAAGCTCCCAGTGATTTCATATGAATCTTTGCCTTGTTTCAGGATTCCAGAGTCTGTCCCCCTTCTTCATGATAAGGTCCTTGAAGCTGCCGCTGACGCCTCTATCGATTTATCTCCTGCTCAGAAGAAAGAAGAGGTTGACATTTAGGTTCTTTGTCTTCGCTTCTATACAAAATTTCTGATTCTGTGTTTAATTTCCACGGTCACAGGGTAGTGCCCTTGGGATTTTAGGTGGTATTATTAAGGGCTTCAAAGCAGATAAGGCGGAACAAAATGTGCTTATCCCGGAAGTTAGTAACAAGACTTGCGCTCATTTAGACAGCATATTTTCGAACCCACCATTCTTAAAACCATCCACGGACATTGCAGATGACAAAGGAGTCATTGAACTTAACATAGGTTCTCTATCTCTTACTCCGATCTTTCTGCTTTGCCATTTTCTCCCTCCTTCTCTGACTGTGTTACCAATCCGCTTCAGATGACATTGACATTGATGGACCTCTAATCATTACATCTTCGTCCCAAACAAGCAAGAATGATATAAAAGGTATACTCGTAAATTTGTTTCTTTAACCTTTTGTGTACACCTTACATTGCTGTTGTGACAGACAAGGGAAAGGAGAGGAAAAAATTATTTGAGGGTGCTGCTACTGATACGAAACCCAAATCCAGAACTGTTGATGAAATTAAGGCCAAATATAAAAGATCTGAGGTAATTTCCATTTGAATAATTGGTAATTACCTTTTTTTCTGAATAATACTTTCAACATAGTCAGTGGTTTCAGGTCCAGGGTGCAGCCACCGCAGCTGCGCAAGCAAAGGACAAGCTTGCAGAACGTGGTGAAAAACTCGAGGTAGATCACTTGTTGAGTGTCTACGGACAACTTTTCGAAAAGCAATAGGGAACTTTTAAGTTTTCTGGAGACTGTAACCCTTTTAACAATGGCTCCGAAAGTTCTGAGAGCAAATAATTGACCACTCTTAGAGGCCCGATCTTTAGACAATGCTGCCTAGCCTACCAAATAAGTATCTCCCACGTAATCATACAAATTCCTTGGAATGTGGCAGCCAATATTTAGGCTTTTGGTTTTATAATTTAATTGGCATTTTGAACTGGTAGAGAGAAATAAAATAAAAAAAAAAAATTGGAGGCAAGCTGAACTACCTGTAAGTCGCTAAAGAAAACCAGAGGACTCAGGCTGAGGTGACGAATGGAGCCATTCTAAGTGGGGGAGGAGTGTATAGTCACCTTATGTTCTGGCATCCCCTAATTAAAATCCTAGGCTCTAAGCACCATTAATGGAAAATTATCACATTAATTTTCCCCCCGTAATTTTTTTTTAAACAATATTTTATGTATTCCTTATTTCATTTCATCAATCCTTTTCCTTGTTTGTATATACCAGATGCTTCGTGAACGAACTGAAGAACTGCAAAACGGGGCTCAGAACTTCGCAGATTTGGCAGGTGAACTTGCAAAGAGAATGGAGAGGCGTAAATGGTGGCAGCTATAACAAATTCATTATCGTAGTGGCGTTTGAAAGACAAGCCCTCCATGAAGATCTTACAATGCATTCGGATATGGCACCCCTACAAAATTCAGGTGTCGATGATTTTGATAGTTAATTCCCTATTTCTCTAAACTGTAATTAGTAAAGAATCTTATTAAAATCTGAAATTGGGGGTGTACAAAATTACTAAAATTATACTTTAGACACCTTATGCGTTACTTGAGAACGTTATTTACATGTCAATACATAAAATCTCTTTCAATCCTTTTCGAAATTCTTGATATGACAATTGCAGATAGCTTTTCAGCTTCACCTTAGTTATTGCCTGTTCATAAAAGAAGATCGAGAACTGGCCACACAATCCTCGAGTACCATTCTGAAAGTGCTTACATAATTCATCATAAAAAATGGAAAATATTTCACAATAGACATATGCAGGTCAAATTGCTCAAATTTCAGTTCAGGAACTGCTTATTTTTGAGTTGTCCCAAATTTTTGAAGGACCAAGGTTTATAAAATATTCATGTCAGTTATCTATCAGATCATGTTTCAGCAGCCGTCTTCACTCAGTAGTGCATAGAATGTACTGCATTCATGAAGGAAGATATTCGCAATTGATCCTTTCGAATACCGTCTGAGGCACAAATGCCGCTACTAACATCAACCCCATTAGGTTTCAGGATAGAAAGAGCTTCACTAACATTTTCAGGGTTGATCCCTCCGGCCAAGAGCCATCCATGTTTGCTTTGAATTGGTGGTAACATAAAGTGGGTCCAATTAAATCCTCTGCCACTGCACAGAGTATCAGAAAGATTTTATATAAAATGAACTTAGAGAACAGTACTACAAGAAGCAAGATTTTCCTTTTACCTGCCACCCTTAGCACTATCCACGAGAACCCAATCAACCAAAGAGCATTCTTCATCAGAAATCAGGTTCAGTAGGTCCCCATTTTCATTTGCATGAAGCACGTATATTATCCTGTTTTCTTGCACTAAATCTGGAAATGCTGCTCGAGAACCATTTCCATGAAGCTACACAGCAACAGAGCATAAAATGTAACTATTTAAACATTGTCATGTTAGTTGCAATCAAGGGCAGAAAGTAAATGCAAACCTGCAAAAACTCAAGGTCTGTGGAATCAGAAGCTCTTAACATTGTCTCAGCGTCATCATCCACAAACACCCCAACTGGCTCTGCCCCATATGCTCTTGCAACTTTCGAAATCTCTTTTGCAACGGAAAGTGAAACTGAACGTTTGGAGTTGGGCCAAATAATCATCCCAATGAAATTAGCACCAGCTTCTGCCGCCATAGCAGCATCTTTGGCTGATGTGATTCCACATATCTTAACCAAAGTCGGTTTCTTTTCACTTTGTTGTTCAGTATTAGAAGAAAATTTGCCATTCTGGGCAGAACTGCAGGTAACCTTATTCTTTGGAAACGACCCATTCCTTAGCAAGCATAGTCTTTTCACTTCCGTTGCCCCTGTAAATGGAAGAAAATCAGTGACCTTGCAATAAATGTCATGCTAAAAATGACGACAAAATGTAAAATTAAATCACCTTGGATATGCCTCTTGTGGAACTCAAAAATTTTGGGCTGAAAGTGACCATTAGTAGTATTCAACCCTGTAAAAGATGAATGCAGTTAATAAACGACCATGCATTCATGTATACAGCGCAAAAATAACAGTACCCAAAAAACTCATGGCATGTAAGGCAATAACGCTTCTTTGGGGAAATTCATCGAACGATAAATACGCAAATCAACCAAACACACCCACACACGCTCAAGGAGGGATAGAGAAATAGACCGGTGGTCATATTGCACGATGGTTTAAAATTTGGGAATTCTTTGCATATCTTGTTGGGAGATGTAACTTGGCAGCCGACCAGCGAGTAGTCAAAAGTCACCCGCCAAATAATAGTACTGTTACTGTTTAAATAACGATAAAGTTGTAATACAACTATGGGAAAAATGACACATTCGTCTCCGTAGATTTATGACCGACTACCGATACTGTGGTTTTTCGACAATCTGCCTATTGCCGCACCGTTTGAGGCACTGAAACATAAATGGGAATTTTGAATGAATTAATTGGGCTGTATTTAGCATCTCTCATTAAGACAAGCTTTCGGGCCAATTTTTATACAGCTAGTGGGCCCAGCTGATAATGATATTTTGGTTTTTGGTAGATTTTCTCCGAAGCTTCTCTTTGATGCCTCTTGGTCAAATTTTAGACTTGGTCATTGCTTTGTTGCAAGTTTCTTCCGGATGATAAAATAAGTGCTTGTTTGATTGTGGATTACCATATATTATAAGCATGACGTGTTGATACTTGTCCTTCAAAAAAAAATATATTCTTATAAGGAAAAAGTCAAATGTTAATACATATAATTTAATTACTTTAAAACTAACTATCATTATTGAAAAACTTATAAAAATAATTACATAATTTTTATATTTTACACATTTAACCCTCCTAATATTTTCATATAATAATTAACCAAAAAATAATTTTTTACCTTAAACTACTCTTCTCAACACAAACCATCTTTAACCTCACAAGAAAGAGCTTTCTTGAATGATGATTGAAGATTGAAAGTCGATGATGGTAACGACAACATCAACGAAAATGGCGAAACCAACTCCATCTTAAGCGATCTATCTCCAAAACGAATCTAGGAAATTTAAAAGAGTCCAACCCTAGGTAGGCAAATTTAAAAGTTTTTTAATGATTTTAATCAATTTGATTGGTATTTTAATAATTATAGGTTGTTAAAGGTATATAATGATGATAGGTTATTAAATTTTAGATGATTACAGACTCTTAAAGTTGTGAAATAAAATAAAATTTAGGTAAAATGATGTGTTATAAGTATCGTACATTAAGTATTTGATAAAATTTCTCTTAAAAAATTTATGTTTAAGTTTTTTTGTTAACGAAGATGCGATGTGTGTACATTTCTTCAAATATGAGTGATATAAGGTAAAAAGAAATTAGCATCGCATGTAGCCTATGTGTGCAACCTGGTGCATGCTACAAGCACAAGTCACATGCAAATTGCGCGCGCAACCTACATAGGATAGGCCGCGCTCGTCACACCAAGAGATGTTATCTCTTGGTGCGAAGGGCCCAACTTATAGCACAAAAATCTTTTATTTTATTTTATTTTATTTTATTTTTTATTTGTATTTAATTATTTTATATTTTGTTATTTTTAATGTTGTGAACTGATTCACAAATAATTATTTAATATAATAATTTAATTTTGTATTGTTTATTAGATAAATAGTGAAATCCAAGATAGTAAGGTACAATCCACCCGAGCCGACTAAAGAACTAACATGATGAAGGTATCTTATAGCTTACACTTCTCCGGTCGTATCACAAACATGTATAAATTGGATGTGCAAATTAATGAAACAATAGTTGAGATTGTTCAAGGAAAACATATTTGTGCATTTTTTGAAATGCCGTAAGTATCCTTTTAGTGGCGTAATTGTACATAACTTATTACTTAGGCAAGTAGCTCATAGAGAAAGTAAAAAAAAAGATCAATTATGGTTTCAAATTAGTGAAAAATTGATTTACTTATCAGTTGGAGAGTGGTGCTTAGTGGCTGATTTTTGTTATAGTTGCGATGTAGTGTTGAAGAAGCAAAAAAAAGTGCATAAGCTACTTAATAAGTATTTCAATGGCTTGTTTCGTGGGATAAACCTTGGACAATTTAGCACAATATTTATAAACTTAGATTTCAGAGTTATAAATGATACTGATATGCTAAAGATCACATTATTTTACTTTACGAATAGAGTACTGAACGGGAGAAGACATCATTGTTAGATTAATTTCTCGTTACTTAATAAGGTAGATGATATAGATTACTTCTGAAATCATCCGTGTTGGTGTTTGTCCTAGGAGATAATATATGATGGTCTCAACAATGCATTGAATAGAAAAGCTACTGAATTTAAAACTGAGTACGCAGAAAAAGCAAAATATAACATTGAAAAACATAATGTTTATGGCTTTACGTTTGAAGTGCAGGTTTGTAGAGAAATGAATGTTTACGGATTTTTATATTACTTGGTTTGTCAAAATTTTTTATGCTTTATATCTTCATTTATTGTAGGTATAGATTTATGAAGCTATTTAAGGATTGCCATTGGAGTGGGTCGCTAAAACAAAAAGAAAGACTTCTCGGATCATACAATGGAGGCTGATAATTTCTTTTCAGATAAATTACACCGAAGTGTATTTACATTTCAATGACATATCTCTTCTTATAAGTAATATATTAGATTTTCAATGATAACTACTTTTCGTTGGATAAATATATTATATATTCTTGTTAACTTAAAATATGGTATTCTTTACAAGAGGAAAATATTTTACGAACCCTTAAACTAGATGTAAAAGGGAGAGCTTTAAAATATTGGCTAAGTGATCAAGATTACGTGCTCTATATCCTTAGTTGGGTCTACAATATGGGTATCCTTACTTGATCACTTTTAGCACATTTTAAAGACAATAAAAAATTAAATATTTAATATTATTTTATATAGCATCGACCTTTAATTAACTCGCCATCTGCTATAGTGATAGAGGAAGAGTCTAACGACAGCATGAGCCCAAGATAAAATAAAAAGTCTCCTCTTGAGGATGAGAATGACATGACTGAACATGATGATTATGCCCACAATTTTGATGACATAAATTATTTAGAGGCGACTTTCTAATTTAAAATATCATTTTTTCTTTAATTTATAATAAATTTTAGCACTGTTTCAATTTTTTTTCATGATAATAGGAAAGACCAAAATTTTGTTATGATTATGTCATTGAACGATTAGATATGATTGAATATACTCTCGATGAACTGAGGTCTAATTTTCATTATGAGTGAAGAGAACAACAACAGTATAAAGAAGTGGTTATAAGATTTATGACTTTATTCCATAAGGGTTCCTCGAGGCCTTCGTATGATGATTCTTTCATTGAACAGTCAAACATGGTAAGCACATCTTATTACAAACAATTGTGTGTTATCTAAATTTTAAGTTCGATATTACTCTTAAATGTTTATGATGGTAAATTGACAACCTCTAGAAAATCATGAATTATACACTAATGTTTGCAATTAGGATGATCACACCCTTATGTCACTGTATAGTTTATTTGGGAACGTAAATGGTGAAAGCGTGCAGATCCTTACAAAGACACCTCCTAGAGTAAGTAAGTTTGAACGTCCATATAAACCATCATGCATCCTTAGCAGTCCCTTCTTGATTCCTCTTTTCAAGAAAGGAAAGAACATTACACTGTATTCCATACTCGAAATAACGGCGCATCAGATTGATGAAAAAATGAGTGTCGATATAAATCCACTTAGAGGCTTTGAAGATCCAAGCTTATTTGAGGAGTTTGATCAGTGGTTTATTGGCAAAATTACAGTGGATTGTACCATTCAACAGTCATGCATATTCTTTGAAGTATTTTTGGAAAATGTTCAATGGGATGAAGTGGAAATTAAGTAAGCATTTTTATTATAATTTTTTGTTACCGATGCATTATTGATCTTTTATTTGTATTATGCTCAGCTCTTTCAATAACATTTTTTCATTTCTCTGCAGCATATTCACACATATTTTTGCTTGATCAGTGAGAAGCAATGCCAATATGCGATTGCCTTATCTCAGCGTGTCACACAGACGGATATATTTTGTTGGATAATAAGTTTTAAGAAATTTAATAATCACAGATATTATATTTGGTTCCTTAGATTTGATATCTCGAAGATATATTAATTGCTTAATATATGTACTAAGTCTTCTTGACACAATTGTGGAATAATAGTAACTACGATGTCCATTCATTATAGTATAGTAGTAACTTCAATATATATATTGATGGTCAGGAAGATATTGTATCGAAGCAGATCACAGACGTCAATATGATTAGTTTTGCTGCACAATCCAATGGGTTTTTTTAAAAAATATTTTAGACAAACCAAAGACAAAAATTCATGATATTTCTTATATGCAAATATTCATTCCTATAAATTTGAATGGTGATCATTGGATATTGGCCAAAGCGGACCTTTGCAGGAAAAGATTGTTGATTTATGACTCATTAGTGGCATTTTACAATGATAAAATATATTTAAATCAATTCTAGCCACTTATAGTCATTTTCCTTTAATGGCTAGAAGATGTTGGATTTTATAACATCCAACATGAGTATAAAATCCAACATGAGTTGCAAAGTATCGATTCTTAAAAAGTCAGAATAGTTAAGGACGTATTACAATGAGAGTCTGGAACCGATGATTGCTATGAATATATTTAATGATAATATTATATTGTAGGTCAAAATAGTGATTTAAAGAATACTGTATGGGTATTTATTTGTTTAATGTAAAATATAATTTTTTGTTATATTGTTTTATTTAAATCTTGAAAATCTTGATATATTTTACAATATCATATACAATTTATATGTAAAATAAGATACTTCATTATATATTATCGTACAATACATAAAATTAATAGTACAAAATTCATAATTGATTGCAATAATACAACCAATTTCAATTTGATGCAATGAGATTTTTACATCTTTTGCACTTATGATCTAGTTTGTTGCACCGCCGCATTTATAATTAATAATTGATTACAACAATATAACTAGTTTCAATTTGATGCAATGAGATTTTTACATCTCTTGCAGTTATGGTCTAGTTGACATATTCACCAATAGAGGGTATTTTGAGCTTAGGATGACGATTAGATGGTGGTGTTTCGAGTGGCGAATTAACCTTCATTTCTCGAATTTTCAGTAGAACTTCTCAGTCTACTATATCACCAACCGACTCTACTAATTGTGCATATGCCATGACCAAGGATTTATTAGAGTAAAAATTAAAAAATTTGTGTAATCCACTCGAATTATCAAGTAGCAATTGCATGTGCATAGATAAGTTGATCGAGTTGGAATATTCTACAAGAGCATCCCTTATTATGTATGTCAACTATCTTTTCTTTAATACCACCGCCTACAACGTGAAATTGATGTTGAGACATAAGATAGACTATCATTCTTTCAGTGACTATCTCGTCAGTCCATGTCATAAGATAAGTACTCATTAATTTAGCCATATTTTTTCTATCATAAAACAATTGTTGTATTATTTTTCTAAAGTGATAAATAAGATGAGTAACAGAAAATTTTTGGAGTTCTCTCATGAAAGAATTAATGCTTTCCACGATGTTAGTAGTAAGTATGTTGTATCTCCTATCTTTAAACTCAAACCTTACCCAATTACAAGTACCCATATTTATTTTCTAAATAATCAGTTACGTCCGAATGGAGCATCCATAACCCTTCAAGTTATTTTTTGAAGTTAATATTACCTTTGACATAGTAGAAACATACACCTTAAGCAGCAGTATAGAATACTTTTAAAATAACTCTTTTTATGATAGTGCATCGATCAGAAATAATTACTAACTCTGACCTATTGTCAGTCACTATGTGTACCTGCATTATAAACCATTCTCAAACATCATTATTTTCTGAATTCATGACTCTAATGGCTAATGGATATAATTGATTATTATCATCTAGACATGTTACCACAAACATACTTCTGTGATACAGCCCCTTTAGATTAGTACCATCTACTGTAATTACAAGTCTGATGTAATACATGAAACACTTGATAGAAGATCCAAGCACTAGAAAGTAGTAAAAGAAATTATTATTTTCATCCAACTCAAGGCAAGTAACTATACCCTCATTCACTTTGGTCAAAACATGAGAGTATTTAGAAAGTAAGTTGTATAACTTTGTAAGATTCAATTGTACTATTTCAAGGCCAACTTCTTTGGCTCGATAGGATTGTTGATATGTTAGCTGGACATCGTATTCCTACTACATGTCTGCTCTAA
Organism: Aegle marmelos; assembly: GCA_030449875.1. Lineage (NCBI taxonomy): Eukaryota > Viridiplantae > Streptophyta > Magnoliopsida > Sapindales > Rutaceae > Aegle > Aegle marmelos. The sequence goes on from JASUUL010000143.1 coordinate 25,536,051, forward strand.
TATCGTTCGAAGTGTACATTTATTTATCTTTAATAAATTTAACTGTAATAAGATGACCAACAATCTAACTTCATACTTGACGGACACCACCGGGCAATACGTCATTAGAACAAGTGTGTATATTGTCAACTCTTTTCATAACACAAGGAATATTCTGGTCATTCGAACCTCTTATTACTTGAATATGCCATTTACATAATTCTAAAGAACAATGGGTCTCAAAACGTGTTGTTATAGAGCGTACAATCTTGAAATCAAACTTATCCCACAAGGTAACTTTGTGCAGTTTCAATATTAACTCATTTTTTCAGCAAACAATTTTTCCACACTAATATCAACAGAATTGTAACTTTTAACTAAGTTTGAAGCAACCAAGTTTGAAGACAAAACTGGAGTAAGACTCATAGAGCAATCAACTACTTTCCTCCTCCTATAACGAGTGATTAGAGGAATAGTTCGATTGTCTCTATAATTACTAAGAATATTATATTGATGCTCATCCTCACTGTTGGAGTTTATCTCGTGTAAGCTATTATACAGTTTCAAAAAGTATTATTAACTTTTGTGTTGGTGGTGTTATCAACAAAATCATCATTGATACGGAAATCATTGTTATGGTATGGAGAGTAGTATCACTCTAATGGTGTCACTACTAGTATCATTTCTTCCTTAGCATTTGCTAATATAATATTGTTCTTATAAATGGTGTCATTGTTTTCATAGAGTGGAGAATAACGTTGCTATTATGACATCAGCTGTGGTACCCTATCTTCTTCAATATTGGAAAAAGATTTATTTACTTTAAATGAAGTTTCAGTTTCTATAAGTAGCTCAGGATCTTTTCCCAAAACTTAAAGAGATGTGCTGACAAACATAAGGATGCATCTATAGTTGACCATATCAGAGGCTATGTGCAATACAACCTTCACCATTTCGTTATTAAATATGTCCCACTGCCCGTCTCACTTTTTCTGAGTTTTATTTTTTGGTTAAGTTTTTTTTATGATTTCTCTTGATTTCTCAACTTAAACGAAGAACATTATTTTATTGATAAAAATAATAATATTTATAGCAAAAATCACTTTAATTTCAAATTTAGTTTTCAAACTCAATATATTAAAAGTTTATTTTGTGTAAAAAAATACTAACCTTAATAAGCTCTCCAATTAATGATTATATCTTTAGTTATATAATTTTTTTTTGGAATTTGTTAATTTATTAAGTAATCGAAAATTTATTGAGAGTGATAAAGTTTTGTCAAAGGAGTTGAGTGTGTTAAACTTTAATTTTCGTATTGAGTATTATAAGAGTAATATTATTTAAAAATTTAAAGAAATTGATTAGGATAATTTTTTCTAAAATGTCAAGTCTTTGACTAATTATGATAGAAAAAAATTTGTGATCAAATTTATGAAATATAAAAATTTTATAATTATTTTTATAAATTTCCCATCATTATTTCAGTCAAATATATCATAATGCTTTGAATGCTAATATTTAATTATTTAACTAAGAAGTCACATTCACGGTACTACGCTAATTCCTCAAATTATCCAAGTAAATCATTAGACAATGTAGAAAATGCTACCCAGTCTAAAAAACTTTGTAAGCGATGGAAAAAGTTATTCACGGTTCATCTACATAACAAACATTTACAATTATCACAAAATTTTTATTACTTGATATATTTGTAACAAGTAATAAAAAAAAAATATTACTGTTGTAACATACAGCGATTATGGGAACAAGAAATCATTTTCTATGCCACTACCCGTTTGCATATGATATATAAGCCTTGGAGATCATATCTTCTTGTTGTCAGCTTCGGACAACATTAAAGAACTGCATTGATTATGTTGGTGACTCAAGATTCCAAAGAAGCATGCAAGAAATTTCTTCCCACGTGAAAAAAAAAATCGATAAAAGAAAATGATGTATGTATGGCCAGGAATTGGTCTTTATGGGCGGCTGATTAAACAAACAGTTTCTCAACTGGAGTGACCAAGGAAACCGAGCATAAGTAAAAGTATGGGGACCCCACACGTCATTTTGATGATGTATGGATATAATTTTCCCAGCAGCAATTTACAGGAAAGTCCCTGGCAATGAGCCAGCTGCATTTGCACGGCCAAGCTCATTGCTAGCTTAAGCGTTGTAATGATTCACTGCTCGCTTGGCCTTTCGAGAACTATGAGGCTACTTCTGAATAAAGTTTTATTTGAAGAAATATTTCACAAACGAGCTTCTGCAGATATTTTACCTCTTCAGCATATAAATTTATAGGGAAAGGACATCCAAGCCTCCTGACGTGTCGGGAGTAGCCCCATAGAACTCCGAATTTGGGCTGCTGCTGCAGTCAGCCAATCAACACCAACACATATGGCTTCAAATAAAGTGATTTGTGAGTCCATTTTAAAACCTTTACCGAAATACATATATATATACAGTTATACACACAATACCTTCTATTGTTTCATTCCAACTTCAATCTTATCTTTCTTTTTGCTAATAATTAAAATGGAAGAGATAAAAATATCATAATCCAGAAGATTTAAAAGAATAGAGAGCACTGAACAAGTACTAGCATTGAAACAAATAGTATTACATTTTGTAGATTCCAGTGGGAATCATCAAATGATTACACAACGCAAGGAAAGGGCTTTAGACCTCTTTCCATGTAAGAATGTAAAAACAATTAACAAATCTTTCTTTAAGCTATACTATTAATGATATGAGCAGCGCCTCATTTATCCTCACTACCTTCGCTCTTTTTTAGGTCCTAAAGCCTTAGTTACAAAGGCAGAATCCAAGAAGAATTCAAAGAATATGAATTTGGTCAGAATAAGGTAGGAGCACATAGCTGTTTCATTATGCCACCATCTGCTCCTGTTCTATGTACAGTTGCTCCATCCATGGATTGTATTGCTGCTTCTCTGCACCAATCGATCCCTGTCCCACCGGCATAACATCTTTTACCAAGGAATTGACCCAGGACACATCTGGCTCATCAACATTCGATGATGATGGAATGAAGCCTCTTGTTGTTGGGGTTGTTAGATGATTGTTGCTTCGAAACCCAAATGAAGCTGACTTCTTAAGTTTGTTCAGCTCATCTCCTTGAACTCCCCAATCCAGTTTACCATCAGGGGAGCTCCAGTCTGATAGATTAGAGGATCTAATAGTCGGAGAGTTAGAAACCATGCTCAGACCAGCACGACTGGTCACTGCTCCACGATCAATAAAACTCTGGCTTCGCTTTGCAAAGGCAGAAGACCTTGAATTCATCACTGCAGCTGCAACTGCCGCTGAAGAATCAAACCCAAATGATGAAGGTTTCCTCACTGGAGGGGATGAGAGGTTGGCAGCTGGATAGCTTGCATGAAGTTGGTTCATGTTCTGGCGCATTTGAAGCCCAGTTGGAGATTGCAACTGAGTTGATGTTGATTGTTTCTGTGACATTCCCTGAAATTGAGATAACATAGAAGGATCAAGAGATTCGAAAACTTCGTCAAGGTTTCGATTCAAATCTCCAATCCTACTGTATTCCTTGCTCCAAGAAGACGGGGAGGAGAGACTAGATATCTCATCCAATAATTGTTGCTGCTGCAAATTGCTAGTGCGATTTTCTAGCCCAAGCAATTTCATCTCCAAGTCAAAATCTCTTGCGCTAAAAGTGGTCTTCAACCTGCTACCAGGCAACTGCAAGGCCAGTGGAGTAAGATTAACTTTGTTCTGCCACAAGTTTGCAGTCTTGGGAGATGAAACAGCAGCCAAGGGAGACATTGGTGGAGTTGAAGTAGCGGGCAATGGCATAGATGCTGAACCAAGAGACAAGGGACTCAAAGTTGCCATGTCCACTGCACTGGCTGAAACAGGGCCAGGTGAAGGCATAGCTGAACCTGTAGATGCATATACAGGGCGCAGCTCTTCAGGCTTATGAGCAAAGAAACAGACTTTGCGAGCGCAGCCAATCTCGTCCTTGCAAAGTCGGGTTCTATACTGAGCAGGATGTAGCCAGGACTCGAAAACTCCATGTGCATACTCACATGCATCGCCCTTGGGGCATGCCCCTTTGCGGAAGTCAGGGCAAGGGACACAGGTGTAAGGATACTTCCTAGGATCCCTCCTCCTTGCATTCTCACCTGGATGAACAAATGGGCATTCTGTCCAATCATGTGAATAAGCTCTCGAGCATGGCCTTATCTTAAAAGAGTACATTCTAAATTCATCAGTTCCATAAAATCCATTGTTTATATCAGGCAACGATACGTCAATTGGGTACTCTTTCTTCTCAGTTCCATCTTTTGATACCTGAGGCACGGTGATATTCTCCAATTCTTCCTCTTCAAAAATTGAATGAACACCTTTCAACAACAACTCTATTGCCCTTTTTTTTGAATGAAGGGGTGATTTCACGGCAACTGGAATAAGATCAATAGGCTTATTCCCATATGCATCAACACAGTTAACATCAGCCGATGCACCGAGTAAGATCTTGACCACCTCAAAGGATGAGCTGGCACCACCAGCAACAGCACAGTGAAGGGCAGTGAAACCATCAGAACCACAGGCCCTATTCACATCGACCTTGCCTGTTTCAATAACATATTTCAATACCGCAACACTTCCAAACATGGCAGCAATCATGATTGGAGTCCTCTCTTCAAATCCCATCTTTTTTGACCCAATTCTCCTACCATACCAGAAGCTTGGTTCATCAACATCAAAACCCTTCTCTTCTATTTCTCTCTTAAAGGCAGAGATATCATCAGAAGCTGACAATTCAAGCAAAATTGAGGATTTCTTATACAAGGCACCATCTTTCAGCTGGAGGAGTTCACCTTCCATGAGGAAATTTGAGATGCAAAATTTACTGTTTGGATACCCAATTCCTGCATATTCATAAGTAACAAAAATTTAATATGCGCCCAATTTAAAGTTCAAACCATAGTAAATAAGTAAAATAAGAGCAAGAGTACAGGACAGAGTGGATGCTGCACATATAAAAGTTCTTCTTGGTTGTAAAAAATACAAGAAAACAAACTAAAATTACGTTGCCCGTGACCTGAAAAGTTGTGACCCTAATAGTGGTGAGACGCAAATAAAATAGAAAATAAGAAACTCTATACCGTAAAATTTAAAATTTTCACATAGATTATTTAATATTTATCAATTGTATCAACAAATAGATTTACTTAATCTAAAAAGAACAAAAATCAAGCAGTGATTATATGATAGTAAGCTCCAAGGCAAGGACTTTGTCTCCTAAGACAAATTTATAGAAACAAATACTAAAAACACAAAAGAAAAAGTCGACAAACTCAACACAAGCAACCCCAGAAACCAAAAAAGTATAATCCACCATCAAAAGAAACCCATTAATGCACCAAGTAAAATACATACATAAGAATGAATCCAAGTTAACATTCTGAACAAGAATTACACGCTAAAACGAAAGAAAAAAACCAGACTTTAACTAAAAAAAAAAATAAAAGAAACTCAAGTGGCCAACAAGTACAACACAAACATAAGCCAAGAATTTTGTTCATATATTGCTCAAGAAAAGAAAAAATACCTATGAGTAGGAGGTTGATAAGTTGATAAGATTCTTTGATTCTTTAGTGTTAATTTTATTGAAGAAGAAGAAGAACAAAGAGACTCGGTTTTTGAGAAATGAGTTGTGTGAAGTGAGAGACTTAGGTGAGGGGGGTGAGGGCCTTTTTATGTGTTTCCTTGAAGAGAAGAAGGAAGGAGGAAGGTGAGAGAGGCGCTTTGAGACTTTTCTTCGTCTCTGTTTCGTCTTTTGGTTTCGTCTTTTGGTCAAAGTCAATGCTTCAAAGGCAGGGCCACTGCCTTAGTGTTAGTTTAGTTTTTGGTTTGGTTTCTTTCCTGTTAAGAACTGAAATGACATGAAACTCAAATGCAAATGCAAATCTAGGTTATTGGGTCCTATTTTACGCCGTGATGTATCTGACGGGCTTAATGGGTTGTCAGTCACCTTCCTTTGTGCCATTTGCTCGAATAAGCTTACGCGCGCTTTGCTCTCTGCCTCCCACTCTTCCACTAATTTATGGGTTAATGATTTTGGGAGCCCTCAAGTTTTTAAATTTTCTCATACAACGACACAGTTTAGGTACTTACATCAATAGGTCTCCATTTAGTTGGGGTGACCATTTGAGCTAGAGTATTGTACTAATTTATTAGACAAACTCATTTATAAATTAGGACAAGAATTGAAAATACTTACCTTACCAACTATTAATCATTAAGTTTCTCCTTAACATGTTATGCATAAAGAAACATAAATATAATAAATTAAATAGTTAATTTTATTGTGAACGTGTTAGCATGTCGAGATTTAAATTTTAAATAGGACTTTATTAATATATTAGTGGTAGGAGTTCAATTCATTTAATAATCATATCATTTTACGTTAACTCAAATTTATTTATTTGTGTTTTGTTGATATTAGGTTAATTTATTGTTCTAAATATTATTATTTATACATGCCTAATTATGAATGGCAAAATCTGGATTTGGATCAGATTAAATATTTGGCATCAGGATTTGCATTTAGATTCACAAAAAAATATGCAGATTCATATGCAACTAAGATCCGCACGAATTGCAGGCAAATTTTTTGAATCTTCAGATCACCATTTTTTAATTTGAAATTTAATAATTTACCTAATAATATTAAATAAAATTTAATTATAATTTAACAATCAATAATTTAACATCAATTCAACATAAATAATATATGACGCAACCATAAATTCACAAATAATAATTTCATAATATATATTAAACAACAAAATAAAATAATCCAAGGTAAATTGATTCGTTGTAATGTTCTCTAACTGGTATTATTGTTGTTATTTTTTTTTGTTATTTTAGTTTTAACATATTTTTCATAGTCAATAAAGATTAAAGAGTCAATTATACTTATAAATATTAAATAAATAATTTAATTTATATATTTTTAATTATAATTTATTTAAATAGATAATTTATTTATAAAATAATTCAGATCTAGTTATCCAATTTTCCAAATACACTTGCATTTGGATTCAGACAAATCTTAACTTTTAAGATCTAAATCCAGATCTTTATAGATTTGGGCTAGATCGGGAGTTTATTGCCAATCTTATATCTATTATTATAATAGAATAAGTAAGATATCTTCATTAATTATAGAGCCTTTTGTATTTTATTGCACTAATATATATATAATCTAAAATTTTAAAGTGCGAAAATGTCTGAAAAAATTCATGAACCGCCAGTTTAAACGCTTTATGTTTTAAGTCTTTAAAATCTCATAATTTTAAAATTTTTCTAAATATTTTCTATACTTTAAAATCCTGAACCAAAAATTTATTATATATATAATAATAATTACTATATATACAAATCCCGCAATTTGAACCCGTATCTCACACAGACGCACACATATACAGGTTTTAGTGCCTTGATCAATCACGTAGAGGTTAAAGATGGGTTTGTTACAAAAAGCAAAAAGCATGTTCTTATTTAAGTAAATATAGAAAAGTAGGGGTGTAATGTAAGTGTCGTTACTCTCCATTTCTTTGTAACGAGTGGGTCGTCGTCAGCGGAAGGGTGCGAGTGGGGAGACAAGGAAAAGAAAGCTGGGAGCAAGTGGGAGTGAGAAACGCGTTCAAATTGCTTGTTTATTAGGTGGGTAACGCCTGACTCACGCTTCCACCATGCAATGTGGACCTCCGTAGCTGCGACGCTCTCCAATTATCTGTTCGTTTCTTTATTGTTTCTATCTGGGCACACCAAAAATGTTAACCACGTTGACGATCGATTCCCTGCTCTACACACGGAGTCCACAGACTTGACTTTTTGCGTGTTCTCTGTACAGTTCGTAAAGTTAATCATCGCAATGCCATGATTTGGCCAAGCTGACAACTTTATCTGATTACCTTCTACAGATATCACCATACAATGCGAAATTTGTTGATAGTACGACTCATAGTACAATACTATTCTTATTAATTCAATAGATATACAATCCAAAAATCTACCAACACTAGCTAAAAAATATGAGGTCATTAGCATTTAAAAGGATATTCATCCCCACTTCCTTTTATAGAGAAGAAGAAATATTTAAATTTAAGTCCCTAAAAAGACTTGGAACTTGCACATGATTGTTGGTGATGGAACAAGCCGCTAGCCCAACTTCCCGGTGGCTTTCGATCCTCAAAGTTTGAAGATAAGATTTGTTGATAAGCCGTCTATCACGTACATCTCACATACGCAAAGGAATCATGGTCTCTTGTTGTGGTCAAATATGATGAGCTCTGTGAGTACATAGACTTTTTGAATCATGGACTTGGGTCGACGTGTTGCATTTTTCGTGGCCCAATGTGGGAGAACGTCGACATTGAGTCATTCTAAGTCCACTCCTTCTGTTGAAGAAGTCGGCTTTCGACGCCCCCTTCGAAGTTCCTCAAAATAGCCCTTTTTAATTGAAATCACTTAAATAACAAGAAGATTAATTAATTCGTTCCTTATTTTTAATGGAAATTCAATAAATAGAAGTTCAATTAAACACTTAAATGAATTATCTTTTTAACAAAACTTTTTTACGCCTATCCCATTTCATAATTTATATTTATATTATAAAATTTAATCGAACAAATAATTTTTTTAAGAAAAATATGAGATTTTGGAGTTATAGAGATAGAAATATATAATAAGAGAAAAGTAATTTAAGATACTTTAGGATTTAAATCTATTTTATTAAAAATAAAAAACACCATTTTTAGGGTAAAATTTTATGGAATGACTGACTAATTTCATCAATTCATTGGTTTCTATTTTGTAAATTAAACCGATTGTTATTTTAGGAAATAAAATTTAGATGGGGTGTTGTATAGATTTCGATAGGGCCTAAAAGCTCGTACCACAGTAGCCCAAATATGAAAGGGGGCGTGGTCACTGATCAAAATATACTAGGGGTACTTGAAGTAGCGCTCGGCATATCGATAACGCCACAAATCTAAACTGGCCCGCTAAATTGCGGGGCTACGAGCCACGGCCTGGATTCAGATGGCGAGTCGTACTTTCAACACCCTTCAATATCCCGATAAAACCACCCTACTAAGAAAATTACATTTAAAAACAAATTTTGTCTAATTGACCTGTTGCCCGCTCAAATTCCTCAAACAAAGCAGCATTGTATAATATTACTTTTCTGCAAGCTCATATAATTTTATTTTTCTGCAAATTCTACCGGCATCAATAATACGTCTTTTTTCCCTCCTGCTTTCAAATCAACAATCAATTGAATTGACTTTCACAAGCTTCTGTAAGAATCGACTTTTCTTCCTCCTTACAAAGTTACCCTCCGTATCAGAACTATTTCAAACTCTTAAAGAATGTTGAGTATATTAAGCATTTATGCAAGTAAATGGTTTACAAATTCGCAACTCGCAAGGGACCGGGATTACTTCATGATCGATAAAAATACAAGAGTAACAAAAGCCTCAGGTCGAGAGATAATCTTAGTTTATTCAAGGGACTATATTTCCTTTATGATATGATTTTTTTTCTAACTAATTAATTAATTAATTTACTCTTAGTATTGTACTGTGAATGATTCGATCCTCAAGTTCCTATTATGCAAAAGAAATATATGTTGATTTTTTTTTTCAAATACATGACAATGAAAAATTTTGGGACGTGCAAAGTCTTTTGTAAACTTTTAAGAAAAATTATCGATATGCCCTTAAATTGTCATGTTATCAAGTATAATAAAATACTTTCAAATTATATTACTTGTCTACCTTAATTTTATAAAATGTATCATTCATCCACTAAACCATTAACTTCCATTAAAAGAATTAATAGAATTATAGTATATTGACTATTTTATCCTTAAAACTCAATTTAATGTAAAAAGAGGTAATTATCCCAAAAGCAACAAACCCAAAATGTATATGTTGGAGCCAATAATGACAATAAATTTAGCCATGTAAAGACCTAAAATACACCAAAAAAGTATTTTGTAGCATTCACTAATTTGCTGCCCATTTGTAATAAAAAAAAAAATCAGCAGCAATCCTGTTCATTGATCCATCATGGACCTAAAAAATTACTTCAAATATACCAAAAATACTCCCATTGAACTTTTGCAATAAGCCATACATTTGAAAACGGCCTTTAAAGAAGTATCAAGTTCTAATGTCTGTGAAGTAAACAGATAAAAAAGTAAAATGTCAATCAAAATATTACACATGTAACGTCGAGGTAATGGCTATATTGTCAATATCATTGAAGAATATTAATACAATGTTTTGGTCATGTGAGTGGAAGCATTGTGGTTTTTTAGAAGGATTCACTATTGAAGCTCTCATATATCTTAATACTAATGATGATATGTCATGTGAGCAAAACTCGAAGCTAAATGATGATATGGTGAAGTTAAAGAAAAGGTTAAAAATCATTGAACGAAAGCTTAGTATATCTTAATTGTGCTAGTGTATGTCTTTATAATAATCTTTATGAAAACGAAATACATCCTATAAAATTTGTTTTTAATAAGTATTCAACAATAATCACATGTCTTCAATAGTAATAATCAGAAAATAAAATAGTAATAGCTTGTTCAAACTAAAATATATATGCAAATAATAATATATTTCCTTCAAACACACCTCCAAAAAATCCAAAATATAATTTAACTTATCTAAAACCATATTTATATCAACTCAACTAATACTTATAATTTGTTTTCAACAAAATTATATTATATAAAATGAGCATCAAACTTATTACATAGTATCTGTCAGAATCGGTGCATGTGATGGATTTTGGGATTAATTCACTTAAGATAGGCTGACATCTAATGTCCTTCTTAGATTACAAAAAGACAAAACAAATTAAATTTCTATATACATAGTTAAGAACTATGAATTACAAGAAAACAAATTAGATATCTTTTTATACGTGTTCTAACAATCTACCAATACTTATATTTGGTATTTTCTTTAATCCAACACTAAAACCCCACTTGAACCACTTGCTACATAGTCTCTCCTAAGGATAGCAATAAAATCTAGATCTGACCCATATTCGCAAGAATCCAAAAAATTCAGAGCTGGTTTTGAAAAATCAAAATCTACATGGATTCAGTTCCGGATCCAAATGTACTTGTATCTAAAAAACCAATATCTAGATCTAATTATTTTTTAAATTAAAAAATATAATATATTAACTTAAATAAAAAAAATCCTAATCCTTAAGTCAATAATCATTTCAAGCTTTCACACACACTCACCTCACTAGCAGTTATAACCTTTATATAGGCAAACCCTTAACTTATCTGAACTGCTTGCAACATTCCCCTCGGGGTTGTCAAAGCCTTACCACACCTTGTTGCTACACACGTCACTGATGCTATCATCCAAGCCTCACCAATTGGATCGTTCTTAATTTAGTTTCTTTATTAATTTAATTTTTTTGGTTAATAATTTGGTATTGTGGCTTATTGTTTGATTATATTTAATGAGTTGAATCCAACATAAATCTATTTAAACTTAAAAATATTGTTGGCTTAATTTAATTTCTTTGTTGATTCAATTTTTTTCTCATTAATAATGAGGTATTATGGTTAATTTTATTATTGTAATTAATGAGTTTAATCTAATGTAAATCTATGTGAACTTGAAAATGTTGTTGGCGTAATTTAATTTCTTTATTGATTCAATTTTTCTCATTAATAATGTGGTGTTATGGTTAATTGTATGATTGTAATTAATGAGTTTAATCTAATGTAAATCTATTTGAACTTGAAAATGTTGTTGGTGTAATTTAATTTCCTTGTTGATTCAATTCAATTTAATTTTGATTAGTTATCTTTGATGATTTGTTAACTATTTTAATTAAATGCATTAATTTTCAATATAATGTAAATGCTTAATCTTATTTTTTCACATATGCTAACTAACTTTACAAATTACTTTAATTATGTTTTGTGATTAGTTGAACATGGTTGAGAAGAACAACGAAATAATTTTTCATTCTCTTCAAATAGTGTTAATAATGTTGATGTTAGATTGGAGGATGTCTGTGAACTTGAAAATGACAATGTTGTTAAAGTTGAACAAAATGTAGAAAGTGGTAGTGGTCGTAGTTGTAGTAGTTATAGTCGTGGTCGTACAAGTAGTCTTAAACAAAAAGGAGATAATAATAGTAGAGGTGTAGTGGAAGGGTCTACATCAATACAATATAGTGGAGGTAGGCTAACTTCTTGTATGTAGAATCATCTCAAGAGGTACAAGGCTATGGATCGGGAAAATCAAGTAGTTTGCAACTATTGTAATAAAGTATCAATAGGACATTATTCTAATGGGGTCACACACTTAAAAAGCCATTTTATGAGTTTTTTAAGAAAGAATTTCCAGGATGTTAGCCAAATACTTCTTACCAAGAAAAATGATAGATCCATTACGGTTAAGGGTTGTTCTGAAGTAAACATGATATGGCAACGGTGAGGATTACTATTGCAAGGATGATCACTTTGCACAAGTTTTCATTTTCATTTGTTGAATATCAAGGGTTTCACGATTTGATGAAGTTGGTTCAGTTATCACTTGATACAATAAGTAGAAACACCATAAAAAATGAAATATTAAAGCTTTATGATGTTAAGAGATTGAAGACAATGAATTTGTTGAATACTTATGAGAGTAGAATTGCAATTAGTGCGGACATATGGACAACTAGTAATTAAAAAAATATGGTTATTATGGCACATTATATTGACAACCTATTAGTATTACAAAGTCGCATTATATGGTAACACTTTTAATATTTATATTATGTTTATTTCAATATTAATGCATTCTAATGGTTTTAATTACATTATTCTTTTTTTTTTGTATTATTAGGTTTATATGTGTGCTAGCTTTTTATAATAGTGAAGTTATATGTAATGTTATGTATGATTGTTGTAGAATATTGATAGAAAATTATCAACTATGATTATGGATAGTTGCGTTGATAATGATGCAATGATTAATATATTGTTAGATGAATTTTTGCCAAGTTCGTAGAGTTTAGGCAAGAGAATTTTTAACATATGTTGTTATGCTTATATCTTGAATTTAGTTATGAGGGATGTGATGTTTGTGATGGATAAATGTGTAAAAAATATAAGAAATAGTGTTATTTATTAGACTATCGCATGCAGAAGAGTTAAAAAATTTGAGATTGTTGAGCCCAAAAGGTATTAAAGAGACCAAATGCTTGGTTTTTTTTATTGTAAAACTCAATGGAATTCAACTTACTTAATATTCATTAAAGCCTTGTTATATAATGCCGTTCAATAATGCATTTGTCTGATTGAGTAAGCTTGATAAACAATATAAATGTTTGCGTAATGAGTTGGAGTAGGAGTTGGCAAAGGTTCTGTGTGGCCATTTAGATTTATTTTGTATGTTAACAAAAATGCTTTCTGATCTCATGATCCCATCTCTAATTTATTTTTTTTCTTAAAATTTATGAGATTAGATTGTTAATGAATTCATTGAAGATGTCACCTAATGTGGGATTTGGCAAATGGCCAAAAATATTATTATCAAGTTTGACAAATATTGGGATATTATTTATAAAGTGTTGGCCATAGAGAACATTTTAGATCCTAAGTTTAAAAAGATAATGATTCACTTTTACTCTTAAGATTTGTGGAAATAAAGTTACCTATTAAGCTGAAAAGGTACTTAACCTTTTTAATGAAGTGGTAAAAAAATTTGAATCAAAGCATGCAGCAAATGAAGATGGATGAGATTTTGAGATGGACAATTCTTCTCAAGGCATGTCATAAGCTCTTTTTTTTAAAGATTCAAGTATGGTTGGTGAATGAGACTTATTTGTTTTCAAGAAAGTGAACTATAAGTAAGTGAAGTCTTAATTAGAGACCTACCTAGATAAAAGAGTATTGCCTACTACTAATAATTTTAATATTTTTTTCTAGTGAAAAAATGATAAGGGCAAATATTCAATACCTGCTAAAGTTGATAGAGATTTCTTGCCTATTCTTAGGCCTACTATTGTTTTTGAATTTACTTTTAGCACCGAAGGTAGACATTTGAGTACTCATCATAATAGACTTCATCAAAACACTATAGAAGTATTAAATGTATTTAAAATTTGTATTGGACTGAAATCAAAGGTAAAAACACTTATTTCATTTATTCATATATTTAAATATTTTTACACTAACAAACCATATAGTAAATTTTTTTTAATGTTTTTGTTGTTAGATTGTGAGTTGCTTAAACGGTTTGCATAACAAATTATGAATGATGAAAGAATGGAAGATCCTGATGATTGACGATATAGTGGCAATATGTGTTGGATTAAAAGCTTGCAATTGCCATAGATTTGTAGTGTTTTTATTTATGAATTTTAATGTGGTGTGCTTGAATTTACATTATTTGTTATTTTTTATTTATATTGTAGTATATTTATTCGTGGATTTTTATGATGTTGTGCTTGAATCTATGTTAGTTCTTATGTTTGATTTATATTATAGTATTTTTATTTGTGGATTTATGATGTTATTGTTGTTTTTTATGTTTAATTATTAATTATTGAATTATGATTAAACTTTATATGAAATTATTACATAAATTATTATATTTTTAAGTTATATATTAAAATTATTAAATTTTAATTTTTAAGGATCTAGATATCTGAAATATCCGCTAGCATTTGTTGCGGATATTATCTGCATCCAGATCCATAAAACAATTTAAGGATTTGCATGGTTAAATGTAAATTCGGATTCAAATAGCTTCTTTCTAAATGTATTTCTAAATGTATTTATAAATGTATTGGCCACTATTAAACTTATATTTAGATTCGAATAAATTTGAAAATTTTGTAAATTTGTATTTTTTTTAATTCCCAAAAACTCTACTATAAATGCAACCAAACAACTCAATAGTTTTGCAAATTTGAATCTAGATGATATCCTTTGAATATAATGTAGTATATTTATTTGTGGATTTTAATGATGGTGTGCTTGAATTTATGTTATTTCTTACGTTTAATTTATATTATAGTATTTTTATTTGTAGATTTATGATGTTATTATATGTTGTTGATGTTTAATTATTAATTATTGAATTATGATTAAATTTTATTTGAAATTATTAAATAAATTGTTATAGTTTTAAATTATATATTAAATCATTAAATTTTAATTTTTATGAATCTAGATATCTAAAATATCAACTCGCATCTACTGTGGATAAATCAATAGCTTTGATGCAAATTTTTTATCAAATATTTAAATAAATTGTTATATTTAGATTCAGATAACAAATACCTTTATAAATCAATAGCTTTTTTCTCTTTATTGTATTTCTAATTTAAGTGGATAAAAGATACATTTTATAAAATTAGGAGAAGGAAATGATACAACTTGAAAATATTGTCACAAGTTGATAATAAAATAATTTAATAGTACATGATTAATAATTTCTTCATTTATAATAATATATCTACCTATATGTCAATGCATTTATTGAGTTATGACTTGATCAAAAAGTTAATATTTGAAGTGGGCCAATACCAATTAAGTTTGTTTAATAATCACTTTACAATTGGATTTTAATATTTAAGTTTAAAAGTGATAACTTAAATAATAATGTACACTCTTGATCAACATTACTGCTCACCGAATGGTCTAGAAGCTGTAAAAAAAAAAATTGATTAAATACCAAACACCCAAAGATTTTGTATCAAAAACTCTAATTCTAAAAGTTTTACTCAATAAGTCATATTAAACAGACCTTTAATAATAAAAAAAAACTTAACTTTAATATAATAATATAAACTAAACTATTTACGTTAGTCTAACATATGCATTAAGCAGTGATTGAAAAAGGAAAAAAAAATGCATTAAGCATATATTACACAACCACGAGGTAGATCTAATTTTTTTTCCTTTTGTTTTCTGATACATAACATTTCATTACCATTTTTATTTTAAAAAAAAAATGTTGACGAAATTGTAGCCGTTAGTTTCTGATATTGTTACTTCAAAGGACTTCAACCGTGCAATGTGGGCAGCTTAGCTGGATTTCTCACCACACTAATTTCATTTTCGTGTTTTTTCATAAAAGCTGTTGCTTCTTAATCAGAAATACACTTTTCAACTCAGAAGAACATGGTCGTTTCATTTTCAACAATCATATATGTTGTCGACAACTCAAAACAAGTTGCTTGTATTCATTTCAGAAGAATTCAGCACAACTTGCTGATCCAATAATTGTTTCATTCTTTTAAATTTAATGGAGGCCAAGACAATAGCTATCCACAAGTGCTTAAATCAAAATTTCAATGATACAGACTGACTGAATCAACTCTCACCGTCGAAAGAGAACTTTTTATGCCTATATGCACAGTCCTTTCGACTTCTTTTTATTTTTTTATTTTATCTATATTCCTGAGTATACTTTCAATTCATTTAATTGGGTAAGTTTTAATTATTTTTATTATGCTGACCACAAAAATATACACAAAATAATTTCATTTGACTTGCGGACAAAATGGAAAATGTATCATAGCTCCCGGTTCACTTCTAGGAGCCAGGGCATTCTTTTTCTTTTTCTTTTTCTTTTCTTTTTTTGGGTTTAACTTTTCAATCACGAATAGTGAAAACATTAATTTTGACTTAACTAAAATGCCTTCTACTTTTATTATTTTATTATTTTTACAACGGTGAAAGTGATGAAGCGCCTAATTGATTTGGGGGTAAAAAAACGTCATTAGGGAGGACTTAACAATGACTCAACTAATATAAACCCTTTTCAAAAGGAGGAGAGAGATTAGGGTTCAATTGACTAACGATTGCCAGTTATTCCTCTAAATTTGTTTTATTTCTGTATATCTATCTTGCATCCAACGCACGTACTATTTGCAAAATGCTGCTGTCAATAATTGTTGAAGACGTGAATGATTTAAAATCTAGGTCACGGTGATGTAATCTGGCATTCATAAGGCATCACCAAGATTTTTTTTTTGATGATGTATAAATTGGTTGGCGAAAAAAGCAACACCTGTCTTTGAAATTTCCCATCAGGAATCATCATCTGAAAATGTAGCTAATCAGCACTTATATCAATACATGTGACGGTATATACATTACAGGATTATATTCTTTTTCAATTACATGTGACAATACAAGGAGGCTCGAATTGCCTGTTCTACATTCACTTATGTGGGATTTGTAACCTATGCCTACTCGAGATGCTGCTGTCTTCTTAAGAATAGATTTACTAGTTACTACTAGTGAGCATTTTAATTTTCCTTTATTTTTTCTTTCTTCCTTTTAATCTTAATAAAATTTCTCGAATTTATAAAAAAAATCAAAATTTATCAATAACCTTTACAACTTGATATTAACAGTATATAAAAAATATTTGATTTGTTATATATATATGTATGGACCCGCCACCTAGAAGAAATTAGGTTTGTGGTCCACGACCTACTGATCTAAGATATGTTCGAATTGATATGAACAAATATATCCTTTTCAAAAAAAATATATATAATCCTTCTAGTTCAAAAAATGAAGATTAATTAATATAGAATAGTGTAGTTATTTCAACATTTTTCACATGCATATATATATAATCCAATAATCATATATTTTCATGTGTTCACATCTATTTATTCAGATAGATATGAACAAATATTTCCTTATCAAAAATAAACAATCAAGATCCTTTGTAGAAGTTCAAAAAATGAAGATTAATTGAAAGAAAATATTGTAGTTATTTCAACATTTTTTTCACAAGCATATATAAAATCCAATAATCATGTATTTTCATGTGTTGTGATTGCTATTTAATAGCTATAACTAATTAATACATCATAATTGAGAGATTGTCAGATTCTCGTATTCAAACCAATATATACAATTTATTCTCTTATTATTTTGGAATATCCAATAATCTTCGTGAAATAAAAAATTTAAAGGAAAAGAAGGTTAAATAGGTTATTTATTTGATATTTGATCTTAGGAATGTAATATATATAATATCAGGAAAATGCTTAAAAAATAAAAAAGCTAAAGAAAAAAATTTATTATTAATTTTTTATTCACTCCAAAATCTTTGTTTCCTATTTTTAGCATTAATTTTTATTTTTCATTTTAATTTATATAAGGTATTTAATTTATGATAAATATAAATAATAGTATATTTGAAAATAATGATAATATTATAAAATTATAATTCCAATGGGTCATTATATATTATAAAAGTAATAGATGAAATGAAATATATAAATTTATATTGGGAAAAAACTACTAATCTCATTATTATAATTTGGATCTATTAGGACTCTACACATTATGGTACAGCTTAAAAATTTGGAAATCTACTTTGGCTAACAAACTTATGAAATAGCTATACTTTTCTTCCACATCTTGTGGAATATTAAAAGAAAAATACTCATAAGAATCAAAATGGTACGCTTTAACTAGAGATAGTCAATGGGTCAGACGACATGTGGCATAGTATAAGCACAACATATATCTGTACAACAAAGCATGACATGAGCACATTTCAATGGGGCACACAACACAATGCAGCACATGAGCTAGGTTGAGTTTAAAATTTTAGGTATGGGAGACTTAAAAGTATGATACAATTAGAAATGATCTAAACAGCATGTGAAAAAGGTTTGTAATAAACACAATAAACTTTTTAACTTTTTTTTAGAAGGCATATTTCACTTTTTAATGAAAGTAAATTTAAAATTTTATGATTTCACAAATAATTTGAAATTGAATCCTTTTGGTATATCCGATTGGTGCAAGTTTTTTTTGAATTCATTCAATTCTTAATTTCAAATAAAAACTCTAATTGATTTATGTTTAATCATTTATTAAATTAATAACTGATATCATGATTTTAATAAATAAAATTATAAATATCATAATTTTATAAATATGTAATAATGTTATTATGGACTATGATCTATGACTTCATGTGAGTCCACGTTAACAATTAAATTAACTCTTAAGAAAAATGTATTATTGTTATTGTTGTTAAGTATTAAAAAGAAATTTTAATACTAGGAGGTCTAATTTAGTAATCAGTAATATATTATCTTATTATATTAGTTCATTATTACTGAATATTGACCTAAGTTTTGAATTTTTAATTATATTAAACTTGACTAAAAGCACATGAACTCAAAAAAATATATAAATTTGAAAAAAGTAGACCAACAACTTGGCATGCCTCCTTAAAAAAACTAAAAAAATGTAATCTGCCTTTTTTTCTCCAACACATTAGGTGAACAAGGCACGTGTGTTGTGTTGGGCTTAAGCCGAAAAAAAAGAAAAAAAAAGAGCACCGCATGGCATGAAGTGCATAGTGGTGAACAAGCGCATGGGTCTTATTGCCTCAGCTCGTTGGCTGTCTCTACCTTTAACACCATTAAATTCAACCCTTCTAAGTTGACTATGGGTTCTGTTGATTTCTTTTGGAATAAACATGTTTATTTATTATCGGAATCATTATGATCAAAGAGAGTAATGGTTTTGTCTCGATTAAGAGCCTATTTTTTTTTTGACATCGCCCATTATCAGTTACAAGAAATTTGATGAATATACTATACATTTCTTTTTTATTATTATTATTTTACAGAGAAATATTGCTTTATTCAAATAAAACTCATTTCAATAAAGTTTTTTAAAAGTAAAAGATTTTTAGACATTTTAATCTTTTAAAAGCTTTTTAATATCTATTTTTAAAAACTCAAAATTTGAGTTTTTACTTATAGAGGTAAAATAACTTAATTAATTCTCAAAACCTCTACTTAAAAAATAATCAAATAATAACATAAATTTTAATAAGAACTTATAAGATTAAATAAGTATTTATAACTATTTAATAAACCATACCAAACTAGCAATTAGTCTGTATATTTTAAAGGTATCTCGAAACGCCCTTATAATATAATATGTTACATTCTTTACCCAACCTTTTCTTTACTTTTACAATAATATCCTTGCAATAATATACTTGATATTGATTAATTAACCTTTCAAAAAGTTAATTTTAGCAAATTAATTAATAAACATCAATATAAAACAACTAGTATTTTTTATACCAATGCAAAAATCTTAATAATTATTATTTATAGATAAATTAGTATCAGTCAACTTAAAGAAATGTGTAATATGCTTGCAATAATTTTATTAATAATTATTTTATAAAAAATTAATTTTCCAAATTAATCCTCAGATTAAAATAATAATATGAGAATTTAGATAAATTTTTGTGCTACTTTCAAGGCTATTATAATAAATTATCATTTTTTTTCTTTTCATTAACACTCTAAGTATATTGTTGCAAAGATATTATTACAAATCATTATAAAAGAAAAAGAGAATAAGTATAAGAGTATAATATACTTAACAATAGTGGCATCTTGAGATTTTTTTTTAATATCAAGACTAAATAAATATGTAAATTAAATTTATTCTTATTTTAATTTATTAGGAATTCAGTATATTGACATGAGATTGTGGCGAGTTTTTTTTTTTTCCCTCTCTCTCTCTCTCTCTCTCTCTTTAAGGTTGCGATTAATATTTGTTGTGGCTCGTAAGATTACAACGAGATCAAAGTGGAGATATGTGATTGTTAATTATTAAATAAGAATGGACTAAAATTATAGATTTGACTCTATATAGTATAAAACTATACACACGTCAAACGAGATCAGGAAAGTTGAAATCAAAACGGGATAATAATTCCATATAAAAGAAGTATGCAATTTCTTTTTGCAAAAATGGAGGGAAAAAAAAAACAAAAAGTGGAAATCTCGAAGCTGAATGAATGTTCTAATAATTAGTATTCTTTTAGAATTTATACACGACGACAATGACTTTCTCGCATTTAGCTTAAAACTTCTTAAAAAGTAACCGAAGCTTCTGCATAATCAAAGATATTGACTAACTAGCATGTTTGTTTTTGTTTTTGTTTTTTTTTTTCCTTTTAAATGACCGATTACAGTATAAATTCGAAAAGAATACTAGGTTTATCAATGGATAATATTTCACCAACCAAACAATACTGCATTACATGGGGTTATACGAAGAAGTATTTGGTGAACGATTTTTCGGAATTTCTGTCAAATCTTTTCATGAATGTCATACAAATGAAAGCCGAAACGTTAATATGATTACTAAAAAGAGGTAGCGATGGGCAAAACTACAGTAGATTTATTATTTTTAACCGTTTTCATTAAAAGGAATGGCTTTACGGATTTGTTGCCAAACATGGCAACCAAAAACAAAACGAAACGCTTAGTATTAAAAGAAATGTCAGTTTCACTGAAAATAAGCTTGATTTTCTGGAAGAGCTGCCAAATGCTCTTATAGGAATCAAAGCAAAATTTGAAAAAAAAAAAAAGAATAAAACGAGATCTAATCAATGTCGTCATGTATGCATGATGGTGGCACTGTGTGGACACGAGGTTCATCAATTAGTTAACTAGCAGTTATAATTTGAAAATCTTCGCAACTTCTATTTACCTTAATCGACATTGAAGTTGATGACGTGACAAAGAAATAATTTGTTCAATGGATGTGGAGGTTGGCGCTTGGTGCCTCGACGATTTGATGTATAAGTTTTGTATGTGATATGATTTCTTCTTATAGCTGAGAAAATTATATTGCAGATTCATTGAATTAAATAATTAACATTCTATTTCATTTGATAAGGATCAAGGTCATTTTGAAGATAATGCTTTGTCATTGAAAGAACGATAATGATATTAGGCTATCAATTTGGATAGGAAAAAAAAAAAGACATTGGAATAGGTTAAATGCTTATTTAATCCTTACATTTTAATTTATATTTTAATTTATATATGGTTTAATTCTTATCTTTTAAAAGATATTTTAAAATATCTTTGGTGTTAAGTACTTTATGTTCTTATGTTGAGTATGTTATATTTTTACTCCTATGTTTCTTTATTTTTATAATAATATTCTTACAATAAGATTCTTGGCATTGATTAACTTAGCTATAAAAATTAGTTAGAAAATTAAACAATAATTACTGCTATCATATTAACTAATAGATATTAGTGTCAAAGAACTAGTAGTTTTTGTACCTTGCAACAATCTTATTGATAATTATTTGTAGATAAAGTAATATCAAGCAACTTTAGAGTAATGTGTAATACTCTTACAACAATCTTAATAATAATTATTTTTATAAAAAATTATTTTATCAAATTAATCTTGGAAAATAATAACATAAAAATTTCCATTAGCTTTTATTTTACTTTTAAAGCTGATTTGATAAATTATATTTTTCTTTTATTAATATCCCTAAAAATATTATTGTAGGATATTATCATAAAAAGAAAGAAAAAGTAAGCACAATATATTTAATAACAAGGGTGTATTAAGGCATTTTTTAAGATGTAAGAATTAAATGGACTCTTATGATAAAATATGAGGACAAACAAGCATTTATCTCATGAAATAACAATAATATTTTCATGCTTACTCTGCTACATACAATAGAATTTTGATAAATTAATATTTAATTAATTGAAAACTTCAATTAAATAATAATTTTTCCAGTGCTAACATGATAAATTAAAATTTTTATAAATTTATGAGATAATAATTTTTAAAAATCCATATTTTCCTAACTATATAAATTAACAATTTTATGGTTTGAAACTAAATTCTATTTTACTTTCGACTTGAATCTCATGTCTAACAAATTCCTATTGGTATTATCATTTTACAACAAAAATTTATTCAATGTTACTATCACGTTGAGGCCTATTTGTGAGACGAGTTCTCTGTACGTCGTCTTTAACATAGAAAAACAAAAATTTTACAATAATCTTATGACTACTAATGTAAGATAGCTAGTTATTATTCAAAGAAAAATATAATAAACACTAAATCAAGATATATTGATACCATAAATGTGATCATATTTTTTAAAAATAAGGCAGTTGTTCATACATTGATATTTGATTAATTTAGCGGCTATTCTATAGGATTTCTACGGTCACAATGTTATTAATACTAAATCAAGGTAAGTGACGGAGGTTTGATTTCAATTAATACTACAAATACTGTAAAGGAAAAAAAAAAGATTGAAAAAAAAATCCAAAACAAATACTAAGGTTTGCGTAACTTAATTGGCGAAGGTATCTGCAAAGCAAAGATTAAATATGAAGTCGTTCGGAAAATCAACACGGGTTCGTGCCGATAATTAACAAAATATTCCATTTTGGTTCATAATAATAACTAAATATGGATCTATTTTAACTCATTTTAATTCATACATTCTAAAAATGGGAGCTGATTAAGTTACATTTTGCGTAACTTACGCGTAAAACTTACGCCACATACAGCAACAGTAGTTTTGCATAACTTACGTGTAAAACTTACGCCACATACAGCAACAGTAGAAAATAAGGTAACTTAGCCAAATCCTCTAAAAATGGATACAATTTAATTAATGAAAGGAAAAACAAAATCTGGACTTAAGAGTCAAATTTCCGACTGGTCAAGAAACTGTCCATTGGTTGAGTCATGCGAAGGCTACTACTTCTAGGCTAGCTAGAGAAAGAGAGAGAGGCTGAACAATTCAAAGGGATCTCATTATTCTTACCACTCAATGTTTCACAGCTAAAAATCTAAAACCGGCATGTAAATTAAACGTGGCCTATTTTAGAGTCCAAGGCTGCCATTTGGCTTCCAATTTTTTGCTTTCGTTTTGGCATTTGCTTCAAAATCAAAAGAAGCATCAGATCAAATCAAGGGCATGTGAAAGGTAAGGCCATACAATTTCAGTTCAGCAATTTCTTTTTCTCACGCCAATAATTTTCTCTTTGAAATTTCAGCAGAGCAATGGAGGTCAAAGGAAGTGGTGAGGTCAGTGCTACTATCATTTTCAGTTTTTAAGTTGATTATTGCATGCATTGCTTTTTTGAAAAAAGAAAATAAAGTAAACTATTTACAAAATGGATTTCATACACTGTTTGATAACGTTCCAGAATAATATAATAAATTCTTGTTGCATATGACGCTTGGTATTTCGCAGCGAATTTTGATCTAAATGACGTTATTTTCCAAAACAGTTTTCTTCCTTTTGAGCAAAATAATGTTATATCGTTTAAAACAGTATTGTATTACTCCAATTTGTTTGATAAGGCGTTCTTTTTTCATTATAAATTTTGAGCAATACGAAGCTTTTTTTCTATTATTTTTGACAAAATAATGACATATTGTTTAAAAACATATTGAATCACGCAAATTCGTATTCACAAGGTATGAATTTCGAACTCCGAGAAATTTCATTGATGCTTGCTGTGTTTCATAACTGTTTCTTTAACTTTCTTTCTTTCTTTCTTTCTTTTTTTTTTTTTTCAGTTGATGCCATAGATGAAGTTATGCTTTTTTTTTTCCTGAATAATCAGTGTTCATGTAATTAATTTATTATTTGCAAGAGTAAAGCTTGCCTGTTTAATTTTGGTGAGTTTCAGTCAAGTATTTAAATTTTTTGCTGAAAATTTAGCATTAAATCTTGATTCGGACATCTAACAGGATGGCAGTTCTTTTTGAAAAAACTAATCATCATCATTTTATTTAATTTTTCTTTTTGGGCATGAAACATCTATGATTATGTTAACATCTACGTTATATTAAAATATGTTCAATGAGAATATTTCATGCTTATTCTAACATGCATGTGTTTTATTTAAGAATATATATGTACCTAGTATGTGTTTGGCACCAAAAATTAGATTAAACTAATTTAACAAACCTTTGGAAATTGTCCACAGTTTGCAAAATATAAGTTTGAGCCGCATACAATTTAAATATGAATTCTAGCAATAATTTACTCTTTTGATCTATATACAACATTGGTAATTAGTCGTGAAAGTATACATTGACTAACATTGCAAAAATTACTGGCCAAATACTCAAATAAGTATTTTATTTAAAAATTGCAGACTGCTTGAAACAGACCGCTCAATTTTATAACACAGCGGTTATAAGTCACCATCCAGCAGTAATTAAAAATTTTAAAAAAATGCTGAAAGTTTCTATTTTGTCATGCAAAGTAGCTCACCTCTACTCAGTTAATATATATTTATATGTTTATCACCCAACATAATTACAGCAATTAGTACGCATGAACGTCGTGTATTAATTAAACTAGTCTATAAAGTATAAACATCTGTTTTCGTTCATGTGAAAATTTCCACTGAAAAAGATAAAATAAAGTACAGCTATTATTGATGCCACTTGGTTACGGCGCCGAAATTGTTTCTCACATTCTATAATGTCTGGTCTCTGTCTCTGAGTCTCTCTCGTAGCTTATGATCCATAAATTATATAAATGGCTGATATTGGACTGCTAAAATTTGTGTGCATTTTTCCTTGTCACCTTTTCCCTTCTTTATCTCTCTCTCTCAAGTTTCCACTCACAATCTTTATATAAATATATCCACAAGAAATAATAATAATAATAATAATAATAATAATAAACCCCATTACTTTCACGTTCTATTTGATCGACTGATGTTCGCTTCATTTCCCTCCA
Source organism: Aegle marmelos (assembly GCA_030449875.1). Classification (NCBI taxonomy): domain Eukaryota; kingdom Viridiplantae; phylum Streptophyta; class Magnoliopsida; order Sapindales; family Rutaceae; genus Aegle; species Aegle marmelos. The sequence goes on from JASUUL010000143.1 coordinate 25,561,691, forward strand.
CTTACTCTCTCCTTCATCCCATTTCAGTATAAAAAAACACTGCTCTCCATTTCTCCTTTTCTCTCTCAAAGTTTGATTATTTATTTCAAGAACTG